>OZ014569.1:8224565-9588333 GCA_963966155.1 Clivina fossor | reverse complement strand
ATACATGCTCTTTTATTCCTACTACTTGAAAACTTTCGCTCACGCAAAACACTCTCAATCATACCACTCCAACTACACATCGGACGTCCACGCAAACGAATACCATCAAAATCATTCAAATAAATCTTTTTAAAAAACAAACGTTCATGGCTCCGAACCATCTTAACTGACTCTAACACGGGGCAACTTTTGCTACAGCATTTTTTTCAATTTCACACTCATCATACACTAATCTATTTCGTACCCGATCTCTCCTATTCACAACACATACCCCACGTAAAAATCTCGTTTCCACAGCAGTCATTTTCCGTTTATGCTTTTGCTTTTATTAAATAACTAAAATTAATCAAATCAAACTCGCAATTCAATTTTAATGAAATTAAATAAGAGGTGTCATGAATCTGGAAAATGTTTGTGCCCTTTGACACGATTTTGATTGCGCAATTATTTTTTTTGCACAATATATCAATAGCGCAACTTTTTTACTGCAAATTGAATCTTATACGAAATGTTTGATAACACAAGAAACGATTGTGTACGTATTTATTTACCCAACATACGATAGCGCTATTGATACATTGTGCAAAAGAAAATTGCTCAATCGAAATCGTTCCGTGCCCTTTAGGGTACATGGAGTGTTGGGCAAAATTAAATTGTTTCTACAATTAAAAGCTAACAATTAAATTAATTGTCGCAGTTACAATTAATCAATTGTAATTGTGAAAATTTTGACTAACAATTAATTAATTGTTAGTCACGAGTTTCCACAATTAACCATTAATATTTTGTCAATCTTTTTTATGTATTTGATTTAAAAAACTTTTTATAATCAAGAAAAAGATTGACAAAATATTAATAGTTAATTGTGGAAACTCGCGACTAACAATTAATTAATTGTTAGTCAAAATTTTCACAATTACAATTGATTAATTGTAACTGCGACAATTAATCTAATTGTTAGCTTTTAATTGTAAAAACAATTTAATTTTGCCCAACACTGGGTAAATGGCGTGATTGTGTATGTATGTTTGTAAATTTTATTTCAGAAACATAGTTTACGAATCAAAAACAATGACTATTTTTTTTGTAAAAAAAAAAGTGTTTCTTCGTTAAATAAAAAATATTTAAATTAATTAATTAACAAATAACTTACAGTCAGTAACAAAAACAAAATAATACGAACGTAAAAATGCAAAAGTTGTACAGTAATGTCAATTTTAAAATTAAAAAATTAAATTATCTACGAAAACTTAACAATTCAGAAATAAAACAAAAATAACTTACATTATAAACTCAGTGATACGGCCTTGGTGCAAAATCAATCAGCAAATTGTTTAATTGGTCGATTGAAAGAATTTCATTGTTATATATTATTGTTACGCCAGTACCAAAATAAAGATGATATTCCATATCTTGTGTTTCATGTAAAATATCTGTAAATTTATAAAAAATATTATAATCGTGACAATATTAAATTCGTTTAGTTTAATCCCACTTTAAAATTAGATTTATGTTTTAGTCGAAATGTTATTGATTCTAAACTACATTCACTTGCTTGTAAAAACGATAAAAATTTGTTAAAAATGTATAATTTCTGAGAGGGAAACCACTTCTTCAAATTTTGTACACCAGATTTTATAAATCTCACGTATGGTTGTTGAGATTGTAGACATTCGTCGTTGATTTTACGGATTTTATACGAAATTTCCAGGATTTTTACGATTTTTAATAGATTTTATCATGATTTTACATATTTTACCAGGATTTAAATAAATTTGTACATCAGATTTTACAAGTGGTCTCCCCTTCGATAGTTTAAATTTTGGTTGCAACAAGGGTGAAACCACTCGTAAAATCTGGTATACAAATTTGTTAAAATCCCTTAAAATCTTAGTAAAATCCTGGTAAAATATATTAAAAATCTTGTTAAATCTCTGGTAAAATCCTAAAAGTTCTGGAAATTTCGTATAAAATCCGTAAAATTAACGAAGAATGACTACAATCTCAACAATCATAAGTGAAATTAGTAAAATCTGGTGTACAAAATTTGAAGAAGTAGTTTTCCCAACCAACAACAAAAATCATGCAAATTGCATTGCATTGTTTTTTCATTATTAAGCAGTTTTGTTCAGAACTACTAGCTCTGTACACTAAAACATAACACTAATTTCGTAATATTATTTATCGAATTTAATAAACAAAATCAATTAGAATCGATAAAATTATAAGCTCAACTAAACATGAAAAATATGAATTTAAAACTAACAGAAAATATCTCTTGACCACAGCACCCATAGTTCACGAAAATTATTTAGCTTGATTTGACTTAACACATTTAAACACTACACAAAGTTTTTCTATTATTATTATTTATTGAATTTAATAAACAAAATCGATTAGAAGCTATAAAATTATAAGTTCAACTGAAGATGAGAAAAAATGAATAACGTTTTATATAAATGACGCTTTTTTTCTATTGGTCAGGAAAAATAACCGCCAACAAATAACCAAAATGGCCGCAATACTACATTCCAGCATCCTGCATTCTATTGTAGCGCGATAAAATGGCGAACGGAAATGGACACCTAAATACCGCCAAAAAATTTACGCAGAGAAACTTATTTTATATAACGTTATTTATAATATTGAAAAAGTATAACAAAAGTATAAATCAGTTAAAAAGTTCCTAATACTTAGTACTTGATAAGAATACAAAATGCAACCAAAGACTACTAGATTAAATATAGAAGTTTCTGATGTTATAATAATATAAAATTTACTTACCACTCTCAAATTTTGATTATGTATGATAAAAAACAATGTTAGAACAATATTTAATAAAAATTTGCACAAATATAAGAGACATGTAACAACACGTCTGCACTTGATAAAGTCTGAATAGAATATGAAATTTGTGAAGAAGAGATTAAAAAGAAGTTAAAATAGTTGGTGGGGGTTAAAAAAAAAGAAGAAAAAGAAGAAATTATTTTAATAATAAAATAAAATATTTATAAATTATTATAAATCTTGATAGAAATATGCTAAATATTACCCTTATTATGAAAAAAATAATCATTATTTTTTATATTGCTCTGAAATGCCGAAAAATGGAGTTTTATATAGGGTTTCTTACGACATAGTAAATTTTAACATTTTGATAAAAAATCAACAATTCCCTGACATATTGTTATTAAATAAAGAAATAAATTTATAATTTTTCTCGTTTTGCAGCAATTTTTTATAGTATAAACCATTACTCAACTAATAAATGATATCTAAAATTGGCTAACCTCAAAATAATACATCTTAATTTTCTTGAAACAAATAAACTACATACCTGTAATATTAAGTTTGGTATAGTTATAGAACAGCCTCCCGTTTTTGCGGTAGGTACGCGAGTTGAAAAACCAGTGACTGTCAAACTATTCGACAAGACAAAATATGATTTTAAATGTGTTTTAACGGTCTTTAAACAACAAACTCCTACCTGAAACCTACCTACCTAACCTACCCTAACCTACCGGATTTCTTAACATAACATAACATAAGGAACAATCACACTTCTTAACATGATATAAGTTTTAACGGACAAAATTGTCAAAATTACTAATGAAACTTTTTGAGATTCACTGGTTTTTACACATGGGGCATGCGCATTCCGATGTTCACGCATGCGCAAATTTGGCTTTTTTAAAATTTGTGAAACGGGAGGCTATTCTGAAGTCCAGCCTTAAGTTTTAATGAATAATTAATATATGTATAATTTCTAAGATATATGTAAAATTTTACAGCAATTGGAGACATATTACAAAAAATATTTATGTAGATACCTAAGTGTCGGAGCTATCACGAAATTAACTATAAAATATATTTATATGGAAAAATCAATATCAAAATCAAATTTACAATATTACATATACAGTAGAACCTCGATTATCCGGGCCAGCCGGGACCGAGCCTTCGCCGGATAATTGAAAACACGGATAATCCAAAGACCTCATTTTTATTTTTTTTAATAATTTATTCAGTCAAATACATGTGTCAAACGAATGTCTGTTTACGTTTAACTAACAAGTCGGTCGGCAGTTGGCGAAAATAATAAGTAAACACATAAACGGAGGATTTCTCGAGCCGAACTCGGGTATTCCCCGATGCGAACGTCTAAACGGTGCAGCCACGGTCAGCAACGGATAATCCGCGCACGGATGACATTTTAAAAATGCCGCACGAAGAATCCGCCGCCCGGATAATGCGCGCACGGATAATCGGGGTTCTACTGTACATTATATCAAAATTTCGTCCAATTTTGGTTTTTTATATATCAAATATAACTTATTAAAAATTGTCATTTTTCCCGATTTGATTATTCGTTTTTTTTTTTTGGTCAAATAGATTAATATCATTACGTAATGGCATTAAAAGATGTAATAATTACGTAATATCTGTCGTTTTATACTTATTTTACTTAAAATACTCCAGTATTAAAATATTTATAATAATATAAATATAGTAAACCCAAAATTTATTATACAATACAATTTACGTTAAAACAAATGAAATATTTAAATGTATAACAAATAAAATATTTACCTAAATGTTAAACAAAATTATAGTAAATAATTGAAATACTCGTAATTTTAAACATATCTACTAAATTTTATGACAAATAAATATAAAATACAAAAATTGTTTAAATATATAAAACATGAAAGGAAGAATTAAAATTTTAACATGAAATTTCTTTATATACCTATATATAAAAATATATACAATATATATTTTACAATATTTAATGTGCATCCTATTAAAATTTCAGCTAAATTTGTTGTTTGATATAGAAAATATAGTTAAATAAAGATAGCATATTTTGTCCAATTCAATTTTTACATTTGATTTAAATCCACAATTAAATACATATAAAAATATTTCTAATTTCTAATATTTATTATAAAGTTTTACACATTTTATGTCAGAATATCAAATATTTATTGTTCAAAAACTATCGAAAATCATAATAAGTAAGGCACATAGAAATGATTTATTTAAAAATTTACATCAAATTTTAATATTTTTTATGAAAAAATCAATGAATTTTTAGCTCAAATATTGCTTTCCGATTATGTACCTAGATTTTTCAACTCCCTATTTAAGGGAGGAGTCCAAATTGTACAAATCCGTTGTATGTCGAGTTTGAAGGGTTGAAAAATATCCCAGGGGGTCCATTGTAAAGAAAATGGAGTTTATCCAATAGTATTATTTGTGGAATTTCAGGTACCTGTATAAAAAATCAATGTTTATTTGTTTATTTGAAAGCAAAATTAACTTTAAATTTAAATAATTTAAAAATAAATAAAAAAACAAATAAAATATAACAGATCAAAAGCTTAATTTCATTAAGATATTATGATTTCTAAAATGGTTTTTTACATTATGTGAAATGTATTGATGTTTAATATCTATTAACTTTTGATTATAATAATAAATCTAGCGTTGGAAATTGTTATTTGTTTTAATTGTTAGATTAGTTAGATTGCGTAATATATTTCCAGGTAAAACTCAAATAACAGTTCATTCTGATCTTCCCATTCAAGTTCGTTTCGACAGGTAAATATTATATTCAAACTGGAACAGATAATATGAATATTAAACTTAATAGCTAGTACTACAAGCTTGGACTTCGGATGTTTAATTTATTTTTATATTGTATTAAAACCGGTCTGAGTTAAAATCAATTTTAAAAACAAGTTTGTAGTATCAGCTAATAATAAACCAGTGGTAAAAATATTACTATTACTTACATTTTCAAATATACCATAATGTTTGTACAAATTCAAATATCTGCGTAATTCGGAGCCTCTATAAGTTGTAGAACTTTCTTCATTACATATCTGGAAATGTTGACATTAAAAATATCGTTAAAGGTATAAGATATATCAACAAATAAAATTTTGACTATAAAACTATCAATAAATTCTATTTGATATTAAAAAAGAAGTCATATATTAATAATTGTACATGTCAAATTATTCATGCAACTTTTCTGAATTTATGAAATACTAAATTTAAAAAGATTTTGACAAGCAAGTCAAAGAATTAATCAAATAAATGTATAATTTACCTTATAAACATATGAATAATTATACTAATAATATTTTAATTCCAAAGTTATTTGAATACGATTCATTCCGGTTAGACAATTATCAGTCATTGTAACAGAGTTTAGAAGCGGTTTATTTTCAAAATAAAATAGTGAGAGATTCTCGGAAATGCAGTTGGAAAGACAGATTCAAAACAACAGTATATATGGGTACGTTCCACTTAACGACCGCAACGCTCGTGCCCCACGACCACGAATTACCCATTCCACTAGCACGCAAACGCCACGGGCGAAAACATTAGTGGAACGGGTTTGCAAACTACATTTTAAAAAATAAAAAATTTAACAAACAAAAGATAATTAATAAAAAAAAAATAATTTTGTACATGACATAATGTTAAAGTTAAAGTATATTTTAAATTTTAAAAACAAACTGCATTTTAAAAAATAAAAAATTTAACAAACAAAAGATAATTAAAAAAAAAAACTAATTTTGTACATGACATAATGTTAAAGTTAAAGTATATTTTAGATAGTGATAGTACAATAATTATAACTAATTACGTATTTTTTAAATTTTAAATTTATATTCAATTTAGTTATATTATTGCACTATCACTATCTAAAATATACTTTTACTTATATATACTTATTGATAACGTAAAATAAAATACCATTATCATTACCATAGCTTAAAAAAAACGCGCGAAATGAAGTACGACCACTCTAACCCACCTACATATAACGGTCGAAATGGGCTTAACAGCGGTCGTCGATATGACGTCAGCTATGACGTTTTCGATCACAACCGCAACGACCGCGGTCTTAAGTGGAACGTATTAAAGGGCGTCGCGAGCGTTGCGGGCTTTAAGTGGAACGTACCCTAAGGGTACGTTCCACTTAAAGCCCGCAACGCTCGCGACGCCCTTTAATACGTTCCACTTAAGACCGCGGTCGTTGCGGTTGTGATCGAAAACGTCATAGCTGACGTCATATCGACGACCGCTGTTAAGCCCATTTCGACCGTTATATGTAGGTGGGTTAGAGTGGTCGTACTTCATTTCGCGCGTTTTTTTTAAGCTAATGGTAATGATAATGGTATTTTATTTTACATTATCAATAAGTATATATAAGTAATTGTATATTTTAGATAGTGATAGTACAATAATATAACTAAATTGAATGTAAATTTAAAAATTCAAAAATACGTAATTAGTTATAATTATTGTACTATCACTATCTAAAATATACTTTAACTTTAACATTATGTCATGTTCAAAATTAGTTTTTTTTTTAATTATCTTTTGTTTGTTAAATATTTTATTTTTTAAAATGTAGTTTGTTTTTAAAATCTAAAATATACTTTAACTTTAACATTATGTCATGTACAAAATTAGTTTTTTTTTTTTTAATTATCTTTTGTTTGTTAAATTTTTTATTTTTTAAAATGTAGTTTGCAAACCCGTTCCACTAATGTTTTCGCCCGTGGCGTTTGCGTGCTAGTGGAATGGGTAATTCGTGGTCGTGGGGCACGAGCGTTGCGGTCGTTAAGTGGAACGTACCCTATATATATATATATATATATATATATATATATATACAAAAAAAATTAGATAGTTGGTTTACAAAAATATGTAACAAATTTGTATTTCATTTACATTGCTTTTATATATAAGAAAATCATTTTTTTTATAATTTTTGAAATATCCGATATAAAAATAATAAAGAAATGTAAGTGTTTAAGTTGGCAATATTTGAGTAGCTTTCCTGTCAAAAATGATATTACAATTGTATTTTTTCTATACGTTAAGAAGTTTTTCCAATTTGTTTTTGAATATAAATCTAAAACGTGAAATCTGTATTTTACTGTGTATGTGTGTGTGTACAGAATTACGGCTGATATTTCTAAAAAAAAGTCAAAAATACGCAAAAGTAAGTATCACTAACCTAACCTAATCACAAACAAAAGATATGTATATAGAAAAAATGTTGACAGTGTAACTGATAGATGAAAATTATAATATAGAAATTGAGTTTTGTTTGCATAATATTAACTATAATATAACTATTCAGCTGAAAATGCCTGAGCTGAATGACGCTTTATATTGTCATCAACAAATTTGCATACCACCAACATTTCCATATTTACTAAGACAGTTTGCAAAAGCTGCTATGAAAATGATTTGTTACGGTATTAATATTTATAACCATACCATATAAACACACATATATAGATATATAAAATATTTTTAATTAAATATATTTTATACAAATAGTAAAATTTAGAAAGAATCCAATATTATAGAATGGTGCAATAATTCTGAATAACAACACAGAAACAAACAACATAAAGTTTCTCAATGAAATCTTATAGTAAGCATTTGAATTAATAAATACAAAATAAACTTTTTCTTCATTTGTAATCAAAATAATATTATGCTATTGTATTTCCTATGTAGAACAAAGTTATTATGTGTCTAATTAATATTAAACCTTTAATTTCAAATAAATTGCATTTCATTTGGTTTCGTTACATTTGAAATAGTTGATGTCACTCTGAGTAGAGTGTTTCGCCAAAAATTGCTTGCCTCAGACGCAAGTATTTGAACTCAACACAACAAAAAAATATTTTCTACTCCCTGTAACATAATATACTATTGTCACACTGCAAAATATATGTAATAACAATTAAATATTGAATTTAAGGTAGTCGAGCGCTTATTTTCGAGCACTGTCCTTAGGACTCTCGCCTCCAGCAAAGTTGCGATTAGAATATCCAATTCCTCGTTCTCATCTGGTTGGCTGAAAACATTACTGCACCAATTAGCTGGTAGCCATTGTGTTACATGGCCACAAATTTATGAGAGGTAAGTCAGACTTTATAATGTAGCTCAAATCAAATCAAACTTTATTTAGCATTAGGCTAGTTAATTACATTGTAATACATTTTTAACATTTACAAATTACAGGAAATTTTATAATAATATTTTATTTATGCTGTTGACCAAGATACATAGGTATAGAATACGTCATAAATAGTTACATAATTAAATAATTACAAATTTAAATATTCATTTACAGAATAAAAACAATTTTCTATTAAAAATTGCTTTAATTTGAGTTTAAAAGTCTTTATAGAATTACTATCTTTTAAAGTTTGTGGACAGCTTATTATAAAACATAACATAATTATATCTAGGTAAATCTTTATATTTTTCTAATATATGTTTTGGAATTTTTAATATATTAATAGATCTCGTATTATAATTATGCAAACTTGAAATTGTACTAAAGGTTTCTAAATGAAGTTTTGTGTAGATTAAACATTCATAAATATATAGATGCTGGGAATTGTCATTAAATACAATTTTTTTTAAAATAAAATTTATAACTATCAAAATTTAATGTTTAGTGCCTGACAAATACAATGATACTAATTTGTGAACTGCTAACCGATGAACCAGACGGAGGCAATGCAATGATAGCATCTTCAACATTTATCGATCTATCTAAGTTTCTTGCAAAAATCGATGCATGCGAAGCCCAACTGGTGCATAATTTCTATTATACTAAATCGAATCTGGATTTAGTTAAATGTATTAAGAAATCGGATTTACTTGAGCGAACTATCTCGTCCACTGAGAAATATCTTGAAGATTATACTACCTATACAGGATTTAGCGATTTGCAGCGATATCTAAATGCCATTAGTGAAACACACGTAAGATATTTTAAATATACTATTTTGTACCCAGATATTACTTTGTACGAAAAACGTAAAAGTTTTGTCAAAGTGTGATACAAAAATTCCGTTCTCAATTATAATATCTATACGTTTAAAAATTATAGAAACCGATTATTATTTAGCAGTAATTCTATCTTTACTTTTCTTTCTCTTTAACCTATTGATCTAAAAATTAAAAACCCGTATCTACAAAATAGAATGTATGTCTATAGTTTTTATGATAAGATCTGATTTTTAAATCAAAAGTATTGAAAATAATAATAGTTTAAAATATACATCAAAAAGTCCTTCTTCAAAAAAATTCTAAAGGATTGCCAAATTGAAATCTGAATAGTTATAGCACGTAAGTCTATGAAAGTTAATTGTATTTGCAAACAGATTGAAGAAGAAATAGGAAGAAAGACTGAAAGTGATCATAAACTTGAAGAAAAACATCCACTTATTTCCGAAAAATCGTCATCAACATGTTTGATATCTACTTTTTTCAATTTTTTACGTGCTTTCAAAGTTAATTTTTTATATGAAAAAAAAAAAAATACTTTTTTCCCAAAATGCTGTCATTTTTATAATTTTATGAATTTCAAAATAATCCTAACTCTACATCCTAGATTTTTTAGTTTACCTTTGCTCAGAGTAACTAAATGAATGTTGTCCGGACTAATGTTTTTGTTAAACACGAGTCCACAAATTGAGCGAATTACAGCTCTCACCACTGCAACATCCAATTTGATTGAAACTTTTCTAAATTGTAGACCAAATAAAGCTCTAAAACATATAAAAACAACGGAACATGTGCTTTAACTAATTAATTAACAGAGTTATAATACAATGAACGATGAATGATAAAAATAAAATTTTATTATTATTATGTATATTATCGTATATACTTTTGACACTTATTTTTACACTTAATTTACAATATTCAAGTCTTAGGTATTGGTGTTACACAGTTGTTGGTTGTGCGAAAATGATTTCTGAATAAAATATATATATATATATATATATATAATTTTTATTTATGTAAACAAATTGTATTCAAAAATATTAACTGAATTTTTAGTATCCAATTAATATTGTTTTTTTTTTATTAGAAATACAGTAATAATTTATTGAATTAAATATCAATTTGAAAACCAGTGACTAATAACAAATTATATTTATTATTTTTTTATATATTAGATAATTCAATAAATTATCGATGTATTTAAAAAAAATAAAGTTAAAATTCTTAAAAAACACGGGTTTTACCCCATCGCTCCCACACAATAATCAGCCATTGACTTCAGCAATTAAGCTATTCATCAATGACTAGTTGCGCAAAATACTTGCCATAAAAGGCAGCCAGAACGAACACCGGTATCAGTCGCCTCGAAGCGACTGATCAAAGCACCGTACTGATGAAGTCCAAAAGACTGAAACACGTGTCTACGGTTAAAAAACTGGCCAGGCATTGATGAATAGCTTAATTGCTGAAGTCAATGGCTGATTATTGTGTGGGAGCGATGGGGTAAAACCCGTGTTTTTTAAACATTTGTCAACCTTCTACAAAAGACTATACGAACATTTATTTGTTCAAAAGTCAAAAAAAAATACTGCATTTACACCGAGGAGATATCCGACTAGCAAAACTGCAGCTAGATGGCGTTAGTAGGTTTTTACTTATTTCTCGCTACTAGTTGCGCAAAATACTTGCCATAAAAGGCAGCCAGAACGAACACCGGTATCAGTCGCCTCGAAGCGACTGATCAAAGCACCGTACTGATGAAGTCCAAAAGACTGAAACACGTGTCTACGGTTAAAAAACTGGCCAGGCATTGATGAATAGCTTAATTGCTGAAGTCAATGGCTGATTATTGTGTGGGAGCGATGGGGTAAAACCCGTGTTTTTTAAACATTTGTCAACCTTCTACAAAAGACTATACGAACATTTATTTGTTCAAAAGTCAAAAAAAAAAAAAATACTGCATTAAAATTCTTAATTTATTAATATTGTCGATATTAAATTTTCGTATCTTTTGCCTAAAGTAGGTAACTTAATTTTTTTAATAGTTCATTATATCGCTCAACCTACTTATTTATATACATTTATTTATGAAATAGTCATATACTAAAATGTTTCGGATAAAAAATAGAAATAATTATATATTTTCATATTAATAATACGTATATAATATGGCAACATTTATTCATTTAACGTTAAATTAAATATTACAATATTTATAAAAATATAGAATATATTTTGTTCAATTTTATAAATAATAATAATAAAAAAAATTTTGATTCTACTCTATTTAAAACTAGCCTTAGACTTTTAATTTTTTTTTTTTTTACAAAATAAATATTTATTTATATAAATTATATTTAAGTGCATACTTTTTATCCGAAACAAGTACAAATATAAGTACACGTTTAATATACAGAGTGGCCCAATGAAAACAGTAAATGCAAATTTTGGCCACTTAACATCATTTTTGCGAAAAACGCTCGAACACGTCAATTTTAGTATGAAGGGGGATATCTGAATCGATTAGTACTATTTTCCTAACATCAACCCTAAGAGGAGGAGGGATTGCACCCCAAAAATTTTAAATGGGAAGGGGTGTTAAAAATGACACCGTTCTAAAGGCCTTTCAATTCGATTTTCAAAAGTATTTTTATTTTTCAAATCCGATCATTAGTTCCAGAGAAAAATCGTTTAGAACAAAGTTTATTAAGTGTTAAAAAGTACAGACAAGTAGGCTTAAACAATTGACGATCAATTAAGTTTAAGTGTACTAAGTGTTCAGAGGAACAAACAGAAACTAAAATATCACTTTAGTAAGTGTTCGAAATGACTACCACCAACTTCCATACAATGATACAGGTTTTGCTCAAAATGTAGTCGTACGTTCTGCAACATTTGTGGTGTAATCTGACGGCATTCACGTACAATACGTTGTCGTAAATCTTCTAAAGATTCGGGTAGCGTAGCATAAATTTTGGACTTCAAATAACCCCACAAAAAGAAATCTAAAGGTGATAGATCCGGCGATCTTGGTGGCCATTCGATAGCACCTCTTCGTCCAATCCATCTCTCAGGAAACCGACGGTCCAAGAACTGCCTAACAGTCAATGCAAAATGAGGAGGAGCTCCGTCTTGTTGGAATATCAACTCATCTTCTAAGTAACGTTCATCATTTTCCATTATGTCAGTTAAAACTGGATCGATGTGATCCTCTAACAATGATAAGTACATCTCTCCGGTCAGATTATCGGGCAGAAAAAAAGGTCCGACAAGATGGTCACCATAAATACCTCCCCAAACGTTTAATTTTTCAGGTTTTTGTGTATATACTTCATGGAATTGCCTGGGATTATTGTCTGACCAATAACGACAATTAGAGAATTAGAGAACAATTAAAGAACATTCGTCGGAAAAACAGATGTTAAACAAGAAATTGGGATTATTTATTGTTCGATCACTGTATTTTAATGATGCCAATTTTAAGTTCATTTTTTTTTTGTTTATGTTTATGAATTTTTTAATAATTATTCAAATCTAATTTACATAATTAATCCACATTATATTAAGAGATAATTAAGTATGTGTTTTGATATAACAATAGTTTCACCATTTAGTTAATCACGCGATTAAGTAATTAAGTTACAATGGCAAATTTCATATTTATAAATGATATGCATATGCAAGCAAATAATCACAACGCCATTGTAAATTGTTATAAATGAATTAAGTAAATATAAATAATATAAAATAAAGTGGTTTTAATTATTTAATAATAATTAGAATATAATTTATATCATAATTCTTTTTTGATATAAAATGATATAAATAAAATGTAATTTGGGTAGCGAGACATCTCTTAGACAAACGTTGAACTTTTTCTAGGCAGCTACCCAAATGTTCTTTGCTAAGAAATATTACGTTATTACAAAATTAATATTATTATTAAATATGTATATATTAAGTATGTTATTAAATACTACTGTATTTATTATATAATAATAATTAGAATATGTAATATATTTATTTATAATTATCTTAGAAATTAAAATATTAATAAAAATATATAATTAGTGGTGACATCTCTTAGACAAATGTAATATTATTAGCGAAGCACATTTCAGTAGCTGCCGCAGAAAAAGTTCAACGTTTGTCTAAGAGATGGTGCGCGCCATCCGATTACATTTTATTTATATTATTTTATATCAAAAAAGAATTATAATATAAATTATATTCTAATTATTATTAAATAATTAAAACTACTTTATTTTATATTATTCATATTATACATTATCCGATTACATTTTATAATATCAAATGTTCGCCATTCTAGTCGGCCATTACATGTTTACATATTGGCCTGATGTTGTTCTGTCAAGATGAAATGATGTTTATGCTTTTCCGCGTTTTATTTCGTTATTTTCAAACATTTATCCACTTCTAATGCTTGCATAATTCTTTTACGCGAGAATGAAAGAAAAACGTAAACATCGCGTAAGACGTGATTAATTCTATTCACTCATCGAAAAGTTTTGATATGTTTTATTGGTATTTTTCATGTGTTTGTGCTTTTTCCTTTTATTTCGTAACTAGTGCTTGCATATTTGCTTATGAATTAACAAAAAACATTGGAAAAACACGTAAATTAGAAATACGTCTGCTCGCAAAAAAGTTAGCGGGAAGCGAACCGTATGGTTGCCGTCAAGCAATTCAGTTCAGTGCTTAAAAATGATTCGTCGTAATACTTCGTAATAATAATAATAATAATAATAATATTAATACACCAATAATAATTGAAATCAAATTGTGTTAATTCAAGTCTGGAACCAACAATTTACGCTCTAAATATATATATTTCGTTGCAATCTATATGGAAATTCTTCTGGGTGAGTTTATATTTTTGAAATCGTATTGTGAAAGAAATTCTCCATGTGTCATAATAGGTAGAGACGTGTAATAATGGTGATAAGTTTTGTTCAAAAGTGTAAATTTGCGAATAAAAAAACACAAATTTAAATACAATAATATATATAAATCGAATAGGAATTGTCCATAAATAATAACATTTCTTTACGAAATGCCCCATCAGTTTAAAAGGTTAGGTTTCCAAACAATGGTTAAAAAAAAATCAGTTGTTTTCAAACTTAAGTGTTAATTAACATTGATTAGAATTAAATAAACGCGTGTTTAATTGTGTAATAAATGTAGGAAAATGCGTAATTGATAGTTTTAAGTTTGAGATAAAATAATACGAATGACATTTATCAAAAACATGTTGCTAGGTTATGAAAGATTTTTTTGTTTACTATGTATATCAATATATTTATAGGGTCAAACTTCTATATTCGTTAATATTAAAGTGAGTAATAATACTTATTATTATTGTTCTAGGGGAATGTTCCAGCATCCAGATTATAATCAAATTATAAGGAGCAGATTGGAAACTGGAGGGACTTTTTCGTCACAGAACCTTGCACAGCTTTGTTCCGAAGCTGATTTATGATGCGAGATTTGGAAGGACAATGGATTCGAGTTCGGAGTTGTGATGATTTCTCGGGGCTTAATACATATCACAGTAAGTTTTATATTATACAAAATATTATTACACATACACTGTTGAAAAATTTATAAGTATTTTTACATGTTTTTTGAACGTAATTTTTGGCATAAGAATTATAATAATACTTACGTTAAATTATGAAATATTTTTATTGTACTCGTTTAAAAATTTACTGTAACTTTTTTTGCATAAACAAAAAATTGAATATTACGTAAAATTATAATATTATATATTTATACTGTTAAAATCTTATGTAAAATTACATTACATATAAATTTAACCCTTTCGCTCACAATTTTTTATTTATTTACATAACTAAAAATTTGAAATTTGGTACACTTATTTCATCTTTTTACTTTTTAATTGAATCGAAAAATGTGTCACTTTCTGTCGAATGAATTTTGAAAATTATGAAATTTGGACAAAACGCATTTTGAAAGCCTGCTCTGCTTCTCAATTATTAATTTATGTAATGTTTCATAAACGAATTAATTCTTCTAATTTCTAAATAAATCTAAATGTATTTGTATAAAAAAAAACCTATACTGTAAAAAATCATATCAAAGCTATGCAAAATGATAGTTTTTTTTTATAAGCAATAAAGTTAGGTAGGTACTTGATGAAATTAAAAATGCACAAATTTATAGTTTTAATATTATTTTAATTTTTATGTATTTTACACGCAACTAAACGCATTGGTTTAAATTTTGTTTAGCTCTTAAAAGAAATAGTAGTCTGAAAATAAGTTACTAGTTTTATAAATAAGTGATCTGTTGAAATTAAAAGTAGAAAATTAATGCTTTCCGATGCTTAGTTTTGTTTTAAACCGAACGAAACTCAGTTTTTCTGATATTTATAACTTAAATTTTCCAGTCTGAATCAGCTGATTCACCCAATTGTTTCGGGGGCAATTCCTTTTGGAGAAAGAAGATTTGGGCCAGGCCACCACTGCCAATAGGAAAAAATTAAGATGATTCCGGAGATGCAAGGAATGTGATTAAAATCGGAGTCCGGATTCCGGGCTAATATAGCCCGGACAAATCAATTGATTAGTTGGAAACTATAAATATGGTGAGTATAATAAAATATCTAAGAATGTAGAACAATAGAAACACAGTTACTAGGACTTAACAAAATATAGAAGTAACTGGAGATCATAAAATTTTCTAGATTCTTTTTTCCAATTCATCGAAGCCAAATTTTATTTAAACTAAAATGTCTTCAAATTCGAACAATAGAATATAATATCGCCATTGTATTTTTTATTTGTTGGTGGGCGTTTTCGAAAATCCGAAAATTGGTTTATTTCGCGATTAAATATTTTTTTTTTTTTTACGCAGTTAATGAAACTATTTAAAATGGGGGAATCATTTTGAGGAAGGTGTATTTTTTTTCTGATAATATCTTTGCTTTTAATAATTTTCATTTTTTTTCTAATTATAATTATAAATAAATTATATAAGTTTCAAAAATAAATTATGATGCGCGTTAAAAAATATCTCTTTTTCGGAATGGGGCTATTTAACTTATGTATATATGCTCGGCTATTCTGCTTATTATATTTGAAATTTAGAAGGTATATTTAGTTTTAATTGAGATTTTATCTTAAAGCAAAATGCAAAATTAATTAATTATTAATTAATAAATTAATTATTAATTATTATTATTATTATTAACTAATTATTATAATTAATTAATTAATTAATTAAATTAATTAATTATTAAATTATTTTATAGTACAAATTAATAAATTATAATGCAGATACAATATATTATAATAGTCATATTTGATAATCTTTTTGTACTATTATCAATTCATATGTCAATGTTAATCGCAATAATTCCAGTTTTAAAATTATTATTTTTTTACTTAATCGATTTCTATTTAATTATAAATTAATAAATAATTGTCTACAATTTGAGTTAACGTACAATATTTCCAATCTTTATAACATTTATGACAACAGATCGCAATCCAATTTATTTTTTAGAAAAACTTTGAAGGTAAAAAATATATATATCGATCTAATATCAAGTTACTTTCTGAAGAGAAAAATATATTTTTTTTTCTTTTAATTAAGATATTTTTATATATAAATAAAGAAATAAAAAATCTAACATTTAAACAATACAATTTACTATACTCGACTCACTGAATCGAATCCAACGTGATTACTAAACTTATTGGTTGATCGAGTGTGTTTACATGAAGTATCTCGCATTAGCTAAGGACTACGAAAACATGTAAACGTATTAAGGCCATTTCAAGACAAACAAAAGACTATATTCATACAGGTGGTGGGAATACAAAAAAAAAGGATAATTTTACATTCGATTTATTCATTTAATACTACATATTTATGGTAACTAATTATTAGAAAAATTAGCTAATTTATGTACAATTAATAATTTAATATTCAGACACAATTAACATATAAAAAAAAATTAATCAAATATTTAATTGTCAATATTTTCATTGTTTATTATTATTTTGATTTCCAAAAAATATATATGTTGTTAATTGTTATTATAGTACTTTTGTATTAATTTCAGAATTTATTTATGTGTAGTTTATTTGTAAAAAAATTAATTTTCATCATTTTCTTGGAAAAATGCGATTTTCTTTTATTTCTCACATATAATTTATTTGAAAAAAATTATGATTAATCTTTATTACAATTAACAACATATATATTTTTTGGAAATCAAAATAATAATAAACAAAGAAAATATTGACAATTAAATATTTGATTATTTTTTTTTATATGTTAATTCAGTCTGAATATAAAAATTGTTATTAAATTATTAAGTGTACATAAATTAGCTAATTTTTCTAATAATTCGTTACCATAAATATAAAATATTAAACGAATAAATCGAATGTAAAATTATTCATTTTTGGATTTTGGAAATAAATATTAAATATTTCGGCGATTGATAATTGATACAGTAATAATTAATTTATTAACAAAGAACTAATTAAACATTTGTTATAATTTTAAAATAAAGGCAAAATCCAATACATATTTTCTTTATTTAAATTATAACTATTGATTTAATTAGTTCTTTGTTAATAAAGGCGATTAATGCACACGTAAAATATTTACTGTATAATTTAAAATTTAACTTCCAATTAATTTGATAAAACGTTATAAATTTCTGTGTTTTGTTTATTTACTTGTTACATTTCTGTACCTGATGCACAAGACACGTATGTGTTGAGTAAAGTCGATATTATTTAATAAATATTAATACAGAACTAGCCAACTTTAAGCCGTTTTATTTTATAATATAATGAGTTCGGAAAGATTTTCTTACTTATGTTATATTTAATTATTTTAGTAAATTTTGATTAAATTTAGATTCTGTTTAATTATTTTATTTTATAATAAAAACGCGACGTTTCGACGAAACTTGTTGCTGTTATTTACTTGAATGTCCATTTTGATTTGATATAGACACGAGCGTTTACATTCGTCGAAACGTTTTGGTTTTTTTATTATAAATAATTTAAACAGAGAATCTCTAATCTTGAAAACAGTTTTTTATTTGAATACGAATGAGTTTTGGAAAAATATTTTACAATGTTGGTTTTTTTTTTGGTTTATTAATTTTATCGAACTTTAACTAATAATAATAATAACAAGATTAGAAGTATATGGGTAAACCCATATATAGACCACTTTGACATTTCTCGGAAAGTTGGCAGTTAATAAAATTATAATTTATGTGGGCACTAGGAGAAACTTAATAAAATTATATAATTAATGGGAGCATTAGGGAAATCTTTTCTGAAAATTTGATCAAAATCGGATAAATAATGTAGCCAATATGAATTTTTAAAAACTTTAGTAATTTTTTTCTCGGAAAGTTGGCAACACTGGATATTAATAAAATTATATAATTAATGGGAGCATTAGGGAAATCTTTTCTGAAAATCTGATCAAAATCGAATAAATAATGTAGCCAATATGAATTTTTATAAACTTTAGTAATTTTTTTCTCGGAAAGTTGGCATCACTGGAAAATAATAAAACCACATGACCATCTTGGGTACTGGACAAATTTATCCTGAAAATTTCATTAAAATCGGTTGAACCGTCTAGGAGGAGTTGCGGCCACAAAATTTTTACTTACGACCGAGCGAGCTGACGACGCACACACATACACCCACATTAACTAAGTTCAGATTCGTCATCTAGGGACTATATGAAGGATTTCTATACACAAATTTTTTTTTTGAAAATGTTACAGACACCGTACCAAACGCTATACCACTTTTCCTTGCAGTCAAAGTGGTAATAATTAATATAATTAAAAAAAAACTTACAGAAGTCATTAAATTGAAATAAAACTACTTTAGGTTCTAGTTCAACGTACGTCGTAAATAAACACAACATAGAAACAAGTTACCTAGACTAGACCTTGACAAAATAAGTAAAAAAATATTTATACTATTTGATTTTTAAATTAATTAATTTAGTTACTTGATATTTTGGGATCTATGGTAAATATTTCTCTACTTGAAGACGTACGTTTTGAATATATATCGATTATATTTAATATAAATATTAATACATAACCTTAAAGCTCCCTCCCCAATTTAATTTGTAATTGTAAATGATAATAAGTTCCCAGAAAGATTTTTTTCGCTATTATACATTATTACATTATTGTTAATTCCAAAAATGTTTTAATTTTCAGTTTGTCAATACAATACAACCACTACCCCCCCCCCCCCTATGTTTTGAATTGTGGTTTTTATCGCGTTTTTCGCAAGAACTCGGCGAAATTGTGTCGATGCTGAGATGGACAAGCAAGCCAAAAACCAAAAATGCAATTAATATTAAAACCATTGAAGGATTGCACAAGCGAATTAAGGAACCGTGTTCGATGATAGAATGAATGTGCCCTCTTCTGGGTTGGAGGAGGTGTCCAGGAATTATTAGAAGGAGATTCTTTACAAGGAAGCTGAGAGGATAGAGTTAAAGGACTATTGGTAAGAAAATATGTCATGGTTTATTATTGATTTAATATTTAATCCCATTCTATAGTAAAAAGTATTTATATTAAATGCTTTTACTAATGAATTAAGGGTGGTAATACAGTGGATGATCCTGTTAACGAATACAGTTCGAACTGCGAATAAATCGGACAACGAATACTTAAGATTTTTGTGTTCCGGACAACAAACATATATGTTTCGTATAACGAACTTATCTTACAAAAACAAATAAATTAAAATAAAAATATTAGAAAATCTAGCAATATTATTTGAGGGGACGTTAAGGAATATTTCGATTTACCGAACATAGTTTTGCGAACGAATTATGTTCGTAAATTGTCACTCACTGTATATATATTTGTCTCGATCTAAAAAAAAGATCGACCAATTTTATTAATCTCTTTTACCGCGAAACCATAAATGTTATCAAACTGCGGTTTCTTGATGATGAAAGAATAGAACTTTGAACTTCTTTCGGGAGTTTTTCTTTCTACTTTTGATTGGAAATCGTTCGTAAGTTTTAACCCTTTCTCTTCGGACAGGGGCTGTGCTCTGGTAACAATGATAACCTCTTCTCCTGTTTCATTTCTTTCATCTGAAACAAAAATTAACTTAACCTTGGATTACTCCTAGGCTTAACTTTAAAAGGCACCCCCTCCTTTCCTTAAAGTATGATTTATCTGGTTTTTGAAAAAACTAGTTTTTTTTTTGTCAGAAATATTGATTCGGGAATAAAATTGCGATCGTTGGAAAAAAATGTGTTTATTTCCCGAATGAATATTTATGGGGGAAAAATCGGTCAAAAACCAGGATAATATTATCCATAGTTTGAGTGTCTTTTTAATTTTTGTTTCAGTGTTTCAGGATGAAACGGATGAAAGAGTTAATGTTAGCAAAAGGGCTCTAACCCTTTCCAGAACGCGCGCGATTTCCAAAACAAAAGTAATAAATAAAAATTCTTCGAAAATAAGTTCAAAGTTTATTCTTTCACTGGCCAGAAAATTGCGATTTTTTTAGTATAAAAATTCCATAAAGTTAGTCCCGATATTTATTTAAATTACATTATTTTTTTTTTGTTAATTCCCCAAATGTTTTTATTTCCAGTTGAGTTATTTTGGCGGTGCTGCCCCCCCCCCCCAAAAGAACATGGGTCCTTCAGGATTTTATTCGTGTCCCCGGTTAAGGAACATAAAAAATTTGATTTACAAAGAAGCTAAGAGGATCCACAGCTGAAAAAGGATTCATTGGTAAGCAAATGTGCACATGGTTTATTATCAGTATGTAAACATTCTATATTTTCTGTATCTCCTGTATTTTTTTGTAGTTATTTTCTCGTTTCTTCCGTTAATTCTGTAGCTAAATTCTATATCTTCTGTAAAGTTATTATAATATTGTAATATTTGGGGGCATTGTTACCACTTTTTCCGAGAGAAAAAATTACTAAAGTTTTTAAAAATTCTTATTGGCTACATTACTTGTCCGATTTTGATCAAATTTTCAGAAAAGATATCTCTAATGCTCCCATTAATTATATAATTTTATTAATATCCAGTGTTGCCAACTTTCCCAGAAAAAAATTACTAAAGTTTTAAAAATTTTATTATGGCCAAGTTATTCAACCGATTTTACTCAAATTTTCACAAAAGATTCTCCTAGTAATCATATAATTTATGTAATTTTAACAAAATACAGTGTTGCCAACTTTCCGAGAAAAAAATTAATAAAAATTTTAAAAATTCATTATGACCATTTTATTTAACCGATTTTAATCAAATTTTCATAAAAGTTTTTTCTAGTGCCTAAATAAATTATGCAATTTTAACAAAATACCAACTTATCGAGAAAAAAATCACAAAATTTTTTAAAAATTCATTGTGGCTACATTATATATTCGATTTTGTTCAAATTTTCAGAAAAGTGTCTCCTAGTGCCCACATAAATTATAATATTATTAAAATACAGTGTTGCCAACTTTCCATATACTTCTAATCTTGTTTAAGTAAATATTTAGTTTGATAATATTATTAAAATATATCAATTTACTGATTCTGCAGAATCAAGACTTGAGACTATTCAGGATTTCTACAAGATCTGTTTTCTATTCCAAAGGCCATAACAACCGAATTGGATACATTCATGTTCTTCGGATGCAAGAAGAAGAAGAAGAAGATGGAAAAAGGATGGGAAACGCGAGAAAAGAATCTTCACAACATTCGGATGAAAGAAATGCGAAGGCAGAAGCGATTTATTATAATTGTATAATTTTTCTGTAAATGTTTACCTGTAAATTTTATATATATTTAACCCTATCCTATCCCCTAACTCTACACTGGTAAAAAAATCGATGTTAAATTTACCATTGATAATTATCGTAATTTCGTTGTAATTATAGTTTAAATTATTGCGCAAATTTACAAAAAAAAAAAATTCTAAAGTTACTTATGTAAAATCACAGTTAAAATTACACTAATAATTATCAATGTAAATTGTACATTGATTTTTTTACAGTGTATGTAAAATTATAACTGTAGTAAATGAAATTAGATTTTGAGTTTTACACACACAATTGTTTTAAAATAAATTTAAATAAATTTTTTTTTTTTATTTGTATTTATGAAAAATTTAAAATTGTCTGTTTTAAATATTTTTTCGTTTTCTCATCTGATTTCATTTATAACACAACACGTTTTAGTTTTAGTATTATATAATTTGTGTAAACATATATCACGCATAAGTTTGGAAAAGTGTTTTTCGTTTTCCAGTTTAGAAATCGCGAATATTTTCATTATCATTTTTTACTTTTCTTTCTGCGATGCCGAGATGTATGTATTATATATATATATATATATATATATATATATATATATATATATATATATATATATATATTTGTATATATTTATATACCGGGTGTTCGTTCGTCAAGTTCGTATGGGCGTTTAACATGCAATTTCGATAATTTGCAATATACTTCTTTCTCGAGTTAAATTCGGAGAAATACTTAGAATACTTTTTGATAGACAATAAAAAGTTCTAGAATTTGGTTTTAGTTTTAATTTGCTAGCATGTGATGTTTGGGCGCTAGAATTTTTTTTTCGATTTTTTGGTTTTAATTTTTTTTTTTCTCAAAAACTATGAGGTCTAGGAAAATAAGCATGATATGGAAAAATGCGGAATAATTAGTATGATTCTTTGATTTTTTGAGTGAAGAAACCATTATTCTACGATGCATCGTTTAGTAGAAAAAAATGAATTTTTGAAAATTTTAAAAAACATTTTAAATTTTTCAATAATTTTTCTTGCCAAACCAGAACGAGGTAGAGAAAAAAGTTACTTAGCTATTATGTAGCTAATTTTCTAATTTTCTTTATTTTACTGAATTT
This sequence comes from Clivina fossor, assembly GCA_963966155.1. NCBI lineage: Eukaryota > Metazoa > Arthropoda > Insecta > Coleoptera > Carabidae > Clivina > Clivina fossor. The sequence goes on along the minus strand of OZ014569.1, from coordinate 9,564,542 downwards.
TTTCAGATTTTTTTAAGCAAATTTTGAAAAACGTTTTATTTTGTAAAATTTCCAACGGTACCCGCTTGAGACATTTTCAAAAATTCAGTTTTTAATTTTTTTCTACTAAACGATGCATCGTAGAATAATGGTTTCTTTACTCAATTATTGTACTCATTATTCCGCATTTTTCCATATCATGCTTATTTTCCTAGACCTCATAGTTTTTGAGAAAATAAATAAGAACAAAAAAATCGGAAAAAAATTCTAGCGCCCAAACGGCACATGCTAGCAAATTAAAACTATAACCAAATTATAGAACTTTTTATTCCCTATCGAAAAGTATTCTAAGTATTTCTCCGAATTTAACTCGAGAAAGAAGTATATAGCAAATTATCGAAATTGCATGTTAAATAAATGCCCATACGAACGAACACCCGGTATATATTTAATTAATAAGGGGGTTATTTTTGCTCGAAATTGCTAGTCGCGTTTTTGAGATGTTTGCAATTAAAGATTTGTTTTCTTGCAAACATTAATAAATTAATTAAGGGAGAAATGGTCATACGGGGTTGGGATTGAAATATGTCTAGCAACACTTGTGTTGCTATAACATTTTCAACCCCTAACCCCGTATAATCCCTCGCTTAATTAATTATTAATGTCTCGAGAACGGCTGGGAATTTCGCAAAAATAACAAAATTTGCCACCCCCCTTACGAACCCATAGATAAACCAGGTACGTACTACAACATATCCAAATATCAACCCCCTACGACACCCCCTTATTAATTAAGTCAAGCCCCCCAACAAAACTGATGAAAATATTGAAATTTTGGTGAAATGTATTTTTTCTTATTGTTGAATAAAGTTCGTTAAAAACAGATGCTGTGTTGTATTTATGTTTTTTCCAATTTCATCCCTTAAAATTAGTTAAAATCTTTAATCGCAAATATCTCGAGAACGGCTGGGAATTTCGCAAAATTAACAAAATTTGCCGTCCCCTTACGAACCGTTCATAAACCAGGAACGTACTACAACATATGCAAAAATCAACCCCTAGGACACACCCTTATTAATTAAGCCAACCGCTAAAACTTTAAAATCTTTAATCTACAAATATCTCGAAAACGGCTGGGAATTTCGCAAAAATAACAAAATTTTGCTACCCCCTTATGAACCGCTAAAATAAACCGGGTACGTACTACAACATATTCAAATATCAACCCCCTAGGACACCCCTTTATTAATTAAGTCAAGCCCCCAAAAAAACTGATGAAAATATTGAAATTGAAATTTTGGTAAAATGTATTTTTTCTTATTGTTGAATAAAGTTCGTTAAAAACAGATGCTGTGTTGTGTTTATGTTTTTCCCAATTTCATCCCTTAAAATTAGTTAAAATCTTTAATCGCAAATATCTCGAAAACGGCTGGGAATTTCGCAAAAATAACAAAATTTTGCCACCCCCTTACGAACATAAACCAGGTACGTACTACAACATATCCAAAAATCAACCCCCTAGGATACCCCCTTATTAATTAAGTCAACCCCCAAAACTGTGATTAAAAAAATATAAGAAAAATCTCAATTTTTTTCTTGTTTTCCTGATAAAATTTCGTTAAAATGTTTCATTTTACGCTTTCCTGATGCAAATCTTGCATTTTACGCTTTCCTGATACAAATCTTGTATTTTACGCTTTCCTGATACATTGATACATTTTGCTTTTTAACACTTGCCTATAGGCAACCAGTTTTACACGATTGCATTGCGGACTGCATAAAATAAAGGGTTTCAACGAAATTTGTATCAGGAAAGCGTAAAATGCAAGATTTGTATCAGGAAAGCGTAAAATGAAACATTTTAACGAAATTTTATTAGGAAAACAAGAAAAAAATTGAGATTTTTCTTATATTAATCACAGTTTTGGGAGTTGGCTTAATTAATAAGGGTGTGTCCTAAGGGATTGATTTTTGCATATGTTGTAGTACGTACCTGGTTTATCTTAAAGGTTCGTAAGGGGGTGGCAAAATTTTGTTATTTTTGCGAAATTCCCAGCCGTTTTCGAGATATTTGCGATTAAAGATTTTAACTAATTTTAAGGGATGAAATTGGGAAAAACATAAATACAACACAGCATCTGTTTTTAACGAACTTTATTCAACAATAAGAAAAAATACATTTCACCAAAATTTCAATTTCAATATTTTCATCAGTTTTGTTGGGGGGCTTGACTTAATTAATAAGGGGGTGTCCTAGGGGGTTGATTTTTGGATATGTTATAGTACGTACCTGTTTATCTTAAGGGTTCGTAAGGGGGTGGCAAAATTTTGTTATTTTTGCGAAATTCCCAGCCGTTTTCGAGATATTTGCGATTAAAGATTTTAACTAATTTTAAGGGATGAATTTGAGGAAAAGCATAAATACAACACAGCATCTGTTTTTAACGAACTTTATTCAACAATAAGAAAAAATACATTTCACCAAAATTTCAATTTCAATATTTTCATCAGTTTTGTTGGGGGGCTTGACTTAATTAATAAGGGGGTGTCCTAGGGGGTTGATATTTGGATATGTTGTAGTACGTACCTGGTTTATCTACGGGTTCGTAAGGGGGTGGCAAATTTTGTTATTTTTGCGAAATTCCCAGCCGTTTTCGAGATATTCGCGATTAAAGATTTCTATTCTTGAAAACATTAATAATTAATTAAGCGAGGGATTATACGGGGTTAGGGATTGAAAATGTTATAGCAACACAAGTGTTGCTAAACATATTTCAATCCCAACCCCGTATGACCATTTCTCCCTTAATTAATTTATTAATGTTTGCAAGAAAACAAATCTTTAATTGCAAACATCTCAAAAACGCGACTAGCAATTTCGGGCAAAAATAACAGAACCCTCCCAATAAACCCCACATACCTACTACACATATCCAAAAATCAACCCCCTTATTAATTAAATATATACCGGGTGTTCGCTCTTTAAGTTCGTATGGGCGTTTATTTAACATTTTATTTTATTTAAAATTCAGTTTTTAATTTTTTTCTACTAAACGATGCATCGTAGAATATTGGTTTCTTCACTCAATTATCGCACTCATTATTCCGCATTTTTCCATATCATGCTTATTTTCCTAGACCTCATAGTTTTTGAGAAAAAAAATAAAAAACAAAAAATCGAAAAAAAAATTCTAGCGCCCAAACGGCACATGCTAGCAAATTAAAACTAAAATCAAATTATAGAACTTTTTATGCCCTATCGAAAAGGACTCTAAGTATTTCTCCGAATTTAACTCGAGAAAGAAGTATATCGCAAATTATCGAAATTGCATGTTAAACGCCCATACGAACTTGACGAACGAACACCCGGTATATAAATATATACAAATATATACAATATATATATATATATATATATATATATATATATATATATATATATATATATATATATATATATAATACATACATCTCGGCATCACAGAAAGAAAAGTGAAAAATGATACTGAAAATATTTGTGATTTCTAAATTGGAAAACGAAAATCACTTTTCCAAACTTATGCGTGATATATGTTTACACAAATTATATAATTCTAAAACTAAAACGTGTCGTGTTATAAATGAAATCAGATGAGAAAACGAAAAAAATATTTAAAACACACAATTTTCAATTTTCCATAAATACAAAAAAAAAGAATTTATTTAAATTTATTTTAAAACAATTGTGTGTGTAAAACTCAAAATCTAATTTCATATACTACACAGTTATAATTTTACATACACTGTACAATTTACATTGATAATTATTAGTGTAATTTTAACTGTGATTTTACATTTTACTTTAGATTTTTTTTTTTGGTAAATTTGCGCAATAATTTATTAAAACTAAAATTACAACGAAATTACTATAATTATCAATGGTAAATTTAACATTGATTTTTTACCAGTGTAGGGTTAGGGATATGATAGGGTTAAATATATATATTTAAATTTACAAGTAAACATTTACATTCCTTCGCATTTCTTGCATCCGAATGCTGTGAAGATTCTTTTCTCGCGTTTCCCATCCTTTTTCCATCTTCTTCTTCTTCTTGCATTCGAAGCACATGGATGTATCCAATTCGGTTGTTATGGCCTTGGAATAGAAAACAGATCTTGTAGAAATCCTCAACAGTCTCAAGTCTTGATTCTGCAAAATCAGTAAATTGATATATTTTAATAATATTATCAAACTAAATATTTACTTAAACAATGCCCCCAAATATTACAATATTATAATAACTTTACAGAAGATATAGAATTTAGCTACAGAATTAACAGAAGAAACAGAGAATAAATACAGGAGATATAGAAAATATAGAATGTTTACATATTGATAAATGAACCATGTGCACATTTGCTTACCAATGAATCCTTTTCAGCTGTGGATCCTCTTAGCTTCTTGATAAATCGAATTTGTTCCTCCATCAAGTTTCTGCTTCGGAGGGACACGAATAAAATCCTGAAGGACCCATGTTCTTTTGGGGGCAGCACCGCCAAAATAACTCAACTGGAAATGAAAACATTTGGAATTAACAAAAAAAAAATAATGTAATTTAAATAAATATTGGGACTAACTTTATGGAATTTTTTTACTAAAAAATCGCAATTTTCTGGCCAGTGAAAGAATAAAATTTAAACTATTTTCGAAGAATTTTTATTTATTACTTTTGTTTTGAAAATCGCGCGTTATATATATATATATATATATATATATATATATTATATTAGTTTAGAATAACTACCGTGAATATAAGTTGAAAAGAAAATTTATTTAAACGGGATACGGTAATTGAATGAGTGGGTTATTAAAATGCAAGCATTTAAATATCTAACAATTTAATGCAGGTCCAATATTTCGCCACAATTTGTGGCTTCTTCAAGCAAAGTATGATGAGAGACTTAATTGCTATTGTTAATAAATTATGTTTAAAAATGGTGTGATTTTTCTGATAACATCCTAATTCCAATGTAAAAATAACATAAAACGAACAAATTAAAAATACACAAAAAAAAAGTTTTCTTTGTCTTGGATAAAAAGTTATTTTACATTTGTTTTTAATTTATAACTACATTGTTTTTAATTATTTATTATATTTATATTATTTTGTAAAGTTCGTTATCCGAAACATATAAGTTTGTTGGCCGCACACAGAACCATCATCCTCTCATAATATTGTCAGATTTTCTAATATTGTAATTTTTTTTTTTTTTATGTAAAGTTCGTTATCTGGAACATATATGTTTGTTGTCCGAACACAAAATCATCTTGCTAGATTTTCTAATATTTTTATTTTAATTTATTTATTTTTTTGTAAGAAAAGTTTATTATTCGGAACATATATATTTGTTATACGAACACAAAATCATCTAAGTGTTCGTTGTCCAAATTGTTCGCAGTTCGAATTCAAACTGTTCGTAAACCGATACCCACTGTATATCTCCCCACTTAAAAAGTAAATACACGAAAGAAGCTTTTAATAGAAATACTTTTTACTATAGAATTAAATTAATAAATAAATCATGGCACATTTTCTCTTACCTCAATCGTCGGTCCTTTAAGTCTTATCCTTTCAGCTTCCTTGTAAAGGATCTCCTATAAATTCTCTTCATTACTTCCTTCAGGATACTCCATAACCCTCCATTCTACCTTAATCCGGGACACGAATAAATAAATAGATCCCTTGTTGTTGAACTTTTTTTGGCAGCTATGTGAATTGGCTTCTCAGCTGCTCGCCACAATTTCGTTGAATCCATGCGAATTACGCAATAAAAAGCCAAATTCAAAACATGAGAAAGGGGGGGTTGATATTGTGTGTATTATATATGCAACGCCAACTGAAATTAAAAAACATTTTCAAATTAACAATAATGTAATAGGTAAAAAATCTTCCGCGAAACTAATATTATCACATTAAAAATTTCAAATTTTTAGTTATGTAAATAAATAAAAAATTGTTAGCGAAAGGTTTAAATTTATATGTAATGCAATTTTACATAAGATTTTAATAGTATAAATATATAATATTATAAATTTTACGTGATATTAAATTTTTTTTTATGCAAAAAAGTTACAGTAAATTTTTAAACGAGAACAATAAAAATATTTCATAATTTAACGTAAGTATTATTATATTTCTTATGCCAAAAATTACGTTCAAAAAACATGTAAAAATACTTATAAATTTTTCAACAGTGTATGTGTAATAATATATTGTATAATATAAAACTTACTGTGATATGTATTAAGCCCCGAGAAATCATCGCAACTCCGAACTCGAATCCATTGTCCTTCCAAATCTCGCATCATAAATCAGCTTCGGAACAAAGCTGTGCAAGGTTCTGCGACGAAAAAATTCCCTCCAGTTTCCAATCTTCTCCTTATAATTTGATTATAATCTGGATGCTGGAACATTCCCCTAGAACAATAATAATAAGTATATTACTCACTTTAATATTAACGAATATAGAAGTTTGACGCTATAAATATATTTATATATATATATATATATATATATATATATATATATATATATATATATATATATATATATATATATATATATATAGTAAACAAAAATCTTTCATAACTAGAGATAAATGTAATCGGAAAAAGATGTTTCTTCAAAATATATATATATATATATATATATATATATATATATATATATATATATATATTTAAATGAATATCAAAATATTAAAAAAAAATCTGGTCTGGGATAAACAAATAAATATGAAAATAAAAAAAAGGACTTACATTTTGTTGCGCGAGAAAATTTCTCAATCCAAAAACCTTCTACGCATTTTCCCCGAATCGAAATCTGTAGATAAAAACAAAAGTTTGTAAATTTAAGAAACGTAATCGGAATGATAAAACAATAAATTAAATTTGGAAAAATAATCGATTATTAATTATTATTTTAAATTACATAATTAATTCAACGTTGATTATGTAATTTTCCGAACAGTCAGTTACAATAAATAAGTTGTATTATCAAACTAAATATTTAATTCATCAATGCCCCACAAATATTATAATAACTTTACAGAAGATATAGAGAAAATAACTGTACATAAAATATAGAATTTAACTATAGAATTAACAGAAGATACAGAGAAAATACATACAGAAAATATAAAAAATACAGAATTAACAAAAGGTACAGAAAATAACTATAGAAGATATAGAATTTAACTACAGATTTTATAGAAGATACATAATAACTACAAAAATAAATAAAATATAAAAAATTAACAGAAAATAACTACAGAAGATATGGAATTTAGCTACAGAATTAACAGAAGAAACAGAGAAAATAACTAGAGAAAATACAGGAGTTACAGAAAATATAGAATGTTTACATACTGCTGATAATAAACCATGTGCACATTTGCTTACCAATGAATCATCTTTTTCAGCTGTGATCCTCTTTGCTTCTTGGTAAATCGAATCTCTTCCTCCTGCGGTCCGCCACCACCTTTCTGCTTCGGAGGGAAACGTGTTCCTTAACCGCGAGACCTTTGAGCACTTTGAGGCACGCGTAATTTCTGCGCGGTGAGATGTATCGATATCGTCTTCCTTTTTACGTCCTTTTACAACACCGCTGGCTGGCTTTATTGGCCGAATCTGGTTTGGCTGGTTTACTGCTGTTTGCTGTCTTGCTTGATTCAATATCAGGTGCTGCTGCGTCCACTTTAGCTTCGTCCACTTCAGTTTCATTGCCATTATTAATTCTTCTAGTACGGCATCTTGTTTTTCGATTTCAACGTACATTAACGTAATTTGTACGGCCAGTTTGCGTTTGTTTGTTTTTTTTTTCTCGGACGCGATACATTTTAATATGATACTGGACATGACATCGCGAACGGTTTCTCCAGCATTCGCGTAATTTTCTATATAAGCTAATGTCACTTCCAAACCTTTTTCCTGGCCATTATTGTAACTTCTGTCTATTGCAAATTTTTTCACCAGACCAAGATATTTGCCAAACTCTGGCGAATTTTTATCTTCGATTTCTTGGAAAAGTTTCGTTAGTTCTTCGTAACCATGCACGCGAGCTCTCCATAATTTGTGAACAACACGTTGTTGAACGGGCAAAATCGGAATATCTTCTTCCATTTTGCTATCTATTAAAGAAATAAGAAAAAAACTTTCATAATCAATATATAAAACGTATATTGAACTAAATATAAAGTAATTAATGAATACATTCAGTAAAAATAATTAATATTTTACAAAATTGTTATTATTATTTTTAAACATTTTTTAATACTTTCAATTCTGTTCATTTAAAAACTTTAAAATGAAATAAAAATCTAACAAGATAATAAAATTTTGTATATTAATATTTAAAAAAAAAAAATACTAAAAATTAAACAGATATTTAATATACAAGCTGTAATTTTACATAATTTAAGAAGTTATACCAATAATATGTAATTCTGGATTAAATATTACAGAAAGTAAGCAATTTTACATAATTATTAGATCATTTTTTCACTGTGATTATTATGAATTATGTAGAAAATTTACAGAATTTTGAAGTAGAAATATCGAATATTTATATAGTACAATTTTACTATTTTTCTATAATTTCGCTATATTATTCTACAGTGTAGTTTATAAATAGTTAATTTATTGTTATTTGAAATATCTAACTTCTAACATATTTAAAAATAAACAAAAAAAAAAAAAAACGTTTTACAATATTACGCTATAGATATTTGAACAAACTCACCAATACTTTCGGAACACATCAATCCAAAGATTTCTCTGTTGTTATTTCAAATTTTATCAACTGCAGCAGCTCCAATTATTAATCCGATCCAGTTTACTATATTAGTCCGGATTCCGAGTTCTTTGATATCAACCACAAATTAACCACATTTCTTTAACCGAAATCTTGAGATGTTGCGTTTCGGAATCATCTTGGCTTCGTCTGGTTCCATGCTTAGAGCTGGGGCACAAGTTTTCCTTCTCCAAAAAAGAATTGAATTTCCTCCAAGTGATAGAAGATTCGCCTCGGATTCTTCAGACTGGAAAAATTTAAGTTATCAATATCTGACAAAACTTCTTAGCTTCGTTCGATTTAAGACAAAAACTAAATCCATTAAATAATTAAAAATAAACTAATTTTGTAATAAACCAGTAAATAATTACTTAACACTTGTTTAAAACATACAAAACTATTATCTAATTATTCGGATATCGAGATAATATTGAATCGTCATTAATTTCAACAATTTCTACTCCAAAACTGATAGTCTGAAAGCAAACTATGTTTATTAATATTGAATCTGAATCTAAAATTATCGAGATTCGGAGTAAATTTTTCATTAATTTCAACAATTTCTACTCCAAAACGAATAGTTTGAAACAAATTATGTTAAAATTGAACTCTAAACATAATTTATTAAATATATATATATGTATATTAAACTCTAAATCAGACTAATTTAACTATATTACTTACGAATTTCTAAACTTTCAATTCATTCCGATCGTAATATCTAATTAGAACATGAAATATTTAATAATAATTCAGCTTACATTTTATTTCTGTAAGTTTTTTCGTTAAAATATAGCAACTGATACTAATTAAATAACACAAGGTCTTCGCAACAAGTAACTACAAAAATCTGGATACCAAATAGAAATTATAACGACCCGAAAAATTGGCTGGGTCAATCATCAATTACCATGCGAGACAAGTAAAATGATTTTCCAGAATGATTTCAATGCGGCTATTTATCTACTCAAAAGAATGTGGCACAAACTCTTCTTACGAAACTAGTTTTCTCTTAAAGAAACTATTGTTTCGTTTGGCTAAATTTTACTTTAATTTACTTTTTAGTTGTTTTTAACGTAAAAAAATAAATAACAACATTAGATGTATATGGGTAAACCCACTTTGAAATTTCTCGGAAAGTTGGCAAAACTGTATTTTAATAATATTATAATTTATGTGGACACTAGGAAAAACTTTTCGGAAAATTTGATCAAAATCGAATAAATAATGATGTAGCCACAATGCATTTTGGTAATTTTTTTTCTTGGAAAGTTAGCAACACTGTATTTTGTTAAAATTACATAAATTATATGAATACTAGGAGAATCTTTTGTGAAAATTTGATAAAAATCGGTTAAATAACGTAGCCAATATAAATTTTTAAAAAATTTAGTAATTTTTTTCTCGGAAAGTTGGCATCACTGGAAAAAACCAAAACCACATGACCCTATCTTGGGTACTAGACAAATTTATCCTGAAAATTTCATTAAAATCGGTTGAACCGTCTAGGAGGAGTTGCGGCCAGAAAATTTTGACTTACGACCGAGCGAGCTGACGACGCACATCCCATACACCCACTTATAAACTAAGTTCAGATTCGTCATCTACAAGCTATATGAAGGATTTCTATAGACAATTTTTTTTTTTGAAAATGTTACAGACACCGTACGCGCACGCTATACCACTTTTCCTTGCAGTCAAAGTGGTAAAAATAACAGTATTTATAAGTAGTTACAGTCTAAAAAAAATTTATGTAATTTTATATCCACAAGCCATTAGACATTATAATATATAGATATAATTACTCAATTGCTGTAATTGTTAACAGATTTCAGTAGAGTTTCTTTTAGTAAATTTACAGAAAATTTTTTCCATAAATAGATAAAATTAATTAGTTGCTGGTATAAATTACATACATTTCTAAATTTACATTAGGATGTATTTTGAAGTGAATTACATACACTTAATATATTTTATTAGTATTGTTATATTATTTTCGATGAATTATCACAGATATTAATTAATATGCATGCTGTAATTTTACATAATTTAAGCAGTTATATCAACAATATGTAATTCTACATTAAGTATGTGATATGTATGTATCTTGCAGAAAATAAACAATTTTACATACTTAATTAGCTCATTTTTACCACTTTGACTGCAAGGAAATGTGGTATAGTGTTTTGGTACGGTGTTTGTAACATTTTCAAAAAAAAAAAAACAAAAACAATTCTCTAGGATCAGACGAATCCACGAATTTAGTATATAAGTGGATGTGATCGCAACTCCTCCTAGACGGGATTCAATCGATTTTAATGAAATTTTCAGGATAAATTTGTCTAGTACCCAAGATAGTCAGTCATGTGGTTTTATTTTTTTCCGAGAAAAAAATTACGAATGTTTTTAAAAATTCATTATTTATCCGATTTTGATCAGATTTTCAGAAAAGATTTCCCTAATGCTCCTCCCGTTAATTAAATAATTTTATTAATATCCAGTGTTGCCACAACTTTCCCCAAAAAAAATTACTAAAGTTTTTCAAAATTTATTTGTTTTAATAAATCAATTTTTACTTCCTTATTTCTTATCAAATAGCTATTCTATTGTTTTGATTATCTATATTTTTATTAATATCTAATAAACTAATTGAAAAAAAATTGCGCTTAATAAGTATGTACATAATTTTCGAAAATGCATATTTGCGCAACACGATTCGTATTTTATTTTACCAAAATTATTCCAAAATTTTGAACTTACAATCGTCAGCTTTGATTTCCCCCAAAGCCAATTCGCGTCCAAATATCGTTCAACTCTTCAGACGGTTATTTTACGTTTTCCTGGTGCAATTATGCACCCTCTTGTGTTGTAATTTACTTCAGCGCGCATCTGAAACAATTAAAATATACATATATAATTAATACAGAACTCTATATTCAATTGTTCAAGTAGAAAAAGAAAAAGAAGAACAAATTACTGACAATGTTTTCACTCAGATAAAATCAAATACAATTTGATTGTTTCTTTTTTCATCATAGTGAAATTGTTTTGTCAGTAATCTCCTGCAGAGACGATTGTTTTAAACCACCGCCAGCAAATATATACGACGCAGCTGCTCCGAATTTTTAGAAATGATTTTATCACAGTCGAGGAGGCATCCGTTAGAATGACAGATAACGACACGATGCACTGAAGCAAGGTATCGCTGATGCTGACTCACAAGTAAGATTATTTTCGAGGAGGTTAGTTTTCATCTTTTTACTAAATAATAGTATCTATGTGACAAAAAAAAAAATCTAAACCAACCTTCTAGGGTAGGTTAGGTTAGGTAGCCCCCCACCATAGATCAGTTTACGAATCACAATACATATTACCGTCAACTATTTCGAATTCTATAAAAATGATACGTCAATCGCCGTGAATGTCGACGGTAAACAACTACCTGAGATCGATGAGGAATTGAGACAGCTCGATCAATATGAACAAACGACGGGTACTAAATTTACCGTTTATGGATTGCTGAAGCTTTCGAAAAGCAAAAGGATACTAAAAAGATGCAATTGTCTGTTCCCACACAAGAAAATCGTTCCAGAAGTCTTCCTGGGTATTTGCCAATTTTATTATAATTTTTTTGTTTAAACATATTATAATATGTATACTAATAATAACTTAAAATTTACAATCGCACAAGAGCAAACATATACGACGTAGTGTGGGCATTGCTGCCTTTGCGGCTGCAGCCATATCTGACTGCAACTCCAGCATATAATAGCCTAGCATAGGCAATTTGGAGGAGAGCCCCGATTGCCACGCCGGCCGTCGTGTAAATTTACACAGGTAGAAGTAGAGAGAAAAAAAAATATAGAGTGCAAATCGCTACTAGCTGGTAGGCTGGTAGGCTGGTAGGCTATAACAATGTGAGCAATTATCGGCAGACGATTGTTTTAAACCCCACCGCCACCCCCACCATACATCAGTTTACGAATCACATTACCACCGTCAACTATTTCGAATTCTCTAGAAAAAACAACGTTTTAGGAATGAACTAAAAAGCATATTTGGTTCAACGTCCACATCAAGTCTTAGTCTAACCATAAAATCTGTTTCGGATACTGATAAATATTATCATCGTTCACAAAATTTGCCTAAAACAAATACAAATGATACACAGGAAAAGACGAAATTAAAATATGAAGTTTTCAGACAACGTGTTAGAAAAATGAACTAAAAAGCATATTTGGTTCGACTACAACATCTAGTCTACAAGCGTATGCGTATGCGTATGATATTCTATATCGCTTCGTCAAACGAAATGTATAAAAAACTATAGCAGTGCAATGAATCGCTTCTTCAAGAGGTAGAAAAAAAAAAAAAAAGAGGCAGAGAAAAGGCAGAAAATAAGGGTTAAAACACCCCTTACCACCCTTATTAGCTCAGGTATATCCCGTAGTGTCGCCACTCACCAAAGTAAGTACTATTAAAGATAAGTACTTACTCCCTTGCGGGAATTATTATTCATTATTATAAGTAAAAAAAAAAATCAAGTAAAATCTGGTGTACAAATTTATTCAAATCCCTTCAAATCATGGCTAAAATCCGTTAAATTCGTAAATATATTTACTGTACTTATATTAACAAATATTTTTTGAAGAATTAAAACATATTAAATCATTTCTATACGAGATCTATAATTCATTAAAAATCTCGAATAAAATTACTGCAATCTTAAAAATTTCATATGAAATCAGTAAAATCAACCGAAAAATCTTAACAATCTTACTTGACATTCATAAAATCAACAGAAAAATCATGTAAAATCGCTTTATAATCGCGCTTAAAATCATGTAAAATCCTTACAATTTCACTTTAAAATCATGTAAAATTCTTAAAATCATGTAAATCGCGTTTAAAAATCTTGTAATATTTTTACAAATTTCACTTAAAAAATCCTGTAAAATCTCGGTTCAAAATTATGCTAAAATCCTTAGAATCTTACTTAAACTCGCGGTAAAATCCTAGGATCCGGTGTACAAAATTTAAAGGAGTGGTCTACTCCCCCTGCCCCCTCCGCCCCGGGTTCTGAATTAAATCATCCAAGAAAAATGATACAAATGGCGCAAATATATATTACGTAACACTTATAAACCTACATAATATTTTATACAATTAACACTCTTATCTTTCTCCTATTTTTTACAAGTGAAATTATTTCCATCGACAAAATCAACTGATTTGTATCCGTTTTCTTTGTGTTAGATAATCATAAAAACTAATAAAAATCTAATAATAATTGAATAATTAGTCAATAATAATATACACTGGTGAAATTTGTTTAAATTTATTCAAATACTTAATTATAATTACTATATACGTTATATAAACATTTTTAAATTATTCAAATTTTTCTTGAACATAATTTTTCGTTTTGTATAAAAATTTCAATTAAATTTCGAGATTTCCAGTACTAAAGATTCATTACTAGGTAATTTATTTAATGTCTAAATAATTAATCTATTTTTTTAATTATTAATAAAGTAACCATTGGATTAAAATCTCTTTAATATATATATATATATATATATATATATATATATATATATATATATATATATATATATATATATATATATATATATATATATATAAAAATTGCTAGACTAATTTATAAAGAAAAGAATATAACAAAAATCTATAATTCTTATGATCTGACGACGCACAATTCATACATCCTCACATAAACTAAGTTCAGATTCGTCTAATCTAGAGCCCTATATGAAGAATTTCTACACAATTTCTTTTTTATTTTTTTGAAAATGTTAGAGAGAGAGAGAGATTTTTCTTTTATTTATAATATAATATGTAAGCAGCTATTAATTAATGAATGTATTCTATGTTGAATTAATTAAATTTTTTCGAAATAACATGGCTTCAAGTGTAATATTTATTGGTTAATCGATCTTTCAACAAACTGAACTAGATCAATATTGTTACAAATAAAATTTTAGTTAAAAGAACTAATTAATTAGAAACACCGATTTAAATGATTCGATTAATATTGACAAAGAAACCAATCAAAAATGATTAAAATGAAAAATCAGCGCGCCGCGTGACCTTGAAATTCCGTAAACAGTGCCGTACGTAAAATTTTTTCTTAAAACTTTTCTATTAATTACAAAATTACATCGAATACATGTACAATAATTTTACTAGCCGAAGGGAGAAGCGCCACTTGTAAAATCTAGTGTACAAATTTATTAAAAATCATAGTTAAAATTCGTAAAATTATTTAACAGTTCGTAAATATTTAGGTCTATATTTCCCGAGGGGGAAACCACTGATTTAATCTGGTGTACAAATTTATTAAAAAAATAAAAAATAATTTGTATACGATCCTATAATTAATTAAAAATCTCGAGTAAAATTTCTGAAATCTGAAAAATTTCATATCGCTTTCAAAAATCATGTAATATTTTAAAAATTTTACTTCATCTTATTTAAAATTGCTAAAGTCCTAGGATTGTACAATCCGGTGTACAAAATTTAAAACACATTAAATAATTTGTATACGAGCGAGAGATCCTATAATTAATTAAAAAGTCAAGTAAAATTCGCTACAATCTTTAAAAATATCGAAATTCAACGAGAAAAATCATGGTAAAAATCTGTACAATCTTACTTAAAATCCATAAAATCAACGAAAAAATCATTTAAATTCTTTACAATCTCGCTTAAAATTAATATAAAATCATTTAAAATCCTTACAATTTAACTTAAAATCATGTAAAATCTTTCCAATCTCGCTTGAAAATCATGATAAAATTACTTACAATCTCGCTTCAAAACCATGCTAAATCGGCCAATTTTGATTTGGGGCACGGCACGGCACGGCACTGGCTTATGATGATAGACACGTTTTTTTATAGCTGAATATGCGATGAAAATGCACACGCAAAGTACAACTGTACAACACTACATTGAACGAATTCACAACACTACTCAATTTATACTAAATCTCCGGATTAAACACAACCTAAAAACTCGCGATAAACACTTCGCAATACAATAATACACCACGTCGCCGTCGTGGCTATAACAAAATCGTCCCAAACGGCCGCGTAAAATACCGATCTGAATCCATACAAAATTATTCACCAATTTCGAAAATAAACGCAATAATGCGAAAATGAATCACGCGTTCACATTTTTCACCAAAAACGAATAACTGCGTCTGTTTTTTTTTTCAACAATGGGCGGACGAATACTGACTTATTTGTACGAATCAAACCGACAGCGGCAAAACTAAAAACAAATATTGTTGCGACCAAAACTGCACGTTTAAAACGGAAAAAAATTTAAAACTTCTTAATCAAAAATGCGCAAATATATATATATATATATATATATATATATATATGTGGGATTTGTTTGTTTGTTTCACAACAAATCTACTACGCAAAAACACTGTTGTTTATTTGTTTTGGCTCACTTTCACTCAAATTCACTTTGTATATTTTAACACTAATTTTATTATCATTAACATACAAACAAATAGCTATTTAATATATTGTAATACAGAATATTACTAATAAAGTTGCTTGTTTGGATAAGAATGTTTGGAGGCGACTGATTTCTCGGGATGATGGAAAGAGTTTGTTCCATACCCTTTCGGGTACATGGCGTGATTGTGTATCTATGTATGTATTGTTGTTAAATAAAACAACGATGCTTTCTTGTCCGGCTTTTCAAACTTTCTAAAAGTAAAATTATTTTGTAATTGGTCAACTTTAGTTTATCAAAACTGGCCCGAGAAATCATCTTCGAAATTTAACGAACTTTTAAGTGTATAGATTTCAATTCTAATATTTATATTGAATACTGGAATAATAATAATAGAAATGTTTATATTTATTTACTTAAATGTTTTTGGAAGATAAGAAATGAATGCTGCAATTCTAAGCAATTTCATAAAAAAATCGTAAAATCGTAAAAACGTAGTTTACGATACAATCGTAGATCGTCGAGATACAGATTTACGATAACTGCAATTCTATGCACACATCTGTATCGATCCTAGTTACGGATTTACTTTTACGATGTGTTCCTGACTGTGTTCACTTCTATTATGCTTTGAATTTTTGAAAATTGTTGGAAAGCAATACTCAAGCAACAAATGTTATGAGGAAAAAAACGGAATTACGTTTTCAGGTAGTTCCAAAATGAAATTAAACTACCCAGGATTTGAATTTGACATTTAAATGCAAGACTGCAAACCGTTAAGATAGATTGTTATTTTAAATAATGTTTATAATTATCATTTATTCACTTTAGGCGTTTTTTATTTATTTACGGTTACTTTTAGCAGTTACTATTGCGCTCTCTCTCTCTCTCTCTCTCTCTCTCTCTCTCTCTCTCTCTTTTACTATGTATACATATTAAAAAAAGACAGTGATAGTAACTGCTAGAAGTAACCGCAGGTAACTGCGCTAAATAAAAATTGCCGTTTGTGTTAATATTTTATTTTTTTTCATTATTTTATTTTTTTCTAGTATATATAAGAATGAGTGTTTTATTTGAAAAGTAAATATAATATAGAAGTTTATTTTTTATAATATATAGATTTGCAATAAGTATAATTTATTTTTGTTATTTTCAATCAATAGAATTTTTTCCTTAGTACATATTTAATAAATATATAAAAATAATTATTTGATTTTTTTCAAATTATTTATATATATATATATATATATTGCCGGATTACAATGGAATAAAATTATTTTCAAGTGTAATGGTATATTTATCGATTCTGGAACGAAAGATTCTCAATAAGTTATTGACACTGACACTTTTTTCATTTAGCTTAAAATTTTTGTAAAATGTTATCCATTTCCCAATATTTTTATCGGTTACATGCACCGGTTATAATCATAAACACACATTAATAAATGCAACATATTATTAATAATTTTCGGTAAATATATTATAAAATATTATATAAACACATAGACAAATTTGTTTACCAATTAAATGTTTTCACGATGTAAAATGGTAAATCCTTTTCATTCAGAAAACAAATACGCCAGTTTTATTTTAAGTAGAACATAAATTACTACAGATCTGAAACATGTTCGCTTTGTTACTTACACAAAATTACAAACAAAATTAAATTTTAATTACGGTAATTTACATAATATTTTACAAGCATTTAACATTTAATTACGTAAATTAAAATGAAAGAGATTTGTTTACATTTTTTAAAATGAAAACATCATGCGATGAGTAACATTTTACTTTGCATTAATAATTGGACATTTATAATAATTATATTGGAAAATAAAGGAAGTTACATTGCAAATGTGCAATTGAATTATCAAAAATAAGTCGGACTATAACATCACTTTCTAATAGCGAGTTTTGCCAAATAAATAGTATGTATTTTATCTGTATTTTAAAAACTATATAATATTATATTACGAAATTTGGTATATGGGGGTATTCAGATATGCTTATTGAAAGTAAAATATTGACAATAAGATTGCACTTCCGGTTTTTTTTATTGGAAATTGGAAATGGAAAGTATAGAATATCAAATTTTGCAATATAATATTCTATTTTTTGTTTTTTATATATGATATTTTTGTTATAACTGATACTTTTAAATCAAAACAAGCACTTGAAAGTAAAAATAAATAATTTAAAATGTACATTTTAGCTAAAATAATCATATTATACTATAAACAGTATAGTATTATCAATAACAATGTGTAACTATTATTTTCACTTTTTATGATCTCTGCGAACGATACATCGCTGTTTCACTGAATAATAAAAACGTACATAAAAATCATGCAGAAACTCGTGCAGTATTTTCCACAATTCTGTTATCGATTTTGCCGTTAAACTATGTATAGGTATATATAAACTTAGTAAAATAATATTTGTTTACATTTGCCAGTTGATTTTGCTTGGTGAAAACTGATAAAGTAAATATCAAAGTAACTTAATACCAAAACAGATTACGCCATAACCGACACTCTATCCACCATCTGCAACACAATGTTTATAATATATATGCAACCCGATATACATAAATATATTTATTATAACGATGGTTCATTCATGTTTATAAGTATATTTGTGAAATTAATATAATAATACTAAAATGTTGAAATTTTATTTTTCCCAAAATTTCTCAAGTTATTCAATCATTGAATCGGCTTGTTAGGCTATGAATCAATGATTGGCCAGTGAAGCATAGATACGTGTTTCGCTCTCTAGGATCTCGTCAATATAGTGCTTTGATCAATGTCCGAAGACAAATGATGTAAATGTTATTGTTTGGCTGACTTTTATGCCAATAAAATACTCAACATTTGAGTATTATTATATTTATTATGCTTATAATTTCTGTCACACACATTTTTTTTTTTTATATAAATATGTACAGATAAGCAGGAAATTTGATGTTTTAGATTTAAATTCAAAAATAAATTGGAAAAAAACTCGTCAACATATAGAAAAAATAAACTTTAATAATGTTACTTTCGACCACAAAGCCAATTAAGTATTATGAAATTAAACAGTATTAACAACATAAATTTCCAACAAATTAACTTCCCTTCTCCCCCCACTCTAAAAACTGTATTATAGCGCAACCTGTCTAGGTATTAAGTTAAATTGGTAAACATTTAAAATCACACCAGCTGAGAAGCAAATATTTCTAGGCAAGTTCATGACGTAGATGGTGTACATCTATAGTTGACAAGCAAATGACCGGATTAGATAACTCAACGTACGTTTTTATCATTTTACTAAATGAAGACGTACGTTAAGTTCGTCGAAATGTCAATTATTAATAAATATTAATAGAGAACTATAATCTGAATCTATGTTATTTTTATATAACAAGTTCTGAAAGATTTTTTTTACCATGTTGTATAAAAAATATTTTACATACAAGTACAAATTCCCTCCAAACATAATACAATACAATGAATATTTAAGAAATGATTAAACTACATTTATATTTTAAATACTTTTAAAAAATTATTTAGTATATATTATATTCTTAATGACACATTGCGTATTATATGTTAGGTTACAGTATTTTGTTTTTGCATTTTTTCTTCATTTAAAAATTAACTATTTCATCAAAATAAATTAATGTCGATTTAAACAAAAACAAAATACTATAACTTAATATATACTACGCCATGTGTAATTAAGAATATAAAAATTACACTAACATTGCTAGATTTATAGACACATCATCTGATGTACTTGACTGGATTAAATTCATGAGTTTATTTAATTGCCGCGAAAGCAAAAGATCCCGGGTTCAAACTCCGGCAAGGTCAATGTATTTTTCTTCATTCGAAAATTAACTAATGATTTAATTAGTTCATTAAAATAAATTAATAGCGATTTAAGCAATAACAAAATACAGGTAACCATCCTACAAAACGGTCTCCGACAACACGGTTTCGTTCCAACACGGTTCGCTTAAATGCACTAATCCTCCTATAACACGGTTTCATTCTAACACGTTTCTGCTTATAACGCAGTTTTCAGGTTTTTACTTGTAGTAACGTGTATGTACATATATACATTTAATAAACGCACCAGCTATTTAGAAAAAAAAGTTTATTATTAAAGCAGTTTTTGTCAACTACGACTTTTGGTTTTACTTTTACCTATCTTTACATACGAGGCAAACAGTAGTAAGTTCATAATCACCTGCATGTGCTAACATAATGTATCTATAACTGTCTCAATTTTAATCTGTACGACTATTTTCTTAAAAATAGCTCCTTATAAAAATGTTAGTTAACTTATGCCGACATAAACATAAAAAAAAACTATATAATTTTTTGTTTTTCGTGTCTACTATAAAAATGACAAAAATAACTGTTTACCTCTCAAGTACATTTTTAATACAATTGAAGTTATTTTTATGTATTTTCAAAAATATATGTACAAATGTATTTTAATTTTTGGAACCTAACTCCCTTTTTTCTATTGGCTCTGGGTCTCATATAACACGGTTTCACAAAAACGCCGTTTTCTTAGAAATCTACCGTGTTATAGGAGGGTTACCTGTACTATAACCTAAATTATTTATGATTGTATTAAGACATCCTAACACAGATATAATAAAAACTATTTCAATTTTAATATTGAATGATTTAATAAGTAGGTACATAACGCATCTCACATTCATGCAATTATTTCATTAAACAACATTTAAAGTAAGAAAAGGTTCATAACAATAAAATTAAATTGACAATAGGAGATAAAAGATGGTGTGTAAATAGCTTGCATAACATTTACATAGCGCACTGAACAATAAAAACAACTAATTAACTATACTGTTCACATCTGTAAAGATTATTAAAGTCGAGGTTTCGCTGTTTTATTAAAACAGTGTCTTCTTCATTATCATCTCAAATACATAATTTTGCATAAAATGTATTTAAATATTGGATTGGCGCATAATTATCAGACGTTTTTGTAGGCGGGTTATTTGTTAATAAAAATTACTGTTTTGTTTACCTTTTTTTTTTAATAAAAATATTATTTTATTTGCATATTTTTATGTTAACTACGCTCCGGAATAATCATTTATAAAAATTTATATTTCTTTTTTCATAATAAAAATTGTTTAAAAAGCGCCTGATAATTATGTACCAACCCTATATAAACAGAAATTTAAAAAATATATCTAATTTTCATTTAATACATTATATAATAGAAAAAAACATAGGATTTATTTTATTTCTTTCAAAAGAAATTAATTATAAATAATGACTAAAAAAATTGAAATTATTATTTAGTTCAAAAATTAGAATCACATGTAACATATAATATTAATAAAATATAATCGAATAAGCTATTTTTTATTTTTATGTATATCTGTCAATATATCTTACAATTTATATGTAAATTTTGACAGAAAATAAATCCGTGCGCATGTCAAATCTTTTATATAAAACCAAGACTGTATAATCACGACTTTAATTTCACATATACTCAAGAATACAGTTAAATGAAAAACAGTGAAAAAATCTGTGAATTGAGATATATAAATGAGATGAAATATTTCATCTCATCTCACGAAATATACAATAACTCGACAATTGGTATCCTGTAGTGTTACAGAATAGAATGTTTTGTCTTTTTCTAGTAAATGAAATTCTATTGATTGAAATATGGTATTGGAATATGAAAAGAATTTGTAAAATCTCTTATATTTCTTCGTACAATACGCATGTAATTTCTAAAATATTACTTATTACTTTAGTAATAGATTTAAAAATATTAATTTTACTTTACCTGTTATAATCTTTTTCAATTAAAAGAGCAATATGTTGTATAATATTCATTTTTATAATTATGATATTATAAATCGTATCTATACAGACAGCTTTTGTCTAAACGTAAACTCTACTCTACTCCCTAGAATTGCATTTTCTACCATAAG
This sequence comes from Clivina fossor, assembly GCA_963966155.1. NCBI lineage: Eukaryota > Metazoa > Arthropoda > Insecta > Coleoptera > Carabidae > Clivina > Clivina fossor. The sequence continues at coordinate 9,542,255 of OZ014569.1, read as the reverse complement.
TGCTTATGAGCGTTACGATAGCAGCTTACGAGTCTTTCGATTTTGCTTAGAATTGCAGGCAGCATTAATCTATATATGCATTTTGCTCTAAGATAAAATCTCAATTAACGCTAAATATATCTTCTAAATTTCAAATATAATAAGCAGAATAGCCGAGCATATATCCATAAGTTAAACAGCCCCATCCCGAAAAAGAGATATTTTGTAACCGACCAAACTCAGTGAAGACGGCGGGGTTCGAATTCGCTAATTAAACGTAGACTGAACTAGATTAAGTTGCCGGTCGCCAATGAATTTACTTACCCCGAATGCCCGAGTTAATGCGCCCAATCCATAAAACTACAATAGTCCTGTCCTGCAAACGCAAACACGCAAAACGCTATCCACCACGCAATAACAAATTCGCTTTCAAATCAAATCAAACTCGAACTTAATACAGAAACTATTTTATTCGAATACCCAGACACGTTCATAAAATCCACAATAATATAATTGATTGCAACTGTCATCTAAATCAAAAACTACCCAAGTAGCACAGTTTGGAAAAATTAGCAAATGCAGCTAAAATATGGCTGAGAAAAGGTTGCGACAGCATTGTTTTCGCTGTATATTAGCTTTTATTTAAGCTGTATTTTGTCTCTTTATTTTGTCTAAATAATTGTTTTCGCAAATACTGTTTGCAGCCATATTGGCCACCCAGCCATTTTTCTGTCTGTAAAGTTAATTTTTCAGTTAATAAATATGCATAATTACAGCATCAGCTATAGTGTACACAATTTTAGTTATATAATAGGTTTTAAAACTAAGAATAAAAGAAGAATAACAGCTAAAGCATAATTTCTGTATTATTAGCTTTCAAATTTATTTTACAGCTGCAAGTAAACAATAACTAAACAGCTATCCTCTTTTGTATATTATTTTGGCTGCAGTGTTTATTTTTTAGTTAAATATAAATACCAAATCATAGCTATAACAATTTGTCAATGATTTTGGTTATAAAATACTTATTACAGCTTAGAAAAACTACAAAATAGTTGAAGTATTTTATTTTATGCAATTTTAGCTGCAAAATATCTATAGGTAATTAAATGTCAAATGTTTTATATTATTTAAATGATTGCATACATACTTCATCTGTTTTTGTATAGCTGTGCTGACATATATTTTACAATACAATTTTGCTTGGACCAGGTATTCCGATACCTATGTGAAAACAGCAACACTTTTTCTAGCAACACTTCCCACAGTGCGAATTCCCAAAACTCCCATAACAAAATTTTAAATGGTTAATTTTAGCTTATATACATAAACAAATTTGTTTGAATTATAATTTTTAGATAACTGTTTAAGAAAACAATATATTTAAATGTAAAAAATCGTTTAATTTACTATTTTTTAAGAAATAATCTGATTAACATAATTTCGCATATCATAGTTATTTTTGCCTATCCTACGGGATAGCGGTATACTACATATTTTTATAACATTCCTAACAACAATAGCAACAATTTCTGATAAAAATTGTTACTAAACATCTTCAAGATTTAGACTTAGATTTTTTTAATGTATCGAATATAGGGCGTCGTTGACATAAAGACGTCTTTCTATATATCTTACGGGATAGCGGTGTACTACATATTTTTTTTAACATTCCTAACAACAATAGCAACAATTTCTAATAAAAATTGTTACTAAACATCTTCAAGGTTTAGACTTAGAATATAAACGACGCTCTATATGCAATATTTAAAAAAAATATAAGTCTAAAACTTGAAGATGTTTAGTAACAATTTTTATTAGAAATTGTTGCTATTGTTGTTAGGAATGTTATAAAAAATATGTAGTATACCGCTATCCCGTAGGATATATAGAAAGACGTCTTTATGTCAACGACGCCCTATATTCAATACATTAAAAAATTCTAAGTCCAAAACTTGAAGATGTTTAGTAACAATTTTTATCAGAAATTGTTGCTATTGTTGTTAGGAATGTTAAAAAAAATATGTAGCATACCGCTATCCCGTAGGATATATAGAAAGACGTCTTTTTATAAACGACGCTCTATATGTAATACTTTAAAAAATTATAAGTCTAAAACTTGAAGATGTTTAGTAACAATTTTTATTAGAAATTGTTGCTATTGTTGTTAGGAATGTTATAAAAAATATGTAGTATACCGCTATCCCGTAGGATATATTGAAAGGCGTCTTTTTATAAACGACGCTCTATATGCAATATTTAAAAAAATTCTAAGTCTAAAACTTGAAGATGTTTAGTAACAACTTTTATTAGAAATTGTTGCTATTGTTGTTAGGAATGTTAAAAAAAATATGTAGTACACCGCTATCCCGTAGGATATATAGAAAGACGTCTTTATATCAACGACGTCCTATATGCAACACTTTAAAAAATTCGAAGTCTAAAACTTGAAGATGTTTAGTAACAATTTTTATTAGAAATTGTTGCTATTGTTGTTAGGAATGTTAAAAAAAATATGTAGTATTCCGCTATCCCGTAGGATATATTGAAAGGAGTCTTTTTATAAACGACGCTCTATATGCAATATTTAAAAAAATTCTAAGTCTAAAACTTGAAGATGTTTAGTAATAATTTTTATTAGAAATTGTTGCTATTGTTGTTAGGAATGTTATAAAAAATATGTAGTATACCGCTATCCCGTAGGATATATAGAAAGACGTCTTTATGTCAACGACGCCCTATATTCAATACATTAAAAAATTCTAAGTCCAAAACTTGAAGATGTTTAGTAACAATTTTTATCAGAAATTGTTGCTATTGTTGTTAGGAATGTTAAAAAAAATATATAGTACACCGCTATCCCGTAGGATATATAGAAAGACGTCTTTATGTCAACGACGCCCTATATTCAATACATTAAAAAATTCTAAGTCTAAAACTTGAAGATGTTTAGTAACAATTTTTATTAGAAATTGTTGCTATTGTTGTTAGGAATGTTATAAAAAATATCTATAGTATACCCCTATCCCGTAGGATATGCAAAAATAACTATGATACCTATGCGAAATTATGTTAATCAGATTATTTCTTAAAAAATAGTAAATTAAACGATTTTTTACATTTAAATATATTGTTTTCTTAAAGAGTTATCTAAAAATTATAATTAAAACAAATTTGTTTATGTATATGTTGGGCGCAAAACCCGAAAACGGCCAATGGTCGAATTTTCTGCTCAATCCTAGGATTGGACGTATTAAAATGACCAAAGCCCGAAGTGCAGTTCAATTTCGGGCTTTGGTCGCATCCAAACAGCCAAACCTAAGATTGTGCAATTAAGAAACAACCAAAGCTTAAAATAACGATTATTTCAGTTTGTTTGTAGACAAGACTGAACAGAAAACAGTCAAAACAAGGTTTTGTGAGTTGTGGTTGTAAAAATAACTGCGAAAACAGGAGATGGAATTGTTTGAAAAGGGAGATTAAATGCAACTCGAAATGTCATTCATCGTCAACTTGCAGAAATAAATAATTTATTATGAACATTCGCTTTGTTTCACACTACATTCCGTTTTTGAGAGTATTGTACTAAGCGACCTATTTCTTCAATCTTATATTGTTTAGTTACCATTTTGCTGCATTAGTAATAGGTACTGCGTATTTTGTTTTTTATATTGCGTTTCATACTTTGACATTTTTTTTCTAATCAAATTTTAAATAAGTTATTATATTTGGATATTATGGGTTCACAAAGAAGAGTAATTTTGTTTTGCAAGTCGTTTCATTTATTAGTTTTAAGTTTTTCGGAGGTAAGTTCCTATGTTTTTAGATAACAATAGATTCCACCTTACTATTGCAGTTTATTTTAATATTCCAACTGGTCATTAACAACGTTTGAATATATTTTCAACTTTGGTCGTATTATAATTGTACAATCCGAGGTTTGGCTGTTTGGAGATGGTCAAAGCCCGAAATAGAACTGAAAGTTGGGCTTTGGCCGTTTTAAAACATCCAATCCTAGGATTGATAAAAAAATTCGACCATTGGTCGTTTTCGGGTTTTGCGCCCAACATATATAAGCTAAAATTAACCATTTAAAATTTTGTTATGGAAGTGTTGCTAGAAAAAGTGTTGCTGTTTTCACATAGGTTATTCCGATTGGGAATACTAGTCGCATCTTTTCTCAAAGACATGCCCTTTTTGCCAGGCGGCCAGTACAATATTCCATTTTCTTCCCAATTTTCGGGTACAACACAAAGTGTTACCTCGTTATCTTCCATACTGTCTGGACTATTTTAAACATTCTATTGCGTATATAAATACAAAACAAAGTAAACAGTAACCGGAGGTTAAGTCAAAACTGTCAAAAAGAAATATGGCTATAAAGAAATATAAATGGATGCTAACGCAGCAAAATAGCTGTAATATAGTTGCATACATAGCTATATAGCAACAGTGACTATATTCGCTATATATTAATTAAGGTATAAAATCAGCCAAAAATTATTTTTATTTATATTACAGGCATATTAACGTCAATGTTACAGCCAAATGACTTTACTATCCAAATTGCTGTTATTGAGTTATAATTCCTAATATTATTACGTCCGCAAGAGCTATATCTCTGTATTAAAGACATGCAGACATCTTTTTTAATCGAAGCAGCCGATGTAACTGTTGAAAATGGCAACGATTTTGTGAACTAAAATTGTTTACTTTTTAAAATTTATATTTGCTAGTCTTCATGAATTTTACAAAGTGGAAAACATTTTAAAATTTAATATTTTTACATTAAGAAGCATACCAAACAATTTTTAATCACATTTTTAAATAAAAAAATATAAATTAAAACTTTCCAATTAATTAATAATTAAGTTAAATTATTGATATTTTCGGAGCGTGTTCGTTATTTCAAAATATCATCTCTATATTTAACGATAAAATGACGTTGCCATTAATTTTGAGTAATGTAGACTATGAAATTCGGATTTTAAAAACTTATAGCACTATTATATTATTGCCTATCAGATATAACAATGTTAGCTATGTTATACATATTATGTACATTATAGTTTAAGTAGAAAGACGGAAAACAGCTATCAATTCTAAAGATTGTAACCAAATAGTTATTTTTGAGTCAAACAACTTAACAGTATACAGCCAAATTATTGCTTAAAAGTCTTAAAAATAGCACAGGTTATTGCTTTATATACGCGTTTCAAAGCTATATTGCTAATATAGAGCGCAAAAAATAGACAACTAAATGGCTGTATTTTGATTGAATTGATAGCCAACTAGCTGCAGCTAAATCGCTGTAACAACATTTCTAAAGCAAGAAAATGTTTCACCACTATGGGGCTGTGACATCTCGATAATACGTAACTGGTATTATAACGTTGCGGTGCTAGCTGTGGTAGCCAAATTGCTATTATTTTTTACTGCAGTAACGTCACTGCAGCTTATTTGCAGCTTCGTGTGCTACTTGGGTAACAATAAATCATAAATCATTTAATCGTACATAATTAAATCAAAACTCTAATCAAATTATTTCGAAAACTAAAGCAGCAAATTTAATGTAAACAACAGAGAATATCCAAAACAAAACCAAAATGAACAGAATCTTAATTGACACTAATTAATCTCGCAAATCTAGTTTTTTTTAGTTTGACGTAGAAATTGTACCGTACCGTAGTATATATATCAGCTGTTTGCAAAACAATATTATGATGTTGTTAAACCGCGCCGCGCGTGCATATAATAATTACGACTTTTTACAATCGAAACATCAACTCGCCCCACTAGATTTCGCAATACCAGTCAGCCTTATGGAAATTTGAGTATATTATGCACAGTATGATGTGATCGCACGCAACTCTCCTCCTAGACGGGGTTCAATCGATTTTAATGAAATTTTCAGGATAAATTTGTGGTTTTATTTTTTTCCGAGAAAAAAATTACGAAACTTTTTCAAAATTCATTATTTATCCGATTTTGATCAGATTTTCCGAAAAAATTTCCCTAATGCTCCTCTCGTTAATTAAATATAATTTTATTAATATCCAGTGTTGCCACAACTTTCCCCAAAAAAAATTACTAAAGTTTTTCAAAATTTATTATGCTTTTATTAAATCAATTTTTACTTCCTTATTTCTTATCAAATAGGCTATTCTATTGTTTTGATTATCTATATTTTTATTAATATCTAATAAACTTAATAATTTTCGAAAATGCATATTTGCGCAACACGATTCGTATTTTATTTTACCAAAATTATTCCAAAATTTTCCACTTACGTTTTACCTCTGGTGGGGTGTAAGTTAGTTCAGCGCGCATCTGAAACAATTAAAATATACATATATAATTAATACAGAACTCTATATTCAATTGTTCAAGTAGAAAAAGAAAAAGAAGAACAAATTACTGACAATGTTTTCACTCAGATACAATCAAATACAATTTGATTGTTTCTTTTTTCATCATAGTGAAATTGTTTTGTTTGCGATGTCATGTTCGAAATCATATACCCAAACGTCAATACGTTTGGGTATATGTTGGGACCCGGTGCTGGCTTGGCGACCACGAAACACTGCGGTTGTGTTTGTGGGCAAGTTGCTCGAGTTCCTTAAAAGGCGATGCGGCGTGTGTGCGGCGGTGATGTAGCGAGCTAGTGGACTGTATTGCGGCGTAAATATGAAATAAACGTGCTTAACTTGCTGGACAGAACTAACGAAATGATACGTAAGAGGATGGATAAAGGATCAGAGACAATCTTCACCTATCCGAGCGATAAATAGGGCTTGCACAAGAAGTGGTAGCTCTAGGAAGAAATGAGGAAAGAGGTTGGCCCACAACTGAGAAAAAGGACTAACCCTAACATTGGCATTCATAGAAAATTATGAGAATACCCCGGAGAGAAACGCGGTTATAGACCTAATGCGAGTAATGGTAGCTCAATGTATCGCGTCTATAAATAAAAACATTAAAAAACTAGCAGTGCAAATTACGTTAATTTGATACGTTAATTTTAAACCGCTCTATTTACGATACGATTAGTTGTAGCTTGATTTTTACTGAATGTATTCATTAATTACTTTATATTTAGTTCAATATACGTTTTATATATTGATTATGAAAGTGTTTTTTTTATTTCTTTAATAGATATTCCAATGGAAGAAGATTATAGTCATTTGCCACTTGATGACAAAATATTTCACCACTCGATGCAAGCGCGCGTACAAGGTTACAGAGAACTAACGGAATTATTCCGAAGCAAAAATACGGAACTTTTTTCCAAATACCGTTTTTTGCTAAAACGGTTTCTTAATGACAAAAGCGCCCTAGGTAAAGAAAAAGGGTTAGAACTAACGTTGAGTTTCATCACAAAACAAAATATACCAAAAACTGGCATTGCAAATAGAGGTAGAGAAAAAAAAATAGAGAGCAGAAAAAAGTAGACAATCGCTACTAGCCCCCAGTGGACCAATCTGTCTAAAAGTATTTACGCAGGTTGGAACAGCTAATAGGCACAAGCGAACAATCCATAGACTAGTAGAAAATCGCTAGAAAATTGCAGACGATTGTTTTAAACCACCGCCACCCCCACCATAGATCAATTTACGAATCACTTGCACTGATCTATCCAGTGAGTAAAACATTTTCTTATATATTAAAAGGTCTTCAAACAAATAACCTTGTAGAAAGAAAGGAACGAATGGAGGTAATAAATTTTTTGATCACAAATTATAACGACTCCATGGTATTTGATCAAGATATCATCGCGCGACCGCTTGTTTTAACGAAAGTTAGCACAATTTTCTATTTTATTTAACCAACTTGTTCAATATTGTTTATCCATTCTCATAATTTGTGTGTGTGTATAGATTGCTGATCCAAAATTTCAAGTACGAAATGGTGTAATAAGTTTATTAAAAAAAATTGAATTCATCTATCCTGTGAGTAACTTATTTTTATATATTACTGAAGATTTAGATGAAAATAATGTAGAAAAACTACACAAACTCGCCGAATGTGATTTACGCATATTAATTGATGAAGTAGGAAGAACGTAAGTTACCATATTTATTATCGCAAATATATATAATTAATACAGAACTCTATATTCAATTGTTCAAGTAGAAAAAGAAAAAGAAGAACAAATTACTGACAATGTTTTCACTCAGATAAAATCAAATACAATTTGATTGTTTCTTTTTTCATCATAGTGAAATTGTTTTGTCAGTAATCTGCTTGCAGAGCAGGAGAAACCGTTAATAACTTTTTCTGCGAAACTATAAGAATAGATTTTGAATTTCTTTCAGGAATTAATCTCCCTAATTGTCAAATATTTGTAAAAAATTCATAAAGTTATTCGATTTTTTTAGGTCGAGAAAGAAATATTTTCATTTATTAATTGTGTGTTTGTGTGTGTGTGTAGATTGGAGATCCAAATGATGCCATCCGCATCAAAGTAAAAAATATTATAAAAAAAAGTACAAATTTGTTTCCTGCAGGAAAAATATTTGCGTATGTATCGAAAGGTCTGAATTACAATAACGTCGTAGAAGTAGACGAACGTCTCGACGTATTACGTTTTTTGCATTTCGAGCGACCGAATATAATTAAAAAAACTGCCCATTTGTTTCCTGCAGGCAAAATATTTTCATTTATTGTAAACGGTCTGCAAACCAATAACATTTTGGAAAGATCGGAAAGAATAGATGTAATAAATTTTTTTATTAAAAATTATAATGACTCCATGGTTTTTGATCAAGATATCGCGCGACCGCGATAACGTAGAGGTAGAGGTAGAGGTAGAGAAAAATAAATAGAGAGCAGAAAAAAGTAGACAATCGCTACTAGCCCCCAGTGGACCAATCTGTCTAAAAGTATTTACGCAGATTGGAACAGCTAATAGGCACAAGCGAACAATCCATAGACTACTACATTTTATATTTTTCGTTTAGATAGAGGTAGAGATAGAAAAAAAATAAAAATAGAAGGGTTAAAAAAAAGGGTTAAAAAACCCCCTCCCTCCCTTATTAGCTCAGGTATACCCGTAGTGTCGCCACTCACCAAAGTAAGTACTATTAAAGATAAGTACTTACTCCCTTGCGGGAATTATTATTCATTATTATAAGTAAAAAAAAAATCTTGTAAAATCTGGTGTACAAATTTATTCAAATCCCTTCAAATCATGGCTAAAATCATAGCTAAAATCCGTTAAATTCGTAAATATTTACTGTACTTATATTAACAAATATTTTTTGAAGAATTAAAACATATTAAATCATTTCTATACGAGATCTATAATTCATTAAAAATCTCGAATAAAATTACTGCAATCTTAAAAATTTCATATGAAATCAGTAAAATCAACCGAAAAATCTTAACAATCTTACTCCATAATCTATAAAATCAACAGAAAAATCATGTAAAATCGCTTTATAATCGCGCTTAAAATCATGTAAAATCCTTACAATTTCACTTTAAAATCATGTAAAATTCTTAAAATCGCGCTTAAAGTCATGTAAATCGCGTTTAAAAATCTTGTAATATTTTTACAAATTTCACTTAAAAAATCCTGTAAAATCTCGGTTCAAAATTATGCTAAAATCCTTAGAATCTTACTTAAACTCGCGGTAAAATCCTAGGATCCGGTGTACAAAATTTAAAGGAGTATTTATTATTTATTTATTTGATGCAGATGGGGGGCTTTGATCAAATTATCAAGCCCGAAACGCACTAAAAAGCACTTTCACATATTTATTACTCACATAAGAAAATGAAAATTTTTATTTATATTTTTTACAAGTGAAATTATTTCCATCGACAAAATCAACTGATTTGTATCCGTTTTCTTTGTATTAGATAATCATAAAAAATAATAAAAATCTAATAATAATTGAATAATTAGTCACTGGTAAAATTTGTTTAAATTTATTCAAATACTTAATTATAATTACTATAGGTATATGTTATATAAACATTTTTAAATTATTCAAATTTTTCTTGAACATAATTTTTCATTTTGTATAAAAATTTCAATTAAATTTCGAGATTTCCAGTACTAAAGATTCATTACTAGGTAATTTATTTAATGTCTAAATAATTAATCTATTATTTTAATTATTAATAAAGTAACCATTGGATTAAAATCTCTTTAATATATATATATTCGTCTGATCTAGAGCCCTATATGAAGAATTTCTACACAATTTCTTTTTTATTTTTTTGAAAATGTTAGAGAGAGAGAGATTTTTCTTTTATTTATAATATAATATGTAAGCAGCTATTAATTAATGAATGTATTCTATGTTGAATTAATTAAATTTTTTCGAAATAACATGGCTTCAAGTGTAATATTTATTGGTTAATCGATCTTTCAACAAACTGAACTAGATCAATATTGTTACAAATAAAATTTTAGTAAAAAGAACTAATTAATTAGAAACACCGATTTAAATAATTCGATTAATATTGACAAAAAAACAAATCAAAAGTGATTAAAATGAAAAACCAGGCCGCAAACAGACTAAATAAGAAACAATAAAACATTTGCCGCAACAAACAAAACACGAATTTATATGAGCGCGCCGCGTGACCTTGAAATTCCGTAAACAGTGCCGTACGTAAAATTTTTTCTTAAAACTTTTCTATTAATTACAAAATTACATCGAATACATGTACAATAATTTTACTAGCCGAAGGGAGAAGCACCACTTGTAAAATCTAGTGTACAAATTTATTAAAAATCATAGTTAAAATTCGTAAAATTATTTAACAGTTCGTAAATATTTAGGTCTATATTTCCCGAGGGGGAAACCACTGATTTAATCTGGTGTACAAATTTATTAAAAAAATAAAAAATAATTTGTATACGATCCTATAATTAATTAAAAATCTCGAGTAAAATTTCTGAAATCTGAAAAATTTCATATCGCTTTCAAAAATCATGTAATATTTTAAAAATTTTACTTCATCTTATTTAAAATTGGTAAAGTCCTAGAATTGTACAATCCGGTGTACAAAATTTAAAACACATTAAATAATTTGTATAGGAGAGATCCTATAATTAATTAAAAAGTCAAGTAAAATTCGCTACAATTTTAAAAATATCGAAAATCAACGAGAAAAATCATGGTAAAAATCTTTACAATCTTACTTAAAATCCATAAAATCAACGAAAAAATCATTTAAATTCTTTACAATCTCGCTTAAAATTAATATAAAATCATTTAAAATCCTTACAATTTAACTTAAAATCATGTAAAATCTTTACAATCTCGCTTGAAAATCATGATAAAATTACTTACAATCTCGCTTCAAAACCATGCTAAATCGGCCAATTTTGATTTGGGGCACGGCACGGCACTGGCTTATGATGATAGACACGTTTTTTATAGCAGAATATGCGATGAAAATGCACACGCAAAGTACAACTGTACAACACTACATTGAACGAATTCACAACACTACTCAATTTATACTAAATCTCCGGATTAAACACAACCTAAAAACTCGCGATAAACACTACGCAATACAATAATACACCACGTCGTGGCTATAACAAAATCGTCCCAAACGGCCGCGTAAAATACCGATCTGAATCCATACAAAATTATTCACCAATTTCGAAAATAAACGCAATAATGCGTAAATGAATCACGCGTTCACATTTTTCACCAAAAACGAATAACTGCGTCTGTTTTTTTTTTTCAACAATGGGCGGACGAATACTGACTTATTTGTACGAATCAAACCGACAGCGGCAAAACTAAAAACAAATATTGTTGCGACCAAAACTGCACGTTTAAAACGGAAAAAAATTTAAAACTTCTTAATCAAAAATGCGCAAATATATATATATGTGGGATTTGTTTGTTTGTTTCACAACAAATCTACTACGCAAAAACACTGTTGTTTATTTGTTTTGGCTCACTTTCACTCAAATTCACTTTGTATATTTTAACACTAATTTTATTATCATTAACATACAAACAAATAGCTATTTAATATATTGTAATACAGAATATTGATATACACGTCTTTAATTCGTAATTTTATCGTCGTTATTTTTCAACGTCTGAATTACCTTGTCGTGTCTCAGCGGCTTCTGCGCATGCGCTTCTGCTCTGCTCGGACAAGCTTCGGGTCGAGAGGCGACTATATCCGAATGCTGTCTGCCATACGCGGGTACTTCAATACCCACATATATATATATATATTAAAAATAATATTAAAATTATAACTGTTTTTAATTAAAAGCAGTCTAAAAATAGTTATGGATACGGGATAATTAAATTAAAACATTTTTTTGGTTATTCTGTCCCCCGCAAAACTAAACTAAAAAAATCTAGGTTTTAGATTAAAATTAGAAACAAAAAAATAAAAACAAAAAAAATCCTCAAAAAATTAATTAATTACTATCACTCATTTTTTTTTTTTGAAATTCATTAAAATTTATAAACAAGTGTATTTTGAAATTCATAAAATTACCAAAATGGCAGATGTTGTTTTTTTCCCATATAAAAAATCGACTTTGAAAGCACATAAAAAAAAAATAGATATCGTAAAATATTCTACTCTACTCTAAATCCTAGAGAATTCAATTCTCTTTATTTTAGAGAGAAAATCAAGTCAATCCGGACATGATTTCCAAATAAAAATAAAAAACGTTTCAAGTTTGAGATATCCTATCTGCTCTGCCCTAAACAAGTTCTAATTAATATATAATTAAGTAATTAATATATTAAGTAATAATATATAATAATTACGTATATAATTCAGTTGGGGGAGAAAATTATTTTCGGTTAATGTTTCCTACACCAGATTTTTAACACGGATTTCTAAGATTGTAAAAGAATATAAAAAATTTTAAATTGAATATATTGAATGCATCCTAGAATAATTGTTTCTTTACTCAATTATCGTACTCATTATTCCCCGCATTCTTCCATACCATGCTTATTTTCCTACACCTCATAGTTTTTAAGAAAAAAAATTCTAGCGCCCAAACGGCACATGCTAGCAAATTAAAACTAAAACCAAATTATAGAACTTTTTATTGTCTATCGAAAAGTATTTCTCCGAATTGAACTCGAGAAAGAAGTATATCGCAAATTATCGAAACATAAAACTACAATAGTCCTGCAAACGCAAACGCTATCCGCCCGCCACGCAATAACAGATTCTCCTCTTTCAAATCAAATCAAACTCGAACTTAATACAGAAACTATTTTATTCGAATACCCAGACACGTTCATAAAATCCACAATAATATAATTGATTGCAACTGTCATCTAAATCAAAAACTAACAATAAATCATAAATCATTTAATCGTACGTAATTAAATCAAAACTCTAATCAAATTATTTCGAAAACTAAAACAAATTTAATGTAAACAACAGAGAATATCCAAAACAAAACCAAAATAAACAGAATCTTAATTGACACTAATTAATCTCGCAAATCTAGTTTTTTTTAGTTTGACGTACAAATTGTACCGTACCGTAGTATATATATCAGCTGTTTGCAAAACAATTATATGATGTTGTTAAACCGCGTGCATATAATAATTACGACTTTTTACAATCGAAACATCAACTCGCCCCACTAGATTTCGCAATACCAGTCAGCCTTATGGAAATTTGAGTATATTATGCACAGTATGATGTGATCGCACGCAACTCTCCTCCTAGACGGGGTTCAATCGATTTTAATGAAATTTTCAGGATAAATTTGTGGTTTTATTTTTTTCCGAGAAAAAAATTACGAAACTTTTTCAAAATTCATTATTTATCCGATTTTGATCAGATTTTCCGAAAAGATTTCCCTAATGCTCCTCCCGTTAATTAAATCATTTTATTAATATCCAATGTTGCCAACTTTCCCCAAAAAAAATTACTAAAGTTTTTCAAAATTTATTATGCTTTTATCAAATCAATTTTTACTTCCTTATTTCTTATCAAATAGGCTATTCTATTGTTTTGATTATCTATATTTTTATTAATATCTAATAAACTTAATAATTTTCGAAAATGCATATTTGCGCAACACGATTCGTATTTTATTTTACCAAAATTATTCCAAAATTTTCCACTTACGTTTTACCTCTGGTGGGGTGTAAGTTAGTTCAGCGCGCATCTGAAACAATTAAAATATACATATATAATTAATACAGAACTCTATATTCAATTGTTCAAGTAGAAAAAGAAAAAGAAGAACAAATTACTGACAATGTTTTCACTCAGATACAATCAAATACAATTTGATTGTTTCTTTTTTCATCATAGTGAAATTGTTTTGTCAGTAATCTGCTTGCAGAGCAGGAGAAACCGTTAATAACTTTTTCTGCGAAACTATAAGAATAGATTTTGAATTTCTTTCAGGAATTAATCTCCCTAATTGTCAAATATTTGTAAAAAATTCATAAAGTTATTAAGAGGGTATTTTCGGGTATTGTTTCTCGACGAATTTAGTATTACGGTCTACAGTGTGCAGTACAGTTGATAATATCTCGAAAATGTCTACAAAAAATTACAAATGTAACATTTGCGAAAAATCTTTCAAAAGTCCATCAGGCTTCTTGAGACATAAACGTGCGCACACAAAACGTGCGCGTAATCGCACGAAAGAACGCAACATTAGCAAATCGCCGAAATGTCACATATTATGTGAAATCCACAACAATCCAATCCAATCCAATAACAATGTGAGCAATTATCGCAAATGATACAAACGTATTGGTAGTAGCATTTGCCACGCCGGCCGTCAAGTGCCGGGTATCCCCGTGCCAGAAATACTTTACTCAAACCGGATCGCGTAATCGGCATGAAAGAACGCAACATCAGCAAATCGCCGAAATGTCACATATTATGTGAAATCCACAACAATCCAATCCAATCCAATAACAATGTGAGCAATTATCGCAAATGATACAAACGTATTGGTAGTAGCATTTGCCACGCCGGCCGTCAAGTGCCGGGTATCCCCGTGCCAGAAATACTTTACTCAAACCGGATCGCGTAATCGGCATGAAAGAACGCAACATCAGCAAATCGCCGAAATGTCACATATTATGTGAAATCCACAACAATCCAATCCAATCCAATCCAATAACAATGTGAGTTATTATCGCAAATGATACAAACGTATTGGTAGTAGCATTTGCCACGCCGGCCGTCGTGTAAATTTATATTTTATATAGGCAGAAAAAATGCAAAAAAAAGGGTTTAAAAACACCCATCCCCCCCCCCCCCTAAGCTCATCGGCTCATCTGTGCGTGCGATTTATTTTAAAAAGTATTCAAGCACCACGCTTAATACTAATAATAACTTAAAATTTACAATCGCACAAGAGCAAACACATAAGACGTAGCTGCTCCGAATTTTTGGAAATAATCTTAACTAAATGGAGGAGGCATAATCTGAAAAAAAAAATAAATAGGATCACCGATGCCTTGAAGCAAGGTATACTCCCTCTTCCCGGGGCAGTGTGGGCATTGCTGCCTTTGCGGCTGCAGCCATATCTGACTGCAACTCCAGCATATAATAGCCTAGCATAGGCAATTTGGAGGAGAGCCCCGATTGCCACGCCGGCCGTCGTGTAAATTTACACAGGTAGAAGTAGAGAGAAAAAAAAATATAGAGTGCAAATCGCTACTAGCTGGTAGGCTGGTAGGCTATAACAATGTGAGCAATTATCGGCAGACGATTGTTTTAAACCCCACCGCCACCCCCACCATACATCAGTTTACGAATCACATTACCACCGTCAACTATTTCGAATTCTCTAGAAAAAACAACGTCCACATCAAGTCTTAGTCTAACCATAAAATCTGTTTCTGTTACTGATAAATATTATCATCGTTCACAAAATTTGCCTAAAACAAATACAAATGATACACAGGAAAAGACGAAATTAAAATATGAAGTTTTCAGACAACGTGTTAGAAAAATGAACTAAAAAGCATATTTGGTTCGACTACAACATCTAGTCTACAAGCGTATGCGTATGCGTATGATATTCTATATCGCTTCGTCAAACGAAATGTATAAAAAACTATAGCAGTGCAATGAATCGCTTCTTCAAGAGGTAGAAAAAAAAAAAAGAGGCAGAGAAAAGGCAGAAAATAAGGGTTAAAACACCCCTTACCACCCTTATTAGCTCAGGTATATCCCGTAGTGTCGCCACTCACCAAAGTAAGTACTATTAAAGATAAGTACTTACTCCCTTGCGGGAATTATTATTCATTATTATAAGTAAAAAAAAAAATCTTGTAAAATCTGGTGTACAAATTTATTCAAATCCCTTCAAATCATGGCTAAAATCCGTTAAATTCGTAAATATTTACTGTACTTATATTAACAAATATTTTTTGAGGAATTAAAACATATTAAATCATTTCTATACGAGATCTATAATTCATTAAAAATCTCGAATAAAATTACTGCAATCTTAAAAATTTCATATGAAATCAGTAAAATCAACCGAAAAATCTTAACAATCTTACTTGACATTCATAAAATCAACAGAAAAATCATGTAAAATCGCTTTATAATCGCGCTTAAAATCATGTAAAATCCTTACAATTTCACTTTAAAATCATGTAAAATTCTTAAAATCGCGCTTAAAATCAGGTCCGGGAAGTTAGCGAAGCCACTTTCACCAAACAAAAAATAAAATATTGATTAATTTGTCGTAAATTAGTCGTAATTTTGTCGTGAAATCAAAAAATTTGTCGCGCCCTATTTTAAAAAATTATTGATGGCTTCGCTAACTTCCCGAAAAAGTTAGCGAAGCCATCCTTCAAAATTAAAAAAATATTAATAAAATGAACCGCGGATGTAGCTTATAATTTATCGTAAATAAATCGTAAACGAATAAGAGTAATTTTGTAACGAAATTATTATTACTTGCAAATACAGAAATAATAAACTTAATGCATGTGTGTGCGTACAATGCATATATGGATAGAGCATGTACAACAAAATAAAATCGAACAACAATTTTAGTAACGATTAATTTACGAAAATTTAATATCTAATAATTAACGTGAAAAAATTATTTTTTATCTTCTAAATTAGGTGGCCAGCCAAATTACAACGAGAAATTGACACGGCCACTCATCGAATAGTTAGTCGAAGATCACAGTGCTTAAATAACGCTTATTTAAAGAGCAAAATGTAACTTTTTGGTATATATTTTTTGAAAACAACAGCTTATAGAAAATTAATAATATAGTTATTAACATAAAAAATAAATAAACAAATTAGTGAGTAAGATTTTTTTCAATGTGAAGGCAAATTTTTTTTACAGTTGCAAACTTTTTGGCCTTAAGAAATAAGTAGTATAATATGCGACAGAATTTTAAATAGGATGAGGCTATTTATACATACGGTATGTATACGCAATTGGCTATTTATACATACAGTATGTATACGCAATTGGCTATTTATACATACAGTATGTATACGAAATTGGCTATTTATACATATAGTTTGTATACGCAATTTGCTATTTATACATACAGTATGTGTATACAACTGGCTATTTATACATACTTTATGTATATGCAATTGGCTATTTACAGATTTACATATACTGATTGTATGTGCTATTATTAAAATTAATATTTTGATAATAACTACACAATTATAAATAATTATAGTTTTATTTATTAAAATTTATTTACAATATTGTTCAATAAAGTAATACATATACTATAAAGTATCATTAAATCGGAGAAATTGATTGTTTCTTTTTTCATCATAGTGAAATTGTTTTGTTTGCGATGTCATGTTCGAAATCATACCCAAACGTATTGCACCCGTTAATAACTTTTTCAGTTATCGTTTGAATTTATATTCTTACAATAAATTGTTGTTAGTAACCATTTGTTTAGATTTTATTCTTATATCTTTAATAGATAACAAAAAATTAATATATATATATATATATTTTTATTGATATTAACCAAAATAAAGAGCTTTGAAAGATAAATGATCTGAAAAATCAACGCGTTGTCGATGAGGAGGAACAACGTGTTTTTCACAGATATTATAAAGCATAAACGCGTTATCGATGAGCAGGAAGAACGTGTTTTTCACAGATATTATAAAGCTCGCAGGCATGGATATTAATATATACAGAGCAGAAGCTTGTTTCTAGCAGCGTAGTTTGACATTTTTTGTTTTGGTCTTTGCTTATTGCTGGCTTGGCGACCACGAAACACTGGTTGTGTTTGTGGGCAAAAGTTGCTCGAGTTCCTTAAAAGGCGATGCGGCGTGTGTGCGGCGGTGATGTAGCGAGCTAGTGGACTGTATTGCGGCGTAAATATGAAATAAACGTGCTTAACTTGCTGAACAGAACTAACTAAATGATACGTAAGAGGATGGATAAAGGATCAGAGACAATCTTCACCTATCCGAGCGATAAATAGGGCTTGCACAAGAAGTGGTAGCTCTAGGAAGAAATGAGGAAAGAGGTTGGCCCACAACTGAGGTGTAGGAGTGCGGGAAATAATAAATAATAGCAAGTCAAGTGTCAGCACAATTACTGCACGATTGTAATGAATAATGTAAAAGCGACTTACGATTATATAATGTAGCACAGATCCTTAATAACTGTGCGGTTAGATACCTTACAATTGAGCGTAGGATTGTGTAGTTACTGTGAGAGCTTTCGAGATGCGTGTACTTCAATTAACGTAAGCTGACTGCTTCTGCGGTGTGTGTCTGGTGCTATGCGTGAATGTGTCTAATTCGTCAAAATCTTCAACGAGTGTTAAGCGAGAATTGGTGTGAATAAGCTTCCAAAACAATTAATATGGGTTATTAACGGGTGCAATCACCCGTTAATAACTTTTTCAGTTAGCGTTCGAATTTATATTCTTACAATAAATTGTTGTTAGTAACCATTTGTTTAGATGGTCATCTCTCTCTGTATGGAGAAATTTTTGGCAGAAAGTAGAGAAAAAAAAAAGGTAGGAAATAGTTATAAATTTGAGCAACATTGTTAAAAAGAAGATTTCAAAAATTTGACTGTTTATGAAAGACTCATACACAAAACTTGGCAAGCTCGCAGGCATGGATATAGAGAACTAACGGAACTAACAAAAAGAGTTAGCCCTAACTTTGTGTTACATTGAAAACTGTGCGAAAACACAGACGACCATTTGCTTCCAAGTGCTTTTTTTTTATTTGGTTGTACACTGGCTGTACAGTGTACACAGTTTAAATATAGTTTTAAAATAATAATATTTGTTTTGCAGTTGAAACTATTGATACAGAACTCTATATTCAATTGTTCAAGTAGAAAAAGAAAAAGAAGAACAAATTACTGACAATGTTTTGCACTCAGATAAAATCAAATACAATTTGATTGTTTCTTTTTTCATCATAGTGAAATTGTTTTGTCAGTAATCTGCTTGCAGAGCAGGAGAAACCGTTAATAACTTTTTCTGCGAAACTATAAGAATAGATTTTGAATTTCTTTCAGGAATTAATCTCCCTAATTGTCAAATATTTGTAAAAAATTCATAAAGTTATTAAGAGGGTATTTTCGGGTATTGTTTCTCGACGAATTTAGTATTACGGTCTACAGTGTGCAGTACAGTTGATAATATCTCGAAAATGTCTACAAAAAATTACAAATGTAACATTTGCGAAAAATCTTTCAAAAGTCCATCAGGCTTCTTGAGACATAAACGTGCGCACACAAAACGTGCGCGTAATCGCACGAAAGAACGCAACATTAGCAAATCGCCGAAATGTCACATATTATGTGAAATCCACAACAATCCAATCCAATCCAATAACAATGTGAGCAATTATCGCAAATGATACAAACGTATTGGTAGTAGCATTTGCCACGCCGGCCGTCAAGTGCCGGGTATCCCCGTGCCAGAAATACTTTACTCAAACCGGATCGCGTAATCGGCATGAAAGAACGCAACATCAGCAAATCGCCGAAATGTCACATATTATGTGAAATCCACAACAATCCAATCCAATCCAATAACAATGTGAGCAATTATCGCAAATGATACAAACGTATTGGTAGTAGCATTTGCCACGCCGGCCGTCAAGTGCCGGGTATCCCCGTGCCAGAAATACTTTACTCAAACCGGATCGCGTAATCGGCATGAAAGAACGCAACATCAGCAAATCGCCGAAATGTCACATATTATGTGAAATCCACAACAATCCAATCCAATCCAATAACAATGTGAGTTATTATCGCAAATGATACAAACGTATTGGTAGTAGCATTTGCCACGCCGGCCGTCGTGTAAATTTATATTTTATATAGGCAGAAAAAATGCAAAAAAAAGGGTTTAAAAACACCCATCCCCCCCCCCCTAAGCTCATCGGCTCATCTGTGCGTGCGATTTATTTTAAAAAGTATTCAAGCACCACGCTTAATACTAATAATAACTTAAAATTTACAATCGCACAAGAGCAAACACATAAGACGTAGCTGCTCCGAATTTTTGGAAATAATCTTAACTAAATGGAGGAGGCATCCGATTGAACAAAAAAGAAATAGGATCACCGATGCCTTGAAGCAAGGTATACTCCCTCTTCCCGGGGCAGTGTGGGCATTGCTGCCTTTGCGGCTGCAGCCATATCTGACTGCAACTCCAGCATATAATAGCCTAGCATAGGCAATTTGGAGGAGAGCCCCGATTGCCACGCCGGCCGTCGTGTAAATTTACACAGGTAGAAGTAGAGAGAAAAAAAAATATAGAGTGCAAATCGCTACTAGCTGGTAGGCTGGTAGGCTGGTAGGCTATAACAATGTGAGCAATTATCGGCAGACGATTGTTTTAAACCCCACCGCCACCCCCACCATACATCAGTTTACGAATCACATTACCACCGTCAACTATTTCGAATTCTCTAGAAAAAACAACGTTTTAGGAATGAACTAAAAAGCATATTTGGTTCAACGTCCACATCAAGTCTTAGTCTAACCATAAAATCTGTTTCGGATACTGATAAATATTATCATCGTTCACAAAATTTGCCTAAAACAAATACAAATGATACACAGGAAAAGACGAAATTAAAATATGAAGTTTTCAGACAACGTGTTAGAAAAATGAACTAAAAAGCATATTTGGTTCGACTACAACATCTAGTCTACAAGCGTATGCGTATGCGTATGATATTCTATATCGCTTCGTCAAACGAAATGTATAAAAAACTATAGCAGTGCAATGAATCGCTTCTTCAAGAGGTAGAAAAAAAAAAAAAAGAGGCAGAGAAAAGGCAGAAAATAAGGGTTAAAACACCCCTTACCACCCTTATTAGCTCAGGTATATCCCGTAGTGTCGCCACTCACCAAAGTAAGTACTATTAAAGATAAGTACTTACTCCCTTGCGGGAATTATTATTCATTATTATAAGTAAAAAAAAAAATCAAGTAAAATCTGGTGTACAAATTTATTCAAATCCCTTCAAATCATGGCTAAAATCCGTTAAATTCGTAAATATTTACTGTACTTATATTAACAAATATTTTTTGAGGAATTAAAACATATTAAATCATTTCTATACGAGATCTATAATTCATTAAAAATCTCGAATAAAATTACTGCAATCTTAAAAATTTCATATGAAATCAGTAAAATCAACCGAAAAATCTTAACAATCTTACTTGACATCCATAAAATCAACAGAAAAATCATGTAAAATCGCTTTATAATCGCGCTTAAAATCATGTAAAATCGTTACAATTTCACTTTAAAATCATGTAAAATTCTTAAAATCGCGCTTAAAATCATGTAAATCGCGTTTAAAAATCTTGTAATATTTTTACAAATTTCACTTAAAAAATCATGTAAAATCTCGGTTCAAAATTATGCTAAAATCCTTAGAATCTTACTTAAACTCGCGGTAAAATCCTAGGATCCGGTGTACAAAATTTAAAGGAGTGGTCTACTCCCCCTGCCCCCTCCCCCCTCCGGCCCCTGTTCCGAATTAAATCAGCCAAGAAAAATGATACAAATGGCGCAAATATATATTACGTAACACTTATAAACCTACATAATATTTTATACAATTAACACTCTTATCTTTAATAATTTTATACAAAATTAGATGTTCCGTAATATTTTTTTTATAATTAAATATTTTTCATATAACTTACTTCATAAAATAGAATAACTAGTTTAAAAGTTACAATTTATTATCGATAAATTCATCTACTGCGTAATTCCTTTATTTATACCTATATGCGAATTCACTTTTTACGGGCGATTAAATTTTAAAAATTTTAAATTGCTTAATTAACTATTGTTATCAAAAACATATATATATATATATATATATATATATGTATATTACTTCATATAAAATAATTATATGTAACAATTTGATATTAAATAAAAAAAACTTGATACATATTATTACGGTTGACTAATGAAGAAAATACATAATTTTTAAAAATTGTTCTGCATTTACATTACCACAATTGCGTAATAATTATTACACATCATTCATTCCGTTAGGCAATGACACATATTTAACTTGATATCTCATTGTAATATTTTTCCTGTTTTCTTTAAATATTTTTCTACTAAAAAAATTTCAAAACATCCTTTTTTCATCATTATTTTTGGCAACAATAGAAATTTCAAAACTTTAAATTTTGAGAACATGTCATAAGGGGGTTATCCCGTTTGTAGTATCGATTTTTTTTAGGTGTTTTTCAACATTTTTTTTTGAAAACTTTTACAACAAATACAGTAACCAACAATTATACCGTTGGAAAGTGTATTTATTGAAGTTTTCAGCAGTTTTTTCTTTTTCGAAAAAAGTCAAATTTTCTTGTCAAAATTCAAATTTGCCAATAGTGGTAGATAAAACTCGCGTTCTATACAGGATGATTTATGACGTCGGAAAAAAAACTACACCGGATGATTCATATGAGTAATCTAAATGAAAAACTTCATATAAACAAGAACTGAAATACATTACATACATACATACACAATCACGCCATGTACCTAAAAAGGGTGGTGTAGCACAAACTTTTTTCACTATCCTGAAATCAGCTTCTCCAAACATCCCTATCCAAACAAGCAACTTTAGCTTCATCCACATTCATACTGACACTCTTGTTATACATGCTCTTTTATTCCTACTACAATCGCTCACGCAAGCCACTCTCTCAATCATACACCACACCAACTATTCATCGGACGTCCACTAGCAATCGTAGTATACCTTCAAAATCATTCAAATAAATTTTTTTAACCAAACATTTATTCGCTCAAGATATCCGAACCATCTCAACTGACTAACACCAACTTTTGCTATATTTTTTTTCAATTTTACTCATCATACACTAATATATTTCGTACACTTTTTTTAACAGCTGTAAATAAATATATTTTGCTAGGTTATCTTGCTAATTTCATTTGGTAATTAAAACAAGATTAATTCAGAAATTTCTTCTTTTTTGCTTTTATCGTTACTCGTTATAAGAAAGTTCTCTAAAATGGCTGACAATTTAATTAGAAAGAAAAATCTCTAACGAACAGTTAAACTCAATTTAAAAGTTATAATACTTGCATTTCTAAGTTCGAGTCGTGCCTGAACTTCGCTCAAATTTGATCGTAATCATATAATATTGCAATTTAAGAAAAAGAAATTTTTGAAAAATATACCAGAATTATTATTTTATGTTAATTTAGGATAATTTCATCATTTACGTTTGTTAATTTATATTGAATTAACACTAATTTTTAACATAAAATAAAAGCGCAGATTGGTAGCGCGCATCCACCGCAAAGACAGAAGGTCCCGGGTTCGAACTCCGGCAAGGTTAACACATTTTTCTTAATTTAGATATTAACTAATAACTAACTAACTAACTAACTAACTAAGCGTGGAGCGCTTAATCATCATTACGAAATATATAGTTTCCTGGCGCTTCATGCTTTTATTTCTTTGTAAAAATTTTGGATAACCAGAAAAAAATTTATTTTCCTCTTTTTAGTGCATTTAAATATAAGCGTGGTTTTTAAAAAGTTTTTTTTTATATTTTTTTTACTAACGTAAAAAAATTTATATGAGTAAAAATATCAACTAACAGAATTATAACATAAATTATTTACAACAAATTAACAATTGTTTTATTAAGGAACCAGATATATATATATATATATATATATATATATATATATATATATACATATATATATACATATATATATATACATATATATATACATATATATACCGGGTGTTCGTTCGTCAAGTTCGTATGGGCGTTTAACATGTAATTTTGATAAATTGCGATATACTACTTTTTCGAGTTAAATTCGAAGAAATACTTTCGATAGGGCATAAAAAGTTTTATAATTTGGTTTTAATTTTAATTAGCTAGCATGTGCCGTTTGGGCGCTAGAATTTTTTTTGATTCTTTGGTTTTTATTTTTTTTTTCAAAAACTATGAATAGGAAAATAAGCATGATATGGAGAAATGCGGAATAATGAGTACTATAATCTAGTGAATAAACCATTATTCTAGGATGCATCGTTTAGTAGAAAAAAAATAAAAACTGAATTTTTGAAAATCTCTCAAAAGGTACCCTTGGGATTTTTTCAAAATAAGACTTTTTTCAAAATTTGCTCAAAAAAATCTGAAAAAATTCAGTAAAATAGAGAAAAAAATGAGCAACATAATAGCTAAGTAACTTTTTTCTCAATAATAAGTACATTGTAATAAGAACAAATCTTAATAATTATAATGAAATACTGCACAATACTAACTACAAATAGCAGGAAGGGAGTTGTTTAAAATTTTTCGTTGTCTAATCGCCCGTTTGAGTCTCCCGACTTAAATTTTCCGTTTATAGCTGTGTTATGGTTTCTGGGATTTTATAAATTTTACTGAGATATTGAAATTTAGACAGAATTTGTTTATTATTTAAATATAAATAGATTTAATTAGAAAATTAATTTTACTAAATTAAATTTTGTGTTTTAACAGAACCTTGAAAGCACTTCTACATTTTTTCAGTTCATTTTTTCCAGTTTGAAACCTTGTTTTATAGCTAATACTGTCAAAATTGAACTTCAAATCATCATTTGAATAAAAATTTGTAAAAACTTGGAGTTTAAGTCAAATTGTAGAATTTGTTATGTAACATACCTATATACCGGGTGTAGAAATGAAATGTGAACCATAGGGATTTCAATGTTATTTTTTAAATACGGCTGTATCTCTTTCCCTATTGACTTTAGAGCAAATATTTAAATACAAAACTTGTTCAAAATGTGAAAATGCATAGTATAAAGTTATTTTTTTTACATAAATATCAATATTTTACGATATACAGGGTTAACCACTAAAAAATGAGCTATAACATTGGGAAACGGGAATGGTATCGAAAAATGCGGAATAATGAGTTCTATAATTCGGTGAAAAAATCATTGTTCTACGATACTTCGTTTAGGAGAAAAAAATTATCAACTTTTCGAAAAATCAGAAAAAGGTGAATAAAAAATTAAAGAAAAACAGGAAAAAAAGTGTCTGGTACAAAGAATAGGATAAAAGAGTAGACAACGAAAGCCAGTGTTAAAATATCCAAAATCTTTTTTTTTTTTAAACAAAACACAAGGGTACCTACCCCTTACAAAAATTTTCAAAAATAAGTTTTTAATTTTTTTCTCCTAAACGAAGTATTGTAGAACAATGATTTTTTTACCGAATTATAGAACTCATTATTCCGCATTTTTCGATACCATTCCCGTTTCCCAATGTTATAGCTCATTTTTTAGTGGTTAACCCTGTATATCGTAAAATATTAATATTTATGTAAAAAAAAATGACTTTATACCATGCATTTTCACATTTTGAACAAGTTTTATATTTAAATATTTGCTCTAAAGTCAATAGGGAAAGAGATACAGCCGTATTTAAAAAATAACATTGAAATCCCTATGGTTCACATTTCATTTCTACACCCGGTATATATATATATATATATATATATATATATATATATATATATACATAATATACATTTAATATATTTTAAATGAGAAAAGAGCGACTATTTACTATATCTACTTCTGGTTTTGTAATATTTCATTCGATTGTAATTTAGAAATAAGTAAAATAAATAAAAATTAGTTGAAAATTTAGAATTTCTATCAATTTTTTTATCATTATAATTTGATTAAATAACAATCATTTCATTATTTTTGAAATTTTATATTTATAGTTATTTTCCTTTTCTAAAAAGTGAAATCTATAAATTAAGGAATACATGTCTGCATTTTTGTTACATAAGTTTATAATTCATTTATGTAAAAAAAAAATTATATTAATAAGTATTTTTACCGCTTTGACTGCAAGAAAAATGTGGTATTGTGTTTGGTACTGTGTCTGTAACATTTTCAAAAATTAAAAATATATATACAGAAATCCTTCATATTATACAGGTTATATGAAGGATTTCTGTACATCTAAAGAGATGACGAATCTGAACTCAGTTTATGAGGTTGTAAATGTGTGCGTCGTTTGCTCGCTCGCTCGTTAGAATTTTGTAATTGCATCTCCTTCTAGACTTCATCCGATTTGTAGCAAATTTGCAAAGTATATTTAGTTAATGCCCAAGATGGACATGTGAATTTATTTTTCCAGTGTTGTTAACTTTCCGAGAAAAAAATTACTAAAGTTTTAAAAATTTATTATGGCTACAGTATTTATCACTGATTAATCAAATTTTCACAAAGAATTTCCCTAGTGCCCATATAAATTATATAATTTTACTAAAACACAGTGTTGCTAGTTTTCCGAGAGAAAAAAAAAACTACAATTTATAAAAATTTATTATCATTACATTATTTATCCGTGATTAGCCAAATTTTCACAAAAGATTCTCTTAATGCTCACATAAATTTCGTAAACTTACTAAAGTACAATGTTGCCACAACAATCTTTTTACTTTTATGTTTTTGCAACCAAAAACCAATAAAGTTCAATTTCAATTAGCTTAAATGACAATCATTTTATTATGTTTTGTTTTTTGTTTTTTTTTTCGAAAAGTGAAATTTTTGTGTGTTTAACTAAGTGTTGCATGAAAAATGTTTTAATGTACATTTAAACGTTTCCGCATAAAATATTATGTAAACATTTAGAAAAAAATCGACGGTGCAAAATGACAAAATTACATTTACACTACAGCAATTTTAGTAACAAAAAAATAAAGAGCTCAAACTGACAAATTGTTAAAAAAAACTACCTGTGACACAGAATGAAAGAAAATAATCCGGATGAACCATTTAGATAAAATTAAATTTGATAATAGCTCATTCTATTATCTCTAAAATATAATATATTTTTTTGATAAGAATCTATGTAATATTGTATGTTAAAACAATTGAGTTATTATGCTAAAGTATATTTGACGAAAATTATATAATAAAGAAGGCAGATTTCTTTGAGTTATATCAAATTTAATTTAAACTTTTATTGAAATAAAACGGCTTTAGGTTCCAGTTCTGTATTAATATTTATTAATAATTAACCTACTCTATGTACTCAACGTACGTTTTCATCAGGAAAAATGATACAAATGACATATACAGTAAATAAACAGAACATAAAAACAAGTTATTAGATAACAAAATACATGTAACTAGATCATGAAATTTACAAACTTTTAATTAACGTTAGTTCACACGGTTCTAATTGCTATGTTCAGACAGGTAGCTCAAATATACAGCGTTGAATACAACTTATTTATTGTAACTGACTGTTCTGAAAATTACATAATGAATGTTGAATTAATAATTCAATAATACATTTAATATTATTAACTGGCTCGATTTTCTACAAAAACGATCTTAAAGGTACCGAAAAAATACTTGAGATATAATATTCTATGTAGAAGAATATATTTTTTTTTTTGAATTTTTTCGTATTTATAATTTGGCCAAAAAAAGCAAAAAATGTGTTTTTTTTGGAAAAAATTTTTTTTTTCTTTATTTTCCAAAATACAAAAAGAATTTAAAAAATACATAGGATATTATATCTCAAGTATTTTTTCGGTACCTTTAATATCCGTTTTTGTAGAAAATCGAGCCAGTTAAAAAATATACTATTTTTTATTTTATATAAATCAATTAATAATATTAAATTAATTATTGAATTATTAATTCAACATTCATTATGTAATTTTCAGAACAGTCAGTTACAATATAAATAATTTGTATCAAACGAATAAATTCAATATTAACTTCAACATGTTTTGTATTTGAGCTACGTGTGTCTGAACATAGCAATTAAAACCGTGTGAACTAACGTTAAATAAAGCCAAATTTCTCCTTCATAAAGACAAATTTTAAGATAAACATAAAATACTGGAAGATATATTTCTAATGAATGGTTATGGTAAAAAATTTATTAAGAAAGAAATTCAACCGAGATAATCTAGAGTTGTTGTTGATTTGTTTGATAGTAATTTTACTTATATAATATGGCTAATCTAGTGCCGTCAAAGATTTTCAAGAATTTAAAATGTGTATATTTTACTTTAAATAATAAGATTTTAAATTTACAAACCTACATTAATACTTAATTACAAACACTTAAACATGTCATTAATACAAACATATCTAAATAAAATACTTAAAAATAACATTGATTTATTTTTAGATCCGAGACAATTTGGTAATCCTTACCTACATTTACTAACTAATGTTTTTCATAATTATACACTACAATTATTGTACGTTTTAATCTAGTGTCTGATTTATTTTTAATGATTTTTAGAAGCGAAATTACGTACGAAAGAAATTTATACGGTGCAAAATAAAACCATTATTTTTTTGGGTAACATCTGATGTCTAAATAAATTAAAATTTAATTTTGCTCTTTTGTTTCAAACAAATTTAATTCTTTTAACTGTAAAATAATCTAAAAAAAAAAAATTAATATTGTTGTTATTAAAAATATATTAATTCATAATTAATACTTGGACAAAAATATTTCTAATTTTGTTATTGGTAATTTTTAAATGTGCATTTATTGTTATTGACAAATTCAAATATTGACAAATGTTTTTTTCTTTAAGCGCATACATACATACACAAACACGCCTTGTACCCAAAAGGGTGTGGCACAAACTCTTTTTATCATCCCAAAATCAGTCGCCTCCAAACATTCCTATCCGCAAACAAGCAACTTTCACTTCATCCACATTCATAATTTCTCTCATACATGCTCTTCTATTCCTATTATTGGAAACTTTCGCTCACGCAAGCCACCCTCTTAATCATACCACTCCAACTACTCATCGGACGTCCACCTGCAAACGCGTACCATCAAAATCTTTCAAATAAATCTTTTTAACAGCAAACGTTCATTAGACGCATTCGCTCAATATGTCCGAACCATCTTAACTGACTCTAACACAGGGCAACTTTTGCTACATTTTTTTCGAATTTCACACTAATCTATTTCGTACCCCATCTCTCCTATTTACACCACATACCCCACGTAAAAATCTCATAACAAATATAAATAATATATACGCATATACAATTCTACAACTGTTATTAAAGTTTTTGTTACTTAGCATGTATTTTTATTTATTTTTAGTTTTGTTTCGTTTAAAACGCTTGAAGAAAATTTCGTATATGTCTGACTCGGAATATGAAACTCTTTTTGTGTATATATATATATATATATATATATATATATATATATATATATATATATATATATATAATTGAGCTCTATTCTAATATCTGCGCTTTCTATTCCTCGTAACATAATACACAATAATCATCGTACCGAAAAGAAAATAATGACTTACTTAAAATAACATAATTCAATGAATTAAATCGATCAAAAATTATTTCCGACAAATTCAAATTGACCATGATTAATCAATCAGAAAAGTTAAGTAATCGAAATTGCACTTAAAAAAAAAAACTATTTATTTTACCGTCAAAAAAATGAGGGAAAAATACATTTTCATTGATTTTATGTCCTTGAAAACTGTAACACATTCCTTGTGCGCAGGAGTGCCAATTAAAAAAATTCTTCAGGCAGGAATCAGAGCGTGACCAGTGTTACCAACATGTCGTGACTATATATGCTCAAATTATTATTAAATAGTAACCAATTTTTTTTTCCTTATTTATAAATCATGCATGTATTGATCAAGTATAATATTTATAAACAAATTGTTTTAACATACATTGTAAAACAAAGCTGCAATTTAACATAAGAACCATAGTAAAAAAAATTACATATTATTTCAGCAAATCCGATAGTTTATATAAATTTTTTCTAAAAAAATAATATAATTTTGTAATTTTAATTAAAATAATTAATTTACTTTTTTTTTGACTGCAAGGAAAAAGTGGTATAGCGTTTGGTACGGTGTCTGTAACATTTTCAAAAAAAAAAATTGTGTATAGCAATCCTTCTTATAACCTCTAGAATCTAGATGACGAATCCAAACTTAGTTTATGTGGGTGTATGGATGTGCGTCCTCAGCTCGCTCGCTCGCTCACTCGGTCGTCAGACAAAATTTTGTAATCGCAACTCCTCCTAGATTTTAATGAAATTTTCAGGGTAAATTTGTCTAGTGCCCAAGATGGTCATGTGCTATAGTTTTTTCCAGTGATGCCAACATTCCGAGAAAAAAATGACTAAAGTTTTTAAAAATGCATTTTGGCTACATTATTTATCCGATTTAGATCAAATTTACAGAAAAGATTCCCCTAATTTTACTAAAATACAATGTTGCCTACCTTTCGAGAAAAAAATTACTAAAATTTTTAAAAATTTATTATGGCCACGTTATTTAACCGAATTTACTCAAATTTTCACAAAAGATTCTCCTAGTATTCATATAAATTATATAATTGTTTTAGAGCCTAAATAAATTATGCAATTGGAATAAAATACTTATCGCGAAAAAAAACACAAAATTTTTTAAAAATTCATTGTGGCTACATTATTTATCCGATTTTGATAAAATTTTCAGAAAAGTGTCTCGTAGTGCCCACTTAAATTATAATTGTATTAAAATACAGTGTAGCCAACTTTTCAAGAATAAAATTAAATTATGGGTACAGCGCCTAATGTTAGTAAAATATATTGTTATCAAATTTTGGTAAAAAAAATTACTATTTCTTATCATTTATGGTGATAATTTCAAAGTGGTCTATATATGGGTTTACCTATATAATAATTCTAATCTTGTTATATTTAAATAAAGAAATTTTATTTACTAGTAAAAGACAAAATATCTCGTAATATTCTAAATTATACATTCTAAAATGTAATTATCACAATAATTTTACAAAATGTTGTTATTTTCTATTGATAAAACCTATGTAAAATTACGTAAATTTAAGATATATTTTTACAATGTATACGAGATCCACATTGTAATATAAAATTTGCCGCACTTAACTTCAACATAATAGAACAACAATTTATTGTTAATAAAGAGTGCATCTTTTATTAATATTTATTAACTATCTATATTTAGCTATAATTAGTACAACTAAGCTATATAAATAAATGTTAATAAATGTATGTATGTTAAAGTAAAAGACATAATTTATGTATAGATTTAAATATATTTACTAATTGAGTTAATATACGATATATATATATATATATATACATGTATATTGCAAAGAGATTGAAAAATAGAGTACGCAAATTAAGCCCATTTTTAAACGGTCATAATTTATAAACAAATATTTATTAATGGCTATATTTGTCTACAACATTTATATATTTCTTTAAAATCTGTAACAGTCGTGGTGATTTGATATTTAGCATTTTTTTCATAAGTTTTTACTGTGAATCCAATTTAGTTGAAAACTAAATTAGTTTTAATTTAGTTACGGATAGACATCCAAGAGAACAACATTAAATTATGAGTTACATATATTTATTAATAAATCAATGTTTCGACAAACTCAACGTATGTTTTCATCTGGAAAAAAAATATTTTTTTTTCCTAATAAAGACGTACGTTCAGTTCGTCAAAACATCAATTTATAAAAAAAAAATTAATATAAAACTACAGCCTAAAGCCGTTTTATTCTAATGTAATAAGATTTTTTTACTATATTAGAATTTATTCTTATGCATAATGCCTGGTTTTACACGATGCATTTTTTATATATAGAAAATATACAAAATTAATACGTATACAGGGTGATTTATGACGTCAGGGAAAAACTACACCGAATGATTCCTATGAGTAATATAAATAAAAAAAACTTCAAATAAACATATGAGAAGTTTATTACATGTAACATCCATCGCGTTAGCCTTATTTATTATATCAAATGCTTAAGGGGGTAGTACCCCTTTGCGGCCCGAAAAATAGGTCATTTTTAAGAATTTTTTTTTGAGCTAACAAAAGGACTTAGGGAAAAATGAATAGGCTAGTTTCATTCGCCGTTGAATAAACTTCAAAGTTTTATTTTTTTCATAAAAATCGCGCTCTCGTTGCAGCCGGTGCACCAGGTGAAATCGGCCTCTGCAGCCGAAATATTTTAAGTTGGCGGGCTTCCTACGCGTCGTCCATCTGCATCTAAAATAAAAACAATTAGTGTGGCCTATTCCTAGATAGATTGTCTACAGTTGTACGTAGGATTTTTGAAAAATATTGATTTAAAAAAAAAATGGCGGCACTTTGAACAAAATTGTCCGATTTTTAATGAAAAAATGAGACAAAAACGTGCACCAAAAATCCATTTTTGAATATTTCCAAAAAATCCTACGTACAATTGTAGCCTATTTTATGTAGATTAT
This sequence comes from Clivina fossor, assembly GCA_963966155.1. Classification (NCBI taxonomy): domain Eukaryota; kingdom Metazoa; phylum Arthropoda; class Insecta; order Coleoptera; family Carabidae; genus Clivina; species Clivina fossor. The sequence continues at coordinate 9,509,464 of OZ014569.1, read as the reverse complement.
GAGAAGCCAACAATCTATTTAATCATTTAAACGGTATTCGAGCTAGGAAGCCCGCCAATTTCAAAAATGTAGTTTCGAGATATTCGCGTTTGAAGTTTTGACTTCGTTTCCTCGGCGATTTTAACCACATACCTTCAGTCAGCTAAATGATTAAATAGGTTGTTGGCTTCTCATACTCTACATAAAATAGGCTACAGTTGTACGTAGGATTTTTTGGAAATATTCAAAAATGGATTTTTGGTGCACGTTTTTGTCTCATTTTTTTCATCAAAAATCGGACAATTTTGTTCAAAGTGCCGCCATTTTTTTTTTTAAATCAATATTTTTCAAAAATCCTACGTACAACGGTAGACAATCTATCAAGGAATAGGCCACACTAATTGTTTTTATTCCAGATGCAGATGGACGACGCGTAGGAAGCACACCAACTTAAAATATTTCGGCTGCAGAAGCCGATTTCACCTGGTGCACCGGCTGCAAGGAGAGCGCGATTTTTATGAAAAAAATAAAACTTTGAAGTTTATTCAACGGCGAATGAAACTAGCCTATTCATTTTTCCCTAAGTCCTTTTGTTAGCTCAAAAAAAATTCTTGGAAATGACCTATTTTTCGGGCCGTGACACTGCTTTACTAAAAGCGCTGTAACTTTGTTACGAAGCTTCCGACGGACTTCCAGTAAAGGGTAAATTAAAGTATACAGTCTAAGAAATTTTTTAAGCTAAAAAAAAAATAAATCGATTTTTTAAAAATGCAAAAGGGTACTACCCCCTTAATGTCAAAACTCCTTAAACTTATTTTTGTAAGTTTGTGTTATGTGCGATATCGCACATTTTGTCTTGATAACTCTAGCGTTCGAATCTCTATAAGTTCCACAAACAGATGTCTGTAAAAGTAAATGTTCTGTGATCTGACCTCGGCAAAGTTATAAAGTAATAACAACACATCCATCGTATAATACATTTACATAAGTAAACGAGCTTAACGTAAACAAATAATTACCGTGTATGTGTTGTTCTTCATGCACTGAAAAACATCTGTGACACACTCACCTGAATGCATGCCGAATTCATTCTTATTGGCGATTTTATTATTGTCAAGTTTAATTAATAACAGATGATTAGTCGATTGGAAGGGCAGCGCTCATGCTTTATTTAACTATTTAATTTGTCTTAATTAATACTGGATATTCAAATGAACAAATTTCAACTTTAAAGTAATAATTATTTTAATTAAAAAAAAAAATTATATATCACGTTTTTAAAACAGATACAGATTGTCTTGAAAATTTGTGATTGTAAATTTTTAATAGCTGTGACAATACTTGTAAGATTTAAAACGAAAAACGTCGAGTCGAAATGGTTTTCCTTTATTTTACCGGGTTTTCAAGATTTTAGTTAGTTTCGCAAGGGCTACATTCGTATTTTTTGCTAAAAACAATGGCCCCCGTATTCTCACCTCACTTTTTCGTGAAATAGTGCTTTTTATCATTAATTTCAAAAGAATTTTTTGCTTCTGTTTTTGACCAAATATGAATAGTTTTTCTATTTTTGATAATTTTTATTATATTTGTTATTATAAATTTTAAATAAACTATTATAAATTCCTTAATCAATAATTTTAAGTTAACGTCAACAGCACTTTTGGCAAAAATCACTTTTATAAATGAGGTGAGAATACGGACCAATATATTTTGACATTTAGCAGCTGTCAATAATAAAAATGTCAAAATTCTGACACCAGATTCGAATCGAGTGATGTCAAAAGACTAAAAATCTGAAAAAATTCAATACAATAAAGAAAAAAATTAGCTACATAATAGCTAAGTAAGTTTTGCCAAATCAGAATATGTGGTATAGTGAAAAAAGTTACTTAGCTATTACGTAGCATTTTTTTTTCTCTATTGTGTTGAATTTTTTCAGATTTTTTTGAGTAAATTTTGAAACAAGTCTTATTTTGAAAAAATTCCAAGGGTATCCACCCCCTTGACAAATTTTCAAAAATTCAGTTTTTAATTTTTTTCTACTAAACGATTCATCGTAGAATAATGGTTTTATCACTGAATTATCGTACTCATTATTTCGCATTTTTCCATTTCATGCTTATTTTCCTACACCTCATAGTTTTTGAGAAAAAAATAAAAACCAAAAAATCAAAAAAAAAAATCTAGCACCCAAACGGCACATGCTATATACAATGCTATATACATATAAACAATGTTAAAAAATTGTTATAAAAAAATTAAAATCAATTTATCACATGTAATTAAATAATTATCAACTTAACTAACAAAAAATGTAAAACAAATCAAAAATACCAGCGTCGCGATTAAATATTGAGCAAAAAATATTGCATAAAATCTTAACAAGTATTAATTATATTTAGTTTTTTTCTAATCACTCTTATAAGTCAAACTAATTATGTATCTCTAAACAATTTGAACAGAAATTTCTCTCCGATTCGAATATGTTTGACATTTTAACAAAATGTCTTTTCTCGCTTACGATCTTACCTTTAATCTCACGACAATAATTATTTTACAGCGCATGCGCAAATTGCAATGTAAACCGCGAATATGTAACAGTTGATTTTTCCAATATTGGTGGTATAGGTTATGATTTGCACTAGAATTTACCAGCGATTTATTTCGCAATAATTCTGATAAAAGGGTGCGCCATCGCCATGCCGGTTGATAATAATATAATACATATCTCGGTCAAGAGATTTTCATATGGAAAATTATACAATCGTAATTTTCTGCTTCCCCAATTATTTTAGTTTTGCATCTCTGTATCTGTACGTCTTAGTAAGAGTCGTCTCATAAGCGAACTTTTGCTAGGAATGTAAATGTTTCCAAAGAAACCCGTTTGAGTATATACAACGCAGTTTTGGTGCCTACGTTGATTTGTATAGGGTAGTGAATGTTGGGTTTGGTTGCAAAAGCATAAACGGAAAATGACTGCTGTGGAAATGAGATTTTTACGTGGAATATGTGGGATATGTGTTGTTCATTTTTTGTTACAGATAAATCCAGAGACGCTGCAATACACGCAGATTAACGGATTCCGCGCTGACACGAAAACAGTGAATCACGGGCGCCATTTTGTTTTTTATGAAACGACAATTTTTGAAAACAAAGACCAAAATAACATTGTTTCGAATCCCCAAACCGTTTCCTTCTATGGTTTTTCATTTGCGAATAAAAAATTTCCAAACTTTGCGTACTTTTTAGTCATTTATAGATGGAAATCTCCTCTTAAATAATTATTTGATTACATGACTTATAAAAGTCAATATTTTCAAATGACTTATCTCTTTACTTGATCAATTTATTTTCTCTTTGTCGTCATTGTAAGAAGACATTTTTAGGCGTGTTGTGATGTATTGATGTCAACTATACATATATATATATATATATATATATATATATATATATATATATATATATAATCATTGTATATTTCAACATTCACATCTGGGTTTGGATGCAAACTCACGCGAATTGGGTTCAAAATTTAAGCCACGTACCATGTGATGTAATAACGAGTTCTTGTTCTTGCGGCAAGAAAATAGCGTTCTGCGCAATGTCTGGTCTCTTATTTATTATATCAGAGAAATGGATTTTGTTTTTTTAATTGCAAAGTTGCAGCTATGCAGTTGTGTCTCGTGTGAATTGGTAGATGGTAAAATTCTAACTAGACTTATGTTAACATTGTAAAAAAAAAACTTTCAGAACTCATTACATAAAATAAAACGGCTTTAGATTAAAGTTCTGTATTAATATTTATTAATAATCGACATTAAAGGAGAGGAATTATGAATGTGGATGAAGCGAAAGTTGCTTGTTTGCGGTTAGGAATGTTTGGAGGCAACTGATTTCAGGATGATGAAAAGAATTTGTGCTACACCTTTTTGGGTACATGGCGTGATTGTGTATGTATGTATTTTAGAGAACTCAACGTACGTCTTCATCAGCAGAACTGATACAAATGTCAGAAGCAAAACATAGAAACAAGTTACTAGATTAGTAAAAAAATAAGTAACTAGATCATAAAATGTATAAATTTTTAATTAAAGCTAAATTTTATTTAAATCAGTGCCTTCACAGTGATTGATGTTATCTTTTTTCCTTTATAAATCTCTATTTCTTCCTCTTATCAGTCTGCTGTTAATATTGATTGGTCTAGCAATTATTACAGTATCTTCGAACTTTACATCATAAAAATATTCTAACGCATGTTTAGCAATAGCAGATTTATCTGGAGAATGATTTAGAATAATAATAATTTAAATAATTTTAGTAATGCTACAAATACTTGTATGAAAATATTAGTATAACATACCATCAGATAATTATAATTAGATATTTACACTTTTCTAATCTAACCTAACCTAACAAAGTGTAAAATTTGAAGCAAAATCTAAACGTATACTTTCAGTATAATCAGTCACCGTACAATGATTTTGCTTACTGAGAAATTATCTTTAATTTATTTTAATTGTTATAAAAATTCACTTTCTTTAACAAAAGTGTTATAATGAACGATTAATAGAAGAAATTTATTATAAAGTGATCTTACAAATAGCAAAATTATGTATTATCACCTGAAAAAAGATATATATTATTGTCATATATTAGGGTCATTTAAAAAAAAAATTGTCCCATTCCCTAAAACTGTCGTAAATGTTAAAAAAAATGGGATTTGCAAAGTATCAGAATTTTCTGAGGTCCCTAAATGGGCGACGAAAACGTATTTTGTGCAAAAAAGATGCTTTTTTTAACATCAAAGAAATATTTTTTTGTTTTTTTTCCATTTAAATCAAGTTTGTGAAATCCGGTGACGACTGAAAAATCTGAAAAAATTCCGAAGACTACTCTTAAGTCATAAATTAATGATTAATATCTGTAAGCTGAAACACACATACTTACATGACACAAAAAAATAAAATTGAAATTTTACCCAAAAAAAAAAGATGTTCTTTTGCACAAAACACATTTTCGTCGCCCATTTAGGGACCTCAGAAAATTCTGATACTTTGCAAATCTCGTTTTTTTAACATTTACGACAGTTTTAAGGGTGGGACATTTTTTTTTTAAACCACCCTTTTATAATTCTGTAGTGGCCACAGCAGATTTTTTTAAATAATATGTATTTGAAATGTTTTTTCGTAATTATTATTTTTGTTTTCATTCTTTTACAAAACTAGGAATTGAAAGTTGTGAAATAATAAAATATTAAAAAATGATTAAATAATAATCATAATTTCAAATTATGAACAATTTGTTTCAATTATTATTAATATATATAATTATAATATTATCAAAAAAATATATATATATATATATATATATATAAATAAAATTTAAAATAAAAGTACAGACTTTCTCTTTCAGATTTTTTAATGTTATAAGAAAATTTTATTATTAAACAATAAATAACAAAAAACAACTGAATACGAATTTACATTTTCATGAAAAGTCACATTTGTTTTATCTCATTTAAGTAAGCAATTAATATACCGAAAAAATTCTATAAATTATGTGTAAATAAACCGTAAAACAATTGAAATGCACTTGACCTTATTTAATATAGGTTGAAGTACAATAGGTGTAAGAGCTATATGAGAAATACAGTAGCTAAGAATACCTAGTTAAAAATTATATTTTCTATTTTAAAATTCTTTTTTATATTTATTATAACACATGTGGATTTTGTAATTATTGACTTAACCTTCACCAAGCCGTAACAGATCGAAGATTTTATTCTGCTGAGAGACACCGATTAGAATTCAAGATTAGATGATTTGTGAACTGTTTGTATTTAAATAGGGGGAGGGGGGGGGCTCAGTGGCAAAGTGACGAATGTGTTATAATATTATTATTATGATCCTTTATTTCACTGTAATTAGATTTACACAAAGCTAAAACACATTGCTAAAACTATGTATTGCTAAAAAAAATATTTACCCTAGCAAAAATATAACTACCATAATTATATATCATATTCATAATAATATTATTATTAGCTGTGATTTTTTTTACATTCCACTCAGATCAGTAAATCGTTTAAATGAGCTGAGCTGAGCTGAGTTTTGCTGAGTGAGTTGTATTGATAAATAAAGCAGTTTATTTGAAAGTGACGTTTAAAATCGTAAGTTCCACATAAATGATATAACCTAAAATATTAGATGTATTTGGATTGTGTTTGCCTTGATAATTTAATGCAACTCGCCCCGGATATATCTATTGTTTGATTTCAAAATAAAATATTCAAATAGAAATATGTCAACCAGTATCAAACACGTTATCAAATCTTAAACTAGGAAAATTTGAATTGCGCATGTGCGCTCACTTGAATCTCAGCTAAGCACTAGCTAAATATGTAACTCAGTATCGGTAAAGGAGGGAAGCAATTAACTCACTTCGAACTCAGTTACGAGACGATAAATAAAACAAGGTTACTAATATTTGCTGATCTGAGCTGAGTTTTTCGTTAAAAAAAAAACACAGCTATTGTGATACATATACGTACAGTTTTAGTTACGGCAGTATTTTTGTGATAAATATAAAAATTAAATTAAAATTTTAGACATATAGATTTTGTTTTGGTACATAGAGGCGTTTTGCTGTCCCATATAGTACTAAATATTATTGTTACTGGTATTATATTTTTCTCTCCGTGTTATATTATATTATTGTTATTATATTATTATATAATACATATTATTATTATCATTAATTAATAGTTTTTTAAAACCTATCGTACATAATTTTCTTAGACACATCGTACTCGTATAATTGCCTGATACACTGTATCTTCGTGAAATAATATGTAGTTACTTGTATATATATTTTATTAAAAATATGTAAATAGTAGATAGAAAAAAAATGAATAATGTTTTTGTCACCGAAATATTGAATTTCGTCTTCTGAAACAAACATGTCTAAATGATATGAAAATGATGAAAATATCTCTCATTCAGCATTCCTGCAGTAAAGTCTATTTATCTGCAGCGGTTAGGTTAGGTTAGGTTAGGTTAGGTTATACAGGGTGATTTATGACGTCGGGGAAAAACTACACCGGATGATTCCAATGAGTAATCTAAATTAAAAACTTGATATAAACATATGTCCGAAAATGCTTTCTAACGGAACTGTAGCCGTTAGAAGTTTGTTACATGTAACATCAATCGCGTTAGCCTTATTTATTATATCAGGAAGAAAAAAAAACAAGTCATAAACTTCTAAATAATTGTAAAATTACTAATTGATTTTCTAACATTTTCTTTAAGCGCTAGTAAGCCAATTTACCAAGTAAATTAAATTAATTTATAAACACGTATGTATGGTTAACTGGCCAATCATTGATGCATAGCCTAAGCAAGTTGATTCAATAATTGAGTAACTTGTGAAATTTTTGAGACAAACAAAAAACATTGGATTATTATTATATTAATTTTACAGATAAACTTTTTTTCAATGTTTATTATAATCTGTATTTAATTTATTTACTGATTTATTTATAAATAATGCTTGAAAAAAACAATAACAAAATATAATTTGAGGTCTCATAGATAAACAACTATTACTGTTAAATTATCTGTAACAATAAACAAAGCAACTTTTCGTATAATAAAATTAATTTGGACAAAACAATGAAAAAAAAAACGCGTAACTGGATTGCGTAATATAATTATGTGTGTGTGTGTGTGTGTGTGTGTGTGTGTGTGTGTGTGTGTGTGTGTGTGTGTGTGTGTGTGTGTGTGTGTGTGTGTGTGTGTGTGTGTGTGTGTGTGTGTGTGTGTGTGTGTGTGTGTGTGTGTGTGTGTGTGTGTGTGTGTGTGTGTGTGTGTGTGTGTGTGTGTGTGTGTGTGTGTGTGTGTGTGTGTGTGTGTGTGTGTGTGTGTGTGTGTGTGTGTGTGTGTGTGTGTGTGTGTGTGTGTGTGTGTGTGTGTGTGTGTGTGTGTGTGTGTGTGTGTGTGTGTGTGTGTGTGTGTGTGTGTGTGTGTGTGTGTGTGTGTGTGTGTGTGTGTGTGTGTGTGTGTGTGTGTGTGTGTGTGTGTGTGTGTGTGTGTGTGTGTGTGTGTGTGTGTGTGTGTGTGTGTGTGTGTGTGTGTGTGTGTGTGTGTGTGTGTGTGTGTGTGTGTGTGTGTGTGTGTGTGTGTGTGTGTGTGTGTGTGTGTGTGTGTGTTGACGTTCTAAACAAAGCTAATATAAAAATGGAATTGATACGAATTTGATTTGAGATTTAATGCCCTTGTGCCAGTTTAAACAATATATGGATATAGTTCATACGGCTATTATCTTTATTGTATTTCAGATTTATTTACTTTGTAAATTTAACAACATTGAAAAATATTGTATACGTACTTAGAGCTATTGTTGACAGCCAGTGGCGGATTTAACGTCTAAGGGGCCCCGAGGCGTTGAACAATTCCGGGGCCCCATAGCTCTATCGAAAAAATAGTATACTGGGGATCGCTTTCTCGGGGTAGGAAATTTTAAAAAAATACTACATATTATAATTTTAAATTCGTTTTACCTATAAACTACGAGATATAATTACTCAACTGCTGTAATATTAGATAATTGTTTAAAAATACATAATATCAGAACTATTATAGACATACAATCACGCCATGTACCCAAAAGAGTGTGGCACAAACTCTTTTCGTCATCCCGAAATCAGTCGCCTCCAAACATTCCTATCCAAACAAGCAACTTTCGTTTCATCCACATTCATAATTCCTCCTCTCATACATGCTCTTTTATTCCTACTACTTGTAATATAATATTACCAACGAAATGAAAAAGTACATATTAATGTACTATTACAGTTTTTTTAAGTAAAATCCTTTTAGTAAATTTATAGAACTTCGGTAAATCTTTTTGTCAGGAATTTTCCATAAGTAAGTAAAATTTGTTTAGTTTTGTAATATATATTATTTTTGGTATAATTACATACATTTCTTATATAAAGAATATATTTTGAAATGAATGAATTACTCTTAAAATATTTTATTAGTATTATTACACAAAATATGTACTAAGTTTCATTATTTTGATGAATTATTACAGATATTAATATGCAAGCTGTAATTTTACATAATTTAAGAAGTTATACCAACAATATTTATCAGTATTTATTCGATTGAATTAAACTTTCCAGTCATTGATGCATAGCCTAACAAGCCGATTCAATGACTGAGTAACTTGTGAAATTTTGGGAAAAATATAAAATCTCAATATTTTTGAGTATTATTAAAATATAATTACTATTTTTCTGTAATGTCGCTATATTTTTTTTCTTTTCTTACAGTGCAGTCCCGTTTCACCAACATCAATAAGAAACCAATCACTTTATGTTTGAAATACAGTCGATTCCGCTTAATTGGGACATATCGGTACTAGGGCATTTTGGCCCAATTAAGCGGCTGTCCCAATTAACCGAATTTTACATAAAATTAAGCAATCCATATGTTTCTTTCAATAATTTTATTTTATAAATTCTTGGAAAAAACTATAAACTACATATATAACCAAAAAAATATAAACTTTTAAGAAAAAATAATAATAAATTCTAAAATAAAATAATAAATAAGGAACCTTCCACGCGCGAGGTGTAGTGGTAACTGAATCATAACTGAATACGTAACGATTGAGACAGCAGGGTAGACTCTCACAGCTTTAATGACCGGTGCCGCGCCACGCCGACTCGAGGGTAAACATTAACCTTTGAGCGCGCGTGGGTCCGTACTTCATACGTGAATGCATGTGTTGGGAAAAAAGTTCACAGCGCGCGATACTAATGTAATTAATTGATACATATTTGCTAGTTTTTTAAATATAATTTTCCATGTTGTGAATCAAAAAGATATGAAGCGTATCATATTAATTTTTTTGTAAGTATTTTTTCTTGTGAATATTTGTAACATAATAAATATACTGTGATCTTAAATTTACTGTCCCAATTAAGCGGAATGTTGTTTGGTTTCTGTTCTTTGAGATTTGTCCCAAATAAGCGGCTGTACCGAATTAAGCGGTGTCCCAATTAAGCGGAATCGACTGTATATGTGAGAAGTGTGATTTTTATAGTTTTTAAACAATTGTATTGTTGTGTTATTTGTATAATATATATTCTAGCATTTTGTAGAAATCTTAAAATTGACATATACCTAATAGATATAACAGTAGTTTGTGTAGAGTTAACAGAATTATTCTAATGATTTCCTATAGGAAGTGTCAAAATAATGTATATATTGGCTTCATTATAAGAAAGTATACGACTACTCTGTCAGAGAAAGATATTTAACATTTTATTTAAAAAAATATTTTGTAATTTGTTTATATAGTTTAGAAAGTATTTTTTTTTTCTTTTAATTTAAACATATTCATTAATATTTGTTAAACTTTTCATCTATTAAAGTAGATTAACATTAATCAGTGTAAAGGTACGGATTTAAATAAAATATGGCTCCCTTTAACTTTAACTAATAAATTAATATAAAATACATACATCTACTATACAGCACAAATCAATAATATGTACTGGTTGTGCAACAGTCTGTTAAACATCTCAAAAACATTTTATCTATATTAATAAAAAAATTTATTATAAAAAATCTGTAATTTCATTTTACCATAAATATTTATATGTATTTCTACCTCAAAATTCAGTATTTTTATATAATTCATAATAACCACATAAAATAAGTAAAACTGACCGAATAAATTATGTAAAATTGCTTACTTTCTGCAAATTACATCACATATTTAATGTAGAATTACATGTTGATAGTATATCTTCTTTAATTATGTAAAATTGCAGCTTGCATATTAATATCTGTAATAATTCATCAAAATAATAAGACTTAGTACATATTTTGTGTAATAATACTAATAAAATATTTTAAGTGTAAATCATCCATTTCAAAATACATCCTTTATGTAAATTTAGAAATGGTTGTAATTATACCAACAATACTAATCAAACTTTAGCTATTTATAAAAAAATTGACTCTTTTTTTGAGGTTATACTATCGCCCCTCTAAAAGTGAAGATCATAAACACCCTGTATACATTAAGCCAAAATTCATTCCAAACGAAAATATATAAACATAATGAAATCTAAGAAATAGAGAAATAAATAATAATTGTTGTGTGTCTGACATTAAATAAGCATTTAAAATCGAACAATACACAATGTCGAAATCGAAATAATAAAATTATAAATAACAAATTAGTATAGGCAAAGTAACAATTAAAATAAAATCGAATAATTTCAAATATTATACAGTGTGTCCCATAGCCCATAGGTAATTTACGGTAAATGTCATTTGTTTCATTTTTCCTGATGAAGACGTACGTTGAGTTCGTTGAAACGTTGATTATTGATAAATATTAATAATAATAATAATAATAATCATTTATTACCTTACAGAGACCCAATTACAAGGCATAGGTATAAACATTTAAATATACATATGAAAAATATAACATAAACATAATATACATATATATATATATATATAATAAATGTAAAACAAAATTAATTAAGATACAAAAATATTAGCTAACGCTGAGAAAGGAATGTGAAATAAATATATCCCAATCCTTGGACACCGTGTTATAACAATTACAAATAATAAATACAGGCGACTTAAAGATGTAATTCGTCCTAGCAGATGAGAGATAAAAAGTTTTATCAGTACGCGATGAACTTCTAGGAATATAAAAATTTAATTTACTCAACAAGTACTCTGATATAATAAAGCCATGCAATAATTTATATAAAAATGACAACGCAAAAATATCCCTTCTAATTAATAAAGATTGGAATTGAAAATCATCATTAATACAGAACTAGAAACTAAAGCTGTTTTATTTTAATATACAGTGTGTGTGTGTGTGTGTTAATAGTCTGGAAAACTGATGATAAAAACTTGGCTTGACTAAATTTAATTATAGTGGAATAATTTATTTTTCGAGCAATATATTTGTTATGAGTGCGGTTAATTGTTAAATGTTATCAAAGCGGTTAATTACAACCCTATATATATATATATATATATATATATATATATATATATATATATATATATATTTCACAACCATAATGTTTATCTTAATTTAAATTTCAAAATGTAAACATAACATACGGTAATAGCTGTGATTTTTTTTTACATTCCACTCAGATCAGTAAATCTTTTAAATGAGCTGAGCTGAGCTGAGTTTCGCTGAGTGAGTTGTATTGATAAATAAAGCAGTTTATTTGAAAGTGACAAAAGAATAACATGAATCTATAACAAAAATCTATAATTCTTATGATCTGACGACGCACAATTCATACATCCTCACATAAACTAAGTTCAGATTCGTCTAATCTAGAGCCATATATGAAGAATTTTCTACACAATTTCTTTTTGATTTTTTTGAAAATGTTAGAGAGAGAGATTTTTCTTTTTTTTTTATAATATAATATGTAAGCAGCTATTAATTAATGAATGTATTCTACGTTGAATTAATTAAATTTTTTCGAAACAAAATGGCTTCAAGTTTAATATTTATTGATTAATCGATGTTTCAACAAACTGAACTAGATCAATATTGTTACAAATAAAATTTTAGTAAAAAGAACTAATTAATTAGAAACCGCGATTTAAATGATTCGATTAATATTGACAAAGAAACCAATCAAAAATGATTAAAATGAAAAACCAGCGCGCCGCGTGACCTTGAAATTCCGTAAACAGTGCCGTACGTAAAATTTTTTCTTAAAACTTTTCTATCAATTACAAAATTACATCCAAATACATGTACAATAATTTTACTAGCCGCCGAAGGGAGAAGCGCCACTTGTAAAATCTAGTGTACAAGTTTATTAAAAATCATAGTTAAAATTCGTAAAATTATTTAACAGTTCGTAAATATTTAGGTCTATATTTACCGAGGGGGAAACCACTGATAAAATCTGGTGTACAAATTTATTAAAAATCCCTTAAAATCCTAGTTAAAATCCGTAAAATCATTAACAGTTAAATACTTAGTGTATACATATTTACAAATATTTTTTGAAGAAGAATTAAAACACATTAAATAATTTGTGTACGATCCTATAATTAATTAAAAATCTCGACTAAAATTTCTGAAATCTGAAAAATTTCATATAAAATTAGTAAAATCAACCGAAAAAAATCATGGTAAAATCTTACCAATCTTTCTTAAAATCCATAAAATCAACAGAAAAATCATGTAAAATCGCCTACAATCGCGCTTTCAAAAATCATGTAATATTTTAAAAATTTCACTTAATCTTATTTAAAACTGCGGTACAAAATTTAAAACACATTAAATAATTTGTATACGAGCGAGAGATCCTATAATTAATTAAAAAGTCAAGTAAAATTCGCTACAATCTTGAAAAATATCGAAAATCAACGAGAAAAATCATGGTAAAAATCTTTACAATCTTACTTAAAATCCATAAAATCAACGAAAAAAATCATTTAAATTACTTACAATCTCGCTTCAACAAAATCATCATGCTAAATCGGCCAATTTTGATTTGGGACACTGGCTTATGATGATAGACACATTTTTTATGGCAGAATATGCGACGAAGTACAACTAAATTGAACGAATTCACAACACTAATCAATTGATACTAAATCTCCGGATTAAACACAACCTAAAAACTCGCGATAAGGCATTCCAGAACACGTGATCATACGTCATACAATATGGTTGCCTGATGAAAACATTCGTGATTTGACATATGGTACAATAGATTTTTTTTTTGAATTATTTTAAATGTGATAATTGATATTGGTTTAATTTATGAAAAATAGTAAGTAATAATATGTAATCTTTTAAGAAATATTTGTATATTTAACTAAAACACAATAATTGTTAACAAAACTAAAGTTTTCAATAATACTTTTCAGCCACAGATAAAACTGTTTTTTTCCAAATCATAAATAAATACAAGCGTGGAAAGAATTTTTTCGACATTTGGGTTGGTGCACTCAAAAATTTGCAATCGTATGAGCACCGAGAAAAAGCCTCCAAATTGGTTTTTCTTTTTGTATAAACAGCTGAACTCTTAAGTTTGATATTCTGATAAAAAATGTATAGTACTATATGCTATTTGTTCATTTCCAAAGATTTATTTACTATCAAAAATCGTTGTACTGATGTGTTTGTTATTTAATTATATAATATAAAGATTATAAATGTGGTTCAATAAATATTTTCATTATGACTTGATTTTTAATACCTGATAACTGACGTAAAATAACCTTTGGTTTAAATCAATGATTTTTTTTAGCAAAATATGTAAGATTTAAATCGTGATTTAAATCAGTGCAACCCTGGTGTTTTCCATTAAAAATTAAATGATAAGTAAAAATTGAAATGTATAAAATGCAAGTAAAACTTATTTTCTGGAAAATATATAGATACCTATTTTTTAATAAAACTGAACAAAATACACGAAAAAAAGTAAAATGCTTATAGCTGTCATGTAAATTAATGCCAATGTTTTCATCAGGCAACCATATTGAATTTTGGTGTGACGTCATTCTGGACTGCCACGTGGCTCTAACAAAATCGTCCCAAACGGCCGCGTATAATACCGATCTGAGTCCATACAAAATTATTCACCAATTTCGAAAATAAACGCAATAATGCGAAAATAAATCACGCGTCTCCGCAAATTGTAAAAATTTCACAACATTTTTCACCAAAAACTGAATAACTGCGTCTGTTTTCAACAAAGAGCGGACGAAAACTACCTTCTTTGTTACAATCAAACCGACAAAACGAAAAAAAAAAAAAATAAAAACTTCAAAAATGCACAAAAATATATAATATAATAGTAGTATATACTAATATAATATATAATATAAATATATTATTATAAATATGAAATATATAAAAATAGTTATGAAAAGTAACCTCGATTTACACAAAACCGTCTAAATTAAAATCTTGAATTAGGCTAAATAAAACACCGTGAAAAACGCGAAAACAAAATCCAGTCATCCAGTTATTTACGTTAAAACAAAACTAACTTAAAAATATACTTCCTTCATAAAATAATCAATATATGTTCAGATAATAAACCTTAGTACTTACATATTTAATTCATTTTACATTAGAAATAAAGAAAAATAAAAACCAAAAAAGATCCTTAAAAAGTTAATTACTGTCAATCTAATTATACTTGAGCTTTCTTGATACGAATAAACATTTTTACAAGTTTTTTTTTTTTTTTTGAAATTCGTTAAAATTTATAAACAAATGTATTTAGAAATTCATAAAATTACCAAAATGGCAGGTGTCAACTTTGAAAGCATAAAAAAAAATAGATATCGAAAAATATTCTACTCTACATCCATCCTAGAGAATTCAATTCTATTTATTTTAGAGAGAAAATCAAGTCAATCCGGAGATGATTTCCAAATAAAAATAAAAAAACGTTTAAAGTTTGAGATACCCTATATCTGCCCTGCCTTGCCCTAAACACGACTTTGTAAAAATCGCTCTAACTCCGACAACAAGTTCTAATTAATATATAATTAAGTAATTAATATATTAAGTAATAATATATAATAATTACATATATTATTCAGTTGGGGGCGAAAATTATTTTCGGTTAATGTTTCCTACACCAGATTTTTAACACGGATTTCTAAGATTGTAAAAGAATATAAAAAAGTATATATTGAATAAGAAAGAAAAAAGAAAAAAAACTTGTTCGAAAACTTACCGCAAAGAAGTCTTCACTGTAATTCAGCACGGTCCATCCAGCGTGGATTCTAAAACAGATGCAAAATATTATCCATCACACATGGTTTTTTCCGATGAAGAAAATATCGCTATTAACATTAAATTATTAAGTCGATTTTTTAAATTCTAACCAGCATAATTATTCTATGTTCTGTTTTATTTACTATAAATGCTAAAAACGAACGTAAATTATAAATAAATATTAATACAGAACTAGAAAGAGAGTAACGTAGTTTCATTTTACAATAATATTGTTGTTATTGGTGTTAGTCAGTTAAGATGGTTCGGACATGTTGAGCGAATGTCTAATGAACGTCTGGTTAAAAAGATTTATTTGAATGATTTTGATGGTATACGTTTGCAGGTGGACGTCCGATGAGTAGTTGGAATGTTGTATGATTGAGAGGGTGGCTTGCGTGAGCGAAAGTTTCCAAGTAGTAGGAATAAAAAAGCATGTATGAGAGGAATTATGAATGTGGATGAAATTGCGAAAGTTGCTTGTTTGGATAAGAATGTTTGGAGGCGACTGATTTCTCGGGATGATGGAAAGAGTTTGTTCCATACCCTTTCGGGTACATGGCGTGATTGTGTATCTATGTATGTATTGTTGTTAAATAAAACAACGATGCTTTCTTGTCCGGCTTTTCAAACTTTCTAAAAGTAAAATTATTTTGTAATTGGTCAACTTTAGTTTATCAAAACTGGCCCGAGAAATCATCTTCGAAATTTAACGAACTTTTAAGTGTATAGATTTCAATTCTAATATTTATATTGAATACTGGAATAATAATAATAGAAATGTTTATATTTATTTACTTAAATGTTTTTGGAAGATAAGAAATTATTAATCTATATATGCATTTTGCTCTAAGATAAAATCTCAATTAAAGCTAAATATATCTTCTAAATTTCAAATATAATAAGCAGAATAGCCGAGCATATATCCATAAGTTAAACAGCCCCATCCCGAAAAAGAGATATTTTGTAACCGACCAAACTCAAGCACGGGGCTAGACTCAGTGAAGACGGCGGGGTTCGAATTCGCTAATTAAACGTAGACTGAACTAGATTAATTTGCCGGGCGCCAATGAATTTACTTACCCCGAATGCCCGAGTTAATGCGCCCAATCCATAAAACTACAATAGTCCTGTCCTGCAAACGCAAACGCAAACGCTATCCGCCCGCCACGCAATAACAGATTCTCCTCTTTCAAATCAAATCAAACTCGAACTTAATACAGAAACTATTTTATTCGAATAGCCAGACACGTTCACAAAATCCACAATAATATAATTGATTGCAACTGTCAGCTAAATCAAAAACTAACAATAAATCATAAATCATTTAATCGTACATAATTAAATCAAAACTATAATCAAATTATTTCTAAAACTAAAGCAAATTCAACGTAAACAACAGAATTCAAAACAAAAC
The DNA here is from genome assembly GCA_963966155.1 of Clivina fossor. Taxonomy (NCBI): domain Eukaryota; kingdom Metazoa; phylum Arthropoda; class Insecta; order Coleoptera; family Carabidae; genus Clivina; species Clivina fossor. The sequence goes on along the minus strand of OZ014569.1, from coordinate 9,492,243 downwards.
CAAAATGAACAGAAACTTAATTGACACTAATTAATCTCACAAATCTAGTTTGTTTTTTTTGACGTACGAATTGTACCATAGTATATCAGCTGTTTGCAAAACAATATGATGTTAAATAATTACAACTTATTTGGCCTTTTTATATACATTTGAAAACAGACAAATGTCTCTACAATTTGAAAATCCCTATATCAGAAAATTAGATCTAGTTTTCTTTACAATTCACTGACAACACTCATCTGTTCGCCGATATCTTATTTGCGCATAACTTACTCAAACCAACGTATCGATAAGCGATGATGCAAAACATAGTTGTGTAAATAAATAACACCAGAAAATATCGTCTCATATAATACAGCTCACAACAATCCTGATAATTGTGACAATCAAAATTACTTATTCAATTACATCAGAACAGGGTGATTTATTAGTAATTGGAAATATTTCAACTGGAGTATCCTGGGCTCAGAATATGACGATTTAACCCAAATTACTTAGATAAAATGTGGCTCCTTTCTGAGCTACAAGGGTGCTTTATTTAAAAATTTAAAAACGATTTTTGCCCAGTACTTAAAAACTATTTGACGTATCCTTATCATACTTGGCAGGAAGTGTAGGTACCGTACACCATACTAAATTATGTTAAATAAAAGTTTCTGGCTACTGCCAGTGGCGTACAACAGGGGCAAGTAAAAGGTTATTCCTTCCTAAATTCTACGCCACTAGCGGAATTGTCATTTTAGCACAATTTTTAGATTCTCCAATACTTTCTGTGTAAAAAACATACTCTTCCTTTGTAACGATAAAGTCACTATTTTTCGAGATATTTAAGGTTGAACATAAGCTGCACCCTTGGGATTTTTTCAAAATTTGCTCAAAAAAATCTGAAAAAATTCAATAAAATAGAGAAAAAAATTAACTACATAATAAATAAGTAACTTTTTTTCTAACTCATTTTGCTTTGGCAGGAAAAGTTATTGAAAATAAAAAATTAAAATGCAAAAAATATTAATTTTCAATAATTTTTCCTGCCAAACCAAAATGAGTTAGAGAAAAAAGTTACTTAGTTATATTATGTAGCTAATTTTTTTCTCCATTTTTACTTAATTTTTCAAATTTTTTTGAGCAAATTTTGAAAAAATCCCAAGGGTGCAGCTTATGTTTAACTTTAAATATCTCGAAAAATAGTGACTTTATCGTTACGAAAGTATTGGAGAATCAAAAAATTGTGCTAAAATGACAATTCCGCCAGTGGCGTAGAATTTAGGAAGGATCAACCTCTTACTTGCCCCTGTTGTACGCCACTGGCAGTAGCCAGAAACTTTTATTTAACATAATTTAGTATGGTGTACGGTACCTACACTTCCTGCCAAGTATGATAAGGATACGTCAAATAGTTTTTAAGTACTGGGCAAAAATCGTTTTCAAATTTTTAAATAAAACACCCTGTAGCTCAGTAAGGAGCCACATTTTATCTAAGAGATTTGCGTGAAATCGTCATATTCTGAGCCCAGGATACTTCAGTTAAAATATTTCCAATTACTAATAAATCACCCTGTATACTTAAATCACAATATGTGCGCTAAAACATCAGGTACCGTCAAATAGTCTTTAACAAATCGAATCTCTATGACTTTCCTTGCACAAAACGTTAACTTAATAACTTAACACATACCTAAATAATATACAAATTCTATCTTTCGTCATGAATCAACAATTCGCTCGTCACTGAAGTTCAGTTCATATAATAATTACGACTTTTTACAATCGAAACATCAACTCGCCCCACTAGATTTCGCAATACCAGTCAGCCTTATGGAAATTTGAGTATATTATGCACAGTATGATGTGATCGCACGCAACTCTCCTCCTAGACGGGGTTCAATCGATTTTAATGAAATTTTCAGGATAAATTTGTGGTTTTATTTTTTTCCGAGAAAAAAATTACGAAACTTTTTCAAAATTCATTATTTATCCGATTTTGATCAGATTTTCCGAAAAAATTTCCCTAATGCTCCTCTCGTTAATTAAATATAATTTTATTAATATCCAGTGTTGCCACAACTTTCCCCAAAAAAAATTACTAAAGTTTTTCAAAATTTATTATGCTTTTATTAAATCAATTTTTACTTCCTTATTTCTTATCAAATAGGCTATTCTATTGTTTTGATTATCTATATTTTTATTAATATCTAATAAACTTAATAATTTTCGAAAATGCATATTTGCGCAACACGATTCGTATTTTATTTTACCAAAATTATTCCAAAATTTTCCACTTACGTTTTACCTCTGGTGGGGTGTAAGTTAGTTCAGCGCGCATCTGAAACAATTAAAATATACATATATAATTAATACAGAACTCTATATTCAATTGTTCAAGTAGAAAAAGAAAAAGAAGAACAAATTACTGACAATGTTTTCACTCAGATACAATCAAATACAATTTGATTGTTTCTTTTTTCATCATAGTGAAATTGTTTTGTCAGTAATCTGCTTGCAGAGCAGGAGAAACCGTTAATAACTTTTTCTGCGAAACTATAAGAATAGATTTTGAATTTCTTTCAGGAATTAATCTCCCTAATTGTCAAATATTTGTAAAAAATTCATAAAGTTATTAAGAGGGTATTTTCGGGTATTGTTTCTCGACGAATTTAGTATTACGGTCTACAGTGTGCAGTACAGTTGATAATATCTCGAAAATGTCTACAAAAAATTACAAATGTAACATTTGCGAAAAATCTTTCAAAAGTCCATCAGGCTTCTTGAGACATAAACGTGCGCACACAAAACGTGCGCGTAATCGCACGAAAGAACGCAACATTAGCAAATCGCCGAAATGTCACATATTATGTGAAATCCACAACAATCCAATCCAATCCAATAACAATGTGAGCAATTATCGCAAATGATACAAACGTATTGGTAGTAGCATTTGCCACGCCGGCCGTCAAGTGCCGGGTATCCCCGTGCCAGAAATACTTTACTCAAACCGGATCGCGTAATCGGCATGAAAGAACGCAACATCAGCAAATCGCCGAAATGTCACATATTATGTGAAATCCACAACAATCCAATCCAATCCAATAACAATGTGAGCAATTATCGCAAATGATACAAACGTATTGGTAGTAGCATTTGCCACGCCGGCCGTCAAGTGCCGGGTATCCCCGTGCCAGAAATACTTTACTCAAACCGGATCGCGTAATCGGCATGAAAGAACGCAACATCAGCAAATCGCCGAAATGTCACATATTATGTGAAATCCACAACAATCCAATCCAATCCAATCCAATAACAATGTGAGTTATTATCGCAAATGATACAAACGTATTGGTAGTAGCATTTGCCACGCCGGCCGTCGTGTAAATTTATATTTTATATAGGCAGAAAAAATGCAAAAAAAAGGGTTTAAAAACACCCATCCCCCCCCCCCTAAGCTCATCGGCTCATCTGTGCGTGCGATTTATTTTAAAAAGTATTCAAGCACCACGCTTAATACTAATAATAACTTAAAATTTACAATCGCACAAGAGCAAACACATAAGACGTAGCTGCTCCGAATTTTTGGAAATAATCTTAACTAAATGGAGGAGGCATAATCTGAAAAAAAAAATAAATAGGATCACCGATGCCTTGAAGCAAGGTATACTCCCTCTTCCCGGGGCAGTGTGGGCATTGCTGCCTTTGCGGCTGCAGCCATATCTGACTGCAACTCCAGCATATAATAGCCTAGCATAGGCAATTTGGAGGAGAGCCCCGATTGCCACGCCGGCCGTCGTGTAAATTTACACAGGTAGAAGTAGAGAGAAAAAAAAATATAGAGTGCAAATCGCTACTAGCTGGTAGGCTGGTAGGCTGGTAGGCTATAACAATGTGAGCAATTATCGGCAGACGATTGTTTTAAACCCCACCGCCACCCCCACCATACATCAGTTTACGAATCACATTACCACCGTCAACTATTTCGAATTCTCTAGAAAAAACAACGTCCACATCAAGTCTTAGTCTAACCATAAAATCTGTTTCTGTTACTGATAAATATTATCATCGTTCACAAAATTTGCCTAAAACAAATACAAATGATACACAGGAAAAGACGAAATTAAAATATGAAGTTTTCAGACAACGTGTTAGAAAAATGAACTAAAAAGCATATTTGGTTCGACTACAACATCTAGTCTACAAGCGTATGCGTATGCGTATGATATTCTATATCGCTTCGTCAAACGAAATGTATAAAAAACTATAGCAGTGCAATGAATCGCTTCTTCAAGAGGTAGAAAAAAAAAAAAAAGAGGCAGAGAAAAGGCAGAAAATAAGGGTTAAAACACCCCTTACCACCCTTATTAGCTCAGGTATATCCCGTAGTGTCGCCACTCACCAAAGTAAGTACTATTAAAGATAAGTACTTACTCCCTTGCGGGAATTATTATTCATTATTATAAGTAAAAAAAAAATCTTGTAAAATCTGGTGTACAAATTTATTCAAATCCCTTCAAATCATGGCTAAAATCCGTTAAATTCGTAAATATTTACTGTACTTATATTAACAAATATTTTTTGAGGAATTAAAACATATTAAATCATTTCTATACGAGATCTATAATTCATTAAAAATCTCGAATAAAATTACTGCAATCTTAAAAATTTCATATGAAATCAGTAAAATCAACCGAAAAATCTTAACAATCTTACTTGACATTCATAAAATCAACAGAAAAATCATGTAAAATCGCTTTATAATCGCGCTTAAAATCATGTAAAATCCTTACAATTTCACTTTAAAATCATGTAAAATTCTTAAAATCGCGCTTAAAATCAGGTCCGGGAAGTTAGCGAAGCCACTTTCACCAAACAAAAAATAAAATATTGATTAATTTGTCGTAAATTAGTCGTAATTTTGTCGTGAAATCAAAAAATTTGTCGCGCCCTATTTTAAAAAATTATTGATGGCTTCGCTAACTTCCCGAAAAAGTTAGCGAAGCCATCCTTCAAAATTAAAAAAATATTAATAAAATGAACCGCGGATGTAGCTTATAATTTATCGTAAATAAATCGTAAACGAATAAGAGTAATTTTGTAACGAAATTATTATTACTTGCAAATACAGAAATAATAAACTTAATGCATGTGTGTGCGTACAATGCATATATGGATAGAGCATGTACAACAAAATAAAATCGAACAACAATTTTAGTAACGATTAATTTACGAAAATTTAATATCTAATAATTAACGTGAAAAAATTATTTTTTATCTTCTAAATTAGGTGGCCAGCCAAATTACAACGAGAAATTGACACGGCCACTCATCGAATAGTTAGTCGAAGATCACAGTGCTTAAATAACGCTTATTTAAAGAGCAAAATGTAACTTTTTGGTATATATTTTTTGAAAACAACAGCTTATAGAAAATTAATAATATAGTTATTAACATAAAAAATAAATAAACAAATTAGTGAGTAAGATTTTTTTCAATGTGAAGGCAAATTTTTTTTACAGTTGCAAACTTTTTGGCCTTAAGAAATAAGTAGTATAATATGCGACAGAATTTTAAATAGGATGAGGCTATTTATACATACGGTATGTATACGCAATTGGCTATTTATACATACAGTATGTATACGCAATTGGCTATTTATACATACAGTATGTATACGAAATTGGCTATTTATACATATAGTTTGTATACGCAATTTGCTATTTATACATACAGTATGTGTATACAACTGGCTATTTATACATACTTTATGTATATGCAATTGGCTATTTACAGATTTACATATACTGATTGTATGTGCTATTATTAAAATTAATATTTTGATAATAACTACACAATTATAAATAATTATAGTTTTATTTATTAAAATTTATTTACAATATTGTTCAATAAAGTAATACATATACTATAAAGTATCATTAAATCGGAGAAATTGATTGTTTCTTTTTTCATCATAGTGAAATTGTTTTGTTTGCGATGTCATGTTCGAAATCATACCCAAACGTATTGCACCCGTTAATAACTTTTTCAGTTATCGTTTGAATTTATATTCTTACAATAAATTGTTGTTAGTAACCATTTGTTTAGATTTTATTCTTATATCTTTAATAGATAACAAAAAATTAATATATATATATATATATTTTTATTGATATTAACCAAAATAAAGAGCTTTGAAAGATAAATGATCTGAAAAATCAACGCGTTGTCGATGAGGAGGAACAACGTGTTTTTCACAGATATTATAAAGCATAAACGCGTTATCGATGAGCAGGAAGAACGTGTTTTTCACAGATATTATAAAGCTCGCAGGCATGGATATTAATATATACAGAGCAGAAGCTTGTTTCTAGCAGCGTAGTTTGACATTTTTTGTTTTGGTCTTTGCTTATTGCTGGCTTGGCGACCACGAAACACTGGTTGTGTTTGTGGGCAAAAGTTGCTCGAGTTCCTTAAAAGGCGATGCGGCGTGTGTGCGGCGGTGATGTAGCGAGCTAGTGGACTGTATTGCGGCGTAAATATGAAATAAACGTGCTTAACTTGCTGAACAGAACTAACTAAATGATACGTAAGAGGATGGATAAAGGATCAGAGACAATCTTCACCTATCCGAGCGATAAATAGGGCTTGCACAAGAAGTGGTAGCTCTAGGAAGAAATGAGGAAAGAGGTTGGCCCACAACTGAGGTGTAGGAGTGCGGGAAATAATAAATAATAGCAAGTCAAGTGTCAGCACAATTACTGCACGATTGTAATGAATAATGTAAAAGCGACTTACGATTATATAATGTAGCACAGATCCTTAATAACTGTGCGGTTAGATACCTTACAATTGAGCGTAGGATTGTGTAGTTACTGTGAGAGCTTTCGAGATGCGTGTACTTCAATTAACGTAAGCTGACTGCTTCTGCGGTGTGTGTCTGGTGCTATGCGTGAATGTGTCTAATTCGTCAAAATCTTCAACGAGTGTTAAGCGAGAATTGGTGTGAATAAGCTTCCAAAACAATTAATATGGGTTATTAACGGGTGCAATCACCCGTTAATAACTTTTTCAGTTAGCGTTCGAATTTATATTCTTACAATAAATTGTTGTTAGTAACCATTTGTTTAGATGGTCATCTCTCTCTGTATGGAGAAATTTTTGGCAGAAAGTAGAGAAAAAAAAAAGGTAGGAAATAGTTATAAATTTGAGCAACATTGTTAAAAAGAAGATTTCAAAAATTTGACTGTTTATGAAAGACTCATACACAAAACTTGGCAAGCTCGCAGGCATGGATATAGAGAACTAACGGAACTAACAAAAAGAGTTAGCCCTAACTTTGTGTTACATTGAAAACTGTGCGAAAACACAGACGACCATTTGCTTCCAAGTGCTTTTTTTTTATTTGGTTGTACACTGGCTGTACAGTGTACACAGTTTAAATATAGTTTTAAAATAATAATATTTGTTTTGCAGTTGAAACTATTGATACAGAACTCTATATTCAATTGTTCAAGTAGAAAAAGAAAAAGAAGAACAAATTACTGACAATGTTTTGCACTCAGATAAAATCAAATACAATTTGATTGTTTCTTTTTTCATCATAGTGAAATTGTTTTGTCAGTAATCTGCTTGCAGAGCAGGAGAAACCGTTTGCGAAATCATACCCAAACGTATTTGCACCCGTTAATAACTTTTTCTGCGAAACTATAAGAATAGATTTTGCATTTCTTTCAGGAATTAATCTCCCTAATTGTCAAATATTTGTAAAAAATTCATAAAGTTATTCGATTGTTTTAGGTCGAGAAAGAAATATTTTCATTTATTAATTGTGTGTTTGTGTGTGTGTGTAGATTGATGATACAAATGATGTAATACGCATTGGTGTAAACAATTTAATGAAAAAAATCACAATTATCTATCCAGTTAACAAAATATTTTCCCAAATATTAAAAGATCTTCAAACTAATAATTTCGTAGAGCGCACCCAACGACTCAACATTTTATTTTATTTAAATAAAAACTTCGGCGAATCCATGGTTTTCACGCGGCGAATGTATCGACGTATTACATGCATTGCATGAACAATATATCGCGCGAACGCCAGGGGGAACCGAAAACGCGATAACGTAGAGGTAGAGGTAGAGGTAGAGAAAAATAAATAGAGAGCAGAAAAAAGTAGACAATCGCTACTAGCCCCCAGTGGACCAATCTGTCTAAAAGTATTTACGCAGGTTGGAACAGCTAATAGGCACAAGCGAACAATCCATAGACTACTACATTTTATATTTTTCGTTTAGATAGAGGTAGAGGTAGGAAAAAAAAAATAGAAGGGTTAAAAAAAAGGGTTAAAAAACCCCCTCCCTCCCTTATTAGCTCAGGTATACCCGTAGTGTCGCCACTCACCAAAGTAAGTACTATTAAAGATAAGTACTTACTCCCTTGCGGGAATTATTATTCATTATTATAAGTAAAAAAAAAAATCTTGTAAAATCTGGTGTACAAATTTATTCAAATCCCTTAAAATCATGGCTAAAATCATAGCTAAAATCCGTTAAATTCGTAAATATTTACTGTACTTATATTAACAAATATTTTTTGAAGAATTAAAACATATTAAATCATTTCTATAAGAGATCTATAATTCATTAAAAATCTCGAATAAAATTACTGCAATCTTAAAAATTTCATATGAAATCAGTAAAATCAACCGAAAAATCTTAACAATCTTACTTGACATTCATAAAATCAACAGAAAAATCATGTAAAATCGCTTTATAATCGCGCTTAAAATCATGTAAAATCGTTACAATTTCACTTTAAAATCATGTAAAATTCTTAAAATCGCGCTTAAAATCATGTAAATCGCGTTTAAAAATCTTGTAATATTTTTACAAATTTCACTTAAAATCATGTAAAATCTCGGTTCAAAATTATGCTAAAATCCTTAGAATCTTACTCAAACTCGCGGTAAAATCCTAGGATCCGGTGTACAAAATTTAAAGGAGTGGTCTACCCCCCCTCCCCCTCCGACCCCGGTTCTGAATTAAATCATCCAAGAAAAATGATACAAATGGCGCAAATATATATTACGTAACACTTATAAACCTACATAATATTTTATACAATTAACACTCTTATCTTTAATAATTTTATACAAAATTAGATGTTCCGTAATATTTTTTTTATAATTAAATATTTTTCATATAACTTACTTCATAAAGTAGAATAACTAGTTTAAAAGTTACAATTTATTATCGATAAATTCATCTACTGCGTAATTCCTCTATTTATACCTATATGCGAATTCACTTTTTACGGGCGATTAAATTTTAAAAATTCACCGAATGTGAGCACCAATAAAAAAAATCTGAAAAATTACCGATTTCCAAATCGATATATATATAACTCTCGGTCAATTTTGAATCGAATCAAATAAAAATGTTACCACGACAAAATTTCAAATCTCTTCTTTAAAATCATTGTTTTAACTTAAAAAATTATTGTCAACAAATACATATAAATATTATATTATATTTGTTTTTCTTTACAACTGAAAATAAATACAATCTGTTCAGTCGAATCTGTGCTCTAAACGTGTCCATAGACAGACAGACATACAGACAGACGAACCATCACGCTCTTAAAAACAAATTTATTCGTATTTTACTATAGAGCTTAATTCGTGCTCTAATCTGTAAAAATTTCGATATGACAAATTATAATTAAAATAAAAACCGGCTTCATGGTTTTTAAGAAGTTTCTGTATCAATATTTATTATTTATTTATTTGATGCAGATGGGGGGGGGGGGGGCTTTGATCAAATTATCAAGCCCGAAACGCACTAAAAAGCACTTTCACATATTTATTACTCACATAAGAAAATGAAAATTTTTATTTATATTTTTTACAAGTGAAATTATTTCCATCGACAAAATCAACTGATTTGTATCAGTTTTCTTTGTGTTAGATAATCATAAAAAATAATAACAATTGAATAATTAGTCAATAATAATATACACTGGTGAAATTTGTTTAAATTTATTCAAATACTTAATTATAATTACTATAGGTATATGTTATATAAACATTTTTAAATTATTCAAATTTTTCTTGAACATAATTTTTCGTTTTGTATAAAAATTTCAATTAAATTTCGAGATTTCCAGTACTAAAGATTCATTACTAGGTAATTTATTTAATGTCTAAATAATTAATCTATTATTTTAATTATTAATAAAGTAATCATTGGATTAAAATCTCTTTAATATATATATATATATATATATATATATATATATATATATATATATATATTCGTCTGATCTAGAGCCCTATATGAAAAATTTCTACACAATTTCTTTTTTATTTTTTTGAAAATGTTAGAGAGAGAGATTTTTCTTTTATTTATAATATAATATGTAAGCAGCTATTAATTAATGAATGTTTTCTATGTTGAATTAATTAAATTTTTTCGAAATAAAATGGCTTCAAGTTTAATATTTATTGATTAATCATCGATGTTTCAACAAACTGAACTAGATCAATATTGTTACAAATAAAATTTTAGTAAAAAGAACTAATTAATTAGAAACCGCGATTTAAATGATTCGATTAATATTGACAAAAAAAACAAATCAAAAATGATTAAAATGAAAAACCAGGCCGCAAACAGACTAAATAACAAACAATAAAACATTTGCCGCAACAAACAAAACACGAATTTATATGACCGTAAACAGTGCCGTACGTAAAATTTTTTCTTAAAACTTTTCTATTAATTACAAAATTACATCGAATACATGTACAATAATTTTACTAGCCGAAGGGAGAAGCGCCACTTGTAAAATCTAGTGTACAAATTTATTAAAAATCATAGTTAAAATTCGTAAAATTATTTAACAGTTCGTAAATATTTAGGTCTATATTTCCCGAGGGGGAAACCACTGATTTAATCTGGTGTACAAATTTATTAAAAAAATAAAAAATAATTTGTATACGATCCTATAATTAATTAAAAATCTCGAGTAAAATTTCTGAAATCTGAAAAATTTCATATCGCTTTCAAAAATCATGTAATATTTTAAAAATTTTACTTCATCTTATTTAAAATTGCTAAAGTCCTAGGATTGTACAATCCGGTGTACAAAATTTAAAACACATTAAATAATTTGTATACGAGCGAGAGATCCTATAATTAATTAAAAAGTCAAGTAAAATTCGCTACAATTTTAAAAATATCGAAAATCAACGAGAAAAATCATGGTAAAAATCTTTACAATCTTACTTAAAATCCATAAAATCAACGAAAAAATCATTTAAATTCTTTACAATCTCGCTTAAAATTATATAAAATCATTTAAAATCCTTACAATTTAACTTAAAATCATGTAAAATCTTTACAATCTCGCTTGAAAATCATGATAAAATTACTTACAATCTCGCTTCAAAATCATGCTAAATCGGTCAATTTTAATTTGGGGCACGGCACTGGCTTATGATAATAGACACGTTTTTTATAGCAGAATATGCGATGAAAATGCACACGCAAAGTACAACTACATTGAACGAATTCACAACACTACTCAATTTATACTAAATCTCCGGATTAAACACAACCTAAAAACTCGCGATAAACACTTCACAATACAATACACCACGTGGCTATAACAAAATCGTCCCAAACAGCCGTAAAATCCCGATCCAAGTCCATACAAAATTCACCAATTTCGAAAATAAACGTAATAATGCGAAAATGAATCACGCGTTCCCGCAAATTGTAAAAATTTCACAACATTTTTCACCAAAAACTGAATAACTGCCTCTGTTTTCAACAAAGAGCGGACGAAAACTACCTTCTTTGTTACAATCAAACCGACAAAACTAAAAAAAAAAAAACTTATTGCGATCAAAACTGAAGGTTTAAAACGAAAAAAAAAAAATTAAAAACTTCAAAAATGCACAAAAATATATAATATAATAGTAGTATATACTAATATAATATATAATATAAATATGAAATATATAAAAATAGTTATGAAAAGTAACCTCGATTTACACAAAACCGTCTAAATTAAAATCTTGAATTAGGCTAAATAAAACACCGAGAAAAACGCGAAAACAAAATCCAGTCATCCAGTTATTTACGTTAAAACAAAACTAACTTAAAAACATACTTCCTTCATAAAATAATCAATATATGTTAGGATAATATATCTAAGTACATATTTAATTCATTTTACATTAGAAATAAAAAAAAATGAAATCCAAAAAAGATCCTTAAAAAGTTAATAAATTACTCTCAATCTAATTATACTTGAGCTTTCTTGATACGAATAAACATTTTTACAAGTTTTTATTTTTTTTATGAAATTCGTTAAAATTTATAAACAAGTGTATTTTGAAATTCATAAAATTACCAAAATGGCAGGTGTCAACTTTGAAATAGGGTGACCAACCGTACTCTTTTAAGAGTACATGTACTCTTTTAGAGCAAGGAAAATTATGTACTCTTACTTTTTCAAAAAATACTATAAATGTACTCTTTTAAAAAAAAATACACTGATGCCACAATACTGAAAAAAATGTAAACAAGTTGTAAATATCCATACTTTCAAGGCTCAAACGCTCTTAGTTTGATAGTATTTTTGTTAATATTGTTTATTTTGATTATCTATTTACAAGTATTTCGTATTCTACGAACTTTTCGTTTGTAAGTTACGTTGTGTTCGTCGTATAATATGTGGTAAAAAGTACATTGTATATTTTTGTTTAAATTGTTCATTTTGATATTAAAATACATGTATCTCATATCTTAGCAATTTTTTATTTATTAAATCTATAAATGATTATTGATGAAAATGATAACACGAGATATCCCGGGTGTCCAAAAAGAATGGAAACTATTAAATATCTCGAGAACGGAACATCGGATTACAAAGTTACAAAACACGTATTTCTTTATTTTTAAAAATCTATTTAGGAATGATATGCGAAAATCACCCACACCTTCCCTGGCGGAGGGGACGGGGGCAAGTTTTAAAATTTAAATAGAAACACCCATTTTTTATTGCACAGTTGCATTCTCCATAAAAAACTGTTTCTGGATTTGCAAATTAAGTCCCCCAGCTCCACCCCCCTCGGAGCAGGGAAGGAGAGAAAATTTGAAAATTTTTGCAAAAACTTTCACTTTTTATTGCAGTTTTGGATTCGGATACGAGCCAATTTGTCATTTTTAGCCCTTTTTCCAGATAATCGTTCAAAAACTTGTCTTACAGACATCGAATCAAGTCGTGCTTGTGATATTTTGTGTCCAGATGAATTATATTATCAAAAAATTCGGACAATATTACCCATGTAGCTTTATATTAGGATCATTCAGTAAAATATAATACAAGCTAAACATGCGGATAATAGATTATAGGTCTAGGTGAGTTAAAAAAATTTGAAATCACTATTTTTTTTTCAACTTTATTGTTAAAAAGTTGGTCTTAATGTCATCAAAAAGAAAAAAGAAAAACAGAACAACTTGTCGCAAATACGGTTTGCTTTGATGACCGTAAGATCATTTTTTTTTTTACAATAAAGTTTAAAAAAACGTGATTTGAAAAAATTATAACTCATTATCCGCATATTTATATTGATCTGGGCACAAAATATCACAAGCACAACTTGGTCCAATGCCTGTAAGACAACTAACTTGTTGGACGATTATCTGGAAAATGGCACCCTCTAATCGATATATCTATATTATTTATAATAAAATTCTAATTAATATCTGATGTGTGTGTGTGTCTAAATCAAGTTAGGGTCCGAAACTCTTTAGGATATTATTTATAAATGATTATGCCTGATACAAAACAAATATTATATATGTTGAAGACACAGTAACTGGTTCGTTTCGAACAAATTATAAAATGAACGAATTAAAAACACCGAAAAACTTATTCTTGATATGTGATAAATTATCGATTAGAAATTAACCGAGAAAGAAATTATTAGAAAGAAATTCAATAGCTTAATATTTTTATTTAGAAATTTAGTTGATACTGTATCATCTCTAAACGTTTTAATTACTAGTTAATTACTAGACTTTTTAATCTGTACCTCAAAATATAAACGTTGCCCTGCTATATATTGAAAACTATAACAAGATTAGAAATATATGGGTAAACCCATTTCTCGGAAAGTTGGTAATACAATATTTTTATTAAAATTATAATTTATGTGGGCACCAGGAGAAACTTTTCAGAAAATTTGATCAAAATCGAATAACTAATGTAGCCACAATAAATTTTTTTAAAAAATCAGTTAAATAACATGGCCATAATTAATTTTTAAAAACTTTAGTAATTTTTTTCTCGGAAAGTTGCCAAACCAGATGAATTAGAGAAAAAAGTTACTTAGCTATTATGTAGCTAATTTTTTCTATATTTTACTGAATTTTTTTAGATTTTTTTGAGCGAATTTTGGCAAAAAGAAACTTATTTTGAAAAAATCCCAAGGGTATACTCATTATTCCGCATTTTTCCATATCATGCTTATTTTCCTAGACCTTATAGTTTTTGAGAAAAAAATAAAAACCAAAATATCAAAAAAAAAAATCTAGCACCCAAACGGCACATGCTAGCAAATTAAAACTAAAACCAAATTATAGAACTTTTTATTGTCTATCAAAAAGTATTCTAAGTATTTCTCCAAATTTAATTCGAGAAAGGAGTATATCGCAAATTATGGAATTTGCATGTTAAATGCCCATACGAACTTAACGAACGAACACCTGGTATATATATATATATATAAATTTTAACTCGAATTAAATTTAATCTAATATTAGATAACTATCGAGATAAAATTCAAAAAAATATATATTATTCTCCATAGGATATTATATCTCAGGTATTTTTGCGGTACAATAATAATCGTTTTTGTAGAAAATAGAGCCAGTTAAAAAATATACCATTTTTTATTTTCTATAAATCAATTAATAATATTAAATTAATAATTGAATTATTAATTGAACATTGATTATGTAATTTTCCGAACAGTCAGTTACAATAAATAAGTTGTATTAAACGAATAAATTCAATATTAACTTGAAAAATTGTAAAATTCAAATAAAATTATAAAATTTCTGTAATATTTACAGATTTTAGTAAATTTACAAAAAAAAAATTAAAATTACAGTGAAATTCATTGTAAAATTACCATGATTATCATTGTAAATTTACACCGATTTTTTACAGTGTAGTTGTCTACGATTTTTAATTATTATTGGGTACATGGCGTGATTGTGTATGTATGTATGTATGTATGTTTATTAAATATTTATTTATGTGAGTACAAAAATTTATAAACTAGTAAATTGGTTTACCACTGTTTCAACAAAATGGTAGAAAATCAATCAGTAATTTTACAATTATTCACAAGTTTACGACTTGCTTTTTTCTTCCCTGATATAATAAATAAGTTGGCAACACTGTATTTTGTTAAAATTACGTAATTTATATGAATACTAGGAGAATCTTTTGTGAAAATATGAGTAAAATCAGTTAAATAACATAGCAATTACAACTGTGTGAATTGACGTTAAGCGATTTTACATTGATTTTATGGATTTTAAGTAAGATTCTAAAAAGATTTCGGTTAATTTTACTCCGATTTCATATCGAAATTTTCAAGATTATAGCGAATTTTACTCGATTGATATTTATTGAGACCATAATGAGCTTTAAACTTGAAGCAAACTGCATGAAATGTAAATGTAAACATTGCGGACAAAAAAAAATCATATCTCGGACAAAACTCAAAAAAGCAAGATGAAACTTTTACGGTAAGAAAGCCCTTTAGACGTAGAATATTTGGTGTAAATGAAAAAAATATAAAAAATCAGGTTTTTGAGAAAAAACTTTGCAAAGTTTGCTGTTTTTACGGAAAACCCGTAAAATCTGGTGTACAAATTTATTCAAATCCCTTCAAATCATGGCTAAAATCCGTTAAATTCGTAAATATTTACTGTACTTACATTAACAAATATTTTTTGAAGAATTAAAACATATTAAATCATTTCTATACGAAATCTATAATTCATTAAAAATCTCGAATAAAATTCCTGCAATCTTAAAAATTTCATATGAAATCAGTAAAATCAACCGAAAAATCTTAACAATCTTACTTGACATCCATAAAATCAACAGAAAAATCATGTAAAATCGCTTTATAATCGCGCTTAAAATCATGTAAAATCGTTACAATTTCACTTTAAAATCATGTAAAATTCTTAAAATCGCGCTTAAAATCATATAAAATCCTTACAATTTCTCATTAAAATCATGTAAATCGCGTTTAAAAATCTTGTAATATTTTTACAAATTTCACTTAAAAAATCATGTAAAATCTCGGTTCAAAATTATGCTAAAATCCTTAGAATCTTACTTAAACTCGCGGTAAAATCCTAGGATCCGGTGTACAAAATTTAAAGGAGTGGTCTACCCCCAAAATTATTGTCAACAAATACATATAAATATTATATTATATTTGTTTTTCTTTACAACTGAAAATAAATACAAACTGTTCAATCGAATCTGTGCTCTAAACGTGTCCATAGACAGACAGACGAACCATCACGTTCTTAAAAACAAATTTATTCGTATTTTACTATAGAGCTTAATTCGTGCTCTAATCTGTAAAAATTTCGATATGACAAATTATAATTAAAATAAAAACCGGCTTCATGGTTTTTAAGAAGTTTCTGTATCAATATTTATTATTTATTTATTTGATGCAGATGGGGGGGGGGGGGGCTTTGATCAAATTATCAAGCCCGAAACGCACTAAAAAGCACTTTCACATATTTATTACTCACATAAGAAAATGAAAATTTTTATTTATATTTTTTACAAGTGAAATTATTTCCATCGACAAAATCAACTGATTTGTATCCGTTTTCTTTGTGTTAGATAATCATAAAAAATAATAACAATTGAATAATTAGTCAATAATAATATACACTGGTAAAATTTGTTTAAATTTATTCAAATACTTAATTATAATTACTATATATGTTATATAAACATTTTTAAATTATTCAAATTTTTCTTGAACATAATTTTTCGTTTTGTATAAAATTTTTAATTAAATTAATTAATCTATTATTTTAATTATTAATAAAGTAACCATTGAATTAAAATCTCTTTAATATATATATATATATATATATATATATATATATATATATAAATAAAAATTGCTAGACTAATTTATAAAGAAAAGAATAACATGAATCTATAACAAAAATCTATAATTCTTATGATCTGACGACGCACAATTCATATACACCATCACATAAACTAAGTTCAGATTCATCTGATCTAGAGCCCTATATGAAGAATTTTCTACACAATTTCTTTTTGATTTTTTTGAAAATGTTAGAGAGAGAGATTTTTCTTTTTTTTTTATAATATAATATGTAAGCAGCTATTAATTAATGAATGTATTCTACGTTGAATTAATTAAATTTTTTCGAAACAAAATGGCTTCAAGTTTAATATTTATTGATTAATCGATGTTTCAACAAACTGAACTAGATCAATATTGTTACAAATAAAATTTTAGTAAAAAGAACTAATTAATTAGAAACCGCGATTTAAATGATTCGATTAATATTGACAAAGAAACCAATCAAAAATGATTAAAATGAAAAACCAGCGCGCCGCGTGACCTTGAAATTCCGTAAACAGTGCCGTACGTAAAATTTTTTCTTAAAACTTTTCTATCAATTACAAAATTACATCCAAATACATGTACAATAATTTTACTAGCCGCCGAAGGGAGAAGCGCCACTTGTAAAATCTAGTGTACAAGTTTATTAAAAATCATAGTTAAAATTCGTAAAATTATTTAGCAGTTCGTAAATATTTAGGTCTATATTTACCGAGGGGGAAACCACTGATAAAATCTGGTGTACAAATTTATTAAAAATCCCTTAAAATCCTAGTTAAAATCCCGTAAAATCATTAACAGTTAAATACTTAGTGTATATTTACAAATATTTTTTGAAGAAGAATTAAAACACATTAAATAATTTGTATACGAGCGAGAGATCCTATAATTAATTAAAAAGTCAAGTAAAATTCGCTACAATCTTGAAAAATATCGAAAATCAACGAGAAAAATCATGGTAAAAATCTTTACAATCTTACTTAAAATCCATAAAATCAACGAAAAAAATCATTTAAATTACTTACAATCTCGCTTCAACAAAATCATCATGCTAAATCGGCCAATTTTGATTTGGGACACTGGCTTATGATGATAGACACATTTTTTATGGCAGAATATGCGACGAAGTACAACTAAATTGAACGAATTCACAACACTAATCAATTGATACTAAATCTCCGGATTAAACACAACCTAAAAACTCGCGATAAGGCATTCTAGAACACGTGATCATACGTCATACAATATGGTTGCCTGATGAAAACATTCGTGATTTGACATATGGTACAATAGATTTTTTTTTTGAATTATTTTAAATGTGATAATTGATATTGGTTTAATTTATGAAAAATAGTAAGTAATAATATGTAATCTTTTAAGAAATATTTGTATATTTAACTAAAACACAATAATTGTTAACAAAACTAAAGTTTTCAATAATACTTTTCAGCCACAGATAAAACTGTTTTTTTCCAAATCATAAATAAATACAAGCGTGGAAAGAATTTTTTCGACATTTGGGTTGGTGCACTCAAAAATTTGCAATCGTATGAGCACCGAGAAAAAGCCTCCAAATTGGTTTTTCTTTTTGTATAAACAGCTGAACTCTTAAGTTTGATATTCTGATAAAAAATGTATAGTACTATATGCTATTTGTTCATTTCCAAAGATTTATTTACTATCAAAAATCGTTGTACTGATGTGTTTGTTATTTAATTATATAATATAAAGATTATAAATGTGGTTCAATAAATATTTTCATTATGACTTGATTTTTAATACCTGATAACTGACGTAAAATAACCTTTGGTTTAAATTAATAATTTTTTTTAGCAAAATATGTAAGATTTAAATCGTGATTTAAATCAGTGCAACCCTGGTGTTTTCCATTAAAAATTAAATGATAAGTAAAAATTGAAATGTATAAAATGAAAGTAAAACTTATTTTCTGGAAAATATATAAATATTTTTTAATAAAACTGAACAAAATACACGAAAAATAAGTAAAATGCTTATAACTGTCATGTAAATTAATGCCAATGTTTTCATCAGGCAACCATATTGAATTTTGGTGTGACGTCATTCTGGACTGCCTAATACACCACGTGGCTCTAACAAAATCGTCCCAAACGGCCGCGTAAAATACCGATCTGAGTCCATACAAAATTATTCACCAATTTCGAAAATAAACGCAATAATGCGAAAATAAATCACGCGTCTCCGCAAATTGTAAAAATTTCACAACATTTTTCACCAAAAACTGAATAACTGCGTCTGTTTTCAACAAAGAGCGGACGAAAACTACCTTCTTTGTTACAATCAAACCGACAAAACGAAAAAAAAAAAACTTATTGCGATCAAAACTGCAGGTTTAAAACGAAAAAAAAAAAAAAAAAATAAAAACTTCAAAAATGCACAAAAATATATAATATAATAGTAGTATATACTAATATAATATATAATATAAATATATTATTATAAATATGAAATATATAAAAATAGTTATGAAAAGTAACCTCGATTTACACAAAACCGTCTAAATTAAAATCTTGAATTAGGCTAAATAAAACACCGTGAAAAACGCGAAAACAAAATCCAGTCATCCAGTTATTTACGTTAAAACAAAACTAACTTAAAAATATACTTCCTTCATAAAATAATCAATATATGTTCAGATAATAAACCTTAGTACTTACATATTTAATTCATTTTACATTAGAAATAAAGAAAAATAAAAACCAAAAAAGATCCTTAAAAAGTTAATTACTGTCAATCTAATTATACTTGAGCTTTCTTGATACGAATAAACATTTTTACAAGTTTTTTTTTTTTTTTTGAAATTCGTTAAAATTTATAAACAAATGTATTTAGAAATTCATAAAATTACCAAAATGGCAGGTGTCAACTTTGAACTTTGAAAGCATAAAAAAAAATAGATATCGAAAAATATTCTACTCTACATCCATCCTAGAGAATTCAATTCTATTTATTTTAGAGAGAAAATCAAGTCAATCCGGAGATGATTTCCAAATAAAAATAAAAAAACGTTTAAAGTTTGAGATACCCTATATCTGCCCTGCCTTGCCCTAAACACGACTTTGTAAAAATCGCTCTAACTCCGACAACAAGTTCTAATTAATATATAATTAAGTAATTAATATATTAAGTAATAATATATAATAATTACATATATTATTCAGTTGGGGGCGAAAATTATTTTCGGTTAATGTTTCCTACACCAGATTTTTAACACGGATTTCTAAGATTGTAAAAGAATATAAAAAAGTATATATTGAATAAGAAAGAAAAAAGAAAAAAAACTTGTTCGAAAACTTACCGCAAAGAAGTCTTCACTGTAATTCAGCACGGTCCATCCAGCGTGGATTCTAAAACAGATACAAAATATTATCCATCACACATGGTTTTTTTCCAAAGAAGAAAATATCGCTATTAACATTAAATTATTAAGTCGATTTTTTAAATTCTACCCAGCATAATTATTCTATGTTCTGTTTTTTTTTTACTATAAATGCTAAAGACGTACGAAAATTATTAATAAATATTATTACAGAACTAGAAAGAGAATAACGTAGTTTCATTTTACAATAATATTGTTGTTAAATAATAAAACAACGATGCTTTCTTGTCGGCTTTATTTTACTGAATTTTTTCCGATTTTTTTGAGCAAATTTTGGCAAAAAAAGTCTTATTTTGAAAAAATTCCCCTTGTCAAATTTTCAAAAATTCAGTTTCTAATTTTTTTTCTACTAAACGATGCATCCTAGAATAATTGTTTCTTTACTCAATTATCGTACTAATTATTCCCCATTCTTCCATAGCATGCTTATTTTCCTACACCTCATAGTTTTTAAGAAAAAAAAATCAAAACAAAAAAAATCGAAAAAAATTTCTAGCGCCCAAACGCCACATGCTAGCAAATTAAAACTAAAACCAAATTATAGAACTTTTTATTCCTAACTCGAGAAAGAAGTATATCGCAAATTATCGAAACTGCATGTTAAACGCTCATATACGAACTTTTCTATGAAAAACTGACTTGTACCATAAATAAATATTATTATTATTATTATTATATAATTTATTTTTTGAAACTTATATAATTTATCTATATTTATAATTAAAAAAATATGAAAATTAGTGATTCCCCCTGTAACCGACCAAACTCCATCGGGGTCCAAAAATACTGAGGCAGGACCCTCAGAAGGGCACGCGGCTAGGCTCAGTGAAGACGGCGGGGTTCGAATCCGCTAATTAAACGTAGACTGAACTAGATTAATTTGCCGGTCGCCAATGAATTTACGTATCGAATGCCCGAGTTAATGCGCCAAATCCATAAAACTACAATAGTCCTGTCCTGCAAACGCAAACGCTATCCGCCCGCCACGCAATAACAGATTCTCCTCTTTCAAATCAAATCAAACTCGAACTTAATACAGAAACTATTTTATTCGAATAGCCAGACACGTTCACAAAATCCACAATAATATAATTGATTGCAACTGTCAGCTAAATCAAAAACTAACAATAAATCATAAATCATTTAATCGTACATAATTAAATCAAAACTATAATCAAATTATTTCTAAAACTAAAGCAAATTCAACGTAAACAACAGAATTCAAAACAAAACCAAAATGAACAGAAACTTAATTGACACTAATTAATCTCACAAATCTAGTTTGTTTTTTTTGACGTACGAATTGTACCATAGTATATCAGCTGTTTGCAAAACAATATGATGTTAAATAATTACAACTTATTTGGCCTTTTTATATACATTTGAAAACAGACAAATGTCTCTACAATTTGAAAATCCCTATATCAGAAAATTAGATCTAGTTTTCTTTACAATTCACTGACAACACTCATCTGTTCGCCGATATCTTATTTGCGCATAACTTACTCAAACCAACGTATCGATAAGCGATGATGCAAAACATAGTTGTGTAAATAAATAACACCAGAAAATATCGTCTCATATAATACAGCTCACAACAATCCTGATAATTGTGACAATCAAAATTACTTATTCAATTACATCAGAACAGGGTGATTTATTAGTAATTGGAAATATTTCAACTGGAGTATCCTGGGCTCAGAATATGACGATTTAACCCAAATTACTTAGATAAAATGTGGCTCCTTTCTGAGCTACAAGGGTGCTTTATTTAAAAATTTAAAAACGATTTTTGCCCAGTAGGTACTTAAAAACTATTTGACGTATCCTTATCATACTTGGCAGGAAGTGTAGGTACCGTACACCATACTAAATTATGTTAAATAAAAGTTTCTGGCTACTGCCAGTGGCGTACAACAGGGGCAAGTAAAAGGTTATTCCTTCCTAAATTCTACGCCACTAGCGGAATTGTCATTTTAGCACAATTTTTAGATTCTCCAATACTTTCTGTGTAAAAAACATACTCTTCCTTTGTAACGATAAAGTCACTATTTTTCGAGATATTTAAGGTTGAACATAAGCTGCACCCTTGGGATTTTTTCAAAATTTGCTCAAAAAAATCTGAAAAAATTCAATAAAATAGAGAAAAAAATTAACTACATAATAAATAAGTAACTTTTTTTCTAACTCATTTTGCTTTGGCAGGAAAAGTTATTGAAAATAAAAAATTAAAATGCAAAAAATATTAATTTTCAATAATTTTTCCTGCCAAACCAAAATGAGTTAGAGAAAAAAGTTACTTAGTTATATTATGTAGCTAATTTTTTTCTCCATTTTTACTTAATTTTTCAAATTTTTTTGAGCAAATTTTGAAAAAATCCCAAGGGTGCAGCTTATGTTTAACTTTAAATATCTCGAAAAATAGTGACTTTATCGTTACGAAAGTATTAGAGAATCAAAAAATTGTGCTAAAATGACAATTCCGCCAGTGGCGTAGAATTTAGGAAGGATCAACCTCTTACTTGCCCCTGTTGTACGCCACTGGCAGTAGCCAGAAACTTTTATTTAACATAATTTAGTATGGTGTACGGTACCTACACTTCCTGCCAAGTATGATAAGGATACGTCAAATAGTTTTTAAGTACTGGGCAAAAATCGTTTTCAAATTTTTAAATAAAACACCCTGTAGCTCAGTAAGGAGCCACATTTTATCTAAGAGATTTGCGTGAAATCGTCATATTCTGAGCCCAGGATACTTCAGTTAAAATATTTCCAATTACTAATAAATCACCCTGTATACTTAAATCACAATATGTGCGCTAAAACATCAGGTACCGTCAAATAGTCTTTAACAAATCGAATCTCTATGACTTTCCTTGCACAAAACGTTAACTTAATAACTTAACACATACCTAAATAATATACAAATTCTATCTTTCGTCATGAATCAACAATTCGCTCGTCACTGAAGTTCAGTTCATATAATAATTACGACTTTTTACAATCGAAACATCAACTCGCCCCACTAGATTTCGCAATACCAGTCAGCCTTATGGAAATTTGAGTATATTATGCACAGTATGATGTGATCGCACGCAACTCTCCTCCTAGACGGGGTTCAATCGATTTTAATGAAATTTTCAGGATAAATTTGTGGTTTTATTTTTTTCCGAGAAAAAAATTACGAAACTTTTTCAAAATTCATTATTTATCCGATTTTGATCAGATTTTCCGAAAAAATTTCCCTAATGCTCCTCTCGTTAATTAAATATAATTTTATTAATATCCAGTGTTGCCACAACTTTCCCCAAAAAAAATTACTAAAGTTTTTCAAAATTTATTATGCTTTTATTAAATCAATTTTTACTTCCTTATTTCTTATCAAATAGGCTATTCTATTGTTTTGATTATCTATATTTTTATTAATATCTAATAAACTTAATAATTTTCGAAAATGCATATTTGCGCAACACGATTCGTATTTTATTTTACCA
This sequence comes from Clivina fossor, assembly GCA_963966155.1. Taxonomy (NCBI): domain Eukaryota; kingdom Metazoa; phylum Arthropoda; class Insecta; order Coleoptera; family Carabidae; genus Clivina; species Clivina fossor. The sequence continues at coordinate 9,468,128 of OZ014569.1, read as the reverse complement.
AAATTATTCCAAAATTTTGAACTTACAATCGTCAGCTTTGATTTCCCCCAAAGCCAATTCGCGTCCAAATATCGTTCAACTCTTCAGACGGTTATTTTACGTTTTCCTGGTGCAATTATGCACCCTCTTGTGTTGTAATTTACTTCAGCGCGCATCTGAAACAATTAAAATATACATATATAATTAATACGGAACTCTATATTCAATTGTTCAAGTAGAAAAAGAAAAAGAAGAACAAATTACTGACAATGTTTTCACTCAGATAAAATCAAATACAATTTGATTGTTTCTTTTTTCATCATAGTGAAATTGTTTTGTCAGTAATCTCCTGCAGAGACGATTGTTTTAAACCACCGCCAGCAAATATATACGACGCAGCTGCTCCGAATTTTTAGAAATGATTTTATCACAGTCGAGGAGGCATCCGTTAGAACGACAGATAATGACACGATGCACTGAAGCAAGGTATCGCTGATGCTGACTCACAAGTAAGATTATTTTCGAGGAGGTTAGTTTTCATCTTTTTACTAAATAATAGTATCTATGTGACAAAAAAAAAAAAATCTAAACCAACCTTCTGGGGTAGGTTAGGTTAGGTAGCCCCCCACCATAGATCAGTTTACGAATCACAATACATATTACCGTCAACTATTTCGAATTCTATAAAAATGATACGTCAATCGCCGTGAATGTCGACGGTAAACAACTACCTGAAAATTTTTATCAAATTTTGCAAAATCAAAAACTAAATTAATTTTAAAATTAATTTTTACAGTAAAAAACGGGTAACGATATAATTCTTATAAGTTGACAAGTCATGCAACTCAAAAATGTGTAGATTAACTTTTGGTTAGTTACTTAATCCGTAGACATTCTACTAGTTAAAATAAACTAAAAGTTTGTCTGTTTCTCTACTAGTTAAAGACCTGTGCAACATAATTTGAAAAATAACCAGCACTTTGACTAACGGTTAGCGTTAAACCGAAGTGGTGCAAATGGCCATTTTAATCTGATTATTTATGTTAGGTTAAGGCATCTTCGGCTGACTTATGCGTCCGATTTATTATAAAAAACATTGAATCTACACGGTTAATACCGATAATAATAAAAAATTTACGAACCCACAAATGCAAAAACGTACGCCGCAGATGCACCGAATTTTTGGAAGTAATATTGAAAAAATGGAGGAGGCATCCGCTGAAAATAAAAATAAATAGCATCACCGATGCCTTGAAGCAAGGTATCGGTGATGCTGACTCGGAAGTTAGACTATTTTCGAGGAGGTTAGTTTTCATCTTTTTTTTTTTTTCGGTACTTACGTATTAACGCTACCGTAGCAAAAGTTGCGGGCCCAAGTTTACTAAATAATAGTATCTATGTGACAAAAAAAAAAATCTAAACCAACCTTCTAGGGTAGGTTAGGTTAGGTAGCCCCCCACCATAGATCAGTTTACGAATCACAATACATATTACCGTCAACTATTTCGAATTCTATAAAAATGATACGTCAATCGCCGTGAATGTCGACGGTAAACAACTACCTGAGATCGATGAGGAATTGAGACAGCTCGATCAATATGAACAAACGACGGGTACTAAATTTACCGTTTATGGATTGCTGAAGCTTTCGAAAAGCAAAAGGATACTAAAAAGATGCAATTGTCTGTTCCCACACAAGAAAATCGTTCCAGAAGTCTTCCTGGGTATTTGCCAATTTTATTATAATTTTTTTGTTTAAACATATTATAATATGTATACTAATAATAACTTAAAATTTACAATCGCACAAGAGCAAACATATACGACGTAGTGTGGGCATTGCTGCCTTTGCGGCTGCAGCCATATCTGACTGCAACTCCAGCATATAATAGCCTAGCATAGGCAATTTGGAGGAGAGCCCCGATTGCCACGCCGGCCGTCGTGTAAATTTACACAGGTAGAAGTAGAGAGAAAAAAAAATATAGAGTGCAAATCGCTACTAGCTGGTAGGCTGGTAGGCTGGTAGGCTATAACAATGTGAGCAATTATCGGCAGACGATTGTTTTAAACCCCACCGCCACCCCCACCATACATCAGTTTACGAATCACATTACCACCGTCAACTATTTCGAATTCTCTAGAAAAAACAACGTTTTAGGAATGAACTAAAAAGCATTTTTGGTTCAACGTCCACATCAAGTCTTAGTCTAACCATAAAATCTGTTTCTGTTACTGATAAATATTATCATCGTTCACAAAATTTGCCTAAAACAAATACAAATGATACACAGGAAAAGACGAAATTAAAATATGAAGTTTTCAGACAACGTGTTAGAAAAATGAACTAAAAAGCATATTTGGTTCGACTACAACATCTAGTCTACAAGCGTATGCGTATGCGTATGATATTCTATATCGCTTCGTCAAACGAAATGTATAAAAAACTATAGCAGTGCAATGAATCGCTTCTTCAAGAGGTAGAAAAAAAAAAAAAAAGAGGCAGAGAAAAGGCAGAAAATAAGGGTTAAAACACCCCTTACCACCCTTATTAGCTCAGGTATATCCCGTAGTGTCGCCACTCACCAAAGTAAGTACTATTAAAGATAAGTACTTACTCCCTTGCGGGAATTATTATTCATTATTATAAGTAAAAAAAAAAATCTTGTAAAATCTGGTGTACAAATTTATTCAAATCCCTTCAAATCATGGCTAAAATCCGTTAAATTCGTAAATATATTTACTGTACTTATATTAACAAATATTTTTTGAAGAATTAAAACATATTAAATCATTTCTATACGAGATCTATAATTCATTAAAAATCTCGAATAAAATTACTGCAATCTTAAAAATTTCATATGAAATCAGTAAAATCAACCGAAAAATCTTAACAATCTTACTCCATAATTCATAAAATCAACAGAAAAATCATGTAAAATCGCTTTATAATCGCGCTTAAAATCATGTAAAATCGTTACAATTTCACTTTAAAATCATGTAAAATTCTTAAAATCGCGCTTAAAATCATGTAAATCGCGTTTAAAAATCTTGTAATATTTTTACAAATTTCACTTAAAAAATCATGTAAAATCTCGGTTCAAAATTATGCTAAAATCCTTAGAATCTTACTTAAACTCGCGGTAAAATCCTAGGATCCGGTGTACAAAATTTAAAGGAGTGGTCTACTCCCCCTGCCCCCTCCCCCTCCGCCCCGGGTTCTGAATTAAATCATCCAAGAAAAATGATACAAATGGCGCAAATATATATTACGTAACACTTATAAACCTACATAATATTTTATACAATTTACACTCTTATCTTTCTCCTATTTTTTACAAGTGAAATTATTTCCATCGACAAAATCAACTGATTTGTATCAGTTTTCTTTGTGTTAGATAATCATAAAAAATAATAACAATTGAATAATTAGTCAATAATAATATACACTGGTAAAATTTGTTTAAATTTATTCAAATACTTAATTATAATTACTATAGGTATATGTTATATAAACATTTTTAAATTATTCAAATTTTTCGTTTTGTATAAAAATTTCAATTAAATTTCGAGATTTCCAGTACTAAAGATTCATTACTAGGTAATTTATTTAATGTCTAAATAATTAATCTATTATTTTAATTATTAATAAAGTAACCATTGGATTAAAATCTCTTTAATATATATATATATTCGTCTGATCTAGAGCCCTATATGAAGAATTTCTACACAATTTCTTTTTTATTTTTTTGAAAATGTTAGAGAGAGAGATTTTTCTTTTATTTATAATATAATATGTAAGCAGCTATTAATTAATGAATGTTTTCTATGTTGAATTAATTAAATTTTTTCGAAATAAAATGGCTTCAAGTTTAATATTTATTGATTAATCATCGATGTTTCAACAAACTGAACTAGATCAATATTGTTACAAATAAAATTTTAGTAAAAAGAACTAATTAATTAGAAACCGCGATTTAAATAATTCGATTAATATTGACAAAAAAACAAATCAAAAATGATTAAAATGAAAAACCATGCCGCAAACAGACTAAATAAGAAACAATAAAACATTTGCCGCAACAAACAAAACACGAATTTATATGAGCGCGCCGCGTGACCTTGAAATTCCGTAAACAGTGCCGTACGTAAATTTTTTTCTTAAAACTTTTCTATCAATTACAAAATTACATCGAATACATGTACAATAATTTTACTAGCCGAAGGGAGAAGCGCCACTTGTAAAATCTAGTGTACAAGTTTATTAAAAATCATAGTTAAAATTCGTAAAATTATTTAACAGTTCGTAAGTATTTAGGTCTATATTTCCCGAGGGGGAAACCACTGATTTAATCTGGTGTACAAATTTATTAAAAAAATAAAAAATAATTTGTATACGATCCTATAATTAATTAAAAATCTCGAGTAAAATTTCTGAAATCTGAAAAATTTCATATCGCTTTCAAAAATCATGTAATATTTTAAAAATTTTACTTCATCTTATTTAAAATTGGTAAAGTCCTAGGATTGTACAATCCGGTGTACAAAATTTAAAACACATTAAATAATTTGTATACGAGATACTATAATTAATTAAAAAGTCAAGTAAAATTCGCTACAATTTTAAAAATATCGAAAATCAACTAGAAAAATCATTCTAAAAATCTTTACAATCTTACTTAAAATCCATAAAATCAACGAAAAAATCATTTAAATTCTTTATAATCTCGCTTAAAATTAATATAAAATCATTTAAAATCCTTACAATTTAACTTAAAATCATGTAAAATCTTTCCAATCTCGCTTGAAAATCATGATAAAATTACTTACAATCTCGCTTCAAAACCATGCTAAATCGGCCAATTTTGATTTGGGGCACGGCACTGGCTTATGATAATAGACACGTTTTTTTATAGCAGAATATGCGATGAAAATGCACACGCAAAGTACAACTACATTGAACGAATTCACAACACTACTATACTAAATCTCCGGATTAAACACAACCTAAAAACTCGCGATAAACACTTCGCAATACAATAATACACCACGTCGCCGTCGTGGCTATAACAAAATCGTCCCAAACGGCCGCGTAAAATACCGATCTGAATCCATACAAAATTATTCACCAATTTCGAAAATAAACGCAATAATGCGAAAATGAATCACGCGTTCACATTTTTCACCAAAAACGAATAACTGCGTCTGTTTTTTTTTTTCAACAATGGGCGGACGAATACTGACTTATTTGTACGAATCAAACCGACAGCGGCAAAACTAAAAACAAATATTGTTGCGACCAAAACTGCACGTTTAAAACGGAAAAAAATTTAAAACTTGTTAATCAAAAATGCGCAAATATATATATGTGGGATTTGTTTGTTTGTTTCACAACAAATCTACTACGCAAAAACACTGTTGTTTATTTGTTTTGGCTCACTTTCACTCAAATTCACTTTGTATATTTTAACACTAATTTTATTATCATTAACATACAAACAAATAGCTATTTAATATATTGTAATACAGAATATTGATATACACGTCTTTAATTCGTAATTTTATCGTCGTTATTTTTCAACGTCTGAATTACCTTGTCGTGTCTCAGCGGCTTCTGCGCATGCGCGCTTCTGCTCTGCTCGGACAAGCTTCGGGTCGAGAGGCGACTATATCCGAATGCTGTCTGCCATACGCGGGTACTTCAATACCCACATATATATATATATATATATTAAAAATAATATTAAAATTATAACTGTTTTTAATTAAAAGCAGTCTAAAAATAGTTATGAATACGGGATAATTAAATTAAAACATTTTTTTGGTTATTCTGTCCCCCGCAAAACTAAACTAAAAAAATCTAGGCTTTAGATTACATTAGAAACAAAAAAATAAAAACAAAAAAAATCCTCAAAAAATTAATTAATTACTATCACTCATTTTTTTTTTGAAATTCATTAAAATTTATAAACAAGTGTATTTTGAAATTCATAAAATTACCAAAATGGCAGATGTTGTTTTTTTCCCATATAAAAAATCGACTTTGAAAGCACATAAAAAAAAAATAGATATCGTAAAATATTCTACTCTACTCTAAATCCTAGAGAATTCAATTCTCTTTATTTTAGAGAGAAAATCAAGTCAATCCGGACATGATTTCCAAATAAAAATAAAAAACGTTTCAAGTTTGAGATATCCTATCTGCTCTGCCCTAAACAAGTTCTAATTAATATATAATTAAGTAATTAATATATTAAGTAATAATATATAATAATTACGTATACCGGGTGTCTACTTTTTTTTTGTTACATAGGGAATACAATGCTAAAATTTTCATTTGGTGATAAATTTTCCCCTAATTATTATAGAACAAAAGTACAAATACAAAAGTTGTTTAGAATTCAAAAATGCATCAAATGATGCCAAATTTATCAATATAGGATGTTCCGATCAAGAATTAGAAGCAAATTAAAATTTCCATTTTTGCGCTCTTTACATCAAAGTGCCATGGAAATTAAACAAATAATTTCATTTCTTCTGGAGTTTGAGTTTGACAGATCGTATTTATTTTATTGTTACGTTCTGTATTATTATCATTATTATTGAAAATAATGAATAAACTTAAGGTAAATGAAAAAGTTCAGTGCGTAAAATGGTATTTTACTGGAAATTCGATACGACGAGTAAGAGATTTATTCAGCGCTTTCTTTGAAAACCGTCCCATACCTTCCGCTATGACTATTCGTAGGATAATTAAACAATTCGAAGAAACTCGTCGTATCGAATTTCCAGTAAAATACCATTTTACGCACTGAACTTTTTCATTTACCTTAAGTTTATTCATTATTTTCAATAATAATGATAATAATACAGAACGTAACAATAAAATAAATACGATCTGTCAAACTCAAACTCCAGAAGAAATGAAATTATTTGTTTAATTTCCATGGCACTTTGATGTAAAGAGCGCAAAAATGGAAATTTTAATTTGCTTCTAATTCTTGATCGGAACATCCTATATTGATAAATTTGGCATCATTTGATGCATTTTTGAATTCTAAACAACTTTTGTATTTGTACTTTTGTTCTATAATAATTAGGGGAAAATTTATCACCAAATGAAAATTTTAGCATTGTATTCCCTATGTAACAAAAAAAAAGTAGACACCCGGTATAATTCAGTTGGGGGAGAAAATTATTTTCGGTTAATGTTTCCTACACCAGATTTTTAACACGGATTTCTAATGGTGCAAATACACTGTAGACTTTTTAGCTAGAGTTAGTCTAGCTAGACCACTCTAAACGATATTTTATAGTGTAAACAGTATGCGAGAGTGCACTCGCGAGAGCAAGTCTACAATCTCGGTAGACTAGTCCATGTCTAGCGAGAGCAGTAGTGTGAACAGGTCATAATAAACTTGAGAGCGCTACTCTAGCTCTATCTGTTTGACTAGATAGATTTTTTCACTCTAGCGAGAGCAGTGACAGTTCTTGGTACGGTTTTTGCGGTTAATTTCAAATAAACATCTATAGTCATTAGTGAGTGTATTATAAATATTTCAAATGTCGAAAATTATTTGGGATAAAACCAAAACAATTAAATTAATTGAAACTTATGAAAGTCATCGGGTATTGTGGAACTGTGCTCTCAAAGAATACAGAGACCGGGATAAAAAAAACTAAAATATTAGAAAAAATTGCGAATGAATTAGAAATGAATGAAAATGAGATAAACAGAAAATGGCATAACCTTAGATGCCAAAGGAATAGTGAATTACGGAAAATAAAGAAAAAGAAAAGTGGTGATGGAACAGAAGATAGTTTTAAAAGGATAATATATAATAATATATATTATAATAATTATAGCTTTTATATTATTATTATTATTATTATTATTATTATATTTTATAACCCAAACACTTCTTTTCATAGTATGTTTTTTCTTTTTGTTAAGTAATATTATCACTGTTGCAGCAGCTAAACGGCTACGCGACATAACGAAACTGAACTGAGATAACTCTACGCTCTACAGATTCCAGCTCAGTGTATACAATACATAGAGAAGTCTCGATAGAGACGCTCTACGTTAGTCTAGCTAGAGAATCCATAGAGCAAATTTTTGTTGCAGTGTAAACGCACGCTAGTCACACTCTCGCTAGAGTATAGGTTCTCTAGCTAGATTTTGCTCTACAGTGTATTCGCACCATTAGATTGTAAAAGAATATAAAAAAATTTAAATTGAATATATTGAATGCATCCTAGAATAATTGTTTCTTTACTCAATTATCGTACTCATTATTCCCCGCATTCTTCCATACCATGCTTATTTTCCTACACCTCATAGTTTTTAAGAAAAAAAATCAAAACAAAAAAATCGAAAAAAAATTCTAGCGCCCAAACGGCACATGCTAGCAAATTAAAACTAAAACCAAATTATAGAACTTTTTATTGTCTATCGAAAAGTATTTCTCCGAATTGAACTCGAGAAAGAAGTATATCGCAAATTATCGAAACATAAAACTACAATAGTCCTGCAAACGCAAACGCTATCCGCCCGCCACGCAATAACAGATTCTCCTCTTTCAAATCAAATCGAACTCGAACTTAATACAGAAACTATTTTATTCGAATACCCAGACACGTTCATAAAATCCACAATAATATAATTGATTGCAACACAATCATCTAAATCAAAAACTAACAATAAATCATAAATCATTTAATCGTACATAATTAAATCAAAACTCTAATCAAATTATTTCGAAAACTAAAGCAGCAAATTTAATGTAAACAACAGAGAATATCCAAAACAAAACCAAAATGAACAGAATCTTAATTGACACTAATTAATCTCGCAAATCTAGTTTTTTTTAGTTTGACGTAGAAATTGTACCGTACCGTAGTATATATATCAGCTGTTTGCAAAACAATATTATGATGTTGTTAAACCGCGCCGCGCGTGCATATAATAATTACGACTTTTTACAATCGAAACATCAACTCGCCCCACTAGATTTCGCAATACCAGTCAGCCTTATGGAAATTTGAGTATATTATGCACAGTATGATGTGATCGCACGCAACTCTCCTCCTAGACGGGGTTCAATCGATTTTAATGAAATTTTCAGGATAAATTTGTGGTTTTATTTTTTTCCGAGAAAAAAATTACGAAACTTTTTCAAAATTCATTATTTATCCGATTTTGATCAGATTTTCCGAAAAAATTTCCCTAATGCTCCTCTCGTTAATTAAATATAATTTTATTAATATCCAGTGTTGCCACAACTTTCCCCAAAAAAAATTACTAAAGTTTTTCAAAATTTATTATTGTTAAAGACTTAGCATGCGTTTAAAATTTAGCGCCAGTTTATATATATATTGTAATGCTGTCTAGCGCATGATAACACATGTCCGCGCATTCGCATACGTCACGCGAACGTATAACTTAACCAGACATGATTTTGTCTTCAGTCGAGCCAAGGACGAGAATGAACGCAGACATATATTCTCAAGCGCAACGGCAGACTCACATATAAATACTTCATTGTGTATAAATTTACATGGTCCTTCGCTAGCCAGATAACTGAACCGCAGTTATAAAATGTATATCGTTACATAAAAATGTATATCGTTACATAAAAGTGTATATCGTTACTACCATGTGTACTTTTTACATGGTCCTTCGCCAGCCAGATAACTGAACCGCAGTTATAAAATGTATATCGTTACATAAAAATGTATATCGTTACATAAAAGTGTATATCGTTACTACCATGTGTATAACTTTACATGGTCCTTCGCTAGCCAGATAACTGAACCGCAGTTATAAAATGTATATCGTTACATAAAAATGTATATCGTTACATAAAAATGTATATCGTTACATAAAAGTGTATATCGTTACTACAATGTAATAAATTTACATTGGTTCGTCGCAGCAAAATAACTGAATCGCAGTTATCAAGTGTATATCGTTATATCAAATTAGCCAATCGGAGCTAAACAACTAATCGATAGTTGCAAGAAAACGCCAATATAAATCGATACATTGGCACACCAAGTAAAACAGTCGAGTTTTACATAGCGGACATTGGGTCACAATCGAAATCATAAGAATTCCATCGGAAACAGCAAGCGACAAGTCCTAGCACGAGGCAACGGCATACCAAGAATAACGGAATTGCAGGCGGCAATTTCGCAAGCAAGCAAACGAGCGGCGTATTACTAGAGCAGCGGTGACGTCACAGCACGGGCACAACATTCGCAGCGGCTGCGGCACAGCGGTGGCGGTGCAGCGGCAGCCAGCAGCAACAACAAAGGGCGCGGCAGCGGCTTTCAGCACAAAGACACCTTTATATCGTTCGGATCAGGTCGTATTATTTATTATTATTGTCACTTATTTGATACTATATTGAGTTAACAACGATGGCACAGAACCTTAACGAACAATTAAAACTATTAAAAAATAAAAGATCGTTTTTAATAAGAAATTTACAGTTAGCACAAAAATATATTGACAAAACTAATGAAACTTTAGATTCACAAAATAAATCATATAAACAATTCAATCTTTGCGAAAACTTACTTAGCGATTATGAAACGTATTTTAAAGATATATACGACGCAGAAGTAGAAGATGAGTTTAATGAGATTTTTGATGAAAATGAAGAAATAGATGAGTTAATTGCAAATGTAAAGGTTAAAGTAAATGAAATTTACGCGAAATATAATTCAAATCATAGCAATACAGGACCGTCTGTTGCTACGGATGCGGTAGGGAGTGCCAATCGCATAACAAAACTTCCAACGATAAATTTGCCATCATTTGACGGCAAATTTGAACATTGGATATCTTTTAAGAATCAGTTTATGGAATTAATAGACAAAAATATAACTCTTTCAAATGTAGATAAATTACATTATCTAATTACATCTTTGACAGGCGACGCTGCAGATGTAATTGCGGGTTTAGAGATTACAAACGAAAATTATAGTCAAGCAATCGAGCTACTTAGAGAAAGATTTGAGCATACTAGATTAATAGTAAATAATCATATACGCGCTTTATTCGAAATAGAGCCGGTATCAAAAGAAAATTACCACGGTATTAGAAAACTTTTAGACACGGTATCACAACACACTAGGGCGTTGCTATCATTAAATAGGCCGGTAGAATATTGGGACGATATGTTAATACATTTGATTGTTAATAAATTACCGTTCAATACACGACGCGAATGGGAAACTAGAATTTCAAACACGGAAATGCCCAAACTCAAAGTATTGAAAGAATTTTTAACTCACAAATGTCATACGTTAGAAGTTTTAAATCATAAAACAAACGATAAGCAAGAAACGAAATACGTTAAATATAAAACGGTAGATACGCGTGCACAATGTAATTTAACAACGAAAGATAGTTTTTGTTATTATTGTAAAAATGATAAACATTACACAAACAAATGTTTTCAATTTCTAAAATTAAACGTAAACGAGAGAATAAAATATGCTAGAAACAACAAATTATGTTTAAATTGTCTAAAGGAAGGGCATATAGCATATGAATGTAAGGCAACACGTTGTAAGAATTGTAAAAAACCGCACAATACGGTACTGCATTTAACGGCCGGAACAACGAGCGATGACGCGAGCGGTAACGATGATGTGGTTAGCGCGGCGGCTACCACTCTCTCATCTAATTGTCGAATAAACCCTACACAAGTATTGTTGTCTACTTGCATGATAAAAATAAAGGGAAATAACAACAAATATTATGACGCACGTGCATTGTTAGATTCTGGTTCACAAGTAAATTTCATAACTAAAAAATTGTTTAGTTTATTAAATTTAAGATCGACTAAGGTGCATTTGCCAATCGTAGGTATAAATGCAAAGGATAGTCAGGCTACAGCGGTAGTTCAAACAAATTTAAAATCTAACATTAGTAATTATTGCGTAGAATTAGAATTTTATATTCTTGATAAAATAGCGGGCTCGCAGCCATCAATAGATTTAAATTCAAAATTGTTACAATTGCCAGGTAATCTGCAATTAGCAGATCCGGAATTTTATAAAACAAAGGATGTAGATATCTTGTTAGGCGCGCAAATATTTTATGAATTGTTGTGTAACGGTCAGATCCGTACTCAACAAAAAGGGCTGATTTTACAAAATAGTGTTTTTGGTTGGCTAGTATCGGGTTGTATACCACATAATATTCTAGACGTAGCGCGTTGTAACTTGAGCCTAGTACAACGTCTAGACAAAAATATAGCTAAATTTTGGGAAATAGAAGAAACACCTGACAAAAAAGTAAAATCTATCGAAGAAAACGAGTGCGAAAAGCATTTTAACGAAACAATGACTCGCGATATAAATGGTAGATTCATTGCTTCGTTACCTTTTAAAATAGAATCAAATTGTCTCGGTGATTCATTAGAAACCGCGAAACGGCGATTTTTTGGTTTGGAAAGAAAGTTATTGAGTAATCCAGAAGCGAGGGTTAGCTACAATGATTTTATGAATGAATATATTCAATTAGAGCATATGAAAGAAATCGGTACATTAGAATCTGGTAATAAAGAAGGCTATTTTATGCCACACCATGCTGTATACAAGGCCGATAGCTTGACAACGAAGGTTCGGGTAGTTTTTGATGCGTCATCAAAAACTTCAAATAATATTTCTCTAAACGACATTTTAATGACAGGGCCTGTTTTGCAGGACGATTTATTCAGTATTCTTGTACGGTTCCGAACTTATCAGTACGTGTTAACGGCTGACGTAAGTAAAATGTATCGACAAATTACAATCAATTCAAATGATGTAAAATATCAAAAAATATTATGGAGATTTTCTCCTAGCGAAGAATTAAAAATTTTCGAATTGCAAACGTTAACGTACGGTACGCGACCAGCCTCTTTTATTGCTACAAAATGTCTACAGGAATTAGGTCGAAGTGTACAAAACAGTAATAATCATTTAGCCGAGATAGTTACAAGAGATTTTTACATGGATGATTTAATAACGGGGGGTAACGATCTCGAAAAAATGAAGGTATTACAAAAAGATATGACCATTCTGTTAGAGAATGGTGGATTTCCTTTACGGAAATGGGCGTCAAATTATTCGGAAATAATTGACAATGTAGCGTTAAATAAACAGGAAAATTTAACAATAAAATGCAATGAACACGATTCATTAAAAACATTAGGTATTCATTGGTTACCTGTACGCGACGAAATTGCTTACCATGCTGTCAGTACAGAGAATACAATTTATTCGAAAAGAGTCATACTATCGCACATAGTTCAACTGTTTGACCCATTAGGATTGTTAGGTCCGATAATCGTGATAGCAAAATTAATTATGCAAGATATATGGAAACTAGAAATAGGTTGGGAGGCTTGTGTAAAATCGGTCAAGTTTCATTTGAGACGAATTGTGCTAAATAGTTCGTTAACGTACGAGGAGTTGTGCACGGTGTTGACTCAAATTGAATCAATCTTAAATTCACGGCCATTAGGCCCACTGTCGTCCGATCCGAACGATATACGAGTGCTAACCCCAGCGCATTTTTTGATTGGTCGTACATTTACGACAATCGCTGATCCAGACGTTTCTGATCAACACACTACCCGTCTAAATCGTTACCAATTCTTGCAGAAACTAGTACAGAACTTCTGGAGAGCTTGGTCACGAGACTACATCTCCTGCCTGCAGCAAAGAACCAAGTGGAAGACGACTGGCTTCAACGTGAAACCGGACATGGTCGTGCTGCTAAAAGAAGACAACTTGCCACCTTCATGTTGGCGTTTAGCGCGGATACATGAAGTACATCCTGGTGCTGACGGTATAGTGAGAGTGGTTACCTTGTGGTGTAGTGGTAAATATGTAAGGCGTTCAGTAACAAAAATTTGTGTGTTGCCTGAAGTGAGCAAATAAGCTACTGTTATGTTATAAGGAATTGAATATGCATTTATTTGATATGTCTATTATGTTGTAAGAAAGAAAAATGTAATATTGTTTCTTATTGTTTTGAAACCCCTCTGTGTTTCAAGGGGGGCGGTATGTTAAAGACTTAGCATGCGTTTAAAATTTAGCGCCAGTTTATATATATATTGTAATGCTGTCTAGCGCATGATAACACATGTCCGCGCATTCGCATACGTCACGCGAACGTATAACTTAACCAGACATGATTTTGTCTTCAGTCGAGCCAAGGACGAGAATGAACGCAGACATATATTCTCAAGCGCAACGGCAGACTCACATATAAATACTTCATTGTGTATAAATTTACAATTATGCTTTTATTAAATCAATTTTTACTTCCTTATTTCTTATCAAATAGGCTATTCTATTGTTTTGATTATCTATATTTTTATTAATATCTAATAAACTTAATAATTTTCGAAAATGCATATTTGCGCAACACGATTCGTATTTTATTTTACCAAAATTATTCCAAAATTTTCCACTTACGTTTTACCTCTGGTGGGGTGTAAGTTAGTTCAGCGCGCATCTGAAACAATTAAAATATACATATATAATTAATACAGAACTCTATATTCAATTGTTCAAGTAGAAAAAGAAAAAGAAGAACAAATTACTGACAATGTTTTCACTCAGATAAAATCAAATACAATTTGATTGTTTCTTTTTTCATCATAGTGAAATTGTTTTGTCAGTAATCTGCTTGCAGAGCAGGAGAAACCGTTAATAACTTTTTCTGCGAAACTATAAGAATAGATTTTGAATTTCTTTCAGGAATTAATCTCCCTAATTGTCAAATATTTGTAAAAAATTCATAAAGTTATTAAGAGGGTATTTTCGGGTATTGTTTCTCGACGAATTTAGTATTACGGTCTACAGTGTGCAGTACAGTTGATAATATCTCGAAAATGTCTACAAAAAATTACAAATGTAACATTTGCGAAAAATCTTTCAAAAGTCCATCAGGCTTCTTGAGACATAAACGTGCGCACACAAAACGTGCGCGTAATCGCACGAAAGAACGCAACATTAGCAAATCGCCGAAATGTCACATATTATGTGAAATCCACAACAATCCAATCCAATCCAATAACAATGTGAGCAATTATCGCAAATGATACAAACGTATTGGTAGTAGCATTTGCCACGCCGGCCGTCAAGTGCCGGGTATCCCCGTGCCAGAAATACTTTACTCAAACCGGATCGCGTAATCGGCATGAAAGAACGCAACATCAGCAAATCGCCGAAATGTCACATATTATGTGAAATCCACAACAATCCAATCCAATCCAATCCAATAACAATGTGAGTTATTATCGCAAATGATACAAACGTATTGGTAGTAGCATTTGCCACGCCGGCCGTCGTGTAAATTTATATTTTATATAGGCAGAAAAAATGCAAAAAAAGGGTTTAAAAACACCCATCCCCCCCCCCCCTAAGCTCATCGGCTCATCTGTGCGTGCGATTTATTTTAAAAAGTATTCAAGCACCACGCTTAATACTAATAATAACTTAAAATTTACAATCGCACAAGAGCAAACACATAAGACGTAGCTGCTCCGAATTTTTGGAATTAATCTTAACTAAATGGAGGAGGCATAATCTGAAAAAAAAAATAAATAGGATCACCGATGCCTTGAAGCAAGGTATACTCCCTCTTCCCGGGGCAGTGTGGGCATTGCTGCCTTTGCGGCTGCAGCCATATCTGACTGCAACTCCAGCATATAATAGCCTAGCATAGGCAATTTGGAGGAGAGCCCCGATTGCCACGCCGGCCGTCGTGTAAATTTACACAGGTAGAAGTAGAGAGAAAAAAAAATATAGAGTGCAAATCGCTACTAGCTGGTAGGCTGGTAGGCTGGTAGGCTATAACAATGTGAGCAATTATCGGCAGACGATTGTTTTAAACCCCACCGCCACCCCCACCATACATCAGTTTACGAATCACATTACCACCGTCAACTATTTCGAATTCTCTAGAAAAAACAACGTTTTAGGAATGAACTAAAAAGCATATTTGGTTCAACGTCCACATCAAGTCTTAGTCTAACCATAAAATCTGTTTCGGATACTGATAAATATTATCATCGTTCACAAAATTTGCCTAAAACAAATACAAATGATACACAGGAAAAGACGAAATTAAAATATGAAGTTTTCAGACAACGTGTTAGAAAAATGAACTAAAAAGCATATTTGGTTCGACTACAACATCTAGTCTACAAGCGTATGCGTATGCGTATGATATTCTATATCGCTTCGTCAAACGAAATGTATAAAAAACTATAGCAGTGCAATGAATCGCTTCTTCAAGAGGTAGAAAAAAAAAAAAAAAAGGCAGAGAAAAGGCAGAAAATAAGGGTTAAAACACCCCTTACCACCCTTATTAGCTCAGGTATATCCCGTAGTGTCGCCACTCACCAAAGTAAGTACTATTAAAGATAAGTACTTACTCCCTTGCGGGAATTATTATTCATTATTATAAGTAAAAAAAAAAATCTTGTAAAATCTGGTGTACAAATTTATTCAAATCCCTTCAAATCATGGCTAAAATCCGTTAAATTCGTAAATATATTTACTGTACTTATATTAACAAATATTTTTTGAAAAATTAAAACATATTAAATCATTTCTATACGAGATCTATAATTCATTAAAAATCTCGAATAAAATTACTGCAATCTTAAAAATTTCATATGAAATCAGTAAAATCAACCGAAAAATCTTAACAATCTTACTTGACATTCATAAAATCAACAGAAAAATCATGTAAAATCGCTTTATAATCGCGCTTAAAATCATGTAAAATCGTTACAATTTCACTTTAAAATCATGTAAAATTCTTAAAATCGCGCTTAAAATCATGTAAATCGCGTTTAAAAATCTTGTAATATTTTTACAAATTTCACTTAAAAAATCATGTAAAATCTCGGTTCAAAATTATGCTAAAATCCTTAGAATCTTACTTAAACTCGCGGTAAAATCCTAGGATCCGGTGTACAAAATTTAAAGGAGTGGTCTACTCCCCCTGCCCCCTCCCCCCTCCGCCCCGGGTTCTGAATTAAATCATCCAAGAAAAATGATACAAATGGCGCAAATATATATTACGTAACACTTATAAACCTACATAATATTTTATACAATTAACACTCTTATCTTTCTCCTATTTTTTACAAGTGAAATTATTTCCAACGACAAAATCAACTGATTTGTATCAGTTTTCTTTGTGTTAGATAATCATAAAAAATAATAACAATTGAATAATTAGTCAATAATAATATACACTGGTGAAATTTGTTTAAATTTATTCAAATACTTAATTATAATTACTATAGGTATATATTATATAAACATTTTTAAATTATTCAAATTTTTCGTTTTGTATAAAAATTTCAATTAAATTTCGAGATTTCCAGTAACAAAGATTCATTACTAGGTAATTTATTTAATGTCTAAATAATTAATCTATTATTTTAATTATTAATAAAGTAACCATTGGATTAAAATCTCTTTAATATATATATATATATTCGTCTGATCTAGAGCCCTATATGAAGAATTTCTACACAATTTCTTTTTTATTTTTTTGAAAATGTTAGAGAGAGAGATTTTTCTTTTATTTATAATATAATATGTAAGCAGCTATTAATTAATGAATGTATTCTATGTTGAATTAATTAAATTTTTTCGAAATAACATGGCTTCAAGTGTAATATTTATTGGTTAATCGATCTTTCAACAAACTGAACTAGATGAAGATTGTTACAAATAAAATTTTAGTAAAAAGAACTAATTAATTAGAAACACCGATTTAAATAATGGGCCTTTCCACTAAAATCAAATTTCATAATTTTAATACCTTTATGTTGTTTTACAACCTAAAATAATAATATAATTTAAATTTTACATTCTAAAATTCTATATTTATTGAAATAAACTAATTTGAAAAAATGCTATAAAAATCACAAATTAAATGTTTTAAACATAGCAACACCTCTAACCATATACGTCATCTAGTATACTATATCTATCTTTTTCTAAATTCTATTAGTACCAGTGATTAGTATACGTACACAACACGCGCAATTCAACCAATGAAAATGTCTACTACTTGTATACGTCACGGGACGAACAAATCCGAGAATTGTCGAAGTTCGGCGCCAATTTAGCGTTTTTTAATAATTTTTTTAAGCTTTACTATAAATAAATTTGAAAAATAAATATATACAAAATTTTTTATTTATTTATTACTTTCCAAATTTCAAATAAAAAAAAAATAGTGGAAAGGCCCATTCGATTAATATTGACAAAAAACAAATCAAAAATGATTAAAATGAAAAACCAGCGCGCCGCGTGACCTTGAAATTCCGTAAACAGTGCCGTACGTAAAATTTTTTCTTAAAACTTTTCTATTAATTACAAAATTACATCGAATACATGTACAATAATTTTACTAGCCGAAGGGAGAAGCGCCACTTGTAAAATCTAGTGTACAAATTTATTAAAAATCATAGTTAAAATTCGTAAAATTATTTAACAGTTCGTAAATATTTAGGTCTATATTTCCCGAGGGGGAAACCACTGATTTAATCTGGTGTACAAATTTATTAAAAAAATAAAAAATAATTTGTATACGATCCTATAATTAATTAAAAATCTCGAGTAAAATTTCTGAAATCTGAAAAATTTCATATCGCTTTCAAAAATCATGTAATATTTTAAAAATTTTACTTCATCTTATTTAAAATTGCTCAAGTCCTAGGATTGTACAATCCGGTGTACAAAATTTAAAACACGTTAAATAATTTGTATACGAGCGAGAGATCCTATAATTAATTAAAAAGTCAAGTAAAATTCGCTACAATTTTAAAAATATCGAAAATCAACGAGAAAAATCATGGTAAAAATCTTTACAATCTTACTTAAAATCCATAAAATCAACGAAAAAATCATTTAAATTCTTTACAATCTCGCTTAAAATTAATATAAAATCATTTAAAATCCTTACAATTTAACTTAAAATCATGTAAAATCTTTCCAATCTCGCTTGAAAATCATGATAAAATTACTTACAATCTCGCTTCAAAACCATGCTAAATCGGCCAATTTTGATTTGGGGCACGGCACGGCACTGGCTTATGATGATAGACACGTTTTTTTATAGCTGAATATGCGATGAAAATGCACACGCAAAGTACAACTACATTGAACGAATTCACAACACTACTCAATTTATATTTATACTAAATCTCCGGATTAAACACAACCTAAAAACTCGCGATAAACACTACGCAATACAATACACCACGTGGCTATAACAAAATCGTCCCAAACAGCCGAAAAATCCCGATCTAAGTCCATACAAAATTCACCAATTTCGAAAATAAACGTAATAATGCGAAAATGAATCACGCGTTCCCGCAAATTGTAAAAATTGCACAACATTTTTCACCAAAAACTGAATAACTGCCTCTGTTTTCAACAAAGAGCGGACGAAAACTACCTTCTTTGTTACAATCAAACCGACAAAACGAAAAAAAAAAAACTTATTGCGATCAAAACTGCAGGTTTAAAACGAAAAAAAAAAAAAAAATAAAAACTTCAAAAATGCACAAAAATATATAATATAATAGTAGTATATACTAATATAATATATAATATAAATATATTATTATAAATATGAAATATATAAAAATAGTTATGAAAAGTAACCTCGATTTACACAAAACCGTCTAAATTAAAATCTTGAATTAGGCTAAATAAAACACCGTGAAAAACGCGAAAACAAAATCCAGTCATCCAGTTATTTACGTTAAAACAAAACTAACTTAAAAATATACTTCCTTCATAAAATAATCAATATATGTTCAGATAATATACCTAAGTACTTACATATTTAATTCATTTTACATTAGAAATAAAGAAAAATAAAAACCAAAAAAGATCCTTAAAAAGTTAATTACTGTCAATCTAATTATACTTGAGCTTTCTTGATACGAATAAACATTTTTACAAGTTTTTTTTTTTTTTTTGAAATTCGTTAAAATTTATAAACAAATGTATTTAGAAATTCATAAAATTACCAAAATGGCAGGTGTCAACTTTGAAAGCATAAAAAAAAATAGATATCGAAAAATATTCTACTCTACATCCATCCTAGAGAATTCAATTCTATTTATTTTAGAGAGAAAATCAAGTCAATCCGGAGATGATTTCCAAATAAAAATAAAAAAACGTTTAAAGTTTGAGATACCCTATATCTGCCCTGCCTTGCCCTAAACACGACTTTGTAAAAATCGCTCTAACTCCGACAACAAGTTCTAATTAATATATAATTAAGTAATTAATATATTAAGTAATAATATATAATAATTACATATATTATTCAGTTGGGGGCGAAAATTATTTTCGGTTAATGTTTCCTACACCAGATTTTTAACACGGATTTCTAAGATTGTAAAAGAATATAAAAAAGTATATATTGAATAAGAAAGAAAAAAGAAAAAAAACTTGTTCGAAAACTTACCGCAAAGAAGTCTTCACTGTAATTCAGCACGGTCCATCCAGCGTGGATTCTAAAACAGATGCAAAATATTATCCATCACACATGGTTTTTTCCGATGAAGAAAATATCGCTATTAACATTAAATTATTAAGTCGATTTTTTAAATTCTAACCAGCATAATTATTCTATGTTCTGTTTTATTTACTATAAATGCTAAAAACGAACGTAAATTATAAATAAATATTAATACAGAACTAGAAAGAGAGTAACGTAGTTTCATTTTACAATAATATTGTTGTTATTGGTGTTAGTCAGTTAAGATGGTTCGGACATGTTGAGCGAATGTCTAATGAACGTCTGGTTAAAAAGATTTATTTGAATGATTTTGATGGTATACGTTTGCAGGTGGACGTCCGATGAGTAGTTGGAATGTTGTATGATTGAGAGGGTGGCTTGCGTGAGCGAAAGTTTCCAAGTAGTAGGAATAAAAAAGCATGTATGAGAGGAATTATGAATGTGGATGAAATTGCGAAAGTTGCTTGTTTGGATAAGAATGTTTGGAGGCGACTGATTTCTCGGGATGATGGAAAGAGTTTGTTCCATACCCTTTCGGGTACATGGCGTGATTGTGTATCTATGTATGTATTGTTGTTAAATAAAACAACGATGCTTTCTTGTCCGGCTTTTCAAACTTTCTAAAAGTAAAATTATTTTGTAATTGGTCAACTTTAGTTTATCAAAACTGGCCCGAGAAATCATCTTCGAAATTTAACGGACTTTTAAGTGTATAGATTTCAATTCTAATATTTATATTGAATACTGGAATAATAATAGAAATGTTTATATTTATTTACTTAAATGTTTTTGGAAGATAAGAAATTATTAATCTATATATGCATTTTGCTCTAAGATAAAATCTCAATTAAAGCTAAATATATCTTCTAAATTTCAAATATAATAAGCAGAATAGCCGAGCATATATCCATAAGTTAAACAGCCCCATCCCGAAAAAGAGATATTTTGTAACCGACCAAACTCAGTGAAGACGGCGGGGTTCGAATTCGCTAATTAAACGTAGACTGAACTAGATTAATTTGCCGGGCGCCAATGAATTTACTTATCGAATGCCCGAGTTAATGCGCCCAATCCATAAAACTACAATAGTCCTGTCCTGCAAACGCAAACACGCAAACGCTATCCACCACGCAATAACTAATTCTCTTTCAAATCTAATCAAACTCGAAATTAATACAGAAACTATTTTATTCGAATACGCAGACACGTTCATAAAATCCACAATAATATAATTGATTGCAACAATCATCTAAATCAAAAACTAACAATAAATCATAAATCATTTAATCGCACATAATTAAATCAAAACTCTAATCAAATTATTTCGAAAACTAAAGCAAATTTAATGTAAACAACAGAATCCAAAACAAAACCAAAATGAACAGAATCTTAATTGACACTAATTAATCTCGCAAATCTAGTTTTTTTTAGTTTGACGTACAAATTGTACCGTAGTATATCAGCTGTTTGCAAAACAATATGATGTTAAATAATTACAACTTATTTGGCCTTTTTATATACATTTGAAAACAGACAAATGTCTCTACAATTTGAAAATCCCTATATCAGAAAATTAGATCTAGTTTTCTTTACAATTCACTGACAACACTCATAGGATAGCGGTATACTACATATATTTTTTAACGTTCTTAACACAACAATAGCAACAATTTCTAATAAAAATTGTTACTAAACATCTTCAAGTTTTAGACTTAGAATTTTTTAAAGTATTGCATATAGGGCGTCGTTGACATAAAGACGTTTTTCTATATATCCTACGGGATAGCGGTATATTACATATTTTTTTTAACATTCCTAACAACAATAGCAACCATTTTTTGAAATATTTTCTCACGATTTTTATTTTAACAATGATTTTCTGCGGCATTTTTTGAGTTTTAGAAATATTTTACAACCCATAAAAATTTGCTGGTAATGGGAAGAAAACACATGTTGTACATTTTCAAAAAGTATTTGCCGAAATATTTTGCCAAATTTTATTATTCTATACCTAAGTGCCAGATGTAAATAATTTTAGGAAATTTTAAAAGCAATATAGCAATTTAAATCTACGAGTAATTCTCTGAACAGAAATACTATATTTAGCACGTTTGCAAATAATATCTCATTTTTTATTATATTTATCTTATTTCTCGTTTTTAAAAGTAGGGGTGGAAATTTTTGGTTTATTATATATATTTTTTGACAACATCAGTTTGTGTTCTTCATCTGAAGTTATCACATCTTCTAAATTCACGCGAGTGTTTTTAATACTGTGAATTAAAAAAAAATAATTATATTAAGAACTTTTATGTTCTAAATTTTGTCAGTGTTTTGACAAATATTGTAATTTTGATACTTTATTTATCAATTCACGTGCAGAATTGATAAATTTTTGGACAATATTTATAAACTTATAAAGTGCTGTGACTCCTTTCATCATACCTACAACAGTTGAATTGCAGTTACAGAGCTAAGTTTTAGATTTAATGATTATTATTATTATTATTATTTTATTATATAAAGGTTTTTTTTTTATTGAATTATTGTGTTACTAATAATTTAATACTTTAGCCAATATTTCAGTTTAAATTAAATTTTAACTTATTATTGTGTGGTTTCAATTTTATAAATTTTAATTAAATTAATAAGTATGGCTCTTCGTAAGAAAGTAAGGAATAATAAAAAAGATATTATTTATATTTTTGTGCGTTTATTATTTACTGTATATGATTTAAATGAAAAAAATATTTTGCTGATGATTCTGTGTTTTCTGTTGTTTGTAAACAATAATTGAACATCCCATACAAAAAGATGCATACAATTGTGGGGTATATATATTAGCATTTGCAAATAAAATAATCAACGATAGCAATTTATTGAAATTTGATCCTTCTACAATCATATAGGAAAGAGTTAAAATTAATGTTAATTATTAATTCCGATAATTTTGAAACTTTGTGTTATTTATGTGGCTGGCTGTGAAATTAAAAATGAACATACTGGACAATGCACGATATGCAATAGAAAAATTCATAAAAAATGTTTAGGCATTAGTGGCAGTGATGTAGTAAATACAAAATGTAAATTATGCTCTATGTACCTTACCTAATATAATATTATTGTCCGTGCGTACAGTTTGATATGAAAAATGTTGAGACGTGGATGGCTTTGCGCAATTGACAATTATTATTGTTGTCCGTAAAAGACAAGGTGGAAGTTCCGATAAAATGCATAAGCGCTACTGGGCTTCCTCTAGGAGCAAAATGAGGGTGGTTTTACTTTTAGCCAGTATTATTGTTTTAATAAATTAAATCTATCAACACGAAATATATGTCTGCCAGACTAGCACTGTCTAATAACAACAAAATTGAAAAATATTCAGCATACAGATTACTGTTTACATTTCAAGAATAAAATTATGTTTATAAAACTTTTGATTTGTGGGTTACAAGTGATATTAATCCATGATCTTTAATTACTGATCCGAATAATTTGATATTTATTTTTTAATTTGAAATTTAAATATATATTACATTATACATAAAATTATTTTTTTTTAATAAAAAAATATATGTAGATTTATACAAGCAATTACAATGTCTTATTGAACACAAAACAAAACTATAAGAGGCTCTGCCCTTGCGACATTCATTCGGCAATCCAATAAAGATTTGCAAATGTTTTCACTACTTGAAATAATTACAATACCACAAACTTTTTTTTTTAAATATTAATATTAATTTATCTGAAGCTTTTATTTATCAATTTTTAATTTGTATGTTTTAACCAAAAAAAGGATTTTAATATTACCAAACAAAATATATTATAAAGAATATTATATTCTCTTTGATATTACTTAATATATTAAAATAAAACGGCTTTAGGTTATAGTTCTGTATTAATTTGTATTAATAATCGACCCTTCAACGTACTCAATATAATCTTCATTAGAAATAATGATACAAATAACATATACAGTAAATAAACATTATAATACCAGCCGTTAAACCAGATGTAAGTTACTCGGTAATTAATCTTGGAATGGGTGCGATTTTATTATCGAAAACTCTAGCAAGATTACACCGAATCTTACTGTAGCATCGGCTGCTGTTAGAAGATCGATTTTTCATTGTATTGTTGTATTTTTCAATTGTGTAATGTGTCAGGGCCAGGTATTATATACTAAAACTGTATTTAAAATCGATCTTAAAATACCAGTTACTAACATATTAATTATATTAGTGTAGTTTTAACAGCATGTGCACGACCTGCTCATAATTGGTGCCTTGACGTGGCGAGTGGGCTTAATTGGAAAATATGTTTAAATTTGAAACAATCATTTTTGAAATAAAATTTGATATAAACACATTAAAACACGAACATATATTCCATTACCAAACCAATTGCAAAAACAATATTTTATTTTTTATTTATTATGTTTATTTTATGATCTAACTGTTAGATCTGACTTTTGCGCACAACAACTTATTTACTCAAATCAACGTATCGATAAGCGATGATTCAAAACATAGTTCTAAATAAATAACACCAGAAAATATCGTCTCATATAATACAGCTCACAACAATCCTGGTAATTGTGACAATCAAAATTACTTATTCAATTACATCAGAACTTGAATTCAAACTTATTACATATATATATATATATATATATATATATATATATATATATATATATATATATATATACGTAAATCACAATATGTGCGCTAAAACATCAGGTACCGTCAAATAGTCTTTAACAAATCGAATCTCTATGACTTTCCTTGCACAAAACGTTAACTTAATAACTTAACACTTATAAATAATATACAAATTCTATCTTTCGTCATGAATCAACAATTCGCTCGTCACTGAAGTTCAGTCCATATAATAATTACGACTTTTTACAATCGAAACATCAACTCGCCACTAAATTTCGCAATACCAGTCAGCCTTTGAGTATATTATGCAGTTGCCGGCCGCTATGGGGTCGCCACTGTCAATCCTGGCGGTCAGTCATGAACTAAATTTTTTAGTCCTCTGTTAGTTGACAATTGAACTAAAATGAACTAAAATAACCTCTGATAGCCAATAAACAAACTATAGTCAATTTCTACAAAATATTTTGTGAATGAAATAGTCCAAAAAAAATCAACCAACATAGATAAACATCTGCTTATCCTAGTAAAGTAATATCACCAGTTTTAAGCTTTTTTGACAATTTTTTTTTTGCTGTTTTACTACACAAAATTTTAGTAATATTTTGTTTAGTTACAACCAATTACAACTTACAACGGCTCCACGTAGAAAAAAATATAAAAAAATTATTTTTGCGTAATTTGTTGGTACTTGTTAAAAGGTTTTTTTTGATATAAACAAAACATATGATGAAATATTTTTTAGAAAATTGCCTCATTATAGCATTATTTAATAAAATATCTAAAAGTATTTCCAGAAAAAGCAAAATTTAATATGAAATAGCGTTTAAAAATTATTTTAGAAATTTTAATTGAGATTAAATTTTAAGTGCTACTATAATATTTAAAAATTTCATTTATTAAAAAAGATCTACCTATTCATTATTATAACAATTTTTATCATTACCAGTCGTTTTCTTCAGAATCATAAAGTAAATTTTAATACAAAGTTGTTTTAATTTCGATAAATGAATATATTTCGTAAAAATAACTACATAATTAATATACTTTAATAATACTCTAAATATTGAGATTTTGTATTTTTTATATTATTATTAATAAACCTACTTTATTTTAAAGAAAATTATATTTGAATTAAATTAACAATAAGTCAGAATTTAGTACTTCATATTTATTTTACTATTCATTTAAATCAATAATATCAACATAAGTTGAAATTATTTAACTCTTATTAATAAGCAAAGGAAATATAGTATTATTATCTTTGATATTAGTTATTTTTGTTTTGAAGCAGCCTATATTTTTTATTTAATTTTATTTTTTATTTCTATTTTATTTAATTAAATGAATTTAAAGAACTAAATTTTGAGTTACTTTGATACAAATATAAAATTAATTATTTTTGGAAATTATATTAATTTAATTACAACTTTGAAACAAAATTTAACATGTTTTTAAAGAAAAAGTTTAATCTAAAGTAAACGACTGTTAATGATAAAATTTGATATAAATTAAAAAAAAAATATGTTATATTTTTATATACCGGAAATACTATTATATATTTTGTTTGTATCAAAATAAACTTTTTATCAAGTACCATCAATTACCTTAAAAAGATATTTGATAAATTTATTGATAATATTTTTTTATATATGGAACCATTGCAAATAAACAAAATAATATTACTAAAAATATATAATGTATTATGTGAATGAAACTAGACTTGGTTGTCTGGATAGGAATGTTTAGAGAAAACTAATTTGAGAATAGTAAAAACAGTTCGTGCCACACCCTATTGGGTAAATGGTATGATTGTGTATATATTTATGTGTATATACTTTTCGTTGAAAACAATTGAACTTAGAATTGTGCAAATCTCATCCCTATAGTTAGGAGGTATAAAACCGATATTATTTCTTGCACTTTTTCACACATTTTCAGTAATAAAATTCAAATTCAAGTGACTTACACCAACTTTTGCAACAACATTTTTTTTTCAATTTCACACTCATCATACCCTAATCTATTTCGTAACTGATTTCTTCTAGCTACACCACATACCCGACGTAAAAAATCTCATTTTCCGTTTTATGCTTTTGCAGCCAAACCCAAAATTCACCAACATATATTGACGTAGGCATCAAAACGAGTTTGGTCTTGTAAAATGGATTTTTTTTAAAAATTGGTGTTAAATTTGCTCTTTAACTCTAATCTCACATTCTTTGTTGACCTAGTGCGTTGTGAAGTGCGTTTATTTGTGCTATTAAAATTATTGTGTTTTTTGTGCAATTAGTGCTAGACTAATTATTAATTTGCGTGTGCATTAAAAGCCGTCATACCGCAATTGACTCAACTTTCGGAATATTGATTCATTGGATTATACCGATTGTAAGCAAAAAAATTCGGATGCTTTGTGGAATTACAATATATTATTCAGTTTCACGTTATATTTAGAATTTAATTTTATATATCATAAATATATTTTCTTATTTTAAAAAATTTATTTTTCAATTTAAATTTTTTTTATATTTTACTATTTTACAAATATGTCCGTGTCACTTGGTACATGTGTATATTTTAAATGTTCTTTATCTAGAAAAAATAATCCTAATATTCATTTTTAAACTTTTCCTGTAAAAGATGCGAAACGATGCGAAAAATGGATTATAAATAGTGAAAATATTTTACTTTTTAATATATCAGAAAAAAAAAATTAAGTCGTTGTTTATTATGTGAAAATCATTTTTCAAATAAATAATTTATTAATGAATCTCGTCACAGACTCGTACATGATGCAGTACCTATTCAATATTCGGAGGTTGATACTAATATTTTACCTACTATTTCAAATACTTCTAATACTACATGTTCCTCTATTCAAAGCAATAAATTTGAAAATAATATTTTACAATCTTTTTCCAATTCGGAAAATGGAATTATAAGTCCTGTGGTACAGAATGACACTTTAAAACAAACAGAAATTTTTACTCCTTTAACTGTAGCTGTTACAGATTTTAACATAGGAAAACAAATATTAGAAATGCCGTCACCGGAATATAAATTAAAATCAAATTCAAATTTAAGTAAACGAAAAAATATTATTGATAAACAAAAAAAAATAATTAGTCAAAATACTCAAATTCGTAAATTAAAACAAAACGAGACAAAAATATTTCAAAAAAAAGCAACAAAAACATTTATAAATGAATTTTCTTCAGAGAAAAAAACTTTTTTAAATATGCAGTGCTTTCATAATAAAGGCCAACCTTGGTCACAAGAAGAAAGAAATTTAACTTTGTCTTTATATTATAAATCTCCAAGTACATATAAATTTATAAGAAATAAATTAAATTTGACTTTACCTGGCTTAAGTACCATAAAAATGTGGTTACAAGTTCATAATTTAAATTATGGCATTGATCCCGATTTTTTTCCAAATTAAAATCAAAAATATCGATTATGAGCTCAAATGAAAAACAGTGTGTTTTATTGTTTGATGAAATGAGTATCAAACGAGGATTAGATTATAATACGAATTTAGATTGTGTTGAAGGCTACGATAACTTTAAAAATAATTCTTATGGTACTCATGCATCAGTATTTATGATCCGTGGTTTATTAAATAATTGGAAATTACCAATATGTTATTATATTACATCAGGTCCAATTAAATCAATTTATTTAAAAAATATTATTCCAGATATAATTTCTAAATTAGAAAATATAGGTCTTAGATTTCGAGTAATAACATGTGACCAGGGGTCAAATAATAGATCGGCATTTAAATCTTTAAATGTAACAAAAGATAATCCTTATTTTTTTGTTAAAAATAATAAAGTATATGCTTTATATGACACCCCACATTTGGTAAAATGTGTTAGAAACACTTTACTGAATAATGATATATATACTTATGTAGATGCAAATAAAGTAAGTTGGAGTGATATTGCAGATACTTATAAAATTGATAAAAATAGTAACTTAGCTAAATCATTATGTAGAATTACAGATCTGCATATTAATCCCAATGATTTTCAAAAAATGAGGGTTAAACTAGCCACACAAATATTCAGCAATCGGGTAGCTGCCGCGATAAGAACCGTTATAGCCACGAAACAGTTGACAAGTGCTACTGCTTTGAACACAGCTGATTTTGTTCAGAAAATGAACAATATATTTGATAATTTAAATAGTAAAGTTGCAAATAGTAAAAATCCACAATCATGTGCAATTTCAGATAAGAAATCATTTGTTAAAAACGAATTAATAGAAAATTTAAATTGGGTAAAATCTTTAAAAATTTATAATAAAAAAGGAAATATAAATAATAAAATATATTGTATAGATGGATTAATTCAGACGATTACGGCTACTTTAAATTTGTGGAATGATTTAGCAAACGAACAAACGTCATTTTTATTGACATCGCGATTAAATCAAGATCCACTCGAAAATTGATTTGCTTGCATTCGTCATAGAGGCGGTGCAAATTGTAATCCGAGAGTTAGACAGTTTCGTATTGCTTTACAGCAAAATATTTTTATTCGTATGTTGAACAGACCGGATAATCCAAATTGTGAAGAAGATTATGATAATTTAATTAATTTAACCGAAAATAATGTAAATATAGCTGATAATAGAAATTCGCATTATAGTTTAGAAAATAATGACGGTTTACAATCCGAAATAGAAGAAAATGAATCTATTTATTACATATTTGTTTGAAAAAATTTAATTGTGAAAATTGTAAAAACGCATTATCTCTTCCAGATAATGAGAAATTAGATAATAAAGTAGATTTATTAATAGTTTTTAGAGACTATGGTAAATCAGAAAATAATATTCAATTTTTACAAGTACCAAGTTTGGAATTTTATAATATTATTAATTTATCATTAGAAATTTTTGAAAATAAATTTTCCATATTTAAATTTTGTAAAAATTTAAAACAAAACATAAAAAATTATATTAATATTGGCATTAATACAAAATATCCTGAATGGCTAAATCATGAAAGTTGTACACTGCACAGAAATTTTATTATCGATTTTTTAATAAATATAAAAATTAAATTAAAATTAAAACTAGAATCAAAATCTTGTTTATTACCACAAACTAGAAAGCTTAAAAATAATTATTTTATTAATATGTATTGACTAAAAGCAATAGTAAAATAATTATTTGCGGTGATTTTAATGTACATTTTCACACTATAAATAATAGATCTTTAAATGTACAGCATCTGTTTACCAGCTACGGTTTGAATATTACAACTACAGGTTATACCAGAATCACAAATCAATCTGCTACATGTATTGATAATATTTTTACTAACATAAACACAAATAATTATAAGATAAATATTGTAAATGGTATTGCCGATCATTCAGCATTGCTATTTAATTTTAATTTTGGACAAAAAATTGATATTAAAACAATAAAAAAACGTGTTACAAATAAAATAAACAGCAATAATTTTAACTTATATTTGCAAAATCAAGATTGGTCATTTGTTTTAAATAATGACGATATCAACAACAAATTTGATAAATTTTTAAACATTTTTTTATCGTGTAAAAAAGCTGCAACTTACAAATTAAAAATAAATACAGTAACACAAAAGAGCTGGTTTACAGAAGAAGTACGTAGAAAAAGAGACTTTATATTTTTTCTTAAAGATATACAAAAGCAATATAACATTCCTGAACTAAACAATATTATTAAAAATCATAAAAATGAATATAAAAATCAATTAAATAAAGAAACAATAACTTATAACAATAATAAATTACTTAATTCAAAAAATATTCAAAAAACCGCATGGAATATGATAAACAATCTAAGAAACGATAATAATAAAAATAGTCTTACGCCTGTAATATCTGATGAATTTAATAATTACTTTTGCAATATTGCAAATGAAATTCACAACAAAATTGGTATTAATAACAAAACCACATCAAATCACTTAAATGGTACTACTTTTGTTTGTGAATCAATGTATTTAACGCCAGTAACTTACGAAGAATTAATTAAAGCAATAAATTCACTCAGTGCTTCAACGAGTCCCGATATAAAATATGATATAACTAGTTGGTTAATTAAAACAAGTATGTTTAGTATTGCTGATCCACTATTAATTTTAATAAATGAAATTTTTGAAACAGGCATTTTTCCTGATGTATTAAAACTAAGTAAAGTTATATCGCTGTTTAAAACTGGTGATAAAAATGTTCTATCAAATTACAGACCACTTTCATTAGTACCCTGGTTTTCCAAATTAATTGAAATGATATTAAAAGATAGAATAATCTCATTTTGTCACAAAAATCAAATATTGTCTGACTGTCAGTTTGGATTCAGGAAAAACAAATCGACAAATGAAGCTTTAGTTAAAGTTACAGATGAAATTTTTAATTCATTGAATATGGGACTATTGCCTAATTTAGTGCTTTGTGACTTAACAAAAACCTTCGACTTTATTTGTCATAAAATTTTGAGAAACAAATTAGATCTTTATGGTATTAGAGGTAATGTAAATAAATTGCTAGCATCTTATTTAGATAATAGACAACAATGTGTAATTGTAAACAATATAAAATCTAATTATAAACGTGCAAATCATGAAGTTCCACAAGGATCGGTTATAGGTCCTCTACTTTTTATTATTTACATAAATGATTTACCAAATTATTTAAATATGTGTAAACCGACATTGTTTGCCGATGATACGACATTATTCATTGAATGTTGTAAAAATGAAGACAGCTTAACATTGTGCAAAAATATATTACAAGACGCAAGTAATTGGTTCAACAATAATTTGCTTCATCTCAATGAAGAAAAAACTAAAATTATTACCTTTTCCGGTAAAAAAGATGGAAATGCCTGTTCAAGATTTCTTGGAATTTTGATAGATTCTAAACTAAAATGGGATGACCATGTTCTTAATATAACAAGTAAAACTACTAAATTAATTTTTTTTATTTAATAATTTATCGAGACAGGTTGAAATTAATATACTACGTAAGCCTATTTCAGTCTGTTTCAGTCAATTTTGAATTACGGTATCATGATGTGGTACTGGAGCACTGAGAGGAATAGATTATTTCTAAATCAAAAAAGAGTTGTAAGGATAATTGCAAAAGCAAATGTTAGGGATCATTGCAAGCCATTATTTAAAAAACTTGGAATTCTAACTTTGGCTTCATTATATATTTTAAACTGTGTTCTACATGCTAAAACTCACATTGATTCTTTCACCAAAAATAATAATATACATTCATATAATACTAGAGAAAATAACAAATTAGTAGTTCCTAAGCATAATTCAAGCAAATTTAAAACGGGATCTAAGTACAACTGTATTACATTATATAACAAAATTCCTGAACGTATTAAAAAACTAGATGATAAAAAATTTAAATTAGAAATTAAGCAAATTCTTTTGCAATATAGCTTTTATAAAATAAAAGAATTTTTAAATATTGACTTGTACTAAATTTTTATTATATTGTCATTAGAATAAGTTTTAGTTTTATCATTTTGATTGTTCTTTGATATTTGATATTTATTTGTCATATTATTTATGTATTGTTCCTCTGTATTTCGTTAAAAGTATAATCACATTGGACATAAATTTAACAACATTAAGATTAATTGGCATATGTCGTTTTATATATATATATATATATATATATATATATATATATATATATATATATATATATATATATTTTATATTAAATTTATTATAATTATTGCAAACATGTATATTGTATATGACGAAGCAAAACTGTATTTATGGTATTATGCAAAAATAAATATTATTATTATTATTATTATTATATTCAATTTTTACAAGTACCAAGTTCGGAATTTTATAATATTATTAATTTATCATTAGAAATTTTTGAAAATAAATTTTCCATATTTAAATTTTGTAAAAATTTAAAACAAAACATAAAAAATTATATTAATATTGGCATTAATACAAAATATCCTGAATGGCTAAATCATGAAAGTTGTACACTGCACAGAAATTTTATTATCGATTTTTTAATAAATATAAAAATTAAATTAATATTAAAACTAAAATCAAAATCTTGTTTATTACCACAAACTAGAAAGCTTAAAAATCTGCAACATAAGTAAAATATTTATTTCAATATCAATATATTTGTAATGTAATAATAAATTATAAATTCACATTAAAATTTTGTTGTGGTACTTATTAGAAAATTTTAATAAAATATTTTTTATTAAAATATTATGTATAAAAATATATGATGAACATTATATACACAGTTTATTTGTTTTAGTATATTGTCTGATATTTTTATACATACTTTTTAAATTCACATCATTCATTATTTAATTCATATTATCTATTAAAAATATTAAAATGTTTATTTTATTTTATTAATATTTAACAGCAAGAATATTAATTTAAAAAAAAGTAATATTTTTATTAAAAATGATAGAAAAATTAAAGTGTACGAGACAAGAGACAAAATTTAGAATACGAATTCAGGCAAGAAATTTTTTTTTCCTAGGGAAAAAAAAGGTCATAAATTCTTAGAAACTCATAACACATGTGTCGCTAGTGATCAACTAATACCGCCTTTACCCCTCACATTCCCTACTCAATAAGTATTTGTATACCACTTTTCGTATATGAGTTGGATCTCTTCCTATATTATATTCTCTTTGGCAATACTAAAATATGACTAAAATCGATAATCAAAACTTCAAAACTTCGAATTTAATCGATACTCAATCTTCAAAATACAAGACTTGACTTAGTGATACTATAGGTAGAGTTCGGCCGATGGGCCGCCATTAATATGTGGCGCCAAATTTAAATTAAAATTTGTTCCATCAAATGAACACAAAATATTTCTTCTTGTTTTCTGAATACAAAAAAACATATAAAACATAAAAATGCAATGTATAATATTGTAATAATGTTGATTATGATAATAAATATACTCTTTTTTAAAAAATGTTAAAAATATCAAAAATGTCAAAATGTCACAAAAAAACATATAAATCGAAATGGCGCATGAATATTTTTTTTGTTGAAATATTGAAAACTGTCAAATCAAATATGAAAATGATAAAAATACTTCTTGTACAGCAATCCCGCAGAAAAATATATTTATTTAGCAGTTAGAGTATACGTTTAGCTACAGTTTAATATGCGACAATATAATATTTCCAAAAAAAAAATGTAAATGTAATGAGTCGAACTAGCGCGCGAATTCAAAATCATTTGTTCTATAAATTAAAATGGCGGCACCAATCAGAAGCTGAACACTATTTACGCTATCAGCCGAACTCTAGTATAGTATCTCTAACTTGACTTGACTGACCTCAGCGCGACATTATCATGCGGAAACTTCGACAACTAAATCGTTTACCACTGCGCGCGAACATACGAAATACGAAACTTGACGAGAGAATAATGAACTAAAAACGACACGAAATTTGCGCGCTCAACAAATCAGTCGACAACAGAACTGAACACGAATACAAACTTAAACTGTGTACTTACCTGTTTGTTTTGCGGGCCTCGGCTCGTCTTTAAACGTGTTTTTCAATGTTCGGTAAAAGATGCGGACATGCGGGGATTGGTAGCTGGAGAAATGCGATGAGTTGATCAGGTACGCGTTCTTGTGCTGCTGAAGATGTTGTCGTAAATCCATTAATCCATTTAGGTAGAGAAAAACCTCACAACACAGGCTCACTACACCCTAGCGACTAAATCACCTACACAACACTCACCTACACAACACTCACCTACACAACACTCACCTACACAACACTCACCTACACAACACTACACACGGAACTTTTTGACCTCCTCCAAAACGCTTCCCCTGAACTGAGAAAGATTTTCACTCACAAAACTTGCATCAAGATCATAGAACCGACTGTGCACCTCGGTATCGTGCTCAGAAACTCGTGCTGGGTTAACAAATAAAACACGATCACTCGCTCCAAATGTAAGATTTGTTAATTCAAAGAACAACGTAATCGCAATGTTCACTACTCCGATCTTAATATTTGAAATATATGCAGGCCACATGGCCGTGAAATCGCTACCAAAAATTCACACGTCCGTCTTAAGTCAACGTACACGCACAGAACTGCAAACTGCACTCCCTTCAACTCATTTCAAACAGGAACGGAACAACCGCTAATTAATACACCACCAATCACAATCAGCAAATTACCAATACGTATCTCAAATTTATCTAACAACTAATGTGTTGTACTGTATTTAAATGCCGCTGAATTTATTCTTCAACTATTTCAATTTAAATTACAAATTACTATAATCTCAAAACACTAAAATAATACCTTTCAAAATAATATAAAATACAACAACTGATCCTCCTAATACTCAAAACTCTCCACAGCTGTCGCTACTGTGATCATATCATTTAAATAAATAAATAATCTTAGAATATTTAATTATAGTTCCTATAAATATTGTATTATTATTAAAATTAATATTTTACCAATTTATATAAATATGAAATAACATAGTTTTATCCTTGACAGTGCTTGACAGCCACTGATTTAATTACGCGAAGCTTCAAATGAATGCAGCTATTTTTTAACCTAGAAAACATGCTGAATAAATTGCTACTTCGACCAGTTTTAAATACAAATTACTATACAATCTTTAGAAACTACGCTTTCAAAAGCGATTTACAGATAAAATGGGTACGACCCGCTAAAATTCCTTGCTACAAACCCGAAAAAAGCGGAGATTTAGCTGCACAAAAAGTCATTCCGAAGTCGACTATACAATTGGAATTTCAGCAATGTAAAGAACTAGAAACGTAAGTTATTTCATAGATAACTCAATTTAACTTAATCGTGGCTTAAATAAATTTCCATTTCCAGAGCAAATGATTTAGTAAAACGATTATTTAGCTTGGAATTCGCACCGCGATGGAAAACCACTCAAGTTGCGATAAAAGACACAGTGGATATTGTAAGAAGACATAATTTGGATAAGGGATCTATGGAATCCAGAAGTGAGTATTGTTTTTGAAGATATTTTTACCATTTTTTTGAAAGATTATAGTATATAGAATATTTGTGGTTAAATATATTTGGAAATTAAAACTTTTTAGCAAAGTCGTGTACTTTAAAAGCGTTTTTCTGGAAAATTTTAAGGTATTTTACATATTTTGGAAGGTTATAGTGTGTAGAATATTTGGCTAACTGTGTTTAGAAATTAGAACTTGTTTCGGAGTTACAGCGATTTTTACAACGGGTTTTTTCTGGAAAGCATTGTTTCTATAACCGGTCCAGAAGATATTTTGGAAAGATTTACATTTTTTTGAAAGCTTATAGTGTAGAATATTTGGCTAAATCGGTGTTCCGAAGTTACAGCGATTTTTACAACGCGTTTTTTCTGGAAAGCATGTGTCTGTAACTGTCCAGAAGTTATCTTGGAAACTATTGATCCACTTGTTTTTGTTTTTTTTTCAAAATCATAATTTCTATAATAATAGTAATTAATTAATTAAAGGTATATTTCTTAATTGTCGGACCAAATAAAGCTCTCAAAACTTATAAAAAAACCAAGAAATATGTGCTTTATTCTGTTTACCAGTAAAAAAATTCCCAAACATTATCTATTTCTGTTTAAAATCACTAAAAAAAAAATAATCTCACTTACCTAGTTTTAGCGTCAAAACCACTAATTTTCATCTCCATTTTTCGCAGTTGCACGATGGACCGGCGCAATCCGAAGTTTACAAGAACTAATGGATCGTTTTCCGCGAAATAAAGTCGTTAAGATTCGTCTCAAAGAGCTGATCGAAAAGCGACGCAAACATTTGAAATATCTACGAAAATGGGATTACAGGAGATTTGAATGGTTGCTGGAGAAGCTAGATCTTCAGTATAAACCACATCCGGAGTAAGAGACCTTCTTTCGGGGGGGGGGGGGCTTCCGAAAGACTTCTATATGTAAAATTGTTATTATCTTATATATATTTTTTTTTCCAGTTATTCTTTATCGCATAAAGTCACCCGCAAAGACTCACTTTGTCGACTTACGGACCTCCATTGTGAAGATATTCGAAAGAAACGTTTGGAAGAATATAAATCGTTATTGGAAGCGGAACAACCGGGTTTTCTGGAGGAAAAAATTCAAACTTTAGTTCAAATCAGAAAGGAACAGGAAAAATACGGGACTCCAGTGACCGTTGAGCTGAAAGAAATCGACGAAACAAGAAAGAAGCTCGCCGAGTTGCTTCAGAAACGAAGTGAAACCGATAAAAATGTAAATGATTGAATAATTTTGTTAAACGATTATTTGTTTTAAATTTGAATAAAAGTTAATTAAATATGAGAAAAATATTGTGTTTTTGTGTTAAATACTCGGTGACGTTATAAATAACTATAGTTTAATAACTGAACATTTACTAAACGATTTAATCATCACAATGAACTAATTTTAAATTACGACAAAGATATAGATTAAATAATTTAGTAAAACGATTATTATTCAACATTTGTTGTAAATTTGAATAACAAATTAAATAAATATGAGGCGAAATATTGTGTTTTTTTGTATCAGTTTACGTAATTTTTAAACTAAGTACCTATGTTAAGATTTGAACACTCGTTAAATAATTACAGTTAAAAACCGACAAAAGATGTAAATAATTGAATAAACAATTTGGTAAAGCGATTATTATTCTACATTTGTTGTAAAATCTGAATAATTCGAACGAATACTGTGTTTTTCTTTACAGTTTGCGTAATTTTTAAACTAAGTATGTTAAGATTTTTTTCAAACACTCGGTGACGGACGTTATAAATAATTACCAATTAATTAATCTAACGTTTTCTAAACGAAATTTAGTCGATCGCACAATTGAACTAAAAAAAATGTATTGTAACTAATTGAAAATTAGTTCACGTTTTTCTAAACCATTAGATTAATTAACTAGTAATTAATTATGTTACTTGTTTTGTAGAATTTTTTTGTCATTACAAATATTTGTAAATTAATATTCACCTAGCCTCCTCTGTTTATTGGAAAAATATTTTCGGAAATTACAAAAAGAACATTTCAAAATAAGATGTTTGTAAAATTAATAATAATTCAATATTTACAGCTGATAATTAATTAAGATGCATTTTAAAATAAATGAAACCAGTCTAAAATTAACTTAATAATAATAGTTATATAAAAATTAGTTTTTTTCTTATTTACAACATATAAAAATTTTAAGGCACTGTTTTCGATATTAAAATAGCTTTAACCAAAGTAATTAATATCATTTTTTTTTCGTTAATAAAAAGCATTTGTTTATAATAAATATTAAGTGGAAAATATTGGAGTATTTTTCAAAATAAATATATGTCCATTTGTGGAAATTTCTCTGAATTTAGGTGGACAAAATTCCCCCCCCCCCCCCCCCAAAAAAAAGAAAAAAATTACTTCTAATTTACATATTTTATAAATGTAATTTTAACATAAAAATCCCACCCATTTTGATTTAAAACAAAAATTTCTCGCTACATTTTTTATCTAAGGTTATCTTGGGTTCTATTAAAAAAAAATGTCAAATTTAAAATGGGATTTAACAAAAAAATTGTATTAAACAAAAACGAAGAACGCTTCCAGAAACTTGTCCGGTTTTGATATTGTAAAGTTTCTAAAACGAAAGCCTCCGCAACTCGGTATTTTCAATGATACGATCGGAAAAGAATCACTTTTCCGATCAAACTTTCGTCCACCTAAATTCAGGTAAATTCAAAGCGCATTCATACCAACACTAATTCTAATTGTATGTATAAATCTCCACCAGAAAAAAAAAACAAAAACGTAGCGAGCCAAAATGTGGAAATATTATAAACTTGTCATGGCCGGGGGCCGGGCATACGCCTTCGGAATGAATCCATATTTACGTGTTTTAGGGGCATAGGCCCATAACCAACCATCCACGGTTTGATTCGATAAATCTGCATAAATCCAATCACCACGTCGCACTGAGAGATCATCAGGTGCTTGAGCCTAGAAAGAAAGAAAGAAAAAGTCAAATAGAATCAGTTGAGATACCATAAAATGGCAGTTACAGCTTGTTTTAAAACCGCAACCGCGGTATTAAGGCGGTTACCGCGTTAATTTCGTACATATGAGATCATTTTACGAGTTAAAATAGTAGTTATATTATTTTAAAACCGCGGTATTAAAGGAGTTACCGCGTTGTTAGTTAGAATCGAAGTTTCGACTTAAAATATTGGTTTAAATCCTGGTATTAAACAGTTACCGCGTTAATTAGAATCGTAGTTGAGAAGTTTGTCTGTAATCTTTAGAGTTTTTGGAAATGGAATAAAAAGGCTTGTTTTGGAGCGCCTAGAAATTATTTATTTTGATCGAGAAACTAAATTACTTCGTTCCAAAGGGCACAAGACAATTTTATCAGCCAAAATTTCCCTAAATCTGTTAAAAACGTCTTTAAAGTATTTAAAAATACAATAAAATACATTTAACATTTATAACAAATCGACAACATCGAAAAAAACAAAAAAAAAATAATTCTAATTCTCAAAACCGATTTTGTTTTTCAAAAATATACTTACTTTATAATCGTATAACATTACTAATTCAGTCCCATGATATCGTAAATCGTCCGAATTCGGTGAGGTAATGTGATGATTACTTGATTGGACCGGAAAATTATTATTCTGCGATTGGGAAACAGCGCTTGCGTTTAAATGTCCTGGAAAATAAAAAAAATATTAAAAAAAACCTGAAAAACTGATTTATTTTGCCTGTGATAATCAACCCCCCCCCTCATTTTAAAAAACACTTTTTATCGCGTCAATCGACTGCATTCAGCTTTTTAATACATTTTAAGAGTCACAGCAAAATTTTGCTACAAAGAATTTTAGAAAATAATTATCTCATAATAAGTTTGATACGAAATTAATAATTATTGATTAATTAAGTAAATAATTAATAAATATGTTAAAATATTTATTTAATTATCAACATAATATTAATTCGCAACAAACTTATTATTTTAATTTCAAATTTGAACGTTTTTAAAATTCTTTAACGAGTCAATTTATTATTAATTTAGTTTTTTTTTCTGCATTTCTGATCTAATAATTATGCCATTTTAAGATTCGTCATTCAAATATTTAGTAAACAAACTTGTATTTTTTTATATCAATAAATTGACTTTATTTTTATATTAAAATGAAATAAAATTAAAAAAAATCTTTCATAACTTCTATAAAATAAAATGGCTTAAAAATGGCTTCAAGTTTAAGTTCTGTATTAATATTGGACGTTTCGACGAAGTCAAACGTCTCTCTCTGATATTTTTTCATGTTGTATTTTTTTTCATATCTACAAATGACTCATTTTTATGTTGAAATAAAACAAAAATCTTTCAGAACTTCTATGAAATAAAATGACTTTAGGTTTAAGTTCTGTATTAATTTGGACGTTTCGACGAACCCAAACGTCTCTTTGATAGTTTTTTATATCAGTTGTTTATAAATTCGTAATAAAACACCATATTAATTCAACAAACAAAAAAAAAAAATATATAAATTTTATATTTTTTTACCTTGTATAACATTATCAGCAGGATAAACAAATCCCGAGGGAATAAATCCTTCCTGTCCGTCGCTTCGAACAATCCAATACCAATCCAGATCCTCGCGATTTAATACTAAAACAAAAAAAAAAAACAAATAAATAAATATAGTAAAAAAATCGTCTCAAAAACTCCAATTAAAATGAAAAGTTTTGGTGCCTACGTTGATGTATGGTAGTGAATATTGGGTTTGGTTGCAAAAGCATAAACGGAAAATGACTGCTGTGGAAATGAGATTTTTACGTGGGGTATGTGGTGAAAATAAGAGAGATCGGGTAAGAAATACGATTAGTGTATGATGAGTGTAAAATTCGAAAAAAAAAAATATGTAGTAGCAAAAGTTGGTGTTAGTCAGTTAAGATGGTTCGGACTTGTTGAGCGTCTACTAAACGTTTGATTACAAAGATTTATTTGAATGATTTTGATGGTATACATTTGCGTGGTCATCCGATGAGTAGTTATAGTGGTGTATGATTGAGAGGATGGCTTGCGTGAGTGAAAGTTTCCAAGTAGTAGGAATAAAAGAGCATGCTATGAGAGTGGAATTATGAATGGTGATGAAGCAAAAGTTGCTTGTTTGGATAAGAATGTTTGAAAGCGACTGATTTCGAAATGATGAAAAGAGTTTGTGCCACACCCTTTTTGGGGTATATGGCGTGATTGTGTATGTATGTAAAAATAAAAGAAGTCAAAATACTTTACCTGTAACAAATTCGCCGCGTTCGACAGAAACATCATTCTCATCGCGTGCAATAAACGTATATAATACAATATATCTACCGGATGGATCCTTACAAAATGGCAGCATATCCGGTTCGGAATGTAGACTTACTGGAGAACTAGCTAATATTCCGGATAAAGTTTGTTTCTTGCCCAGCGAATCACAATCGCTTGCATCCGCTCCGGCAATTTCCCTTCAAACCAAAAATCAATTACTAATTAATTATTATTACGAATGAATAATAATATTAATTATGAATGTGAATAAAAATTAGCAATAGTTACTTGTTTGGATAGGAATGTTTGCTGGAGACTGATTTCGGATTGAAAGAGTTCGTTCCAACCCTTTTTGAGTACAAGGCGTGATTGTGTATGTATGTATGTAAATATGTATTATTATATAATAATTTATTATTTAATAATTTATCAATTGAACAGAGTTAATTCGTTTAAAGGGATATTTATCAAACTGTGACCCAAAAAAAAAGCAAGATGGTCAAGAATTTTTTTTCTCGGAAGTAGTAAATGCTGGCAACTTCCGGTTTGGAGCATTGTATTTATTGATTATTTGTCTATATTTGTGAATTTTTGGGGCAAGCTGGCTGCTCCACTGGGCCGCGAAATGACGCCCGGAACTTAATTCGTTAAGGGGATATTTACCAAACTCTGTCCGCGAAAAAAAGTAAAAAAGCAAGATTTTCAAGATTTTTTTTCTTGGACGTGGTAAATGCTGGCAATTTTCGGTTTGAAGTATTGTATTTATTGACTATTCGTCGATATTTATGAATTGTTGGGGCGAGCTGCTACTCTACTAAGCACGCTCCGAACACTACTTTTGTTGTGCACCCGAAAAGAAATTAAATTTATCGGAACGCTTTGACCTTCGCTCAGGGCATTTTCCGATTAATAATAAATATTTTTCGAGGCTGCGAGACGTAAAAAAACAGGGCCGAAAAGATCAAAAACATCAAAGACCTCGGATGTAAATTTACAATAAATAATCTTATTAATTTTACCTATTTATTCAATTAGAATTTTAAAATTTCTTGTACATTTAGTAAAAATCTGTTAAAAAATATAAATATTTTGGCAATTTTACATTTATAACGTCTTTTTATGTAATTATACAAACATTATCATGTAAAAATAATAATATAATACATAATAATCTTTGTAGAATTACATAAAATGACGTTTATATGAAAATTGTAAAATTGCCAAAATATTTATATATTTTTTTTGTAATTTTAGCAGAAATTTTATATATACAGGATGATTTATTAGTAATTGGAAATATTTTAACTGGAGTATCCTGGGCTCAGAATATGAAGATTTAACGCAAATCACTTAGATAAAATGTGGCTCTTTACTGAGCTACAGGGTGTTTTATTTAAAAATTTAAAAACGATTTTTGCCCAGTACTAAAAAACTATTTGACGTATCCTTATCATACTTGGCAGGAAGTGTAGGTACCGTACACCATACTAAATTATGTTAAATAAAAGTTTCTGGCTACTGCCAGTGGCGTACAACAGGGGCAAGTGAGAGGTTGATCCTTCCTAAATTTTGAGCCACTGGCGGAATTGTTATTTTAGCACAATTTTTCGGTTTTCCAATACTTTCTGTGTAAAAAACATACTCTTCCTTCGTAACGATAAAGTCACTATTTTTCGAGATATTTAAAGTTAAACATAAGCTGCACCCTTGGGATTTTTTCAAAATTTACTCAAAATTTTTTTAAAAACTCAGTAAAATAGAGAAAAAATTGGGAGTGTCTATTTTCACCTTAAAACAGGAAACCAGAAACATGAAAACACAAAAAACCAGGAAACCCGACGTACAGTGTTGCCGATTTTTACTGCAAACCAGAAACAT
The DNA here is from genome assembly GCA_963966155.1 of Clivina fossor. Lineage (NCBI taxonomy): Eukaryota > Metazoa > Arthropoda > Insecta > Coleoptera > Carabidae > Clivina > Clivina fossor. The sequence goes on along the minus strand of OZ014569.1, from coordinate 9,424,665 downwards.
GAAAATTGAAATTAAAACCAGAAAATAATATGGAAACGCAAAACTTGAAATTAAAACACTAAAATTGAAATTAAAACCAGAAAATAATATGGAAACGCGAATTTGAAATTAAAACACGAAAATTGAAATTAAAACGAGAAAATGATATGGAAATGCAAATTTGAAATTAAAACGCGAATATCACGATATTCGCATAAGAATATTCAAATCAATCCGCGAACGAGAAATCCGAAAACCTGTCAGTGTAGACATTGTAGGTTAGGTTAGGTTATTAGGTCATTTTCTCGTTTTAATTTAAATTTTCGTGTTTTAATTTCAAGTTTTGCGTTTCCATATTATTTTCTGGTTTTAATTTCAATTTTCGTGTTTTAATTTCAAGTTTCGCGTTTCCATATTATTTTCTGGTTTTAATTTCAATTTTCGTGTTTTAATTTCAAGTTTCGCGTTTCCATATTATTTTCTGGTTTTAATTTCAATTTTTATGTTTCTGGTTTGCAGTAAAAATCGGCAACACTGTACGTCGTGTTTCCTGGTTTTTTGTGTTTTCATGTTTCTGGTTTCCTGTTTTAAGGTGAAAATAGACAGCGCCAAAAAAATTAGCTACATAATAACTAAGTAACTTTTTTCTCTAACTCATTCTGGTTTAACAGGAAAAATTATTGAAAATTAATATTTTTTGCATTTAATTTTTTATTTTCAATAATTTTTCCTGCCAAACCAAAATGAGTTAGAGAAAAAAGTTACCTAGTTATTATGTAGCTAATTTTTTTCTCTATTTTACTGAATTTTTTCAGATTTTTTTGAGCAAATTTTGAAAAAATCCCAAGGGCGCAGCTTATGTTTAACTTTAATTATCTCGAAAAACAGTGACTTTATCGTTACAAAGGAAGAGTATGATTTTTACACAGCAAGTATTGGAGAATCGAAAAATTGTGCTAAAATGACAATTCCGCCAGTGGCGTAGAATTTAGAAAGGATCAACCTCTCACTTGCCCCTGTTGTACGCTACTGGCAGTAGCCAAAAACTTTTATTTAACATAAATTAGTATGGTGTACGGTACCTACATTTCCTGCCAAGTATGATAAGGATACGTCAAATAGTTTTTAAGTACTGGGCAAAAATCGTTTTTAAATTTTTAAATAAAACACTCTGTAGCTCAGTAAGAAGCCACATTTTATCTAAGTGATTTGCGTTAAATCTTCATATTCTGAGCCCAGGATACTCCAGTTAAAATATTTCCAATTACTAATAAATCACCCTGTATATATATATATATATATATATATATATATATATATATATATATATATATATATATAGTAAAATTAATATGATTATTATTGTAAATTTATACAGATTTTTTAACAGTGTAATATATTTGGTTACGTAGTAAAAAGAAAAAAAAAAAAAATATCTTAGATTAAGATTTTGCAAACTCAATTTCTGTTCCATTTTTCTGTTGACCATGTCTCTACCTGTTTAGCGGAGCGCCATCTTGCCCCAAAAATTCACAAATATTGCCAAATAGTCAATATCCCAAACCGAAAGTCGCTAATATTTACCATTTCCGAGAAAAATTCTAGAAAAACATGCTTTTTCTTTCATTTTTCCGGAACCAGAGTTGGTCGATAATAAATAAAAGAACAAGTCTTTACCCATCATTTAAATTGTCCGAACTTGTTCCTCCAGTAGGCTTATCTCGGGGCAACTTCTTCTTAACAGCCAATTCAGCTAATTGGCTATTATACGGAGTACAATACGAATGAGGAATAAATCCTTCTTGACGATTATCTACGCCAATAACATAAACCCAGTCGTTTTCTCGGTATAATATATTCACAATCTGACAAAAACATAAACGAATTTTACATTAATATACACATAAATACATTAATAATTAGTATATTCCAAAATTAAACAGTAGCCACCAATATAGAAGATATTTACGTAAATATAAAATATAATATCTGATGCTGTAAAACTGCGTGAAATAAATGCTGCAGCATATTAAATTGTAACTAAGCGTATCGCCTAACCGATGAATAATGAGATTTTATTACTACAGACTTCTTTGGAAACATTTTACATTCCGTACGCAAAAAATATCCAAAGCACTCAAAAATCCAAACCAATTTTTCTTTAACTCTTAGAAATATTTATACTTTACTTTACAGACTATTACTTTAGTACATTTTACGAATATAAATCGGAAAATTTCAGTACGAAAATTAAATATTTACCAATATTAAAACTGATTTCGGAAAAATCGTTCGCAACATGTTGAATGTTGATAAATTACTGTCATCATATTTACATAAATACAAGCAGAGTTACTGTTATTTTCAATATTTTACGTTCAAAAACAACTAAAAATTCTTCACAATGCTTTAATTTGAATCAAACATGAACCGAAAATAAACAAATTAATCAATTTGTCTTACGTATAACCTATATCTTATAAACGAGTTTTCAAACTAAGTTTTTACATTGTAAATATCATTTCTGCACTAAAATTTTACAATTTATATTCACAAAATATACAAAATAGTTACAAGTTTAGCCCAAAATATTCATAAATATTTTTCTCTATAAACCGTATTTGAATTAATAACGAACGTATAACCTATGTTAAAAACTAGTTTCCAAACTAAGTTTTAACACTGTAAATTTCATTTCCACACTAGAAATGTACAAAAAGTAATAATACGTAAAGTTTTGATGATTATAAAACCGAAATATTAATAACTATAACGATACATGTCTTCTATAAGCAATTTTGTTAAAAACAAGTTTTCCAAATCAGATTATCATTTCTGCACTAAAATTTCGCAATTTCTATTCACAAAATGTGCAAAAAAAGTAAAGTTTAGCCCGGAAATAGCAATTTATATTAACAAAACGTCAAAAAAAAAAAATCTAAACTTCATCCCTCAATATTCCACAAACACTTTCTCTTCCACTAGCCTAATCTAACTTTTCACACTGGTTCAACTTCGGAAAACACCAAACACAATTTAATTATGTACTAACCTGCCCTCTTTTAACTTCCAATTCATCATCAACACACGGCGTAAAATCATGTAGTACAACCATTTTACTATCCGGAGACAATCCGTGTTCTTTTTCGATACCAACTCGGACCAGAGTCTCAATACTGGCTGATCCCGTAATCCTGCCCATTCCAGGGGCAACAGGTCGCAATTCTTTATCACCATCGACACCAATCGCTGTAATAATCATTTAATTATATAATAATATACATTACCTTGTATATTGGACAAATTAATTAAGAAATTTTCCCCCCCAATTAAGATAATAACAGTACAATTTTTACTCCAACAAAATATAAACAAACTCATTCAATATAAACTTTACGCGAAATTTTTTTAAATATTAGGTGTTTATGCAATATTTTAGATACAAATTCCCTTGAAACAATAACAATCGTTCGTCATTAATAAAACTGCGCTGACAAATTTGACATTAGAATCGCAAAAAAAAAACACAAACAATTATAGAATTTGATATTTATTTACATAAATATTGGACATTAATTAATAAATTTTCCCAATTAAGATAGTAAACAGTTACTTAACAATTTTTTTTCCTCTACGAAACTTGTTTTTAAGATCAATGAACTTTGAATGTAATTAAAACTTAAAACAAAAGATTTTTACAGATTTTACGCAAATAATTAAGATAGATTGAAAAGAAATATATTTACATTTTTTCTTCTTGCCACGGCGTATTCGCACTGGGCATAAAAATGCCATTATTTTACATTATTTTACTAAAAAAATCACTACGGAAATTCACTACTGCTTGGCAGATCCAGCCATTTTAATTTTCGTTTTAGGGATATTTTCTTTGCCAATATTTAAGTTGGTAGCGGTAAAGAGCGACTTATATTATTTATTATATTATTATTTTATTATTATATTTATTACATTATTATTATTATTACTAATAATAATAAATAATATATACAAATAACATAAATAATAAACAAAATAAAATATTAGAATATTGTTACTACAGGTTATTTAAGGTACAGTTATAGTCGAACGTACCGCAGCGTACCGTACCGTACCTAAGTTAAACCTGTACAATCAAATGTGTTTATTCATAGTTTGACGCAGCAAACGTAGTTGACGTAGCTGACCGTAGCTGGCCGTAGTTAAACCGTACCAAAGTTGAAATATTTTAACTTTTTAGGTACGGCAGCTACGGCCAGCCAATTGCAATAGGCAACGTGAATTCGCACATGCGCATTGTGTTTTTTGAATGTTTGACATATATTTCTAAAAATTGATTCAAATATTTGCAAAAACATTATATAATTTATTTGTGTGCCTATATATTTTAAAATATATTTTTATAACAAAAATTAATATACGTTACTGAACACAATTATTTTTTTTAAATGACCCACATATTATAACCAACAAATTAATTCTCTTTGTTTGTTTCGTTGTTGTTGTATTGTTACAAAAATGTTAACAAAAGAGCAGTGTTTATTGGGCGCTACGAGTCTTTTGCTATGTGCTGCTGCATTACAGGTAATGACGAAGAGATCTCGTCGATATAAAACAAGACCTATTAATAGAAATAGACGAACCTATAAAATATATTGTCGTTGTCAAATCAAAATCTGCTATGCGGAGAATTTAAATGTCCTTTTCAAATAATAAAAATTACATAGTTTTTTGCAGCTCCTGAAAAATTGTTGAAAAACAACATAGCAGATTTTAACTTGACAGCGACGATATGTCAAACATTCTGAAAACGTACAATGCGCATGTGCAAACTCAAGCTGTCTTGTTGCCTATTGGCTGGCCGTAGCTAGCCGTTGCTAGCTACGGTTGCTACGGTCAGCTACTGCCTGCTACGTCAAATTATAAATGATTGCATTTGATTATATTGGTTTAATAACTACGACCAAGTACGGTACGGTACGGTACGCTACGGTACGGAACTGAAAAGTATAAATCTAACTTAACTCGTATTTTAATACGAGTTAGCTAAATATTATAATTTAAATTCTGGGAAAACTAGGGCATAAAAATACTATTGTAATTTACATTATTTTAAAGAAAAACCACTTTAAAAATTAAAAATACTGCTTTTAGTTCTAGCAATTTTCATTTAGGGACATTTGCATTTCCAATATTTAAGTTGGTGACGGTAAAGCGCATATTTTAAACATACTTATATGTCAAATAAAATGGTTTTACGTTCGAAATACGATATTTATTCAACGTTTCGATATATTATACGTATATTATCAATAAAAATGACAAATAATAAATAAACCAAAACATTAAACACATATTACTAGGTTAATAAAATATAGGTTTTGCTAAATTAAAATTTAAACATACTTATACGTCAAATAAAGACTACGTTCAAAATTCCGATTTTTAATCGACGTTTCGACTATACTGTGCCTGTATATCAAAACAAATATATACAAATAGCATAAATAATAAACAAAACAAAACGTTAGACACATATTACTAGGGTTAAAAAAAAATTTAACCCTGCAGAACCGAATTTCCAAATTAAGTTCAAATTTCTATTCCGACTAAATTTTATTTCAGTACTTCTACAATATTTTGTTTACGAATTAAATATTCAACTATAGATTCAATTCCGATCGAACTAAATCAATATTCTAATAAATCGGAGAAAGCTTTGATTTTATATAAAATTATCGTTTTCCGAAAGCATTTTTTACTATTCTAATGTCAAATTTGCCAGCGTATTTTATTAATTATAGAACGATTGAATAATGAAAAATGAATTACTAATACGATTTATAAACAAAAATTATTACTCAACAGATTTATTAATGCATAAAAAATTATCAAATTCCAAATGTGTTTTTTTACCATTCTAATGTCCAAATTGTCAGCGTATTTTATTAATTATAGAACGATTGAATAATGAAAAATGAATTATTAATACGATTTATAAACAATAAATAAATTCTTTACTTATTACACAACAGTTTTGTTAGCGAAATGGGTACATTAATCAAAGTTCGGTCCAGAATGTTTAAGAATGGGGACATTAATCAAAGTTTTTATTATTTTAGGGTCCAGAATGTCTAATTTATCAGCCATTTTATTCTGCAGAACCATTTTGTTTATTTATTATCCTTAAAAATAAATATATAATCGAGACAAACTTAATCCTAAAACGATTTATTTCCAAATCGATTCGATAAATATTTTCATATATTATTATATAATCATAAAATGTAATTTATATTTCGTAAATACATTTTCTGCAATAAACATTTAATAAATCAACATTGATTTTTATCGATAAACTAATCAATAATCAACTAAATAATAATAATAATAATAATAATTAATATTTAATAATCATAATACATTATGTAACTGCACTTCGTAAAATTGCATCTTAAGTTAGTAAATAAAATCAGATATTTAACAATAAATTTATGATATGGAATGCACTAAAAATGCATATTTTCATATATAAATAACATTATAACATAGCCTAGTATTTGAAAATTACTTTTTAAGTAATGATTGATAATAATTCGATAAAACCTTCCATGCTTTGGGGGCCATAAATCCATCTGGAGGATTTTCTCCGGTTCGAGCTAAAGCTGCAAAATAAACCGAGAAAAAAAAACACTAAAGATTATTATTAAATAATAATGTTATAGTTAGTAAATATGATAGAAAAATTGACAAATTAGAAAGGAAAAGTGAAATATCTACTAAGTTTAGGAATTTGTTACTGAGGAACTATAAAAGATAATTAAACGCAGTTTTGATCTACTTTGAGGAATTTTTATTTTTAGTTATGTTGGAAATCACCGGAGTTATAACACTTTCTTTGAAGCTTTGTAAAATATCCTTTTCGGTTTTTATATCAATCAATGGAACCAAAACCGAAAATGGAACTTACCTCGCATTCTCGTACCGGAGATAAAATCAAAATCCTCCTCTCGGCTGCTATCAAAAAACGCCATGCGTTTATTTCTCTTATCGTAAGCAGCAACTTTAAACGGAATAATTTCGAGCGATGCAAGTCCGGGCGCCATTTTTAACACCCTACCACCATGGGAACCATCGTATAAATTCCCATCTATCGTTCCATTTAGTCCTAAAGGATGAGGCATTCCAGCAGGATCACGACCAACTATATAGAAGTTTGCACCTGCAGACATTCGGGCTTTTGCGTGCCATTGGACCTAGAAATAGAAGAATTAATCGATTATTAATTAATTCATTATTATTAATCGATCAATTAATTAATAATACAGAATAAGTCGGAGCACAACAATTGTTTATCTGTGATATAATTATAGTTTATATATGTGTTCATTCGTCAAACTCGTATGGACAGTTTCGATAATTAGACGAATAACTTCTTGCTCGAGTAAAATTCGGAAAAATACATAGAATACTTTTCGATATTCTATAAAGTTCTATAATTTGGTATTAGTTTCGATTTGCTAGCATGTGCCGTTGGGGCGCTAGAATTTTTTTTCGATTTTATTGTTTTTATTTTTTTTTTCTCAAAAACTGCAAGGTGTATGAAAATAAGTATGGTATGGAAAAATGTAAAATAATAAGTACTATAATTGAGTAAAAGAATCATTATTCTACGATGCTTCGTTTAGTAGAAAAAAATAAAAACTTGATTTTTTGAAAATTTTTCAAAATATGACTTTTTTTGCCAAAATTCGCTCAAAAAAATATGCTACATAATACGCTACATAATAGCTAAGTAACTTTTTTCTCTAACTCGTCTGGTTTGGCAGGAAAAATTATTGAAAATTAATAAATGATTTTTTATAGTAAAATTTAACTATTATTTTTCTGAAATTTCGCTATTATTTTTTTTACAGTGTAATTAAACTTCCTAACAATAATAAAAATATTGCTTTAAATTCTTATAAAACTCAATTACATAATTTGCTAATATGACATTAATAAATTTTCGAATTTAATCATTTTGTGTATTTTTTACTTTTATGTATAAATTGTATCTGTTCCGACTGTTTTTTTAAGTCCGTATTACAACGATTTTTTTACAGTGTAGTTAAATACGAAACTCAATTTTCATAATTTGTAATTTATAATACTGTAACGGTTTTCGGGGTTCATTCAATAAATAATTTCACACTCTTTATTATATAACTAAGATTATTATTAAATAAGTAAATGATTCAGAAGAATAAACGTAATATGTGAGCTTATCAGAAAAACTATTACTAAAACTAATTAACCAAAATATATGTTAAACAACTATTAATGATATGCGTATTTATTTTTATACTTAGATAATAGCGCGCAATTTATTTTACACGAGTCTATCGCCGCTGTCTCTCTTACCGCTGTCTGAATAGAACCATAGAATAAGTAATATATATATACAGAATAGAACTGCCCGCTTGCAGACGAACGAGGTATATATATCCAGCGAACAGCAATGATTCATCGTTGTTCTTTCGCATTCCAGAAATCCCAGTGGCGTTACAATACGAATTTAATCATTTATTTTTGTGTATTTGTGTATTTTTACTTTAATGTATTTACATAAATATATTGGATTATTTCGACTGTTTCTTTGTCCGTATTACATGGATTTTTTTTTACAGTGTAGTTAAATAATAATGTAATCTTACCTCAGTTGGTCCAGCATACATCATCGGTCCGGGGAAAATCGCCAATATAGTTGAATCCGAATCCAATAATCCCTCATCCAACACGGCTTGATGCTGCCGCACCCGAACATCCAATGGAACATCATCATCTTTGGTCCAACCCCCAAGTGGATGCAGCAACAGAACTGGTCGCTTAAATCCACGATCTTTTAACTGTTGTCTTGTATCGGTCATTAATAAAGCGTGTCCGTTGTGGATTGGATTCCGTAACTATTTTCAAAATCAATCCATGAAGAAATTAGACTGGTAAAAAGTTTTTATTTTATTGCGCACTTAAACGCGTTGATTTTTCTGCATTTTAATGCAGATGTCCTGGATTATTACGTATTTTTAGTAAATTTAGATAAATTTTTCTAGTTAAAAATTACTATAATATGGACTTTAAGCCCCATTCAGACTGCCGTTTTAGTTTTTGCAGTAGCAGTAGCAGTAGTTGTAAGCATAAGAAAATACATGTAAGCTAATGGGAATACAATGCGCATGCGTGGTTTTGTAATAAGAAATAGCAGTAGTTGTAAGCAGCCAAACATTTGGACTAGCCAAACTTTCTGGTTAAAATTTTACATGGTCGTAGGAATTGGCCAATCAGAGTTGAGTGAAAAGAGATAGCACTATTTTTATTTAGAAACCTCAAACAAACGTCAAATTCATAAAATATATTAAAATAGCGACTTTAGAAAGCAAAATTAATCAAATAATATTTAATTATTATTAATATTATTATTATTATATTATTATTATGATTATTTAATTATTTTATTTATTTATTTTGTGTCAAATGTGTCATTGCAGTACGCATGCGTATGTAAAAATTTCACTAGCATCACAAGCCAGTGTGAATGGTCAAGTATGCTTACAACTACTGCTACTGCTACTGCAAAAACTAAAACGGCAGTCTGAATGGGGCTTTACTTCATTAATTATAGAAATTAAAAAACAAAAAAAAAATATCAATGAAATTAGATTGTAAAAAGAGTTTAGGCCGCTAATTTTACAATAACACAACAAAGATGGCTTGAATTATTACGTAATTTTAACATAAGTACATTGTAAATAAATTTTTGTAGTAAAAATTACTATAAAATTATATTTATTTCAGTAAAAATGAAAAACAATATTTGAAAATAAAAAAAATGTAAATTTTGTAGTTGTTGTTACTTGCTGTTAATTTTCCAAATTTTTATCGAAATTTAACAATAAATAATTTAATAAAAGTTAATTAATACAATTATATAATTATTAATTTTATTTATGTAATCAAAAATTTAGTTTTTATGTAAAATAAAAACAATAAAAACAATAAAAACAATATGTATTTATTGCACGTAAATGATAATTATACAGAAAAAACTTAGTAATTAATGTAAAATTACATTAAAAATAAGTAATATTTAAAAATAAGTACAAGTAATATTACTTTGAAGCTTATTTATAACTAACATAAATAAACTTAATGTATTTATCTGAAACGTTTAACATGGCTGCATTTTTACTACTTTGACTGCAAGGAAAAAGTAGTATAGCGTTTGGTACGGTGTCTGTAAAATTTTCAAAAAAAAAAAAAATTGTATAGAAATCCTTTATATAGCCTCTAGATGACGAATCTGAACTTAGTTTATGTGGGTGTATGTGTGTGCGTCGTCAGCTCGCTCGCTCGCTCGCTCACTCGGTCGTCAGTCAAAATTTTGTGATCGCAACTCCTCCTAGACAGTTAAACCGATTTTAATGAAATTTTCAGGATAAATTTGTCTAGTGCCCAAGATGGTCATGTGGTTTTGGTTTTTTCCAGTGATGCCAACTTTCCGAGAAAAAAATTACTAAAGTTTTTAAAAATTCATATTGGCTACGTTATTTATCCGATTTTGATCAAATTTACAGAATAGATTTCCCTAATGCTCCCATTAATTATATAATTTTATTAATATCCAGTATTGCCAACTTCCCGAGAAAAAAATTACTAAAGTTTTAAAAATTTTATTGTGGCCATGTTATTCAACCGATTTTACTCAAATTTTCACAAAGGATTCTCCTAGTATTCATATAATTTATGTAATTTTAACAAAATACAGTGTTGCCAACTTTCTGAGGAAAAAATTAGTAAAATTTTTAAAAATTCATGACTATTTTATTTAACCGATTTTAATCAAATTTTCATAAAAGTTTTTCCTAGTGTCTAAATAAATTATGCAATTTTAACAAAATACAGTGTTGCCAAAAAAAAACACAAATTTTTTTAAAAATTCATTGTGGCTACATTATTTATTCGATTTTGATCAAATTTTCAGAAAAGTATCTTCTAGTGCCCACATAAATTATAATATTATTAAATACAGTGTTGCCAACTTTCCGAGAAATGTCAAAGTAGTCTATATATGGGTTTACCCATATACTTCTACTCTTGTTTAAATAAATTTTAAGATATTTATTGATAAATTATTGAATAAAAGATTAACTAGGAAACCGGTGACCCTTAAAGGGTCACGTTTGAAGTCGAAAATAGTAATTAAACATATAAACATAATAAAAATAATAATTAATATCAATTGCACTATTATATATTACTTTACACAGCTGTCATTTGACATTTGCTTTATAAACATAATTTGATTCAAAATATTCTCAAATAGGGAATGAACCAATATTAAAATGACACCACTCCCATCAAAATCGGTTTAGAAGGAGATGCTGGAGAAACATACATACATTTGACAATTAGAGAGATTAATATTGTTACTTTTTTCCCCAAATATCACACAGAAAAAGCAGTAATTGGATGTAAAAATCACATAAAAATAAGTAATATTTAAATATAAGTACGAGTTATGTATATTACTGAGTAGCTTAATTTAAAACTAAAAATTATCAAATCAACTTTTACTAATAATCGCCAAAATTAAGTTATGGAAAAACAAAAATAAACTTACTTGAAAAGCAAATACTGCATCAGCATTGATTTCTTTAAACCGACTTCGTAATTCGTTCGGTGTTAATCGATATTGGTCTAAACCATCATTCCATTTCACACGTTGCAACACTTCCAAATCACCACCAATCAGCCAATCTCCTGATTCGAAAATCATCTGTAAATTTCCAATCAATAATTAGCTCAATCATTAAAATTGGTTAAAAAATCATTGTAGCAAAAGTTAAGATTTCGGAGGTCATCTTGAATGTATGGTTTTGGTTAAAAAGGAATTTATATGAATGAATTTTGAAGGTATAAGGTATAAAGTTGCTTAGTTTGGATAGAAAAGTTTGGAGAAACAGGATGTATTACGGAAAGTTGAAATAAATATCCCGTATATTTAAAAAAATTCCCGTATACAGGGTGTAACAGAATAACTATTCCTAATTTTCAGAAATGATAGAGGGCACTTAGAGAAACATTTTTCATTAATAAACTAGTGTCCGGAAATTTCTCGGTGCCAAGATACACTAGATATTTTATTAGAAATAATAGTGCATTGTTCGAAGTTACGACCACCATTTTCGATACAAAAAAAATAATTGCCGGACACTAGTTTATTAATAAAAATGTTTCTTTATGTGCCCTCTATCATTTCTGAAAATTAGGAATAGTTATTCTGTTACACCCTGTATAAATATACAAGTTTAACGATAAATGAAGTTAATGAAGTGTTAAATCAAAGTTATTTATTGCAAATATTATAATTATTTATCACAGCATGGAACATGAACTATCGCAATCATCAAATTATAATTCCATCTTCTTTTGCTTTATTTCTTCTGAAATTGTATGAAGATCTTGTTCTGTAATTCACGCACAACGAAAAAATCCTAGCATAATTCTCGCCTTTTTCCCGTGTAAAAAAATCCCGTATAATTCCCGCATGATTGTGTATGTAAGTCCATAAATAGAACTTCAGGAATTTTCCAAAAATAGATAAAATTTGTTTAATTCTATAATATTATTGTTGATATAATTACATACATTTCAAAATTTACCTATAAAGAATGTATTTTCGAAATCGAATGAATTACTTATTAGTATTATTAAGCAAAAATATGTACTAAGTTGAATTATTACAGATATTAATAATATTACATAATTTTATCAACAAAATACGTAATTCTACATTAAGTAGCACGTACCTTAACGTAAGGATGTGCCGGATTGCAAGTGCCAAATTGTCGGCAACATCTCTCCTCCTTACGGTGATGATAAAACTCCGGTTTACGTAGAATCGCGTAACAAATCCCATTATAATTTAACGCTATCGCTGAACTAGAGTCGAGACGCTGCTTATCCACGCTTGTTACAGCTAATACAATTGGTATACTTTGATTTATACTTGTTCCATCTTCCAGTAGACAATTAAAATGTTGCGTCTGCAACAGTCACATATATAAAACTAGGGTTGCCAACTGTGTACTTTTGGGCCGGAGACTCTGGCTTTACAAAAATTTCTCCGTGCTCCGGCTCAAGTTACAGATTCTCCGGTCGATTCTATGTGATGTAAAAATGTCAATAACAGATACGTTACGCATACAATAAGCTAACCGCTGAAACTGAGTTCAATTGCTATATAAAACGACAGTTTTCTTTTCGTTATTAGCTTTAATATCTTTAAAATGACTAATTTGAATCTATAACAATAAATAAATCCTGTTTAATACAAATGCTAGTAATTTTTTTTATACTAATGTTGGCAATACTTAAGGTAATATTGCCAGTATTAGTATACTATCGTACTATAAAGTATAAATATTATTGCAATTTTATTTTTATGAAAAATAAAAAAATTAAGATATAGTTTGTTTTGTTTTACGTGTTGGCACTCACTCGTGACGTAAGTTTAATAATGTTTAGACTAGCTTTACCGTCCGAAAATCTCCGGCCCAAGGCTGTGAAAGAGTTGGCAACCCTATATAAAACACACATTAGCTATTAAATAATAATAGCTGTATTCTTTTTTACCTAAAATATTTACTGAGATCTCACCTCACTTCAGATAATTCTTATTCTTTTTATCTTAACTGAATAATCTCAAAATGAAGTGAGATACTCAGTTAAGTGGTAGAGGTTAAGTTTGTGTCAATCTTGCTGTTTTTAAGGTTAGCAACGAAAAAAAAAGTCATACGAAATTGAATGATATTTAAATTTTAATGTACAATTCTATCAAAAAATGTATTTACTCACTTGCAAAAATTGACTTTCTCTCATAAAACCTTTCAGCGGCATCGCCCAACCTTCACTTAGCACTTGCAGCCATTGCAAATCAACCGTTGAGATATTTAACGCTGGTAAAGTGGTTGCTTCTTCTTTAGCTGAATCTAGGCGATTTTCTGTTACGAATAATTCTTGTACAAAATCGCTTTTACGTGCTACAACTGGTATTATGCCCTATTGAACACAACATAAGTTTGCAAATTATTTTATTTCAAGATAGAACAATCCGAATTTATGAAGAAACCACGAAAAATGGGCTAAGTTTGGCATTTTTTTGCGAGGAAACTAAAAGTAGTACAAAAATGCGGTTATAATTTTCGAGTAGCTCGTTTTTTCGACTATAAAACTGTATTTTTATTACCGCAATCGAAATTGTTGCGAAAACTTTAAATGCATTCTACACGAAACCATTTTTTACTAGAAAAGTGATTCTGAGACGAGAAAAAATTGATAAGTTTGGCAATTTTTTGCGAGAAAACTAAGAGTCGTACGAAAATGCGGTTTTAATTTTCGAGTAGCTTGTTTTCTCGACTATAAAACTGTATTTTTATTACCTAAAGCGGTTTTAGAGATCATTATTTTATAAAATACATATGAATACGTCGTCATTAGCATAAATTATTTCGAAATTCTAAACTTTTAAATATTTATTTTACATTTCTTGTAAATATTTTCATTATCAAATCTAATTTATTACTGAGACTTAGAGAGTATTTCTTTTATTATCATCAAAGTTTATCTAAATATTTTCCAATTTGTCTACTTGATATTAATTTAATTCGCAATGTTACACGTGGTTTACTTAATACTTTAATTAACAAAATAAAACTATTTGAAATAATATTATATATTTAATTTAATTATTATAATTCAACGTGCAAATAACAAATTGAACCCCCAAAATAAACGCTAAACGAACAAAGAATTAACATAAATTATCTAAGAAAAGTAAAAATTTGCGATTATGAAAACAATGGATTTTAAAAAGCAAATATTTTGGAAACTTATCACTTTATCACCGGGTACATTTTCGTAAGATTACCTAATCGGTTTTTTAAACCTATTGATTAGATTTTTCAAGGTCAGTCAGTTAACTAATTTTTTGTAACTAAATATAAAACTAGCCCATAAAATATATTGATCATTTATTCTGAGGATAATATTTCTAAATCAATCACAAATATATTTCTTTTTTATTATCTCAAAAATAACTAAAAGTTGGGATTTAATTTTAAAAATTTCTAGTAATTATTTCTCTCGGGAACAAAAACAAAAAAAAAATACAGAGTAAATAGATCATAAAATTGTATAGATTTTTAATTAATCGAAGTCAAATTTCCACTTAGTTGAATAAAATTCACCTTCGATTAATTGAAGAATCTATAAATTTTATGATCTATTCTTGTATTTTGTAACTTATAAGTAATTAGATCATAAAATTTATAGATTTTTTTTCAATTAATGGAAGCCAAATTTTATACAACTCAGTAGAAATCTATACAATTTCTTTTTTAGGTGAAAATTTGGTTAAAAACTTTAGTTTTTAAAAGTTTTAGTTCCTAAAATAAATAAAATTAAACTAAAATAGATACAGAAGTATAAGAATTAAACCCAAAACAATTTAAAACTTAACATAAACATACTAAATCAGCGTGGCAAAAAAATACTATAAGAAACAATAATACACCTACGTTCTCTTCCAACATTTCCACAACTTGCATTGTTGATTCCTCCACGGTCCAGTCAACAGTTTTAACCACTAATTCGGGATGTTCTGGTTTCTCATACGCCTGATCAATTCCTGTGAATCCTTTAATGATTCCTTGTCGGGCTTTTTGATACAATCCTTTGACGTCGCGTGACTCACACACTTCGAAAGGTGTATCGATAAAAACTTCAAAAAAGGGCAAGTGATTGTCGCGATGTATACGTCTTGCGACTTCGCGATCCTAGAAAAAAACAAGATTAGAAGTAATATGAGTAAACCCATATAGGGATCACTTTGACATTTCTCGGAAAGTTAGGGCAACACTGTATTTTAATAATATTATAATTTATGTGGGCACTAGGAGAAACTTTTCGCGGAAAATTTAATCAAAATCGAATAAATGATGTAGCCACAACGAATTTTGGTAATTTTTTTCTTGGAAAGTTGGCAACACTGTAACAGTTGTTAAAATTACATAAATTATATGAATACTAGGAGAATCTTTTGTGAAAATTTGTGTAAAATCGGTTAAATAACATGGCCATAATAAAATTTTTAAAACTTTTGTAATTTTTTCTCGGAAAGTTTTCATGACTGGATATTAATAAAATTATATAATTAATGGGAGCATTAGGGAAATCTTTTCTGAAAATTTGATCAAAATATGATAAATAACGTAGCCAATATGAATTTTTAAAAACTTTAGTAATTTTTTTCTCGGAAAGTTGGCATCACTGGAAAAAAATAAAACCACATGACCATCTTGGGTACTAGACAAATTTATCCTGAAAATTTCATTAAAATCGGTTGAACCGTCTAGGAGGAGTTGCGATCACAAAATTTTGTCTGAGGACCGAGCGAGCGAGCGAGCTGACGACGCACATCCATACACCCACATAAACTAAGTTCAGATTCGTCATCTAGAGGCTATATGAAGGATTTCTATTCACAAATTTTTTTTTTTTTTTTGAAAATGTTACAGATACCGTACCAAACGCTATACCACTTTTTCCTTGCAGTCAAATTGGTAAAAAAACAAGTCTAAACACGTTGAAAGTGTCTATTCTGTCACCCCCAGAAGATCACGGTTTGATATTTTTTCTAGTTTCGCAGGAAAAAAATTCAGAAATCTGTTCTTTCACTCAGAGAAAATTCATAAATTTATAGTCGAATGAAAAAATCGATTCACTTTGCGAATTTTTTCCTGCAAAACTACAAAAGCAATCAAACCGCGGTTTTCTGCAAATAAAAGAACAGACTTTAAACTTTATTCACGAATTTTTCAATTACTTTTGTCACAAAACTGAAATAAAAAAAACAAACTTGATTTTAAGAAGGTATATACCTTTCTTGATCGAAAAAAATCGACTAACTTTACGAATTTTTTCCTGCAAAACTACAAAAGCTATCAAACCGCGGTTTTCTGCAAATAAAAGAACAGACTTTAAACTTTATTTAGTAATTTTTTATATTACTTTTGTTCGAAAACAAACTTAAGCACAAAACTCACAAAACAAAAATCAAACTTACCTCTGAAAAAGGCGACACAAAGCTACATATACTAATCACGCCGGAATCAGCAAACAACTTCGCAACTTCCGCCACTCTTCTTATATTCTCTTCCCTATCTTCTTTACTAAATCCTAGATTTTTATTCAAACCCGTTCGGATATTATCCCCATCCAAGCCATAGGCTGGTATTCCTCGGGATACCAAATAAGCTTCAAGTTCAAAAGCTATGGAGGTTTTCCCCGCCCCCGATAACCCCGTAAGCCAAACAGTACACCCCCTAAAACCCCGTAAATGTCCCAAGATCTGACCTCGCTTCGCCCGCGAAACATGGTGTTTTTGCTCAGTTACGTTGGTTGCTATTTGAAGACACTGTCAAAGAAATGAAAGGAAAATTGTTTTTTATATTGAAATTAAACTACTTTAGGTTAAAGTTCTCTATTCATATTTATTTATAATTGCGACGTTTCGTCAGGAAGAAATGATACAAATGACATTTACAGTTGAATTGAAAGTTGTTTTTTCTAATTGAAATAACTAATAATAATTGATTTAGAAAAAATTGCAAAAATTGCAAAAAATTTATATGTGAATGTAATTTTCCATAAAAAAAATTGTAAATTATCATAGCAAAATTGCAAAAATGTTGTTATTTTTTACTGTTAAAACCTATATAATATTTTTGCAGTGTACAATGTTTTTATCAGAAAGAAATAACACAAACGACATTTACATTTACAGAACATAGAAACAAGTTACTATATAACAAAATATAAGTAACTAGATCATAAAAATTATAGATTTTTAATTAATGGAAGCGAAATTTTATCTAACTTAGTAAAATTTGGCTTCCATTAATTAAAAATCTATAAATTTTATAATCTAGTTACTGATTTTGTTACGTCTAGTAACTTGTTTCTATGTTCTATTACTATTTACTGTAAATATTATTTGTATCAGTTTTTCTGATGAAAACGGACATTGAGTTCGTCGAAACGTCGATTATCAATAAATATATTATTACAAAACTTTAACCAAAAACAGTTTTATTTCAATATAATGAGTTCTGAAAGTTTTTTTACATCTTAATTTATTGTAGTTGCGATGTTTTAACATAAAATTTTCATATATGTCCACATTCAAAAAGTGTTTTATTAATATATATATATATATATATATATATATATATATAAAATATGATTAAGAATAAATAATAAACAAACATATGCAAAAACAAAACTTTTACTTCAAGAATGCTGAGCAGTAATATGAGATTTCACATAAATTAAGAGACATATTAAATTTCGTGAAAAAATTAATCACCCTAATTCTCTAACAAAGTTGCTAAGTTTTAGCAACGTTGCTAACAACTCTAACCAATAGGAACAAATATAACAGCTGTCATTTTGATTTTTTATTTAGTGTCAGCTAATATTATTGGCTAATGTTCTTAGCAACGTTGTTAAAACTTAGCAACTTCATTAGAGAATTAGGGTGTATATCAGGTTAAATTAATTAATATTTATATATAATCGACGTTTCGACGAACTCTTTATTAAAAAAAACTGATACAAATGACATTTACAGTAAATAATAGAATATAGAAACAAGTTACTTATTTGTTAGTCTAGTAACTTGTTTCTATGTTCTGTTAATTTACTACATCATTTTTTCGTGATAAAGACGGACGTTGAGTTCGTCGAAACGTTCGATTATAAATAAATATTAATACAAAACTTTAACCTAAAGCAGTTTTAATCTAATATAATGAGTTCTGAAAGATTTTTGACTTTTTTGCAGGAAAAATTCCTGCTATTCCTGCAAAAAGTCATACTAATGCAAATACTAAAAAAATATATTACTTTAATAACATTTTTACTATTAATTCAAGAATAAATACACGTTTGATCTATAAAATTGGTTACAAAAATAAATATTTAAAAAATTTACATTCCTTACAAAAATTCCCAAAGCACTCCAAAAATCTTACAACCAGCCATTTAACGATCATATCAACCATTTTTTTCGGATAATAAACTATCTAAATACACCAAAATCATCTACCTGCTCTAAACGTACCCCCATTCAGTCGTCAAGTTACCCATTCAAAAAAAACCTAATATTTTTGTACTTATTCATAAGATCTTTACCTAATACAAACATTAATTCTATCAATCATCCTTCTCAATTGCTCAATTGCTCGTCAGATTAATGTAAATTATTAAAAAATAATAATAATAAGTAACTTATCAAATAAATATAATATTCAACCCGATTCTGCAACGAAGTTGCTAAATTTTAGCAACTAATATAATTGGCTAATGTTGTTAGCAACATTGTTAAAACTTAGCAACAGAATTAAGGTGATTATTATAATAATTTCAACGAAAAAAAAACTCACTTGTTTCCAGTCATTTATACCATTAGGATACAAAATCGTTCTAATTTGTGACATAATAACAAACAAAAATATTCGCGATAAAAAAAACTGCACAAAAATAATTTCTTCTCTCACTAAAACGCCCGTTCAACCAGAAAACCCGATATGTACTAAAAACTTTATAGGCGATTTGTAAATAAATTCCACTCACAACAGTATATGTTCTTTATACAATCTATGTCTATAGTGAAATTTAACTCTCAAACAACGTGTTTTTAAAATTAAGTACACACTTTCTCACGATTATGGATGAAATACCTATAGCAAATAAATTAAAACAACGATTTAATAAGTTTTATTCAGTTTAAAGTAACGCAGTTAAAGCTAAACACAATATTATTAATAAATATATTCGATAGAATAAATGATATTTTTACTTTTCCAAAGAAAATACTTATAAAAGATTTACAGGACAATAAATTTGTATATTATCGCAAATAAATTAATAAAAACAAATTACAAGACAAATTGACAACTGATTTCAATAAAATCAATATTATTAAAAGATATATTCGATTGAATTAATTAATATTTATACTTTTCCAAAAAAGAAAATGTTAGAATTTTATTTATAAAAACATTTGCAAGAAAATAAACTTGTATATTATCGCAAATAAATTATTAAAACATCGTTTCAATAACCAACTTTAGTTTAAAATAACCGTGGTTAAAACCAATTTCTAATAAATATATTAGTTTGAATAATTGATATTTATATTTTTCGCAAAAGAAAATAAGTTAGAATTTTATTTGTAAAAATATTTGCAGAAAATTATAAATTAAAACTCCGTTTTAATAACCAACATTATATGTTTTATTTAGTTTAAAGTAACCGTGGTTATATCTAAATAAAATTTCAC
Organism: Clivina fossor; assembly: GCA_963966155.1. Taxonomy (NCBI): domain Eukaryota; kingdom Metazoa; phylum Arthropoda; class Insecta; order Coleoptera; family Carabidae; genus Clivina; species Clivina fossor. The sequence continues at coordinate 9,404,246 of OZ014569.1, read as the reverse complement.
AACCGTTTTCGATAAAACCAATATTACTAATAAATATATTCGATTGAATAATTGATATTTATATACGTTTATAACGCAAATTTGTAAAAACAATGCAGGAAATTAATTTATATATTTCGTACGTGTTATTAAAACATTTGGTTACAAAAAAATTTGTTTGCAAGGTTTAATTTTATTTTTCATTCGTCTGCAAATAATAGATCGATAAATCGATATTTCTAATAAATATCTTCGATTGAGTAATTGATTTTTATATAAGTACGTTTTTAAAGAAAATTTGTAAAAACATTTGCCAGGAAATTAAATTTGTATATATCGTACGTGATATACATTTGGTTACAAAAAAATTTGTTCAAGGTGAAATTTTTCATGCTAATTTTTATTGATTAAAAATAATTGATCGATAAAACGGTTATATTATTGTTTATATAATTCTTATATCCATTTTTTTCTCTGATAACTGTAATAGTTCGTAACATTGGCTTGTATTGTAAAAAATGTATTATATTTTTATATAATTTTACAAATTTACAAGCAAAATAGCAGGCATTTTGTAATTATTAATTTTTTTCCTATTATTACAAGCTATATTGTAAAAAAATGTATGTAATATTACGTATTGGTGGTATAACTTCTTAAATTATGTAATATTACAGCTTGCATATTAATATTCTGTAATAATTCATGAAAATAATGATACTTATGGTACATATTTTGTGTGATAATACTAATAAAATATTTTAAGTGTAATTCATTCATTTCAAAATACATCCTTTACAGATAAATTTAGAAATATATAAATAATATTACAGAGCTAAACAAATTTTAGCTATTTATGGAAAATTCTCGACAGCAAATTTACTAAAATAAACTACTAAATAACTTTAATATTACATACATATGTACTTTTCCATCCCGTTGGTAATATATCATATTACCTAATGCTTTGTAATAGTTCTGATATTATATATTTTTAAACAATTATGTACTTAAAATGAAACAGCAGTTGAATAATTATATCTAGAAATACTGGGCCATAATAATGTCTCATGGTTTGTAGATAAAATTCTATATGTATTTTATGAATTTTAAACTTTAATTACACGCATTCATGTTAAAAAAAGTTTTCTTCACTCCAATAAAAAAGTAAACAATTTACTTATTTGATGTCAATGACTTTCGTCAAATCGAGAAAAAAAATATGAAATATTTTGATAAATTTTTTTCCAATGTATAAAACATTTATTATGTTTGTTTATTTAGATCAAAGATAACTGCGTCTTGTTATCATTAAAAAATAAACTGTCTTACATAATTAAGCAAAGGATATCGTGTTTGTTTATTTATATTTAAAAAAAAAAATACTCTAAAATTATAACATACATTTTTAGACATTCCCCAAGCAAGAAATGTTTATTAAAGTTCGTCAAAAAGTCTGCATAAATAACGTAAATTTTCAACAAAATTGAACGAATTTTTTTATACGAAAAAATTCCAAGTATCGTCTTTAAGATGATGTACACGCCCCGCAGAAACAAAACCTGTTTTGATTTAAAAAAAATTGTCAAATTTTGACAACACAAAATTTTTTTCGACTCAAATTACCAAACTTGCGATGCTTTGTCGTAAAGTTATGATTTTTTGAAATTTACCCTGTATTTTGGCGAGTTCAAAGTACAAATTTTGAATATTTACACGATTTTAATGACCAAACAAATGTGTTCAATGGTAAAACATTCTTCGGTTAAGAGAAAAGTTAGAAATTATGAAGCATTTTGCAAAATGCAGAGTAAATTTCCAAAAAATCATAAGTTTGCGTCAAAGCATCGCAATTCCTTGAAATTAAGCAAAATTTACATAGAAATGGTTGAATTTTTAAGACCGCTTGGTAACTGAAAAAAGTTTTACCATTGAACACATTTGTTTAGTCATTAAAATGGTCTAAATGTTCAAAATTTGTCTTTAAACTCGGAAAATGCAGGATAAATTTCAAAAAAATCATAACTTTGTATTAAAACATCGCAAGTCTGTGAAATTAAGCGGAATTTACGTAGAAATGTTTGAATTTTTACGCTCGTTTGGTAAATTAAATAAACAAAAAAAATTTCTTGTCAAAGTTTGATCATTTTCTTAAGTCAAAACATGTTTTTTTCTACGGGGTGTGGCGGAATGATTCAAACGGGACAAATCTTACATCATCTTAAAGCCGAAATTTCGAACTTTTTCGTACAAAAAATTTCATTCAATTTCGTTCAAAATTGACCGAGTTATACCCGATTTGAAAATCGGTAATTTTTCTAGATACTTTATTTTAAACTGACAAAGAAAAACTATCGTTTTATGGACACAATAACCTAATAATGAATTGAAAAACTGGCTAAGTATATCTATTTCTATAACTCATTCTGTTTTTTACAATAATTACTGTAATATTAAATTAAATATATCGAAAAAAATTACACCTTTTTACAGTTATCGCCAAGGTCACTACGATTTACCATTTTGTTTATCTAATATATGAATATTGAATGCTTTTTTTGTGTAAACGAATAAAAAGTAGTAACAAAAGTAACAAAAACATATACAATTTAAAGCAATCAAACTCTGATTATTTTTTTGACAACTTACATAACCTAGATAAGTTTAATCACGAGTTTAATTATCATAACTTACTTAAACACAATCACTAGCGTTATTATTGCAAATGAAAGACATTTCTTCCGAAATTAATTAATTTTCAATAACATTTCAAACTTTTAATTATTTTTTTTGACAATTTATGTAACCTACATTAAATTTAATCACGAGTTTAATTATCATAACTTATTTAAAAACAATTACAAGTGTTTTTATAGCAAATACGAAATATTTTTCCAAAATTAATTAATTTTCAATAAAATTTCAATTGATCGCGGTTTTCATTATCACAACCTATTTAAACACAATTACAAGTGTTATTATTGACAAATAAGAAATCATTTATCCTTAATTAATATTAAATTGTTTTTAATAACATTTCAATTGATTTTAAAGCACCGTTAACCATACAATTGACGTTAAAATATGTTTTTAATACTTACTAACCGTTTTCTGCTTTTTCTGTCGAATATCTTCACAAACTGACATATTAATGATTATTATAACTAATTTTAATTAATAACTAATTAACTAATTACGATTTACTAATAAATATTCGATTTAAATTGAGAAAATTGTCCAAAGCCTTAACTTCAAGCAAGGAACTGTCACTAGTGTTCTTAATATTATTTATAGATGGCAGCAGATGTACCAATCTTGTAAATAAAAATATATTTTTTATTATTATTATATATTATATTATTATTATTATTATATTATATAAAATATATATAATAAATAATCACATTTATAAATATTATTTCAATATAATTAAAACTTGTCGATACATATTGATAAATAATATTTATTTATTACAATATTGTATTATAAATAGTATTTAATATGTATTTTACGTATTTAATAATAATAAAACTAATATAAATAAAAAATTGATAAAATTATATAATATCAAAGAGCAGCATTAGCATTTATAAATTTCTTCCTGCCAAACCAGACGAGTTAGAGAAAAAAAGTTACTTAACTATTATGTAGCTAATTTTTTTCTCTATTTTACTGAATTTTTTCAGATGTTTTTGAGCAAGTTTTGACAAAAAAGTCTTATTTCGAAAAGAAATCGCAAAAGGGTACCCCTTGAGAAATTTTCCAAAATTAATTTTTTTTTCTACTAAACGATGAATCCTAGAATAATAGTTTTTTCACACAATTATAGTACTCATTATTCCGCATTTTTCCATACCATGCTTATTTTCCTACACCGCCTAGTTTTTGAGAAAAAAAATTAAAACCTATAAAATTAAAATCAATTATATGACTCGTATCCATGACAACCACTGCACTAAACCCCGCCCATTTCATAATGGCCGACCTAGTACCATTGATTAATGCGATTACGAAAATAGTCCATATATGTACTGTACATAAGGTTCAAAATTGGTTCATATTTACTATTAGTAGCAAATTCAAATTAATTTTAAATAATTTTTTTCATTTATATTAATTATATTATTATTAAACATATAAAAAATATTAAAATAATATTATTATTTATAATAAAATTGTAAATAAATAAATAAATATTTAATTAAGAGACTGGAAATGAAATCGAAAGTGGAACTTAGGAAGGTCGTTGAACTTTAGAGCTATCAGCTGATAATTTTCAATGAGAAAATATTACATATTATCAAGGTTATTTAAGCCTTTTTATCATATTTTGAATAATATTATGTAATTTACTAATTAAATTTCTTATAATTATTGAAAATATCTACGAACAAACTGAAATATAGAACTTAAAAAGGTCGTTGAACTTTTGCTGTCAGCTGATAATTTTCAATGACAAAATATTACGTTAGATTATCAAGATTTTTTCAATCATTTTCATCATATTTTGAATAATATTAATTGTAAAATAATTTACTAATTAAATTTCTTATAATTATTGAAAATATCTACGAACAAACTGAAATATAGAACTTAGAAAGGTCGTTGAACTATTGCTGTCAGCTGATAATTTTCAATGACAAAATATTACGTAAGATTATCAAGATTTTTCAATCATTTTCATCATATTTTGAATAATATTAATTGTAAAGTAATTTATTAATTAAATTTCTTATAATTATTGAAAATATCTACGAATAAACTGAAATATGCATATGTTTTTTGTGGTTTTTGGTGTCATGCAAGCTTGTTTAGGTTGGGATTACGAAACAGGTGAAATTAATGAAAAAAAAAACGATTATAAATAAAGAGATTTATGTTTTTACAATAAATAAATTCAGTATTTTACACGCTAATATAGTTTTTTTGTGACCTGCACCTCCATAAACCTTCTTTTCACAATTTCTCTTCCATTTCCATATATTTACATTCTATCCAGAAAAATATTCGATATTTTACGATGATTTTTTTGTTTGTGACCAATTATTTCCGATAAATTATCGATTATCTATGTTTATTTTCTTTAAAAATAACATACGTTACATTCTATCGAGAAAAATATTAGATAATTTAAATGATTTTTGTTTGTGATCAATTATTTCCGATAAAATATCGATTACACACGTCTTTTTTGTTAAAAAAAACCAATACGAATACTAGTTTTATCTTATATTTACATTTGAAATAATTACACATTTACTTAAAATGTCTGTTGATTTTGATTTGTGACCAATTATTTCAGAATTCAGATAAAACGTCTATTTTTGCACAAAACTTGCAAAAATCACTAGTTTTATTGTTAAACATGCATTTTTAATATAAAATGTTAATGATTTTGATAAAATATTGATTATTCACGTCTTATTTTTCTTAAAAATCATACGAACACTTGCAAAATTTACTAATTTTATTGTTAAACATGCATTTTGATAAAATATTGGTCTATTTTTCTTAAAAAAAACAACATACGAACACTAGTTTTATTGTTTAAACATGCATTTTTAATAATAATAATATATAATACGATGATGAAACTTTATGATTAAATATTTGGTCGAGTTATAAACAAAAATTCTTTGGTATTTAGTCTATTATTTACATTAAAATAATCGCTATTTCATAATTATCCTATTACAAAAACACTTTGAGGTTTTGCTAAATATATTTTACAGTTTATAGAATATTATTTCTAGCTAAACAAGGACCTATTTTACTATTTTTAATATATATATATATATATATATATATATATATATATATATATATATACACAATTTTGATATATAAATTATATTTTGACGCACTTTACCCAAAAATATCACACATTCGTTTGAAAATGCCAGCGAGACGTAACATTTGACCAGAACTGAAAGAAATACTCGAGAAAACGACGGATTTTTTTAAATAAAATCAATTGATTTCCAATATCCGAAATAGGAAGTTTGACTGTACGAATCAAATTGTTTTTTTCGAGCGTTCCAAACGAAACTAAACTACAAAATAAATAAAACTAACGCACTAAATAAACCTTAATTTTAACAGGTTATTTCGGTGAGGAACGAATATTGAAATATTATGTAGTGACTTTTTATTTTCTAGTAAATTATAATAACAAAAAGCGAATATTGCGAATATGGAACTAATAACAATGATACGTCTCGCTGTGCATATATAAGCCAAAGGCACTTCTTGATCTAAACTGTCGCGACATTCTTATATATTTACAAATTACAATTACAATTTCTGGAAACTAAATATTTATATTTCTCTCTCTCTCTCTCTTCCTATTTCTACCAAACGTTGTTTCAATTCAATGATTAACCAGAGCTTGGACAGAAATTACCAAAAAAAAAGTAGTTGAATTCATGTCTCAAGTAAAAATTCGTTCGTTCGCCGAAACGTCGATTTATCAACAAATTATTACAGAAACTAAAACCCAAAACCGTTTTGATTCTAATATAATAAGTTTTAAAACTGTTTTTCTCACTACTTTTTTACAATATTTGAATATTTGCAAAGTAATTAAATTACAAGTTATTTAATCCCTGTCCAGCTCCGATAACTAAGTTTTTAAACACAAAATAAAACTCTAATATTATATATGTTAACAACAATACGAGTTAATATCAATCAAAAAATAAAAATGTCTTTATCACAGACAATATTTTGACAAACAAACTCAAATTTTGAACTGTTTTTCTGATAAATGAATTGAGATTCTTAAAATTCATTCATTTTGATTTCTTCTTCCACAAAAAGGTCTCAATATATCACATAAAAAACACTAGATTGGAAAATTGGAATGTAATAATATACTTATTACTAAATATTTATATATATATATACTCAAATTTATACTGGCAGAGACATTTTGTTTTTGAGAAATTTATCACTATTGGTGTCATGGGATGTTTGTCCCAGTTTATGGGCACATTTGTCCCAATAGAGAAATATATTGTCTAGTTTGTTTTTAACATAATTGCGACAAAATTAGCGATTCTTCAAATTTTGCATTTCCAATTATTGAATAAAAAATTCATGATTTTCTTTGTTATTCCTAATAATATTGAATTGAATTATCTATTATCTAATCTAGATAATAAAAAAATACTGTATCTTTATCTAGATTAATTTTTTCTGTATCTATTGTTTATAATATCCAATATTTCTTCGATTAATATTCAATAAATATCGATTGATTTCGAAGAATCGCTAATGCTACTGTAAATTTATGGGACCAAAAATACGATTTCTTTGAAATATTACAACACATTCAACAAAATGGACATTAGTTTCATAAGATTTCTTTCATTTATAACCAGGACATGAAACCGGTAAAAAATCATTAACGGTTGGTAAATATAACCGATATTTCAAATATTTCAACCCGGTAACATTCAACTGTAAAAGTTCTGGAATCAAAACTGGAAATATGAAATGATTTCTAAATAAATATAATTATAAATTAAGAAAACAAGTATTTTATAATCAATAAATAAATTTTGTTTTGGAATTTGTAAGTGCAAAATAATTGTTATTATTTGATTACGTAAAAATATTAATCAAAGAAATTGAAAATAAATTTGTAGTTTGATAAATATACAAGCATTATTTACACTTTCAAACGCGACCTGCTGCTAGCGGCCTTAATCCTAGCGCGATCCGCCCGAAAAAAATGAAAATTAAACTTGAATATAAAACCAATAAAATCATTCCAAAACAATCATCTTCCATTTTGTTTTAATGGCGAAAAAAATCGCAAAAATGAGCATTTTTTTCCGGAATATCTAAACTGGTTTGACCCGATTTTAAACTTCTGGTTATTGACCTTAATATTAGCGCAATTCAGCTCCAAAAATTGGCAATTAAACTTGAATATATAAAAAATAAAACTATTCAAAAACATTCATCTTCCATTTTTGTTTTACTGGCGAAAAAAAATCGTAAAAAAGAGCTATTTTTTCCGAAAGTCTCAACGGATTTCAACCGATTTTAAACTACTGGTTATTGGTTTTAATACCAGCGCGATCCGAGTAAAAAAATTGGTAATTAAACTTGAATATATAAACAATAAAACTATTCAAAAACATTTACCTTCAATTTTTGTTTAATTGCCGAAAAAAAAAATCGCGAAAATGACGACATTTTGACCGGAAATCTAAACACAAGTTTCAACCGATTTTAAACTTCTAGTTATTGGTCTTAATATTAGCGTAATCCAGCTCCAAAAAATGGAAATTAAACTTGAATATATAAACAATAAAACCATTCAAAAACATTTACCTGCCATTTTTGTTTTAATGGCGAAAAAAAAAAAAACGCGAAAATGAGTCAAAAATATAAATGTTTTCCAACCGATTTAAACTAGTTGGTTATTGCCCTTAATGAGCAATTTTTTCCGGATGGTTATAACAATTAACCGAAAAAATACTTTTACCAGTAACAAACCCTGGTCTTATTTCACATACATATCTACCATTCTACATCGCTTTTGTATACAGCACTACAAAAATAGCCGAAATTAATTTGTTATATATTTATACATATCTGTCTTTGAAACGTTTCTGGACTTGTGGCACATTTTCAATATAAAACTTCTATTTTTTTTAATCTATGCTTCTTGATAAATAATTTTGCTAAAGAAAATACCTAAAAAATAAAATTGGTTTTGTCCGGTTTTCATCGTTGTGTCGGTATTTCCGTTTGACTATCATCTTCGCTTTCCGTTAGCGCTGCTAATTGCGTATCCGGAAGTATTGTTAAATGTGTCGCATCTGATTGTAAAGTGCTGCATTCGCCTGGACATCCGGGACCTTCGCAATCTTTTTTCTGGAGGGCTTGCACGTAATTCTAAGGCAGAATTAGTTCCATTTTAGTTATACTATAATATATATTGTTAATTAATTTTTTTTTAAAATTGTTTTCGTTTAAAAACTTCAAGAGAAGCAAAAAACGTTTTGTTTGTTGTTTGTTTATTTCCGTTAATTAATCACATATTTATCAATTTAATATGCAATTGTAGGGCAGAATTAGTCCAGAATTAGACCAATATATTATAATAATTTTAGTTTCATTACTTTTTAAATTGTTTTCGTTAATTTTTTTTATTAAAAACTTCAAAAGAAAAGACAAAAACGTTTGTTGTTCAGACTTGACGCAAACTTATAAATTATTACATATTTATGAATTTAAGGCCATTTCAAGGCAAACAAAAGGCTATATTCAGATAGGTGGTGGGAATAAAAAATATGATTAATCTTAATAATAATTAACAACATATATATATTTTTTGGTAATCAAAATAATAATAAACAAAGAAAATATTGACAATTAAATATTTGATTAATTTTTTTTATATGCTACTTCTGTAAATATATAAAAATTGTTATTAAATTATTAATTGTACATAAATTTGCAAATTTTTCTAATAATTAGTTACCATAAATATGTAGTATTAAACGAATAAATCGAATGTAAAATTATCTTTTTTTTTTTGTATTCCCACCACCTGTCTGAACATAGCCTTTTGTTTGCCTTGAAATGCCCTTAATACGTAATTCTAGGACAAAATTAATCAGAATTTTAATTATCTTGTAATACAATTCATTAATTAATTTTATTTCATTATATTTTTAAATTGTTTTTGTTAATTTTTTCATTAAAATAAGCAAAAAAAAAGTTATATTTCCCTTCGGACTTGCTGAAAACTTATAAATTGTTACATATTCATGAATTTAATTTACAATAAAACAAAAAAAAGCTTTAGGTAATGATATACGATCAGTATATTGAAACGTTGAATTTTAATATAAAATTATACAGAATAAAAATTTAACTTTTTCGATCTAAAAAAATCAATTAACTTTGCGAATTTTTTACTGCGAAACTATAAAAGATATTAAATCGCAGTTTTTTTGCAAATGAAAGAATAGATTTGGAACTTTTTTCAGGAATTTTTATTTTTGTTGGAAATTGTCCAAGTTCCTAACCCTTTCTCTGCAGCTCTCTTCCCAGTTTCATCTGAAATAAAAATCAAAAGATACTCTTAAAATATGATATATTATCTGGTTTCTAACCCATTTCTTTCCATAAATATTCATTCGGAACAAAAAACCAGATAATATATCATATTTTAAGGGTGCATTTTGATTTTTTGATTCAGATTAACAAGATAGAAGACAAAGCTTCAAAGAAAGGCTTAGAACTCGGACGATTTTCAACAAAAATACAAATAAAAATTCCTGAAATAAGTTCAAAGTCTATTCTTTCACTTCCTGAAAACCGCGATTTGATATCTATTCTAGTTTCGCAGTAAAAAATTCGTAAAGTGAATCGATTTTTTTAGCTCGAGACAGATATATAGCTCCAAAGATTTTTTTATTTTAAAATTAAAGTTATTAAACTAAATATATAACTAATGAAATATACACTGTAAAAAAATTACATAATATTTACATATAACTGTTCATGTAAAAAATTACATAAAACAATTTATACACTAAAAACAATCTACGGCTGATCTTTACAATAGTCCCCCCAGAAGTTGCTGTATTCACAAATATTGAAAAAACCAGATTTGCGCATGCGTAAACATCGGAATGCGCATGCCTGGTGTGTATAAACCAGTGAACCTCAAATTGTTTCATTAGTAATTTAATCAATTTCGTCCGTTAAGACTTATGTTATGTTAAGAAGTACGTTAGGTTAAATTAGGGTAGGTTAGGTATGTAGGTTGTAGGTAGGAGTTGTGTTTAATAGACCGTTAAGACACATTTAAAATCAGATTTTGTCTTGTCACACATGTTGAGAGTCACTGGTTTTTCAACTAACGTGAGAACAGCAAAATATGCGAATCTATTGTAAATTTATACCCAAACTACGTAATTTTTACCCAAAACGATTTATGTAATAATTACATAATTTCAAAATGATTCCTTACTTGACTAATTACATCACCGTGAGCAGTTCTAACTTGATATAAATATCGATATTTCTTCTGTCTTAGTTCAGCGCGTTCTTGTCGGGTCCTAACTCTTTGTACACCCGGTACTCGTGGCTTTTTGCGACCACCAATCGCTATAAAACATACATAGAAAATTATTCCTTCCAACAGAAATACAAGAAGAAAAACAAAAAAAAAACAAGTTACTATCGCTATGATAAATTCCCCGGCCCGTGACAGCACACTGTGTTATCAAACCGGATAGAATTATAGTTGGCCAGACTGCAATTACAATCCACGAATACCAACATGGCGGCGATGCAACTGGTTTTAGCGTTACACGATCCCAAAGCCATGTTATTGACGAGATTCTTTCCACGAAATAATCTATCGATACTGTTATTATCGCACCGCCATAGATACTTGTTCCCAAAACGGTCAAACCTAGACAAATATACACCAAAATTGTATTGTTATTGTATATAATAAAATACATTGGCCCGTTTTAAAATTGATTTTAACTAATATTGGTTTTAAGACAATGTAACTGTCATAAAAACGGGACTAAAATGAATTAAAACACTCAAAAACTGCATCTCCGTGAAATTTTCAACCAAAATACCATGCCTGCATTGTGAGTTGCATATATATATATATATATATATATATATATATATATATATATATATATATATATATATATATATATATATATATATATATATATATATATATTACTTTCCTGGCCTAAACAAAATATCGGGACTAACTTTGGGAATTTTTTTCTGCAAAACTATAAAAGATATCAAACCGCGATTTTTGGGAGATGAAAAAATAGACTTTGAACTTAATTCTGGAATTTTTATTTTTACTTTTGTTGAAAATTGTCCGAATTCTATGCCTTTCTTCAAAGCACTGCTAAACAATGATAATTCCTGCCCTTTTTTCATCTGAAACAAAAATAAAAAACAGTGCTGAAATATGATATATTATCTAGTTTTTTAACCCATTTTGTCCGGAATGAATCAGTTAATATATCATACTTTAAAAGTGCTTTTTGATTTTTGTTTCAGATGAAACAGGCAAAAGAGTTATCATTGTTCGGGTTTGCAGTGCTTCAAAAAAAGGTTTAGAACTCCGGTAATTTCCAACAAAAGTAAAAATAAAAATTACTGAAAAAAGTTCAAAGTCTATTCTTTCGCCCCCTGAAAATCGCAATTTGATATCTTTTATAATTTCGCAGTAAAAAATTCATAAAGTTAGTCAAATTTTTTTAGTCCGAAAAAGGTACATATTATGCAGAGTTTCAAAGAAAGTATTAAAACTCCAATGTTTTTCAACAAAACTAGAAATAAAAATTCCTCAAAATAGTTCAAAGTCCATTCTTTCATTCATAAAAAACCGAAATTTGATATCTTTTGCAGTTTCGCAGAAAAAAATTCATAAAATTAGTCGATTTTTTAGATCGAGAAAGACATAGTATTTTAAAGTATTTATTTAAAAAGTACTATAATTGTTTCTAGGATTATTTATATCTTAAAACGTTAAATGCAATAAAAACTATTTAATTTATAAAACTAGTTTAAATTTGTTACATAATAAAAGCAAAAATTAATATTGAAATCTTGTCGGGTTTTAATTAAAACTACTCTAACAGAGTCTCTATGAATACAAAAGTGGTTCTATGAGTCGTGGTTTTGGGGTCATAATATTGAAACTTTGTCTGGTTTTAACTAAAAATCCTCCTAAAAAGTGTCTCTACGAATACGGGCCAATATTTCTGTGCAAAAATGATTCTATCGTTCGTGGTTTTGAGGGTCATAACTCACCTTTTCTCCAATATAAATTAAGTATAGCGAAGAGTAATCCAGATGCAAGCAAAACGCCTACACAGAGCCAAACTGAGCCGGCCGGGGTAGTCGTGGCGATCAGATGGTCAGCGCCCGCCAAAGAGGCAAGCCCCAGCAGTAAACCCGTGTGCAAACCAGTCATAAATAGTCCCACATACTGCACCAGCATTGTTATCAGACCAAAAAGTAATCCAGCTGATAAGGCGACACCTAAAAACGCCCCACAGACAAAATTATTTCCACAATTAGACATCTAAATTAGTTGCGGGGGTGTTTTAATTAGATGAAACGAATTTATGATGATTTTAAAACATGTAATTATTTACTTTTTTTACTGTTAAAAGTTTGGATTGAATTATATTTTATTTTTGATTAAATTTATTAGTTAGTTTTTTTAAGTAGTCTAAATTCGACAGCTCTTAAAATTATTTATAGACAATTTTCTTTTATTTTCCGTATGTTTTAAAGGCCTACAAAGAAGATTTAAAATAAATCGAAAGCTTGCCTATTAAACTTAAAGAAAACATAAATTAAAATACAAAAAATATTAATTTTCAATAATGTTTCCTGCCAAACCACTATGAGTTAGAGAAAAAAGTTACTTATCTATTATGTAGCTAATCTTTTTCTCTATTTTACTGAATTTTTTCAGATTTTTTAAGGAAAAAAAGTCTTACTTTGAAAAACTCACAAAACTTCTAAACGATACATCCTAAAACAATGGTTCTTTTACTCAATTATAGTACTCATTATTCCACATTTTTTCATACCATATTTATTTTTCTACACCTCATAGTTTTTAAGAAAAAAAAATGAAAAACAAAAAATCGAAAAAAATTCTAGCGCCCAAACGGCAAGTGCTAGCAAATTGAAACTAATACCAAATTATATTTCTTCGAATTTAATTCGAGAAAAAAGTTATTCGCAAACATAAATAAAAGAAATGATTTTAATTCAAAAAGACTTCAAAATGTGATGTATTTTTTTTGTTACTATAAAGATTAAAAAAATTACCTGCATTACCATATTGTGGCATCAAATTCTCTTGTAAACAGATCAAATAGACGATAACCGAACCAAAAATAAATCCGGTTAGAAACATCACAGTCTTGAAACATCTATAGCCTGTAAAATAATAATTATAATCAATTTTATTTCCATAGATCACTTAAGAGAGACTAACTTTATGAATTTTTTTCTGCGAAACTAAAAAAGCTAACAAATCGCGGTTTACTGTGGATGAAAGAATACATTTTGAACTTTTGGCAGGAATTTTTATATTTATTTTTGTTGAAAATTGTCCGAGTTCTAACCCTTTCTTTGAACAGACGGCTGTGCGTTAACAATAATAACTCCTGCTCTATTCATCTGAAACAAAAATCAAAAAGTACCCTTAAAGTAATCTAGTTTTTGACCAATTTTTTTCCAAAAATTTTCATTCGGCACAAAATCAATCAAAAACCACATAATATATAATATTTTAAGGGTGCATTTTGATTTTTGTTTCAGATTAACAAAGTAATAAAGTAGGAATTTTGCAGAGCTTTGTAGAAAGGGTTAAAACTCGGACAATTTTCAACAAAATTATAAACAAAAATTCCTAAAAGAAGTTCAAAGTCTATTCTTTCACCCCCTGAAAACCGCGGTTTGATATCTTTTATAGTTTCACAGAAAAAAATTCATAAACTTAGTCTCAGATTAACAAAGTAACAAAGTAGGAGTTTTGCAAAGCTACAAATACAAAGAAAGGGTTAAAACTCCGGCGATTTTCAACAAAATCATAAACAAAAATTCATAAAAAAAGCTCAAAGTCCATTATTTCAATTCCAAAAAAAAAAAACTGCAATTTGATATCTTGTATAGTTTCGCCAAAAAAAATTCATAAATTTAGTCGATTTTTTGTTAGGTCCCCATAATACAGGTATTAAAATCATCTTACAAAATAGATAATAAAATCAAAATATATTAAATCTACAATAAAAATACATGACATAATACATTTTTTTACTACAATATATATATACCGGGTGTCTACTTTCTTTTTGTTACATAGGGAATACAATGCTAAAATTTTCATTTGGTGATAAATTTTCCCCTAATTATTATAGAACAAAAGTACAAATACAAAAGTTGTTTAGAATTCAAAAATGCATCAAATGATGCCAAATTTATCAATATAGGATGTTCCGATCAAGAATTAGAAGCAAATTAAAATTTCCATTTTTGCGCTCTTTACATCAAAGTGCCATGGAAATTAAACAAATAATTTCATTTCTTCTGGAGTTTGAGTTTGACAGATCGTATTTATTTTATTGTTACGTTCTGTATTATTATCATTATTATTGAAAATAATGAATAAACTTAAGGTAAATGAAAAAGTTCAGTGCGTAAAATGGTATTTTACTGGAAATTCGATACGACGAGTAAGAGATTTATTCAGCGCTTTCTTTGAAAACCGTCCCATACCTTCCGCTATGACTATTCGTAGGATAATTAAACAATTCGAAGAAACTGGAAGTGTGTTAAAACGTTGTAAAAATTGTAGAAAAATCAACGCAGAAGATCAGGAGGAGAATTTAAATCAAAATGCAATTAAAGAAAATACATTGAATATACTTTTGTGTGTAACGGAAAACCCAAATGTTAGTGTGCGTCAACTTGGTGCTGAATTAAATTTGCATCCTTCAACAATACATAAGGTACTAAAAAATGAAAAATATCATTCTTATAAATATTCCACGCACCAAGAGATATTTGAAGCGGATAAAATGGCTAGAAGCGAATTTAGTAACATTATTATGGAAAAATCCAATTTAGACAGAAACTTCTTGAAATCTATTTGTTTTACTGACGAGTCTACGTTTACTTTACACGGCGAACCTAATACACAAAACTTTAGAATATGGAGCCAAACAAATCCTCATTTAATGGTAGCAACACGTACCCAATATCCAGAAAAAGTTAATGTATGGGCTGGAATTTTTGGCAGGTGTATAATTGGGCCATTTTTTATTGAAAATAATTTAAACAACGAAAAATATTTGGATATGTTGCAAAATCATATTGGTCCGCAGTTAGAAGAGTGTGCAACTCAAGATAATGTTGTCTGGTATCAACAAGACGGATGTCCGGCACATTACAGCTGCAACATTAAATTATATTTGGATCAATGTTTTCCAAATTCATGGATTGGTAGAGGTGGTCCAATTAATTGGCCAGCTAGATCGCCCGATTTAGCACCGTGCGATTTCTTTTTATGGCCATATTTGAAGGAGAAAATTTATAAACGACATATCAAAAATCTTGTTGATTTGAAAAATGCCATTGTTGAAGAGTGCAATAATATAACACAAACACAATTAAGCTCTGTACGTCACGAATTTTATAACAGATTAGGTTATTGTTTGGCAGTTAATGGCGATTTATTTGAACATTTAATTTAAATTGTTAGTTTCGTTTTTGTTCTCCTATATCTTGTATTCATGAATTTTTCTGTTTTATAGGTATATTGAATATTGTAATAAATAAAGAAAGTTTTACGGAGTTCAGCTATTTACTATTTATTAAACTCTTATCCGACGTTTCACTGCACAACTTACAGCATCCTCAGGGATAAGTTTAAATTATTATAATAAATATATTAGGCATAATGCCAGTCATCTAATTCAAATGTATTGTTTTTATAACTTGAAGTTAATAAATAAATTAAACAATTACTTAAAATTATAATGGAGACATTCACAATTTAAAACCACAGCTAGTACGTAGTGTACAGCCGAGTAAAATACCCTTTCATTGTAATAAATAATAAATACTTAATACTTTTTATACTTAATAGCTTTTCATTTACATTAAGTTTATTCATTATTTTCAATAATAATAATAATAATAATAATAATAATAATAATAATACAGAACGTAACAATAAAATAAATACGATCTGTCAAACTCAAACTCCAGAAGAAATGAAATTATTTGTTTAATTTCCGTGGCACTTTGATGTAAAGAGCGCAAAAATGGAAATTTTAATTTGCTTCTAATTCTTGATCAGAACATCCTATATTGATAAATTTGGCATCATTTGATGCATTTTTGAATTCTAAACAACTTTTGTATTTGTACTTTTGTTCTATAATAATTAGGGGAAAATTTATCACCAAATGAAAATTTTAGCATTTTATTCCCTATGTAACAAAAAAAAAATAGACACCCGGTATATATATATATATATATATATATATATATATATATATACCGGGTGTTCGTTCGTCAAGTTCGTATGGGTGTTTAACATGTAATTTCGATAAATTGCGATATACTACTTTCTCGAGTAAAATTCGAAGAAATACTAAGAGCACTTTTCGATAGGGCATAAAAGGTTCTATTATTTGGTTTTAGTTCTAATTTGCTAACATGTGCTGTTTGGGCGCTAAAATTTTATTTTGATTTTTTGTTTTTTATTTTTTTTCTCAAAAACTATGAGGTGTAGGAAAATAAGCATGACATGAAAAAATGCGGAATAATGAGTACGATAATTCAGTGATAAAACCATTATTCTACGATCCATCGTTTAATAGAAAAAAATTAAAAACTGAATTTTTGAAAATTTGACAAGGGGGGAGGACCCTTGAGATTTTTTCAAAATAAGACTTTTTTCAAAATTTGCTCAAAAAATCTGAAAAAATTTAGTAAAATAGAGAAAAAAATTTGCTATATAATAGCTAAGTAACATTTTTCTCTAATTCATACTGATTTTGCAGGAAAAATTATTGAAAATTCTAAAAATCATTTTAAAATTTTCAATAATTTTTCCTGCCAAACCAGAATGAGGTAGAAAAAAAAGTTACTTATTTATAATGTAGCTAATTTTTTTCTCTATTTCACTGAATTTTTTCAGATTTTTTTGAGTAAATTTTGAAAAAAATCTTATTTTGAAAAAATCCAAAGGGTCCCCCCTTGTCAAATTTTCAAAAATTTAGTTTTTAATTTTTTTCTACTAAACGATGCATCGTAGAATAATGGTTTTTTTTCACAGAATTGTCGTACTCATTATTCCGCATTTTTCCATGGCATGCTTATTTTCCTACACCACATAGTTTTTGAGAAAAAAAATAAAAACCAAAAAACTAAAACCAAATAATAGAACCTTTTATGCCCTATAGAAAAGTGCTCTTAGTATTTCTTCGAATTTTACTCGAGAAAGTAGTATATCGCAATTTATCGAAATTACATGTTAAACGCCCATACGAACTTAACGAACGAACACCCGGTATATATATATATATATATATATATATATATATATATATATAATATAATTAAAGAATAATAAAATAAATACGTAGACAGTGTTATTAAAATTGAATGTTTCATTTTTATTAAGTATAATATCCCGTCCGATCTAACTAATAATAAGAACGATTTATTTTATTTTCGCGTTTGTCATTTTAATTCGCTGACATATTTAGATGGTCATTTGTATAAATTTATTTCAAATAAATTGTCGCATCAGACACCCGTACACATAATAGGCACAATAACAAGCCAAGATATTGCAACCATGTTGTCAAAAAATGTTTTGAACTACAAATTAATACGAAATGTAAACAATTCTTGATGGATTCTTTATGAAGGCTGTATTCAATTAACGCAGTGTCGCAGTCAGGGAAATTATTTAATTATTATTCGTGAAAATTATAGAAATAATTATACTTTTCAACGAGAAAATACAGCTTAAAACCTTGAAAATTTACATAAAAATCATCAGAAAAGTTTTTTTTTCAGAAAATGATTTCCTACTTATCCTGCAAATGTTTCAATGTTCTTGTTATTTAATATTTACTGTAAATGTTATTTGTATCAGTTTTCCTGATAAAGATAAACATTAAGTTCGTCGAAACGTCGAATATAAATAGAACTTTAATCTAATGCAGTTTTATTTTAATATAATGAGTTCTGAAAGATTTTTTTACTATATTAAATATTAATTTTATCAGAAACATATTAATATTATTATCTTGTATATAATTCCTGTAGAAAAAATCTGATTTTTACGTAAATTTTTCATTTTCATTTACGTAAATCAATTATTATAATAAAATTATTTATGCAACAGGATGAGATATTTTATAGAAAGTGTATATTTATACATACGGTATGTATACGCAATTGGCTATTTATACATATAGTATTTTTACGCAATTGGCTATTTAGGGTAGGTTAAGTTAGTAGGTTGGTTTTGGTTTTTCTTTTTTTTTTTTTTTAGTATGTATAAATAGCCAATTGCGTATACATACCGTATGTATAAATAGCCTCATCCAAAAACAAAATTAATGATGCGACCGATTTCTCACACGATGGAGAATTTTTTACCAGCTTCCACGGTAGTGCAAAGTGTGTTCGTGCATAGGTATTTCGTGCTGTCGAATGGAATACGGCCTATATCCGCATCCAGAGAGGGAGAGACCGTTAACGGAACGCCAAAGCGAACCGGTCGGGGCGGCGGTAGTGGGAGTATTACCGTTTCGGCGTTGATCGATTTGTCTATTTTCCCCCCCAGTTCGCACAGGGCTACCAACAGCACCCGGAAACGGGGAGGGGGGAGGGGGAGACCACACCCTTATGCCGTGAAAGAGATGGGAAAATTTCACCTCTACAATTAGAAAAATTGCAACCCCCTGTTTTTTCTTGTACATTGCGTTGCGAGTTTGCTAGGTTTGGAGTCGACAATAAAAAAAATAAGATTAGAAGTATATGGATAAACTCATATATAGACCACTTTGACATTTCTCGGAAAGTTGGCAACACTTTTAATAATATTATAATTTATGTGGGCACTAAAAGAAACTTTTCTGAAAATTTGATCAAAATCGAATAAATAAATAAATGATGTAGCCACAATGAATTTTGGTAATTTTTTTCTTGGAAAGTTGGCAACACTGTATTTCTGTATTTTATTAAAATTACATAAATTATATGAATACTAGAAAAATCTTTTGTGAAAATTTGAGTAAAATCGGTTAAATACCATGGCCGTAATAAATTTTTTTCTTGGAAAGTTCGCAACACTGGACATTAATAAAATTATATAATTAATGGGAGTATTAGGGAAATCTTTTCTGAAAATTTTATCAAAATCGGATAAATAACGTAGCCAATATGAATTTTTTAAAATTTTAGTAATTTTTTTCTCGGAAAGTTGGCATCACTGGAAAAAAATAAAAGCACATGACCATCTTGGGTACTAGACAAATTTATCCTGAAAATTTCATTAAAATCGGTTGAACCGTCTAGGAGGAGTTGCGGCCACAAAATTTTGACTTACGACCGAGCGAGCTGACGACGCACATCCATACACCCATATAAACTAAGTTCAGATTCGTCATCTACAGGCTATATGAAGGATTTCTATACATTTTTTTTTTTTTTTTAAAAAAATGTTACAGACACCGTACCAAACGCTATACTACTTTTCCTTGCAGTCAAAGTGGTAAAAATAAAATTAGTTGACTCCGACTCCAACTGCTAGTTAATTTTTTATTTGGCTCCAACTTTTGTTTGATCCTGATTTTAATCATAAAAAAGACAAAGTCTTACTTTAAAAATTACAATTAGTAAAAAAAACTATATAATTATAATAATGTGTGTCTCTAAAAAAGCTATATAATGATTAAGAATTATTAATCATTATAGCTATTTTCTGAGTCAGAAATCATATTTTTCAATTTCACACCACTCCGTTAATAATCATCGGAATGGCATGAATGACATTTTTTTTTATTTATTTGGAGTAATTTTGGCGGGTGGGAGCAACAAATTTCCGACTTCACCAAAATAAGAACCACCCTAGTATACATATATATATATATATATATATATATATATATATATATATATATATCCCTTTTCATAATTTAAACAATTTAAAAGGGATTTTATTGAATGCACAAATAATCAAAAAAAGGTCTGGCAAAAGTTTGAGCGCCACAGAAACTGTGTTCGAATTTATAACTTAAATAAGTTTGTAGGGGCTAGCCGGCCTTCTCCGGTTTCTAAAGGGTATAATACATTTTCAAGGGCTTGTATTCGTGTATAGTAGTGTAATGTACTTTAAACTTTGTCGGGCAAAGGGTTAACCAGAGCATATATTTGCATTTGATGTATTTTGGTCGTATATCGTTTTACATACGAGATGTTATGGCTTAAGAGTGATTGAGAAAAAAATCATTCAATTTAAATTGTTCAATTATTTGAATTTAAATGCGATTCAAAAGTGCATTTATATAAAGAGTGCTTAATTTTATATTGTTTAAAAAATGTCCTATGAAAAATTACTGATACTGCATAGCCACGAAATTGAATGAAATTTTGCGTCCGAAAAAATTTCAAGTCTCATCACACACATCCCGCAGAAAAAAAAAAATCATGTTTTGACTTAAAAAAACTGTCAAACTTTGACAACAAAATTTTTTTCGACTCAAATTACCAAGCGAGCGTAAAATTCAAACATTTCTACGTAAATTCCGCTTAATTTCAAGGACTTGTGATGTTTTGTCGCGAAGTTATGATTTTTTTGAAATTTACCATGCATTTTGCGAATTCTAAAAAACTAAAAAAAAAAAAAAATAATTTTCGACTCAATTTACCAAGAGGGTGTAAAAATTCAAACAATTTGACGTAAATTCCGCTTAATTTCAACGACTTGCGATGCTTTGACGCGAAGTTATGATTTTTTTTTTTTAGTATTTTCCCCTGCATTTTGCGAATTTTTGGGGCATAACTTGGTTAATTTTGGATAAAAGTAGATTAAAAAAATATTGAATCCTCCTCTTTAAGACCGTGCAAAATAATTCAACATTTAAGCTATTCCGTCAAACCCCAAAAAAAAAAAATGGTTTTTGACTTAAAAAATTGTCAATCTTTGACATTTACATACATACAAACACAATCACGCCATGTACCCAAAAGTATGTGGCACAAACTCTTTTCATCATCCCGAAATCAGTCACCTCCAAACATTCCCATCCAAACAAGCAGCTTTCACTTCATCCACATTTATAATTCCTCCTCTCATACATGCTCTTTTATTCCTACTACTTGGAAACTTTCGCTCAAGCAAAACACTCTCAATCATACCACTCCAACTACTCATCGGACGTCCACGCAAACGTATACATGACATGTATGGTATATAAAAAACAATTTTGACTTAATTTACTAATTGGGTGTAAAATTCAAAAAAAATTGAAGTAAATTTCGTTTAATTTCAATTAAATAGGAGAGCTCGAGTACGAAATAGATTAGTGTATGATGAATGTGAAATTGAAAGAAATGTTGTAGCAAAAGTTGGTGTTAGTCAGTTAAGATGGTTCGGACATGTTGAGCGAATGTCTAATGAACGTTTGGTTAAAAAGATTTATTTGAATGATTTTAATGGTATACGTTTGCGTGGACGTCCGATGAGTAGTTTGAGTGATATGATTGAGAGTGTTTTGCGTGAGCGAAAGTTTCCAAGTAGTAGGAATAAAAGAGCATGCGATGAGAGGAATTATGAATGTGGATGAAGCGAAAGTTGCTTGTTTGCGGATAGGAATGTTTGGAGGCGACTAATTTCGGGATGATGAAAAGAGTTTGTGCCACACCCTTTTGAGTACATGGTGTAATTGTGTATGTATGTATGTATAAAAATAGTTGTTTATTATTTATGTCAAAATATTGATAATAACTTGTTTCCATTTTCTGTTTATTTATTATAAATATCATTGATAAAGACGCACGTTCAGTTCGTCGAAACGTTGATTTATTAATAAATTATTACACAAACCTAGAACCTAATGCCGTTTTATTCTAATATAATGAGTTCTGAAAGTTTTTTTTTACTGTGTTAAATATGTATTATATTTAATTTTCTATAAAAAAATTTAGAATAAAAAACAAAATCACAAATTTTCACCAAAAAATCGTTACAAAAATCACAACCAACCAACAAAAACACTATAAAAAGATTTTGTCCCTCTTAAACAAGCGAAGCTTGATTTTTCTCATATATTTTTCCAGTACATCCTATTTCGTATTAGAAAATCTGTTGTACAAACATCAAATTTTTGAAAATTGTAAATTTTAAGCAAATATATTAATTTGTAACATAAATATTTTTTTTTATTAAATAGTTGTGAACAACACATATTGATTTTATAACACATTTTGGCATTTTGCCATAAATATGTTGTAGCGAATTTTGATAAGACCTACATTTTTGGATACTACACTGTGGAAAAAAGTTGCCATTTTACATAAAAACCATGGTAAAAAAATTAGGAGTACATATTTTTTCAGAAAAACGATAAATTTTCTGTAAAACTAATATAATTTTGTTATTTTAAGTATATTATATATGTTTCTTTTATCGAAAAAGTAAGTAAACTTACATAAAATATAAGTATTTTATATTGATATTATGTAGAAAATTTCCTGTTAAACTAATGTAAATCAGTCGTAAAATAATTAATTTACTATATATTATACATGTTTTTTTTTATCGAAAAAATAAGTAAACTTAACATAACTTAACATAAAATATACGTATTATGTATAAAATTTTGCTGCGACATCTGCAAATTTACTGGTGTAAATCGGTTACCAATTACCATATTTTTTTTACAGTGTACATTCAAATTATTTTGTTAATAAAATTGTTTAATTCTCTAAAAATGCGAACAAAGAATATGATAAACTAAACAAGAAACAAAAAAAAAATCCCAAAGTAAAAAAGAAATGAAATAAAATCTACATAAGTTTATGTTTTGTGAAAAATATATAACAATAGTTTTCCGCTTGACAAAGTCAGTGAACTCATTTCGAGTTCATACACATATTCAAACAAATGTCAGCATACAGGGTGTCCCAACAGTCTGGAATCGGTCAAATATCACGAGAAATGCACATTAAATCGAAAAAACAAAAAATACGTATTTTTTTTTTCGTTTCGATTTCAGACTTTTGGGACACCCTGTATATATATATATATATATATATATATATATATATATATATATATATAGAAAAACATACATTTTATTTGAAAAAAAATATGATTAATCTTTATTACAATTAACAACATATATATTTTTTTGGAAATCAAAATAATAATAAACAATAAAAATATTGACATATATGACTGCTGTGGAAATGAGATTTTTACGTGGGGTATGTGGTGTAAATAGGAGAGATCGGGTACGAAATACGATTAGTGTATGATGAGTGTCAAATTCGAAAAAAATGTTGTAGCAAAAGTTGCCCCGTGTTAAGAGTCAGTTAAGATGGTTCGGACATGTCGAGCGAATGCGTCTAATGAACGTTTGCTGTTAAAAAGATTTATTTGAATGATTTTGATGGTATACGTTAGCGTAGACGTCCGATCAGTATAGTTGGAGTGGTATGATTGAGAGGGTGGCTTGCGTGAGCGAAAGTTTCCAAGTAGTAGGAATAAAAGAGCATGATATGAAAGTGGAATTATAAACGTGGATAAAACGAAAGTTGGATAGGAATGTTTGAAGGCGACTGTGCCACACCCTGTTTCGGGGTACATGGCGTGATTGTGTATGTAATGTATGTATTAAAACAATAGAATATAAAGGCTGGACTTACCGAAAAAGCTATAGAGCACACCAAACACAATATAAAGTGAGCAGATCGCAGCCAAAATCGGATCATAGTTAGTATCAATGTAGGCGCATTTATTCACATAGGGTCCACCGCCACCGTGCACGCCGGGGGCAAACCCATTCCCACCACCCACCTGGGTGACATTGACACGCGGTGGCACCAACGAGTCGGGCTGCGCCCCATGTCCATGCGTCGATGACATCGCCCCCGCCGAGATGGCCCCGCCACCGACACTGTAACACGCAACAGACAAAGACGGACCTTATATAAGTACATATATTCAAGTCAGTCAAGTTAGCACCCCCCATTCTCCAAAAATAAAAACAAATTAGCTCACATTTATGAGCTATTTATGAGCTATTTTTGAGCCACATTCAAAATTTTTGAGCTGCAAAACTATGCATGAAAAACATGTTTTTTGATGGGGGGTGCTAACTTGATTTCAAGTTAGCACCCACGCTATCAAAAATTTTTAAAAAATTAAAACAAATTAGCTCATATTTATGAGCTATTTATGAGCTATTTTTGAGCCACATTCAAAATTTTTGAGCTGCAAAACTATGCATGAAAAACATGTTTTTCGATGGGGGGTGCTAACTTGAAATCAAGTTAGCACCCACGCTATCAAAAAATTTAAAAAAATTAAAACAAATTAGCTCACATTTATGAGCTATTTATGAGCTATTTTTGAGCCACATTCAAAATTTTTGAGCTGCAAAACTATGCATGAAAAAAATGTTTTTCGATGGGGTTGCTAGCTTGACTTCAAGTTAGCACTCACGCTATCAAAATTTTTTTAAAAATTAAAACAAATTAGCTCGCATTTATGAGCTATTTATGAGCTATTTTTGAGCCACATTCAAAATTTTTGAGCTGCAAAACTATGCATGAAAAAAATTTTTTTCGCTATCAAAATTTAGTTTTAAGTTTACATGAATAATAATAATAATCCTTATTTAGTTCAAATGCTTTACCAAATACAAAATAATAATATAAAAATACTAATATATAAATGTAAATCATATAGAAATATTTTTAAATTTATTATAAACATAAAAATACTTTATTTAAATAATAATCCTTAAGGCTAATTTTTAATATTTTTATATGTAATTTCTTAAAACTATCAGGTAACTTATTATATATTTGAACTCTTTTAAACAGTAATGTATTTTGTCCTTGTTTAGTATTTTTTTGAGTAATATAAAATTTATTCTTTTGCCGAGTATTACGATTATGTACATATTCAGCTTTAGCTAATTTATCTTTAAAATAATCAGATTGAGGACCTAATTTTATTTTACGGATTAATATAATTATTTGTATTTCCATTAATTCTTTTATATCGCACTGTACCACTGTAATTCTTCTAACATTTTTTGTATATTTCTATATCTATAGCATTTTAAAATTATTCTCATTGATCTGTTTTGAAGTAACTCTAATTTATTTATATAATTTTGACTAGTTAGATACATTATTGAGCCTACAAAATAAAAATGCGGACAAATTATTGTATAAGAGTTGATTTATGAGTTACTTGAGAAATACAAAAACTGCTTTCGTGCTACATATTCAAAATAGAAAAAAATTATTGTTTAATAATGTGATAATAAATTTAGGTTATGTTAGCACCCCCGCTTTTAATTATAAATAAAATGGGCAATATTTTACATGAGATTTATGGACTCTTTATGAAGTAGTTATGAGTATCGAAATTTATTTTTGTGCACCACTTTGGACACTCGAAAATTCACACTGTTCTGCCCGTGCGAAGAATGAATTTTCGAATTTTTAAAATAGAGCTCAAAAATAAATTTCGACGCTCACAATTAGCTTATAAAGTGATCAAACACTTTTTAAGAGAATGAATTGGTTTCAACCAATATCCAAATAATAATAACAATAAATAACAATAACAACAATGCATAGTATTGCAGCTCAAAATTTTTGAATGTGGCTCAAAAATAGCTCATAAATGTGAGTTAATTCGTTTTAATTTTTGGAGAATATTTGATAGCGCGGGTGCTAACTTGAAGTCAAGCTAGCAACCCCATCGAAAAACATTTTTTTCATGCATAGTTTTGCAGCTCAAAATTTTTGAATGTGGCTCAAAAATAGCTCATAAATAGCTCATAAATGTGAGCTACTTTGTTTTAATTTTTAAAAATTTTTTGATAGCGTGGGTGCTAACTTGAAATCAAGTTAGCACCCCCCATCAAAAAACATGTTTTTCATGCATAGTTTTGCAGCTCAAAAATTTTGAATGTGGTTCAAAAATAGCTCATAAATAGCTCATAAATGTGAGCTAATTTGTTTTAATTTTTTTTAATTTTTTGATAGCGTGGGTGCTAACTTGATCTCAAGTTAGCACCCCCCATCGAAAAACATGTTTTTCATGCATACTTTTGCAGCTCAAAAATTTTGAATGTGGCTCAAAAATAGCTCATAAATAGCTCTTAAATGTGAGCTAATTTGTTTTTATTTTTGAAGAATGGGGGGTGCTAACTTGACTGACGTCATATATTCTAATTAACAAGATTAGAAGTATATGGATAAACCCCATATAGAGACCACTTTGACATTTCTCGGAAAGTTGGCAACACACTGTATTTTAATAATATTATAATTTATGTGGGCACTAGGAGAAACTTTTCGCCAAAATTTGATCAAAATCTGATAAATAACGTAGCCAATATGAATTTTTAAAAACTTTAGTAATTTTTTTCTCGGAAAGTTGGCATCACTGGAAAAAAAAAAACCACTTGACCATCTTGGGTACTAGACAAATTTATCCTGAAAATTTCATTAAAATTTTGACTTACGACAGAGCGAGCGAGCTGACGACGCACATCCATACACCCACTTATAAACTAAGTTCAGATTCGTCATCTAGAGGCTATATGAAGGATTTCTATACAATTTTTTTTTTTTTAATGTTACAGACACCGTACCAAACGCTATACCACTTTTTCCTTGCAGTCAAAGTGGTAAAAATTAAGAAACAAAAAAATATATTAATTTTTCCGAAATATTCGATAAATCAACAAAAATACTCTTTAGTTAAAAGAATCTATATTTTTAATTATTTTTAATGTTTTTATTTCTATTAAAAACATATTTTCGAACCATAATTTAGAATATTTTACTTCTACTAACACTCATAATAATAAATTTATTTTCTTTAATTTGTTCCTGAATTATAATTTCAAAGGATTATAAGGAACAAGTTCCTTATAATCCTTTGGAATAATAATAATTATTAATTAATTAAAGGTATAATAATTAGAAGTATATAATTAATAAAATTTATTATTCGAAACTTATATAATTTGTATGTACCTATGTTTTAACGTAACAAATTCTTGTATATCTAGAATTTTTATTTAATTATAATTAGAAAAAAATAAAAAGTCACCTCTAATTAATTAAATATTTTCCATTTAAGCTTTTTAAAGATTATTAAAAGCAAAATTATTATCAAAACAAGATTAGAAGTATATGGGTAAACCCATATATAGACTACTTTGACATTTCTCGGACAATTGGCAACACTGTATTTTAATAATATTATAATTTATGTAGGCACTAGGAGATACTTTTCTAAAAATTTGATCAAAATCGAATAAATAATGCAGCGACATTAAATTTTTAATAAATTTTGTGATTTTTTTCTCGATAAGTTGGCAACACTGTATTTTGTTAAAATTGCATAATTTATTTAGGCACTAGGAAAACCTTTTTATGAAAATTTGATTAAAATCGGTTAAATAAAATGGTTTTTTTTTACTAATTTTTTTCTCCGAAAGTTGGCAACACTGTATTTTGTTAAAATTACATAAATTATATGAATACTAGGAGAATCTTTTGTGAAAATTTGA
The DNA here is from genome assembly GCA_963966155.1 of Clivina fossor. Taxonomy (NCBI): domain Eukaryota; kingdom Metazoa; phylum Arthropoda; class Insecta; order Coleoptera; family Carabidae; genus Clivina; species Clivina fossor. Next base: position 9,375,870 of record OZ014569.1, on the reverse strand, counting down.
GTAAAATCGGTTGAATAACATGGCCATAATAAAATTTTTAAAACTTTAGTAATTTTTTTTTCGGAAAGTTGGCAACACTGAATATTAATAAAATTAAGTAATTAATGGGAGCATTAAAGAAATCTTTTCTGAAAATTTGATCAAAATCGGATAAATAACGTAGCCAATATGAATTTTTAAAAACTTTAGTATTTTTTTTCTCGGAAAGTTGGCATCACTGGAAAAAACCAAAACCACATGACCATCTTGGGCACTAGACAAATTTATCCTGAAAATTTCATTAAAATCGGTTGAACCGTCTAGGAGGAGTTGCGGCCACAAAATTTTGACTTACGACCGAGCGAGCGAGCTGACGACGCACATCCATACACCCACATAAACTAAGTTCAGATTCGTCATCTACAGGCTATATGAAGGATTTCTACACAATTTTTTTTTTTTTTTTTGAAAATGTTACAGACACCGTACCAAACGCTATACTACTTTTCCTTGCAGTCAAAGTAGTAAAAAATACGCCTTACTGAAAGTGATCGCTAGTTTCATTTTTAATTTCATTAACTGAGTATAGAAATAAACCGTAATTTTTGTATTGACTTCGCCGGGATTCGAACTCGGCACTCGTAGAAAAAATTTGTGACCGTACAATCACACAATGCATTGTATATTTCTTTAATTTTCCTAATGGTAAAAGTGAAATATAAACAATAGGTTATGTTTATCCGTGTTGTAGTTCACTTTGTTTGCCGATGTGCTTTTGTTGCTAGGATAATAGTAGCAGGATAATAGTAGCAGGATAGTACTAGGCAACAAGAGTCCGATTTGTCGTTGTTATACAACCGGTTGCTATGGTTACGGCGTTTTGCTAGTTGCGATCCTGCTACCGACATCTATGTCCTTGGATATTTATATAATGTGAATATATGGTTGCCATGGTTACAGGATGTTTGGTTGCTGCCAAAATCGTCCTTTTTCCATCTCTCTCTCTCTCACACACACACACATATATACATACACTCTAAAAAAAAGCTATGTAATTTTATCTACAAGCCATGAGACACTATAATGTCCAGTATTTCAACTGCTGTAATTTTATACATAATTGTTTATATAATATCAGAACTATTACAAACATTATGTAATATGATATATTACCAACGGGATGGAAAAGTACATATATATGTAATATTACAGCTTTTTTTTTTTATAGTAAATTTAAAGAAATACAATGTTTTTTAGAAAAAAATATTCCAAATATGTAGAAATTTTCTCCAGAATAGTAAATTTTTTTATAAAAAAACTCTAACCTGTATTCCCACCTCTTTTATTTATGCAAAAAGTGCTTTTATTTTTTGCTTTAAAATAAATTTTCACTACCTTTTAACAAATATGAATAATATTTCTATATTTTTGTATCTAATATTATAAAATTCGAATAAACTAATTAAAATTGCTTAATAATTAAACGTCAAGAGTACTTTTGACAAAAATTACTTTTAAAAGGTGAGAATACGGGCCTTTATTATTAAAAACTCAAATTGTACAAATCAAAAATATAATTACGATTAAATTCATACATAAAGTAATATTATTGTCAGTAAACGCGTCCGAAGGCATTACTTTTTGACCAATCCTTAAAAAATTACACGTTAATAAGCAGGAAATACATATAACGGATTTTAATACTATTCCCAAGTTCTAGGCCGTAATTTCAATGTGTTGAAAACTATTTTTACTACTTTGACTGCAAGGGAAAGTAGTAAAGCGTTTGGTACGGTGTCTGTAACATTTTCAAAAAAAAAAAAAAATTGTATAGAAATCCTTCATATAGCCTGTAGATGACGAATCTGAACTTAGTTTATGTGGGTGTATGGATGTGCGTCGTCAGCTCGCTCGCTCGCTCGCTCGCTCGCTCGGTCGTCAGACCAAATTTTGTGATCGCAACTCCTCCTAGACGGTTCAACCGATTTTAATGAAATTTTCAGGATAAGTTTGTCTGGTGCCCAAGATGGTCATGTGGTTTTGGTTTTTTCCAGTGATGCCAACTTTCCGAGAAAAAAATTACTAAAGTTTTTAAAAATTCATTGTGGCTACATTATTTATCCGATTTTGATCAAATTTTCAGGAAAGATTCCCATAGTACCCACATACATTACGTAATTTTAATATAATACAGTGTTGCCAACTTTCCGAGAAAAAAATTACCAAAGTTTTTAAAAATTTATTACGGCCATGTTGTTTAACCGATGTTGTTCAAATTTTCACAAAAGATTCTTCTGGTATCCATATAAATTAGATAATTTCAACAAAGAACAGTGTTGCCAACTTTCTGAGAAAAAAATTACTAAAATTTTTAAAAATTTGTTACGGCCATGTTGTTCAACCGATTTTGTTCAAATTTTCACAAAAGATTCTTCTGGTATCCATATAAATTAGATAATTTCAACAAAATACAGTGTTGCCAACTTTCCGAGAAAAAAATTACTAAAATTTTAAAAAATGTATTACGGCCATGTTGTTTAATCGATTTTGTTAAAATTTTCACAAAAGATTCTTCTGGTATCCATATAAATTAGATAATTTCAAAAAAGTACAGTGTTGCCAACTTTCTGAGAAAAAAATTACTAAAACTTTTAAAAATTTATTATGACCACTTTATTTAACCGATTTATGTGATAATGTCAAAGTAGTCTATATATGGGTTTACCTATATACTTTTAATCTTGTTATAATCTGGGTTTAATATCATTTTAATAGTTCGGCAGAAAAACATTTTACTAAAAACAAAAAATAAAAAATTTTAATCTTGCTCTGATGTTATTATATACAAGATTTTTTTGTTTATTTATAAATAATTGGTAATTGCTAAATTACATGTCAATGACCTTTTGACTATATAAATATATATATATATATATATATATATATTTTATATTCTATTATTTAATTTATGCGTAGGTCTATTTATATTTAAAATGCATATTGTATTTATGCAGTTATATTCTGCGCAATATTTATTGTATATTAATTTATTTTATATAATAAATTTATAAGTTTTAAATTACATTACCTATAAAATTTTACATATATAATGTAAATTTTATATTGATAAAACAAAATTTCATATAAATATAGCAGAATTTACAGAAATATTGTGTTACTACATAAAAAAAAGAAATTATTATAAAAAATTGTAGAATTTTACATCATTTCATTAAAAAATTTCATATAGACGATCTATGTAATTTTTACATGGACTTTTTTTTCCAGTGTAGTTAGAACACAAGAAAATAAAAATTTTTCATTTATAAAAATTATATTATATAAAATTTTAATTAAACCAAACACCAGGTGTTTTTAATTTACATAACCAATTCTTACGAATTATTAGAAATATGTATAACCGAAATATTTGCAAAAAAAAAATGCAATATGGCTGTAATTGGGCAAAAACCAATCAAACTTAAAACAAGTACACTTGAATATATTTCACAATTTATATATATATACAATGTTTTGTTTCTGCGAAAACCACATCGAAACCATTTCGTTGACACCAATTGAATTGAAACAAGGGTGCCGGAAGGGCGGGGGGTGGGGGTGGGGTGAGAGATTGCTGGCTGGAGAAGGACAGGGAGACAGTGGATCGATCTCCCACAGTTATTAACCCTTTTACTGGCGTCGCGACGACGACACGACAGCCTGACGCCCGTCATGAACATATGAGTAATTTATAAACAATGATAGAATAATACGACGCATATATATATTATGTCAAGTTAAGTAACATTATATGTTATTAGATGTTCAAGAATAATTGTAGAATATTGATTAATTGTTTGTATAAAACTATATGATATTAATTTTAATATATTATTATATTAAATAAATAAGGTTTAGGATTTTTCAGTTCTGTATAATTTTAAATTAAAATTCGACGTTTTGATCATTTTTATTTATACTTATATTTTGATTTTTTCTAGAATTGGCTTAATTACTTTTTATCCGAAATTATTTATAATTCAGTTCCAAGTAGCTTGATTTTATCAAGCTAGTTGCATTTAAAAGCTTGGTTTGACTTGAAATTTCAAGCTAAAAAGCTTGACTTAAAAGCCAAGTCAAGCTCTTAAGTATTAATAAAAAAAAAATTGAAAAAAATAGAAGCATAATATCTCTGAAACTGAAAGTTTCAGCGAAAAATATGTAGCATTCTATAGAGAAAAACACGCTACATATGATAGGTAGTTTTGGTTCGATTTCTTAAAAACTTACCACCGAAAAATTATAACGCAAAATACATCTCAAAATACAAAAAATTTCAAAATCATATCAATTAGAGCGTAATATTTCTGAAACTAAAAGATTCCGCAAAAAATGTATAGAATTTTGGTTGGATTTCTTAAAAACTTACCTGCGAAAAATTATAACGCAAAATACATCTCAAAATACAAAAAAACTCAAAAATCATATCAATTAAAGGGTAATATTTCTGTAACTAAAAGTTTCCGCGAAAAATGTATAAAATACTTTTCGATAGAAAAAAAAACACTCTACATAAGATATTTTTGGTTGGATTTCTTAAAAACTTACCACCGAAAAAGTATAACACAAAATACATCTCAAAATGCAAAAAATTTCTAAAAATCATGTCAATGAAAGTGTAATATCTCTGAATCTATAAGTTTCAGTGAAAAATATGTAGAATACTTTTCGATAGAAAAAAAAAACATGCTACAAGATATTATAGATTAGATTTCTTAAAAACTTACGAAAGAAAAAATAAAAAGCAATATTTTCAGAACTAGATTATAATATTGGATTTTACTAAGTTACTTAACATTTTATATCACTTGGCAAAACATCTACCTAAAGATAATTGGCCAATTTGTCACTATCAACATAATTCAACGCTTTAAAAAATAAATTATTTCGCCCCCAACATAATATGTCCGCAGTCATTTGTTCAAACAAAACACTATCATAAGCCGCCTTCGATAATGTTATCGCGGTTATTCCGGAAATCTATATATGACGCATCAGAAACCAAAAACACTTCCATCTTCAGACAATTTGACCGAAAATTACTGTCATATCGAAATACGTCGAATATTAATTAATTAATTAATTACGATTGTGATAAGTTTCTTATTATGTTGTATAAAAATGTAGATAAATTAACATAAGTTCATATTTTACAGTAATTTTTTTCGTTACTCAGTTACTTCAGTGAAATTAGTGACACATAAACCATCTGAATAGAAATTGTAATATTTTTACACAAACATTCAAGCTAAAGTTCGAATATTTTTACTAACTTTCAAACTCAACTTAATTATTTAATTAAATAAATTTCACACTTATAAAGTGTGATTTCAAATAAAAAAACAAAAAAAAAATGCATAATTAAAGCATGTTTGCAACTGTAGCATTTAAAAACAAGTAACAAGAAAAATCATTAAAAATAATTACAAATAAACATTAAATTTTATCATTTGTTCGACAAGAATTCTTGTATGTTTCTCTATAAATTATTAATTGAAAATTCTTCAATAGTCATATGTTACAAATTAGATATAACTAAAGATTATGTCATTAAAATAACTTTTGCAATTTCATGTTTTCTTCGTGGAAAATTACCTGAAATAGTTATAATTTCAATTATATTAAACACGGTTAAATTAAGTAATTAAAAACAATGTAATTAAGTTTCATTTTCATTATACTTATATAATTTATATATTTTATAACATTGGATGCAATTTACGTATACTACGTGTCTATATAGTAGTTTTAAGCAATATATTACTAAATATAAACAAAAAAAAAAAACAAACTAAATAAGAAATTTCAAAATCAAGGTTATAATTTCCTGGAATTTTAGTGAAAACCGGAAATAGTAACAACTGACAATCTAACAACGTCCCCTTTCGAAAATAATTAACACAACTACAGTAAAAACACACAATAAATAATTAAAAAAATTAATGAATTACAGTTTGTTTTTTTTAAGTTTCTTTTAGCAAACTTACAAAATTGTAAGTTTTGTAAGTTTTTTACAAACGTAAATTTGCTTTAGAAATTTTCCATAAATAGATAAAATTTGTTTAGTTCTGTACTATTATTTTTGGTATAATTTCATAAATTTCTAAATTTACATAAAGGATGTATTTTGAAATGAATAAATTACACTTAAAATATTTTATTAGTATTATCACACAAAATATGTACTAAATCTTAAATATTTTGATGAATTATTACAAATATAAATATGCAAGCTGTAATTTTACATAATTTAAGAAGTTATACCAATTCTACATTAAGTATGTGAAGCAATTTTGCAGAAACTAAGCAATTTTACATACATATTAAGTTATTTTTACTAACTTTTTGTGATTATTATAAATTATGTACAAAATAATACAAAATTTTGAGGTAAAATAAAATTACAAATTTTTTATAGTAAAATTTTATTATTATTTCTCTGCAATTTCGCTATTTCATTTACTAGAAAAAGATTAAAAAATTCTTAAAAATTACAGGTTTAACAGATGTAACAGATTAAATCTAGAACAATCATTTAGTAAAACTAAATTGAACCAAACTACATATTCATTAACTTATAAAAAATACAACACAAATGCATTTTTGTTATATCAGTTGAATTTTTTCCAAACTAAAAAACAAAAAAAAAAAACTTAGAGACTTTTTCAATTTTGCTCATACTCATAAAATATTTTAACTTTTAACATTTAATTTTGTAATATTCTAAATAATAATAATAAAAAAATAATAAGAAAACAGTATTTAACTAACTTTCTTTTCGAAAGGCAATAATTTATCTAAATTACAATTTCTGTTATTGCAGTAGTATAATTAGACAAATTTGTTTTGGAAAGTATGTAAATATAAATATAATCAAAATTCATATTAAGATTAGCAATATTGTTAAAAAGAAATATTTTCTCTATGCTATGAAACAAATCTAATTGATTACAAACAAGTTTTAAATTAAATTAAATTAAGTATGAGATAAAAAAAATGCCATTAAGTAGGTAAATAGGACAAATAATTAAATACTATCTTCGGGATATATTTTAATTAAGAATCAGTACCTACTGTGAAAATAGTAAAACATCTTTCAGAACTCATTATATTAACAATAAAACGGCTTTAGGTTTAAAGTTCTATATTAATATTTATTAATAATTGACGTTTCGACGAACTCAAAGTCCGTCTTCAGCAGGAAAACTAATTAATGATATTTACAATAAATAAACAGAACATAGAAACAAGTTACTAGATATTAGATTATGAAATTTGTAGAATTTTAATTAATGGAAGTCAAATTTTATTTAACTCACTAAAAAAAAACCTTTCAGAACTTATTATATTAACAATAAAACGGCTTTAGGTTTAGAGTTCTGTATTAATATTTATTAATAATTGACGTTTCGACGAACTCAACGTCCGTCTTCATCAGGAACCTAATTCAAATACTTTTACATTCAATGGTAAACATAAACAATTTGTAAAATTCGCGTAATTTTTAATCAATAACTGTTGTTTCATTTATCAGTTACATGGAATTGCTTAATTGTTTCAGTTTGTCGGAAATTACCGTGAAATTTGTCAACGTTATTTTCAAAATAAAATATCTCATCGTGTAGTATGAATTTATTATCTGGAAGTGAGATATGGCTACATATTTCTTCGTATTTATATTGAATCGCAATGCAAAACACAATATTCATATCAAGAGTTTGTTATATATAACGGCAAATTGCTTATCTCTACCGATAACAAAATTGTAGACCATATTAGACAGATAATAGGAATTAACCCTTTCCTCCCTGCCGCGAATAATTATAGATATAGTATACTTGTATTTAACTTTAAACCTATAGCAGTTTTATTTTAATATAAGTTCTGAAAGATTTTGTTTACTTTTTTTTATAGTTTTTGATAGAGTTCGTCGAAACGTACGATTATAAATAAATATTAATACAGAAACTTCAATCTAAAGCAGTTTTATTATAATATAATAAGTTCTGAAAGATTTTTTAGGTTTTTTTTTGCAGGAAAAAGATTTCCTGTTATTCCTGCAAAAAATGTCATACTAAAAAATATATTACTTTATAACTATTTTTGAAATTTAACATAAATAATAGTAAAAAAATCATTGATGAAGCATAAAGTTGCTTGTTTGGATAGGAAAGTTTAGAGACTGATTTCGAGATATTGAAAATAGAGTTTGTGCCACACCCTTTTGGGTATATGGCAAAATTATGTATGTATGTATAATAAATTATAATATAATATAGTAAAAATCTTCTAAAACTCATTATATTACAACAAAACGTCCTTAGGTTTCAGTTCTGTTATAAATATTTATTTATAAACGACGTTTCGATGAACTCAACGTGCGTCTTCATCATGATAAATGATACAAATGACATATACAGTAAACAAACAGAACATAGAAACAATATACTAAATAGCAAAGTAAATAATTAGATCATAAAATATATATAATCTAGTTACTTATTTGTTACCTAGTAACTTGTTTCTATGTTCTGTTTATTTATTATAAATGTCATTTGTATCATTTTTTCCTAATTGAGTTTGCCGAAACGTCGATTATTAATAAATATTAATACAGAACTACACGCTAAAGCAGTTTTATTGTAATATAATGAGTTCTGAAACGTTTTTCATGTTAAATGCAGTAGCTACTTAGGAAGGGTGACTCATCCAAAACGCCCGGGGCCCTATTGGCTCATTTACTATAATAGCGCCTTTAATATTTAATCGAATACTGACGCCGACTTGTCGACCACCCTTTGCACACGTCATCTGTTGCTTTCTATCTCTCTATTTACGTTTTGTTAACATATTTCTTCGCGGAAAAACTTTTTTCCCATGGATTTTCTGTCATTTTTTTTCCGGGAAGAAAATTAAATGTTGAAGAAAAATGTATTTATCTAAAAATATATATATATATATATATATATATATATATAATATATATATATATATATATATATATATGCTTTGTGCTTCAGTTCAACGAAGAGTTCAAATTTTTTCGTGTTATTTAATATTACAGAAATTGAAATTGATTTTGGAAAATTTATATCTGTAATTTTTTTATTATTAGATTAAATTTTGGTAATTTTATTAAATAACCATATTAATATTAAAACAGAATAATATTTTTTCAATTATATATTTGCATAGCAAACCTATTTCAATGACATTCTTAAAATAATTACAAACTAAATCAACTAACAGCAGGGCCGTATTTAAGTATAGGCTACATAGGCTGCAGCCTATGGGCCCGCACCACAAAGGGGCCCGCACCACACGTTTCAAATTTAAAGTAAATAATTGTTTAATCAATAACCTTTTAAGTATTTTACTTAAATTTTCATAAAACAGAATAACCCGACTTGCAACCAGTGACAATACACTTCACTAGTACATACAGCTTGATTAGTACTAAGTGTTAGCGCAAAACCAATTAGCCATTAAGATTATTTGATATTTTCATTTCTAAGTTTATTATTTATTTTTTTAAATACTCTATTTCAATTAAATAAATATAAGTAAAATTTACTTGTTTGTTACATTCCTTTTTTATCTTGCATTTTCCTAACATGTTTATTTAAAATTATAAAATCACAACCCCCCCCCCCCCTCGTAAGGGCCCGCACCACAGGTTCAGCCTAGGGCCCTACAGATCCTAAATACGGCCCTGACTAACAGAACGTCTTTTTCTTGATTCTTACTTAAAACAGAGACACTAACTTGTGTTAATGTCAATTAAAAGCTGAAATAAATCGTATAAAGTAAACGCGCGCATATTGATAAATAAATTCAACTTTAAAAAGTTAGAAGTTAGCCAAATTTCTAGTTTGGTGTTAATATTAATTTAGTTTTAGTGTTAATTATTTAAGTCGGTTCAGTGATGATATACGTAATTTTTTTATTGATCAAACAGGTGTTAATGATAAACAAGATTAGAAGTATATGGGTAAACCCATATATAGACCACTTTGACATTTCTCGGAAAGTTAGTAATACAATATTTTTATTAAAATTATAATTGATGTGGGCACTAGGAGAAACTTTTCGGAAAATTTCAGCAAAATCGGATAAATAATGTAGCCGCAATGAATTTTTAAAAACTTTCGTAATTTTTTTCTCGGAAAGTTGGCATCACTGGAAAAAATAAAACCACATGACCCTATCTTGGGTACTAGACAATTTTCATTAAAATCGGTTGAACCATCTAGGAGGAGTTGTGATCACAAAATTTTGACATCCATACACCCACATAAACTAAGTTCGGATTCGCCTTCTAGAGGCTATATGAAAGATTTCTATACAATTTTTTGTCTTTTTTTTTTTGAAAATGTTACAGACACCGTACCAAACGCTATACTACTTTTCCTTGCAGTCAAAGTAGTAAAAAGAAACTTTATAAATGATTCTATGTATCATTAATATAGATTGATTCTATAGATTTAATTAATAATAAAATTTCTTATTTATTTAGAAATCTAGCAAACATAACACGAACGATTTGATTAGTAGAATGATTGAGATCAAATACTTAAATTAGCTACTTGGCAAATAAAGTTAATAAATAAACAGAGAAATCATCAATGTTTCACTAACGCACTTTCACGCAACTTGTAACACATATTTAGTAATTCATGAACAAAAACAACCAAATTACAATTTCTCTAATTTTCTTTATCAATTTGTTAAAAGTCACAGCACTAAACAAATCTTTGCTAATAAATTTATCGATTGAAAATAAATTATTTAATTATTTATGGAAACAATTTAATTATTAACACCGATTTAATAATGTTTATTTTTTTTTTTATTATCAAGATCTAATTGATTTTACATACTGTATTATTCGCCAAGCTCTATAAAATCTTTCGTCTTTTATTTAATAAATTGAAAACTGCATATGTTTAAAAAGACAAAAAATCTCTATTCATTTATTATACTAATTCTAATATTAATTATATAAAAAAAAAAAAATATATATTTCATATCTGATTTTTTAAATTTACTTTTTGTTAATTATTATTTTTTAATTTATTAAATGTTTCTTTTGAAATCGTAGAAATTTTATAATTTATCTACATATATTAAAATAAATAAATAAATAACTGAAAATATTAAATTTGAGGGCCGATCTGCTTGTTAAATAACTTTTTTAAACAAATAATTGTGCAAAAATAAAAATTCTACATTAAGTATGTGAAGCAATTTTGTAGAAAGTAAGCAATTTTACATACTTATGTGATTATTATGAATTTTTTGAGATAGAAATATAGAATATTTATGGTAAAATTTTATTACTATTTCTGTAATTTCGCAATTTTTTTACAGTGTAAGTTTCTATACGAAAGTTAATTTTGAATTACGTTTTCCTGGGAGGAAAACAAAAAACGCACAAGTAATAATAAATTATTGAAATGATGTCGTGTGCCGATTTATTCAAATAAAGACTGTAGTTTATATACCGGGTGTTCGTTAGTCAAGTTCGTATGGGTGTTTAACATGCAGTTTCGATAATTTGCGTTATACTTCTTTCTCGAGTAAAATTCGGAGAAATACTTAGAGTACTTTTCGATAGAACATAAAAAGCTATATAATTTGGTTTTAGTTTTAATTTACTAGCATATGCCGTTTGGACGCTAGAATTTTTTTTTTTTATTTTTTGGTTTTAATTTTTTTTCTCAAAAACTATGAGGTGTAGGAAAATAAGCATGGTATGGAAATATGCAGAATAATGAGTAATATAATTGAGTGAAGAAAGCATTATTCTAAGATGCATCGTTTAGTATAGAAAAAAATTAAAAACTGTTTTTTGAAAATTTATCAAGGGGGGGTACCCTTGGAATTTTTTTCAAAATAAGACATTTTTCAAAATTTGCGCAAAAAAAATCTGAAAAATTTTAGTAAAATAGAGAAAAAAAAAATAGCTAGATAATAACTTAGTAACTCTTTTCTCTAACTCATGCTGGTTTGAAAAATTATTGAAAATTAATATTTTTTGCATTTTAATTTGTTTTTTCTTTCCTGCCAAACCAGAATGAGTTAGAGAAAAAAGTTACTAAGTTATTATCTAGCTAATTTTTTTCTCTATTTTACTGAATTTTTTCAGATTTTTTTGAGGAAATTTTGAAAAAAGTCTTATTTTGAAAAAAAATCCTAAATTCTACTAAACGATGCATCCTAGAATAATAGTTTCTTTACTCCATTATAGTACTCATTATTCCGCATTTTTCCATATGACGCTTATTTTCCTACACCTCACAGTTTTTGAGAAAAAAAATAAAAACAAAAAAATCAAAAAAAAATTCTAGCGCCCAAACGGCATATGCTAGTAAATTAAAACTAAAATCAAATTATAGAACTTTTTCTGTCCTATCGAAAAGTACTCTAAGTATTTTTCCGAATTTTACTCGAGAAAGAAGTATATCGCATATTATCGAAATTGCATGTTAAACGCCCATACGAACTTGACGAACGAACCACCCGGTATATACCAACGTGTATATATATATATATATATATATATATATATATATATATATATATATATATATATCATAAAATGTTCGTTACTTTTTCCGCACAGTTGCAAAAGTAGGTCGAACTACTTTTTTTACACGAATACAACTACCTATTGTTTCAGACAGGTGTGTTCTTTTTTTCTCTCCTATACATATTTCTAAGCGAACACCTCTTAAAATGTACGCATATATAAAAATAGGAACTTATAATATGACCTTAGCTGCGTGTACTATTGTTGTGTTTATTTATAATGCCGGGTGTTTTAATTTGTTTTCGTTCTATTGTTTTTAAAATGATTCCCGGACGTTGAATTCATATTGAAACGTCAATTATAAATAAATTTTATTACAGAACTTTAAAACTATAGCAGTTTTATTTTGATATAATTAAGTTCTGAAAAATTTTTTTACTTTTTTCTACAGTTTTTGATAAAAACAAACGTTGAGTTCGTCGAAACGTACGATTATAAATGAATATTAATACAGAACTTCAATCTAAAGCAGTTTTATTATAATATAATAAGTTCTGAAAGATTTTTTACGTTTTTTGCAGGAAAAGATTTCCTGCTATTCCTGCAAAAATGTCATACTAATAAAAATACTAAAAAATATATTACGTTAATAACGTTTTTTAGTATTAATTCAAAAATAAATGTTTTAAAAAAATATTGTATAACTATTTTGAAATTTAACATAGTAAAAAATTTTTCAGATCTCATTATATTAGAATTAAACAGCTTCAGGTTCTAATAATTTATTAATAAATCGAACGTTTCGACGAACTGAACGTGCGACTTTATCGGGAGGAAAAAATAGAAATAACATTTATAGTAAATAAAACAGAAACATAGAAAAAAATTTACTAAACGCAATAAAATAAATAACTAGATTTTTATTTACTGTCATTTTTATCTTTTTTTTTTCCTGATAAAGACGCACGTTCAGTTCGTCGAAACGTTCGATTTATTAATAAATTATTACAAAAACTAGAACCTAAAGACGTTTTATTCTAATATAATAAGTTTTAAAAGATTTTTTACTAAGAATGTTAAGAATAAAGTGGACATTTTATGATAATAAACTTTCCAAATACACCTGCTCTAAAAACGTATGTATATCATCGTTTAGTAATCGAATTATTATATCTTTTTTTTAAGAATAAATTTATTGAAAGCACTTTCCATTATAGATTTATTCTTTGTCTTAATTTTCGATAAAATTATATTCATTCTAAATGAGAATAATTTTAAAAATAATTGCTCTGACATCACTTATCTATAAAAGTATATGAACCGTTAAGTAATTTTGATAATAAAATTATAAAACGGCCTTCATGCTATATACAAGACAATTAACAATTAGATAGAAATAATTTGTTTCCGTAAATAAATGTTTCTAAATTTAAATATTTTGCAATACAAATTGGCTCATCTAAACAACAAAATTTAAAAAAAACAAAAAAACAGTTGATTTAAATTGCAAAACTATTTTAATTTCTTAAAATTTAGTTTATCTATTTACAGTAAAAAAAAATGTACACAATGAAAGTGGACCTTCAAAACTTTTGTCAAATTAAAGCATAAAATTATTAATTCAATTAAAAATAAACAAATAAATGTATTAACATAATAAAAAATCTTTCGCAATTTGTTATATTAAAATAAAACACGGCTTTAGATTTAAGTTCTGCATTAATATATATATATATATATATATATATATATATATATATATATATATATATATATATATACACACCGTGTGTTGACTTGGACCGTCGTACATAGGGATTTAGGATGTAAAATCAGACATGTGCGATTTCTTGCTTCCCAAATTATTTTACAAAAAAACTTAGGGATAAATGTTTTAGGAAACACTTTTTTCATGTAAATCAATCAACAAAATTTGTTTTGGAACCATCCCAACGTCAGGAATTAGCCCTAAAGTTGTCAAGAAATTGACTGAAAATGGCATTAGCCGTGAAATTGGAACAAAAATAAATCAAATGCTAAATGCTATATGCTATTTCACGGCTACTGCCAATTTTCAGTCAATTTCTTAACAACTTTAGACCTAATTCTTGACGTTAGAAAGGTTCCAAAAAAAATATTTAGTAATTGATTTACATGCAGAAAAGTATGGCCTAAAACATTTATCATAAGATTTTTTTTGTAAAATAATTTGGAAAGCAGGAAATCGCACATGTCTGATTTTACATGCTAAATCCCTATGTACGACGGTCCAAGTCAACACACGGTATATAAATAAAAATAATATTATAAAATTAATATTATAAAAAATTAGAAATTTAAAATTAACAGAAAACGAAATTTTGGTATCTTTTGACGTTTCTTCATTATTTCCCAGCGTACCAGTTGATATTACAATTAATAACTTTTTGCAAAATCTTCTGACATTGAATAACTTTAATTCAGACAAAATTTCAGAATATATTAAACTAACTAATTTATGTATGAATCAAAACTTTTTTCAAATCAACAATAAATTCTTTAAACAAGTTCAAGGGACAAGTATGGGAAACAGTCTTTCACCTTTCATAGCTGATTTATTTATGAGTAAATTCGAAATAGACTTAAAAGCAGAACTACCCTACTTTCCTAGAATTTGGCTCCGGTATGTTGACGATATTTTTGCCATATTTGATACTTCAAAAGATAATTTAGATAACTTTGTTCAAAAATTAAATTCTAAATACCCTACAATTAAATTTACGTATGAAATAGAAGAAAATAACTCAATCCCATTTTTAGATATTTTAGTTATCAGAAACAATAATTTATTAGAGTTTGACATTTACAGAAAACGAACAAATACTAACAAATACATTTCATTTGATTCTAATCATTGCTTACAACATAAGTTAGCTTCATTCAATTTTCTAGTAAACAGACTACTCACAGTTCCACTTACTAAATCTAGATACCAAAAAGAATTAAATCTAATTAAAGAAGTAGCTCAAAATAATGGATTTTCAGAAGAAATTATCAACAAACTTAATTCGAAAACGTAAATTTAAATTAAAATTGAAAACAAAAACTACTTTAAGTCCATCAGATATTGACACTAAAAAATATTACGTTAAAATTCCTTTCAATAAATCGTTGTCCAAAAAACTTCAACCTAAATTAAATAGTACGAATTTAAAAATTTGCTATACTTCTCCAAACACTATTAGTACCTTGTTAGGCAATCCGAAAGACAAAGTAGATGTGAATAATAAAGCAGGCATTTACGAAATTCAATGTCAATGCGGTTTGAAATATATTGGTCAAACAAAAAGATCCATCATTACCAGATTTAAAGAACATATAGCCCACTTTAAAAATAATAGAATTAGCAAATCTAGTGTAGCCCAACATATTTATGATACTTGCCACGGTTTAGATATTAAAAATTTAAAATTAATCAAACAAGTTACAAATTTTAATCAATTAGATATTTTAGAAAGTCTTTATATTTTCAAAAATAAAGGCAATCTTATAAACGCAGATGACGGACCAATCCCACGATCTATTCTTTTCGACATACTACCCAATCAAAATTGACCACTGACTTTTAACCAACACCCCCCACCCTCAACATAGTTTTACTTATTTTATTTTCATTTTTTCGACTCACCAGTGACCTTTGACAAGTGCTTAAGTGTTCATGTACTAGGATCACAGGTAAGATTTTTGTAAATTTATTTGCTACTGAAGATGGAAGCTTAGCTTCCGAAATACGTATTTAGCTTTATTTTAATTTAAGTGTGGTTTTGGGATTTTTTATAATATTAATTTTATAATATTATTTTTATTTAAATTTCGCCACAGTAGATCATTTTCTAATCTTTTACACGGTATATATATATATATATATATATATATGCAATAATAATACCAGTATAAATTTTCATTTTTATTCTAAAAAAATTCATCAACAGCAGAGAATTAATACGATGCATATTTATAAAATCATTTAGCGTGTAATTCGCCGTAATTTCATTTTAAGGCCCCTGACCAGAGGCCGCGATTAGTTGACAATTTGCATCTTCTTTATAATTGCGTTTAAAAATAACCTTCGTTAAAATTAGCATTAATTTCCCGCGTTTGATTAACTCAGCCAGTTATTTGCTTAAGTAATCAGACTTTTTATTCATTTTTCTTATCGGTTATAAAAATTCAATCAATGTTATAATAAATCAGGTAATATTAATGAAAATATTCTCATGTTGAGTTTATAGAAATTCAGATTTGTAAATCTGATGTTATATGAAGTTCTACGTATGATAAATAAAATGGAAAGTTAGTTAGGTTAATATTCAACTAAATGTAATGTTTTAATTAGCAATTAAATATATATATAAAAAAAAGTGTGACACAAACTCTTTCCATTATCCCGAAATCAGGTTCCTCTAAACATCCCTATCCAGACAAGCAACTTTAGCTTCAACTACATTCATAATACCTCTCATACATGCGAAGTTATAATTTTTTTGATGAAATTAACCCTTTATTTTGCGAGTTTAAAGAGAAATTTTAAACATTTAAATCAACTTTGCGCCAAAAGCATCGTAAGTCGTTGAAACTAAGCGAAATTTAAGTCAAATTGTGAATTTTTAGTCAAAGTTTGACAATGTTTAGTCACAACATGTTTTTTCTTTTTGCAAGTTCAAAGTTCTGACAAATTTTAAACATTTAAACCAACTTTGCGCCAAAGCATGGTAAGTCCTTGAAATTAAGTAAAATTTACGTCAAATTGTTTGAATTTTTAGTCAAAGTTTTAAAGTCACATATTTTTTTCTTGCGGGGTGTAGTGAGGAGAGTGAAATTGGTTCAAATAGGCAGGGCCGGATTTACGTGCAAGCGGAACAAGCACGTGCTTGTGGCTCCCAACCCAAAGGGGCCCCCCGGTCAACCTTTTTCTTATTTATTTTTTTATTTTTTCCATAGTAAACTATGAAAGATCTTTTTTTTTGTTTGATACATTTTTTTAAAGTAGAGATAGGAGCCCCCATCCCTACCTCGTGCTTGGGGGCCCCGCAAGCTGTAAATCCGGCCCTGCAAATGAGTCCATCATCTTGCATGACCTTAAAAGATGAGACGGTAATTTTTCTGATTTTTTCCAGTAGCGCGTTTTTTTTTCAATACAATTTTTTATAGAAAAATATATCGAGTAAATCCAGCTACAGAACTAATAATAATGTAAGTAGTATAGTTTCAAGTTTTTGTGTCTGAGTAAGGCCTTCGACCCCCAGCTCAAGTAATTCCTCGAATGTATATACACTATAAGTTTTTTTTTCTCTAAATTCTTCGTTTTTATTTTTCCTCATCCACATTTTTATATCTCTAGGTAGAGTTGCATCTGAAGACCTTATACAACAGCTATAACCATTTTTGGCTCGCTATATCGCTATAATAGTAACGGTAAACGCTGGTTGGTTAAATAAATTATTACTTAAACCGGCATTATACAAACCAATCAGTAAGTAAAATTAATTCGATTAGAAATTATAGTTTAATGACGAACATTAGTGTTTGTAAAATAAGAATCTTTTTTTATTTGTTAAATAATTAATACATTCTAAAAAAAAATTGTTGTAGTTAGCAAAATTCGACAAAATTTCGCTAAAATTTGGCAACGACAATTTGTTTTTAGAGTACAAATACGATTTTAAAAACCAAAAGTACGCGTTTGTACATTTGATCTACAAAATTTTAATTTTCATTTTAGAAATAAGTTTTTTAATTTCAATTAATAATAGTAAAATTAAAAAAAATAATGAATGTATAGAAAAATAATAATAAAAAATCTGTAATTTCATTTTATCATAAATATTTTGTATTTCTACGTCAAAATTTTGTACATTTTACATATAATTTATAATAATCACATACAGTAAGTAAAAATGATCTAATAATCTCATTATTTTGATGAATTATCACAGATATTATTATTATTATTATATATAATATATATTATATTATATTATATATAATAATAATAATAATATAATAATATTATATTATTATATTATATATTATATTTAAGAAATTATACCAACAATACGTAATTCTACATTAATTCTGCAAAAAGTAAGCAATTTTACACACTTATTAGGTCATTTTTACTTACTTTATTTAAAAAATATAGTATTTTAAGACAAAAATACAAAATATTTATTACAGATTTTTTTGAAGGGAAAGTAAATGCTGGTTGTAAGGTTTTGGGTGCTTTGGGAACTTTTGCTAGGAATGTAAATGTTTCCAAAGAAGCCACCCCGTTTGAGTATATACAATACAGTTTTGGTGCCTACGTTGATGTATAGGGTAGTGAATGTTGGGTTTGGTTGCAAAAGCATAAACGGAAAATGACTGCTGTGCGAAATGAGATTTTTACGTGAGGTATGTGGTGTAAATAGGAGAGATCGGGTACGAAATACGATTAGTGTATGATGAGTGTGAAATTCGAAAAACTAATGTTATAGCAATGTTGTAAGATGGTTCGGATATGTTGAGCGAATGTCTAATGAACGTTTGGTTAAAAAGATTTATTTGAATGATTTTGATGGTATACGTTTGCAAGTGGACGTCCGATGAGTAGTTGGAGTGATATGATTGAGAGTGTTTTGCGTGAGCGACAGTTTCCAAGTAGTAGGAATAGAAGAGCATGTATGAGAGGAATTATGAATGTGGATGAAGCGAAAGTTGCTTGTTTGGATAGGAGTGTTTGGAGGCGACTGATTTCGGGATGATGAAATGAGTTTGTGCCACACCCTTTTGGGTAGATGGCGTGATTGTGTATGTATGTATGTATGTATGTATGTATTTTTTATAGTAAAATTCTACTACTGTTTTTCTGTAATTTCGCTATTTTTTTTACATTGTAATAGTACCTAATTCAAATAATAAATTAATCTAAATCTGATATATAATCTCCAATTGTTTTACTTAAACAATAGTTTCTTTAGAACTAACAAAAACCTAACTGATGCAAGTGACCGACCATTCATTTCTTCAAAGATCTTTTTCTTTCGAAAAAAGACCCGTATGGGGTCTATCTACAAGCAACTAAATGATAAATGGCTCTGATTCTTATCATTTGTCTTTTGTTCGAGCCGTAGTTGGCTACGGCGATTTTTCTCTCAAAATTTTCAACTTTTATTTTATTCAAACTAAATTCTCAATTCTCATGCACTCAACAAAATTTTACTCTACTTTTATTTGTGTTTTTCGTTCAATTAATAGTATTTTATTTATTTTTTTGGTCAGCAAATATTCGATTTTACAATTTAAATGAGTTTGTTTTGAAAAACAATTGTTTTTTTTTTCTTGTATTGCATTAACATAATTGTTTTAATGGATTTTCAATATAGTCTAATATAAGTTAAATTAGTAAAACAAAAAATATATGTTGTTCACATAATAAGTACACTGTAAATATTTTTTAATGTAATTTTACTATAAAAAGTCAAGCGTAACAAAAATGCCTTGTCATATTCTATAAAATTCTACAGAAATTGTAATATTACTAAATATTATTCTGTAAGATTTCTATTATAATATAATTATAATTTTAGTGCTACACAAGTAATGTAGCAAAAGTTGGTGTTAGTCAGTTAAGATGGTTCGGACATGTTGAGCGAATGTCTAATGAACGTTTGGTTAAAAAGATTTATTTGAATGATTTTGATGGTATACGTTTGCAGGTGGACGTCCAATGAGTAGTTGGAGTGATATAATTGAGAGTGTTTTGAGTGAGCGAAAGTTTCCAAGTAGTAGGAATAGAAGGGCATGTATGAGAAGAATTATGAATGTGGATGAAGCGACAGTTGCTTGTTTGGATAGGAGTGTTTGGAGGCGACTGACTTCGGGATAATGAAAAGAGTTTGTGCCACACCCTTTTGGGAACATGGCGTGATTGTGTATGTATGTATGTACAAGTAATATGGAGAAAATTATCTGTTGCAGCACAAATTTACAAAAACCTTCGTGAAAATATACCAAAAAAATATATAAATCTGCTATTTTATTTGATGTAATATTTTAATATAGAAATATAATTTTAAAATATAAAATTTACAGAATAAATGTAGAAAATTTGTATTGCAAAGAAAATTATATGATTCTTACTATTAAAAATATGTAAATTCACAGACTTTTTTACAGTGTAGAGTTTTTAGACGAGTATTTTAATCCATATCCGTCTACTCTACTAGTTTCAGTAGAATAAAGCTAAAATTTAATTTCATTTTGAAAACATACTAGAAAGTATAAAATAATTTCTCCTAGCACCATACACATCATCCCAAAAATTTGTGATTGTGATTTAAAACGGTAAACATGGAGCACATGAAATAAATAATAATAAGGAGTGTAGGAAGTAGCTGTCGTTGTGACCCACGTTTTTTCGTTTCAAATCTGACAAGTATTATCATAGCTATTAAAAAAATTTTCAGGACAATCTGTACGGGACTAGGAAAAATTATTTTATACTTTTTAATTCGCTTTAAAAACGTGATATTATTAAAAAAAATAATTATTTCATTTTATTTCATGGCTAGTACTATTAAATTCTAATTTTGTTAAATTTTTACAGTGCATATTTATTACTAGAATTGTAATCTAAAATACAAAAAATTAATTAAAACCTCATAATTTAAATTTATCATATTTATATTAAAATATTACAATTATAGATTAGTCATTTTATATCAAAATATGACAATATATAAAAAGTGAGTAGTAAAATTTACCAAAAAAGTCTTAATAAGTTCACAATCAAGCATGTTTGACTCACATAATTTAACCTAAATAATTGACAATCGCTTACAAAGTATAAGCACACATGTAAATTTTTTTTTTCATTTTTCGACAGTTTTGCTACAAATTTTCACGGGATATTTAAAAAAGGGCTTTAAATTGACGATAGTAAAGTTTCATTCGTATCCCTTAAAGGTATATTACGCGAAGCGTCCTTTAATTATACTGCTAAAAATTCATTAGTTCTCGCATAATCTCATATGAATGAATAACCATTACAATAATTGATTTTGTATTAAAATTATTATTAATAAAATATTGTTAATTAATATTTTTTTATCGACTGTCTTAGATCTAGTGAGGCCGGTATTATAAATTTTGATAGAGATTTTTTTTAAGTAATAGAATTTAGTTTGAAAATACAGTATTTTCTGGTAAAAAATTATTAATAATTTTCAATTTATAGAAAGCATATTTAAAGCATATTTTTAAAATAGTAGAAAATCTTTCAGAATTCATTATATTAAAATAAATCTACTGTAGGATAAAGTAGTATCAGTTTTCCTGATGAAGACGGACGTTGAGTTCGTCGAAACGTCGTTTATAAATAAATATTAATACAGAACTTTAACCTAAAGCAGCTTTATTTAAAATGTATGTTTACTTTTAAATTAATAATAATTACAAGCTTTAAATTGTTTCCACATTTCAAAAACTAATTATCTTGTTCATAAATGTTTTTGAGTAAATATTGTATTGAAGATAACCTACCTGTGTTATTAGTAAATTTTTATTACAATTCGTTTTTTTTTTTTATTAATACATAGATTGATTATTTTTTTAATTGCAATGCCAAATTTTGTATAATTGAAAAAATTTGTTGTTTTCTTGTATGCGTCATATTTCATATTTTACAATGAAACAATCAAAATAAAAAAATACAATAAAATTAATTATTATTTATCGAATATTTAATTCATTTTTTTTTCTTAGCTAAAATGTTCCAATTCTGCAAGATTTTCAATTATATGTTGCAAATAAAAGAGGTAAGGCCTTTTTACAACGAATTATAATGCAGATGCTGTCTTATCAATTTAAAATTATTTATTTTTAAACCGAAAATAAAAATAGTTTTTATTTGGTGTCATGTGACACAATTTTGCCCGGCAAATTCACGATCAAGCCAGCAAACAACTAAGTAATGATGACAGACCTTTTGGCTCTTGGCCGACAAATTTAAAACAGTGCCAAAACATTGGTGCAACATTCACTTATATATATATATACAGGGTGTTCGTTCGTTAAGTTTCTATGGGCGTTTAACATGCAATTTCGATAATTTGCGATAAGGTGGAGTGGGGTAAGTGCAGAGTAGTTTTTGCATAGTTGGACTTTAAACCTATGTATTTTTAATCTGATATGTAAATACTTAACACTGTCGATATCGAACGCTTTACACAATCATTACTATTTAATTAATATTAACTAGAACCCTAATTTTTCCATGTAAATTTTCATTTTGATAGAAAATTGTTTAAAATGTCACCTACTCTGCACTTTCCCCTAAAATGGGGCAAGAGCGTAAGTGGGAGTTAAAAATGCTTTGAAACCTTGTTTCATGTGCAATGAGACAGGAGCAGAATTATTAAGAATCCTGCTATAAAATGCTTTTTACTGCATTAAAATATATTGTTTAGTTCTATAGTTATCCAATTTTTAACACGTTAAGTACGGCGTAGCATATCACGCCGTATTAAGCCGTATAAAATACAATCCACGTAGATATGATAACCTTTTTTTTTTTTTTTTTTTTTTTTTTTTTGAGAGGGGGAAACTCTCATGAGCACCTACTGGTCCCCTACATCCACCAGTAAGTAGTGTCGGACTCCCAGCTAGTGAGGGCCTACCGACTAAAACCCCCTCTCGTTCGCAAACGACGGATTCCCACGGGAACTGCTTTCGCATTACTTCATAGAGAATTCGCCTATGGTTCGTATCTAATGCCCTTGTCTTCTCCTTTCATCCGCTTCCTTTTGGGTCATTATTATTTTTACCATATCAGCGATACGCGTCCACTCTTGTTCGCCTTGGAGCATTAAGGGGACAAGATTTTCGGGGTCTAGTATTTTTCCAAGTTCTCTATTTGTTTGATTTCGTTGGTTTTCCCATCTTGGGCAGACAAAAAGTGTGTGGTTGGCTGTGTCGCATTCCCCGCAGTATACGCAGTCCGGCGTATCTAACCTTGCCAAAACGGTGAAGATAGGCCTGGAAACATCCATGTCCCGACAATACTTGTGTCAGATGAAAGTCCATTTCACCGTGCTTGCGTTTTATCCATGGCACAATGTTCGGTATGAGGAGATGTAGCCAAGTTGGATTGGCCTCCTCCCATCTTCTCTGCCATGACTGAACTAGATTTTCACGAAGTAAGGCTCGTTCTTGAGGAGGCAATTTAAATCCCATTTGCCGTTCCATTACAATTAAGTCCAGTGGGGGTACAGCAGATAAGATGCAGGCTACGTCTGTCGATACCGTCCTGTAGGCCCTGCAGACAGCGATCGTTCCTTTGCGTTGAAGAGAATTAACCATGTTCGAATATTTGCGAATAGCCATGGCCGAGCCCCATGTCGGCGCTGCGTATGATATTATTGAGTCAGCAACACTCAAAAGGATTTTACGTTTGCTTCCTTTTGGGCCTCCAATGTGAGGGAAAAGTCGCCGCAGAGCTTGCACTGTTCGATCAGCTTTGTGGGTTACTTCCCGTACGTGAGGGCCAAAGCTTAAGTTTCTGTCTAGTATCACTCCCAAGTACCTCAGTTGATACCCAGGAGTGATGACATGGCCATTAAGTTCGAAGCGTATGTGCTGGTAACGTTTCCGCCCACTCAACATCACCGCTTCTGTCTTGTGCTCTGCCACCGCTAGACCGTTATTCTCCATCCACTCGTCTACGTCCATGAGCGTACGGTTTACTTTAAGGGTTAAAACCGCCTCGTCACGTTCCACTGCCACTATTGCCAAGTCGTCGGCATATGCGATAAGGGTTATTCCCTTGTAGGTTTTAAGGTGCAGTAATTCATCGTAGAAAATGTTCCACAATAGCGGCCCCAGAACAGAACCCTGTGGAACCCCGCACGTCATCGGATGACTGTAATTGTCGTAAGTAACTGTCCTGTTGCTAAGATAGTCTGCGATTATGTTCATGAGATATTCAGGTGTCTGTAAAGATATGATAACCTAATACGCAGTTACCCCACCGTGTTGGTCTGCACATGCCCCAAGTTATAATATTTACGGGGCAAGATCAGATTAGTGTTTTTTCAATAAATTAAAACAAGAAACAAATGAAACTGTTTATTTAATGTAAAATTACATCGATATTATTTATATTTACCTAAAATAACAACAAAAAATATAAAATTATCCTAAGAAACTATTGTTCAATAATACTCAAGAATATTGATATTTTATATTTTTCCCAAAATTTCACAAGATACTCAGTCATTGAATCGGCTGTTAAGCTATGCATCAACGACTGGCCAGTTTAACCGCAGACACGTGTTTCGGTCTTTTGGACCTCATCAGTACGGTGCTCTGATCAGTCGCTTCGAGGCGACTGATACCGGTGTTAGTTCTGGCTGCCTTATATGGCAAGTACTTTAAGCAACTAGCGGCGAGTAATAAATAAATACTACTAACGCCATCTAGCCGCTTTACTGGATACTGCAATAAGCAATTATAGTAATAGACCTTGAACAAATAAATGTTCGTATTGTCATTGTGAAATTTAATATAATAATACTCAAGAATATTGAGATTTTATATTTTTCCCAAAATTTCACAAGATACTCAGTCATTGATCAGAGCACCGTACTGATGAGGTCCAAAAGACCGAAACACGTGTCTACGGTTAAACTGGCCAGTCGTTGATGCATAGCTTAACAGCCGATTCAATGACTGAGTATCTTGTGAAATTTTGGGAAAAATATAAAATCTCAATATTCTTGAGTATTATTATATTAAATTTCACAATGACAATACGAACATTTATTTGTTCAAGGTCTAAAACTATTGTTCGTTTACGGAGCCGTCAATCTTGCTTGGTAGTTCAAACGTGACTGTTTACACTGATTGATATAATTAAGGAAATCACGTTCATTTTTGCGCGTTATCTATGAGATATAGAACATATTAACTTGTAGTACATTACTACATACTAGCTAGAAAAATTTATCTCATATTATAATAAATATAGCCAATTAATGCACTTGCCCCGTTTACGCACTTACCCCACTCCACCTTATACTTTTTTCTCGAGTTAAATTCGGAAAAATACTTAGAGTACTTTTCGATAGGGCATAAAAAGTTCTATAATTTGGTTTTAGTTTTAATTTGCTAGCATGTGCCGTTTGGGCGCTAGAATTTATTTTTGATTTTTTGGTTTCTATTTTTTTTTCCTCAAAAACTATATTAAGTATTTTATTATATTTAATCATGTTTTAACATATAAGTTTAAAAATATATAGTTGAGCATAAATTAATTCAAAAAAATATTTAAAACACGAATTGTTTTATTAAAGTTTGTTATTATATGCGACAAGTCGAAATTTAGTGTAAATTTATCTATAACAAGATTATAAGTATATGGGTAAACCCATATATAGACCACTTTGACATTTCTCGGAAAGTTGGCAACACAATATCTTTAATAAAATTATAATTTATGTGGACACTAGAAGAAACTTAATAAAATTATATAATTAATGGGAGCATTAGGGAAATTCTTTTCTGAAAATTTGAACAAAATCGGATAAATAATGTAGCCAATATGAATTTTTTAAAACTTTAGTAATTTTTTTTCTCGGAAAGTTGGCAACACTGGATATTAATAAAATTATATAATTAATGGGTGCATTAGGGAAATCTTTTCTGAAAATCTGATCAAAATCGAATAAATAATGTAGCCAATATAAATTTTTATAAATTTTTAGTAATTTTTTTCTAGGAAAGTTGGCATCACTGGATAAAAATAAAACCACATGACCATCTTGGGTACTGGACAAATTTATCCTGAAAATTTTATTAAAATCGGTTGAACCGTCTAGGAGGAGTTGCGGCCACAAAATTCTGACTTACGACCGAGCGAGCGAGCGAGCGAGCTGACGACGCACACACATACACCCACATAAACTAAGTTCAGATTCGACATCTAGGGACTATATGAAGGATTTCTATACACAAATTTTTTTTTTGAAAATGTTACAGACACCGTACCAAACGCTATACCACTTTTCCTTGCAGTCAAAGTGGTAAAAATAGCAAATTTATACTTTTTATTATGTTACTCATCATATATTGAGAAAAGTTTTGCTTTATATTTAAGATTTTTACGTTTAACACAAAAATGAACGTGTTTTGGAACTGTAAACTTATGTTTTTACTAAAAGAAATAAAATTTTAATAGAAAAAAATAATGATAAGTTATTTTAAAAGATTTGTACAAAATTATTTATTATTTTGTTTAGAAACATATAGTGTTTTTATGGAATAATTATAATAATTATTAATAATTTTCAGTTCAAATGTGTATAGTACGTAAAAATTTTTTTTTTGAGAACACCGATATATATATATATATATATATATATAATTAATTAAAAGATTTCTCATATATTTCTTACTTGTTCTAGACCTCATCTAATTCTGTTCAATAATTCAAAATATCAAGACAGACTTTTTCTCACGTATACAATCATTTTGAAAAAACCAGAAACCATAAATGTCATCAAACTCATCAACTACAACATAAGATAAAGAAAAAAAGAAAAAAAAAGAAAACCTCTGAAGCAAAACAGAAAAATTATCATCCAAGTAACCAGGAATCGCCAGCCATTAAACTAGCCAACTATAACGTTTCCAAATGCAACCCATAAAACTGAACGTCTTTTTTTTCTTCTTCTTCTTCTTCTTCTTCTGCAAGTAGAGTAACAAGTTCTTAGGCACACACACACACACACACACACACACATACACACACACACACAATCATAACAAGCCTGATTGTTATTTATCGATAATTGTAGCCACAGTGCCTTAAGCGCGCTTACAAACGCCATAAATAATGCAATCAATTGATTGCACAGACGAATATCAGTTTCAGATTAGCGTTATTTTATTAAAAGCGGTGATAGTATTAATTTGTACAGTTGTTCCGTAATTATACATACCTACAAGGGTGTCCCAAAAGTCTGGAAACGGTCAAATATCTCGCGAGAAATGCACGCATCAAATCGAAAAAAACAAAAAATACGTATTTTGTGTTTTTCCTCCGATTTGATGTGTATTTCTCGAGATATTTTACCGTTTCCAGACTTTTGGGACAGCCTGTATAAGCGTGTGTATATAAATAGCTAAGTACACATTTTATATTATCTTATTTCATAACTGTATTTTTATATACAGAGAAGTTTAAAACATATCCATTACCTTGTAACATGATGTTCAATTACTTTCAAGATTTTTATAATCAATACTTAAATACTATTACATATATACGAGTATATATATATATATATATATATATATATATATATAACAGTAAACATAACACATACATAACAAGTAATTAATTGTCATTAGTACATGCTTACCCACTGTTAGTAAAATAAATTAATTCTGTAAATTGTATCATTAGAATAACAACTTTTTTTTTTAATGTTTTATACAGAGTTTTTTTGATCTTCTCTGTATCCTTTTACAGGACGAATGTATACACCTGAAAAGGAGTCAATAAACCTTAAAACGCCTGATTAAGAATTTATAACAAATTAGTCGTTTAATGTTAAAAACTAAAGAATTATTAAACTCCCTTATGTGGTAACTTTGTTCGGAGGCATTTTAAAGGTTTATCAACTCCTTTTAATGGTACTATCGTCCCTTAGAAGACTCTAGAACACCCTGTATATAATTGAAAAATATAATATGTTAATCATTTCTACAGGTAAGCTAACGAAAGTAATTATTTCCTAGCGTGACAGGTACCTGAAAATTCTATCTCTATAGTTCCTTATTTTCCTTATATTTTATTACTACTTTGACTGCAAGGAAAAGTAGTAAAGCGTTTGGTACGGTGTCTGTAACATTTTCAAAAAAAAAAAAAAATTGTATAGAAATCCTTCATATAGCCGTAGATGACGAATCTGAACTTAGTTTATGTGGGTGTATGTGTGTGCGTCGTCAGCTCGCTCGCTCACTCGCTCGCTCGGTCGTAAGTCAAAATTTTGTGGCCGCAACTCCTCCTAGACGGTTCAACCGATTTTAATGAAATTTTCAGGATAAATTTGTCTAGTACCCAAGATGATCATGTGGTTTTGTTTTTTTCCAGTGATGCCAACTTTCCGAGAAAAAAATTACTAAAGTTTTTAAAAATTCATATTGGCTACGTTATTTATCCGATTTTGATCCAATTTTCAGAAAAGATTTCCCTAATGCTCCCATTAATTACATAATTTTATTAATTTTCAGTGTTGCCAACTTTCCGAGAAAAAAATTACTAAAGTTTTAAAATTTTTATTATGGCCATGTTATTCAACCGATTTTACTCAAATTTTCACAAAAGATTCTCCTAGTATTCATATAATTTATGTAATTTTAACAAAATACAGTGTTGCCAACTTTCCGAAAAAAAAATTAGTACAATTAAAAAAAATTTATTTTGACCATTTTATTTAACCGATTTTAATCAAATATTTATAAAAGTTTTTCCTAGTGCCTAAATAAATTATGCAATTTTAACAAAATACAGTGTTGCCAACTTATCGAGAAAAAAAATCACAAAATTTTTAAAAAATTCATTGTGGCTACATTATTTATTCGATTTTGATCAAATTTTCAGAAAAGTATCTCCTATTGCCAACATAAATTATAATATTATTAAAATACAGTGTTGCCAACTTTCTGAGAAATGTCAAAGTAGTCTATATATGGGTTTTCCCATATACTTCTAATCTTGTTTATGTTTAATTTCAGTTTGTTTTTTTTTTACGAAATTTATTATACATTAACCTAAATGTTTTAGGTAACTTTTACTAGTTTTGGAAGTGAAAATTTAATTAGTACGAAAAAAAAATTAATACAGCTTAAAATTGAAATTATTATTAGACATTAGAAAAAAGAAACATTATTCTATATATACCCTGATAAAAACGTACGTTCAGTTCGTCGAAACGTTGATTTATTAATAAATTAATTCAGAACTACAACCTAAAGCCGTTTTATACTAATATAATGAGTTCTGAAACATTTTTTACTATGTTAAATTTCAAAATAGTTATACATATAATAACTTTTTGCAGGCAAAGTAGGAAATCTATTCCTGCAAAAAGAGTAAAAAAATCTTTCAAAACTCATTACATTAAAATAAAACTGCTTTAGGTTAAAATTCTGTATTAATATTTATTTCTAATCGACGTTTCGACGAAATCAACGTCCATT
Organism: Clivina fossor; assembly: GCA_963966155.1. NCBI lineage: Eukaryota > Metazoa > Arthropoda > Insecta > Coleoptera > Carabidae > Clivina > Clivina fossor. The sequence goes on along the minus strand of OZ014569.1, from coordinate 9,346,016 downwards.
TTTATCAATTATAGTAAGTAACAGAACATAGAAACAAGTTATTAGGTAACAAATAAGTAATTTGTTTCTATGTTCTTTTTAATTACTGTAAATGTCATTTGTACCAGTGTTTCCTAATAAAGACGGACGTTGAGTTCGTCGAAACGTCGATTAGAAATAAATATTAATACAGAACACCTAAAACAGTTTCATTTCAATATAATGTGTTCAATGTTCAAAAACAGGTTTACTTTTGAATTTATAGTAAAAACATTGGATCAAAAGCAAAAAATATCTCATAAACAATATTTTTGAAAATATTTATTCACTAACAATATTCAAATTACAACTAATCAAATATTCTCTTCAAAAATTAAAAAAATAATGCAATTTTAAAAGTAATTAAAACATTTATTACAGCTCATATAACTGTACAGCAAAGGCCGGCTTTTCTTTTTCAAAATAAAAAATAAAAAAGGCTGAGAAAAAAGTGTAACAGTGGCTGTTACAAATTTTTTTTGCATATTTAGCCGTTTAATTTATATGCAAAAAATATAATAGGTTTTAAAATGATTGAAAGAAAGATGTACACGGTAATTAAAAGTTAATTATAAGTATTTAGATGTAATACGACATGAAGTAAAACATCATTTTTGTTTGTTTGTTTTTTCAATGTTTGTTAATAGATGTCGACATATCAAGGTTAGCCAATGTTTAAACAATTTATCAATTTACCATTAGATCGCTTTTTATCTACACTATAAATAAATATTGTTGAGTAAAAATTTACCGAAGATATTTTTAAAGAATCTTACAATATTGATTTATGGATGAATTATATATTACACAAAATCTTGTTGACATAGCAAAACTTTCCTAAAACTTTAGATTATTTTCGAAATATTAATGAGAAGTATAAATAATATTAAGCAAATTAAAAAAAAAAAAAAAAGTTTATGATTAAATTCTGTAAAATTTTTAATTAAAATTTGACTTTTTAATCCAAAATTATTAATTCTTTACTATCTTAAATTTAAAAAAAAAATCAAAAATAGAAAATTTATTTTTTAATTTAGAATAACAATAAAAATATAGAAAATAAAACAGAATATATATATATATAAAAAAAAACTTACCTATGTCAAAATAAAGCTTGCAGGAATCTTGTAAGAAAATTGTCATTGAGATTCATTTTTTTAAAATGCTACAGCAGGACTCAGAAGCATCTATCAGACACGACGGCTGCCGACGAGAGGCGGACAGGCGTCCCTGATTAAATAGCGACGCCCTTACGTTGGGACGCTATAGTGACGCAATGGCGTCGATATTCTACACCGCCACGACGACCAGAGCAATTGGTTTTACATCATTGCTAAGTCCAGACGCCTTGCTCGTGAAAAACTACAATTTTTTGGAAATCCTGCAAAGAAGACGCTATTATAATTGTAATTTTAGTGTTATACAAAGTAATATGGAGAAAAATACATAATAGTATCTGTTGCAGGATAAATTTACATAAACTTTCGTAAAAATATACCAAAAAATACGTAAATCTGCTACTTTAATTTATGTAATATTTTAATTTCATAATAGTTTCATGAAATTTACAGAATAAATGTGGTAAATTTGCATTACAAAGAAAATTATATGAATTTTACTGAAAAAATATGTAATTTCACAGACTTTTTTACAGTGTAGTTACACTCCCATGTAAAAATCTTATATTTATAGACAAAAGAAACTATTACCAAACAAAAATGCAAAACTCATAAAATCACAAATAATCTTTTAAAAAAAATAAAAATTTAACACAAATTATGTAACATAAAATTATTTTGATAGTGTGTTAAATAAAGCTGGCGTGTTTTTAGTTCATATAATTTTATATGTTTCACTCTTCTTTTGTTTAAATCGTGCTTCAACTGTTTTATGTGTGCGTTGTCATTTGTTCTAACAAATTAACCCTTTTATAGTGACAGGTTGTTTGTTTTTATTATTCTTTACAGTTGTTAATTTGATGATTTTCGAAAATTTATAAATTCGTTCAGAGTAAATAACAAATAACGCTTTCAATAATAATTAGTAAAGTTATTAAGTTTGATTTTGTTTAAATTTTTAAAGCAATATTTTTTTCAGAATGCAACCAAATATTATTAAAATTTACTGTACAAAAATAATGAAAGTAATTTTCAAGTTTCAACGGTCAAGGTCCAGGTTTCATATACAAGCTGGCCGAAAAATCAGTGTATACCTATACTTAACTCAGCGATAAAAACATATATAATTTTTGATTTTTTTGTTTTCGTCAGATATAATAATATATTGAATACATTTTTTTTTTAATCCTCGAAGGCAGAACGAAAACAGAATAATGTATAATAAATTTTATTAATCTTTGCTGATAGGCACAGTGAAATAATTTAAAATTTTCGTTGTCTCTAGTTGTCTGTACAATTAAGAAATTATACATGATATATATATATATATATATATATATATATATATATATATTATATATATATATATATATATATATATATATATATATATATATATATATATATACCGGGTGTTCGTTCGCTAAGTTCGTATGTGCGTTTAACATGTAATTTCGATAATTTGCGATATACTTCTTTCTCGAGTTAATTTCGGAGAAATACTTAGAATACTTTTCAATAGAGCATAAAAAGTTCTATAATTTGGTTTTAGTTTAAATTTGCTAGCATGTGTCGTTTTGGCGCTAAATTTTTTTTTTGATTTTTTAGTTTTTATTTTTTTCTCAAAAAATATGAGGTGTAGGAAAATGAGCATGGAATGGAAAAATGCGGCATAATGAGTACTATAATTGAGTGAAAAAACCATTATTCTAAGATGCATCGTTTAGTAGAAAATAACTGAATTTTTGAAAATTGGAATTTTCATCAAAATAAGACATTTTTCAAAATTTGCTTAAAAAAATCTGAAAAAATTTAGTAAAATAGAGAAAAAAATTAGCTACATAATAGCTAAGTAATTTTTTCTCTATCTCGTATTGGTTTGGCAGGAAAAATTATTAAAATTATTATTTTTTGCATTTTAATTTGTTTTTTCTTTCCTACCAAACCAGAATGAGTTAGAGAAAAAAGTTACCAAGTTATTATGTAGCTAATTTTTTTTCTATATTTTACTGAATTTTTTCAGATTTTTTTGAGCAAATTTTAAAAAATGTCTAATTTTGAAAAAAATTTTCAAAAAACAGTTTCTAATTTTTTTTTACTAATCTTAGAATAATGGTTTCTTCACTCAATTATAATACTCATTATTCCGCATTTTTCCATACCATGCTTATTTTCCTACACCTCACATTTTTTGAGAAAACAAAAAAATCAAAAAAAAAATTCTTGCGCCAAAGCGGCACATGCTAGCAAATTTAAACTAAAACCAAATTATAGAACTTTTTATGCTCTATCGAAAAGTATTCTAAGTATTTCTCCGAATTTAACTCGAGAAAGAAGTAGGTATATCGCAAATTATCGAAATTGCATGTTAAACGCACATACGAACTTAACGAACGAACACCAGGTATATAATTTTTTTTCGTAGTACAAAATTAGTAATTTTTATTAATGTACATTCTTGATATGTACTAAATACACTGTAAATAATATATCTTAAATTTAGGTAATTTTGTTATATTTGTGTTTTATTTCCTTTAAGTGTTATTAAGTAGAATGATGGCAGATTCACTTTATACTAAACTGACACAGTTCCATCGCTTGTAAACAGAGATAAATCTTGAAAAAAAAAAATAAACCAAACTCAAATTTAAATATTGACGATACGATGTGAGGGAAATTATTCAACAAACTTCTTTATCCTACACTGTAAAAAGTTTTGTAAATTATTTTTTTTGCAGGAAAAGATTTCGGGATAATGGAAAGAGTTTGTGCCACATCCTTTTATATACATGACGTGATTGTGTATGTATGTATAATCTTTAAAATAAATTATTTTCAATTATGTTCACGTAAGAGAACACAATATGATTAAATTTTTCTTGAAAAATAATCTCAAAAGAAATTCACCTGAAAGTAACATAGTTACGATAAAATAGGGCATATAGTGTGACGTCATTGTTACACAGGTCATGACGCATTGCGATACCAATTCGGTCAATACCATCCCGCCACATAAATAATACCAAATATTGTCTACTATCTATGAATATTAAATTATAAATTCAATGGTAGCCACGACAGATTTTTTTTGCTAAAAACAATAAATTTGAATATCAGATTGAATGATTGCAATTATCCTATATACAGGGTAATTTATGACGTCGGGGAAAAACTACACCGGATGATTCCTATGAGTAATCTAAATAAAAACGGAACTGTAGCCGTTAGAAGTTTATTACATGTAACATCAATCGCGTTAGCCTTATTTATTATATCGGTTTGGTTGCAAAGGCATATACGGAAAATGACTGCTGTGGAAATGAGATTTTTACGTGGGGTATGTGGTGTAAATAGGAGAGATCGGGTACGAAATACGATTAGTGTATGATGAGTGTGAAATTGAAAAACTAATGTTGTAGCAAAAGTTGCCGTGTTAGTTAGTTAAGATGGTTCGGACATGTTGAGCGAATGCGTCTAATGAACGTTTGCAGTTAAAAAGATTTATTTGAATGATTTTGATGGTATACGTTTGCGTGGACGTCCGATGAGTAGCTGGAGTGGTATGATTGAGAGTGTTTTGCATGAGCGAAAGTTTGCAAGTAGTAGGAATAAAAGAGCATGTATGAGAGGAATTATGCATGTGGATGAATCGAAAGTTGTTTGTTTGGATAGGAGTGTTTAGAGGCGACTGATTTCGGGATGATGAAAAGAGTTTATGCCACACCCTTTTGGGTACATGGCGTGATTGTGTATGTATGTATGTATGTAGGAAAAAAAAACAAGTCTTAAACTTCTAAATTAATTGTAAAATTACTGATTGATTTTCTATAATATTATAAAATTAAACAAATTTTAGCTATTTATGGAAAATTCCTGACAGCAAATTTACTAAAGTTCTGTACATTTACTAAAAATATTACAAATATATGTACTTTTCCAGCCCGTTGGTAATATATCATATTACATAATGTTTGTAATAGTTCTGATATTATATATTTTAAAACAATTATGTTTAAAATTACAGCAGTTGAGTAATTATACCTAAAAATACTGGACATTATAGTGTCTTTAGATTGTAATAAATAGAATAAAATTATAAAAAGTTATACATACATACATACACAATCACGCCATGTACCCAAAAGAGTGTGGCACAAACTCTTTTCATCATTCCGAAATCAGTCGCCTCCAAAAATTCCTATCCAAACAAGCAACTATCGCTTCATCCACATTCATAATTCCTCCTCTCATACATGCTCTTCTATTCCTACTACTTGGAAACTTTCGCTCACGCAAAACACTCTCAATCATACCACACCAACTACTCATCGGACAAATGGTAGTCCATGCAAACGTATACCATCAAAATCATTCAAATAAATCTTTTTAACAGCAAACGTTCATTAGACGCATTCGCTCAACATGTCCGAACCATCTTAACTGACTAACACCAACTTTTGCTACAACATTTTTTTCAATTTCACACTCATCATACACTAATCTATTTCGTGAAAATATGATGTTTATCTGACATATGTATTCATTTGAATTTCAACCTAACATAATGCATTTCTATGTAACGATGAACTATGTACGATTTAATTTAAATTTCCTGCTAACTGGGTCAAGCCTAGACTACACTAGAATTCGTCAAATATTAATTTATGCATTTAACCTAAAATATTTTATTTTGGTTCTATTATTATTTAAATTGAAAACCATAGTTTATAGTCGAAAGCATCAGAATTGCACTTGGAAATAAAATTTATTCTCTATATTGTTTATTTAATTCATTAGGCCTATTATTTATTTATTATAATCTAATAATCCATATTGGTTAAAAATATATTCAAAAAAATATACATTAGGTACATTTATTTTTACTACTTTGACTGCAAGGAAAAGTAGTAAAGCGTTTGGTACGGTGTCTGTAACATTTTCAAAAAAAAAAAAAAATTGTATAGAAATCCTTCATATAGCCTGTAGATCAGACGAATCTGAACTTAGTTTATGTGGGTGTATGGATGTGCGTCGTCAGCTCGCTCGCTCACTTGCTCGCTCGCTCGGTCGTAAGTCAAAATTTTGTGGCCGCAACTCCTCCTAGACGGTTCAACCGATTTTAATGAAATTTTCAGGATAAATTTGTCTAGTACCCAAGATGGTCATGTGGTTTTGGTTTTTTCCAGTGATGCCAACTTTCCGAGAAAAAAATTACTAAAGTTTTTAAAAATTCATATTGGCTACGTTATTTATCCGATTTTGATCAAATTTTCAGAAAAGATTTCCCTAATGCTCCCATTAATTACATAATTTTATTAATTTTCAGTGTTGCCAACTTTCCGAGAAAAAAATTACTAAAGTTTTAAAATTTTTATTATGGCCATGTTATTCAACCGATTTTACTCAAATTTTCACAAAAGATTTTCCTAGTATTCATATAATTTATGTAATTTTAACAAAATACAGTGTTGCCAACTTTCCGAAAAAAAAATTAGTACAATTAAAAAAAATTTATTTTGACCATTTTATTTAACCGATTTTAATCAAATATTTATAAAAGTTTTTCTTAGTGCCTAAATAAATTATGCAATTTTAACAAAATACAGTGTTGCCAACTTATCGAGAAAAAAAATCACAAAATTTTTAAAAAATTCATTGTGGCTACATTATTTATTCGATTTTGATCAAATTTTCAGAAAAGTATCTCCTATTGCCAACATAAATTATAATATTATTAAAATACAGTGTTGCCAACTTTCTGAGAAATGTCAAAGTAGTCTATATATGGGTTTTCCCATATACTTCTAATCTTGTTAAAAATGTTTTAAGTCCAGTATTTCTAAATGTTGAAATAATTTTTAAAATTTATTCGGAGTATACATTTTCATTCAATCACAAATAATTTTTCACTTATTTTAATAATAAATGAAAAAAATGACACAAGCTCAATATTGAAGAAAGATATGTGATGTACAGATCAGATTTACTTTAAAGCATCAATGATTATATCCTTATAAAACCAAATGAAATAAATATACAGCCTCGCATATCTCCCCTCCGTTAATATAGTATTAATAATACTAAATATGTTCCCACTATGAGATCAACCATTAATATAGACACACAATATAATGTTTCGTTATATTAATAAAAGAGTGTTCTATACTTATGGTTAATCTACTGTCCAATTTTGATCTAGCAACCATTGCACACACACAATGTGACAATTATTGCTGTCAGCATTAGATATAATTTGCTTGTTTAACTCTTGCATAAGCGTAGAAGATTTTAAGTACAATGAACTTAAGATGAAAACGATTTTGGGAACATCAGACGTGTGTATGTATGTTTCGTATTTAATTTTACATTTTATCAAAAATAAGTGACAATATCTACATTGTAAAAAATATATCGTCAATTTATATTATTCTACATTTTCCTTTTTTTAAAATTTTAATTTAATCTTTTTACTACTTTGACTGCAAGGAAAAAGTAGTATAGCGTTTGGTACGGTGTCTGTAACATTAGCAAAAAACAAAAATAAATTGTATAGAAATCCTTCATATAGCCTGTAGATCAGACGAATCTGAACTTAGTTTATGTGGGTGTATGGATGTGCGTCGTCAGCTCGCTCGCTCGTAAGTCAAAATTTTGTGGCCGCAACTCCTCCTAGACGGTTCAACCGATTTTAATGAAATTTTCAGGATAAATTTGTCTAGTGCCCAAGATAGAGTCATGTGATTTTGTTTTTTTTTCAGTGATGCCAACTTTCCGAGAAAAAAATTACTAAAGTTTTTAAAAATTCATACTGGCTACGTTATTTATTCGATTTTGATCAAATTTTCAAAAAAGATTTCCCTAATGCTCCCATTAATCTCATAATTTTATTAATATTCAGTGTTGCCAACTTTCCGAGAAAAAAATTACTAAAGTTTTAAAAATTTTATTATGGCCATGTTATTCAACAGATTTTACTCAAATTTTCACAAAAGATTCTCCTAGTATTCATATAATTTATGTAATTTTAACAAAATACAGTGTTGCCAACTTTCCGAGAAAAAAATTAGTAAAATTTTTAAAAATTTATTATGACCATTTTATTTAACCGATTTTAATCAAATTTTCATAAAAGTTTTTCCTAGTGCCTAAATAAAATATGCAATTTTAACAAAATACAATGTTGGCAACTTATTGAGAAAAAATCACAAAATTTTTTAAAAATTCATTGTGGCTACATTATTTATTCGATTTTGATCAAATTTTCAGAAAAATATCTCCTAGTGCCCACATAAATTATAATATTATTAAAATACAGTGTTGCCAACTTTCCGAGAAATATCAAAGTAGTCTATATATGGGTTTACCCATATACTTCTAATCTTGTTTTATTTTAAGTTTACTGTGATAATACTACGTAAATTATTACAGTAAACTTAAAATAAAAAAAGGTTAAATTAAAATTTAAAAAAAAAAGGAAAAATGTAGAATAATATAAATTGACGATATATTTTTTACATTGTAGATATTGTCACTTATTTTTGATAATTTCAGATTGTTTATAAACCTACAAGTAAATTTGTAGAAGTTATTGTAATTCTACTGTTTTAACAGTAATTGCCATTATCTCAGTGACAAATTATTAATAATTTTCTTTTAATTCAAATCTATATATATTTATCTATATATATTTATTCTCAAATTGAATAAAATTTATAAAAAAAAATTCGAAATAATTATATTATAACTCTATTTATTGATTTTTATTAAAGTGTGTTCATTTCTTTTATAAAACAGATGAAAAATACGCGTTTAATTTTGAATTTTAATAGTAAAATGTTAGTTTTAAAGTAATATTTTTATCAGTGTACTAAATAAATTTGTAATATTTTTAATTCTATTTTCCCCTTTCTTACACTGTAAAAAATATATGTAAATCTACATTGATAATTATGATAATTTTACTATATTATTTATTGTAATTTTTATAAAATATTATAAATTTATCAAAAATTCTGAAAATTACAATAAAAAATATAGTAGTGTTATGAATAGATGGAGATATAAGTACAAAGTTTGCTTTAAATGAAAATAGAAATTATAAATATTGATCTATCGATAATATTGGTTAAAAGTCGCCATATTTAATATGCTCAAAGAGAAATATTTAACAAATATTCTTATCTAACAGATTAGTTATCTCAGTTTTCTGTTTTAAGTTTATATTTAACTTTTCATGACTAATAAATTATATTTATTCTGTATATATTGGGTGTCCCCAAAATTATAAGAATTTCTTTAAAATATAAATACTGAAAAGGAATAATATCTTTTACACTCTTCAACATGCGTTATAATTTCAAAAATTTATTTAAATAAAATTCGGCTTCCTTTAATCAAAAAAATTATAAATTTCATGATCTAGTTACTTATTTTGTTACTTCTAGTAACTTGTTTCCATGATCTGTTTATTTACTATAAATATCATTTCTATCTTTTGTTTTTCTTAATACAGACGCATGTTCACTTCATCGAAACGTTCGATTTATTAATAAATTATTACAGGAATTAGAACCTAAAGCCGTTTGATTCTAATATAATGAGTTCTAAAAGATTTTTTACTATGTTAAATTTCAAAATAAAAATTGTAAAAGCTGAAATTTATAGATAAAACATATATTTACTTTTGTATTAAGTAATAGTAAAAAGGCTGGTTTTAAAATAATGTATTTTAATTAGTGTGACTGCAAAGTAAAAAATCTTTCAAAGCTCATTATATTAAAATAAAACTGCTGTAGGTTATAGTTCTGTATTATTATTTATCAAAAATCGACGTTTCGACAAATTCAACGTCCGACTTCATCAAGAAACAAAATACAAATGACATTTATAGTAAATAAACAGAACATAGAAACAAGTTACTTCTAAGTAACTAGAACATAAAATTTATAAATTTTTCATTAAAGAAAGCCATATTTTATTATTTAAATCAGTTACCAGTCAGTCTGATTAAAGTTACCTTTTTTTTTCTTTATAAATTTCTATTGCTTTTCTTATCAATCCTGCTGGGTTAATATTGATGAATCCTGCAATTATTAACAGTATCTTTCGAATATTACATCTTTATGGTGTAAAATTCGATAGATACTGTAATAATTGCAGGACCCAGCAGGATTGATAAGAGAAGCAATAGAAATTTATAAAAAATAAGTATATAATCACTAATTTAAATAAAATTTGGCTTACTTTAATCAGAAATTTATAAATCTCACATGATCTAGTTACGTGTTTCCATATTCTGTTTATTTACTATTGATATCGTGGACGTCCGATGAGTAGTTGGAGTGGTATGATTGAGAGTGTTTTGCGTGAGCGACAGTTTCCAAGTAGTAGGAATAAAAGAGCATGTATGAGAGGAATTATGAATGTGGATAAAGTGAAAGTTGCTTGTTTGGATAGGAATGTTTGGAGGCGACTGATTTCGGAATGATGAAAAGAGTTTGTGCCACACCCTTTTGGGTACATGGCGTGATTGTGTATGTATATATATATATATGTATGTATAACATCATTGGTATCTTTTTTCCTGCTGAACATGCAAGTTCACTTCATCGAAACGTTCGATTTATTAATAAATTATTACAAAACTAGCACCTAAAGCCCTTTTTATTCTAATATAATGAGTTCTGAAAGATTTTTTATTATATGTTACTTGAAGTTCTTCGCACCACTTATGTCATAATATGTATTTAAATTCTTTTTGTTTTGTTATTGTTAAAATTATTTGAGATTATATTTGCAAACACAATTTTTTGTTTTGTTATAAAACATATTGATTATATTTCTCTAATGCATCCCTCGAAAAAAATAGTAAAATTTACATATTTACCTGTTAGAAAAATCTTTAATTATCCCAGTAATATAAAAATGCACTAGACCAGAAAACAGAAACACTCACAAACAGAACACTTTTTTGGCACTGCGAGAAAAATAATAACCCAACACAATTACACTAATATATTCTGTTGAAATTTTTGCAGTTTCTGCGAATAAATCACGACCACCCTATCACCAAATCGTTCGATTATCGAAAATAATGGAGCCCGCGATGTTTTGGACACGATTTAAAACGCCTTCGTGAGCAGATATATTTACCAAGCCCAGTTCGTGGCCTGACTGAGACTGTCTGGGTCTCCTAGTCCTAGCTCCTAGGCACTAGGCACCGAACAATAACGCTTGCCGACATGTAACGGTGCAAACATATCGGCTATGTTCGGTAAATATCGGAGGAAAAATATAATTATCTATTGATATTAGCCAATAACTTTTTCGTTATCAATCGTTTTTTATATTAAAAATGTAAATATTTATTACAAAAATTTTCTATGTTTATATATGTTTAATATTCTGAAAAATTGGCACTATTAATAAACAAATTAAATTAAAAATGTATAAATAATATTAAGATATCAATAATATAAATTTTATAATTATTTAGATTTGCAATTAACATTACACGACTACGTCGCGGGTTGCATAATTATTATATTGGTTTAAATCGGTAAATTTTTTTGATATATTTTATAAAATAAAACTGATAATTACTTATATCGGTTTAAATCTGTAATTTTTTTTTTGGTTAATTTTATAAAATAACACTAAAATTTGGCTTCTATTATAAATTTTTATGATCTAGTTACTTATTTATTACGTCTAGTAACTTGTTTCTATGTTCTGTTATTTACTGTAAATTAATGTCATTTATATCAGTTTTTCCTGATTAAAACGGACGTTGAGATCGTCAAAACGTCGATTATAAATTAATATTAATACAGAACTTTAACCGAAAGCAGTTTTATTTTAATATAATGAGTTCTGAAAGATTTTTAGTGAGTTAAACAAAATTTCGCTTTCATTAATTAAAAAAAAATCTATAAATTTTTATGACCTAGGTACTTATTTTCTTACCTAGTAAGTTGTTTCTTTTGTTCTGTTATTTACTGTAAATGTCAATTGTATTAGTTTTTCCTAATAAAGACGGACGTTGAGTTCGTCGAAACGTCGATTATAAATAAATATTAATACAGAACTTACACCTAATGTATATTTTTTGTTTACTTTTATAATTTTAAATAGTAAAATTATTAAAAAATTATCGTAATTTATTTTCAAAAAATCCAAATTTAATTATGTTATAAAAAATTATTTTTTATTTATAAATACAGATTAAACATCTAATTGTTCCGTGGAAAATCATCAAAATTAATTCGAACATTTGAAATAAATATAAATAAATGTTTTTTTATTTTTCTTAATACATATATTTACTAATTTATTTATTATTATTATTTATACCAATTCTGATACAAACAAAAGAAAATACGGACCAAGCCTGAAGATGATCGAAGATTTAATAATAATCAGATTAAAATTTTATCTTTTAACATTAATATAATATAATCATGTTGTATGCATAAATAATTAAATATATATTTTATATAATGCGTAATATAATGTAATTAAAAATAATTTTGAACTATCAGAAAAATGTTTCTACGCGTGAAAGATCGCTTGAACGCGTTTCACAAAAAAATTAATACGCAAAATGGATCTTTTAATCCTCTCCTTTAGTCCCTTTAGTCATGTTTACGAAAGCAGAAGGGTTAGTTTTAGACCCTTTTTTTATCTAAACACTCTTTGTCCACTTGCCCTCACATGTATACTAATTTTAGTTAAAAAAATAGGGGATAGACAACAAAGAAAATGTATATTTATATAGATTTTACAGCAAAAACTGCTCATAAAATTGCCGATATTAAGAGGGGTAAATACATTTCGCGACCTAAAAAAAATTGACCAACTTTATAAATTTTTTTCTGCGAAACTATACAAGATATCAAACCGCGGTTTTCTGTGGTTGAAAGAACAGACTTTGAACTTCTTTCACGAATTTTCATTTTTACTTTTGTTAGAAATCGTCCGAGTTCTAAGTGCAGGAGTTATCATTGTTACCGCATAAACAATTTAATAACATTACAACTTATAATGTAGTCAATTTGTTTATCAATGATATTTTTGTTATTATGTACAAATAATAACATTTTGACATTTGCAAAACACTTTTAACACTTTTGGATACATAAATGTTCTTTTTTAATAATAAATTATTAGTTAATAAATATTTTGGCCTTAGTTCATTGTAGCAACAATTAATTCTGTGGTTTTTATAACAGATTTTTTATTTATAATAATAGTTTATTAATAAATATTAGTAAACTACAAAAAAAAAGCCATACAGATGCTTCATAAATGTTTCCATTTATTAATTTGTATTGTATTTAGCTTTCTCTGCCTAGATTTATAAATTTTATATGTTTTACTTAATTACTATTTGTTTCTTCAATATTTCAAGCTTTCCAAAGATTTTTTATTTATAATAATAATTTACTAATAAAATGACCTTTTAAACGTACTAATTGCTGTTTTAATACAATATATACTTTCGGAGAGAAAAAATGTCAAAAATTACCTCAAAACTGTTTCGAATAAGCGGTTTTTGAGAGGAGCTCCCAGGAGAGAACAGGGCTTATAACTCCGTGATTTTTCAACATTTTTCAGACATAAAAATTGGAAAATAAAGTACATGAATGCAGCTTTTAAACGTACTAATTGTTGTTTTACTAGAATGTATACTTTTGGAGAAAAAAATTATCAAAAATGACCTCAAAACTTCGACCCTAACTTCATAAATGTTTCCATTTCAAATTTGTATTTTATTTAGCTTTGTCTGCATAGCTTTGTAGTAAATTTTATATGTTTTTGTATTAATATTTAATATTATTTATTTCTTGAAGCATTCCAAACAAAAACTAAACTAAACTAAAAATAAATAAATATATACATACCTAAGTCACCATCGTCACAATAACCTAACTTATCACGCGATTTGAAAAAACTAATGAAATTAATGTTTATTCGATCGAATACACAATTTCTGTCTAATCCGGCGATGCACATTGCACTTTTTTGCACTTGCACAAACATTTTTCATTAATTAAATCCACAAATTCAAGCCGCAAACAATTCGTTTTCACCATGATCTGTCACTTTCAGTTTTAAGAACACGTACGAATGCAAAATTAATGTTTATTTGATCGAATACACAGTTTCTGTTTAATCTAGAGGTGCATATTGCACTTTCTTCCACTTGCACATGCATTTTTAATAACTAAATCCACAAATTCAAGCCACAAACAATGCGTAGTCCGGCCTGTCACTTTAAGAACACGTCTGGATGCACACATACCTTTATAATGTATTCCGGAATTAAGGAGTTACGGTTAATAATAAATCTTGAAATTAGGGTGTTCATAAATCTTGAAAAAACCGATTTTGAGCAAAATATAGCCTTTAGATTACTCAATTTCAAAATTACAAGTCGATATGAATTGTTAAACACATTTTTATTTCATTCCAAAAACTTTAAAGTAATTGGACAAGATTAAAGACAAACTTCTCAACGGATTTCGATGAAACTTTGTTGGAAATTATAGCTGATAAAATTATCTTGCCCCCTTGAACAAAGGAATTTAATTTCTGATCAAAATAGATATTTTTTAGGCCCGGTTGAAAGAACCATTTTGGTTCATACGGTCGCTATTTTGTTTACAAGCATACATAAATTAATTTCCTTCGTTCAAGAGCAAGTCTATTCAATATATTATTAAGTTCAATTGGTTTGATTTGTTTTGGATAAGCGGTTTCCGAGTTATCCTGCTGAGAGAAGCTTCCGGAGAAAAAGAGCTATAGCTCCGCGATTTTTCAACTATTTTTAAACATAAAAATTGGAAAATAAATTAGATAAATAAAGCCTCCAAATGTACTAATTGTTGTTATAATAGAATATATACTTTCGGAGAAAAAAATTGTCAAAAAATGACCTAAAAACTTTGTTTCGGTTAAGTGATTTCCGAAAAGAGTTCCTGAAGATCGGGGCCTATAACTCCGCGATTTTTCAACATTTTTAAACATAAAAATTGGAAAATAAACTACATGAATGCGGCTTTGAAATATACTAATTGTTGTTTTAATAAAATGTACGCTTTCGGAGAGAAAAATTGTCAAAAATTGATCTCAAAACTGTTACGGATAAGCGGTTTCTGAGAGGTGCTCCTCGGAGATAACAGGGCCTATAACTCCGCGATTTTTCAACATTTTTCAGACATAAAATTTGGAAAATAAAGTACATAAATGCTGCTTTTAAACGTACTAATTGTTGTTTTAATAGAATGTATACTTTTGGAGAAAAAAATTGTCAAAAATGACCTCAAAACTTCGACACTGACCAACGATAACTCATTAAACAAAATAATACCGTGTTGGTTTGCTCTGGTTTCTACTGGTAAAACAATAGTGTGGTTGGTTATTGATACGCGTTGATTAACTTATAAGTCTATAATTTATATAATAATATATGACCCTTCAATTTTTCCAATAACTTTTTGAAATGTTAATAAACATTTGTTCTATAGAATTTGACGGTTCAGTTGCTTCAATTTCTTAATTAATCGGATTAAAATTCTGTTGGAAAAACTAAATTGCATTTATGTAAATAAATAAAAAAAAAACGTTCTGTACCAATTAAAAAATGTATTCAATATTAATCTCACATCCGTTATATAAATTGAAAATATATTATATATCATTTGTTAACAAAATAAATAAAAACATCTCTTAAATAAATTTAAGTAGTAGTAATAATTTATAGTTTTATTTTAGGTACTTTGAAAGTATAAATATAAAAATTATCTAAAAAAAACTTGTAAATAGATATTTTCTAGGATTTATTAATCCTAGGATTTATTATTTATTTCTTTTTTGGTTGTGTTTTGGAGAAATACGCATCTAAAAATAATCCGGAAAATACTGCTAAAGCACCAATCCATTGTCGTATCGATAGCGTATTACCGAAAAATATTACCGAACCCAAAACGGTAAAAAACTTTCTAGTTGTGGTTATTACCGAACAGGGCAACGGTCCAAATTCTGAAACCTGAAATTCAAGCACAAAAAAACCAAATTAATTATTAGAAATTTACAATAAATAAATAAATTTGATAACAAAACTAGATATGTTTCCAAAACCTTTCTCAACCTAAAAAAATCGATTAACTTTATGAATTTTTTACTGCAAAACTATAAAAGATTTCAAATTGCGGTTTTCTGGGGGTGAAAAAATAAACTTTGAACTTCTTTCATGAATTTTTATTTATGCTTTTATTGAAAATCGTACGAGTTCTAACCTATTCTTTGAAGCACTGCAAAACCGGACAACTGTGCGGTAACAATGATAAAAAAAACCGACTAACTTTATGAATTTGTTTTTGCAAAACTGTAAAAGATTTCAAACCGCGGTTTTCTCGAGATGAAAGAATAACCTTTGATCTTCTTTCATGAATTTTTATTTATACTTTTGTTGAAAATTGTCCGACTTCTAGGCCTTTCTTCGAAGCACTGCAAAACAGCGATAACTCCTGTCCGCTTCAAGTGAAACAAGGATAAATTGATATATTATCCGGTTTTTAACCAAATTTGTCCAGAATGAATATTATATAAAAAAAACAGTTAATATATTATACTTCAAGAGTGTTTTTTTGATTTTTATTACAAATAAACAGGGCAGGAATTATCATTGTTACTGGCACAGCCATTCCAATTTTGCATAGCTTCGAAAAAAGTGCTAGAACTCGATCAATTTCCAACAAAAATAAAAATAGAAATTCATGAAAGAAGTTCAAAGTCTATTCTTTCACTCCCAGAAAACCGCGATTGAATATCTTTTATAGTTTCGCAGAAAAAAATTCATAAACTTAGTCATTTTTTTTTCGGTCGAGAAAAATGTATAATCAAAATTCAACAATAATTCTTATTAAACCATGTAGCGTAGATTATTTCTAAATATAAAATATAAAACACAAACTAGATAATCAATTTATGTAATAAATTAATTAAATTGGTAAAATTTATTGCAAAAAAGAAAATTATATTAAATCCGGAGTTACGAGATGGAGTTGAAATATGACATTTCAGCTTTTGTTTTAGTTTTATTTTTACAAAAACGTAATAAATATTGTAAAAAAAACCAATAAAACTTACTGTTAAAAATATAAACAATTGCCCTAAAGCCCCGGCCAAAGCCAACGTTGCAATCTGCCCCAAAGCCACGGGATGTCTCGATATAAAGTTAATAAATTGAATTCCTTCGCCGTTTAATAAAACGACTGCTGCTAGACAAACTGAAGACCAGAAATTCATGCCCAACATCATATGTTGAGCCGAGGGTTGGGCTTCAGCACGCATTCGCTCCTAAACAAAACCAAATTTATTATTATTTCTATTCCAATAAAATAATTCAGTTGGTAAACAAAATTTTTATTGAAATTTACAATAAATAATGTTATAAAAGCTATAGTTTTTACTATTTTATAAAAAGTAAAATTAAGTAATTTTATATAATTTTTTTGTTAAATATTACATGCTATGCTACAATCTTAAAAATTTACATACTTATTAGGTCATTTTTACTTACTTTATGTGATTATTATGAATTATGTTAAAAATAACAGAATTTTAAGGTAGAAACGAGGGGGAAACCACTTCCTTAAATTTTGTACACCGGATTGTACAATCCTAGGATTTTACCGATTTTAAGTAAGATTGTAGGGATTTTACTAATTTTAAGTAAGATTGTAGGGATTTTACATGATTTTAAGTAAGATTGTAAGGATTTTACATGATTTTAAGTGAGATTGTGAAGATTTTACATGATTTTAAGTGAGATTGTAAGGATTTTACATGAGTTTTCATTGATTTTACGGATTTTAATTAAGATTGTAAAGATTTTACATGAAATTTTTAAGATTGTAGGAATTTTACTCGAGATTTTCAATATTATAGATCGTATACAAATTATTTAATGTGTTTTAATTTTTTTTTTCAAAAGTATTTAAATAAATATAAAATTTTTATTTAGTTTAATGTGTGTACCCGGTGTGTACATAGTATTAACAGATCTTAGAAAATGGCAAAATGTTATGTCGCTGTTGATTTTTTATGAACAATAAAACCCGTGTCCCACTGTAAAAATTTTTATAAAAAGAATTTGGACAGTGTGACAGCGCGTAGTTTTATAAAAATAACGTCACGGTAAAATATTTTTATGGTGTCTCTATTTTAATGACGTCACGTAAAATGTTTTTATAAAAACTTCTGAAATAGAACCGTTTCTATAATTTTGACGAAAATAAGCATTTGATTGGATGTTGCACATCCCGTCAAACTTCTAGAGATTTGAATTGCCGCGCGAAACTTCTAACCAAAACATATCCAATTAAACCTATGATAACCGCACTCACTAGTAAATGCTGGTTTGTATTTAAACTTTCCATGATAAAAAATAATAAAATAGCACACTTTTTCAAAAGTTTTTAAAGTTTTAAGAACCAACATTTTAAACATCAACCTCACTTTTCAGTATTGCATCAAACAGCTGATCAAGTTTTTTTAAAAAATTTTACCAAAAAATTGACAGTGGGACATACCTTAAAATAATTTTTATGGTGGGTGACGTCATACCGTTTTTATAAAAAATTTTATAACAAGTTTTTATAAAAAATTTTACAGTGGGACACGGGCATAACGTTCGATACATATTTCTTGTTAAATCGTATAGTGCTAGTGCTACACTAAATATTTACGAACTGTAAAAAGATTTTACGGGTTTTATCTGTGATTTTAAGGATTTTACCATGAT
Organism: Clivina fossor; assembly: GCA_963966155.1. Taxonomy (NCBI): domain Eukaryota; kingdom Metazoa; phylum Arthropoda; class Insecta; order Coleoptera; family Carabidae; genus Clivina; species Clivina fossor. The sequence goes on along the minus strand of OZ014569.1, from coordinate 9,327,071 downwards.
TTTTACTAAGATTTTAAGGATTTTACCATGATTTTACTAGGATTTTACCATGATTTTACGGATTTTATCATGATTTTACGGATTTTACCATGATTTTACGGATTTTACCATGATTTTACTAGGATTTTACCATGATTTTACGGATTTTACCATGATTTTACGGATTTTACCATGATTTTACAGATTTTACCATGATTTTACAGATTTTACCATGATTTTACTAGGATTTTAAGGGATTTTAACAAATTTGTACACCAGATTTTACAAGTGGTTTCCCCCTCGGGTAGAAATACAAAATAAAATTACAGATTTTTTTTATATTTTTATGTAATTTGGCTATTATTTTTGAAAGTGGCTATTTATACATACGGTATGTATACGCAATTGGCTATTTATACATACAGCATTTTTACGCAATTGGCTATTTAGGGTAGGTTAGGTTAGTAGGTTGGTTTAGGTCTTTTTTTTAGTATGTATAAATAGCCAATTGCGTATACATACCGTATGTATAGATAGCCTCATCCATTATTTTTTTACAGTAAATTGATAAAATCAATTAAAGATTGTTTTAAAAATCTTGTAAAAACATTACATTCTTAAAAATCAACGCAAACTCACTTGCAATTTGTACACAATCTGGTGTAGAAAATTTGAGCAAATTGTTAGATTAGGTTTGGAAAAAATATACTGTGTATTTATCTATTTTGTGGTATACAAAGGTAATAAACTCATTACTAAATTACCTGTACAGCTCCAGTTAGTCCATCCATCGCAAGCGATAAAATCAACAGCAATTCTCCGAGTCCAAACGTCGCAGTATCACTTTGACTCGACGGTTTATCTTTATACATAAACAGTACCACTCCTGTCACAATTAACAGCACAAATAAATATTTTCTCATCGGATAAGATTTATGACCGACTAGCACACCGAGTATCATAACCGGTATGGGCTTAGCAGCTTTGCCCACCACCTGAGTTGGATATGGTACCCATTGCAATGCCATATTGGAACAAACCATCGCCAGCAGATACGTTAGCGCAGCACTCGCTAAATATATCGTCGGGGTTTTATCATCCCCCTTCGGTTGCACTGTTAACATACCTTTCGCGAATAAACAATTCACAATACACTGAATGAAAACCAACGCAAACATATATGTATATTTTTCCGAACTAGACACTACATCACCATTCTCATTGATAATATCTTTGCCGTATTTGCCTCTAGTTATCTTTTCTTGTAAAATACCATAGTAAAAATAACAAACAAATATTCCCGCAGCACATAAACAAAACTTACTGTTAATATGCATTTTTATTCACAAAAAAAACACCTGTTTTTATTTGTCTACGTGACAGGTGTCTGTGAGGTTAGGTGTAAAATTGTTTATATATACACTTTAAATATGTTTATTAGTGTAAAATACATTATAATATCGTATAATTTAATCGTAAAAATATATTTACAGCCGTAAAAATAAAAATAATAAAAATTATGCCAGCTGTCAGTTTACACGCGCTAAATTTAAGGACACGTCAATTTATTTGCGCTAATGCAGGCATCTTTACATTGAACGTTGAACTGTTGTTTTATTTTTCTATTTTTATTAATTATTATATTGCTATAAATAATATTTAATTTTATATTTATAAAATATATATAATAAAGAATTACACCTATAAATATATAATATATAATCGCTCTTATAAATTTTATTAATATTCACGGAAGATTTAAAAAACAAGTGTTACCAACCATAAATTTTAAAAACAAAATTAATTTAATATTTTTTTAGAAATAATAAATTATGTTCTTTTATTATTTAATTACTAATATAATAACTGTTAAATATAATTTTTATACAATTTCTATACATATTTATATATTTATGGGAGATTCAACAAACAATGTAGATTTTGAAAACCAAATTAATTTAATATTTATTTACAAATTTATAGCGTAAAAAAATTAATTATGTTTTTTTATTATTTAATTATTAATATATAATTGTTAAATATAATTTTTATACAATATCTTTAAATATTTATGGGAGATTCAAAAGACAAGTGTTACCACTATAGATTTTGAAAACCAAATTAATTTAATTTACTAAAATATATTTAATTCTTATATAATTCAACAAGTATTTATTAGATTATCTAATATTTGTAATTTTTATGCATTATAATCAATAATTGAAGTAATTTTATGCAGTCATGCAATATTATACATATAACCTATAAAACTGACATTTCTATTGTATTGTAATAAATAATGGATGTAACTAATAAACATATTAAAGATATTAAATATAATATATGTCGAACGTGTTTAGCACAATGTACAGATTTGCAATCATTATTTAATTCCCAAGAAGTGTCCGGAAAATTTATAACCATTTCCGAAATGCTTATGGCCTGTACTAGTATTAATGTATATTTCATTAAATAATTACAGTTTAGAAACGTAATTTATGTGTTAAATTCTTTACAGATATTAGCCGATGATGATTTACCAGAATTTATGTGTATTTCATGTTTACAAAAACTAACAGAATCCTATTTATTTAAACAACAGTGCGAAACTTCAGATTTAAATTTACGACAGCATTTTGCATCGAACGAAGAAATTGAAGATTCATCAAAAAATGATGATTACTTTGTGCAGAATATAGAAGATAAAATCGATTTAAAACAATGTCCGTATTGCTCCAAAACTTTTTTAAAAACCGCAAACCTTACACTACATATTAAAACGCATACGGGAGAGAAAAAGCATTGTTGTCAAATTTGCCAGAAGAGATTTATTCAAGCTTCTTCGTTAACGCGACATTTGAGAACGCATTCAGGCGCACGTCCTTACGATTGCAATCAATGCCCGATGAAATTTTCAACTTCGCACGGCCTACAACGTCATAAAATCAGTCATAATCGTCTCCGATTTCAGCACTATTCGTGTAAGATTTGCAATAAAGTCTTTACATCTAGCAGCGGTCTAAATTACCATCTAAATATCCATACGGGAACGAGAAATTACGCGTGCGATATCTGCCATAAACGTTTTATCGCGCGCGCGAATTTACTCGTCCATAAACGTCGACACAATCGCGACTATTCGCATCTGTGTTCGGAATGCGGCAAGAAGTTTCTAACCCTGGGCGAGTTGAGTCGTCATGCGCGCAAACACAGCAACGAGCGTCCGTACGAATGCGATCTGTGCTCGAAGCAATTCACGACCAAAGTGAGTCTAACGCAGCATAAAATGCGACATGCCGGGCAGAAACCATTTCTATGCTATGTGTGTTCGAAACGGTTTACGACCAGTGCGAATTTAACGGAACACATGCGATCGCATACGGGGCAAAGACCGCACGCATGTTCGGTGTGCCGGAAAGGCTGTAATTCGACGAGTGATTTGAAGAAACATTTGCGAACGCACAGCGGTGAGAAACCGTTCCAGTGCCCGGAATGTACGAAAGCGTTCGCCCGGAGCGGTAGTTTGAAAGTGCATATGCGGACGCACAGCGGTGATAAACCCTATGCGTGTAAAATATGTGAGAAGAAATTTGGGCATTCGGGAAGTTTGGCTAAGCATACACGCAAACATGAAACTAATACTTAAGGCCATTTCAAGGCAAACAAAAGGCTATATTCAGCCACAGGTGGTGTGAATCCAAAAATGAATAATTTTACATTCGATTTATTCGTTTAATATTACATATTTATGGTAACTAATTATTAGAAAAATTAGCTAATTTATCTACAATTAATAATTTAATAACAATTTTTATATTCAGACAGAATTAGCATATAAAAAAAATTAATCAAATATTTAATTGTCAATATTTTCTTTGTTTATTATTATTTTGATTTCCAAAAAATATATATGTTGTTTCTTGTTATTATAGTACTTATGTATAAATTTCAGAATTTTTCTATGTGTGGTTTATTTGTAAAAAAATAATTTTCATCATTTTCCTTGAAAAATGCGATTTTCTCTTATTTCACACATACATTTTATTTGAAAAAAAATATGATTAATCTATATTACAATTAACAACACATATATTTTTTGGAAATCAAAATAATAATAAACAAAGAAAATATTGACAATCAAATATTTGATTAATTTTTTTTATATGCTACTTCTGTAAATATATAAAAATTGTTATTAAATTATTAATTGTACATAAATTAGCAAATTTTTCGAATAATTAGTTACCATAAATATGTAGTATTAAACGAATAAAACGAATGTAAAATTATCCTTTTTTGTATTCCCACCACCTGTCTGAAAATAGCCTTTTGTTTGCCTTGAAATGCCCTTAAGAGTGTTGATTAAAAATTACTTTATGATCAATTTAACTCTAAAATTTGGGTTACATTGGTGTTGCGGAAATTAGAACTTGTTACGAAGTTACAGCGATTTTTACAAAGTCGTGTCTGGAAACCTTGTTTTTATATAATTTATCCAGAAGATATCTTGGAAACTATTGGTCCAATTCACTTGATTTTATAGTGCTTTATAACAAAAAAAAAGTTTTGTATTATTATTTTTATAACTAAAATAAATAAATATAATTATATAATAAAACCACTTTATTATATCACAATCCTTTTAATAAAAACAGCAAATATAAAATACATTGGAGTCTGTTTTCACAAATTTTTATAATGTTTGTTTTAAGTAGAGCTTTTGAAAATAAAAATAAATAATTAGAAACTTAAAAAAAATTTACATTTATATTGGATAAATATATATACATATATATATATATATATATATATATATATATATATATATAGTTTAGTTAATTTTTATGGCTGGAAAATATGGAATTGGATGAAGATGATGGGTAAAACAGCCGATGTGGTTCTTAAAAATCAAATACTCATTTGAAATTCACAAGCTTTCAACCATTTTGTATTCTGTGTTTCTGATGGACATTTTCTAAGTTTGAATTTTTTACATATATTTTTCAAAAAAGAACTATCACCACGAAGATTATCGTTATCAAATGAAATGTGTTTCTACTTTTAATATCACTGACTATTGTTCTATATTTTTAATTTTTAATAATTTGACTATACTTATGCATTTGGTATTTTATAATTTTAACAACACATTAACAATCCTCTGTGAAAACACAGTAAGTTTTTCTTTTCTTATTTTTTATTGTTACTTAATGTAAACTTGAAAATTTAAAAATAACATGTTCATAAATTATCTTTATTTTATTATCTTTAATTTATATTACATAATGTAAAATATATTTTGACTAAAAATCACAAAATAATTTTTCCAATAAAGTTGGTTTTTCCGTTCTTTCAGCACTTGAAAAAGGCACGAATTGTGACCGAAAGCTTGTGAATTTCAAATGAGTATTTGATTTTTAAGAACCACATCGGCTGTTTTACCCATCATCTTCATCCAATTATATATATATATATATATATATATATATATATATATATATATATATATATATATATATATACAGGGTGTTCGTTCGCTTGGTTGATATAGGGCAATAACATGGGATTTCGATAATATGCAGAATACTACTTTCTGAAGTAAAATTCGGAGAAATACCTAGAATACTTTTCGATAAGGAATAAAAAGTTCTATAATTTGGTTTTAGTTTTAATTTGCTAGCATGTGTCGTTTGGGCGCTAGAATTTTTTTAAAATGTTTTTTAGAATTTTCAATAATTTTTCCTGCTAAATCAGTACGAGTAAGACAAAAAAGTTACTTAGCTATTATGTATCTATTTTTTTTCTCTATTTTACTGAATTTTTTCAGATTTTTTCTAAACAAATTTTGAAAAAAATTATATTTTTAAAAAATTTGAAATATAACTTTTTTCAAAATTTGCTTAAAAAAATCTGAAAAAATTCAGTAAAATAGAGAAAAAAATTAGATACATAATAGCTAAGTAACTTTTTTCTCTTACTCGTACTGATTTAGCAGGAAAAATTATTGAAAATTCTAAAACATTTTAAAAAAATTCTAGCGCCCAAACGACACATGCTAGCAAATTAAAACTAAAACCAAATTATAGAACTTTTTATTCTCTATTGAAAAGTATTCTAGGTATTTCTCCGAATTTTACGAATAAGTAGTATTCTACATATTATCGAAATCCCATGTTATTGCCCTATATCAACCAAGCGAACGAACACTCTGTATATATATATATATATATATATATATATATATATATATATATATATATATATATATATATATATATATATATACAGAGTGTTCGTTCGCTTGGTTGATATAGGGCAATAACATGGGATTTCGATAATATGTAGATAATATGTAGATAATATATATATATATATATAGTTAATACTCAAATACAATCATAAAGGAATAATCTGAAAATGAAAAAATCTTATCGCCTCAACCTGGGATCGAACCAGGGTCCTTTCGCTTGCCGGGCGAATGCTCTACCACTGAGCTATCAAGACCATTACAGATCGAGCGAATGAAACCTAATCATTTTCAGGTTGAGGCGATAAGATTTTTTCATTTTCAGATTATTCCTTTATGATTGTATTTGAGTATTAACTGTATTTAAATGATATATCTATTAACTAACCAGATTAATGAATTATATATATATATATATATATATATATATATATATATATATATATATATTTAGTACTTACAATGTTATAACGTTTCATGATAATATAAAAACTAAATAAATTACTATATATTATTTTTACGATGTCTCTCTGACTTTTTGAAGGTACAATTTTTTCCGTAAAGTTGTGTGATAGAGAGGTACCATACAAGCGTTTATTTTTCCATTTTGATGCGGCCTAAGCCAACGTTTAGCACTAATTTTATTAGTAACCGATGTTAAGATTTCTACAAAATGTTCCCTGAAACAATATCAAATCTATTAGGTTGAAACTCAGGATCAAAGTTTTGAGGTTATTTTTCAATAATTTTTTCGTCCGAAAGTATAAATTTGATTAAAACAATAATTAGCACGTTTAAAAGCTGCATTCATGTACTTTCTTTTCCATATTTTATGTTTGAAAAATGTTGAAAAATTGCGGAGTTATACGGCCCCATTCTCTGGAAGCTTCTATCAGCTTATCCGAAACAAATACAGCCAATTGAACTCAATAATTGCAATAAATTTGTCCCTTGAACGAAGGAAATTAATTTCTGTTTGCTTGTAAACCAAAACGCCTAAAATTTGACTCTTTCAACGTGCCTAATAAATTTTTAATTCAATCAGAAATTAAATACCTTTGTTCAAGAAGCCAAGACAATTTTATCAGCTAGAATTTCTACCAAGAGTTTGTCTATTTCGGAGACAAGGCTTTAAAGTGTTTTCGGAATGAAATAAAAATGTATTTAACATTCATAACGACTTGGTAACTTTAGGAATTGAGTAGTCTAATGACTTATATACTTTCTCAAAATCGATTAGTAACTCCTGAAATTAAATTAGGTAAATAGAAAAAATGTCTCACGTGTCGCATTCTTCTAAAATGCATTCGCATAGATCCTCAATGTACCAAGATCCTGTAATTTTATTCCTAATCGCAGCGTAACCAGGTACCGTACTCCAGCAAACCAGCATATCGCATTTTTCCGGTATACCACCATCGTCTTCAACAGCTGTCTCGCATTTCGGTACGTGGCCGTCCGTTTCGTTATACATATCGAGCGAACGTGGAACTTAACAATAACAACAAAACATTTAGAATAGAAATAGATTAGTGTATGATGAGTTTTACGTTAGGTTACGATGATTTTGACAACTTGAGAAAATATCTAATGAACGTTTAGTTAAAAAGATATTTATACGAATGATTTTGATGGTCTGATTGAGAAAGTGGAAGTTTCCAAGTAGTAAGAATAGAAGAGCATGCTATGAGACGAGGAATCATAAATGTGGATAAACTAAAGTTGCTTGTCTGGAGAGGAATGTTTGGAGGAGACTTATTTCGGAATCTTTATTAAAACATTAAAATAAAAAGAACCATAATTATAGTTCTGTTTAATTTTATATTAAAATTCGACGTTTTGATATACCAAACGTACTTATTTGTGTTTTGTCACCTAATACTGTTTTGTTTGTTTATTATTTATGTAATTTGTATACATGTTTATACCTGATGATGTAACATTAAACAAAACTTAATCCTAAAGCTTTTTTTACTTTAATATTATTTATGTTAATATAAATAAATTGTACCTATTTATACGTATTTTTGTAGAGAGTTAAAAGATTTATTTTAGCTAATATTATATTATTTTCAAAGAAGGCAGGAGTAAAATAGTCGAAAGAAAGAAAGGAAAGGAAACAACATGGAGAACGAATAAAAAAGTACACTGGAAGAGAAGATAGAATCATGAGAAGTTATATTTCTCGTGGTCCGTGGTGTTGAAAAGAAAGAACACTGTTGAATCGCCAATATATAATATCACTCAGTTGGTATGAGATCACACTGTTGGTGTGATATCATACAGTTGGCATGACTGCTAAGTATTGTAACTATATTCCTGTTCTGTCAAAATATATATCGAACACGTTTTCTATTATAAATATAATGTAAATAAATACGTTTATTCTTATATTCAATATAAACTACTGTATATGAACTCTGTGTTTTACTGCTAACGCACCTAAAACCAACACGTGGCACAAAATCGAAAAAAGAAGATTAGCTATTTTTCTTATATTCTTCTTCATTCTTATCTCGATTTTAGCCCACTATAAACCACGTAAAACAACTTAAGGGCATTTCACGGCAAACAAAAGGCTGTATTCAGACAGTTGGTGGGAATACAAAAAAGGATAATTTTACATTCGATTTATTCGTTTAAAGCCCCATTCAGACTGCCGTTTTAGTTATTGCAGTAGTTATAGTCGTAGTTGTAAGCATAAGAAAATACATGTAAGCTTATGGGAATACAATGCGCATGCGTGGTTATTACAGTAAGACATAGCAGTAGTTGTAAGCAGCCAAACATTTGAACAGGCCAAACTTTCTAGTTAAAATTTTACATAGTTGTAGGAATTGGCCAATCAGAGTTGAGTGAAAAGAGATAGCACTATTTTTTATTTTGAAACGTCAAACAAATGTCAAACAAACGTCAAATTCATAAAATAGATTAAAATGGCGACTTTAGAAAGCAAAATTAATCAAATAATGTTTAATTATTATTAATATTATTATTATTATATTATTATTATGATTATTTAATTATTTTATTTATATATTTTGTGTCAAATGTGTCATTGCAGTACGCATGCGTATGTAAAAATTTCACTAGCATCACAAGCCAGTGTGAATGGTCAAGTATGCTTACAACTATTACTACGGCAATAACAAAAACTGCAACCGCAGTCTGAATGATACTTAATACTACATATTTATGGTAACTAATTATTCGAAAAATTAGCTAATTTATGTACAATTAATAATTTAATAACAATTTTTATATTGAGACAGAATTAGCATATAAAAAAATTAATCAAATATTTAATTGTCAATATTTTCTTTGTTTATTATTATTTTGATTTCAAAAAAATATATGTGTTGTTAATTATAATAAAGATTAATCACATGTTTTTTTTCAAATAAAAAAACATGTGTGAGATAAGAGAAAATCGCATTTTTCAAGAAAAATGATGAAAATTATTTTTTACAAATAAACTGCACATAAATAAATTCTGAAATTAATACATAAGTACTATAATAACAATTAACAACATATATATTTTTTGGCAATCAAAATAATAATAAACAAAGAAAATATTGACAATTATATATTTGATTAATTTTTTTTATATGCTACTTCTGTCTGAATATAAAAATTGTTATTAAATTATGAATTGTACATAAATTAGCTAATTTTTCTATTAATTAGTTACCATAAATATGTAGTATTAAACGAATAAATCGAATGTAAAATTATCCTTTTTTGTATTCCCACCACCTGTCTGAATATAGCCTTTTGTTTGCCTTGAAATGCCCTTAATTATGACTTATTTTCTCTCCTTCCGACACCTATTAATTCCTTCTCTCTGTCTGTTGTCATCTTCATCCTTGAGGAAGTCCTCAAAAGTCTTAATCGTCTTCCTAAGCGTGTTCCCTGTGTCTTATATTATTATTATTACCTGTTGTCTGCAATGCTAATCCTTGACACGCCTGAAGGATTAAAACCTTCGGTTTTCCCAACAACGCTTTGTATTTCTTATCAAGCATTTTATTTTCGATTTCAGATACCTCAATTCGAACACTGTTCGCACCGTAAACGCAATCTATAAACATAAATTTAGTAAATGAATATTTTTAACAAAATTTTATGTTCCAAATTAGTCCCCGCTAACCTTTAACGCCATGCGATAAAATACAGACAACGAAACAAGAATCTCTATGCGTAAATTTCTTCATCGTATCTTCGATATCTTCGAGCATTTGTGTATGCGATCGATTTCTAACGATTGTTATTTGAAATCCGAGTATTCCGAATGTTTCGGACAAACGTTTTTCATCCACATTCGTACCAGTTCGATTTTCTAGTTCTTCAATCGATATAAAAAGCTGTTGAAAGAAAAAAATTCTTGAAAAATATGCTTTTTTTTGAAAGAGTTAGATAAATTACTTACTAAATTTTCTTTATTTTGATCCCGATAAAATGTTTCCTGATTGATAATCAAACAATGACCAACATTGTCACGATCAATCTCGTAATGTTTTCCAGTTTTAAACACTTTAACAATGCTATTATTTCCAATCACGCTATTATCGGAACAACGTTCGATAAAATTACTTTTTCCGATATTTTTCACTTCCGAATTCAAATCGAATTTCGGAGCTGAAGTCTCCTCGCTCGGTGCATTAATCATTTCTCGATTTACATCGTCATCATAATTATTATTGATAATAATACGTGCTTGAATTTCCACATCATTGATTTTAACAATATTATCTAAATTATCCGCTAAATTTTCCAAATTCATTCGTTTCAAAATCGACATCAGCCGCGATAAATCGTTGTATTCGATATATTTCATAGAAAAACAATGCAATAAATACATTTCTAAATGATTGCTGCCAAATTCTTGAAAATTTATGCTCAATCGGGCGTAATCTTTCCGGAGATGGCTTAAAAATGTTTCGGTTTGTTGCAACGTTAAATTCTCGCATAAACAATACAAGGCCTTACGTATTTTATTTACGTAATTGTACGATGTGAAATTCGTTGGTAAATAAGTCAGTTGTAAATCGCGTTTATCATATCCTACAAACAAAATAACAATTATAAATTAAGTCATTAATTATACCTAGAAATACTAGACATCATGATTTGTAAGTTAAATAACCATAATTTATTTTTAGAATGTATTTTAATCAATTTTAATAATTAACAATTATCATTACCTAATTTTTTCAGAATGGAATAGTTCTGAATAATACACAAAGCTTCCAAAAGTTGATTCTTCCATAATGGTTCATCCAAATGATTGGATTTTGCCCATTTCGTAATTAAACTGGTTGTTTGATTGTGAACCGAATTTTCTTTCTCTACCAGCGAAAATTGCAATGCTGTGTCTTCGGAATCGTATAAGAGAAAAACTAGCGATATCTGGAAAAATATATTAGTAAAAATATGTAAAATAATTCATGTTTAAGTACCTTTTCATCTAGCGATAATTGTTGTTCGATATTCGTAATAATTTCGTCTGTAAAAATTACTGTTGACACTGAATTTTGAAATAATCGATCAGTTTTCGATTCAACAGCGTCAGTTTCTAAATTATTCATTTCTAGAACAAAAATATGATTATTGAAACGAAATTATTCGATCTAAAAAACTAACCTGTTTTTAAAATGTCACTTGTGGCACTTGCATCTTGTGCGTCATGAAATATATCTTCGTTTTCTGACGTTTCGTTTAATTTATTGTTGCCTGATAAGTATTGCCCCATTGTGTACAAAGTCAAGGTTGAAATAGGTTTTCCCCCTCCGGAAGACAAAATAATTGTAACATATATGTTAATAAAATGATATACGAACGAATCAATAGATATATATTAATTATAGATAATATTTTGATATTAAAAGATAATAATTATCATTATTTTGTTAACGAGAAAAAAATATACAATGTGTATAATCTACGTAAATAAAAAATATTCACTGACATTTGACCATTTTACTTCCTTATCTATGCATTTGACATTCTTCAAAAAAATTGACTCGTAGTGTCATCTTTGCATTGAATGTCGAACTGTTATCTTCTGTCATGAATAATTATATGAATATTTAAAGATATTGTATATATTAGTAATTATATAATAAAGAAAAATAATTTCAAATTATTGTGTAATAAAAATGGTCCTGAAAAAAATATTGCAGTATATATAATATTAATAATTTTCGATTTTTTTACTAAGGATAAAATGTTTAAAAATATCAAATAGAATTTGTTTTAAATAATACTAGATATAAATAAATATATATATTATATTTGTTTTGAATAAATATGAGAAATATCCTGAAATTTTTGGTAGCGTTCATAACTCGCGGTATAAAATGATTTTAAATTTGTAATAATTTTTTATTCGAGAACGTAAAATTTTAGAAACATTTTCTTATATATTAGAGATTATATTTCAATATATTTTATAATATTATTACTATATAAAAAAGAATAATCGCTAAAAATATAAATATTGTATTTAATAGCAATGCACTGAACACACTCTCTGCGCGCTCGAAAACATAGTTTTAACTTGTCGAATTTGGTTTCAAGCACATGGCAAATGAAAAAAATTCTAAGTAAAAGATATTAATTTTTTTTTAACTGATTGGAAGACTTATTTTATTATTTTATATTATTTTATCAGGTAAGACTATTAACAGTTTCACTTATTTATAAGAACGTTTTTCTAATGCATTTTTTTTTCTTATTTTTTTAATAGATAGCGAAATGGAAGAATATAATTTTAATCAAACAAATAAACCGCTTCTAGTGGTTAATAATTTAAAAGATCAACGAATTGTCGATGAGGAGGAATTACGCGTGCTGAAATGGAATTTTACAACGCCGACCGAAGAATTAGTGGAACAGCTTAAAAATCAAATGGTAACTGCGAATGTTAATAAATTGCTAATAGCAAATATGTTTCACGCCGATTATCGTCATCATTTGATAGCAATCGTTATGTTAATACGAGATATAGGTGATAATAAAGCGGCGTTAATATCGAACTTGGATCTGATATTGAAATGGTTATCGTTGCGTTTTTTCGATACAAACCGCAATGTGCTACTAAAAAGTTTACAATATCTTGATATTGTTTTCACAATGCTTATCGAAAGTGAACATCTCCTATTGGAAAATGAAGGCTCATCGTTTATTCCTTATTTAATATTAAAAGTAAGATTTTTTCTATTTTATTATTAACCAACTTGTTCAATTGTTTATCCATTCTCATAATTTGCATCTACGAACAAGGAATATTTTCAATTATTACAACTGACCAATGCTATCGGGGTTTATACCTTTCTCGATCTAAACTATAAGAATAGATTTTGAATTTCTTTCAGGAATTAATCTCCCTAATTGTCAAATATTTGTAAAAAATTCATAAAGTTATTCGATTTTTTTAGGTCGAGAAAGAAATATTTTCATTTATTAATTGTGTGTTTGTGTGTGTGTAGATTGGTGATCCAAATGTACAAATAAGAATTGCAGTAAAAAATTTATTGAAACAAATTGCACATATCTATCCAGTCAGTAAATTATTTTCAAATATATTAAAAAATCTGGAAACAAATAACGGCGTAGAGCGCACCCAACGTATCAAATTATTAATTTTTTTAAATAAAAACTTCGGCGAATCCATGGTTTTTGATGTGAAATCCGGCGAAGAACAAGATATTGCGAGACCGCCTGTTTTAACGTAAGTTACCATATTTATTTATTTTTATTTCTCTTTATTTCAAAGCTGATGGAATTTAATTATTTAATAATACAATTATATTGAGATAAAACTGAACACGTATGAGCGTGTATAAAATAATCTGTACAGATTTCTATATAGGCTCAATTATTGGACGTCTAATACAGAAAATTTTGTTTGTACAAAAAACTACATTTTTTTATGCTGTAAATTTACATTTTATATTTTATCTTAACCAGGCCACCACCACCACCATTGAAATTTGAACGACTGCAGGCCGGGCCCTTTGTATGCGGGTCCTAGACATTTGTCTTTTTTGTCTAGTCCATAATCCGGCCCTGACCCTAACATTGGCATTCATAGAAAATTATGAAAATGCCGGAGAAACGGTTATAGACTAGGGCTGGGCAATATTGAAATTTCAGTATCGATATTTGATATTCAAAAAATATCGATAATATCGATATATCGAAAAATCGATATATCGATATATCGATAGTTTTTATTTTTAATATCAATTATCGATATATCGATATATCGATAAATTATCGATATATCGAGATTTTTTCCCAGCCCTAGGCTGGACGATATTGGAATTTCAGTATCGATATTTGATATTCAAAAAATATTGATACATTGAAAAATCGATATATCAATTTATCGATATATCGAAATATCCATATATCAATTTATCGATATTGATATATTGATATATCGATAAATTGATATATCGATAAATTGATATATCGATAAATTGATATATCGATAAATCGATATATCGATATTTTGATATATCGATAAGTTTTATTTTTAATATCAATTATCGATATATCGATAAATTATCGATATATCGAGATTTTTTCCCAGCCCTATTATAGACCTAATGCGAGTAATGGTAGCTCAATGTAAGTATAAAAATATAAAAATATAATAAAAATATAATAAAAAAAAACAAGATTAAAAGTATATGGGTAAACCCATATATAGACTACTTTGACATTATCACATAAATCGGTTAAATAAAGTGGTCATAATAAATTTTTAAAAATTTTAGTAATTTTTTTCTCAGAAAGTTGGCAACACTGTACTTTTTTGAAATTATCTAATTTATATGGATACCAGAAGAATCTTTTGTGAAAATTTGAACAAAATCGATTAAACAACATGGCCGTAATAAATTTTTAAAAATTTTAGTAATTTTTTTCTCAGAAAGTTGGCAACACTGTACTTTGTTGACATTATCTAATTTATATGGATACCAGAAGAATCTTTTGTGAAAATTTGAACAAAATCGGTTAAACAACATGGCCGTAATAAATTTTTAAAAACTTTAGTAATTTTTTTCTCGGAAAGTTGGAGACACTGTATTATATTAAAATTACGTAATGTATGTGGGTACTAGGGGAATCTTTCCTGAAAATTTGATCAAAATCGGATAAATAGTGTAGCCACAATGAATTTTTAAAAACTTTAGTAATTTTTTTCTTGGAAAGTTGGCATCACTGGAAAAAACCAAAACCACATGACCATCTTGGGCACTAGACAAATTTATCTTGAAAATTTCATTAAAATCGGTTGAACCGTCTAGGAGGAGTTGCGATCACAAAATTTTGTCTGAGGACCGAGCGAGCGAGCGAGCGAGCTGACGACGCACATCCATACACCCACATAAACTAAGTTCAGATTCGTCATCTACAGGCTATATGAAGGATTTCTATATAATTTTTTTTTTTTTTTTGAAAATGTTACAGACACCGTACCAAACGCTATACTACTTTTTCCTTGCAGCCACCGGCGCAAAGAAAAAAATATATTGTCGCTGGAGAACTGCAGGTTGCTGCGATTCAGGGAAGTGCAGGTTCAGGTAGGGTGACCAACCGTACTCTTTTAAGAGTACATGTACTCTTTTTGAGCAAGGAAAATTATGTACTCTTACTTTTTCAAAAAATACTATAAATGTACTCTTTTAAAAAAAAATACACTGATGCCACAATACTGAAAAAAATGTAAACAAGTTGTAAATATCCATACTTTCAAGGCTCAAACGCTCTTAGTTTGATCGTATTTTTGTTAATATTGTTTATTTTGATTTTCTATTTACAAGTATTTCGTATTCTACGAACTTTTCGTTTGTAAGTTACGTTGTGTTCGTCGTATAATATGTGGTAAAAAGTACATTGTATATTTTTGTTTAAATTGTTCATTTTGATATTAAAATACATGTATCTCATATCTGAGCAATTTTTTATTTATTAAATCTATAAATGATTATTGATGAAAATGATAACACGAGATATATATATATATATATATATATATATATATATATATATATATATACATATACATATATGTGTGTATGTGTACGATTTTTGTTTAAGAAATGTACTCTTTTCGGCCTGGGCCGAGTTGGTAACCCTAGGTTCAGGCCTTTGTTATCCAACGCAAGTTATTTGAAAAGGGTTAAGATTAGGTTAGGTTAGGTTATTGAAATTTACAGCGTCAGCTGTAAATTTACATTTTATATTTTATCTTAACCAGACCACCACCACCAACACCACCACCACCCCCACCAACACCGTCGACCGCACCGAAAGGGGGAAAGGGAAGTACAAGTGCCGGGTATTCCCGTGCCAGAAAATATTTACCCAAGCGGGATCGAGGAACCGGCACGAAAGATGCCAACATAATTAGCAAATCGCCGAAATGTATTCGAATCAAGATCAGATCAAAAATCAGCAGCAATCGAAACCAAATAACAAAATGGCCGAAGAAGATTTCTATTAATCGCTCTTTTTTATTTTAAACATTTTACTAATATTTAATTTTAAGTTTTAAATGAAAAGTAAGTTTTTTTTTTTTTTAATAAATAAATAAATATACTTTAAATAAAATATACTGAATACAAATGTGTTTTTATTTAATCATATTGTTTAAATATTACGTCTATAGTTTAGGTCATGCCTAAACCATTTTTAAATAGTTTTTAAATGCGCCTAAAATGTAAATAAATATATTTACTTGCATGTCGAAACAATTGCATATAGATTTTCAAACTAAAATTGAATTTTATCATATAATTTTTGTCATGTTTTGCCAAATATTTTCCGCAGATACAGTTTTAATGAAATTATCGGCAAAAATAATTTAAATTTTCAATTAATATGTAGCAACTAAATTTGCAAATTTATATCATATATCACTTTCTATTTCAAAATCTTTCTTAAAAACTGACACAGTATCTGCATTTAAGCTTTGATCTTTTCAGAAAAAGAATAACATGGTAAAAAATCTTTCAGAACTCATTATATATAAAATAAAACTGCTTTAGATTAAAGTTCTGTATTAATATTTAATTAAAATCGACGTTTCGACGAAATTCAACGTCCGTTTTCATCAGGATGAATAATATAAATGACATTACACTAAATATAAATAACAGAACATTGTTACATAACATAGTTAAATACAGAACAAGTTACTAGGTAGAATTTAGTTATTTATTTGTTACGTATATTTTAAATAAATTTCAATACAGAACTTGAACCTTAAGCAGTTTTATTTTATATGAGTTCTGAAAGATTTTTTAGTATGATAAAAAATTTTAAATTTTGTAATCTAGTTACTTATATTTTGTTACCTATAGGTAACTTGTTTCTATGTTCTGTCGAAATATCGATTTTGTAATTAAACTAATACAAAACTAAATTCTGAAGCATTTTTATTTTAATGATAAATAATTTTATTAATACATAATAAAATTTGGCCTCCTTTAATTAAAAATTTATAAATTTTGTAATCTGGTTGCTTATTTTGTTACCTAGTAACTTATTTCTATGTTCTGTTTATGCAAAAACGGCAGTCTTAATAAGGCTGGTAAATAATAATAATAATAAAAATAATAAAAACAAGTAAAATTTGCTGAGTTGGTGAGAGTTATATAGCTTTACTTCCTTATCAATGGTATTAATTTCTTTGCATGAAAAGTACGGCAGATTCATCGTTCTGGATCAGTGAATGTCGAACTGTTATCTTCTGTCATGAATAATTATATGAATATTTAAAGATATTGTATATATTAGTAATTATATAATAAAGAAAAATAATTTATTTTTTATAATAAATAATTAATTCTAAATAAATATTAAATTAATTTGGTTTTTGAAATCTATATAAGTTGAATCTCTCATGAATATATGAATGTTTAAATATATTGAATAAAAATTATAAATTGGTAATTAAATAATAAAGAAACATAATTTAAATAAATATTAAATTAATTTAGTTTTTGGAAATGTATAGTTGGTAAGTTGGTAACACTTGTTCTGCACTTGTCTTTGGCCTCTGCTATTCATAGTAGTTTTTATCTGATATATAATCGTAAATAAAGCAATCTTTTAGTAAAATTACCTATGTAGCAGCCAAATAGTAGAGTATATTAATTATTTGGTGTTAAAGCACACACATATTATAAAATAAAGATATACTATAGTGACTTTTGGTATATTTTACGTTTCAACCAAAACTATATAACCTGCAAAATATATATAAAATAAATTTCCGAAATATGAGCACTCAACCGAGTCCAGCTAGTCAACCAGTTGACCGGGAAAAGATATACCAATGGATTTTGGAGCTGACAAATCCGGACACAAGGGAAAATGCTCTGTTGGAACTCAGGTAAGTAAATAAATAATAATTCTCTAAGGAGGTTGCTAAGATTTAGCAACGGAATAATATTAGCTGACACTAAATGCAAAAATTAAATTGACTGTTTTATTTGGTTATAGTTGTTAGCAACGTTGCTAAAACTTAGCAACTTAGTTAGAAAATCAAGCCGATTAAATGCTTTGTTGTGTTTTAGCAAAAAACGCGAAGTAGTACCAGATTTAGCGCCAATGTTATGGCACAGTTTTGGTACAACTGCAGCATTATTGCAGGAAATTATCAATATTTATCCTGCTATAAATCCTGCTACATTGACAGCACATCAGTCAAATAGGTAAGTAAATAAAAATAAGGTTATAAAAAATTGCAAAACCACACTTAAATTAAACTAAAGCCAAGCTTCGGAAGTTAAACTTCCATCTTCAGTAGCTAAATAAAGTTTACCAAAAAAATCCTACCTGCGATTTTTTGCAAATTTTATTTAGCTTCTGAAGATGGAAGCTTAGCTAAATTATTCTAGAGAGAAAATCAAAGCGATTGAACTAATAGTTTCCAAGATAGCTTCTGGATAAGTTATAGAAACTTAGTTTCCAGACAAAACTGTAAAAATCGCAACATGTTCCAAATTTCCGAACACAAATTTAGCTTTATTTTAATTTAAGTGTGCTTTTGTGATATGTTTTAACGACAATTTAGTTTTGAAACATGTATTTTTCCAGGGTTTGTAATGCGCTAGCATTATTGCAATGTGTTGCATCGCATCCGGAGACAAGATCAGCATTTTTAGTTGCTCATATTCCGCTATTTTTGTATCCATTCTTGCACACAGTTTCGAAAACGCGTCCGTTCGAATATTTACGCTTAACTAGTCTGGGCGTTATCGGTGCCCTCGTTAAAGTAAGTTAATTAAAGTTAAGTATTTTAGTTAATTAATAATTAAATTATCAATCAATTCGAAAATGTTTTAGACCGATGAACAAGAAGTGATAACATTTCTACTGACAACCGAAATTATTCCATTGTGCTTACGTATTATGGAATCCGGTTCGGAGTTGAGCAAAACGGTCGCGACGTTTATTCTGCAGAAGATTTTATTGGATGATAGTGGTTTATCGTATATTTGCCAAACGTACGATCGATTCAGTCATGTTGCAATGATTTTGGTAAATATTTCTCGTATTTATTTCTAATTTGATCAACAATTTTCGTTGCTGCAGTTTCGACTAAATAATTGTTTTATTAAATTGTGATAATATTTACAAAGTAATTTAAATTTTCATATTTATTCGAGATGTAATATTAATATAATTTGACTAATTTAATATTTTTCAAGGGCAAAATGGTTTTATCGCTGGCGAAAGATCCCTCAGCACGTTTACTCAAGCATGTGGTTCGTTGTTATCTACGTCTTTCAGACAATCCAAGGTTAGTTTCTAGCATTTAATTTAGTTAAAATGAAAATACTTTAGATTAAAATTCTGTTTTAATTTAATATTAAGTGGGGACACACACCATCATGAGCTTTCTAAAAAAAAACAAAGTTTTGCGAATTTTTTTAGAGCTTTAGAATTAACGCAATCACTTCGGGTTTTCACTATATTATTAAACAATCTTTAAACTTTATTTTAAAAATTTTGGAGCACAAAATATTTATTTGTATGCTATTGGCTGCCCTGCTACCAGACGGTTGCAGGACGATACACTGAAACATCGGAGAGAAAAAAATGAAATAGTTTCGCTGTTTTTGTGAATTTTTTTCGAGCATTAGTATTAACGCAATTACTTCGGGTTTTCACTATATTATTAAACAATCTTTGAAGCAGAAAATATTTATTTGTATGCTATTGGCAGCCCTGCGACGAAACATCGGAGAGAAAAAAAAAATGAAATAGTTTTGCGGATTTCCAATTAAATTATCTAAAAAAATGTAGCATAGGATTTTTTCGAAATTCACATTACAAAATTTAGAAAGAATTATTTACAAAACTCGTAATTTTTAATTTTTTACTAACTTATCTAATTTGTTGTTTTAATCTAAAACGAATTGGTAAATTTTTAGAGCCCGCGAAGCTTTACGACAATGCCTGCCCGATCAATTACGCGATGCTACATTCAACATCTGTCTGCAAGAGGATAAATCGACCAAACATTGGTTGTCGCAGCTGCTGAAGAACCTTGAGACGCCTGGAACAATTACAGACCCACGACAAGTTGGAATTTCACCGCTGAACACACAGTAACGTATCGAATCAAATTATTTCCGGAAACAATTTGTCTTCAAATCTCATCTCGAAATAAGTTCTAATTCAATAATTAGTGCATTATTTTTGCTGAAAGAACTTCGGAAAGAATTTTGTTATAAGTTTTTCGATTATTTGGTTTCTTGCAAAATAAGTTCTAATTAAATAACAAAAAAATGTTGTATTATTTTTTTTTTTTTATTTGAAAGAACTTGTTTTTTTATTTACAGGAAGGAAGTTTTCGATCATTTTGATTTCTAGAAAATAAGTTCTAATTAAATAGTAAAAATGTTACATTATTTTTCTAAAAGAACTTGTTTCTTTAATTACAGGAACGAATTTGTACGCTTCGTTAGAAATTTTTCGATTGTTTTAAACGCAGTTTTGGTTTTGGAACTTTTGCAATATCTCATTTGGTTTCTTGAAGATACTTAAGTTCTAATTATCATTATTTTTTTGAAAGAACTTGTTTTTTTATTTATGAGTTTTCGATTTTTTTAAACGCAGTTTTTCTTTTACTATTTTCTTCAAAATGTTATTAACTTTGAGTTACTTGCAAATATTCAGAAATTTCGAGAGTTTAATTTATTTTTACGAGGATTGTTACAAAAATTATGTCTCTGAAACGAAAACTAGTTACTCTAGAACTTATAATCAATAAGGTTGTTACAAAAATAACGTTTCCGAAACGAAAACTAGTTACACTAGATGTATATATTAACCAAAAGTTGCAGATGCATTATTTCTTTGATCAGTCCTCGTTTAGTGACACAATTATTAATTAACTTAGTAAAAAAAACTTTCAGAACTCGTATTAAAATAAATAAACTTTAGTTTAAAGTTCTATTTATTGTACAATTATAATTAAAAATTATAAGTAAAAAATGTTTCGTTTTTGTATTGTTTTAATTATATAATAACTTATTAAATGCATATTTAAAAAAATATTGTGCATAATTAAATTCAGAAATATATTTTATTCTCTCTCTTTTTTAGCTTTGTTTTGTTAAATATTTCATTAACTGAAATATTACCTCCAATAATTATAAATTTCATTTATATTTAAAATAATGTACTATGTATATTGTAGAAATTTATAATGTAATTTTTAAACTACTTGTATGTGTAAAAAAAAGTGTAAATTTCTTTAGTTTCCGATGTTTTATTAAGGGCGGGACACCACCATGAACACTTTGCAAATAGGCCAAGTTTGGAAATTTTTTTCGGGCAGAGAGAATAAAGCGTATGTTCCGTGCTTCTTATATATTTTAGAGCTTTATTTGATCTACAATTTAGTAAAGTTTCAACCGAATTGGTTGCAGTGATCAGTTGTAATACGCTAATTTGTGGACTCTTGTTTAACACGATGGTCTGTTGGTGAAAATAGCTAAAATTTGGGAATTAGTTTCCAAGATATCTTCTGGATAAGTTCTATAAGCATGGTTTCCAGAAAAAAACGCGTATAAAAATCACTGTAACTCCGCGATTTCGGAACATAAATTTAACCAAACATTCTACACACTATAAGCTTTCAAAAAACTGTTGAAACAAATCGATTTTTAGAAAATTCTACGGGGGTGCCCCCCCCCCCTTTAACACGAAGGTTTGGCTGTGCATTTGTATCTTGTATTATATCTGTGAATAATCTTTAAAAAAAAATGTATGAATCCGAAAGTACAAATTGGATTGTACAAAACCATGAATGTTTACTTAATTATTTGAAAGACTGCTAAACATCTCTGAATTAGGTACATAATTAAAATAAAACTATTCGCATATAATATGTCTTTATTAACACGCTCAAAAAAATAATCTAAGGTTTGTTTGGATTTGCTAACGAAGACAATTTTACACATCAATTACTTGTCACTTAACCTAGTAAAGTTTCTTTCTACAGTTTTAAGAAAGTTTTAGATGTATTTTAGTAAATTGAAATATCGTACGAGTGATATTAACAATTAAATTGAACTAAAAATGTTAGTTTATCTGGTAATAGATGAATTTGAAAACAGAAAAGTGTCTTAAAGTGTAGAAAAAGTAAGAGTTTTCAATCAGAGTTTGTTGATGTGGTTTCCAGTTTCTTTTGGATGTTTTTTTTTAGTAAATTTAAGCTTCGTACGAGTGATATTAATGACTAAATCGAACTAGAAATTGTTATTTTATGTGTTAATACATGAATTTGAAGACCGGAAAGCCATAAAAGTGTTTAAAGTGTAGAAAAGTAAAAGTGCATATTTGTTTGCAATTTTTCCGGAACAGAAACATTTCGAACTGTAAATACAAAAATTTTATGTCATCAGTTTTGGGACAGATCAAAAATAGATAATTTCGATAAAGGTAAACGTATTTTATTATTATCTAGATAAAATAATAGATATCAGAACAAAATTATGATCACCTAACCGTACTTTTTTGTATTTTTAAGTTTCGTATTAACGCTAATTATCCACAAAATTATTAAATGTATGTATAAATTAATTACGAATAATTAAAAAAATAATAAATAAATGCAATTTTTGACGTGGAAACTGTTAAAAGATTATCAAAACAAACAAACTTTATAATATTCTTTCTATTTATAATGATTGTTATAGTTTTAAAATGATTTAAATGATTTTATTAATAAATTTTCTGCGACAAGCATAAATATATGTATAATTTTGAATAATATTTAATTAATATAAAGGCAATTATGTGGGAAAATAGGTACCTATACACACAATATATAATAATATATAATTATATATATATATATATATATATATATATATATATATATAAATATATATATATATATCTTTATTAAGTATTGCTTTAAATAATAAATGTATTTTTCCGAAAAAAAAAGTTCCTTTTATTCTCCCATCCAAAATAATTTTTCCGCAGAAGATTCATATATTTCTAAATTTGAAATGAATTTATTTATTTTGAGGTTATTTTTTGGGCAAGTGACAAACAATATGATTTTTTATTTATCTTAAGCATTTTAAGAATAAATCAAATTAGAAATACTTGTCCCTGAAACAAATAAATAAAATATCGTTTTTTAATGTTTTCATTGATTTTGCTTAAAGTGCTTAAGTATATTTCTCGGCCTAAAAAATCGACTAACTTTACGAATTTTTTACTGCGAAACTATAAAAGATATCAAACCGCGGTTTACTGGAGGTGAAAGAGTAGATTTTGAACTTCTTTCGTGAATTTTTATTTTTATTTTTGTTGGAAATTGTCCGAGTACGAACGCTTTCTTCAAAGCTCTGCAAAACCGGACGGCTTTACGGAAGCAATAAATCCTGCCACGTTCATCTGAAACAAAAATCAAAATGCACCCTTAAAGTATGATATATTATTTAGTTTTCTACCGGTTTTTTTTTTCCACAAATATTCATTGCGATCTTTGGAAAAAAGTTTATTTGAATTCTTACCGCATAGGTTCAATTTTTTCAGAGCGTTGAAGAAAGGGTTAGAACTCTGACGTTTTCCAACAAAAGTAAAAATAAAAATTTCTGAAAAAAGTTCAAAGTCTATCCTTTCATCCCCAAGAAACCGCAGTTTGATATCTTGTATAGTTTCGCAGAAAAAAATTCATAAATTTAGTCGATTTATAAGGGCCTGATTGCATAAAACATTTTATCAATTAAACACTTTATTAACTTTGCTAACTGACCAATTAATCAGGTGTTTTAAGGCCAGTTGATAATTTAGTTGATTAAATGAAGGTTTTACTAAACTAAATCTGCAAGAAATATGATTAAAAATATCGCTTATTACAAAGAAAAAAATTTGTGTCTTGGAAAAATCAAACAACTTCAGAAGTATTTTAAATGTAAGTATAGGAATAAATTTATTAATATATAATTATAAATTTCAACTGAGATACTGTAAGAATTTTTTATTTATACAGGGTGTAACAGAATAACTATTCCTAATTTTAACTGGAGTATCCTGGGCTCAGAATATGAAGATTTAATGCAAATCACTTAGATAAAATGTGGCTCCATACTGAGCTACAGGGTGTTTTATATAAAAATTTAAAAACTATTTTTGCCCAGTACTTTAAAACTATTTGACGTATCCTTATCATACTTGGCAGGAAATGTAGGTACCGTACACCATACTAAATTATGTTAAATAAAAGTTTCTGGCTACTGCCAGTGGCGTACAACAGGGGCAAGTGAGAGGTTGATCCTTCCTAAATTCTACGCCACTGGCGGAATTGTCATTTTAACACAATTTTTCGATTCTCCAATACTTGCTGTGTAAAAACCATACTCTTCCTTTGTAACGATAAAGTCACTGTTTTTCGAGATTTTTAAAGTTAAACATAAGCTGCACCCTTGGGATTTTTTCAAAAATTTGCTCAAAAAAATCTGAAAAAATTCAGTAAAATAGAGAAAAAAATTAGCTACATAATAACTAAGTAACTTTTTTCTCTAACTCATTCTGATTTGGCTGTAAAAATTATTGAAAATAAAAAAAATAAAATGCCAAAAATATTAATTTTCAATAATTTTTCCAGCCAAATCAGAATGAGTTAGAGAAAAAAGTTACTTAGTTATTATGTAGCTAATTTTTTTCTCTATTTTACTGAATTTTTTCAGATTTTTTTGAGCAAATTTTTGAAAAAATCCCAAGGGTGCAGCTTATGTTTAACTTTAAATATCTCGAAAAACAGTGACTTTATCGTTACAATGGAAGAGTATGTTTTTTACACAGCAAGTATTGGAGAATCGAAAAATTGTGCTAAAATGACAATTCCGCCAGTGGCGTAGAATTTAGGAAGGATCAACCTCTCACTTGCCCCTGTTGTACGCCACTGGCACTAGCCAGAAACTTTTGTTTAACATAATTTAGTATGGTGTACGGTACCTACATTTCCTGCCAAGTATGATAAGGATACGTCAAATAGTTTTAAAGTACTGGGCAAAAATCGTTTTTAAATTTTTATATAAAACACCCTGTAGCTCAGTAAGGAGCCACATTTTATCTAAGTGATTTGCATTAAATCTTCATATTCTGAGCCCAGGATACTCCAGTTAAAATTAGGAATAGTTATTCTGTTACACCCTGTATATATATATATATATATAATATATATATATATATATATATATATATATATATATATATATATATATATATATATATATATATGAGATTAACTTTTATTGAATAATAAACAAGTGATTGATTTAATTGATTTAATTTTCATTAATATGCGTAGACTACTCGAAACTTATAGTGTTTTGTACCGGATTCTCCGGATTTCACCCGGAGTTTCCGGATTTCACCCGGAGTTTCCGGATTTTACCCGGAGTCTCCGGTTTTCACCCGGAGTCTCCGGTCTCCGGAGTTTTAGTCATATAGTGTTAAGTTAAAAAAATAAGTAAATCATTACTATATGATCAGTGATAAATTTATATAGTCAAATCAAAATATTATTTAGTTTAATGTATAAGCGTTGAAACGAATTGCAAAATTTTCTGATTGTATTCAAATTAAAGTGTTTTTTACTACTTTGACTGCAAGGAAAAAGTAGTATAGCGTTTGGTACGGTGTCTGTAACATTTTCAAAATAAAAAAAATTGTATAGAAATCCTTCATATAGCCTGTAGATCAGACGAATCTGAACTTAGTTTATGTGGGTGTATGGATGTGCGTCGTCAGCTCGCTCGCTCGGTCGTAAGTCAAAATTTTGTAGCCGCAACTCCTCCTAGACGGTTCAACCGATTTTAATGAAATTTTCAGGATAAATTTGTCTAGTGCCCAAGATGGTCATGTGATTTTGTTTTTTTCCGGTGATGGCAACTTTCCGAGAAAAAAATTACTAAAGTTTTTAAAAATTCATATTGGCTACGTTATTTATCCGATTTTGATCAAATTTTCAGAAAAGATTTTCCTAATGCTCCCATTAATTACGTTATTTTATTAATATTCAGTGTTGCCAACTTTCCGAAAAAAAAATTACTAAAGTTTTAAAAATTTTATTATGGCCATGTTATTCAACCGATTTTACTCAAATTTTTACAAAAAATTCTCCTAGTATTCATATAATTTATGTAATTTTAACAAAATACAGTGTTGCCAACTTTCCGAGAAAAAAATTAGTAAAATTTAAAAAAATTTATTTTGACCATTTTATTTAACCCTTTTTAATCAAATTTTCATAAAAGTTTTTCCTAGTGCCTAAATAAATTATGCAATTTTAACAAAAATACAGTGTTGCCAACTTATCGAGAAAAAAAAATCACAAAATTTTTAAAAAATTCATTGTGGTTACATTATTTATTCGATTTTGATCAAATTTTCAGAAAAGTATTTCCAAGTGCCCACATAAATTATAATATTATTAAAATACAGTGTTGCCAACTTTCCAAGAAATGTCAAAGTAGTCTATATATGGGTTTACCCATATACTTCTAATCTTGTTATATTTAAAAATAGTAGTTTTAATAATAATTTACGAATTTTTGATTTGACTTTTGCAAAAAAAAAAAACTTAGAAGTTATCATTGTTTTGCAGAGCTTTGAAGAAAGAGTTAGAACTAGGACGATTTTCAACAAAAGTAAAAATAAAAATTCCTGAAAAAAGTTCAAAGTCTATCCTTTCATCCCCAAAAAACCGCAGTTTGATATCTTGTATAGTTTCGCAGTAAAAAAGTCATAAAGTTAGTCAATTTTTTAGATTCGCTAAAATTCTTCAATTTTTCGATTAATCTCTACTAAAAACTATAGATTTCATGTGTATAGATAGTGTATCTTCAGTTCTGTAGCCTTCTTCTGGATACGTGGTGGACAGGGCTGTCTTTGGCCATGCAGGGGCCCTTTGGCGTACAGAGTTTGGGGCCCTTTACAAAGTCAAAAAAAAATGTAAATAAAAACATCAGTATATATTTTTATTTAGTGACATTATTGGTTATTAGTTTTACACAAATCGAATTAAAGTAAAGTAATTACTGTTTTAATTGAACTTACATTACTTACATTAAGGATAATGGTTCCTTCCGGGATTTCTGTTGTTCAAAATCTTTTATTATGTCCTTAAAGGATAATTAACAAACTAGTAAGTTGTTTTTGTAACATAATCGTTTGTAATTCATTTTTTAAATTATAAATTTTAAATTTTACGTTACGTATTTTTCTGATTTAGTAAAATTTTATTCACTGTTTTAGAAAAATATTTAGAAATCTCATCGGGTTTCTAGAAATTTTAACGACAATTCTTAATAAAATAGACTAAAAATTGAGCAGCCCTTTGGGGGCCCCATTGAACTGAGAGGGCCATTGAAACTTATACTAGCGAATAATTTGTACTTAGGAATTACGTAATTAGTAAGTCGTTCTTGTAACAATTATTTTTTTAAATTATGAATTTTAAGTTTTACGCTACGTATTTTTACCACTTTGACTGCAAGGAAAAAGTGGTATAGCGTTTGGTACGGTGTCTGTAACATTTTCAAAAAAAAAAATTGTATTGAAATTCTTCGTATAGCCTCTAGATGACGAATCTGAACTTAGTTTATGTGGGTGTATGGATGTGCGTCGTTAGCTCGCTCGGTCGTAAGGCAAAATTTTGTGGCCGCAACACCTCCTAGACGGTTCAACCGATTTTAATGAAATTTTCAGAATAAATTTATCTAGTACCCAAGATGGTCATGTGGTTTTATTTTTTTCCAGTGATGCCAACTTTCCGAGAAAAAAATTACTAAATTTTTAAAAAATTCATATTGGCTACGTTATTTATCCGATTTTGATCAAATTTTCAGAAAAGATTTCCCTAATGCTCCCATTAATTACATAATTTTATTAATATCCAGTGTTGCCAACTTTCCGAGAAAAAAATTACTAAAGTTTTAAAAAGTTTATTATGGCCATGTTATTCAAGCGATTTTACTCAAATATTCACAAAAGATTCTCCTAGTATTCATATAATTTATGTAATTTTAACAAAATACAGTGTTGCCAACTTTCCGAGAAATGTCAAAGTGGTCTATATATGGGTTTACTCATATACTTCTAATCTTGTTCTGAATTATTTTTAGATTTAGTATAATTTTGTTCACGGTTTGTAAAAAATATTGAGAAATCTCATCGGGTTTTCGCGATTTACAGTTCAAAGTTTCGAAATTTAGTGTTGGTAATCGCGAATTTGCGAACCAATTACAAATTGCGCGTAATTCATGGGCGGAGTTTTGCGGAGATTAGTAATTGCACAACAGACTTGTGGGTGGCCATGACAGAATTGCCGCCTACACATACGTCATACAACAGCGATAGTTTTATTATCATAACGTCAGATAACGTATAGATGATGTTGAAGCCAATGATGACGTACAGTAAAGCCTGATCTACACTGTAAAAAATTGGTGCAAATTTACAATGATAATCATGGTAATTTTACAATGAATTTTACTGTAATTTTTATTTTTTTTGTAAATTTACTAAAATCTGTAAATATTACAGAAATTTTATAATATTATTTGAATGTGGATGAAGCGAAAGTTGCTTGTTTGGATAGGAATGTTTGGAGGAGACTGATTACGGAATGATGAAAAGAGTTTGTGCCACGCCCTGTTGGGTACATGGCGTGATTATGTATGTATGTATATCGTTGAAAAGTGTGTTTATTGAAGTTTTCAGTAATATTTTATTCTTTTCAAAAAGTTAAATTTCTTTTTAAAAAAATGGTGTCAAAACTCGCGGTCTACATTTCTGTAACAAAAACAATATTAGATGTTAGTAAAACATGTAACTTTCGTTGGAACCTACAAAATGTATAATTAAATTAGATTAATTAACTAATTAATTTAAAAAAAAAACTAAAAGAAGCCTGTTAAAACCCTGTATTCTTAACTAGTTTTTTGTTAAATTAGTGTTAAAAATACATACTTATATATTTTTTTAATTTAATTATTTGTAATAAAATTAATTTGTATATAGATCTGGTGATGAAACTCTGAACTGCAGTTTTGATTGTAACCTCTTGGGTTTGACATTTAATACTAATTAACTGTGAAATTTTCTACTGCAAAAAAAATAAATAAATCTTACGTAAATTGTATTGATAAATCAGTTTTATATAACAACAAGAAAGGTCAAAGTTATTCTATACGTTTTTATACAAACATTTTCATAGATTAATACTGTATTTGACACTTAATTTATAATATTTTCACGATAATTTCAGGAAATAAGTCTATTTTCTATAGAACTATCTCATATATTAACCCTATGTTCCATTCGATTTTTTTTTAACAGTGTATATAATTTTACATTGTTTTCTAAAGGTAAATATTATTTTTTTGCAAACAAATGTAATAGTATTTAGTAATTTAATATTATATCTGTAGGTAGAACACGGGGCGTGTGAATTATATAATATATATATGCGCAATAAGGGTAGTGAGACGGCAAAAGGGGTGATATGGGAATATAGGGGGCAACTTATACCACTCGGTATACAACCGGAAGTCGTAACTTAGTCGGTCGGCCATTTTTACTAACAAGCAAAATTCAGATCAGTTAGATTTTTCTTTTTTATTTTTTTTATGTATATAATACATTTATGCATCTATTTAAATAAAATTAGATTTTTTTAAATTAAAAATTAATAAATTATAAATTGTTAACTTGTTTCTATGTTCTGTTTATTTGTACTATATAAATGTCATTTGTATCATTTTTTTCGTGATAAAGACATGACGTTGAGTTCGTCGAAACGTCGATTATAAATAAATACAGAATTTTAACCTAAAGCAGTTTTATTTTAATAGAATAAGTTCTGAAAGATTTTTTGCAGGAACAAACTTCCTGCTATTTTTGCAAAAAAAGTCATACTAAAAAATGTATTACTTTAACAACACTGTAAAAAAAAAAAGTAAAATTACAGAAAAATACTAGTAAAATTTTACTAAAAAAATTCGGTAATTTCATTTTACTATAATTATTCCGTATTTTCACCTGAAAATTCTGTAATTCTTACATTATTCTGTATTTCTACCTCAAAATTCTGTAATATTTAAAAAATTCATAATAATTACATAAAGTAAGTAAAAATGACTTAATATGTATGTAAAATTACTTACTTTCTGCAAATTGCATCACATACTTAATGTAGAATTACATATTGTTGGTAAAACTTCCTATATTATGTAAAATTACAGTTTGCATATTAATATCTGTAATAATACATCAGTATAATGAGACTTATTGTTAGTACATATTTTATGTAATAATGCTAATAAAATATTTTAAGTGTAATTATTAATGTTCTTATTAATTCTTCTGAGATTAATCTCCATTGTATGGGTGCAATATTGAAGTTATTATTTTAATTATCGATTATCGATTATTCTATAGAATATTTTTTTACAATATAAACATTATGCATATTTTGTATTATAATTTATATTGCATATAAACGTACCTATAAGGTTTTTATAAAATATAAAATTTTAATTATAAAAGTTTATAATTTTTCTGTATTACAATATAAAAACGGCAGTTTAAAAACGCAATTTTAAATTTACATGCAACTTTTAAAAGGGTTCCGAAATTTTACAGAATAATTTGGTAAAAACATTCCTTTAATATGACGCTAGCCAATCGGAACAGTGATAAGCTACTAGTTGAATCCTGTCTGTTTAGCCCACCCAGAATGTGAATTACTTTAGTTTAATGTTAGTTTATTTGTAGCAGTGAAGAAGTGTAGATGTACGCATGCATATTATAGTTGAAATCACCGGTATAATTAATATATCAGTTCACATAAAGTACGTACGAGTATAATATTTATATTTATATAAGGTTTATGATTTTTACTAATGAATACTAATAATATATTTGTGTTTTTGTGTAGGTTATTGCAAATTCCAGGCGTCTGCAACATTTACCAAGAAAATGTAAGTAAATTGTTTATAATTTAATAATTAAATATTTTTAGAAAGATACATAGCAGTTTATTTATATTAAAATAATTAACGTAGCGTTTTTTATTTGTAGATAACTTTATTCAGAAGAAGGATCGAAATCTTCGTCAGGAATGAAAACGATGTCTGTCTTGAATAGGGTACTAACCTTAATTAGAAAGCTGAATAATTATTCGTAAGAATAACAATATTTTTGTTCAGAGATTTAAATGACTGAATGTTTTTTTTTTTTAATTCATTTTATATATTTTTTTTTATAATGTTACGATAAATAATTCATATTATATAACACATATATTACTATACAAATTTTGTAAACTATACGTATATTTTTTGTTTTTTGTATATAGCATTTTTTTTTTGCTAATAAACTATATATATTATTATTATTCAATGTTTATTAATTCCTGCTTCATTTGAAAATACATCCTTTATGTAAATTTACAAATGTATGTAATTTTACCAACAATAATATTACAGAACTAAATAAATATTACCTATTTATGGAAAATTCCCGACAGCAAATTTACTGAAGTTCTGTAAATTTACTAAAAGAGATTTTACTAAAAAACTGTAATATTACATACATATGTATTTTTACATACCGTTGGTAATATCATATTACACAACGTTTGTAAAAGTACCGACATTATGTATTTTTAAACAATTATGTAAAATTACAGCTGTTCGGTAATAATACCTACAAATGCTGGGCATCATAGTGTCTCATACTTTGTAGGTAAAATTACATAAAAAAATTTTACAGTGAACGTTTTACTATTAATTCAAGAATAAATATACGTTTGATCTATAAAATTGGGTTTTTATAATAGAAAAAAGTGTTTCAAAAAATTAATAAATAATAGTATACTTAACTATTTTGAAATTTAACATACTTAATAAAAAATTCTTTTAGAACTCATTATAATAGAATAAAACGGCTTTAGGTTTTGTAGTTTCTGTAATTATTTATTAATAAATCAACGTTTCGACGAACTGAACGTGCGTCTTTCTGTATTTATTTATTTTATTTTTTATATATTATGTTGCGTTTGGTTGCAAAAGTACAAACGGAAAATGACTGCTGTGCAAATGAGATTTTTACGTGGGGTAGCTGGGTGTAAATAGGAGAGATCGGGTACGAAATAGATTAGTGTATGATGAGTGTGAAATTGAAAAAAATGTTGTAGCAAAAGTTGCCCCGTGTTAAGAGTCAGTTAACATGGTTCGGACATGTTGAACGAATGTCTAATGAACGTTTGGTTAAAAAGATTTATTTGAATGATTTTAATGGTATACGTTTGCGTGGACGTCCGCTGAGTAGTTGGAGTGGTATGATTGAGAGAATGGCTTGCGTGAGCAAAAGTTTCCAAGTAGTAGGAATAAAAGAGCATGCGATGAAAGGAGGAATTATGAATGTGGATGCAGGAAACGTTGCTTATGCTGGATAGGAATGTTTTAAGGCGACTGATTTCGGGATGATAAAAAGAGTTTGTGCCACACTCTTTTGGGTACATGGCGTGATTGTGTATGTATGTATGTATGTATGTATGTAAAAAAAAACAACAATATTTTGAACAAAGAGCAAAAAATTTAGCGACACACTAATTTAGCAAGCAAACGGTATTGTGTATCGTTGGCTTGGCTGTGTTGTGATTGCATTTTGTGGATTTTATGCAGTTGCATTTTAGGGGATGCATTTGTCTAGGTCTAGGCAAACCCTCCCTCTAGTCACCCTCGCTATTATAGACAGTTGCTAACTCAGCAACCCCTCGGTTAGTGTGTGTGTGTGTGTGTGTGCAAAGCGGAGGTAGTATTTCAAAGATCTATTGATGACTATAGCATAGACCATAGAATAATATATATGCCGAATAGAACAGAGATGTATTCTATTTTTACAAATAAATTGTTTTTTTTCTCCCCCAACTGAACTAGTTTCTCGATTAAACTATATAAAATTAATTATTGATTGGTCAAAGATTGTATAAATTAAAATGTGAAATTATATTTATTATTATGAATAAATAATGATAGCTAAAGTTGCTTGTCAGATGTCGACAAAAAAATCCTTTTGGGTACATGGCGTGATTGTGTGATTTTTTCGACTCAATTTACCAAGCGGGCGTAAAAATTCAAACATTTATACGTAAATTTTGCTTAATTTCAAAGACTTACAATGCTTTGGCTCGAAATTATAATTTTTTTTTTAAATTTACCCTGAATTTTGCGATTTCAAAGTACAAATTTTGAACATTTAGACCATTTTAACGACATAACAAATGTGTTCAATGGTAAAACATTCTTCGGTTAAAGAAAATTTTCAAGCATTTTGCAGAAATAACCTGCATTTTGCGAATTTTTTTTTGTTACAAGTTGATTCTGCAAAATGCTTTACAATTTCGAACTTTTCTCTTAACCGAATACATTTACATACATACATACAACCATTGAATACATTTTTTTGGTCGTTAAAATTCATACATACATGCATACACAATCACGCCATGTACCCTAGCAGGGTGTGGCACAAACTCTTTTCATCATCCAGAAATTAGTCGCCTCCAAACATTCCTATCCGCAAACAAGCAACTTTCGCTTCATCCACATTCATAATTCCTCTCATCGCATGCTCTTTTATTCCTACTACTTGGAAACTTTCGCTCACGCAAGCCACCCTCTCAATCATATCACTAAAACAAAAATATCTGTAAACATTTTGTAAAAAAATCAAGTATTTTGAACAAACAAGAAAAAAAAAATTGCGTCCGTCTCTGTATGTCCCTAGGGCTAGACAAAACGCACTGTGCGTATACGCCCTTATGCATTAGTGCAGGGTGTACTAGCCTAGCCTAGCCTAGCCTAGACCTAGAACAGAAAAAAGTACAACACCGACCGAAAAATTTTCGGGTTTTTATACCACGCCAACCAACTCCAACCAAATCGAACTATGCATGCACACACTTCGTCTATAAGCTTTAGTGCCTAGTTTTTCGTCTATTATATTTTTTCTTTCGCTTTCTTGCCGAAATTTTCAAGTATTCTGTTATTCCACAATCGACTGTTCAGAAAGATTGTATTCTTTTGCTAGATTCGCGTTTGTTTAGTATAGAAATTACTGTAAAATTATTAGACATATACATAAAGTTGGTCATGGTTCTGCCTGCAGTGGTGAGATTTTTTTATTATACATTACTATAAATTTACAGATTGAATGTTTGAATATTACTTATTTTTTTTTTAATTATTATTGAATACATAATTATAATAAATAAAATCAGAAACTTATCAAGACAATACACCATATTTCAGAAAGAAATAAAAAATAAACAGAAAAAACTTATGAGAAAGAAATTGAATACAAATTAGAATAATATGTAATTTTTACTCTATTAAAAGACACATTACACTATAAAAAAAATAGCCAATTTACAGAAAAATAATACTATAATTTTATAAAAAACAATCTGTAATTTATACCTCAAAATTCTGTTATTTTTACATAATTTATAAGTAAAAATGACCTAATAAATATGTAAAATTTCTTACTTTCTGCAAATTGCATCAAATACTTAATGAAGAATTACATATTGTTGGTATAACTTCTTAAATTATTTAAAATTATAGCTTGCATATTAATATCTGTGATAATTGTGAAGTTTTTTATGTAAATTTACAAATATACCAACAATAAATATTGCAGAACTAAAAATACTTATTCCTTACGGAACTAAAAATATTTCATACATATGTATTCTTCTATCCCGTTGGTAATATATCATATTACATCATGCGTGTAATAGTTCGATATTATGTATTTTTAAACAATTATAAATAATATTTCAGCAGTTGAGTAATTATATCATAGAGTCTCATGGTTTGAAGATAAAATTACATATTTTTTTTTAGAATGTATGCAAAATTTAACACACCATTTTAAAGTAACGTGTCTTTTAATAGTAAAAATTTGTAAAATATTACAATACAATAAATTTTGTATAATTTTAAACTATAAAAATATACAGGTACGCAGCTGGTCCTAAAATAATTAATAGTATTATAAAAATAAGTAATTAAAATTTGAAATTCGCTATTATTAAAACTTCAAAACTATTTTGTAATAAGTCTCAAATATTTTCTTGGAAAAAATATTCAATCTATGACAAGTCAAAACACAAGCTTTTTTTATTTTTACTAGACCGGAAATACTAAAATTCTTTTGCGTGAAACGCTCAAAAATATGTTTCTTTTTTTATCGAAACAAAATGTATTTTCTTATATACATACATATTTACCTTGTATAAACACACTATATTAGGAAGTAATTATTTCATAAATTATTTATTTAGATTTGTGTTAAATCGCAAAAAAAGTTCTTTTAAATCTAAATTATATACGATAATTAAACATGTATTAATATTAATGTGAAATTTGATTATTTGTTTTTAGGCATTTAATTAGTTTTTATGTTTTGTGAAATATGTTTGACAAAATTAATTAACATTATTATGTTAAGTGTATTTATATAATTTTAAAAAAATTTATAATCGTCTGTTTAATGTTAAAAATTCTTCAGTTGTTAAGAACGTTTGTTCAATATTTTCCAGAACTTATTGTATTAAAATAAAAACTGTTTTAGGATAAAATTCTGTTTAATTATTAATATAAAAATGACGTTTCGACGAAACTGAACGCTTGTCTTCATCATGTCAAAATTTATCAACAAAATAAGTAACTAGATCATAAGAATTATAGGAAAACTGATACAAATTATATTTTCAGTAACTAACAGAACATAGAAACAAGTTACTAGATCTAACAAAATAAGTAACTAGATCATGAAATTTATAGATTTTTAATTAATTGAAACAAAATTTTATTTAACCCAGTGCCTCTACACAGTGATTGATGCTATTAACTTTGGCTTTTATTAATTAAAAATCTACAAATTTTATGATCTATAGTAGTTACTTATTTTCTAATCTATTAACTTGTTTCTATGTTCTGTTTATTTACTGTAAATGTCATTTGTATAATTTTTCCTGATTAAGTTTGTCAAAACGTCGATTATTAATAAATATTAATACAGAACTACAATCTAAAGCAGTTTTATTTTAATATAATGAATTCTGAAAGATTTTTCACTATTTTAAATACTTTATTTAAATGTATAAATTCAAATATTTTAAAAGAATAGCGTCCTAAATATAAACGAATTATTAATTTTTGTAATTTGGCATGTTTTGTGAATGTAATTTTTTTATAAAAAAAAATGTAATATTATGTAAATTATCACAGTAAAATTACAAAATATGTAAATATATTTTTTTTTACAGTGTGTTTACTCTGGCATATAATATTTGTTTAGTAAAAGGTCTATTATCTTGTAAAAATTATTTGCTTGTATAACATATTTAATCTGAAAATATCACTCAATTAATATTAATTATATTTTTTTTTTTTAATTTATAGTTTACAACAAACGGCCATCATCTGTCGTCAATTATTTTCAACAATCGCAGAATTGGTAAGTGTATTTATATAATTTAAAAAAAATTTATAATCGTCTGTTTAATGGTAAAAGTTCTTCAGTTGTTAAGAACGTTTGTTCAATGTTTTCCGGATCTCAGATCCGGATTTTAGATTGAAGTCTATTTGAATCTATGTTTTTGATATTTTTATATAGATTTTTCACGAATTATACAAATATATAAGTAGGTATTTTTTTTAAAATAAGCAAGCTGTATTATTGAAATAAGTGTGATCTATTTTCTATTTAAAATATCACGCGTGCAAAGAAATAATGCATTTTTAAATGTTACATATTGAAAAGACATTTTACAAGCTGTATTTAGAGTCGTTTTAGCAGAGTTTGGGGCTCTCTTAGAAAGTCAAAAAAAAAGTTTTATTTAGTGATTTTATTGGTTATTTTGGTTAGCTTTACACACAAATCGAAATATAATTAAAAGCAATTATTGTTAATGATAAAAGTATTTTTTTAGATTTAGTAAAATTTTGTGCACTGTTTTAAAAACCATGTAGAAATCTCATCGGATTTTCGATTTATATTCAAATTTAGATATTTTAACGACAATATTTTGGGGCTGTACTTATTTCCTACCACAATTTATACAACATTTTATAATAAGCATACTACATAAATTGAGACAATAATATTATAATAATTATTAATTAATTAAAAGTATAATAATTAGAAGTATATAATCTATATGATAATAATATAATTTATTATTCTAATATACAATTTGTATGTATGCTTCAATATAACAAATAAAATATTATATTGTTATTCTAATACACGCGAATCTAAATTCAGAGAGACAGAGAGAGAGATTTTTTTTCAGTGTAGGCATTTATTTATAAATAAAATCTTATCACATATCAATGTTTATAATAATACCAGTATAATAATGAGCCAATTACTCTATACCATCAATAGAACTATACTCAATTATCATATATTGTTATTCTAATACACGCGAATCTAAATTCAGAGAGAAAAAGAACGAGTATTTTCATAAAACATCAAAATTTTATTCTAATCTTTTCTCGCACGCATTCTTCGAAAATTTCCCCACTCAACTAGTAACCCCTCTGTCCCCTCTGTACCCCCTATCCCCCCCCCAACTATCTTACGCAGTGCGTGCACTGAGTGCGTGTGTAATTCTCCTTAACTCGGTTGTAAGATTGCAGGAGGGGGGATTTCTCCCGCTTTGCGTCTGCCGCCCAAAAAGTGCGTATGTTTGGTGCGTGTTTAATAATGTGTTTAGAAAGAGGGGAAAATGCCCGTGATGTATTCAATATGGCGGACGATTTTTGTTGTGTTTATTCTGCTAAATTATAAACGCACAAACACGGAGCACGATTTTGTTCTAATGTCGAAACAGTTTAGAATAATTAGTTATAGTTTCTGTTTACATATATACAATTACGCCATGTACTCAACAAACTCCATAAAAAATTCTAAATTAATTTTAATAATACTTCAATTTTAATGTATTTATTTATTTCGTATAATTCGAGTAGCAAAAGTTTTCAAGTACACTGTAATTTTACATAAAAACTGATATTTGTAAATCTAATTATAAACAATAAATAACTTCAATAAAACTAAAGAATTATTAAAATTAACACACATCTCGTACAAGTTCTTCTATTCTTACTACACTGTAAAAAAAAGTTGACCATTTTACATAAGAACCATAGCAACAAAATCACATATTATTTCAGCAAAACGATTAATTTTCTATAAAAATAATATAATTTTGTTATTTTAAGTAAATTAACTTATATAACTTATTAACTTATATAAAATATACTTATTTTATACAAAAATTTTCCTGTAACGTCTGTAAATTTATATAAATTTATATTTTTATAAAAAATTATCGAATGAAATCTGTAGCTGATTGATTTTTTCAAAACTGAGTTTAAACTGAGCAAAATTTTCGTTTTACACAACTGATCTATATAAATTTTACACAGTTTATACAATATTACGAGATAGATTTTTTTCTTTTCGGTGTAGATAAGTAAAATCTTAGTGCAACATCCCTATTTTTGGTTCGCGATGTTAGTTCGAGTATAGTTTCAAGAGAAGGTGAACTGGCAGGCATGTTAGGGGGTTGATAAGACGGAACACGTAAGCTTCTTGGGGGGGGGGGGGGACGAATGCCGTTGAACTCCCACGCGAGATAAGTGCATTCGCGCGTATCCGCTGCTGCTCAACTGCAACTGCATTTATTCATTGTCTCTTCCCTGACTTTGTATCTAATCTTTCTCTCTCTTTAAAATGCATGCACTAAATCTCAACACAATAACGCAATATAAATATATTATTGGATTGTTTTTTGAAAATCAGATTTATTTCAAATAAAACGACGTTAGATTATAGTTTTGTATTAAAATTTATTAATAACCGAACTACTCAACGTATATCTTCAAGTAAATATACAGAATAAAGAAATAAGTTACTAGGTAACAAAATAAGTAACTAGATCTAAAATTTATAGATTTTTAATTAATAGAAACCAAATTTTATTAAACTCAGTGTCTCTTCACAGTAATTGATGTTATCAATTTTGGCTTCCATTAATTAAAAATTTATAAATTTCATGATCTAGTTACTTATTTCTTTAAACAAATAAACAGAATATAGAAATAAGTTACTAGGTAACAAAATAAGTAACTAGATCATAAAATTTGTAGATTTTAATTAACGCAGTGCCTTCATAGTAATTGATGTTATCAATTTTGGCTTTCATTAACTAAAAATTTATAAATTTTATGATCTAGTTACTTATTTTATTACTTAGTAACTTGTTTCTATGTTCTATGTCATTTGTATCATTCTAAGCTATAGTAACCTAAGACTAAGTTAAACCTTAGCTTAGGTTACTATAGCTTAACTCTAGCTTAGGTTACACGGAGAAAAACGTTTCTTTGATATTAATAAATAAATTTCAATAATATATATTTTTTTATTTTAAATAAATTTATTTAAAGTAAATATACAAGCTTTTACTGTAAAATAATTATTTGTTTGTAATAAATAAATACCTTTAATTCAAATAGATATTTATTTGCCACTATTGAAAAAAACATTTATTTGAATGAAAATGATTTTCTTTACTCCAAAAAATTCTTTTTCTCCGTGTACTATAGCTTAGGTTACTCTAGCTTAGGTTATTCTAGCTTAGGTTACTCTAGCTTGAACTTAGTTTAATAGTCGATTATTTATAAATATTAATACAGAACTTTAACGTCAAAATAATTTTATTTTAATATAATGAGTTCTGAAAGCTGTTTTACTATTTTAAATATTTATTTAAATATAAATTTTATTTTGTTTACATAAATATTAAAACAGAACTTAAACTTCTAAAGCCGTTTTATTTTAAACAGAACATAGAAACAAGTTACTAAATTTTGAAGCATTTTTATATAAATATAATAATTAATACAGAACTTAAACCTAAAGCCGTTTTATTTTAAAGAGAACATAGAATCAAGTTGAATATAATATTTGCTATTTCGATATGAAATTCTAAACAGTACAAATACAATTGACAATATTGGCTAATTTTGTGCAAAAATCGCTCAAAAATGTATTCCAAATCCATCCAACCTTCAAAAAAACTTTCACTACCACAACCAAAATACAATCAGAAGCCCGCCAAACGTTTTCGTAGGGGGTAGTTGCGTGCTTTAAAACCCCCATCCCCCCCGCATAACTACCCTTCTAGTGCGTGAATGCGTACTAAACAAAATAACTTCTCCTACAACCCCTAGGAAAAAGGCGGGTTGGCGTCTGATTGGAGCGTCGTTGAGCGGCCATTACTAAAGAGGGTTGTTCCTTGCATTTGAGGGGGTAAGTGTGACGTCATTTTGGCCCTCTCACCCCTTGAGAGTTTCGGCTTTCTGATACAAGAGGTGCGATTTTTTGATTTATATATATATATATATATATATATATATATATATATATATATATTATATTGGAAAGTAGAAATTATTTATTTACAAATATTTGAAGGATAATAAATATTTAAATATTTATTAATTTTATTGATTTTTTTTTAGGAAATCTACACTGTAAATAAATTTATCATATATTTTTGATAAATATAAAATACGTATATTTTATAAGTTTATTTAGTTTTTTCGTAAAAGAAACATAAGTACCTAAATAATATAGTAAATTAATTATTTTTTTTTTGTATTATTTTTACAGAAAATGTATCGTTTTGCTGAAATAATATATAAATTTTTTTTATCATGGATGTAAAATAGTAACTTTTTATTACAGTGTAGTAAGAATAACAGAGCATGTATTATTGTATCATTATAAATTTGAATAAAGTTAGAATTGTGTGTCTAGATGGGAATGTTTGGAGAAAAATAATTTCGGGACAGCGGAAAGAATTTGTGCCACACCCCTTTGGGTACATAGTGTGATTGTGTATAAGGGATGACCCTTAATAGAGGTCAATCTTCGTTAGTTCACAAACTTTTTTTTGTAAAATGGTAAATGATTTACATATTTTCATAATATATACCAAAATTTGGCAATACTGCGAATGTTAAATATGTACCTACATTCTTTTATACGGAAATGTCAGTCTTGTAGATGCCGGATAAACAAGCTTTTATCTTTTATATTTTATTATTAATTGAAAAATAAATACACATTTGATCTGTAAAACTGTGGATTTTTATAACAAAAATAAATATAATATATAATAATAATATAATATATAATAATATAATAATAATATATATAATATATAATAATAAATAAAAATGAGTAATAGTAAAGTGAAATCTTTTTATAAATTTGTTTTTTGTTTTAACACGTTCACTGCCGGTCCATTTTTCTGTTCTTACCTCAAAGGCCGACACGGGGCTGAATGCTTGAAGTCACTTATGCCAGCGACACACACCGTGTGTCGTCGGCTCCCGGTGGAAGTAGCCGATGACACACGGTGTGTGTCACCGGCACTGAACGTGTTAACCGTTAAAATTGGTCTAAATGTTCAAAATTTGTCAGAACTCGCAAAACTTTCCAAAAAAAAGTTCATTATTTCGCGCCAAAGTATTGTAAGTCGTTGAAAATAAGTGAAATTTACATCGAATTGTTTGAATTTTTACGCTCTTTTGATAAATTGAGTCGAATTTGTTTTGGTATACCGCATATATGTTATAATAATAATAATAATAATAATGCTTTATTGCCCAACAGTACAATCCATTTCGAGGACAAATTAATAAACAGATACAAAATTTACATATAATAACAAGTACATATTTGATATATAAACATTTTTAGTAAAATAGGAAATGAAACTTAATACAAATCAAAGTAATCACAAAAACAAAAAAAATTTACAAAATTTACAAAATTTATCAAAATTTGACAATTTTTTTAAGTTAAAACATGTTTTTTTTTCTGCGGGGGTGTGATGGGGAGGGAAATGATTCAAATGGTCCATCTTATATGATCTTCAAGATGAGACTTTTTTCGGACACAAAATTTAATATACCTAATATGAATATTAATAATTATTAATTAATTAATGGTATAGTAATTAGAAGTATATAAATATATGATAATAATATAATTTATTATTCGAAACTTATATAATTTGTATGGTATGTTTTAATTATTATATAATAATAAAATATCATATGTTATCGTAACAAATTCTTGTATACAGGATTTATATTTATTTATAATTAGAAAAAAAAATGAAAATTATCTATAATTATTAAAATTATTTGCATTTAAACTATTTTAAAAATTATTAAAAGCAAAATTATTATCAAATACAACTTTTTCAAAGTGATCCCTAATTTTATTTTCAATTTCAATAACTGAGTAGTCTACCAATCAAAATTTTCAAATATCGATATAATTCAAAATACAGAAACAATATTTTATAATACATACATACACAATCACGCCATGTACCCAAAAGGGTGTGGCACAAACACAAACTCTTTTTATCACCCCGAAATCAGTCGCCTCCAAACATTCCTATCCAGCATAAGCAACTTTCGCTTCATCCACATTCATAATTCCTCTCATACATTCTCTTCTATTTCTACTACTTGGAAACTTTCGCTCACGCAAAACACTTTCAATCATATCACTCCAACTACTCATCGGACGTCCATGCAAACGTATACCATCAAAATCATTCATATAAATCTTTTTAACCAAATTTCTACTTTAAAAATATAAATGAAATATTGAATACTTTTGTCAAATATTAATAAAAAACTAGTTTAGTTTTATATTTTTAGATTGCTTTATTTCAAATTTAATTAATTTTTTGTGTTTAAATAATTTTTTTAGAGATATTGTAGGATTATTGTAAGAAGTCTCTTGTACGAAAAACCGGCATTTCGAGTTGTTTAATAATATAATAAAAGCATTTTTATCCGGCATCTACAGGACTGACATTTCCGTATAAAAGAATGTACGTATTTACATACATACACAATCACGCCATGTACCCAAAAGGGTGTGGCACAAACTCTTTTCATCTCAGTATTGCCAAATTTTGGTATAAATTATGAAAATATGTAAATCAGAGTCGAAATTTTACCATTTTACAAAAAAAAGTTTGTGAAATAACGAAGATTGACCTATATTAAGGGTCATCCCTTATACACAATCACGCTATGAATCCAAAAGGGTGTGGCACAAATTCTTTCCGCTGTCCCGAAATTAGTTTTCTTCAAACATTCCTGTCTAGACACATAATTCTAACTTTATTCAAATTTATAATGATACAATAATACATGCTCTGTTATTCTTACTACACTGTAATAAAAAGTTGCTATTTTACATCCATGATAAAAAAAATTTATATATTATTTCAGCAAAACGATAAATTTTCTGTAAAAATAATACAAAAAAAAATTAATTTACTATATTATTTAGGTACTTATGTTTCTTTTACGAAAAAACTAAATAAACTTATAAAATATACGTATTTTATATTTATCAAAAACATATGGCAAATTTATTTTGAAAAATTAATTAATTTAGAAGAGAAATTAAAGTTATTTATGTATTTTTTCAACTTTTGAGCAAAATATAATAAAAAAATTCAAATACTTACCCCACAAAAAAATATACTAAAAACAAATTCTATTGGAATTGGTCTAACGTTTATACCTAAACGATTTATTCTGTATTAATTAGTTACAAATTGAAAAAAATGTATTGACTTTGCCGGGATTCGAAAAAAAAAAACTTATATATTTAGTATAAAAATTCTATTGGTGTATTATATATTAAGTTATAATATTTTATTTTCGCTTAAATCGCCTAATTAAATCATTAGTTAATTTTTCTTTATTTAAAAATTAACTAATGATTTAATTAATGCATCCAAATAAAATTAATGGCGATTTAAACAA
Source organism: Clivina fossor (assembly GCA_963966155.1). Lineage (NCBI taxonomy): Eukaryota > Metazoa > Arthropoda > Insecta > Coleoptera > Carabidae > Clivina > Clivina fossor. The sequence continues at coordinate 9,282,326 of OZ014569.1, read as the reverse complement.
AAAGCAAAATACTATATTGCTAATAAATCCTATTGGAATTACAAAAATTCTTGATAAATCATTGCAAAAAAATCGGTGCAAATCGCCGCGTATATAATTCGCAAATTTGCAAAGGCATAATGTTCGCAACGCCATTTGCAATTTTCAAGTACACACACTGCGATGTTTGCATATAAAACCGGTCCTCATGTGTGTATTACAACACAGGGGCGGCGGAAGGGGGGGATATGCGGAATCTCTTCCGCTGTATACGATTGCATATGCGTGTAAAATCCAGGACCGAATTCTTTTTTTTTACGTTTATATTTATTATGGCGGGATATGTTAAATTATATAATAGTCGATATTATAGTAATGATACTATAAAAAAAATATTTCTAGCTATAATTTTGTATATAATTGTTTAAAAATATATAATATCAGAACTATTACAAACATTAAGTAATATGATATTACCAACGAGATAGAAAAGTAACATATGTCATATTACATTTTTTTTTTTCAACTTCTATTTTAGTAAATTTATAGAACTTTGGTAAATTTGCTGTCAAGATTTTTCCATAAATAAGTAAAATTTGTTTAAGAAAACAATACAATATTATATACATTTTTAAATTTACATAAAGCATGTATTTTATTGAAATGAGTGAATTACACTTAAAATATTTTATTAGAATTATTACACAAAATATATAATATATACCTACTAAGTTGAATTATTTTGATAAACAGATATTAATATGCAAGCTGTAATTTTCGATAATTTAAGAAATTATATCAATAATATTAAGTTAAGTATGTGATGCAATCTTGCAGAAAACTAGCAATTTTACATATACTTATTAGGTCATTTTTACTTAGTTTATTAGCAGTTATGTAAAAATTATACAAAATTTTGAGGTAGAAATACAGTATATTTATATTAAAATAAAATTACATATTTTTATAGTAAAATTTTAGTATTTATTAGGATATTTCTACCTATTAAACAGAACATAGAGACAAAATTACTAGGTATCGAAATAAGTTATTAATAGTTTTATAGATTTTTAATTAATGCAAGTCAAATTTTATTTAAATCAGTGCTTTGATCTTATCTTTTTCTTTATAAATCTCTATTGCTTCTTTTATCAATCCGTTGAGCGAATGTCTAATGAACGTTTGTTGTTAAAAAAATTTATTTGAATGATTTTGATGGTATACGTTTGCAGGTGGACGTCCGATGAGTAGTTGGAGTGGTGTATGATTGAGAGGGTGGCTTGCGTCAACGAAAATTTTCAAGTAGTAGGAATAAAAGAGCATGTATGAGAGGAATTATAAATGTGGATAAAGCGAAAGTTGCTTGTTTGGATAGGAATATTTAAAGGAGATTGATTACGGAATGATGAAAAGAGTTTGTGCCACACCCTGTTGGGTACATGGCGTGATTGTGTATGTATGTATGTATGTATGTATCAATCTGCTGTTAATATTGCAGTATCTAACGCATATTCTAACGCATAATTTGTTTATAGTAATTTGTTTCTATGTTCTGTTTGTTTACTCTAAATGTCATTTGTATATTATTTTTCCTGATGAAGACTTACGTTTAGTACTTAAAGTACGATCGATTATTAATAAATATTAATACAGAACTACAACCTAAAGTCATTTTATTTTATTATAAATTTTATAATTTAGTTATATATGTTGTTAGCTAGTAACTTGTTTCTATGTTCTGTTATTTACTGTCAATATTAACAGCAGATTGATAAGAGAAGCAATAGAAATTTATAAAGAAAAATATAACATCAATTAGTGTGACTATAGTAACTGATTTCAAGAAAATTTGGTTTCCATTAATTAAAAAATCTATAAATTTTATGATTTAATTACCTATTTTGTTACCTAGTAAGTTGTTTCTATGTTCTGTTTATTTACTCTAAATGTCATTTGTATATTATTTTTCCTGATGCAGACGTACGTTGAGATATGTCGATTATTAATAAATATTAATACAGAACTATAACCTAAAGCTGTTTTATTTTAAAGTAAGGAAATATTCTCGCCATGAAAATCTGTCCATTCGGAAAACTAATAGACATACGTAGCGATTATCTAAATTGTGTATTATGATGGTAGATCTTAGTTTAGTTCGGAAAATTTCATATTGCGTATTATGTAGAATAATTATGACGAACGGATACAATTTTTTCCCTTTCAATTTGCCAAAAAAAAAGCTTAGATGAATTGAGAGGGTGCAACAGCCAATCATGTAACTTGCTGTATGCACATTCAGCCAACCGCGAACTGCATGTGCAATTGCACATTCATTGGTGTGAGATGCAATGAGCACTTGCATATATACATGTATGTACCCACTCTTGTTGGCGATTCTGTTTTTTGTTTTATTTTGATCGAACGATTGAATGTAAAAATGGTTGACCGACATTGAATTCTAATCGAATTTTATTATATTTAAAATGTTTTATGCAATATACACACTGTAAATAAAATTGCGAAATTATAGATAACTAGTAGTAATATTTTATTATAACAATATCTGTTTTTTAGCATATCAATGTATCGATTTTTAGACACATAAAGAACAAAATGTGAAATAATTTTAAAAAAAAATTATATATTTAAGCTTCGCATTCTCAATGTAAAACTCTAATATGGATTACATTACACTGTAAAAAAATAAATAGCGAAATTACATTAAAATAGCAGTAAAATTTTACTATAAAAGTCTGTAATTTTATCTTACCATAAAATATTCTCAAAATTCTGTAATTTTTATCATAATTGATTATAATCACATAATAAGTATGTAAAACTGCTTACTTTTTGCAAAATTGCATCACATACTTAATACAGAATTATGTATTGTTGGTATAACTTTTTAAATAATGTAAAATTTCAGCTTGCACATTAATTATTTTTAATAATTTATCAAAAAAATGTGACTTAATAGGTACATATTTTGTGTAATAATACTAATAAAATATTTTAAGTGCAATTTGTTCATTTCAAAATACATTCTTTATGTAAATTTAAAAATCTATATAATTATACCAAAAGAACTAAACAAATCTTACCTAATTATGGAAAATTCTTGACAGCAAATTTCTATAAATTTACTATAAAACTGTAATATTACATACATATGTATTTTTTCATTCCGTTGGTAATAATGTTTGTATTTTTAAACAATTATGCTAAATTTACAGCAGTTGAGTAATTATATCTAGTAATACTGGACATCATATAGTTGTCTCATGGTTTGTAGATAAAATTATATAATTTTTTTTACAGTGTACGTTGATTATAAATAAATATTCATACAGAACTAAAATCTAAAGCCGTTTTATTTTAATATGAATTAAATTAAACAATAAATATTCTATATAGGAAACAAAATAAAACTACATAAAAAATCTGTAAATCATTCTGGAACCAATATTATTTTATTAAACTAAAAAAATATATCCTTTATTTATTTTTTTATGAGATTTAAATAATTAATCGTCTCTTCTTTTTAAGCATATCCGTTATATAAATACAAGAATATTATTCTATTTCTAAAAGAGTACATAGAAGCAGGGCCGGATTAACCTTTTGTGGGGCCCTAGACATTTTTTTTCTCCGGGCAAAAATAATAGGACTTTATTGCGTAAAAATACATAAAAATGAAATTTGACCGACTGCAGACCGGGCCCTTTGTATGCGGGCCCTAGACATTTGTCTTTTTTGTCTAGGCCATAATCCGGCCCTGCATAGAAGAATCAGAAACACAAACACGGCAAAAAATAAAAATAGTTGAACCATCAACAATCATTCTCCATTTTGTCCTAGAACCGTTAAATCTATTCTATCAAAAGTATTTACCTTCTGATTCCCAAACGGGCCCTTTTATGCTCTGCAGCTGCACTTAGCTCCGTTAGACGGCGACCTTACATCTTGCAAAAGGTCATGATATACCTATCCCTCCAAATGTAATCTTCCAAAATCAAGATCTGCCGTTTTACGCGCGGTTGAAAAAGTAGATCCAAAATGTCGAAAGGTCGTAACAGACATTAGAGAACTTGAATTAATGTCTGGATTCCCAAATGGGACCCTTGGTTGCAGTTGCGCAAGGGTTAAATCTAGTATGGCTACCTTTGATTAAAAATATGCAGAGATAGGTTTTTTTTTTTTAGTTTGTCTAGTTCCCATAAAAAGGATCGTAGATTAGTTGGCCTTTTTGAACTATTTGTCTATTTGTCATTGGATTTTATTTTTTTTTTTGGTGTCACAAGATTTGTTTAAGATAGTAACGTATTTTAAATAAAAGCTTGAATAAATATGAAACCGCTATAAGATTTTAAAACGAATTTATTTTTGAGCGAATGCGTCTAATGAACGTTTGGTTAAAAAGATTTATTTGAATGATTTTGTATACGTTTGCGTGGACGTCCGATGAGTAGTTGGAGTGGTGTATGATTGAGAGTGTTTTGCGTGAGCGAAAGTTTCCAAATAGTAGGAATAAAAGAACATGTTTATGAGAGAGGAATTATGAATGTGGATGAAGCGAAAGTTGCTTGTTTGGATAGGAATGTTTGGAGGCGACTGATTTCGGGATGATGAAAAGAGTTTGTGCCACACCCTGTTGAGTACATGGCGTGATTGTGTATGTATGTATGTATGTATGTATTTATTTTTGAAAATATATATATATATATATATATATATATATATATATATATATATATATATATATATATATTTCACACTGTACCCTGTAAAAACCCGTTTTTTCATAGTAAGAATCATATAATTTTCTCTGTAATGCAAATTTACTATATTTATTCTGTAAATTTCATAAAACTATTACAGAATTAAAATATTTCATAAAATAAAATAGCAGATTTACATATTTTTTTTTTGTATATTCTTACGAAAGTTTATGTAAATTTGTGCTACACAGATAATATTAATAAAATTATAATTATATTATACTACAGATAATATTCAGTAATAGTACAATTTCTGTAAAATTACATAAATTTTTTTACAGTGTATATACTTTTTTAATGATAGCAAAATCAGTAGTAAAAAATCTTTCAGAACTCATTACATTAAAATAAAACAGGTTTAGATTAAAGTTCTGTATTAATATTTATTAATAATTGACGTTTCGATAAACTCAACATTTACAGTAAATAACAGAACATAGAAACAGGTTACTAAGTAACTAAATCATAAAATTTTATAGATTTTTAATTAATAGAAATAAAATTTTTATTTAAATCAGTGCCTGTCCACACTGATTGATCTTATCTGTTTTCTTTATATTGATTGCGGTCTTGCAATTATTACAGTATCTTTGAATTTTACGTTATAAAGATATTTTAACATATATTTTGTTACCTAGTAATTTGTTTCTATGTTCTGTTTATTTACTGATGAAAACGCTCGTTGAGTTCGTCGAAACGTCGATTATTGATAAATATTAATAGAGAACTTTAACCTAAAGCCGTTTTATTTTAAAATTAATAAATTATAATAAAAACCATCTCTTATTCTCATCCTCATTACAAAATCCACATTATTAAAATCAATTTGAAATCTGCGAAGAAAAAGAAAAATTATTAGTCCAAGTTCACACAAGCATAAAAATTTCAATATTCTCATACGGGCCGATAACTGCACACCCGGCCCAAAGACCAATGACCTTTGACATTGGCCATCAGACCAAATACACGTCTCGTAAGGGGTGAGTCTTAAGGGTGGGTCGTGTAGTCAGTAAACGCGCGCGCACAGGATATTCCCATACGGGGCGATAATTTTCGTTAGGTAATATTGTTTTTTCTTTATTTTTCTACAACGTGATTGGACATCAAAAGGTCGTGAGATTCTGTCTCGTATTTGGTTAGATAAAAATTGTTTTTGCTCCCATACAGAGCTATATTTAATGCAGATAGTAATTTTTTATTTTTTTTTTAAATTTCTAAACAAGATTTGGATTGTTTAGAGTGGTCCGTTGGTGACATTAAAAGTCGTGAGATTTTTACCACTTTGACTGCAAGGAAAAAGTGGTATAGCGTTTGGTAAGGTGTCTGTAACATTTTCAAAAAAAAAAATTGTGTATAGAAATCCTTCATATAGCCTCTAGATCAGACGAATCTGAACTTAGTTTATAAGTGGGTGTATGGATGTGCGTCGTCAGCTCGCTCGCTCGTAAGTCAAAATTTTGTGGCCGCAACTCCTCCTAGACGGTTCAACCGATTTTAATGAAATTTTCAGGATAAATTTGTCTAGTACCCAAGATGGTCATGTGGTTTTGGTTTTTTCCAGTAATACCAACTTTCCGAGAAAAAATTACTAAAGTTTTTAAAAATTCATATTGGCTACATTATTTATCCGATTTTGATCAAATTTTCAGAAAAAATATCCTTAATGCTCCCATTAATTATATAATTTTATTAATATTTAGTGCTGCCAACTTTCCCAGAAAAAAATTACTAAAGTTTTTAAAAATATATTATGGCCATGTTATTTAACCGATTTTACTCAAATTTTCACAAAAGATTCTCCTAGTGCCTAAATAAATTATGCAATTTTAACAAAATACAGTGTTGCCAACTTATCGAGAAAAAATCACAATTTTTAAAAAAAATTATTGTGGCTACATTATTTATTCGATTTTGATTAAATTTTCAGAAAACTTTCTCCTAGTGCCCACATAAATTATAATATTATTAAAATACAGTGTTGCCAACTTTCCGAGAAATGTCAAAGTGGTCTATATATGGGTTTACCCATATACTTCTAATCTGGTTTTTTTTTGTAATCGGTTTCTATTTATTTGATTTTATTTAAATATTATAAAAATAAAGGTTGCGAATAAAAGCTATAATGCTTACAAAGCTATTCAATGATTAATTCATATTAAAAGAAAACGGCTTTAGGTTATAGTTCTGTATTAAAATTAAAATTTATTAATAATCGACGTTTCGACGAACTCAACGTCCGTTTTCATCAGGAAAATCTGATACAAATTACTTTTACAGCAAATAAACAAAACATAGAAACAAGTTACTAGGTAAAAAACTATGTAACTAGTTCATAAAATTTATAATAAACTAAAACGGCTTTAAATTCTAGTTTTTAGCTTTGTAAGCAGATTCAATGACTGAGTAGTAACTTGTGAAATTTTGAGAAAAAGTCTCAACTTTAGAATATTATATGACAGAAACTTATGATTTTTTTTTTAAAAGAATCAATAACAAATTTTTATTTTTATAACAAATATAGATATGATACATTTTAAATATAAAATAAATAAATAAAAAAACATTTATTTAAATTTTTCATATAAATAAGGACAATTATTATTATAAGTAATATTTTTCCAATAATAATTTAATACAAAATTAATAGACTTATACGTGGGGTATGTGGTGTAAATAGGAGAGATCGGGTACGAAATAGATTAGTGTATGATGAGTGTAAAATTGAGAAAAATGTTATAGCAAAAGTTGCTGTGTTAGTCAGTTAAGATGGTTCGGACATATTGAGCGAATGCGTCTAATGAACGTTTGGTTAAAAAGATTTATTTGAATGATTTTGATGGTATACGTTTGCGTGGAGATCCGATGAGTAGTTGGAGTGGTATGATTGAAAGGGTGGCTTGCGTGAGCGAAAGTTTCCAAGTAGTAGGAATAAAAGAGCATGCGATGAAAGGAGGAATTATGAATGTGGATGAAGCGCAAGTTGCTTGTTTGGATAGGAATGTTTGGAGGCGACTGATTTCGGAATGATGAAAAGAGTTTGTGCCACACCCTTTTGGGTACATGGCGTAATTGTGTATGTAAGTATGTATGTTGGTGATTTATACATGAAAATAGAGTTTAATTTTTACACAAAATAGTGTCACTTTTAACAACTAAATCTAATAGAGTAATTTAATAAAAAATGTATTACTATAATACACCTAGATCTAGATTAAATCGTAGTAATATTCTAAAAAAAATTCATATTAATATAGGAGTAATTATAAATTAAAAGGTAAATAATACAAATACAAAAAAAATATATAAATATTAAAGCCCTGCGTGATGATATTACGATCAAACCGACAAAACTGCAGGAATATTTGAATGGAAACGATGATAAAATTATATTTTTATACTAACTTGTAAATGGGTTTTTATTTAATTTCTTAAGCAAATATTCATATTTAAATTAGAATTTATTTAACGCTTTATAATTTTTTTCAATGCGCGTGTTTTTCGAATGTTTGTGGCGGGCGAACACTGACTTGTTGATCACACCCGATCAAACCGACACCGACAAAATTGCAGATTTAAAACGGAAAAAAATTTAAAACACTGAGATAAATAATTTATCTAGTCAAATCAAAATATTATATTTAGTTTCAAACGAATTGAAAAATTTAATGATTTTATGTATATTCAAATTGAAATGTTTTTCTGAAATATTTTGAAATAGTAATTTTATAAAACTTATTTTTAACTATAGGTACCTATTATAATCTTCTAATATTAGTGAAATATAATACTATAAGATAAAAACAACAATTTCAAAATAATATACAATATAGATATTTATTATTTATATATTTACAAAATTTTAATAAAATTTAATACTTAAGAATACAATACATTAAAAAAATGTTAAAAGATCCCCAACAACACGGGGTTATTTTCGTCAACAATACTGCATTCTACTAGCTTGTTGAGCTGTAATTGTTGAAGGCAGACGGGACATTCTTGCGTGTGCCCCAGCCAACTTCGGATGCAAGTCTTGCAATAAAATGCATTGCAATGAGCATGAGGGCACATCCTGGCGTCGTGGCTAGGTCGTTCTAAGCATATAACGCATTTGAAAAGGTCGTACAAATTCTAGAGAAAAAAAGAATCAATTAGAGAATTGGGTCATGTAGTTATAGCAATGTTGCTAAAATTTAACAACTTCGTTAGAGAATCAGGAGAATTATTTATGCCAGAACTAAGTTTTTTCTTTTTTTCTTTTGATAAATAATAGGAAAGAGAGTGTATTGAAAATGGTTTATTTTATACATATTTGAATATTAATTAATACTAAGTTAATTTAAAGACGCAAAAATACGATATCTCCAACCAATAATTTATTGTAAACTTTAAAATGTAAATAAGACAAGATAAAAAGTATATGGGTAAACCCATATATAGACCACTTTGACATTTCTCGGAAAATTGGCAACACTGTATTTTAATAATATTATAATTTATCTGGGCACTAGAAGTAACTTTTCTGAAAATTTAATCATAATCGATTAAATAATGTAGCCACAATGAATTTTTTTAAAAATTTGTGTTTTTTTTCTCGATAAGTTGACAACACTGTATTTTGTTAAAATTACAAAAATTATATGATTACTAGGAGAATCTTTTGTGAAAATTTAAGTAAAATCGGTTAAATAACATGGCGAAAATATATTTTTAAAAGCTTTAGTAATTTTTTTCTCGGAATGTTTGCAACACTGGATATTAATAAAATTATATAATTAATGGGAGCATTAGGGATATCTTTTCTGAAAATTTGATCAAAAGCGCATAAGTAATATAGCCAATATGAATTTTTAAAAACTTTAGTAATTTTTTTCTCGGAAAGTTAGCATTACTGGAAAAAACCACACAAATTTTTGACTTACGACCGAGCGAGCTGACGACGCACATCCATACACCTACATAAACTAAGTTCAGATTCGTCATCTAGAGGCTATATGAAGGATTTCTATACACAAATTTTTTGTTTTTAATGTTACAGATACCGTACCAAACGCTATACTACTTTTTCCTTGCAGTCAAAGTGGTAAAAAACAATTGTATAGATTTACTTACTTCAACTAATTCATCAGCCCAAGCACTCAGTACAAACAATTCGTCAGCCATTATCTTTGGATGATTGTCCAACTAAAACTAAGAGTATTCAAATATTTTATTTTTCAGAAAACATTTGTCTATAATCTTGCTAAATTCTGTTTTGTTCCTATAAAGACAAGAATTTTTATAATTTATAATTTTTCTATCTCTTTCTAACTCATTTGTCTTATGAGCCTAGCGATAGTCTTGACAACAATTGAAATTAGAAATTAGATATATTTATATAAAAATGTATTATTTCGATAAATTGCGATATACTACTCTCTCGAGTTAAATTCGAAGAAATACTTAGAATACTTTTCGATAGAGCATAAAAGTTTCTATTATTTGGTTTTAGTTTTAATTTGCTAGCATGTGCCGTTTGGGCGCTAGATTTTTTTTTTGATTTTTTGGTTTTTATTTTTTTTCTCAAAAACTATGAGGTCTAGGAAAATAAGCATGACATGGAAAAATGCGGAATAATGAGTGCGATAATTGAGTGAAGAAATCATTATTCTACGATATCGTTTAGTAGAAAAAAATTAAAAACTGAATTTTTGATAATTATATTATACTAAATATAAGTGTATATTTTGTTTATAAGAAGTGACACAAATATTTTACTGTTATTCTATTTCTAATTAACACAATTATTTTGTTAAAATTGCATAATTACCACTTTGACTGCAAGGAAAAAGTGGTATAGCGTTTGGTATGGTGTCTGTAACATTTTCAAAAAAAAAAAAAAAATTATATAGAAATTCTTCATATAGCCTCTAGATGACGAATCTGAACTTAGTTTATGTGGGTGTAGGGATGTACGTCGTCAGCTCGCTCGCTCAATCGTAAGTCAAAATTTTGTGGCTGCAACTCCTCCTAGACGGTTCAACCGATGTTAATGAAATTTTCAGGATAAATTTATCTAGTGCCCAAGATGGTCATGTGGTTTAGGTTTTTTCCAGTGATGCCAACTTTCCGAGAAAAAAATTATTAAAGTTTTTAAAAAATTCATATTGGCTACGTTATTTATCCGATTTTGATCAAATTTACAGAAAAGATTTCCTTAATGCATCCATTAATAATATTATTTTATTTAATATCCAATGTTGCCAACTTTCCGAGAAAAAAATTACTAAAGTTTTAAAATTTTTATTGTGGCCATGTTATTCAACCGATTTTATTCAAATTTTCACAAAAAATTCTCTTGGTATTTATATAATTTATGTAATTTTAACAAAATACAGTGTTGCCAACTTTCCGAGAAAAAATTAGTAAAATTTTTAAAATTTTATTATGACCATTTTATTTAACCGATTTTAATCAAATTTTCATAAAAGTTTTTCCTAGTGCCCACATAAATTATAATATTATTAAAATACAATGTTGCCAACTTTCTGAGAAATGTCAAAGTGGTCTATATATATATATATATATATATATATATATATATATATATATATATATATATATATATGGGTTTACCCATATACTTCTAATCTTGTTTATTTAGGCACTAGAAGAATCTTTTATAAAAATTTGATTCAAATCGGTTAAATAAAGTGGTCATAATGAATTTTAAAAATTTTGGTAATTTTTCCTCTGGGAAAGTTGACAACACTGGATATTAATAAAATTATATAATTATTATTAATGAATGAAAAATGAATGAAATTACACTTAAAATATTTTATTAGTATTATTACACAAAATATGTACCAAGTCTCATTATTTTGATGAATTATTACAGATATTAATATATAAGCTATAATTTTACATAGTTTAAGAACTTATATCAATAATATGTACTTCTACATTAAGTATGTGATGTAATTTGCAAGAAAGTAAGCAATTAGGTCATTTTATGTGATTATTATCAATCATGATAAAAATTATAGAATTTTGAGTTAGAATACAGAATGTTTATAGTAAGATTTTACCACTAATTTTTATATTTCTAAAACAAATGAAGCTAGTTCAGCAAATAATTTGTTTCATAAGGGATTGATTGAGTACAATAGCTTCCCTTAAAATGTTAAAAATTGTAATACGCATGCGTACAATTGATATTAATCACAGAATTGTTAATACTTATATTAAATTGTAAATATAATATATATTTTATAATTTGTATGTAAATATATATTTTTATATATTTTGAATATCATTGTATATATAAAATAACTTTTTAATAGTTAAATAAAATTATTATTATTATTATTATTACTAATTTATAGAGTAGGTATATCCTTTTAACTAAACGTCCATTTAAATATTTTGTAGATTTTCACTTTTACACTGAAATAAAAATCCAAGTAAACATATAAACTGTCTGAGTATAAAAAATGCATAGATCATTTGTTTAAAACAAAGTTTTTCCAGGCATAAAAATTTGATTTACACAAAAGATCTCTGTAATTTTGTACATTACATGTATATTACATATATTACATTATGTACCTATATATTACATAGATTTCTTCAGTGAATACGAAAAAAAATTAACCACTATAGATGTCAGTATTTGGTCATTCTTCTCAAATTACAGTTACACCAAACAATTCTTTCCTAATTACTAAAAAAAAGCGTGTCAAATATGACATCTCCACCGAAAAAATTTACAAACAATTGACAAACACCAAATAATTCCCGCCAATTTTACATATAGCCTAATAAAAAATTCAACTTCCTATATATATATATATATATATATATATATATATATATATATATATATATATGTATATATATATATATATATATATATATATATATTGTAATTTAATGCCCTTATAAGTATTATATTCAACCTGATCGGATGAACAATGCTTTCTTTAACAAAATTTTTAACGTATCCCGAGAACAATACAAGCTTTCCTGACGGAATTTCGTCTCTATGCAAGGATAAATTTGGCGTTCAATCCGAAAACGTGTTCGAAAATTTTTGGCAATAGGGATTTTGGTGGGGGGTTTATATTGTCACAAGCTTTACTGATGGATTTCTAGTTCCTGTTTCCGCATATTTGACCCCGTGAACTTGTGCTGGGCACTGCTAGAGGGGGCCATGTTTCCATTTGTGTCATTCTGTAAAGCTATGGACACATTATTTGTTCTGTTTTATGCTACGCTGTTACGCTGAGAAATTGCACTTGAATGTACCAACTTACCTGAAATAAGTAAGATAAGATCAATTAATCACTGATTTAAATCAAATTTGGTTTCCATTAAGTAAAAAATCTATAAATTTTATGATCTAGTTACTTGTACTTACAGTAAATAAACAGAACATAGAAACAAGTTACTAGGTAACAAAATAAGTAACTAGATCATAGAAATTTATTGATTTTCTAACTGCAAAACCAATCAATATTAACAGCAGATTGATAAGAGAAGCAATAGAAATTTATAAAGAAAAAGATAATATCAATCACTGCACTGATTTTTCAATAAAATTTGGCTTCCATTGATTAAGTATTTATACAGTTTTATGATCTAGTTACTTATTTTCTAATCTAGTGACTTGTTTCTATGTTCTATGTTCGAAAAACGACGATTATCAATAAATATTAATATAGAACTTAGATCAAATCTCATTTGTTAACTAAATAAATTACAAGCTAGTGTATTTGTTAAGAATTTTTAACAGTGTATAACGGTTAAGAATCCCCTAAATTGGCAGGAAACTTGTTTCATTTTTGCTGAACCCCTTCATCATGTGTCTCTCACAGAACACTACACTACACTACATATATAATCTCACCTGTATAATGTTTATTTAAAATTATAATGTATTATTTGTACACATTTACTACACGTAACAGATCTATACAAAACATTTTCATCATCAGTTCGAATATTTAGTAAATGGAAATAATAGAAATTTATTCGGAAAACGCGAAATGGCCATTTTTTCCACCCTATTTACATATTTGTATTGATAATTTTAAGGGAGTTTACAGATTCATGAGAAATATTATTAATTTTTTGCAAAATAATACTTTTGTCACATCAAAATATATTTATGCTTCTATTTTTTTCTCATGTACACGCAGAAACGGCATTCTTTGGAGTAGAGAAAATCATTTTCATTAAATATCGATTTGATTTAAAGGTATTTATTTATTACAAACAAATAATTATTTAAAATATAGAGCTTGTATATTTACTTTAAATAAATTTATTTAAAATAAAAAAATATTTGTTATTGAAATTTATTTATTAATATCAAAGAAACGTTTTTCTCCGTGTATAGATAGTTTTTTTATTAGATTTGATATTAAAAAATATAAATAAACTCTTTTAAAGCGGCTTAATAAGTAACTTAAAACAGAATAATGTTTTCCTGAAAAGAATTATTTTTAAAGAACACTCCTTTTTTAAATAAATTATTAAAATTTGAAGGAGTAAAGTCTCAACTTTAGAATATTCTTATAAATTATTTGAAGAAATTCGCTGATTAATTTACTAAAATATGTTTAAACAATAGTAAAGCATGTTGTTGGTTCTTAAATTTTGGTAAACACATAAATAAATATATTATAAACAAATTATAATAACTAAAAAATAGTTACAAACTTTGTGAAGGTTAAACATATTTTAATAAAATAATATAAAAACATTAACATAAAATTATGATCTTGAAAGATGCTTAGCAAGCACAAATTTTATTCCAATGAAAATTATGAAACTACGAAAGAATTTTGCCATAAAAAATAAAAAAATATTTACATTTAAATAAATTAATTGTTACTAAACGTAACCTAAAATTACAAAATGATGAGACAAGCACAATTCTCCGAAAAACAAAATATAAAAAGCAGTTACGACAGTTATAAACAATTTAAATTATTAATAGGAATTTTAATCTAGTAAAGTTGGCAGTCATTACGATCTAAATTATATTTTACAGATGGTAAAACTTAATAGTATTTTTTTCTAAATTTTATTTTATCTATAATCATCCAAAACCCTTTGACTTAACCAGTATAATACATAATCTATTCTATGCGAAACATTTGGTCGACATTTCCAGGTTGATTTATAATCAAGCCCCCCCCCGCCCCCTCCGAGTTCCCCTTCTATTATATTTAGGTCCGTTACACTTTCCTACCCTAACAAAAAGGGTCATTTTTGTCTAGGATCTATTCCTAGTTTCCGGTCATGATATATTGTAGTTAGCTCGATTTTTTTTCGCATAAAAAGTCGGTAATAATAATTATTTTATTGTTTGTATTAGTTTAGGGTATTATAAAAGTAAATAGAACGCGAAATAAAAAATAAAAAAAAAAAAATTGTCAACGTAGGCCCCGGGGGGATTCGAACCCCCGATCTCCTGTTTACTAGACAGGCGCTTTAACCAACTAAGCCACGGCGCCATATTCAATACTGTACAATATTTTGTATCTTCAACATGACCAGATTTTTTTCTTTAATAATTATTAATATTTTAATTATATTTTTCAGTATATTTACTTGTGTAATTATAAAAATAAATATTTGTCGTGTTTTATGTATGTGTTTATTTTAATTCGTCAATTGTCAAATAATAAAAATAATAATAAATTTTATTTAGTTCATTGCAATAATAAAAACAATATTATAAGGAAAATATTCAAATATATTCTTAATAAGATTAAGTTAATTGAATTAAGTTAATAAATTAGTGAAATATTGATAAAATCTTGATTAATTTAATGACAATTATAATCATAGTAGGCGGTGGGCGATGTATGTCACGTGTACTTGAATTGACCAATCGCGAATCGGATTACATATTCAATCTTCCCGGTGTCCGGTGCGTCCAATGCGCATGACCGAAAAACTCAAGCACTGTGTATGAAGTAAACGTGTGCTGTGCGACAGGTTTTGAAGTTTCCTTGTTTTTTTTTTTATTTATAAGTGATTACTTTTTGACGTGGATTAATTAAGTGTCTATGAGTACGACAACCGTTAAAATACCGCCGATTACTATGAGCAAGCTTTATATTGGAAATTTGCGAACGGACACAAACGAAATGCATCTACGGCAACTATTCGTCGACCAAAACTTGTCATGCACAAACATTTTAGTGAAACGCGGTGGATATGCGTTTGTTGATTGTCCCGATCAGACATCGGCTGATAAAGCGATTGATAAGCTAAACGGTAAGTTCCTGCACGTATTTCTTGCATTACCGGCATACTAACAATACGTATTAACAGCAAAATGTGGTTTCGGAAAAACACGTTGTTAGGTTAGTGTAGGTTTCGTGTGACTGGCGCCATGCTGGGCACACACACACACTTTTATACCAGGATCTGTGCGTTTACGCGGTTGCCACGTCTGATTCTAATCGAAAATCTTTAGTAATTTAATAATAAAATCGTTTAATTCTAGTTGTCACTTTAGGTAGATAGCTTTTTTTTCGAAATATTTTTAACAAAATAACTTTAATGTACCAATAACCATTTTGGCTCCGAAACCAAATATGTTAGGTTACAGTTTTGTATTAATATTTATTTATAAGTTTCGACGAATTCAACGTCCGTTTTCATCAGGAAAAATAATAAAATGACATTTGATTTTTGCTATAAAATTCTCAATAACAAATTGTTACATAAACATTGTTTACATTTTGTGATTGTACAAATTTGTGTTGCAAATAAAACAATAATTATTACAGATTTTGTATTAATATTTATGTATTTATAATCCGACGTTTCGACGAACTCATCGTCTGTTTTTATCAGGAAAAATAATAAAATGACATTTGATTTTTGCTATAAAAGTCTCAATAACAAATTGGTTACATAAACATTGTTTACATTGTGTGATTGTACAAATTTATGTTGCAAATAAAACAATAATTATTACAGATTATTTAGTGATGAATTCAACGTACGTTTTCATCAGAAAAACTGATAAAAATGATCCTATAAAATTCTCAATAACAAATTGGTTACATAAACATTGTTTACATTTTGTGATTGTTCAAAATTTGTGTATAATTATTACAAATTATTTGAATTAAATTCAAGCAAAGAATTGGCAACTGTGTGCATGGCTGACAGTTTCTCTTAATACAAGGTCATCAAACTGACATTTAAATGAATAATAATAAGACTTGAATGATCTAATATAGTTTTAATTCAACGTTTGATATTATTTTACGATATTAGTACAGTGTTAAATTAAATCAATACGAATTTTAATTGTTTGAGTACAAAATCTAGCGGGGATTAGGTCTATATTTGCCGGTTAGCGACTGTCTTCTGGCCGGTTCCTGTCAGGTTTTTTTTTTTTTTGGTTTTTCCTTTATCTATTCGAACTTTTGTTAGCCGAAATTCTAATGCGCGCGATATTTAAATAGATCTAACGAAAAGGCAAGCGATTTGTTTATAATGTCGTTCGTAAAATTTAGATAAATTATCTAGAGTTATGTGTAAATTTATAGCGTATATTGCCGCACCCCACGAAGTTTGTAATAATTTTTTAGTTATTATGATTTGTTTATAATATATTTATTTATGTGAGTACCAAAGTTCAGGAACCGATAACCTGGTTTACTATTGTTTAAACATATTTTAGTAAATTTATCAGCGAATTTTACAAGTATTTATAAGTTTATGACTTATTGCTGCCCTCACGAAATATCTCACTTATATTTGAATATTGCTAATTGTTTATAATATATTTGTCTGTGTATATACAAAAAATTGGGACAATACAAATAAATTTTTAGAAGTTATTGCATTATTACTGTTTTAACAGAAATGGCCATTATAAGAAAGTGTTGCTAATCAGTGGTTAACAAAGGGTTAAAGTTAAAACTAATAATCTATTGTTAATTTTCTTTTTCAAATTTCTATACACAATTTTAAGTATGATTGTTAAGATTTTTTCTTGATTTTACAAATTTTATAAGGAGTTTTTAAGATTGTAGGAATTTTACTTGATTTTTAAGAAAATTTTTGATTGACTTTACTAAGATTTTTAAGGTATTTTAATTAAGTGATACACCTGATTATACAAGTGATTTTTCTTTCGACTTAATCTAAAGTTACCTCTTAAAAAAATTTGTTTAGTATTTTTGCTTAGCCATCTTTAACTAATTTTACTTGATTAAGTCAAAAATTTCTTTGGATTAGTCAACAGGAAATGCCATTGACTAATATTTTACAAAAATTTTGTTTATTTTTTACAACTGTTTTAAAGGTCATTTACATATTAAAAATTATAATAAATTTGTGCACATTTATATGAGTTTGCTTTAAAAATTATTGAGAAAAGATAAAATAAAACATCTTTAGGTTTAAGTTCTGTATTAATATTTATTGATAATCGAAGTTTTTCGAACATAGAACATAGAAACAAGTTACTAGATTTAGAAATTAAGTAACTAGATCATAAAATTTAGCTACTAATCACACTGATTGATGTTTTTTTTTTTATAAATTTCTAATGCTTCTCTTATCAATCTGTTGTTAATATTGATTGGTTTTGCTGTTAAAAAATCTATAAATTTTATGATCTAGTTACTTATTTTGTTATCTATATTCTGTTTATTTACTGTAAATGTCATTTGTATCAGTTTTTCTGATGAAGTATGTCGAAACGGCGATTATTAATAAATATTAATACAGAACTTTAATCTAAAGTAGTTATATTTTAACTTTAATAATACAGGATAACTATATTTTATTAATTAAGACACGATTAAAAAATATTCGATTAAATCTGCACAAATATGAATATTATTAACTTAATTAGACTTAGAATTAATGGGCCATATTCCCACCTCTTTTGTTTATGAAAAAGTAGTTGTATTTTTTGCTTTAAAATAATATGAATAGTATTTTCTATTTGTGATATAGTATTTTTATATCTAATATTATAATATTCAAATAAACTAATTCAAATTGCTTAATAAGTAATTTTAAGTAAACGTCAAAAGTAATTTTTGACAAGAAACACTATTTCTGTGCTTTTTTTTTATCTTTATCCAAAAATTTTACAATATCCAATAAAATTAGACGATTGATTCGATTCAAGAACAAAGCTAATTGAAAGTGAAAAAAAATTAATGAAAATATTTCGAATTGAAAAAGTTCAAATATCGTTTTTGACGATCGAAAAACTTTTCGCCAAAAAACTTTTAAGGTTATATAGGAAATAACCGTGGTATAGAGAGTGGTTAGAAAATGCAAAGTAGGAACGAATATATATATATATATAAAACACGAGGATCTATATAAAGCTAGCTGACGGGTTGAAATAGTTGACTTAGACGTTTTAAATGTTTTTTCGTGCAAGGGGATGAGTGTTGGATGGGTGAAGGGGGTCTGGGGGGGGGACGGAAACAATTCGTCATTCAGTTCCACGAATTCCGTCAAGGTGGGCCGCTGCTTCACCTCCTTCCGTCCTCCTCCTTCCATCAACGTTCTGTTACTCGATTTTTAACTTTCATTATACGAAGAACACAGCAAACCAGAGAATATTTTTAATGAATGTTAGAATTTATGGGTGGGGGGGGGGTGTGCCTCTTTTATTTACCATATTTACTAAAATATATTTAAATAATAGTAAACCAAGTTGTCGGTTCTTGAATTTTCGTACACACACATAAATAAATATATTATAAACAAATTGTAATAACCAAAAAATTGGCACAAACTTCATGGGGGGGGGGGGGGCGACAATAAGCCATAAATTTATAAATACTTGAAAAAATTCGCTGTTTTTAAATTTTGGTAAACACATAAATAAATATATTATAAACAAGTTTTAATAACTAATAATGTATAAATTTGGTAGTTGCTTTCTCTGTATTTTTAATTTTATCGAAAGTTTTTATTCACTTTAATAAAAAATTATGTAATTATTATTTACTAAATTATTACATATATTAATATGCAAGCTGTATTATTTTTCATAATTTAAAAAATTATACCAACAATACATAATTCTCCATTAAGTATGTGATACAATTTGCAGAAAGTAAGCAATTTTACATATTTATTAGGTCATTTTTACTTACTTTATGTGATTATTATGAATTATGTTAAAAATTACTGAATTTTGAGGTACAAAAATAAAATATTTATGGTAAAATTAAGTTACAAATTTTTTTATAGTAAAATTTTACTACTAAAAGAATTATTATCATCTCGCTTACGAGACAACTTTGTATTAAGACGTTTTAAAAGTTTGTCGACTCCTTTTCAGGTCCCTATATCGCCCCTTAAAAAGATACAGAGACCCTAAACGCCCTGTATTTTTAACCAAACGTTCATTGAACATTTACTCAAAAACGATTTTATAACTGATTTTATAAATCCGCATGCATGACACATTTCTTAATGACTCAAAACCTTGAATTTGAAAGAGAGTGAAAAACATGGCGAATGAATTAATGTAAGACAAAAAAAAAACACGATTCTATTACCAAATACGGTAGAAAAATTTAGTGCATAACTGTTTTAAATTCAAATAGGAAACCTGATAATGCATATCATTAACATTAGAATTATATATTCTTATCTATTACCAAGACCTCCTTTTTAAATGCTGTTTTATAAATATATATATATATATATATATATATATATATATATATATATATATATATATATATATATATATATATATACTGGGTGTCCCATTTTAATCCGCCACCTGCAATAACTTTAAAATCGTGCATCGGACAAAAAAATGTTTCGGATAAAAAGTAAATGGTTTCGAGGGGGACATCTGATGCAGAGACCCTTGCCCCCTCTGGACCCCCTGAGGGGCGGGAAAGGGGGGCAACTTTGAAATCTTAAATGGAACACCCTATTTTTTATTGTAGATTCTGATAGGCCATTAAAAAGTATGTAAATTTTATTTCAAGACTTTTTTTTTATCTTTGATAGATGGCGCTGCAAACAGCATTTTTTTCCCAGTTTATCAATTTTCAATTTGAAAAAAAAAGTGTAACTAAGTACGATATTCAAGATTTTTTCAGTTCTTTGGGAAGAGGGGGGGCAAGGGTCACTGCATCAAATATTTTCCTCGAAACCATTAACTTTAAGTTAATGGTTTAGAGGGGTATAACTTTAAGTTAATGGCTTCGAGGGGATATCTGATTCAGTGACCCTTGCCCCCCCCCTCTTCCCAAAGAACTGAAAAGAACTTGAATATCGTACTTAGTTACACCTTTTTTTTCAAATTGAAAACTGATAAACTGAGAAAAAAAATGCTGTTTGCAGCGCCATCTATCAAAGATAAACAAAAAGTCTTAAAATAAAATTTACATACTTTTTAATGGCCTATCAGAATCTACAATAAAAAATAGGGTGTTCCATTTAAGATTTCAATGTTGCCCCCCTTTCCCGCCCCCAGGGGGTCCGGAGGGGGCAAGGGTCTCTGCATCAGATGTCCCCCTCAAAACCATTTACTTTTTATCCGAAACATTTTTTTGTCCGATTCACGATTTTAAAGTTATTGCAGGTGGCGGATTAAAATGGGACACCCAGTATATATATATATATATATATATATATATATATATATATATATATATATAGTGAGATATAGGTACAGATGACTCAGTTAGTGAAAATTGAATGACTACCAAATTTGCTGTGAATATTTTTTTAAAATATATGAAATACTGACTATATTTTCAAAGTTAAATAAAAATTTTATGATCTTTTTTGTTACATTTAGTAATTTGTTTCTATGTTTTGTTATTGTATAATTTTTTCTTAATGAAGACGGACATTAAGTTCGTCGAAACATTGATTATAAATAAATATAAATACAAAACTTCATCCTAACGTAGTTTTATTTTAACTTTAATAATATCCGAATTACTATATTTTTATTTCGTCAAATCAAGATACGATTAAAAAAAAATTGTACTATAAACTGATACATGTTTATCTACACTCTATATATATATATATATATATATATATATATATATATATATATATATATATATATATATATAATTTCATCGAAAAACCATGAGACATTATTATAATAAAATAAAATTATAGATTATTTATAGTAAAATTTTACTACTAATTTCCTGTAATTTCGCTATTTTTATTTTACAGTGTGTATAATTTTCCTATTAAAACACTTATTTTTTATTATAAAAATCCAATTTTATTTCTTCTCATACATTTAATCAAATCGAAAAATATTATTTAACGACCTTTTGCATTACAAGTTCAAAATACCATTCAAATAAATCTCTTTTTTTTATTTCAAATTTCATTCAATTGGTTTGTTAAAGAATTTTTTTTTATCTATCGCTAGTATATAATTTCATCTCTGTTGACCAATGAACTTAAAACATTTTTTTTCTGTTTCTCTTATCCGAATTTCCGGCTATTTTGAGTAAAAATTTATTTATTTATTTTGTTTTGCTTTTTTTCGATGATTTTTATTGTGATTATTTGGCAGTTACAACAGATAACAAAACAGATTGCTTGTATGAATAAATATTGGGATTTTTTTGTTATCAATTTGTGTATATGTTGAAAAATATTTGTATACCTATGATTAAAATCTTAAATAAATATTTTCCGGTATTTTTGTGGGAAAATATTTTACGAGAATTTCTAAATATTGCTGGAATACACAGGGTGTCTTTTTTGGGGGCTATAGTACATCTTAAAAAAGAGTTGATAAATCTTAAGAATCCTTAATACGAAGTCGTCTCATTAACGTGATAATAATTCTTTTAGTAATCAACTACTTAATTAGTATTATTCAATTATTAATACGTTTGTTATTTGACAGGTAAAGTATTGTTATCAATTACTTATCACCTTTGTTTTGACTAAAATTTTTATTAATTTTATTTTGTTCTTTAAAAATCGCGATATGATACTGATTTTTGTGGAAGTTTAGCGAGATTTTCTTATGAGACGGACGACTTTTACTAAGGCGTTTTAAGGTTTACCGACTCCTTTTCAGGTGTACATACAATACAGAAAAGATTCCGTGTATATTTGTTAAAATTTCAGTTATTAATATTAATTAGCCCTGATTACACAAAGCATTGTTAATTTAATCACTGAATTAACAAGGCAAACAGATTGTCAAGTGTCTGTGATTAATTGGACAGTTAACGAAACTGATTACCTTGCAAAAGCGTTTAACGATGTTTTGTGCAGTATTTTTAACGATGGAATAGTATTTATTTTTTTATTATTAAGTCAGAACATAGTGTCCCGATAGAGAAACTCCACTTGTAATTTAATTTAGTTTATTTTTGATTTAGATGGCGAATTTTCTGTTCTAAAACTTATATATTTGAAATGATTTAATCAAAAAAGTCATTAAGAAATTAGGAAATTAAAAGTGTATAATCACATAATATTAACTGACAAACTCATTCATTAGAGTTATGCGAAAATGTTTTTAAATTAGTGAAACTTCTTTCAAAACTATTTATATTAAAATAAAGCAGGTATTTCTCAATTATGCATTAGATGTAAAATTCGAAGATACTGTAATAATTGCAAGACTTAATCAATATTAACAGCAGATTGATTAGATTAGAAGCAATCGAAATTTATAAAGAAAAAGATAAGATCAAGGCACTGATTTAAATAAAATTTGGCTTCCTTTAATTAAAAATTTATAAATTTTATGATCTAGTTAGTTATTTTGTTAGCTATAGTAACTTGTTTCTATGTTCTGTTTATTTACTGTAAATGTCGAAATTTATAAAGAAAAAGTTAAGATCAAGGTACTGATTTAAATAAAATTTGGCTTCCTTTAATTGAAAATTTGTAAATTTTATGATCTAATTACTTATTTTGTTAGCTGCTAGTAACTAGTTTCTATGTTCTGTTTATTTACTGTAAATGTCATTTGTAGCATTTTCCTGATGAAGACGATTTTAAAATTGATTTTAACTAATATCGATTTAAGCCAACGTTACTCATAAGACCTGTACTAAACAAATGAACTCTATAAAATACTCAAAAACAGAGCCATTGAATTTATAAGATATGTACAAACTATACAAAAAAAATTAATTTTTGCTAAAGTCTTATGATCAAATATCTCAGTCAACCAACCCTATATAGATTTTACATAAACAATATTATTTAAAATTGAATAAAAATATAATCAATCTACATAATTTTAAAATGAAATATATTAGCATGGAATATTTTTATTTGATTTGCGAATTTATCAAATTCTTTTTTTTTAAAATTAAATTAAGTTTTTGATTGATTTTATTTGTTTTCAGGATTTAATTTTCAAGGTTCACCTTTGGTCGTCGAACCTTCAGTGGCGTCTGGCAGAAAAAGGTAAGTCCTTATTTTTTTTTTTTTTTGAATTTTCCATATTTATTTTACATCAATTTTATTATTCTATATACAATATATATATATATATATATATATATATATATATATATATATATATATATATATATATATATATATATAATTCTGACATATAGTAGAGAATATATGTATTTTTTTTAACGAGATATAGTTTTAAGAATTTCGCAATTAAATTAAATTAAGGATGGAAATAGTAAGGAAGTTAGATTAGGTTGAAAAACACAGATAGATTGTTGATAATATTATATATACATATACGTTGAATTTTTGATTAAGGCAACATTTGTAGATTGTACCTTGTTAATACTGTATATTATTGAAGTCAAGATTTTTTTGATTAGATAAAAAATATCAGATGTTTTTTTGGATATTTTTCTCTCGTACATATTAATGACATTTCATTGAATATTAAACTATTTTCATGTGATTTATAATTATTATTCAACTGCTGTAATTTTATACATAATTGTTTAAAAATACATAATACCAGAACTATTACAAACATTATGTAATATGACATATTACCAACGGGATGGAAAAGTACACGGAGAGAAAAGTATGCTAAAATTAAAGAGAATTCACTTTATACTAAACATAATTTCTCTTGAAAAAAGTGATAAGTATAAATTATTTTCAATAAAAATATATTTGTATACTTAGATATTATATTAAATATAAGAAACGTATTTCATTGGATTGAAAATAAATATGATAAAAATAAATAAACTGAAATATTTATCATATGTATATGTTTTTATTAAATTTTAAGAAACAGTATATTTGGTACAAGAATAAATTATATTATAAAAATAAAAAATATTATATTTATTTTAAGTATACACTGATACTAAATTTTATCTAGTAACATATTTATGTCATATATAATATTGTATTCATTTTAAAACAAAAATTATTTTATAGTAAATTATCAGTTTTTTTTTACAATGAATACAATATTATATTTGATATAAATATGTTAGTCGATAATATTTAGTATCAGCGAATACTTATTTTCATCTACTTCTTCAGAATTCTTTGTTACAATATCTTGCGCTCCATCAATGTCTTCTGTATACAAAATTTCGGAAGAACTGTTAAAAAATTCTTGGGTTTCACTGGATATTAAACTAGTGATAGAACTTGATGATTCACCATCATTTTCCTATTGTAAAAAAATATAATTTATTTATATTATAGATTGAAATAATAAAAAATAAAATATACTTCTTTACCAAGTATATATTTTCTAAATTTTTTTAAAAATAATAATCGAATTACAATTTTTGGAATTAATTCTTTTATTATATTTTCATCAAGCAACTCAAAGTTTGTTTCATCAATTCCTTCATCTGCAAAAATGTAAAATTAAAAAAATAGTAAATTTACAGTATAACTTTTTGTTCATTTGTTAAATGTTTAAAAATTATTATGTTTTCTAAATCGATATATTTATACAGTATGCATTTTTAGTGCGTTGTTTTTCAATTACTCCTTTATAATTTAAAATTTTAAGATCTATAAAAAGTTAAAAATTTAGAAAAAAATAATAAATATATATCACTCTATTCTCTATATAGACCATGAAAAAACAAATAATATCAAATAAGAACAAATATACCATTCTATTAAAACTATCCTTATATGAAACATCTTGTACAATTGAAAATAATATTAATTTGCAGATCTGAAAGAAGTATATGATTCCATCATATATTTATATTATATAATATTATATTATATTATGTTGTTTCAAATATTTTACTTTGTTTCTAATAACAAAGAAGTAATTAAAGAAGAACGCACTAACAACTCAACCAATATGTGCATGTACAGGTTATTGAACTAACCTCCAAAAAATACGTATTATTTATTTACTTATAATTATTTATAGTATACCTATTTAAATATCTGCTTACCTTTAAATTTTTCTTGTAAACCTTCTAACTGCCACTCTTTTAGAATATGGACTACAAAATTTTCCATTACTTTGTAATCGTTATTTAAAATAAGAAACGCATAATCCAATAACCGAACATACACTAACTCATCAGATAACAGACTGGATGTAACAGGCATAGCGCATGTAATATATTGTATATTCATATTAAACATATAATATATTAAAATTTGTTGCTAGGAATAAAATATATTTAATTTAAATAATTTTATAGATTTAATTGTGTTAACAAGTGGAAAATATACTTAAATAAAACATACATATTTTTAATATATTATTAAATTATTTTCAAATAACCTCGTAAGCTTTTTCTTAATATTCATTAGTTTATTTTAAAGAAAAATATATTACATTTAAATAAAATAAATTTAAGAATACGCATTTTAAGAAACCTTTTTCTCCGTGTACATATATATTTTTAGTAAAGTTTCTTTTAATAAATTTAACAGAACTGCAATAAATTTGTTGGCAGGAATTTTCCATAATTAGGTAAAATTTTATAATATTATTTCAAAATTTATCTATAAAGGATGTATTTTGAAATGAATGAATTACACTTAAAATATTTTATTAGTATTATCACACAAAATATGTACTAAGTTTCATTATATCGATAAATTATTACAGATTTTAGTATACAATCTATAATTTTACATAATTTAAGATGTTATATCAACAATATGTACATTAAGTATGTGATGTAATTTGCAGAAAGTGCATATTTATTAGGTTATTTTTACTTACTTTATGTGATTATTATGTAAAAATTACAGAATTTTAAAGTAGAAATATAGAATATTTATAGTAAAATAAAGTTACAGATTTTTTTATAATATTTTTTGTAATTTCGCTATTGTTTTTTACAGTGTTATAAAGGCTCAAATTTTATTATTTTCCCAATATTAATTTGAAACATTTGTTC
Organism: Clivina fossor; assembly: GCA_963966155.1. Taxonomy (NCBI): domain Eukaryota; kingdom Metazoa; phylum Arthropoda; class Insecta; order Coleoptera; family Carabidae; genus Clivina; species Clivina fossor. The sequence goes on along the minus strand of OZ014569.1, from coordinate 9,255,223 downwards.
ATATTCGCGATATTCGCTTTTGAAACAATTTTATCTACAATATAATATTTAGTGTTCGTAAAAAAAAAGATTTCCAGTCGTGGCTAAAATCGATAATTTTACATCGAAAAAAATATCAGAAATAATATTTTTTGCTGGTTTTTACGAAAGTAACAGGTTTCTCTATACAACTGAAATTTTCGAAAAACGCGTACATCCTATCGTTTATATCGAGTTTTTCGTATATTTCAATTGTGTAGAGGAATCTGTTACTTTCGTAATAACAAGCAAAATAATATTATTTCTGATGTTTTTTCGATGTAAAATTATCGATTTTAGCCACGACTGGAATAATATATACACACTAATATATATATATATATATATATATATATATATATATATATATATATATATATATTATGTTCTTTGAACACATATAAATATTATCGATTTCTGTCAATCGCATTATAAGACTGCAAGGTGTTAGATTTTTACGTTTACGCGCTAATCTGCTTTCTTGCTTAATTGGAAATTTAATTGGTCGTATTGTGTATAAGTGTGTGTGTGTGTGTGTGTATAAAACAAGCTTGAAACATCGCGATAGCTCTTTTAATATTCATTTATCGTGCCCGGATTGATAGGCGGGCACCCAATTTGCAGCTAGAGATAGAGAGAGAGAGAGAGAGAGAGAGGGGGGGGGCTCCCCCAAATTGTAATTTTAAATTCCGCACACTTTCGAAAGGTGGTCACGACGAAATTAACAAGATAATCGGACGCATGCACAACGCTACACGCTTACCTGCAACTGTAATTTGTAATATATTTTATTATACAGAATGTTCGAAAATCAGGGTCGCACATTTTAAGGGTTTTTACTCTTCAAAAATCAAGTCAAAAACTTTATTAAACAAACCATCTCGAAGATAGTGAATTTATATAAGTTTTTATAGGAAAATTTACAATAAATTTTATGTAAAATTAATTTATTTCATTAATTATTTGTAAATTTACTAATGATACTGTTTAATTTTAAATTTGGGACATATATAGTCTTCAAAACTCAAGTCAAAATGTTTATTAACAAACCATCTCGAAGATATTGAATTTATAAAAGTTTTTATAGGAAAATGTACAATAAATTTTATATCAAGTGACTTTATTTTATTAATTATATGTAAATTTATAAATGAAATTGTTTAATTTTAAATTTATATACTGACATATGTAAAAATATGAATTATCTGTAATTTTTCATAAAAAACAGAATTTTAATTTGTTACAAAAATATTATTTATGTAATGTTTGTGTAATTTTCTAAATTTTTATCGAAATTTACAATAAATAGTATGATATATTTAGTAAAATAAAATTTTTGCAATACGTATTGATGGTTTCATATATTGGCAAAGGTCATTAACCTTTAAAAATTCTATATTAATTTTAATAATACTTCAGTTTTAATGTATTTATTTATTTCTTATAATTCGAGTAGCAAAAGTTTCCAAGTACACTGTACAAAATTCGATAATTTTACATAAAAATCTTGTAAAATATTTGTTTTACATTATATGAATACAAAATACGTATATTTTTTAGCAGTCGATTATCGATTATCTTTTGTTTATGTTTGTGGTTTGACTTAATTTTTGCCTCTAAAGTTTGTGGTTTTATTTTTTAGGACAAACTTTATATAGAGAATATTTCAGTTATAAGTTTGTTTTTTTTTTTAAGTTTTCGATTAAGTAGGAAAATCATGCCGTGAGGCAAATTTTGATCGATAATTTTATATTAATATAGGTCATATTAGAATTTAATCAGATACTAATGAACCATGCGTGCGATGTATAATTTTTATTTTTATTTTCGAATATTTTATATAAGAAGAATTTGTTATAATGTTAAGATAGTCAGAGTTTATAAATATATAATTGACAATATGATTGGTATTTTAAATAACAAGCATGCTACAACGAAAATGATTTTTCAAACTGTAAATACGGGAAATTTCATGACAAAATTAGTGAATTGAAACGACAAATATAGTACGATCAAGGGGGGGGGGGGGAAACCACTTGTGTATAATCTTGTATACAAATTAATTAAAATCATTGTAAAATTAATTAAAAAAATTATGTAAAATTTTAGAAATTTCTACAATCGGCTGTAAAAATTTCGACTGCGACAAATTAATAAACTATTTTGCTTTTTATTTGTTTAAATAAGGTCACTATGTCTGAAGATTTTATTTAATTTAGCTATTAAAAATTCACAATCACAAATTTTCAGGACAATTTGTATCATCAGGCTGGTAGAACATTGTACATTATTATTTTTTTTTCTATTTAAATAATTATTAATTTTTTTGATAGAACTTTATTAACTTACATTTTTTTGTCGTTATAAAAAGATAATTTGGCGTGCATTTATATTTTTTGTTATCATGTATTCTAGTTTTTCTGTCGTGATTTATATCAATTTTATTATTAATTATTTATTATAATCATTTTGAAAAAAAAAAAAATTAAAGAAGAGAGCTGTCCTTCATATAATTAAAAAAAATTGTATAAATAACTGCATTCCACTAACAATAAATTGAACATTTTATAGAATTTAGTTAATTTTTATGTTCATTTATACATACATACATACATACACAATCACGCCATGTACCCACTTGGGTGTGGCACAAACTCTTTTCATCATCTCGAAATCAGTCGCCTCCAAACATTCCTATCAAAACAAGCAACTTTCGCTTCATCTACATTCATAATTCTTTTCATACATGCTCTTCTATTTCTACTACTTGGAAACTTTTGCTCACGCAAGCCACCCTCTCAATCATACCACTCCAACTACTCTTCGGACGTCCATCAAAATCATTCAAATAAATCTTTTTAACCAAGCGTTCATTAGACATTCGCTCAACATGTCCGAACCATCTTAACTGACTAACACCAACTTTTGCTACAATTATAAAATATAAATTTAAATTTAATTTTTATAAATTTATCTATATAGCAATAGAAATAAAATTTAGTGAATCCATATTGCAGTGGTGGGCGGTATATAATGTTCAGAAATGCATTCAATGATAATGCACTTTGGCTGCATTATCAAACAACCGAACAATATAAATACGACTGCGCACTGTGTATGCACTATTCGTCACTAATCGTGACACTCCCCCCACCCCCTTGGACTACAGCATGTGCATGTGCAATATGCAACTGCAATTTGCCCCATTGCAATTGCGCGCCTATCTTTCCCCCTATAATGCATTGTTACAAATTCTATTGGTGCATTCAAAAAGATCCCCCCTTGTTTCCCACCCCCTTCCGACATACATGATTTTTTTTTTGAACGCTTATGCAATGGAGAAATAATTAGAATGTTTGTGTCCTGTGGTATTGGTTTGATTTTAAAATATTGTAATGAGATCTATTTATTTATTTGTTATTATTGAAATTACATTTTTTACATGGTAAAAAATCTTTCAGAACTCATTATATTAAAATAAAAAAGTTCTAGGATTAAGTTTTGAACATATTTTATTATTATTATTATTAAAATAAAACTTTTTTTGGATGTAAGTTCTGTATTAATATTTATTAATAATCATCAGGAAACAGAGAAATAAGTTAATAGGTAACAAATAAGTAACTAGATTATGAATTTTATAGATTTTAAATTAATGGAAGCCAAATTTTATTTAAATCAGTGCCCTAATGTTATCTATTTTTTTTAAATAAATTTTAATTGCTTCTCTTATCAATCTGCTCATTAATATTGATTGAGACTTGCAATTATTACAGTATCTTCGAATTTTACATCATGAACATACTTTAACACGGTATCCGGACAATTCACCGAAAATCGTTCACCGAAAACAATTCATCGAAATCAAATTCACCGAAGTACCAATTCACCGAAAAACAATTTATCGAAAAACAATTTATCGAATAATCAACTGAAATAGAATTAAATTAAATTAAAATTAATATTAGAAAGTGGTTAGGTTAGGAAAGGTTAGGTTAGTAGGTTGGTTTAGGTTTTTGTTTTTTTCAGTATGTATAAATAGCCAATTGCGTATACATACCGTATGTATAAATACAAATAGCTTCATCCTTAATATTATGAATATTAGGAATGTCTTTAAAAAAGCGTATTTATTTTTTTAATTTTTTTCTTTAACACTTTACGGAGGGGTGATGGGTAGGTTAGGTTAGGTTGTTTAGTTCTATTTTATTTGGTTATTCGATAAATTGTTTTTCGATGAATTGTTTTTCGGTGAATTGGTACTTCGGTAAATTTGTTTTCGATGAATTGTTTTCGGTGAACGGTTTTCGGTGAATTGTTTTAGGTGAATTGTCCGCGACCCCTTTAACACATGTGATAATTGACGTAAAAATACATTTTTAGAATATGTAATTGTACATACATTTTTTACTGTGGAAAACACTCAAATGAAACTGCTAAACCTAACTGCAAAATGAAGAAAAGAAACAAAAAAAAAACAAAAATATTAGAAAAGACGCAACGCGAGACGTTCAGTAGTTAAAAAATTCAAATCGCGTTTCAGACTGTGCACTCTCTCGTAATTTATTCTCGCCGAGCAAAAATTTTCATAAAAATCCATGATCGAAATCTTGTAAGGGCTATAGCCCCGCGCGTAACATGTCGTGCATGCCATATTATTCTCAATTCGTTTTTATTTTCATTTTTTTTTACATACATACTTAAATATATTATAATGTTGCACCTTGCAATCATACATAAAAACACATAAAAAACACCCATCACATTTCTTATAAACAATCTGGAAAGTGCAGTTGTGTTTTTGAAAGCAGATTCTTGGCTAGAAATAAACATATGTTTATAAGTTTTGTTATTTAGTAATATTGTGTTTTAACAAAATAAAAATAAAAACGTTTAGAATTCCATTATATTTAAAATAAAACGGCATTAGGTCATCTTGAGCGAATGTTTAATGAAGGTTTGGTTAAATAATGATAATAATAATAAATTTATCACTGAAATAACATTTTTTATATTTGTTGGTAAGTTTATTAAACATATTTATTTAAACTACTAATAAATATAGACTGATTTGTTCGAAACTTTATTAGTTTTCGATATATACAGTTTGTCCAAGGTTGGAGTTGACAAAATAAGTAATTAGATTATGAAATTTATAGATTTTCAATTAATGGAAGTCAAATTTTATTTAAATTAGTATCCCTTCACACTGATTGGATGTTTTTCTTTTTCTTTATAAATTTCTATTGTTTCTTCTTATCAATCTGCTGTTAATATTGATTGGTCTTGCAATTATTATAGTATCTTCGAATTTTACATGATAATATTTTTTAATAATTGATTTTTCAACGAATTCAGCGTCCATCTTTATCAGTAAAACTGATAAAAATGACATTTACAGTAAATAAACAGAACATAGAAACAAGTTACTAGATAACAATTAAGTAACTAGATCAAAAATTATTAAAATTAATAAATGATACTTCTCTTTTCATGTTATTTTAATTTACGGACATTCTGTACATTTAATCTTAGATTTTCTAATGATAAAACTTATTTATTCAACAAGCAGAACTTTTTATAAATCCTGAATAACTGTGAAGCATATCTTGATAAGTAACTAATTTTCTTAGCAATTTTTTTATAAATATATCGAACATAATTTCCAAAATTTTAATTTATTAATAATCACATCTAGATATTTTATTTTATTAACAATTTCTAATATATTATCATTTATTGTGATTTTAATATTATTATTAGTAATATTTAAAGATATATATATATATATATATATATGTATGTGAATATTTTGATGTCCAATGAGCAGATTTGGGTGGTACGTATTTCAGAAATCGGAAACAACGTGAAAAACAAATGATTTTTGTTTCCGTTTTTTTTCTTCTATTTTTGTTTTTTTTTCCGGCTCGCAAATTTATTTTAGGGCGAGTTACGTTAAACTCTTGATGTCGCAATCAGTTCTACTGATGGCGCACATTTGATACGAAGAGATATTATATAATATTATTTACATGCGACGCTTAAATAGGAAACAGATATTGTACCAGTACAGATTACGGAACGCTGGACATATTGTTAGGAAACGCGTGTATATACGCGCGCCCGGCCAATGTTTTGATACGATGATGGTTTTCCGAGTCCCAGGTTCAGATCATGACACACACACACACTGGCGAGAGATCATTCATCTGAAACGATATTTTATTTTGAATTACTTTCCCGAAGGCTGTGAAGGCTCTTTGGCTAACTGAAACTGATTGTTGTTGTTTATTGTGAACTGAATATTTAAATGATGGCTGTTGGAAACAACAGATTTCACGCGATTTTGATTCGCAAATCGAAGGCCTATATGTTTCAAATGTTTTTTTGCTTTGTTTGGGTTTCGGAATTTTTAATATTTACGTCGAATGGATTTGAAGTTTGAAGTACTTAAATTTAGATGGAGAATGTTTTGATTTGTCACTACATAATCATTGGGTTGGCTTGGTTTCAATTTGAGAAATTGTTAAATTTTTTTGGGCACAACAAAATTGATATTGTAAACAAAAAGATTAGTACGATAAAATAATAAATATAGGAAATTTATGAGAAAAAAATTATATAATTTTATTTTATGATGTCCAGTATTTCTAGATATAATTACTCAACTACTGTAATTTTAACATAATTGTTTAAAAACATTACAAATATTATGTAATATGATATTACCAACGGAATGGAAAAGTACATATGTATTTTTTAGTAATGTCTTTTTTTAGTAAATTTACAGAAATTTGCTGTCAGGAATTTTCCATAAATAGATAGTTTAGTTATGTGATATTATTGTTGGTATAATTACATATCTTTGGAAATTTACATAAAAGATGCATTTTACAATTATTACAGATATTAATATGCAAGCTGCAATCTTATACAATTTAAGAATACGTAATTCTATATTAAGTATGTGATGCAATTTGCAGAAAGTAAGCAATTTTACATACTTATTAGATCATTTTTACTTACTTTATATGTGATTATTATGAATTATGTTCAAAATTATACAAATTTTTTAGGTAGAAATACAAAATATTTATAGTAAAATGAAATTACAGATATTTTTATAGTAGAATTTTACTATTAATTTCGCTATTATATTTTTTTTTGTTACATTATATTGTACGACAGATATAGTACGAGAAATTAATAAACAATTAATTTTTTTTTTTAATGAAAACTCTTTAGGTTTAATTTTATTTAAAAATTCGATGTTTCAATATACTGCACATATATCATCATCAAGAAAACAAATACAAATAATATAATAAATAATAAATAAACAAAACATAGTAACAAGTTATTAAGTAACAAAATACAAGTTAGATTACAAAATTTTATAATTTATTAATTAAAGGAAGCCAAATTTGATTTAAATCCAACCTAATCTAGCAACTAAAATTTTTCAAGTGTTTTGACCTCTTAACAAAATATCTAGCAATACATCTTACAATGGGGAAGTTTAGCATATTTTTTTTATTTTTTTTTTTTGGTTGGGCATGGCTTAAAAAAATTGTTAATAACAAATAAATGAAACAATTATCAAAAATTTTAATGACAGTTTCTGTTATTATTTTATATATATATATATACTCGTACATTTGAGAAAAAATAATTTTACACGCAACTTCAATCACGCTAAACTTCCCCATTAGTAAAATCTTCAGGTGTATTGACTTTTTTTTTTAAACACATAAAATAAAATAGTTTATATAATTTGTTCAATATACTAATAGTTTTTTCGTTAATATTTCAATTTTTTTCGTTTAAAAATCAAATAATGTTTTATACAAAATTTAATATAAAAAAAATTTGTTTTTAAAAAATAAGAAATACATGTCTGAATTATTAAAGTAATAAAAAAAAATTAACGTGTCCAATATAATAATAAATATTTGTCGGCTACGAAAGAGGTGAGGTACGTATATTACAGATTGTAGTGTGCAGATGTTATTTCAGCGCGTGCCATATCCTCTTCGCGTCTCCTCCTTGGGTACAAACCACCTTAAGAGGAACCCTTTAAAAACTAATCAACCTGGTGCACAGGGCTGCACAAAATATCGCGACTCAAATAGTAGTTATATCTATAAAATTCAACTATAGTCAATCTTCACTCATTTGTTAATGAAAATAAAAAGGTTTTTTAGGATTTAGATTGTAATTAAAATTTACCAACTTACGTAGATTATCGAAACATCGATTTTTAATTAAAATTAATACAGAACTAAATCTTAAAGTGTTTTTATTTTAATATAATGAGTTATGAAAGATTTTTTACTATGTTAAAATGTTGTATGAAAAAAATTTTGCTTTAGATCTGAGTTTTTTTACTTTAACGTGTTTAAGAACTGTAAACTTTATAATTTTCCAATAGAAATACACAATTTAATAGAAAAAATATAACAATCTCTTTTGTTTATAAAAAAAGTGCTTTTATTTTCACTTAAAAATAAATATTTACTTCTAGCTCTTAAAAAAAATATGAAAATATGATCTTACTGTGGCGAAAAGTTAATAAAATAATATAATTTTCTTTATCTTTTATCAAATATGAGTAGTATTTCTATTTTGGATATATTTCTATATATCTAATGTTATAAAATTCAAATAAACTAACTTAATAAGTAATTTTAAGTAAACGTTAAAAGTAATTTTGACAAAATCTCTTTTAAAAATGAGGTGAGTGTTTTTCTAGAATAAATGATTAATTATAATGTTATTAAATTCCCTATCAGGTTTTTTATTGTTTTTAGCAAAATTTAAGCGCTAAAAACAATATAACGAACCTAATAGGGAATTTAATAACATTATAATTAAACTTATATGAAATAAAGATCTATTTTGTACATCCATGTCTGGGAATAGAGGGCCTTGAATATGAGCTTAAAATGATCGGTATGAGCTTTGTATCTCGTAGCTTTTAAGCTCAAAAGCACCAATTGCTTTAACCTCAAAATTCGACTGGCTAGCTTCATGCGTGTGTGTGTGCGCGCGTGCATGCGGTCTGGTCCATTTCTCGTTTCAATTTTTCCCTCTTTCTCTCTCTCTCTTTTTCTCTACATAGTTCTCCTATTTCTCATTTTCATTTCAAGAACAATTCTTAATTTGCTATGGCTTGTATTCTTACGTTTGTACAGAACTTTAATGGATTCATTTCAGTTTCTCTGTTTTTATATAGGTAGATTAATCGCACGTGCACTGGAATATATATATATATATATATATATATATATATATATATATATATATATATATATATATACACCTAGACCTCACTTTGCGTCGTGGTTACGTTCCAGAAAAACACGACGCAAATTGAAACGACGCAAAGTGAATTATGATTTTCTATAGCAAACCATGTAAAGATCGAAGATAGGTTCCAAGGTTACAAAAATATTACTTTTTAAAAAAAAAATTGAACAAGTAAACATTTAAAAAACAAAAATAATATACAATTTTATTACATACATACAAAAAACAAAACAGTTAGAATGGGAATCCCCGAGTTTTGATGGAGTCCGTCTCAGTTGTTCGAACAAGCGTATTGCGGAATTATGCTGAACTACCGAGTTCGTTGGTAACATTGTGATATTTCTAATGACCTCGCTCGAAAGCACCGTCGGTTTTAAACGATAAAAAAATATAAATTTTAAATTTATTTATTTAGAATATGTAGCAAGTTCAATTTAATAATAGATAATGAAAATACAAAACGTAGATAATCACAAATTATATTTTGTTTCTTAAATGATTATTCTTAATTTGAAATTCCTGCAACATCTGTTTGCATTATTTTGTATCTCTTAAATGAGGCTTCACCTTATTGCCAATTCACAAAATGTGTCCATAGTTTCGATCTGTTTAGGAATATTCGTTCGAACAAGTGAGATTTACTCTTTCGATGGCATGGCCCAATTAGAAACAAAAGTCGTGCCATCTTTTAGAAAAAAAAAAAATTTCAAAAAATTAAAAAAAAAATTAGACTCGAACCCAAAACAACGCAACTTCGAAAATCTAACGACGCACAGTGAAAATTGGTACTAATTCAGCAGCGACGCAACTTCGAAAAAACGCAAAACGAAACGACGCAAAGCGAGGTCTAGGTGTATATATATATATATGTTACTTACTTTAAAACGAATTTTTTTCTATTAATTCAAAAATTAAAATATACAATTCTGTAAGAAAACTTAATAATTGTAAGTTATAAACAACACAGTTAATTTCATTAAAATTTTATGTCCGACTTAAATAAATATGAAATATTATATACACTCTAAAAAAAATTATGTAAATTTATCTACAAACCATGAGACATTATGGTGTCTAATTTATAATTTTATTTATAATTGTTTAAAAATATATAATATCAGAACTATTACAAACATTATGTAATATGACATATTACCAACGGGATGGAAAAATACATACATATGTAATATTGTAGTTTTTTAGTTAAGTTTCTTTTTATAAATTTACAGAATTTGAATTTTCCATAAAATGCTAAAATTTGTTTAATTCTCTAATATTATTGTTGGTATAATTACATATCTACCTATAAACGAAGTATTTCGAAATGAATGAATTACACTTAAAATATTTTATTAGTATTATTACACAAAATTTGTACTAAGTGTCATTATTTTTATACAAGCTATAATTTTACATAATTTAAGAAGTTATACCAACAATATGTAATTCTATATTAAGCATGTGATGCAATTTGCAGAAATTTTACATACTTCTTAGGTCATTTCTTCAAATTATAAAACTTTGAGATCGAAATACAAAATATTTATAGTAAAATGAAATTACAGAAATTTACTATTATTTTTATGTAATTTTACTATATTTTTTTTTTGGCAGTGTAGTTAATTATAAATAATAAAAAATAATTACTTGCCGAAATGTTTCAATAAAAAAAGCCATTTGTTATATCCAAAGTTTGATATTGTATTATACTTAGAATTTATTTACGTGAAATAATTTATTGTAGAAATATTATTGAAGAAACGACATATGGCCCGCCATCAGCTGGCAGTCTTAATCTAATTCTATTTGTAGTTAATAACACAAATTATGCATAAAATTTATCTAGTCATGTTTTTCTATAACAAACAACAACATATTCTTCTATTATAGAAAATTTTAACTAATCTTTAATAAAAGGTAGATGTAAACAGAAAATAGATTAATTTTTTTTTTCGATTTTTTTTTGTTTTCGATTAAAAACAGTTACATTGTTCCTTTTTGGTTTTAGAAAGAGTTGGCTTGAACCATGTGAAACTAAATATATATACAGGGTATCCTGTAAAAAAAAATAGGCCCGTATTCTCACCTCACTTTTTCGTGAAAAAGTGCTTTTATCATTAATTTCAAAATAAGTTTTTACTTCTGTTATTGATCAAATATAAATAATTTTATTATTTTTGATCATTTTTATTATATTTGGTATTATAAAATTTAAATAGACTATTATAAAGTGCTTAATAAATAATTTTAAGTAAAGTCAAAAATACTTTTGCCAAAAATCACTTTTATAAATAAGGTGAGAATACGGGCCATAAATTTTGATGTTTTATATACTTCAATTTACAGCAATAATTATAGGCACATTTTTAAATAGTTCTAATTTATTTATTTTTTATGAAAAGGTATCCCAAAAATTCTTTAATAAAATTCTGTTTATTAATTAATAAAATTTAATCGCATTGTTGAAATACTGGACTGAGAAAAGGGAGCTAAGAATTCAAAAAATAATAATTTAAATAATAATAAAAAAATGAATAGACCACGTTTTTAAAACTGATTAAAAAATATAAAATCAATTTCTTCTAGTCCCCATACAGATTCCTGCGCCCATACAGATTGTCCTGAAAATTTGTGATTGTGATCTTACAAGTATTGTCATAGCAATTAAAAATTTACAATCCAAATTTTTAGGACAGTCTGTATGGGCGCATGGAATCTGTATGGAGGCTAGGAGAAATTATTTTATACTTTTTAGTTTGTTTTAGAAACGTAGTATATTTAATCTTTCTAATTGTCAAATGTTTGTATGTATGTAATGTATGTATGTATGTATATATGTATGTACCTATGTATGTATATATGTTTCTCCAGCATTTCCTCCTAAACCCCTGAACCGATTTTGATGGGAGTGGTGTCATTTTAATTGGTTCATTCCCTATTTGAGAATAGACAAGTTTCATCTCTTTCTACGATTTCATCTTGGTTCTCAAAAATTTGAAAAATTATGTTTATAATGGAAATGTCAAATGACAGCTGTGTAAAGTTATGTACACTACTGATGATAGAAGTGTTGCTTTTGAGTAATATATAATAGTGCAATTGATATTAATTATTTGTTTATTTATTTACTTTTATTATGTTTAATTACTATTTTCGACTTCAAACGTGACTTTTTAAGGGTCACGGGTTTTCTAGTTAATTTTTTATTTATTTAAATAATTATTTTCTGTTTTTTAGTTTTGTGTGAGTGTGTGTTCTATATTTTCTGTAGTTGTTTTCTATAGTTTTTGTATTTTGAAAAAAAAAAATATTTGATAAATACACGAATATACGGAATTCATAAATATGGCACAAGATAAAATTAATAGATATTTCTAATATTATTAATTAATTAATTAATATTGCATTGTCATCTAATTCTGAGCTATGTTTAAAGTTTTAAGTCTCTTGTTTTTCGGAAAATTAGTTTAAAATCGATTGCAAAATTTTTATCGAACAGACAGACAAGAAAGCGAGTTGAAATATATCAAAAATATGTAAAATTTTATTCTAAATTTAATGGTGAAATAAAAATACGATATTTTATTTATTGAAAATATTTTACTTCAAAGAGAATATTTCTAGAAAATAAATTTCGCGGCATATAATATTAAATAGTTTTTGAAAATAGAAATAGTTTGTTGTGGGACACTCTGTATATGGGTAGATAGACGTTAATAGATAAAACGCACCTGTCTCATTGCTTGAAGTGTGTCTGTCTGTCAGTCCGGAAAAATTGATCCACGGAACACAACTGTGTAGCTATATAGGTGCCCTATTATGTGGGCCATCATCAAATTTTGCTATGACCAGTCAAATGGGGGGCCTTTTGGCGCTTTGCCTTTTTTTTTATTTTTCTTATTATACGTAATATTATTTGGGGGTTGGGGGCGGACATATGATTAATTGGTAGTTTTTCAGCGAAGAAATACTATATAGCTATTTTGAAGTTTTGCTTGTAGATTAATCACATATTTGTTATATATAATTGAAATAAATTATTGTTGATCATGTTTTATTGAATTGTTTGTGATGCATATGCTTGGGAATCCTGTGGGTTTTAGAGGTCCTGAAATTAGAAAAAAAAAAACAATTACTCACAATTATTTAAAAAAAAATGATGGAATCATATTAAATAGTAAATAGAAAAATAAAATATTTATAGTATCATGTACATAATTTAAACAATAAATTTCTAACATCGCACCAACAAACCGAACTTAGTATGAGAACGTAATAAAGCCGAAATATTTCCTAGTATTTATTCATATGTATAGACATTTTAAAACCATTTATAAACAAAAACGCTAACCATATAGTTGTGGAAAATTCGAAAACCTGTCTGACAAGTAAATCAATTCAAGGTCGAATTTTTATAAACATAATCTTATCTATAAATCTCGTTTGTTTAGAGAAATCTCTAGGTAAATTCATGAATGAAATGGATAATTATGTATGCTTTATTTAAAAAATTTACTAATCAAAGATCGTCTCTCTGTCACACACACAATCGAGAAAATTTGTCAATGAAATTAGATATTTATATATTTCGCCTCTGATTTTTGTATTTTAAGTATGTTTATTAACATATATATTTCATAAATAACTTATGTTATCGTCTACCTTAAAATATTACTCATGCAGTAATTTATAAAGAGATTTTTTTTAATTATTTGTAAAGATAGTTCGATAATCTTGGCCGAATATCTAATGAACATTTAGTTAAAAGATTCTATAAAGAATTAAATAATTAATTAAATTAAATACTAGTTTCCAATAACAGAATTTTCGATTAAAGACCATTTTTCTATAGTCAATTCTCCTAATCTAATCTTTTACCTAACTAAACACTAAACAAACCCACAAGTAGAACATAAAAAAGTACCTTCCGAAAAACGTGGGAGGGGGGGAGCTATACAAAAAAAACTCAAAGAACGAATTGATATACCGGTCGCTAAAGCGGGAATCCATTAGAAAGAAATACCACTATTACTCGATAGGAAAGCGATAGGAAATTATGTGTAACAGTGGCGCGCGTTTATTTTTTTCCATATACAAATATTTTGTTATTACATTGTAAAAAAAATAGCAAAATTATAGAAAAAATAATTGTAAAATTTTACTATAAAAATCTGTAATTTTGTTCTACTATAAATAGCATGTATTTCTACCTCAAAATTCTGTAATTTTTACATAATTTATTTACCCAAAAGGGGTGTTGCACAAATTCTTTCCACTATCTCGAAATTAGTTTCCTCCAGATAAGCACTTTCAGAACTTATTATATAAAATAAAAATGGTTCAAGTTTTGTATTAAAATTTATTTATACATACATACATACACAATTACGCCATGTACCCATATGAGTGTGGCACAAACTCTTTTTATCATCCCGAAATTAGTCGCCTCCGAACATTCCTATCCAAACAAGCAACTTTCGCTTCATCCACATTCATAATTTTACTCTCATACATGCTCTTTTATTCCTACTACTTGGAAACTTTCGCTCACGCAAAACACTCTCAATCATACCACTCCAAATACTCATCGGACGTCTACCTGCAAACGTATACCATCAAAATCATTCAAATAAATCTTTTTAACCAGACGTTCATTAGACATTCGCTCAACATGTCTAAACCATCTTAACTGACTCTTAACACGGGGCAACTTTTGCTACAACATTTTTTTCGAATTTGACACTCATCATACACTAATCGTATTTCGTACCCGATCTCTCCTATTTACACCACATACCTCACGTAAAAATCTCATTTCGCACAGCAGTCATTTTCCGTTAATGCTTTTGCAACCAAACCCAATATTCACTACCCTATACATCAACGTAGGCACCAAAACTGCATTGTATATACTCAAACGGACTTCTTTGGAAATATTTACATTCCTAGCAAAAGTTCCCAAAGCACCCAAAATCTTACAACCAAAACATTGATGAAAAATAAATTTTAATACAGAACTTGAACCCAAAGCAGTTTTATTTTATATAGAAAAGATATTATAATTTACATGGTAAACAAATTTAAAAAAAAATACAGGGAATAGGACACACGGCACTGATATGCAAAGAGGAAATGGAACAGGCTGAGAACGAGGCATACACAAAATTTTTTTTTTTTTTTTGTTCAATCGCCCTTTGTTCTAATGCTAGTTTAAGTTTGTTTTTTTAAGGCAGTTTGGATCTATTATAATACAGTCAGTGGTCCTTAGAAAATATCTTCAAATAAATCCATATGTTGTATTAGCGTAACCAGCGATACTAAAACTTTATTTCAATTCAATCATCTTTAGTTAGATCTGATTATAAATTATTAGCTCAAATAATTGGACCAGTAAATTAAAATATACGCTAAGCCCAAATAGAAATTCAATTTAAAGTTCACATCTGTAAGAATATTTTGTCTTTTTTCTATCAATTTCTAAGTATGTGATGTAACTTGCAAAAATTAAGCAATTTTACATACTTATTAGATCATTTTTACTCTTTATGTGATTATTATATAAAAATTTCAGAATTTTGAGGAATATTTATGCTAAAATGAAATTACAGACTTATTTATGGTAAAATTTTACTATTATTTTAATGTGTTTTTTTTACTGTTTATTACATATATACATACACAACCATGTACCCAACAGGGTGTGGCACAAACTCTTTTCATCATTCCGTAATCAGTCTCCTCCAAACATTTCTATCCAAACAAGCAACTTTCGCTTCATCCACATTCATAATTTCTCTCATACATGTTCTTTTATTCTTACTACTTGGAAACTTTATTACATTGAGATATTTACGTGCAAAGCTTAAATATATAATTTTTTAAAAATTACTGCTGATTTTGTTTTATACGTGTGTAAAAATGGACACATACGGCCTAATTCTCTAACGAAGTTGCTAAGTTTTAGCAACCTTGCTAACAACTATAACCAATAGAAACAAATATAACAGTTCTCATTTTAATTTTTTATTTAGTGTCAGCTAATATGATTGGCTAATATTGTTAGCAACGTTGCTAAAATTTAGCAACTTTGTTAGAGAATCAGGCCGATTGACATGCTAAAAAAACAGTTGATTTATGTAAAGTCTAATTTCTTTTTAAATCTAAATTAGTATGATTACAATATCTCCTTAACTATAAGAGACCGTTTTTTTTTAAATCATATAATACCTCACTGCGTCATTTTGAAATTTATTTAAAATGAAAAAGAATTAAATTAATTTTAAGCTTTTTATTTTATATTTTAATTACTTCTTTTGTTTATTTTAAATTTCGGTAAAATATTTAAATTTGAAAGAATTTTTTATTCCATTTTATGAGGCAAATAAAAAAGACGCACCACAGACCAGACAATTTTTGTTTTTTTTTTTGCTTTTGCTTGTTAAATAAACAAAAACAACAAATTACAGAAAAAAATTAACGAATTTTTACCTGGTTCGCCATTGAACAGTTGTATAGTCTAACATATTTTACCATCGTGTTTTACATTTTTCATTGTTTATTTTTTTTATTTATTTATTTTTCTTCAGCGTTTTTCGCGTCATCATTTTTAGTAGCAACATAACAGATCAAAACACTGAAAAATTTAAGTAATTATTACAATTAAAATAAAATATTTACAGTGTGAACCATTTAATATGATAATTTATATAAATATTTTATAATATAATCCTTTAGAATTATTTTTTAAGCAGATTTATATTTTTTGATTATGATTATTTTATATAAAGCATTGAAAATTAGTTATGGTAACATAGTATTAAATTTTTTTATTAAAATTTTTGAGTTAAAAGTGAAATTTTTCTTAGCAGAATTTGAGTATCTTATTTTAATTTCGAGTTTTATTGAAAATTATGTATATACTGTGTCGGCTTTAAAAAAATGTTTTTTTTTTTCATTAAATTTTGTATATTTCAGGGTGTTTATTAAAAAAATTTGCAGGGTAGCCGGCAAAATTTATAGCAACCACAGTTTTATTTTTTAAACAATTTCACATTAATTTTTTCTAATTTGTTAAATTTTTAAATAAAATAATTTAAGTATAGAAAATGAGTACTATTTTGAGGTCGTTATTTTATATATACACCGTAAAAAAAATAAAAAATTTTATTTCACTTTAAATATTCTGTTAATTTTTACATAATTCATAATAATCACATAAAAATTTACTAAAAACTGTAAGAGAATTTTGTAAAAAAAAAAACTTTAATATTGCATAATGTTTGTAATAGTTCTGATATTATATATTTTTAAACAATTATGTATAAAATTATAGCAGTTGAGTAATTATACCTAGAAATACTATCATAGTGTCTTATGGTTTGTAGATAAAATGACAATTTTTTTTTAGAGTGTATCAAAATTTGATAGCTAATGGCGGGAAATATACACAGCTATACACATCTTTGCACATAATACTTCTAAATTATGTACCGTATTTTTCTGCATGTGTATAGGAGTATAATAAAAAAAAAAACCATATACGATGTTTGTGTACATGTGTGTTCGCCTTATTGTTCAAAAATAAAATAAAAACCCATACACCTACGATATGTATGTATGTATGTGTATTTTACATATGCCATATATGAAGCTAATATATGAATATTCGCCCTACTTCTGCGTTCTTTTATATTCTCACAAAACTGAAAGAATTTGGCGAAATATTTGCGAAAAATTTTCCTATTTTATTAATGATTTATTAATTCTTACTTTATTAGTAAAGAAATCAATTTTAAAAATCAATTTAAATATATATATATATATATATATATATATATATATATATATATATATATATAATTTTACCTACAAAACATAAGACACTATGATGTCCAATATAATACAAAAAATTTCAAAAAATATATCTATACTAGCGTATCTCTGAAATTATATAATATGTAAATTTTTTTTATATAATTTTATTATATTAAGCTAAGGGTGCCTTGTCATATTGTATAATTTTACATTAAATGTTATTTTTACTTAAATTATTCTGTAAAAATGTTATTATAATATGATTATAATTTAAGTACTATTCAAGTAATATATACTATTATCTGTTGCAGCACAAATTTACATAAACTTTCGTGAAAATATACAATATATATAAATCTGCTATTTTATTTTATGTAATATTTTAATAGTTTTATGAAATTTGCATTACAGAGACAATTATGTGAAAGAAATATGTAAATTCATAGACGTTTTTTTATAGTGTAGTTGTAATTTCTGAAAAATACTACTACTTTCAAAAATCATGTCAATTAGTACGTAATATCTCTGAAATTATAAGTTTCAGCGAAAAATGTTTAGAATACTTTTCGATAGAGAAAAACACATTACATAAAATAAAATAATTTAAATTTCTGAAAAACTTACTTATACCTATTTATCTCAAAATATAAAAAATTTCAAATAATTTCTGAACACCTGATATCGATATGTATGTTATATGATCTACGATCTCTCTCTCTCTCTCTCTCTCTCTCTCTCTCTCTCTCTCTCTCTCTCTCTCTTTCATCTCGTGTTTGTGGGTGAAGGTAAACCGGTTTTTAAAATACTTCGCAAAAATCGTTCTTATGTATATGCGTCGATTAGGACGTATTTCGCATTTTACGCTCATCGCAGCATTATCTTAATTTTTTGTTTGTTTTGTTACAGGGGCTCTAGTACGACACTTCCTGAGTCGCCTCCACTCGTAGAACAAGTCGGCAATGGATGGTTGTAAGTTTCTCTCTTTCCTTTTGCTTATTCATTTTTTATTTTATTTGATTTGTGTAATTTGTGCTTATTGTCTCACGTGTCTGTGCTTATTAGAAATTAAAATATTTATGGTTCACCTTCTATTACTATTCGTATAAAATAATTTATCGAACGAAAAATTATCGATCATGAACAAATCGAAAGTTGCAGATACAAATATACAAAATAGAGTATAGAATTGAAAGATATCCTTAAGGCTCAAGTTTTTTTTTTGTTTTTTTAATTATTTTCAAAGAAACTATATTTTATTTTAGTTTTTCGAAAATATCTTGAAAACTAGAAGTTTTAGCAAAAAATATGTAAAATAGTTTTTGCTAGAGAATAAAAAGTTACAGTTAAGTTTATAATACCCGTTTTACACGACGCAACTTTCTGTGAGATTTTCTTGCGCAATAAAATTGCACAAGAAAATTGCTTGTGTAATACAGCAACTGTAACTAGAACACGCTGTAATTTAATTGCATATGGTCTTGCAATTTCTAGTTACTTTTTAGTAACTTTCAGTCTCACCAACTTTTATTATGAAAGGCACAATACCAGTATTTTCTTATTTATATTTGATTTTCCTATAAAGTTGTGTCACATTAAAAAAATAAATTACAATAGAAATTATTTATTTATTTTATACATTTCGTGTGTTTATTTTGAAGGTTATACAGTTATGATATATTTTGACGTTTAGTTATTTTTTGATTAGTTGGCATCTTGGAACGAAATAACCAAAATTGCAATGCAATTTTCTTGCATCGTGTAAAACATACATATATTTTTGCAATTTTATTGTGCAACTTTCTTGTACAATTTCGTTGCGCAAGAAAATTCCACAGAAAGTTGCGTCGTGTAAAACGGGCATAAGAAACTTAACACCAAACGAAAAATTTAAAGAAACTATATTTCTAAATGACACTCTTAACATATCAATAAAATGTGAATGATTGATTTTAGAAAATTTTTTCATACATTTCTTTACGTTTTACAACTATGTGATTTGTAAAAAGTAAAAATTTAATCGGGGAACTATGAATTACTAACGAAGCTAGTTTGACATAACATAAAATCATACTAAAATCATTCTATTATGTCTATTACTAGTGTATAAACTACGACTCTAGCTTAGAAATTATCTTATACGATTAGTATTTTATTTAAAACTTTTAAATAGTAATCGTCAGTCTTTAACGGCCAGTATCTATTGAATTTATAGAATTTTAAATTTTTTCTAAATATTAATAAAAGATCGATATCATTATGGGAAAAACTTTTGTGATTTGTTTTCTGAAAATAATTATTATAAAATTAAGATATTTCTTATGTTCGCGCACATTAAACTATAGCTAAGCGACTGAATAAATAGATTTTACTGTGGGAATACTGTACAAGAGGTATTTTCATCATTTTCATATCGTTTTACATTTTTTCAGAAGACGAAATTCAATATTTCAGCGAAAGAAAAACATTCATTTATATGTCCAAAATTGAAAATTTTTGTCCCATAATTTTATACTAATTTTAGACAATTTTAAACTATCAATATAAAATTTTGGACTAAAAAAATTTGATATTAATGGTCTAAAATTATGGGCCAAAAATTTTCAATTGACTTAAAAATAAACGTTTTTTTTTTTTCAATGCGATATTTTTACGCCATTATATTATACAAGTAACGAATTTTTTTCCTATCTCTCTGTCGACATAAGTTGTATTATTTCACGGAGATGCAGTGTACGAACCAATTATATACGATGTGTCTAAGAGAATTTTTATCGTATACAATGTGTTTTTTTTTTATGAATTATATATGCTCTTTGTCTCAAAGATATATTATATATATATATATATATATATATATATATATATATATATATATATAAATATATACAAATTATTATATATTAAATTATTATTACGTGTTTTGGGATTGTAATTTTTTATAAAAAAAATGTAATATTACGTAAATTATCACAGTACAACAACAAACTGTTTGTAATTTTTACTGTTTAAATCCTATATAAAATTACATAAACTTAAAATATATTTTTACTGTGTAGCAGAAATATTGCAAATCTAAGTATTCTCTTAAATTTGCGAATATATAAAATCACTCGAATGAAGGCGTGAAAAACATTATAGATGATGTTTATTAAGCGACACACACACACACATACACAATTGCAATAATTAATTGAAAAGAATTTCTTCTTCATCTCACGCTCTCATTTAGATGGGGACAAACTCCTCAAATTCAATTCAACTCAACTTTGAAGGGTGAAAGTGAAGTTTTTTCCCACTGTAGCACACGTATCTTACACGCATGCGCAATCTCCCCGACGTAGGCGTATTTTCTCCACCCTTTGTCTCTCTCTTTCTCCACCCTTTGTCTCTCTCTTTCTCCTGTTTTAATATCAACCCCTCTTTCGTCTCTAGGACGCTCTAGGAATCCGCGTGTCTTGTTATCGACCGTATTCTCTCTCTCTCTCTCTCTTTTTTTTCTCTATCTCTCTTTTTTGTCATTCCCTCAGCCAAGGAGGGAAGATCCCATCTTTGTTGCACGTTTGAGGATTTCGTACATTTTTCTATACGTTTTGTTTGAATAGAACTTTTTTTTTCTTCTATTTTTCTAGTTCTAGTTACTAGTTTGAGATCCAATGTATCGCGATTCACTTGTTTTTACTTTCTATGAGAATGACGTTGAGCTTATTAGATAAAGAGAGAGAGAGAGAGAGAGAGAGAGAGAGAAAGAGAGAGTCCAGCTACACAGAAATGGTGAATTGTGAGGTAGATTCAAGCTTCGCTTTTAAAGGAAAGTGAAAACGTACAATTTACAAAGTATTTGTGTTTTCTTGCTCTCTTTTTTTAATTTTTGATGAGATTATTAATTTATTTTTTTTGAAATTGTATACAGTCTGGTAACATAGTAAAAAATTGGTTTTAAAGTAATATATATTTTTATTCTTTTTATTGGTATGACTTTTTGCAGGCGAAAAGCAGGAATTTCTTCCTGCAAAAAAAAAGTAAAAAATTCTAGAACTCATACTAAAATCAAAAACTACTTTAGGTTATTGTTCTGTATTAACTAAGTTACTAAGTAATAAATAACTAACTAAATTATACAATTTCTTTTTTATAAATTTTTTGACTAATGGAATTTTATTGAAATGAGTGCTTTATTATATTAATAATAAAACTGCTATAGGTTATAGTTCTGTATTAATATTTATTTGTAATCGATGTTTCGACGAATTTATCGTCCGTTTTCGTCAGGAAAAATGATACAAATGACATTTACAGTAAATAAACAGAACATAGAAACAAGTTACTAGGTAACAAAATAAGAAACTAAAGCGTAAAGTTTTTTGTTTTATAAATTTTTTTTTATTAATGGAAGCCAAATTTTATTTAAATGAGTTTCTAAAGCCTTTTTATTGAACAAAAAAGTTCATAAGTGTCGTAGTAAAATTAATATAATAATATTTTAAATTAAAGATTTTACTTTGTATTTTATATAATGAATTCTGAAAATTTGTTTACTACACTGCAAATAGTAATTTTACTATATTTTTTTATTGTAATTTTATAATTTTTTTGGTAAATTTGCAATACTTTATTACAATAAATTATAAATAAATTATAATAAATTACAATAAAACATATAGTAGAATTACCATTATTATCAATGTAAATTTATATAGATTTTTTTACTGTGTATGTTAAGGCGTTTTTAAGGTTTATGGACTCGTTTGAGCAAAATATTCTATAATTCTACAGAGCTTATAGAAATGTCACCAATAAATTAGATTGTATTGAGAGATACCTTGGGCACCTCCACCAAAAAATCAAAGAAAGAAAAAATCGTCTCTCATCTCAATCTTGGATCGTTTATGTTTTTTTCACCTGGGTCAATGTCCTTGACGACGTCGACCGGGCCCGTCACAAGGCCATTTGGATTGAGGTGTGGGGGGGGGGAATGTGAAGGCGTATAGTGGTATAGTGTTTGCCTTGGGGGGTGGCAAAGCGGTCGTCCCGCTAGCAATGGCGTTCGCGTCGTTCCCGAAGCCGTCGGCTTGCCTTTCTCTTGGACGCGCTCTCCGCGTACTGTACGTGTGGTATGAGGATCAATATCCTACGACCCTTGGCGTTTGTACACTTCCCACCCCCCCTCCACCCTGAACCCACCCCTTGTAAGTTTGGGGGCGCTTATACTGTCTCTGACACTTGGGTTTTGAGAAGTTTTCGAGCTTGCATTTCAAATAAGTAGTTTTGTTTTAGTTATGTAAACTTAAATTTTATATTTGCCATGAAAATAAATATATTGTAATGTTTTTAATATTGGTGACCATATGTCAGTTAAAAATTTGTTTATGCGAATGAACTATACTTGAACTTATCTTGAAAACGGCTCAAATAGTTTTGATGGAATTAGTTGGATCTATGTTTTTGAGTGCGGAAAGGCGATTTAGCAATAATCTAAAAAAAATTATGTAATCTTATCTAGAAACCATGAGACATTATAATGTTCAGTATTTCTAGGTATAATTACTCAACTACTATAATTTTTTTTATAATTGTTTAAAAATACATAATATCAGTATGATATATTACTAACGGGATATTTAAATATATTTTTTTTAGTAAATTTGCTGTCAGAAATTTTCCATAATTAGCTAAAATTTATTTAGTTCTGTAATTTTATTATTGGTATAATTAACATACATTTCTAAATTTACATTAAGAATGTATTTTGAAATGAATGAATTACACTTAAAATATTTTATTAATATTATTACACAAAGTCTCATTATTTTGATGAATTATTACAGATATTTATATATGCAAGCTGCAATTTTACATCATTTAAGAAGTTATTCTAACAATATGTAATTCTACATTAAGTATGTGATGCAATTTGCAGAAAGTAAACAATTTTTCATACTTATTAGGTCATTTTTACTTAATTAATTAATTAATATAATTTAAATATAATAATTATACATACATACATACATATTAATATATACTGCAATTTAGAAATCAAATATATTTCTATACAATTGTCATTTATTTATAAGTGAATATTATATTTCATTTTATAGATATGAATGCTCTGTGATATTTTTCACACCTGTTCTGTAAAATTATTGGTTAGTTATTGATAGTACGCAGGTGATACGACACGTGCTTTGAAAATTATTAAAAAAATATATCGCCAGCATTTCTAAGAAAAAGTAAAAACCAAACTAAATCTTAGATGTATTTTATTGACTTAATTTTCGAGAAAGAAATATGAAAACATTTTTATAAATTTATTGTGTTAGGCATATTGCAATTGTTTAAATCAAATATTATAAACTAAATAAAAACGTGAGACTCACTGAAATTTGTTAATAGTAATAAGAACATTATATTTTATTAGGGTTTCATCAAGTCTTGAAAAAAAAAAAAGCTTGCCTTTTAAAATTCGGTACTTGACTTGTGTTTGAAGTGAAAATGGCCTGGCTTGAATTCAAGCTTTTTACAAGCTACTTGATCAAATTAAAACAACTTTTTTTTTTTTAAATAAACAGTTTTCTAGAAGCATTTAGGGCTCATTAACCTGCGCGCAAAATATTTACAAAACAAAAAACTGAAACAATCAAACAATAGCAGTTATATATAACAAGTAGAGTAGTAACATCAGATCAACCATAAATATAGATGCATAATACATGGATTGTTTTATTATGTACATTAAAAAAAGGATGGCAATATATATATATATATATATATATATATATATATACGTATGTCTAAACGTGTTTTTAAATAAAACTTTCCTTTCTTAGTAATATAATATAATTGTGTTCTTCATCTATATTGTATGGTTGATCTGATATTAGAACAAAAAAAAAAATGTATTAAATGATAAGAATCAGAGTTGCATTCTCTATACTTGCCCCTTATACACACACACACACACTCGTAAATATACACATTGCATGTGGAACGCATTTTTGCTACAATAATTGCTTGTTAAGTTTTTCGGCAAATCGAGTTATTTTTCGCCGAAATTCTATTAGGGGTTGGTTTTATAAATGTTTACGAATTGCATTTCGATTTGCAAATAGTAATAATTACACTGTAAAAATTTAAGACTGTTTTAATCTTATATTTTCTTATTTATTCAAACAAGCAGAACTTTTTATAATGAATGACTTTTTGCTGTAAAGTCAATAATAACAAATTTTTTCTTCATGTCAACTCCATCCGGTGACACTGTATATATATATATATATATATATATATATATATATATATATATATATATATATATATATATATATACCGGGTGTATACTTGGTTTATGCAATATAGGAAAAACAATGTTATTTTTTTAACATCGTAATTCCTGCCTCCCCGTTAGTTTTAGAGAAAAATTGTAAGAGACAAAAATTTAGAATTAAAAACTACATTATTTACGCTTAAAATAATTGTGATATTACGTCTCAGTAATTAATTATTAATTAAATAAATATTATCAGTTTTCAGCAATATCAGACAGCCATGGACAAAACGCGAATGTATTTTGTTCACAAATGCAAAAAAATAACAAAATACATTCGCGTTTCGTCCATGGCTGTCTGATATTGCCGAAAACTGTTAATATTTATTTAATTAATAATTAATTACTGAGACGCAATATCGCAATTATTTTAAGCTTAAATAATGTGGTTTTTAATTGTAAACAATTTTTGTTTCTTATATTTTTTCTCTATAACTAACGGGGAAGCAGGAATTGCGATGTTAAAAAAATAACATTGTTTTTCCTATATTGCATAAACCAAGTATACACCCGGTATATATATATATATATATAGATATATATATATATATATATATATATATATATATATATATAGATATATATATATATATATAGATATATATATATATATATATATATATATATATATAAATATAAATACTTCTCTACTAGGTCAATGACATCTCTTTATTTCTCTCTTCTACTTTTGTTTAATTCTCAAAACAAGACAGAGATGTATCAAGATGGTTTTTGTAATATTTTTTTGATTAGATATTTTGATAATATTTTAGCACGAAAATAATTTTTACTGTAGTGAATAGAGTTTGTGCCACACTCTTATGGAAACATAACGTGATTGTGTATATATAAGTAATAGTTAAATTATAAAAAAAAAAATGTAATCTAATTATTTGTATTTTGTTACCTACTAACTTGTTTCTATGTTTTGTTTGTTTATTATTTATGTCATTTGTAATTAATTTCCTGATTATAATATGCGTACAATATATCGAAACTTCGAACTTTAATTAAAAATTATACGAAACTTAAACTTAAACTTGATTTTATTTGAATATAATGAGTTCTGAAAGGTTATTTACTATATTAAGTTAATAATTGGTTCTTGAGACAATTAGATTTATGAAAATATTTTTATTTTCGGTTTTATTATAGCCCTGTTCAGAAAATACCTAACTTTTAATGTAAAATTATTGTATATTTAGTTACACTGTAAAAAAAGCGATATTACAGAAAAATTTTGTTATAAAAAATCTGTAATATCATTTTACTATAAATATTCTGTAATTCTACCAAAAAAATCTATAATTTTTACTTAATTCATAATAATCACATAAAGTAAGTAAAAAATGACCTAATAAGTATGTAAAATTGCTTACTTTTTGCAAATTGCATCTCATACCTAATGTAGAATTACGTATTGGTGGCATAACTTCTTAAATTATGTAAAATCACAGCTTGCATATTAATATTTGTAAGAATTTATCAAAATAATGAAACTTACAATTAGTACGTATTTTTTGTAATAGTACTAATAAAATATTTTAAGTGTAATTCATTCATTTCAAAACACATTGTTTACGTAAATTAGTATAAAAATATGTTCAATTGTTTATAGAAATTGCACATTTTCCGGGTACCGATTCTCGAGTTATGGTATATTTCGTGAGATGAGATGAAATATTTCATCTCATTTATATCTCATTTCATAGACTTTTTCACTTTTTTCATTTAACTGTATTCTCGAATGCATGTGCAATTGAAGTCGTGATATATAAGGTCTTGGTCCTTACATGTGAGATTTGACATGCTCGCGCATTTGTTTTCTGTCAAAATTTGGCAGTTGTAATTATTATGATTACTATGATTATTATGATACTCTTTGTTAAAAATGGAAAAAAATATGTAATTAGTGAAATAATTTATTTAAATTTTTTAGTTTTAGTATTAGATTAAAAATATATTTATTTGTTTCTTTATTATATCTTGCACAAAAAGCAAACAAAAAAAATTTATAAAAACATTGAGTACCAAAAATTGTAAGAACATTCAGCTACAAATCCATGAATGTAACATTGCAAAATTTTCTGGATTTTGTTACTGGTATTCCAGTTTAGTAACTCAGTTTAGTAAGCTCATTACAGTATATATTTTTATTATTACCAGGGCATCTGTCAAATTTCACTGAATTTCACGGCAATCTCACGTACTAAACTATGATGAGATATTTTATGTGTGATGAAAGGAAATGAAACGTAAGTGAAATGAAAAAAATGCTCGAGAATACGATTTCTGTTTCACTAGGTGAAAAAGTGATCACGTGCCCATTTTGTCACTCGATGAGAATATGTCACCACTATTTCATTGCTCGAGAATTGACCCCCCGAAGTGAGATTAACATGTCTATTAATTTATTCAGCCAAAATTTCAATAAAGGCCATAAATCATATTCATAATCAACTATTATTTATTGGTATATAAAATTATTATTAATATATGATTGAAAAACAAATAGATATAGTACGAAATAGAGAATAATATTTTAATCAGAATCTGTAATGTTTTTTGTTGAAATTGTTACGGAGAGGGGACGCTTTTCTCCTAAATGTTTGGATGTTTAAAAATAAATTTTGTTTCCTACAAAACACATCCGTAAATACAACATATACACACCGTACGTAAAATAGAATAATGTAAAATACATAACGCGACGTTATAAATCTGCGGTTTTATGTTCCGTTAAAACAGAAAAAAAATATACCGCCTTTTTGTTATTTTTTTTTCTTTCTCAAAACTCAATTTTTTGACTGACACATTTTCACGGCTTATCGCTCAAGAATTAAAGAAATATTATTAATATGTCACTTTTTTTTCCCTCGAAAATACGTAGTTGATGAAATATTATAAAAATATTGACTGATTAACTAATAACTAAAGAAATATTTTGATATTAATTTTGGGAAATCGATGAACTATATACAGTGTGTTTATTTGAAAATTTAACCTTTTTAAATATCGGAAAAACTAAAAGAAATTTTTGCAATACAACGCCTAGACACGTTAATTTTTAAATGAAAGACGAATTAGTTTAATGACAACATCTAAAAATCATTTCCTAAATCCGATGCAATAAGAGAAAAAATGTATTATCATAAAAGTAGCTGAAAATATTACATTGCTATCTGCAAAATGTAATTATGATTTTTTTACGAGTATTATGTTTCGAGATAAAAATGATTAGGACTTAAGATAATTTTAACTAAAAATAAATATGCCTTGTGTATTATTAGCTTTTTCTATTTTTATGAGATAAAATATATACGAAATAGTTTACGCTCAAAAATAGTTTACAAAGTTTTAGTAAAATATTGTTTTAGCTACTATTTATGTGTACAAAAACTTATTACAAAGATTTTGTAACGCGGCGAAATTTAGAATTAAATATCAAATTAATTAAACAACAATTAACTATTTAAATTTAGAAAACTTTAATTATTCCGTGATTTTAGGACCCAACTACGTTATGTAAATGAATAACAAAAATTTAAGTAACCCCAGTGAACTTTAAAAGCTTTGAAATAAAAGTCACATTTAGTTTAACTATGTCGATTTATTGTGCATGAGAAATTTGTAAAATTATATAATTATTTAAATATTTCAATATTTTAGTGTTTGTCTGTGTTTTGTTTACAATTTCATTAAAAGATTTTGAATAAATGGTTAGTGGCGGCTCGTCAGTGCATCTTGTGCGCAAATAATAAATTCGATATAAAACCTCTAATAACAACGTAACTCAAAGAATCCTTTATTATACTTCGGAAGGTGTAGTGTATTCTGTGGGTGACCACAATTCAAATGAACGGGTCGGACGTATACTCAAAGAGATATACTGTCACTCATTAGGGTCGGGATCACTGCCGACCAAGAGCTCGTGTATTAGTAATCATGTAAGAAGTATGTATAAAGTACTCGCATCTAAATGCCCGAAAAATTCTATATTTTAATCCGACGAGGTACCAAAACCAATGTACAATAATTATTAGTTATTTGCCAAATAATATGTAATTTTATACGTGTAAGTGTAAGTGTATTTGGGGAATATGGGAGTGTGAATACATTACGTAATTGGTGCGTGATCGTCTAGTGAAATCATGGTCGAATCGGTATCTCACGGCTCCTCGCTACCCCCAACCAGACGCGAGTCGCCCGGCGTTGCAACGCTGGCCCGGCGCGTAGAGTGCTGGCGTATCGGTTACTGGCGGCGACGATTGCCCGCTGACTGGGTGAGCTCTGGCCATGGTTTGAGTTTACACGTGAACTTATCTTCGTGAAACTTTTGTACAGTATACTATGTTTTCTGAGAGTTTTAAGTTTTCACAGTTTGATATCTGTAACGTCAGCTCCTCTTACATTGTAAAAGGCAGTCGCAATGTACAAACTGCTAAACCGTTCGCACAATATTTTCTCTCTTTAAGTTTTCACAGTTTGATATCTGTAACGTCAGCTCCTCTTACATTGTAAAAGGCAGTCGCAATGTAAAAACTGCTAAACCGTTCGCACAACCCGCCAATCTTTCAGAATTTAAGTTTTCACAGTTTGATATCTGTAACGTCAGCTCCTCTTACATTGTAAAAGGCAGTCGCAATGTACAAACTGCTAAACTATTCCCACTTATGTATCTTATTTCTGAGAGATGACAAGGTTACCTAGTATAATGAACTATACCATGGGCCAAGCTTCCCTGATTCTGATTCTAGACCAGAATGCCCGCTCATGAAATCGGTCAGCCCTCATAATATACTCTTAGTCCACGTTGACTTGCAACAGAGTTCGCATATACAAAATCATTAGTAAGAGTAGGACATAATAACAAGATATAATATTTTACCAATCAAATTACAATTCTAGCATCCTTGTTAAAGAGTACTGGCTGAAAATGACATCATAATTTTCTACACCCAATAATATTAACTTTTGAAACCTATCTTACAAATAATCGCTTTGCATTGGCTAAGATAGGAAATAGTATGATGTGCCCATAATCAGAAAAACAAATTCTTAAAAACAAAATTGTTTTCAAAATAAAGAACCCCAAACTATAAAAGAATTGGGTCAACTTTTCATGTAACATCGTGTTTATACCTAAACATAACAAAACCATAAATGACCCTTAAAGAAATGTATTTCTCAATAAGCAAAACAACACAATAAAACTACCAGATGTAGTTTTTAAAATATAAATAAACAAGTACAGTCGACATAATTATTATCGAAACACATTCTTAAAAAATAATATTAATAGTAAGATAAATTAATAACATAAAAAATTAAAAAATTAGGTACAGATATTTGCCTCGTTTCATTTTAGAAATAAAGTAACGTCATCAGAAAATTACTAAAAATAGTTTTATTAGTACCTAAATTTGAAAGAAAAATAAATATAATTAGTTTTATTCTAATAAGTTTGAATTTTGGATATATTATAAAATTGATGTTAAATATTGCAAAACTTTCAAAATATTATTGCATATATATATATATATATATATATATATATATATATATATATATATATATATATATATGACAAATCAGTTAATATACAATAATATTAATACATATGGAAATATATTATTACGACTTTAACTTAATTATTTAAGCTATTAA
This sequence comes from Clivina fossor, assembly GCA_963966155.1. Taxonomy (NCBI): domain Eukaryota; kingdom Metazoa; phylum Arthropoda; class Insecta; order Coleoptera; family Carabidae; genus Clivina; species Clivina fossor. Next base: position 9,224,091 of record OZ014569.1, on the reverse strand, counting down.
TTAGTGAATGTAAATGTTCATAACTATCAAAATCCGATGAACAATTTTGTTAAAATTTTTGCACATTATGTTGATTGGTGCGTTATAGAAAATATTTGTTTTAGATGAATTATAACAAAATGTAGTAGAAACGAAGCTAGGACAGTCCCACTAATATTATGCCAGTAATTTCTACAAAATATTAGTTTTAATTAGTTTTTGATCCAAGGATTTAAAGCTAAATCTACTTAGCAATATGACATGATCTGTTGTGGATTTACTTTATCTGTTCTAAAAGTAATATATTTTAGAAATTTTCTCTGTAATTAACTAATGAAACCATGATACACAAACTACTAAATTTATTTTTATTGAGCTTTAAAATATTGTCGTGTATTCAAGGTGTCTTAAATTTGAAATTCATTTGATTTCAAAACTCATTAAAGTTAAAAAAAAAAGATTATTTAAATTAAAAGTCTTAAGAAAATTTGCAGCTGGGAATAATAACGACTTATTATATATATCAAACGCTAATGAATCCCAAAATATCAAAAAATCTAATAATCAGTGTTCCAATTAAAATTCATCTGTTACAAAAAAATTTTTTTTTTTCTTTATTCAATTTATAAAGAAATCTAATTAGTATATATTAATGTTTGGGATTCATCATTAAAAATCACAAATTACAAATTCAGATTTTCGTGCATAGAATTCATAAATTTTGCAGATTTAACGCGCTTGCGTACGCGCGCTACGCCACTCGTATCTACACTGTAAAAAAATCGGTAATTTACACTAGTTTAATATATAAAAAATTTATAGACGTCACAGGATTTTTGTTTAACATTATATAAAAATAAAATACGTATATTTTATTAATCTAAAGCCGTTTTATTTTAATATAATGAGTTCTGAAAGATTTTTTACTATCCTACAATCTGATAAATAAACAGAACATAGAAACACGTTACAAATAAGTAACTAGATCATAAAATTTATAAATTTTTAATTATAGGAAGCCTACTCACACTAAACAATATATATTATAAGATTTTGTTTTTATATTTAAAATTTTATTTAAATTTATATAATTTTTATGATCTAGTTACTTATTTTGTTATCTAGTAATTTGTTTCTATGTTCATTGAGTATGTTAATTATTAATAAATATTAATACAGAACTATAACCTGATGCCGTTTTATTTTACTATATATATTACTGGGTATGTAATACTGTTTATTATAAATTTCGATAAAAATTTGGAAAAATACATTGGCTCGTATTCTCACCTCACTTTTAAAAGTGATTGTTTTAAAAGTTTACTTTAAAATACTTATAAACAATTTTAATTAGTTTATTTGAATTTTATAATATTAGATATAAAAAAAATATACCAAAAATAGAAATATTATTCATATTTGATAAGAGGTAGAAGCAAAAATTTATTTTAAAGCAAAAAATAAAAGCCATTTTTTCACAGACAAAAGAACATTGAAACAAATAATATTTTCTGTAAGAAATTAAAATTTTATGTTTCTTTTTTTATGAAAAATTACACATAATTTATGTATGTTAATTTAAAATTAAACAATTGCATTTATAAATCTACATAATTAATGAAATGAAGTCATTTTAAATATAATTTTATTGTATATTTTACTATAAAAATTTGTGTAAATTCACAAAACTTTTTACAGTGTAGACATCACGACAAAAGTCCGGTTGATGAACTCCGGGGCAGATGGTTTATATATATATACATATATATATATATATATATATATATATATATATATATATATATATATGTTGGGCGCAAAACCCGAAAACGGCCAATGGTCGAATTTTTTGCTCAATCCTAGGATTGGACGTTTTAAAATGACCAAAGCCCGAAGTGCAGTTCAATTTCGGGCTTTGGTCGCCTCCAAACAGCCAAACCTAAGATTGTGCAATTAAGAAACAACCAAAGCTTAAAATAACGATTATTTCAGTTTGTTTGTAGACAAGACTGAACAGGAAACAGTCAAAACAAGGTTTTGTGAGATGTGGTTGTAAAAATAACTGCGGAAACAGGAGATGGAATTGTTTGAAAAGGGAGGTTAAATGCAACTCGAAATGTCATTCATCGTCAACTTGCAGAAATAAATAATTTATTATGAACATTCGCTTTGTTTCACACTTCATTCCGTTTTTGAGAATATTGTACTAAGCGACCTATTTCTTCAATCTTATATTGTTTAGTTACCATTTTGCTGCATTAGTAATAGGCACTGTGTATTTTGTTTTTTATATTGCGTTTCATACTTTGACATTTTTTTTCTAATCAAATTTTAAATAAGTTATTACATTTGGATATTATGGGTTCATAAAGAAGAGTAATTTTGTTTTGCAAGTCGTTTCATTTATTAGTTTTAAGTTTTTCGGAGGTAAGTTCCTATGTTTTTAGATAACAATAGATTCCACCTTACTATTGCAGTTTATTTTAATATTCCAACTGGTCATTAACAACGTTTGAATATATTTTCAACTTTGGTCGTATTATAATTGTACAATCCGAGGTTTGGCTGTTTGAAGATGGTCAAAGCCCGAAATAGAACTGAAAGTTGGGCTTTGGCCGTTTTAAAACATCCAATCCTAGGATTGAGTAAAAAATTCGACCATTGGTCGTTTTCGGGTTTTGCGCCCAACATATACATATATATATATATATATATATACCGGGTGTCTACTTTTTTTTTGTTACATAGGGAATACAATGCTAAAATTTTCATTTGGTGATAAATTTTCCCCTAATTATTATAGAACAAAAGTACAAATACAAAAGTTGTTTAGAATTCAAAAATGCATCAAATGATGCCAAATTTATCAATATAGGATGTTCTGATCAAGAATTAGAAGCAAATTAAAATTTCCATTTTTGCGCTCTTTACATCAAAGTGCCATGGAAATTAAACAAATAATTTCATTTCCATGGCACTTTGATGTAAAGAGCGCAAAAATGGAAATTTTAATTTGCTTCTAATTCTTGATCGGAACATCCTATATTGATAAATTTGGCATCATTTGATGCATTTTTGAATTCTAAACAACTTTTGTATTTGTACTTTTGTTCTATAATAATTAGGGGAAAATTTATCACCAAATGAAAATTTTAGCATTGTATTCCCTATGTAACAAAAAAAAAGTAGACACCCGGTATATATATATATATCCATCGTCTCTGACGACGCATGCGTATCTTTAAATTTTGCTATACCTATTCGAGAAGTGGTAGAAATACACTTTATATTTCTTTTTCTATCTCTTGTTGAGATTTAAAGACTTTCTTATTGTCAATATACACTACCTGCCTTCCCCAAACCCTCTGGACAGATGTAAAACTTGGCAATAGTTTTTCAAATGATAATTTTTTTTCAGATTAATTTCCGTTGCATTCTTTACAAAATATACCCAATATACAAAGTTATTTAACATGGTGTCGTGCCAGTTGCGTACAATCATTAAATAGTGCCATATGCGTACAGGGTGGGCAAATTTGGACGTTTTCATAGGGGAACTCGGAAACTATAAGAGATATGGAAAAATGGACCGCGCATCCTCGATCCCTTTTTTTGAGAGAAACTCAATTATGAAAACAAAAATTAGCTATCGTGTTTTGTTTTCGAGTTATGGCGAAAAGTTCGCTTTTTCCGTATTTTGATAAATGGCAATATCTCGATGGTTTTTTAAATTAGACGAAAATAATTTTCACATTCTTAAGGCACTTTTTTTAGTAGAATGAAATGGTCTTAACGGATATTATAAATCTCCGTTAATTCTCGGGTTATAACATAAAGTTGTGTTTTTTTAAATACAAGTCATAGTCGGCTCTGATTTAGTTAAATAGAGAATTTTTTTCTCTTTTCAATGATATACAGTGTGTTGACCGCGACCCCGGAACATAGGACTTTAACATGTAATTTCGAGAAATTGCGATATACTACTTTCTCGAGTAAAATTCGAAGAAATACTTAGAATACTTTTCGATAGGGCATAATAAGTTCTATAATTTGGTTTTAGTTTTAATTTGTTAATAGTTTTTGAGAAAAAAAAAAAAACCAAAAAATCAAAAAAAAATTCTAGAACCCACACGGCACATGCTAGCAAATTAAAACTAAAACCAAATTATAGAACTTATTATGCCCTATCGAAAAGTATTCTAAGTATTTCTTCGAATTTTACTCGAGAAAGTAGTATATCGCAATTTCTCGAAATTACATGTTAAAGTCCTATGTTCCGGGGTCGCGGTCAACACTCTGTATATCATTGAAAAGAGAAAAAAATTCTCTATTTAACTAAATCAGAGCCGACTATGACTTGTATTTAAAAAAACACAACTTTATGTTATAACCCGAGAATTAACGGAGATTTATAATATCCGTTAAGACCATTTCATTCTACTAAAAAAAGTGCCTTAAGAATGTGAAAATTATTTTCGTCTAATTTAAAAAACCATCGAGATATCGCCATTTATCAAAATACGGAAAAAGCGAACTTTTCGCCATAACTCGAAAACAAAACACGATAGCTAATTTTTGTTTTCATAATTGAGTTTCTCTCAAAAAAAGGGATCGAGGATGCGCGGTCCATTTTTCCATATCTCTTATAGTTTCCGAGTTCCCCTATGAAAACGTCCAAATTTGCCCACCCTGTACAAATAAGGGTCGGGTCAAACCCAGGTAGTGAAGCTAGTTAGGCCGAGTGCCAGATGCGTACATAGGTTATATAATATTTATAATACGCTATAATATCATCGCACATAATTTTTACAAATAATCAAGTCAGTATTTAATTTTAAAATTGACTAAGTTTATATTTATTGGTTTAAATTTGATTTGTGTAGATTAATATTTAATAAATTCATATCGTTTACCAACTTCGTTACTTTTTACTATATTATGATAAATTATGCTTAAATTCGTGATGTTAAATTTGTAATAATAATTCATTTAACAAAGTAAAAAATCTTTCAGAACTCATTATATTAAAAATAAAACGGCATTAGGTTATAGTTCTGTATAATCTCAATATCTTCATCAGGAACAAATTTCTAGTAAATAAACAGAACATAGAAACAATTTACTAGATAATAAAATAAGTAATCATAAAATTTATTAATTTTTAATTAAAGGAAGTCAAATTTTATGTAAAAGGTGAGAATACGGGGCCCATGTTTCCATGTATAGGTTGAGCCTTGAAAATTTAATTTAATTTTTACGCATGTGTTTATATAATAAATAAATTTAAAATTATATATTTTTGGTAAAAGAAAATAAAATATGACGCATGGTAGATGTGAAATTATTTTTTTTTTTATTATCTGCCCGTATATTATTTTCTATATTATATTCAATTTTTATAGATTAATTTTTTAATGAAATAAATTTTAATTTAAATATTTATTAAAAATTTAGATTTATATATTTTTTTTTAATTTTCATACACTGTATAAAAACAGCGATATTGCAGGAAAATTGTAGTAAAATTATACTATAACAGAATCTGTAATAAATATTCTATATTTCTATCTCAAAATGCTCTAATTTATTACATAATTCATAATAATTGCATATAGTAATTAAAAATAACCTAATAAGTATGTAATATTTCTTACTTTCTGCAAATTGCATCACATACTTAATGTAGAATTACATATTGTTGCTATAACTACTTAAATTATGTAAAATATTTGTAATGATTTATCAAAATAATAAGACTTAGTATATATTTTGTGTAATAATACTAATTAAATATTTTAAGTGTAATTCATTCATTTCAACAATAATATTATAGAACTAAACAAATTTTACCTATTTGTGGAAAATATCTGACAGCAAATTTACTAAAATTCTATAAGTTTACTAAAAAAAAAAACTATAATTTTACATATATATGTACTTTTCCATCCCGTTGGTGATATCATATTACATAATGTTTGTTAATAGTTCTGATATTATGTATTTTTAAACAATTATGTTAAAATTATAGCAGTTGAGTAATTATATCGAGTTATATTGGGCCATCATAGTGATCTCATGATTTGTAGATAAAATTACATAATTATTTTTTTAGAGTGTATATTGCAATAGACAATATCAATATTTTCATGCACACTAAAAAAATCTAATGTATATTTATGTAATTTTATATAACTATTAACAGAATTTTATAATTTTTACTGCGATAATTGACCTAATATTTTAGTTTTTCTATAAAAATACATTTATAGAATATGTAAATTTAACATAAATTTTTTTCGAGTGCAGTTGATGAAAAAAAATTACTTTCTTAGATTATATGTCTATCTGTGCAGTTGTGGGCGTGCCGATTTTACTATACACTGATCGCGATGATGATGACGCGTGCCAAAAACCACGTGCATATTTCGTTACAAGTACCCTGCAGCTATATAGTTGCATCCCAAGCCAAGCAGCTGCAGTTGCAATTTAGCGCGCGATTATTAATTATTAATTGGATTTCGATGCATCGCACACTCTGTGTTTTATCATGTTTGCGTTATGTGCTTGTTTATATTATCATTATTTTCTTTCTCTCTCTCTCTCTGTCTCTCTCTCTCTCTTGCCTTTAAGCAATTATTGATTATTGTATATCTGTCAATTTGAAACAGTGAAGACATTTTTAAGAATATCGCTCTAAGGTGACCGGTTTTATTTTGCTAATTAATATGATAAGTTTTATTGTTATTATTATTATTATTATTTACATTGCGATGCTTTTAAATTATTTTTTTATCGATCAAATTATTCTTAGTAAAAATGCATTTTCCAAAAAATTAATTAGTATATAATGCAATAAAAGTATTAAATAATTATCTACTAAACCAATTAGAAATGATTTTTTACATATCTTAAGATGAAATAAAATTGAAAATATTGGCCCGTATTCTCACCTCACTTTTTCGTAAAAAAGTGCTTCTGTTTTTCATTAATTGTAAATAATTTTTCTATTTTGGATCATTTTCATTATATTTGGTATTATAAAATTTAAATAAACTATTTTAAAATGCTTAATAAATGATTTTAAGTAAATTTTAAAAGTGCTTTTGGCAAAAATCACTTTTATAAATGAGGTGAGAATACGGGCTATTGTTTCTAAAAGAATTATGTTAGATTTTGATTAAACTATAGTTAATTAAGTACACTGATAGAAAAAGTGTCTATATAATTTAAATTTTAAAATTTATAATAACTGTTTAATTTAATTATTGCATTCAATATTACTAGTAATGAAACAAATGACATTATAATGAAAATTTAAGGAAAATATGTCACTCAACTTTTCAAATTTGTTGAAAAATCAAAGATATCGTAAACAATAAATTATTTTATGTATTTTAACATTTTTTTTTTGACAATGTAATTAATGGCTTGTTTAACTCTAGTAGGGCATTATTTGTTACCATGTAACTTATTTCTATGTTCAATTTTATTTACTCTAAATGTCATTTGTATTAGTTTTCCTGACGAAGACGGACGTTGGGTTCGTCGAAACGTCCCGATTATAAATAAATACTAATACAGAACTTTAACCTACAGCAGTTTTATTTTAATTATTAAATTATTTACTGTGTTATTTATAGGCATTTTTCTTGTTTAAAAAAAATATATCGTATTTTGAAGAATAGAACGCATATATGGCTTAGATGTAGGTCGTTTGGCGGTAGCAAATGTCACTTTGTGTTAATGATGAATGATAAGAACGCTGAAATAAAGTTGCACTATCATTGCGAAAAATCGTTAAAACATATTTTAGAAATTATTTATTTCATAATAGTTAATCATATTTTCATTCTGTTTGTTTTGAAAATTACATTATACAAATTTTTCGTTTCACTAGAGCCAAATTAAATTATTTTTTTTGTAAAATACATGTAGGTAAACTCAATGTTTTAAGTATATAACGGCTTTAAGTTCTAGTTATGTAATAAATCAACGTTTCGACGAACTGAACGTGCGAACATAGATGTAAGTTGCTAGGTAACAAATAAGTAACGAGATCGCCGAATTTTATTTAAATCAAGGTGTCTTTCTTTAAAAATATTATTAATATAAAATAAAATGCCTTTAGGTTTTAGTTCTGTATTAATATTTATTAATAATCAACGTACGTCTTCATCAGGAATACAAAATGACAGACATTTACAGTAAATAAACAGAAACAAGTTACTATAGGTAACAAATAAGTAAATTAGATCATGAAATTTATAGGTTTTTAATTAATTGAAGCTAAATTTTATTTAAATCAGTATTTGATGTTAGGAGTATTTTTTTCTTTATAAATTTCTATTGCTTCTCTTATCAATTTGATTGAACAAATTTTACAAAATAAAGATTCTCTAACGCATGTTGACGCGAAAATAAATAATTATTAATTACAAAAAAAAATCTTACCGAATACTGATTGATAAAAAGTATTTCTTGAATATTATATCAGTTGTGGAGTATATCTTCAGCTGACTGTTATGAACGATTGTCAAAACTAAAATATAAGTTGAGACATGTGTGTCGATGCATTTTATACAATTTTTGTTTGTCCGCATGACTGATGGCTGCATCTGTTTTTTTTTGTGTGTGTGTGTCCAAATGTATAAGTACAATTGTTGGAACCGCCCGGAAAACACCCCAAAAATTATACCACCCTGTATTTAGCGAATTCGGTTACGAAAAACGCAAAACGCAGCTAACCGTTTTAAAAAAAAATTAACTACAACCAACATAATATGACATTTGTGGTTTTGCCAAATTTTTCGTTTAAAAAAGTCGAATATTTCCTAACCAACGGAGTAAATTTATTAGGGAAGTAAATACGTTTAGTCCTGCAGTAATTACAGTAAAAATTTAAATTATTATTAGGCATTTCGTTCGATAAAAGTAGCAAATATTATGTTGTAAATAAGATTTTATTGTGAGAATTTTCAGAAGATAAAATCTAATATTTCGACCAAAAAAATTATTATAATAATTGTTTCAAAGCTTCCAACTATTTATATTTTTTTAGTACGTTATTTTTACGAATTTTATATATGTACAAGTAACATATATTTTTTTACAATAAGCTGTATTATTTCACGGAGATGCAGTATACGACGCAATGTTTCTAAGAAAATTATATACAATGTGTTTTATATATATATATATATATATATATATATATATATATATATATATATATATATGAATATGCAGAAATAAATGTACAGAATGATAGATATTACAAGCTAGGTTTTTGAGTGTTTTGGTTAATTTGAGCTTTTATGACAGTTAAACTTGTCTTAAAACTAATATTTTAATAAAACCAATTGATCCATGATACTTGTATTGAATTATTTATTAAATATTCAAATTAAGTTTTGTGGAACGCATATATAAATTTTAACTTGTTCGCGAAATCGAATTTGTTATTGGCTAATTTGAGCTTAAGGAATAAATATTATACAGTTTTGAAGAAAGATTGATATAAAAAAAATTTTATGATATCAGATTTGATCTAAATGAAATTTAGTTTTCTTAGGGGCCAATGTCTTTAAGAATGTATAACACCTGCTGTGGCACGCGCGTGTGTGTGTGTGTGTGTCACGGGCGAGCACGCATGCATGCACGGGGGGGGGGGAGGAAGGGATTGATATTAATTATAGGTAAGAAAATTTGGGTCGATGTCGGTTTTTTTAGGTAATGATACCTTTTTCTTCCTTAAAGAAAAAGGGTTTGTATTACTGTACTGTTATTATATTAGCGTATATGACAGTTTACCTACACGGAGAAAAAAATATATATTATAATTTTTATTATAAATTATTATATATAAATTTCTGAAAAAATCCACACAATATTGTAAATTTTATAAAATTCGTATTACGAGTATAAAAAAATCTACAATATTGTTTTAAAATTAGATATAATTACATATAATGCATAAAATAATTAATAAATAATGTAATAATTTACACATTTAAGTATATAATATTTTATATATAAATTTATAATTTATTTAAAAACTAAAAATGCTTTTGTCGGTATATAACTTTTATCAAAATTTTTACAAATGAAATAAGTTTGTCTGAATTTTTTTCTTTATTATTTAATTTGATTTATACCGAAAGTAATATTAGTACTTTCGGCTAATCCACTTTTAATTTTTAGACCACAAAAGTCTGGTAGTGATTATTTTTAAAAAAACAAATAATAATAACAATAAGATAATATTGTCAAAGGTCCATTAATCTCTTAAAATTCTATATTAATTTTAATAATTCTTCAGCTTTTTTGTGTTTATTTATTTTTTATAATTAGGTTTATAAATACATATTACTACTTTTAATATAGACAACTTACAATACGAATAGATGGTTGCATATATTGGCAAAAGTCATTGGCCCGTATTCTCACCTCATTTATAAAAGTGATTTTTGCCAAAAGTGCTTTTGACGTTTACTCAAAATTACTTATTAAGGACTTTATAATAGTTTATTTAAATTTTATAATAGCAAATATAATAAAAATGATCAAAAATAGAAAAACTATTCATATTTGATCAAAAACAGAAGCAAAAAATTATTTGGAAATTAATGATAAAAGCACTATTTCAGGAAAAAGTGTGGTGAGAATACGGGCCATTGATTTTTTTTAGAATTTTATAATAATTTTAATAAAACTAAATGTTTTAAACTTATAACATAAAATTTGGATAAATATGCATTATTTCTATTTAAATGAGGGCTTTCTTTGACAAAATATAACAACTTTGCATCAAACTGATTACATCTATTCATGAAAAATTAACTAAAATTTCAATAACATTTGAATATCGATTTTTTATCTATATGAATTCGTACATTGTATTTATCGGTGCTAAAGGCGAGAAATTTTTACCCGCCAAAATGTTTTTAGCTTTGATCAATATTATGTATGATATGATGAGATAGGGTACATTTTTTATTATAATACTGTTCTATGTACAACTATAGCGATATTGTTTTTTCCTTTCTTTCAAAACTTTAGATCTAAGTGAACCTTTAAAAGAAGTGTATTATATAGGTATACATTTATACTATACCTAACCTAACCTATAGAAAAATGGTGTGTTCAAGGCCGTTTACAGGTCATTTCGATTTTCTGTACCATCAGATTAAGGACACGGGAAAAAATTGTGCCTGCCTGTGTTCGAAAAAAAAAAATGTATATCTATGCATACATTTAACTCTGAGAAAGATTTATTTCACATGACTTTTATTTACATTTTTTTTGCTAACGATTTGCACAAATTTAGTATGCTTTACTATTTTTGGAACAGTTCTATATAGGGGACTCACATTTTTTATGAAAATGGGTAATAATTTCTATATGAAAGAATAAAAATTCATTAATTCATTACTGATTTTACATAAACAAATTTCATACGAAATAATAATCTAATTCTTCTGTTTTTATTTAAAATGACAAATTTATCAAGAATTAATTTAGCAATGTTCTTTTATTTAAAATACTAATAAATATAACTGATTTGAGCTTTTCGAATCAAACTGTGAAAATATCAAGCTAAGTTAGTTAGTATTTAATTTTAGCTTGAAATTTCAAGCCAAGTTTTTGAATGTTTTAAGTTTTAACAAAATAAAATTATAAATTTTAGATGAAAAAATAATTAAGTCAATTCAAGAAAGAAATTTCATATAACTCCGATATTCGTTCTACATAAAACATATTTTTTAAATGCCATTAAAATAATACAGTAGTTTTAGAAGTACATATCAAAATTTAATTAAATCTCAGATGCATTAAATTATTACAAAATAGATAATTGGTACAATTAAAACATATTTAGATGATTTTACAATAGATTATACGAAGATTAATCTAGGTTATTTATAATAGATATTAAATTGTAAACATATCTTAAATAGATAAAAGAAAACGATTTTTTATCTGGATGAATTATCCAGACAAAATCTAAATATTGTTTTATAAGTACAATAAAACAAAACTATTATAATAATAATAAAACAAAAGCATTTAATACATTCAAAATCAAAATACATAAAGTGTATTTCTAAATAATTTTTTTCTTAATCCTAAACTTACACTACGTAATTTTGTTCTTTTGATTTCAACAGATCACATATTATATAAACTAGTAATTTACGTTAGACCAAGAGTCGGCAAGTAATTTTAAGTGGAATCCGGAAACTTTTGAAAATTTTTATCAAGATCCAGAAAAAAAAACTCATAATACTTACTACACTGAGAAAAATAGATATTTAACAAATTGGATAATAATAAGTAGATATTTATTTGAAATATACGAGTATGTTTACTGTATTCACAAATTTATACATTTTTAAAATCTACTCACATATATATTTTAATACTATATTAAGAATTAAGACTGTAATACTATATACAAATTGATGGTATTAAATTTTTGTTTTTATTATATTTATAGTTAATTTTTAAATATACTTATTTTGTTATTTTTAATATCTTGTGTTTGTGTCACCTTTTTAAATATAAATAGCGTTACGGTAACTATCCATTTTTCTCAGTGTAGTTTTAATTTTTATTTTGACTTATTTAAGTAATTATATATAAAACACAATAGGCTACCCATCAAAACATAACAACAGCTATGTATCATATGTATATCTACTAAAACTAGTTACATAAAAAATATTAATTAAATTTAATATGTAGGTCAATTATTTAACAATATTTAATTACTAGGACATTGAACAAATAAATGTTCGTATTGTCATTGTGAAATTTAATATAATAATACTCAAAAATATTTAATTAAACTACAATTTCCAAATAATATTGCTTAATTTTAAACTTAAAACTATGTAAATTTTGCTTTTTTAATTTCATCAGGTAACTTATTATAAACTATTATTAGCTAACATAAGTTATCAATTGAAAAGAAATGCCATATTTTAAAAATTGTGCCCACTACAAAGAAAATTTGTCTCTGTTCATTCACTGGGTACAAAATTTCTAGTTCAATTTAACAATATTTTTACCTAGTTTTGTTTTGCCAAACGGCAGATAATCCACAGCGCCCTCCGTAAAATCAACCTTCGCAAAAGGTACAATGCACAAAAGAATTTTACAATATTTTTTTCCTTTCGGGGAGGCAAAAGCGACACACTGAAATACCAAAGCAAATGTATGTGTACCTACTAAATACATTGAAAGGCATAAGTTTCCCTAAATGCCGAATTGGTCCCTAAGCAACTGTGCACCTTTTTTCATATTTCACGCTCTTTGGGGGTCTTTGGCCCTTCGCCTACACTTAACCCCCTAGCCCCCCATCCATAGTATAGAAGTTGTATTTTAAAAGACGGTCCAGAATTAGATTTAGTTAAGAAAATCAACGCTAGTTCCAAGATGAAACTCATTTTTGTATCGAACAAATATTTCAAGAAAATATTTTAAATAACTTTTTTTTTTTTTCACGACTGTTAAAAAACTATACTTTATTTTATTATTTTTTTTTTACATACATACATACATACACAATCACTCCATGTACCCAAAAGGGTGTGGCACAAACTCTTTTCATTATTCCGAAATCAGTCGCCTCCAAACATTCCTATCCAAACAGGCAACTTTCGCTTCATCCACATTCATAATTATGTGACTGTATTTCTAAAAACATGCTGTAAAAAATTATTTACTTCTTTTAAAAAGAATTGAATACTATTTTAAAACAAAAATATCAAATATTTCTTTAACAAATAGGATAACCATTTATTGGGCTAGATATACGTTTCTAATTTTTATCATTTAATTAATAAAACAATAATGAATTAAAAAATACAGAGTTCGTTAACATATAATTTCATTATTACTATTTCTATATATATATATATATATGTATAATATAATGGCGTCAAATGTTTTCAAAGCTACTACACCTAGAGAGGAAAAATAGAATCGAAGAAAAAAAGTCATTTATAATATTTTTGGGTTCCTATTTCCGTTTTCGTAACAATGATACGGTTATTATGTGCACGCAATCCTCATATATGGTATACATATGTGAATTATACAAACGGTTTTAGTTCCATTTTTTTTTTCTTCTATCTCGAATATACTTTTAAAACATGATTATTATTATTATTTTGTCGAATTGTTAATGGTTTTTCTGATATAGGGCAAAGAACTTTAAATATTTCACATTTTGTATATATTGCAGCGTTTCCCAAAGTGTGGGTCGCATAAAATTCATTTGTTTTGAGGGGGGACACCATCTTGAAATTTTCAAAAAATCCCGTATTCTCACCTCAGTTATTCGTGAAATAGTGCATTTATCATCAATTTCAAAATAATTTTTTGCTTCTGTTTTTGATCAATAATGAATAGTTTTTCTATTTTTGATCATTTTTATTATATTTGGTATTATAAAATTTAAATAAACTATTATAAAGTCCTTAATAAATAATTTTAAGTAAACGTCAAAAGCACATTTGGCAAAAATCACTTCTATAAATGAGGTGAGAATAATAAAAAGAAAAAAAGAGAATTGAATTCTCTAGAATGTAGAGTAGAATATTTTTGATATCTATTGTTTTCGATTTTTTTAAGTTCTTTCAAAGTTGATTTTTTGTGATTGAAAAAAATTTCTTTTTTCAGAGTGCTTAGATGTGCTCAGAGTGCTTAATACATTTATATATTAGTATATTTAATAAAAAAAATTAAGTGAGTCTCGGCTTATAAAAATTTATTAAATGCTGGCATAGCAATTTATTTTTTTGTATGCATATTTGGTATGTTTGCTTACATTATTTTATTTTAATTATTTTTTGTAACAATTGGTAGTTGCCTTTAGAACTAACGTGCCGTATGACTAATTTATAAATTTAGTACATTTATTCCTATAATAACTGTACTATAAACGCTTAGTAAACTTATATGCTGAACAAATTAAACAAGTAAATTACTTGGACAAATATTATAGCAGTAAATTTTCTCTAAGAGTAAATAAATTCGTAAGCTATAAATTTTATTTCAGTATTATGTCCGATACTGAAAAAATACTCCAATACTCAAAATAAACATGTTTTTGAATTGTAAACTCGTGTTTTTCTAATGAAAATAAAAATTTAGAAGAAACTGATATGTATTTTGCACCAAAAAAATTTTGTAAGGGTATTTATTTGTAATTTAGAATTATTTATCTATAAATTTTTAAGAAATTATAACCGTGTAATTTTTATTTTTTTTATGAAAACATAACATTACATTTCGAAAACATGTTTATCTTTGAGTTAAAAGTAAAAACATTATTAAAACTTAATATTTAACTTCGTAAAAAAAAATTTCCAGTCGTGGCTAAAACCGATAATTTTACATCGAAAGAACATCAGAAATAATATTTTCTGCTTGTTTTTACATAAGTAACAACTGAAATTTTCGAAAAAATGTGTGTAAATACATATATCGAAAATTTCAATTGTGTAGAGGAACCTGTTACTTTCGTAAAAACAAGCAAAAAAATATTATTGCTGACGTTTTTTTTCGATGTAAAATTATCGATTTTAGCCTTACTGGAATTTTTGTTTTACGGACACGAATATGTATAGTATATATAAAAATATGATAGTACATTTTTTATTAGTTTAGAAAATAATCTATAGATAATTAAACAATAAATAATATAATATAATAATTTTCAGGGACGACTCACCACGAGCATGGTAAAATATGAAAAAATAAAATAAAAGCAAAACCAAAAAACAAACAAACAAAAAAAAAAAATGGAAAATGGTGTTTTAAATGTTATGTTTATTATGGAAACTGGGTGAATTTGACAATGTACACAAGATTGTCCCTGACGACTACCATCTAAAAATCGTCTCTATACTTTTCATCTAATACTTCTTATCCTATCACATCCATTTATATACACTGTGCCAGTTTTGCTATATATTATTTTATAAATATTTTTTGTTCACCTTTTCTTTTGTTTAATAAACGTTGAATTTGTACTAACGACTTGGAATTTTATTGTCTGTTTAGATTTTTTCATAAATAATTTTACCCTTTATTGATACAAAAAAAAATAATAAATTTGTAACATTGAAACACCATTTTCTTGTTATGTGTTTTTCGGCTAATAAAAGATACTTGATTATTTTTTTATTACTTTTTTTATGTATAAAGGGTTAAATTATTGAATGTTTATATGATTTTAGTTGTTTTTTTTTTTTAATAAAAAACAAAAATAGCTTATACGTTTTTCTAGTTTATCGTATACGCTGTAAAAAATGTAATATATATTTATATAATTTTGCATAACTATTAACAGTAAATTAGCAGCATTTTGTAATTTATACTATGATATAATTGAAGTATTAAATTTTTTCTGAAACTTACACTTACATCAATTTTTTTACAGTGTATTTATCAATTCTTGTTCATTAATTTATCCTCTAAATGTTCGATTATTTATTTAAACTTGACTTGACATAACAATTTTGATTTCAATTAATTTGTATATGTATAGATGAAATAATTAATATAGTAAAAATTCTTTCTCAGACTTTAGGTTCAACTTCTGTATTAATATTTATTAATAATTGACGTTTTGACGAACTCAACGCGCGACTTCATCACACTGAGAAAAATAGATATTTAACAAATTGGATAACAATAAGTAGATATTTATTTGAAATATACGAGTATGTTTACTGTATTCACAAATTTATACATTTTTAAAATCTACTCACATATATATTTTAATACTATATTAAGAATTAAGACTGTAATACTATATACAAATTAATGGTATTAAATTTTTGTTTTTATTATATTTATAGTTAATTTTTAAATATACTTATTTTGTTATTTTTAATATCTTGTGTTTGTGTCACCTTTTTAAATATAAATAGCGTTACGGTAACTATCCATTTTTCTCAGTGCAGGAAAAAAGATACAAATGACATTTATAGTAAATAAACAGAACATAGGAACAAGTTACTAGGTAACAGAATAGAACTGAAATGTATAGATTTTTTTAATAGGAAGCCAGATTTTATTTAACTAAGTACTTTTTTGTATTTAATACTTAAATACTTTTAATATTTGAGTACTTACTATACTTATGAATAGTACTTATATATAATACTTAAAATTTTTACCTAAGTACTATAGAAAATGTTTTTTATATATGAATATACAATGTATTTCTGAAACCAGAGTATTTAGCTTAGGGCCGGATTAATCTCTTCGGGGGCCCTAAGCAATTTCAATTTCGGTGGCCCTTTTCTCTAAAAAAAAGGAGGTAAGAAAAAACGTGACAGAAAGAGACGTATTTCAAATACATATTTCTAAAGAGTTTCAATCAGAAATCAGAACATCTTTTTTTCCTACACTTGTTCGCGATACAAAGTCTGATGTAACTTATTTTTAATGCAAAATTATCATGTAAAATAAAAATAAAATCCACTTTAGTTTATGTTTTATAGGTTAGACAAATAATATTGCACCTCACTGGAAAAAGTAAGTGTCTAATTCTTAGACAATTTGTTTAGAAAGAACAACAGAATTGTAGTGGAACTTAGGCATTTTTCAATAAAATAAAAAATATATGTCTAGAAAAAAATTGTGCTCTGCTCATCAATTTTTAACCACAAACGCCTCAAATTTGTTATAAAAAAGGTCTTGTCGGGTGGGCCCTTATTTATCGGGGGCCCTAAGCAAGTGCTTAGTTAGCTTATACGTTAATCCGTCACTGATTCAGTTATATACAATGTGTCTTAAAACGGTCTATACTAAAGGATGCTAATTTTATGATCTATTAATAATTCAAATATTACCTATGAAATTTTATTTTTTTACCTATAGAAAAATCAATCATTTACTTATTAGTAATTAAAAAATGATTTATAGTAAAAAAAAAAAACCTAAACCAACCTACTAACCTAACCTACCCTAAATAGCCAATTACGTAAAATTTATAGATCAAATTTTATAGATCGATAATTATATCAGTAGGTATTTGATTATTTCCATAAGTCGATAATTATTTTCATAGGTCGATAAATATTTCTATAGATCAATAATGAATTCTATAGGTGAAAAATTAAAACCATAGATTAATTATTTAATACATAGGTAAACTATTATTTTCATAGGTACTATTCGGTAGATCATATGTTTTTTTCATAGGTCAAATATTTGTATCCTATACTAAATATCCAAATGGAACATAATTTCGAAAATACTATCCGGCCACTATGATATGTAAGTAAAAAGTGAAATTTTGCCAAGGGCGCGAAAAACTTCTTAAAGAGGGGGGCCCTTCATATACCCAGCCAAAAGACGAAGGCATGCGTTTATTCCCTCTGCGCCTCTGTATTTCCACTAGTTTAGTAGTGGGGTGTTGAGGAGAGACAGAGAGAGACAAACTCTCTCTCGCGTTTCCTCCTCAATAACTAAGTGTTCGTTTACACCGTAGCTGTGGTGGGGAAGGTTAGTTAAGTAGTAGGAAGGGGGGTGGGGTGACGAAACCCGAAAAAGGCGTGGCCAGCGTTAGAAACCGACGCAAACGCAGCGACGACCGCGTAGCGATGTGTGTCGGCATCGTGTCAAAAAAGCTTTAGTACGCATATAGCTCGTATTTAGAGTGCATATATATATGTTGTTGTGTTACGTCATTTTTCTGAAAAAGGACATTTTTGTTTTCGCTTTACCCAAAGTGACACCTTTCGGCCACATTTTCTCCACACTCGCATTTCGGTTTTTTTTTTTTTTGTTTGTTTTTGTTTCTACGAAGTTTTCCATGAGTTATTTTGTGCCACGATACAAAAGTGCTACCTATCGTAATTTGTTATAGTGTGTTTGTTTCTTAGTTTTTTTTTTTTTTTTAATTTCTGTTTCTTAGTTTTTATTTTTATTTAATTTTTAATTATTGTTGGTGTATGGAAGCGATCTTAATGTTGGATTTTGCAAACTACTGCTCACGAAGACTGATTTAGCCCCGATAAAATTACTTGTGGGTGCGATTACTAAATTAAATTAAGTGCTACTGCCATTATTTATACGTTGCCACATGTGTAGTGTTTAAATAAAATATATATATTCATCAGTGTCTCTAACAACGGAAAGAATTTCTAGCATCATTTTTATTAGTGTGTGACTAACGTATATATTAATCTATATTATAATATAGTGTGATAATTTCAACGTAAATCTCATCCAGGACATTTACACAAACACAACCACCAAAAACAAAAACAGAAAAAATGGAACAGTTTTCTGAATTGGGATTGACACAGGAAGAACAGGAACAGATTTTTGAAAGTAGTGAAGAACCACCTGAGCATGGGTAAGATACCTGCATTAGTATTTGGAATTTCCCGCGCACAAAACATTCGAAAAATGCCACTCAGTTAATTTTTATTATCATTTGGTCATCACAACTTTATTTAGCAAAATAGTGCTAGCATTTAATATATTCAAAATACATCAAGTACATACTACAGTTTCTAAATAATTTTTTTCTTAATTCTCAACATACACTACGTTAAATTCGTACTTTTAATATCCGAAATATTATTTTGGCATCTGGGATCTTTAAAGAATTTGATTTGATTTATAATTTAATATGAGACGTTTCGGTCATAAATTAGACCATCATCAGTCAAACGAAGTACAATGTAGTTTACAATAAAAACATTGTTATTTTCTTAATTTAAAAATTTCTTGTTTTAACATCTTTAAAATAATGGTATATAAAATCTGGAAATGAAACATCTGTTGTTAAATTTCTTATTTATCACATTAACAATAAATGCATAACAATTTTAAGATAATTAACTAACTAATCTGGTATGTGTACATTTTGCTAACAATTTGAATTAAATTTATTCAGGATGTCGATAATTTGTTTTAATTAAAAGCAAATTAAAATAAAAACGGAAGAAAGAATAATATTAATATTAATAAAAACAAATTCTATAACAAATATTTTTTTTATTTTAAATAAATTTATTTACACACAGCACGGTTACTTGTGGTTACATATATTTGAGTAACCGGCTTTATAGTGCGGTTACTTTAACAGTAACCATTGCAAGTCTTTTTTTCAAATATATTTTCTTTTTTTACGAAAATTTTGAATAAATATTTATAATATAAATTTTTATATATGACAATTATAAAGTTTGTTTTACTACAAATATTTATATAAATAAATATTTAAATTGTGCACAAGTAAAAATGAAAAACAACATAATATTATCTGTTGTAGCACAAATTTACATTAACTCTCGTGAAAATATAGAAAAAAAATATGTAAATCTGCTATTTCATTTTGTGTAATATTTTAATTTCATAATAGTTTCATGAAATTTATAGAATAAATGTAGTAAATTTGCATTACAGAGAAAATTATATGATTTTTACTATGAAAAAATATGTAAATTCACAGATGATATTTAAAGTGTATTTAAAAAATTTTCAGAACCCAGATGTGATTAATTTACAATCAAATATATTTTTAATATAAACAAACTCTAATTTTATTAACTTTTTTGAACTAATCGGCTCAATTAATAAAACCAACCGAAATATATAATATATATATATTTTCGATGACGTAACACATAACCAAATATGACCATGAACTAATCCGGTTACATCAATGAGAAAATTCGCCTAATTAGATATTTATTTTACCCACTATATTGAAAGAAATATTTATTTGAATACTCGACAGAATCTTTTTTCTTTCTGTGCCATGACGGCGCGCGGTAAAGAATCGAAAATTTATATCCTGACTGGTTTTGGAGAAGAAAAAAAAGTAGAAAACGGAAAGGGGGGGGGACCCCCGACAAGTGACTAGGGGGGAGGGGTGCTCGCGTAATAAACGATGCAAATTTATTACGTAGCGAAAAAGATTTTCTTCCGCCTGTCTCGACGAATTATCTCGTTCAAAAATGCATGTCATCCTATGTTATGGGTATCGCCCACAAGGTCACACAACCGAAAAATATTCATACATTCAGATACACCCAGGCATAACGTCCGATTTATTTCAAAAAATTGGTAGTTTTAACAATTTTTGTTTCGTGTATATAAATATATGTATATAGGCTTTGATATTATATTTTATTTTTAATTCGTTTGGTAGGTAACCATAAAATAAAATTAAGTAGATTAATTTTGTCTATTTAATTAGATAGTTCCAATAATATTAGTTATTGCTGTCAATTTTTGTAAAATTTATCACTAGTGTTACCTACGCTGCAAAAAATAATCTATAATTTTATTTTACTATAAATATGCCGTATTTCTACCTCAAAATTTTGTAATTTTTACCATAATTTATAATAATCACATAAAATAAGTAAAAATAACGTAATAAGTATGTAAAATTATATTACATTTTCTTAAATTATGTAATATTACAGCTTGCATATTAATATCTGTAATAATTCATCAAAATAATCAGACTTAGTACATATTTCGTGTAATAATACTAATAAAATATTTTAAGTGTAATAAATATTAATACAGAACTACAACTTAGAGCCGTTTTATTTTAATATAATGAGTTCTAAAAGATTTTCAACTATATTAAATCTTTAAGTAAATTTTAATTTTGATCACTATTTTAAGTATGAAATTTTTAACTAAAATTCCTTTAAATTTAAATGATAATGCATGTTCAGAATTACACTTATTTAAATTTATTTTAGTCGCTAAGTTAAAGTCTTATTTCAGCTAAAGAACTTGAAATTTAAATATTATAATCAGAATAGCCAACATTATTAGTATATTGCTTATTATAATTACAGTTATTTTAACAAGAATTCCAGATAATAATGTTATAGATTCTTTTGTAAAAAAATTAGCTATATACTGTTTTTTTTTTTTCATTTTTAAGAAGCAATAAACTGAAATGAATTTTTATTATACTTGTTAGATAGCAGTTAATTGCTGTAACGTTTAATGGTTTCACAGAATAGATATACTTTTTGCTAGAGGTGTATAGGTTAAAACAAATTTTGGCAATTTGCATAATTTCTTATAGTTTTCGATATACGAGAAAAAACTGTTAAAGGTTTTCGAAAAATCAGTTAATTTTTGCTTATAATAAGATTAATCTAACAATTCTGTTCAGTTCATCAAATTTTGTAATCAATTTTTATTGTATACAATATTTCAATTTTTACTATCGACCAAAATTATATATCATTTTAGAACGTATTTAATTAAAAAACAGTCATTTTTATTTCGATTTTATTGAAACAGATATCTTAGCAATTAAATAAAAATAACATTTTATGAAAATTTTTAAAAAAATTTTACAGTTCAGTGCAATAAATTAATCTAATATTATTAAGAGCCCGTATTTCCAATTTTATTTATACTTAAGATTAAGTGAAAAAATCAAACTTCAAAATGTATTCTCAGAATAAATAAATATTTGATACAATAAATATTTTGCCATGGAAACATTACCAAATTTATTTTCATGGCAATATGATAAAATATTTTTTTTAAAAGAGTTAATTGTCACATTTAAATAGAAAGCTTAAAATTTAAAATCAAATTAAGTAATGTTGTGGAAAAATTTTTGATTTGTACTTTACTTACAGTAACTGGAACTTATGTTTTTCTAATGAAAATAAAAATTGTAATAGGGAAAAAATTATAGTAACTTACAAGCTTTGTATAAAATTATTTTCGATTTAGTTTAGAAACATAACATTTTTCTGAAATAAATATAATTGTAAAATTATTAACAATTCCATAAAAATTGAACAATATTTTAGCGAGTATAACATTTTAATATAATGAAACAACATTATAAAATTCTGTTGACGATTTTTTTTATGAATAAAAGTCCGTGTGAATGGAATCTGTTTTCAAACATTAAAAATTTACATACTTATAGGAATGGTTAATATTAATATTAAGCTATGAATTTCGTAACTTTCACTATACGTATACTTAAAATTCTAGTACATCAACTTATATGAATTTAGTTTTTTGATATAACGGTGTGTCTGTCGACAATTTAGGAAATATTTTAAATATTTAGCCCGTTAGCTAAATTTTTTTCATATTGTAAAATTAAGATTATATATATATATATATATATATATATATATATATATATATATAAATAAATAGTTTTCATTAGCTATGAGTATTTCCGTTTAAGAAATACTGACCTTCACGGATTTAAATATATTTAATTACCGAAATTTAACCATGTTATTTAAATTTATTTTTCTGGTTGAAAAACATGTCTTAATCATATTGTATACCAAATAGGATTAATTTTATTAATAGCAATATAGTTTTTAAAAGTTTTATTAAGGAGAGAGTTACTATTTGTGAGCTCTCTGAAAATAGACAAAGTTTGGGATTTTTTTTAAGGTTTATCATCTAAAAGGATACAGAGAAGATCATAAACACCCTGTATATACCAAACATAAATAATTATAATATAGCTGATGATAGCAGTTAGAAAGACCATTATCAGCTAACTGTTTCCCTCTTGTGTCGGTTTCGTAAACTATTCCGTTAGGCCGTGCTCGTTAGAGCTCGCAAGCTACCCGGGGACAGCATTTGGTCTTGGGACCTATGGCTTTAGCTCAGGTTAGGTTAAGTTAGGTTGTTTAGCTTTAGGAATCTCCTACTGGCTTTTTTTCTAACAATTTTTTGTTATGACGAATATTGATTTTGATACTTTTTTTACACATTTATTGCTATGACGATTAGTTGCTTGTTATTTAATTATTTTAATTGCTAATTTTGGTAAAACATAGAACCGAGAAAAATCTAGAGTTGTTGAAGATATGCTTGATAATGCAAACATAATTTACGCTTCTTTGCCTTTTATTTTGTGCAAAAAATGTTAGCGATAAATAGGCAGGATTTTGATCAAGAAAGTATATTAAAGTTTCCTATTTTCCATACATGAAATTGTAACGTTTGTTGAAGATTGTCAAAGATATTATTCTTTTTCAATCTTCGGATAGAAATATAGAGTCTATAAATCATTGAGATAAATCTGCTATTTTCTCAACATGCGTTAGAGTATCTTTATGATGTGAAATTTGAAGATACTGTAATAATTGCAGGACCAATCAATATTAACAGCAGATTGATAAGAAAAGCAATAGAAATGATATCAATCACCTGTGAAGGCACTGAATTTAAATAAAATTTGGCTTCCATTAATTAAAAATCTATAAATTTCATTTCTATTTTGTTACCTAGTAACTTGTTTCTCCTATGTTCTGTTTATTTACTGTAAATGTCATTTGTATCTTTTTTCGTCGATTATTAATAAATATTAATACAGAACTAGTAACTTCTAAGGCCGTTTTATTTCAACATTTTGTAATGTTTGATTTTCATTTTTTTTTTTAAGAAAATTTTTTCAAGAATATTAGTCATAGTTAATAAATTAATAAATCTATTAAAATGAAAACGGCTTTACGATATAATTCTGTTTTAATTTTTATTAATAATCGACGTTTCGACGAACTGAACGTACATAATCATCAGGAAAAATGATACAAATGACATTTATAGTAAATAAACAGAACATAGAAAGTAGATCATAAAATTTATAAATTATTAATTAAAAGAAGCTAAATTTTATTATAAATCATTATAAATTTCTATTGCTTCTGTTATCAATCTACTATTAATATTGTTGGCAATTCTTCTGATTAAATATGGAATAAGCTCGGAAAGATTTTTTTATTATGTACATAAATTTGTTTTCTCTAAAATTTGAAGTGATTTGAAAGAAGAAAACAACAGAGTAGTGCTGAGGGTTGAGGGTGTACGCGCGCCCGCGTCGCGCTGGGGTCACGACCTGACGTTGACCACGTGCGTCGGGGGCGTCATGGCGGCGGTTATAACCGACGATGGTGGTGGCTGGTTTGGAATGCGCATACGATGCCTGCAGTTTCCGTTTCCTACCCCCCTCCCACCTCTCTCACAGCACCCCCGCAATTCCCACTCCTCGTTCTGTGTGTTACATCTCAACTCACAAGCGCCCTAACAGTTGCATACCCAATTTCTCTGTGACTACGCATACTTATACTGTACTTATTTGTAACTTGCATTGCTTACAAATTCCAAATAGAGATTTTTGTAATTCAAATTTATCATAGCACACACACACACAAAATAAATTATTAATTAATTGTTTATTAAATAGGCAACTTTGATTTATTTATGAAGATATTATCAAATTATGTATGTGTGTGTGTGTGTGTGTAATAATATTGTTTGTTTAAAAAAAAAAAAATAGCAAAATTATGGAAAAATATTAATAAAATTTTACTATAAAAATCCGTAATTTTATTTTACCATAAATATTCTGTAATTCTGTAATTTTTACATAAAGTATGTGTAATAAGTATGTAAAATTGCTTACTTTTCGCAAATTGTATCGCATACGTACTGTAGAATTACATATTGTTGGTATAATTTCTTAAATTATGTAATATTAAAGCTTGCACATTAATATTTGTAACATTTCATCAAAAATGAGGCTTACTACAAATTTTGTGTAATAATACTAATAAAATATTCTAAGTTTAATTCAATCATTTCAAAATACATTCTTTATGTAAATTTAGAAGTGTATTTACAATAATATTACAGAACTAAACAAATTTTACCTATGTATAGAAAATTCCTGACAGCAAATTTACTAAAAAAAAAAACTGTAATATTACATACATATGTACTTTTTCCTCCCGTTGGTAATATCATATTACATAATATTTGTAATCGCTACGACAATTATGTATAAAATTACAGCAGTTGAGTAATTATATCTAGAAATATTGGACATCATAGTGTCTCATGGTTTGTAGATAAAATTATATAGTGTGGTACCACAAGTTACAAATTATTTTATCTTTTTCCATCAATAGAGAAATCAAGTTTACTAGAAAAAAACAAACCATTCTGAAACATTACTAGATGTGAACTGAATAGACTCCATAACTATTAAAACTTTGCTTTAAATTGTATCAAGTCAAAATTTCACATAGTTAGTTATGGGAAATATTCAATTTTTTTTAAATTACTTTATTTACAAGCAGTATAATTAATATAATTTAAATAGATCTTAATTATATTTCATACATTAACAAAACATGTTATCTTTTAAATTAAAATAGTAATATGTTTTCTTGTAAATGCTTTTGCAAAAATTTCGTAACGAAAAAAAAAATGGGAACGATTTATATATTTTATGATAAATATGTTTTAAAAACGAAAATTACAACTTCCGTTTCCGGCTATTTAGAACTGTCCATTAAGTTATTAACAAAAACTTGTTGAAAATTTGATGTATATACTACATTACTTTCGTCATACTTATATTTTCGTCGACAAGTAAAAGAAATTTCTTACACTGAGAAAAAAAATCGCTTTAGACCCGAAGTTTTTATTTTAACTCACAAGCAAACATGTTTTTAAAATATAAACTTATGTTATAATTACTTATAAGTAATAGTATAGCTATTTGTATAGTTTATAAATAAAGCCATACATTTGAATTGAAAAATTATTTATAATTTTATAATAATTGTAGATTTACTCCAGAAAAATTCTTTTAAAAGTGATTTTTGTCAAAAATACGTTTGACCTGTGCTTAAAATTACTTATTAAGCAATTTCAATTAGTTTATTTGAATTTAATTATATTAGATATAAAAAAATTAGAAATACTATTCATATTAATTAATAATTATTATAATAGAAATAAGTTTTTTTTTTCTTTTTTTACCATAAATAAAAATATATAATAGTAAATTCCAGTATAACTATTTGGAAAATTTTTACGAAATTATTTACCATTTGGTTTGGAAACACAAATATTTTCTGGAAAAAAAATATTAATTCATATTTTTCGTCTATTTGAATAGTAAGAAAATTTATAAAAAAAATTGGAATTAGTTATCGTAGAACTTACTATTATTTATTTTTATTTAAAAAAAAAATTAATTTGTGAATTTACATATTTTTTCATAGTAAAAAATCATATAATTTTCTTTGTAATGCAAATTTACTACATTTATTCTGCAAATTTCATAAAACTATTATGGAATTAAAATAATGATTTATTTATTTTTTTGGTACATTTTCACGAAAATTTATGTAAATTTATGCTGCAACAGATAATATTATGTATTTTTTCAATATTATTTGTGTTGCACTAAAATTATAACTATATTATATAATAGCATTTTTACAGAATAATTGAAGTAATATTCAGTAATATTACAACTTCTGTAGAATTTTATCTAAAAGTACACAATATGACAATGTTACCATTGGTTTTTTATAGTAAAATTTACAGTGTAGGTATCAAAATAATCTGCATGTCAGTATAGTGAAATGTTACTTATTCTGAAGATAATATTTTTAGCCAATTGCATATCTAAATTGAAAATACCGGGTTCTTGGAGTAAATTTGTCTAGTACTATGTACAACTGCACTATACCATACATACACACAAAATACCCAGTATATGCGGGGTGTAAGGTTTTTTTTTTTTGGGTAAATTGTAAAGCAGCTGCCCTCGTATATGTATGTATGCGTGCACTTCCCCTCTCATACGGGAGGGGGTGGGGTGGGGGGCCAAGCAGTCAGCGAAGCGCCCTAAGCTAGTTTGGCCCCGAAATATAGCCGAAATTTTCGTTAGGAACCGTCGGTTGCGGGGGTGACAGAGGGGTTTGGGCAGAGGGGGTTTGCGTTGCCATGTGGTGGCCGATGCGGTCTACGGGGTTTTTTTTTTTTTTAAAGAATAATACATCATTCCCGGGCATTATATGGCCTATACTATTATTTCTATGCCAGCAAATAGGATATATACACATATTATAAAACCTAGCGGAAATGCTATAATACCTATATCGATTTACTATAATCGGGGATCGCAAATATATATATATATATATATATATATATATATATATATATATATATATATAGTGTTCGTCCTTCTATCTCAACAGAAATTTTTACAATAAGAATTTTTTTTGCTGTAGACTCTAGATTTTTACTTATAACTGAAAAGTGAACATATTTTGCAATAGTATTTCTAAAAAAAATAATAGTGAGTAATTTAAAAGATTTGTATAAAATTATTTACTATTTAATTTAGAAACATAGGGGCACGTATTCCCACCTCTTTTATTTATGAAAAAGTGCTTTTATTTTTTATTTTAAAATAAAATGTTACTTCAACTTCTTAACAAATATGAATAGTATTTCTATTTTTGAGAAATTTTCTTATATTTTATATCTAACCTTATATATAAAAAAAAGTAAACGTTAAAAGTAATTTTGACGAAAAATTACTTTTAAAAATATACTAAAACTTTGCTTTTAAAGCAAATTTTACCTAATTTTACATGTTTTGTTAATTATCACAGTAAAATGACAAAATGTTGTTATTTTTACTGTTAAAATCTACGTAAAATTAACATAAATTTAAGATATATTTTTACAGTAATACTTTAGTAATAGTAATTATTTTAATACCTCGTGTTTTTGTCTAATTTTTAGGAATATGTAGTATTTTTAATATTTGCACTATAATTTTCGAATGAACAAACTTTAGGAACATGCAATTTTTACTATTTAATTTGTAATTTAATAGATGATCCAAAACTAGAAAAATATACAGTGTGTATTATTTAAAAAAAGTAAATTTTAGTACACTTCTTATTGGTATATTCAAAAGTTTTTCAAATTTCTAATTCAAGTCACTGCCAAAAACTTTTTCTTGTAAAACGTTTTACGTTATGTTACTTTTTGCGCAAACTTACTGAATAATCATAGTAATTTCACTATATTTTTTTATAGTAATTTTATCATTTTTTTTGTTGAATTTAAAATTATGTAAATTACATTGTGTGTACACACTAAGAAATTTTTTACCAAATTCTACACCAAAAATATTCTATATAGGTCCACCCGCGCTAGTGTAAATATTACCAGTGTCAGGTTTGGTAAAAATGTTCACGCATATGTAGTAAAATAATTAACGAAAATATGGTTGTACATTTACAAGTAATTGTGTAAATTTTACAATATTCTTGGAAAATTTTTACCATAATTGAGTGTTAAATTTAACACTATTTTTATTGAAATATACACTTAACTAATTATAATTTTACCAAAAACAAAGTAAATATGTACACAATTTTTTGTAATAAATTAACTCGTACGTGTTAAATTTACACATATTGGTGAATAAAATTAACACCGTAAAAAGATCTTCTACAAATTTTTGTGTAATAATTAACCAAATTCATTGAATGTAATACACCGGAACGTGTATATTTTATGTATTTTGTTTTGTAAAATTTAACACAAAAGGGTGTAAAGGATTTTTCGCAGAAGATTTTGTTGGTGGAAACGCAGATTTCACATTTCAATTGACTATACGCAGCAATGGTGTAATAATATACCTGGTATCCAGATTTAGAGCCAGTTGAAATATTTTTTTAATTTATTAATATAAAGAAATGCAATTTTTTTCAAGTATATTTAGTTAGATATATGTATATCATATCCGGTTTGTCCGGAAGTAATGTCAATTTTCTAATTTCAGGCGGAACAACATGTATAAGATACCTATATATATATATATATATATATATATATATATATATATATATATATATATATATATATATTCAACAGTGATTTATTGCATAGTACTATAGAACATAAGAAATTTAATACCATTTCCGGTAAAACTAGATACAATATTTTTATATTTTTCATTACATTTTATGTCCTCTATGTCTAGTACGTTTGTGTAAATTTTCATTGCTTTATATAAAAAAAATTAAATGATTTCAACTGAACTTAGATATGTATAGACACTTGGTATATATGAAGTGCTGTGTATCTCCATTACAAATGTGAAGTCTTTGCTACCTCAACAAAAGCTTCTATGAATATAACTGTTTCTGAAATAAAATAAAATAAAATATTTTGAAAATCATTTATTTATCAAAAAATAACATAAAAAAATATTCTAAAATTTTTTAATAACAATATTAAGTATATAATTTTATGTAAGTGAAACCAAAAAAACATGTTTCGGTACAATATAATATTTGTTGTTATATTTGCAAATTTCTGAAGGTTCTTTATAATATAAATGTTGAAAATCTACTATATTTTATATTCATCGTCATTATTAGGAGATAAAATATAAGCATGCAAATTTTTATCAAATATTTCTGTTGACCAAAGTTTTGTCACAAAAAAAATTATATTTTCTAAAGAAATAATATTAATGATTTGTTCAAATTTTGGTAAATTACTGAAGTTTACATTTGTTACTATAAAATAATTTATTTTATATTCATATCCAAATTTTATCCACTTAAAACTTTGAACGTCAATATTTAAAGGTATATCTATATTCGATGTTATAGTAATTTTATATTCATAATCAATCAACGAAATAGTGTTATTTGGACCATATGTAAATATTAAGTTAACATCGGTATTCCAACAAGAGATCATCTGTTCTTGATGCCTTTGCGCCAAAGATTTACATAAATGCTTAAAATTATACAAATTATTACATAATTTTTTGAAATAATTATGTTTTCCTTCAAATCTCATGCTCCAAGTATAAATGAGTGGTCCCATTTGCTTAATAATACTTGAATAGTGCACCATCATATGATGTTTAGGCAATAATTTTACACCATATTCTTTTACTAGTAATGAATGATGATTATCAACAAATAATTCTAAATCAACTAAGTGCTGTACGGAAACAGTAGGAGAAAATGCAATTGATATAATTTTTAATAATAAAATAATAATATTCCATTTACTTTTCATTCTATCATCATTTAAAAAATCGCATAAAATTAACGGCAAATATCTAATTAACACCCATGCTTGACATGCTCGTTGCCCGATAAGACTACCAGATTTGTCAATAATTATAGGACTTGGTTTTTCATTTACATTAAGTGAGCCATAATCAAAATATTTTATTCTTTCATTTATAATTTCAAGTTTTGTAATTTTTAAGTTAATCATATATTTTATAATTAATTTTATTTCATATTGTACCACACCTTCTAATATATCGTGCATTATGTCAACATTTGGGGCATCACAAAGTTTAAAAAATGAAAGGTCATTTAAAATGCGTCTTTCTTTAATACCAAAAACATTATTATCATTTGTTGCCATTAACGAATGATTTTCGTAACTTTCATTTGTTCGCAAAATTATTTTTGGATCAGATTCTTTAAATATTATTTGAATATCGTTTTTTTCAATAAGACAATGACGACAAAAATAAGTTGCTGAAAAGGATTCAACCATTCCAAATACTTGATTCCCACCTAAATTATCATATGAGATACCACAGAGTGTACCATGAAAAAGTGTACCACCAAAAGAAATACCATCAGTTTCAAGAATTTTTATATCATTAACAATTGGTTGAAAAATTTCATTAAAACTAACATATTTTAAATCAATAGCATAAAATAACGCCAATAAGTGAATGTGTCTTAGTTCTGAATTTAAAAAAGGAGGTAAATTACGTATAATAAAATATAAAGCACCCATTTTATGAGATCCAGTTTTGGAACCTAATGGGTTTGTAGTTTCAAATTCGTCATAATACAACTGAATCTGAAAAGCAAAAGAATTATTTTTAAATAATTTATTATTTTTAAAATATAAGCCATCATTAATATCTGTAATAATATTTTTATGCTGATACTTATTATTCTTCATATAATTAAAAAATGATTCGTTACTTAATAAATATTTTAAAGTATCTAGAATAGGTATGTACATAAATGTACGTGAAATATTAACTTCTTTATAATTTTTTTTTGATGAGTCAAAATTTTTTTCTCTGCGAATACCAATACTTATTTCTTTTGGTTGTACAATTTTACTTCGAATATATTTATCTCTTTTATAAATCGTATTATAGCTTTTTAACATTGTTTCAATATTATTAAAATATGCACGGGTACTACTAGTAACATGATTTTCTTTTTTTGTTTCTAAGTATTGAAGAAAATCTCGAAATATTGAAGAAATAAATGAAATTACATTTTCATTAATTCTTTGACTTACACTTTTAGGCAAATTTAACCGATTTAGTAGTTTAATAAAGTCTTCATATAATTCTTTGTTATTATTAATAATAATTTCTGAATCATTTTGATGCAAATAAAATTCAGAGTTAGGTTCAGCATTCGTTAAAACAAAAGGTTCGTAACAAGTTTCTGTGTTTCGAGAATTAGTATAATTCTCACTTTTAAAACATTTCAGAATATGTTTCCTAAAACCACTAAATGTATGAAATACAGAATTACAATAAAAATTTCCACATTTTAAATTTAAATAAGAACCTTCAGAAAAAGCATGCCTAATGCGCAGATGTTTAATTAGTGCATACGGTGACATAAAATTTCTTTTACATCTAAAACAATTTACGTTCATTTTTATAATACTGAACTATTTTAAGTTAAATATAAAGGAACTCTTAATTGAAATTAAATTAAAACATATTCAATAGTTCTACTAATTAGATAAACGTGTTAATAATTCACTCATTTTTGGAGTAAATTTAATATTTTGGTCGTCAATTTTATAAAAGTAGTATTGGATAAATTTCCAAAAACTACTTAAATTATGGTCATACTCAATTTTAAATACCCAGTGTGCTTTGAAAAGTACGTCAAATGCTTGTAATGATGAACCATTTATTGGAATAGCTTGTCCATCAATTATTAAAGAATAATAATCAATCGCTGAAATGTTAGGGCCTTTTGCAATGAGAAATGGTTGCTTCGTCTTTCTGTTGGTAATGTATTCTTGTAAAGGAATATTAGTCTGAAAAAAAAAATCTGTTAATAATTTCATTGAATACAATAAAATTTAAATTTAATGCAAAAGAATATATAAAACTTACTTCACAAAATACAATCAAATTATTAACATTTGATAGTTGTTTCCCTCTAACTCCTTTAATTCTACCTTTCGCTGTAGGAGGCAGCATGTGAAGCAGAGCAAACATTACACGTGTGTAAATGTCCCACCCTAAAAAATGCAAATAAAGAAAAGTAAATGTATATAATTTTTTTTAATGTTAAAACTATACCAGCAACAGTTTCCTCTGGCAATACTCTATCATCTGTATTCTCAATCACATTTCGGTAAATTATAAAAACTTGATTGCTAATTTCTTGCAGTTTTATAGCAAAATTTTCGTTAACTTCTGGATATAGTAAATTGAAATCTTGATTAATCTAAAAATCAAAGAATCAAATTATATAATATAATATATATATACAAAATTACTATAAATTATACCAGTCCAGGTGTATCTAAGAACCTTGGAAACAATTGAAATATGCTTTCTGGATTTATTAGTTTTCGGTAATTAAATGTCATTTTCATTTTTTCAAATATTAATTCTTCTTGTTCCGGAAATATAGCATTCTTTAAAAAATCAATGTTCGTTTGAATTTCTACGTCGACTTCTACTGAAATTTTAGAATGTTCTATTTTTGATGTACTGGGAGTGGAAGTATGGTCTACTTTTCTTTTCTTATTTCTATTTTCTTCATTATTTCTTACAATTGTCCTTAACCGCCAAGATAAGTAACCCGACGAATTGACGGGATCATAAAATGTTTCCTATACATATAAGATATTCAATATAATTATTTAAACTTTTCCAATACTTTTTAGAGCACAAAATTATCAATAAATTGATAAAAAAATCAATAAATATAATAAATAATAGTAGTAATTATTAATCTTTACTATAATGTAATGAACAATGTTTTAAAAATTATACTAAATAATATGAATACTTACGTAACCATATTTTGTAAATGGATTTTTTAAATTTGAAAAAATGGAAATAATTTTCTGTGCAAAGTCAATTTTAATATTTTTGTGTAATTCCATTCCATATTTGTTTACCATAATATTTACTATAATATTTACTAATTGTCGGCGTGTTTTATTACTTAACATGCCTTTTGTATTATATTCAGTAAATATATATTCACCGCTGTTTGCAATTATAAGATTTTTTAATTCTGTTTCATTTATATTTTCGCCTATTTTTTTTGGTAAGCAGACTGTTGCTGATTCATCTATTGCAGGTATAGTATTTAAATCAGATGAGCAATTACTACTTGGGCTCATAATAGCATTTTCATCAATGTTATCTTGGATCCAATGTAAAATATTGGATGATGTGTTAGAATTTATTGTTAATGTAGAAGAAGGTGTACTTGCTAAAAATATAAAAATATACTATATTGTTTTACTAGAATATTGCACATATTTACATATGTTAACTGGCTCGTTTCTATTTGCAACGCAAACCGTGCAATTTTTATTAGAAGCAATATAAAAATATAAAGTATCTTCTTCTAAAAGGATGCCGTCTGTATCAGTGAAATAAATATCCTCTCCTAAATTTGGAAATTTTTTCTTTGCTACAACATTATTTTTTAAATAATTAGAAAAATATATTTAAAAAAATATTACGTTTAATAGCATAAAATCACCACACTGGACTGGTATAATAATTAGTACCCATAATAAGTAGAAGTACAATAAATTTATGTGTTTAAATATTTAATTTTTATTTGGAAAATTAAATATTTGAATAGGTATGCAATAATCTAACTTTACTCAAATAATTCTAAGACATTTAATAAATTTATAATTTGTCAATTTATGATAATCAAAATCTACAATGTATATATTGCAATTTTTTTTCACTATTTACAATATTTTACATGCATTTTTTCTAAAACACATTAATAATCGAACGCCGCACGGTAAGAAAAAAAAACAGCTCACATGTTTTAAAGAAAACATTATACATTTTGAATTAAAACTGTTAAGTTATCATTTACATTCTAATCTAGTAAAATGAATGTTTACAAAACCAAATATAAAAGAAACCGATAACCCAAACACCATATAACATAAACACCCCATAATGTAACAATTACTATTTGTCACCTGCTTTAATATAAACTTTTTGATAAGACGAAAACGTTTAGAATGTTATGTATACTGACTCTTCATATAGCTGTTAAAGTATAAACTACTATATATATATATATATATATATATATATATATATATATATATATATATGTATATTAATAAAATATCTCTACAATATATTTGGCTTGTGCTTTATTTAGTAGAAATAAAAACCCATATCCCTAACAAAAAAAATATACCTATAATTAAAGTTGTAATTAACTAGAAAAAGTATTTAGAATTCTCAAATTCGATATAAATGTAACAATTTTTAATATTGCATTCTTGCTTAAATTGTAGCACTTTGTAAAATGTGGAAACTACAGTAAAACCTGTCTCGTTTACATTATATATTAACTTTATTGCTATTAATAATAAAATATAATTTAAAAATAAAATTTATATTAATTAATATTAATATGAAAATGTAAATAACAAGCTATAAAAATTAATTATTTCCATCAATAATAATAAAATTAAATTTAACAAAAACAATTATATTATAATAAATACGAATACGAAATAATTCTCATTTTTATAGACGACTTATTGTTCATTCTTACCGTGCGATATACTACACGCCATCATGAATTTTAGATTACAAATGTAGTTATTTCAAATATTACATGTTTAATATAATAATAATTTTATAATTAATAATATACATGAACTTACCCAGAGTAACAAAGTCTTGGTAGTCTGCTTGTTCCGCAATTACCATCCACTTTATATGTCCATTAAAATTTAATTTAAATGTAATCATTTTTCTTAAGATGTTAACACAATGCACTCTCACAATACAGTAAATCACCAATCTTATAAACTCCCATGATACGCAACTTGCAAAGACAGACAAAATACACTTTTGCGTGTACAGTATACCAATTTCAGTGGTACAATACACCAATAACTAAGGTAAATGTTATCATTATTGTGTACATGCATGATATATACACTGACGATTGTATTATTACTAATAAATGTGTAAAATAGATTTAATTTTCATAATTATTTGTAAAAACACAAAATTGTACACGGAACGTTTTATACCAAAATCAAAACTTTACCAAAAATGATATTTTACGAATTTTAGTGTTGGTTTTTACACTGAAGCAATGTACCACTCCATTTGGTAACTTTACCACTCCAAAATTTCTTAGTGTGTACATGATTGAAGAGTAATCAAAATTCAAACTGTCGTAAATAAAAATAATAAAATAAACATCTTAAAAAGCTTAAATTTATCTATACTAACTAATGCATAGATAACTTTTTTTTCAAATGTTCAAATACCTATTTGTTATTTCAAAAATATATTTGGGAAAAAGAATCACCTGCCCCGTTTTTGACTCTTGTCTTATCAGATGATTCAATTAAAACAAAACCAAAAGAAGCAGATAAAAACACGTAAGAATAAGAGAGAGAGAGAGAGAGAGAGAGAGAGAGAGAGAGAGATACGAACCGAAGTAAATTAAAATTAAGCAAAACGAACATTTGGGCCATAGGAACGCGCGCTGGCACGAGCCATGAGGTAAGAGTAGCACACCCTGTAAATATATTTTAAGCAGGGCAGGTGAACATATTATATAGCCAGTTTTAAATACACGGCCTGTATAATATACCTATATACTCTTATATCGTATATCATACACTTCACAAGATTGTACTTTTAAATTTACAGTCATGTTCGGAATTTACATTGATTGAGAATTATTTTCGATTTATATATCAGAGTAAATGCTGGCTGCAAGGTTTTTCGGTTCTTTGAGCACTACACTGTTATAAATTTTATTAAATAAACCAAAATTACATATATTGCATAATTGTTGACAAATTAACTTTGTGGAAATATTTAATATTCAAAAGGTTTGAAATAAAATAACTTTGTAAATCTAGTGAAAATTTACAAAGTTATTTTATTTCAAACCAAAATTACATTAGGCTTTTCTTTACAAACAAATCAATACTGATAAATGTATCAATAAAGTTTCCAACATTAAGCTACTATAATTTTATGACGCTCGTCTAAATAAAATTAGATAAAACAATTTATTTTTGTGAAAAAGATGTAAAAAAAAATGGTATAAAAATAACTCGTATTATGAATCAAATATTTTTTTCTTGTTTTATTTTTGGTCAGTGAATCGCAAAACATTACGAATATGAATGATAATTCAGTCGAAATTTCAGTTGATCACAAAATTGCCGTAAAAAAAAGCAAAGCAATTCATTGATAACGCTCTGTTAAATTTGGAGACATTTTTGACCCAAACTGTTGTTTACTATGGATAACAGATTTATATCACTTACAAACAAAAAATATACGTAGTACACCCGGCAAAAAAAAAACAATATTGACTATTTCGTCAGTTTAAAAGATACTGCACTCTAAAAACAAAATAGGTACGTAATTTTACTTATAAACCATGTGATACTTTGATGTCCAGTATTTCTTAGGTATAATTTTAACATAATATCAGAACTATTACAAACATTTATATCAACGGGATGGTAAAATACATATATGTAAAATTTGTTTAGTTCTGTAATATTATTGTTAAAAAATGTATTTTTAAATAATTTAAGAATTTATATCGACAATATGTAATTCTACATTAAATATGTGATGCAATTTGCAGAAAGTAAGCAATTTTACATACTTATTAGGTTATTTTTACTTACTTTATGTGATTATTATGAATTATATAAAAATTATAGAATTATACCGAATATTTATAGTAAAATTTTATTATTATTTTTTCGTAAGTTTGCTATTTTTATTTTACAGTGAATATAATAATTTCATATTTTATGTCAAGAATAATTAATAACAAATTTCTGTTTTGTCTTTTATATTTTTAGTGATTTTTTTTTTTAACTTTCTATAAATTTCTATTTACACTGAAAAATATATTACTTTGAAACTAACTTATTTGCTATTAATTCAAAAGTTAATGTACTTTTAATCTGTAAAATTTTTAAAATTTTTAAAATAAAAAAATTATTAATTTGTCTATAGAACGCAATATTCAAATATAAGCTAAGAAAGAAAAAATAATGGTTAATCATTAAGAATTTTTCGATCTGTATCGCAAAGTACGTGACATTCGGTTCAAATTTCCGATAATCATATTGATTTGTTCGTGAAATGTTTTATTTATATCGAACAAAAAATTTGTATGATGGTATTGGTTGAATTTGTAATACGATGAAAAATGATATTTATTAAATTTACTTTTGATAATTAATTCATTCAGTAGATTTGGGAGGTATATCATACTTTTAAGATAACCAGTTCTTTGTAAATATTAAGAACAAAATTATAATCATAGTAAAAAATTTTTTAGATAGATCTGCTATTACTCAACATGCATTAGAATATCTTTATGATGTGAAATTCGAAGGTACTGTAATAATTGCAAGACTCAATCAATATTAACAGCAGATTGATAAGTGAAGCAATCGAAATTTATAAAGAGAAAAATTAACATCAATCAGTGTAAATAAAATTTAGATTCATTTAATTAAAAATTTATAAATTTTATGATCTAGTTACTTATTTCGTTACCTAATAATTTGTTTCTATGTCCTGTTTACTATTTTTTTTCCTGTTGAAGACGTACGTTTGAGTAAGTTTTAACATCGATTATTAATAAATATTAATACAGAATTATAACCTAAAGCCGTTTTATTTTTAAAGACGTTTTTAAATCGTTTTATTTTCTACAAAATACCTAATTAATTGATTGATTGATTGTTATTAGGTATTGCAATGAAAAATCATATACTAGTCAAATTTATCATATTTAAATATAAAAGAAATAAATTATTGTCTTACACTTTTATTTTTGTTATTACAAATTTTTATTTATATTTTTCTCGACTTAATTTAGTAAAATTTCGATTTAATAAAGTAAAAATCTGTAATAGTACATATATATGTACTTTTCCATCCCGTTGGTAATATTATATTACATAATGTTTGTAATAATTTTGATATTATGTCATAATGTCTCGTGGTTCGTGAATAAAATCGGTGTAGCCGAGGTGGGCCATCGGTAGGGGGTCTCTTATTCTGGGTGTCCGACTTGGGCATTTTAATCCCTTACGTTGTAGATGTCCTCCTCCTCCTCGGCCTTGGAGTTAGAGATTAGTATTCTTTTAATAACCGAAGCGTGAACATCAATTACATATTTAACTTTTACTAATAATGGAAGTAAATCGCATATTCAGTGAGAAGGGCCGTGAATTGCTAGTTATTAACAATTTTAAGTTTTGTGTATCTACAACAACAAGCGATGGAATACGATGGCGGTGTACAAATAAAAAAAATCGATGTACTGCTAAAGTATATACAACTCGCGAGTTTAAAATAATAAATTGTAACCTACTTCATAATCACGAAGAAGAATTAAACATTGAAAGGCAGGCGCTAAATAATAGTGTCAAAAGGAAAGCAGTCACCGACCTTAATGAAAAACCGTCCAAACTAATTCATTTGGAGCTTCAAAAAAACTTTAGTGATAAGCTAACTTGGAATAATATTGACCGTGTGCGGAAAAATATGGGGGCGTGTAGACGCAATGTTGTTCCAAAGTTACCAAAGTCGCAAGATAAAATATTTGATTCTTTGTCGACTCTTAACCTAACAACAAATAAAAATGAAGAATTTTTATTAATAAATAATAAAGAAAATAAACTAATAGTGTTTTCATGTGCGAATAAATTGGAATTTCTGTGTTCAGTGGATACAATCTATATGGATGGTACATTTCAATTTTGTACTAAATATTTTATGCAATTTTTTACTATTCATGGGCAAAAAAAATGGTCAATATGTTCCCTTAGTTTTTTGTTTGCTGCCATCCAAAAATTCAGGCACTTATTTTAATTTATTTGTCCAGTTAACTTCGAAATGCAGTGAAAAGAATTTAATATTTAAACCGAAAAATATTGTAATTGATTTTGAAATCGCTATCCACACTGCAGTAGTGAAAATGTGGTCAGATGCAGATTTCATCTCTGCCAAGCATGGTTCCGGAAAATACAATCCTTAGGACTTTCAAATGAATACAAACGAGAATCAGAAATTGGAAAACACTTGAAATATTTTTTTGGACTACAATTTTTAAACCCAGAAGAAGTAGGCGACTGTTTCGCTTTTGATATTATGTCCAAGTGCTTTAATGATGGTAGAGTCGTTAAATTCCACGACTATTTCGTAGATAATTATATAACAAACAATTCATTATTTCCTCCCCATATCTGCTGGGCCTGTGCATCAGCTAGTATGTGTCGCACAACAAATTCGTGTGAAGCATTTCACTCCAAATTTAATAGTAGCTTTTACAATGCCCACCCAAATTTATATGTCTTTATCGAAATGCTAAAAAATGTTCAAACAGAATCGTACATAAAAATAAATAGTGCCAATAAATATATAAAGAAACTTCGCAAGGAAGCATTACTTAGGCAGCATTATATCGGTGAAATGCTAAAAAAACGGGAAAATAATGATATTACTGCGTTAAATTTCGTGCAGTTAGTGAGTTACAAATATGCTCCTAAAAGTGAAACCTCATAACTTCATATTATTTTATATGTTGTGTAAATATTTTTTGACAATGCATATGTTTATATGTTAACTTTATGACTGATTTTTTTAATAAAATGCGTTAGATATATTTTATATTTTGTGTAAATATGTTTTGAAAATGTATATGTTTATGTTATCTGTATGACTGATTTTTTTTAATAAAATATATATTTCATAAATTTAGAATTTTTATTAAGATCGCCTATCATAATTTAAATTTAAAAATAAAAACAGGTACAGGTAGAAAAATGCCCAAGTTGGACACCTTTACCTACCCTTACGATTGCAAGGGATTATCTCAGGTACAATGCCCACTTCGGCTGCAGCCAATAAAATTGCATAATTTTTTTTTAGAGTATATAAAATTTTACTAATATTTTTTTTTTGTAATTTTGCTAATTTTTTTACAGTGTAGTATTAATTATAGTAGATAAAGTTACATTTTTTTGGAATGCATACTTGTATATATAAGAAAAATTCCTTAGCAGGCTGAATACACAATTTTGAAGTCAAAATTTGTTTTTATCGCGGAATGCTATATGTTTGTGTGTGCCAGGGAAAAAGTTTAAAAAAAATACACTGAGCTGTCAAATTTACTATATGTTGTTTCACATTATCACATCAAATCGATCATCGCTAAGGTTGAAAACGCAACAAGTGTACAT
Source organism: Clivina fossor (assembly GCA_963966155.1). NCBI lineage: Eukaryota > Metazoa > Arthropoda > Insecta > Coleoptera > Carabidae > Clivina > Clivina fossor. Next base: position 9,182,718 of record OZ014569.1, on the reverse strand, counting down.
ATATACACACACAAACTCACACACACACACACACGTGTCCAGTACGAGGCTTACATATCCCATACACTATTTAACAAGAGGATAATTGTTGACCGTCCTGTATATACGTATATAATAGTATAGAAAGGGGTTTTTGACGGTGTACTGGGCAAGGGGGGTGTCCAAGGGGAGAGACGAAAGAATCGGTACGGATGTACGTTTTTCGGGCATGCGCATTTCGGGAAACCGAAAATTTTAACCGAAAAATATATTACTTTTCGATGTCGGGTTTTTTCTCTTCTTTCTTTAGTATTTAACCCCCCCCCCCTCCTTTCCCCTTATTTTTGCAGCTACTAAAGCCGTTTTAATGAGTTATGATAATTGGTATGTAATGAGTTTTTTCTTGTTGTTTGTTTGTTTGTTGTTATTGGTGCTTAAGTACGAATGACTTTAAAGACGATTTAGTGAGAATGACTTTTCAATTTCGATAATGTAATTATGAGAAATGAGTTTTTTCGTTTTGTTCGAAATGTTGTAGAGATGAAGCTTCTTTCGATAAAAACTATTTTAGGATTAGATTCTGTTTAATTATTTATATAAAAATAACGTTTCGACGAAACTGAACGCTCGCCTTCATCAGTACAAAATTTATCAATGTCATTAAAGTAAATAAACAAATAAAGATTTAGTTACTTATTTGTTACGTTTAGTAACTTGTTTCTATGTTCTGTTTATTTACAGTAAATAAACAGAACATAGAAACAAGTTACTAGGACTAGGTGATATTGACAGCAGATTTGAAATTTATAAAGAACAAGATTAGAAGTATATGGGTAAACCCATATATAGACTACTTTGACATTATCACATAAATGATAAGAAATAGGAATAAAAAAATTTTTCATCGAAAGTTGGCAACATTGTATTTTGCTAATATATAATATTATAGGCGCTAAGAGTATCTTCTGTAAAAATTTCATTAAAATCGGATAAATAATGCGGGCATAACAAATTTTTAGAAAATTATAAAAAAAAAATTTCGGAAAGTTGGCAACACCGAATTTTAATAAAATTATAATTTATGTGGACACTAGGAGAAACTTTTCTGAAAATTTGATCAAAATCGGATGAATAATGTAGCCACAATGAATTTTTTAAATTTTAGTAATTTTTTTCTCGGTAAGATGGCAACACTGTATTTTGTTAAAATTGCATAACTTATGCGGGCACCAGGAGAATCTTTAGTGAAAATTTGATCAAAATCCGTTAAATAAAATGGTCATAACAAATTTTTAAAAAAATTTTCTCAGAAAATTGGCAACACTGTACTTTGTTGAAATTATGTAATTTATATGGATACCAGAAGAATCTTTTGTGAAAATTTGAACAAAATCGGTTAAACAACATAGCCGTAATAAATTTTTAAAAATTTTAGTAATTTTTTTCTCAGAAAGTTGGCAACACTGTATTTTATTAAAATTACGAAATTTATGTGGGCACTAGGGGAATCTTTCCTGAAAATTTGATCAAAATCGGATAAATCATGTAGCCACAATGAATTTTTATAAACTTTAGTAATTTTTTTCTCGAAAAGTTGTCATCACTGGAAAAAACCAAAACCACATGACCATCTTGGGCACTAGACAAATTTATCCTGAAAATTTCATTAAAATCGGTTGAACCGTCTAGGAGGAGTTGCGATCACAAAATTTTGTCTGAGGACCGAGCGAGCGAGCGAGCTGACGACGCACATCTATACACCCACACAAATTAAGTTCAGATTCGTCATCTAGAGGCTATATGAAGGATTTCTATACACAATTTTTTTTTTTTTGAAAATGTTACAGACAGCGTACCAAACGCTATACTACTTTTTCCTTGCAGTCAAAGTAGTAAAAAGATAACATCAATCATTGTGTAGGGGCACTGATTTATATAAAATTTAGCTTCCATTAATAAGGAATTTATATAAAAAAAAAATATATGATCTAGTTACTTATTTTGTTACCTAGTATCTTGCTTCTATGTTCTGTTATTTATTGTAAATATAAAATAATTAAACATAAACAGAATGAGTTTTGAAAAATATTTTACTGTGTTAATAAGGAACAAGTTCTGCTATTCTGGTTATCACACTTAAATGTAACGATCTTTAGCTTGGCGACTTAAATAAATTTTAATAGTGTAATTCTGAACATGCATGCTTTTTCAATTTAAAGAAATAAAATTTAAGGTAAAGCGTATATTAATAATTATTTATAATCTATGTTTCGACAAACCCAACCTCCATCTTTATCAGGAAAATTAATACGAATGACATTTACAGTAAATAAACATAACATAGAAATAAGTTAAGTTCTAGATAATATTAATAGCAGATTGATAAGTGATTGAAAATGTCGAAATATTCCGAAGATTGATTATAAACGATTTATTTACTAATTTTGTTTATTTCTTGACATAATAATCGGGGTTGAGATTTTATATATAATAATTCACGTTCGACGAATTCAAAATCCGTCTTCATCCGGAAAACTGATACAAATGACATTTATAGTAAATAACAGAACATAGAAACAAGTTAAGTTCTAGATAATATTAATAGCAGATTGATAAGTGATTCAATAGAAATTTATAAAGAAAAAGATAACATAAATCACTGGCTTCCATTAATTAAAAATTTATATAAAAAAAATTATCATCTAGTTACTTATTTTATTACCTATAGTAACTTGTTTCTATGTTCTGTTATTTACTATAAATGTCATTTGTATCAGTTTTCCGGATGAAGACGGATTTTGAATTCGTCGAACGTGAATTATTATATATAAAATCTCAATCCCGATTATTATGTCAAGAAATAAACAAAATTAGTAAATAAATCGTTTATAATCAATCTTCAGGATATGTCGACATTTTCTCAAAAGATTATTTGATTCATCTCTAACTACACTTAACTATATATGCATTTGTCATCGTATATATGCATATATACTGTGGTATAGTATATGTGTGTGTACCCCTCTTTCGCGGGGTATCTCCGGTTTTAGAGAAACACGAAGCAGAGAGCCACCAGAACAGAGAGAGAGCTCCGGGTATTGATTTTTTCGTAGTCGCGTGCGCGCGCGAGTGGGGTGCAAGGACCCCGAGAAATGGCCCAGGAAGACGTTCGGGGGGCGAGGTATGAGGAATGGTGGGATTAGCGGGGTGGGGGGGAGCGGTGTATAACTTTCCAACGACACGAAGAGAGAGATAGGCAGAGAGAATGAGAAAGAGGCAGCTTTCTAGCCCCCAAAACAACGGAGCATTGCGTGGACCAAACGGCACCCCAAAATTTATATACCGTATACGATGGTAGAGCCCTGGAAACGCGACGTTAGTACTACTTTTGCCTCTGCTTTTTCATATATGGAATTTTTTTCTCTTTAAGTGTGTGTGTGTGTGTGTGTGTGTGTGTGTATGTGTGTAGCTTTGCAACCGTTTCTTTTGCATTTTCGGCTATGCTGTATGGTATATATATATATTCTACTTTGTCGTTGGTTTTTTACATATATACTGGAAATAATGCTTCCCAAGTACTGTTACAATTCAGGGAATGTCAGAATTTTATGCTGGAAAAATGGAAGATTTATAATTCTTTTTAGTTGGAAGGTTATTGACCCAAAATCACAGTAGACAATTTATGATTTTTGAGTAGAGAAAAAGTATCATTAATATTGTTTATTATTCAGTACATGAAGTTGTTTAAATAAATTAACACAGTGTGGTCGAAATGTACATCTGATTTGAAAATAAATAGATGAAGAAAAGATTTTTCTCAAGTTTTTAATTTATAGTAAAAAAAACTCTTTTAACATGTTTCTAAGTTTTGTTTATTTGTATTAGTTTTCCTGATGAAGAAGGACATTGAGTTTCGTCGAAACGTCGATTATTAATAAATATTAATACAGAACTTAAATCTAAAGCCGTTTTATTTTAAGCATAATATCTACATAATTTTATCTAGATAATTCATCTGAGAAATCTTTGTATATAGTTACTAACTACTGTATAATAATGTACATTATAGTATTGGTAACATAATAACCTTTTTCTATATAGGCAATGTAGTAATATAATATCAATATTTTGATACGCTTGATGAAAAAATATCTATTAAATGTAAATACTCTTAAAATACATACTTGAAGCGGAAATAATTTCTCTTCTTTTTATTTTATTTTATAAAATGAACGAACTACAGATGTTTAAGATACAGTTTCCAAGAAATAAAATATTATAAATGTAAAAACAAGTCACAACAACATTGATAATTTGTACTTATAAACATGTAATTCCACATCGTATCTCAATTTTACTAAATTGAAACTGGTCGAAATAAAAAGAAATTACAATCCGAAGTCCATAATTTACTTTTTAACTGTTTTTTGCAACCAAAAGTTGTGTATTTACGTAATTTCGTATCGTATCGTATCGTACGTGGTATCGTAATTTCTCTTTATAATACTTACGTGAAATTCAAAATTACATACGAGCACTTAACACACAAAAAAATGTTAATTGAAATGTTTTAAGTACATGATTAATTAATTAAAAATCTTTATAAAACTAATTAAAAAATAAATTAACAGATATTAGCATGTTGACAGTTAAATTTTCGATAATTATCGGTAATTAACGAAAATTTTAATTATTATTGATGGTGTGTCAATTATTAATCAAAGATATGCGTAAATAGTATTGATTAATTTTATTGAAATTATTTAGAGAGTGGTTTGCGTGAGCAAATATTTCCAAGTCTGAAATAATGAAAAGAGTTTGTGCCATATAATTATGGATACATGACGTAATAGTGTTTCTGTGTATGTATATTATTGTAGAAAAAGCATAATTAAAATTGAAAAACATATACATATATTCTGATTTCGATAATAATTATACATAGTACATAGTTCAAAAATCTTTCAGAACTCAGTATCTAAGGAATCAGTTGGTCATATCTTTCAAATGTATATTAATTACAAAAACTTTAAAATTAGAACCAACCAATCAAAGCTGCCATACTTAGATAATAAGCTTTCTTAAAGACATTTCAAACATATCTAATAAATAATTGATTATAATTGTTATAATTTTTTTTAAAAAAATTTTTAAACATTTATAAATTTAATGGATATACAATGCTATTATACAAGTTTCGGCAAATTTTCAGTCAACATAATGTTAGTTTTTCAATAAAACTGGTCATTGAAAACAAAATCATAGATACACAACGGTCATAATGTGCCGAAAATGCCCGGTAAAACCAAAATAGGTATTCGTGGAATGCGTCATAAATAAAAGTTGATGAAAACTAAGACATGCCCACATCAAAAAACTACAACCCTACCCAATCTGTATAAGGTAGAAAGAGACGGAATAGGCGAGAATATGTTGTTGATAGAGCTTCCCCTCCTCTCAGTATCAAAGGTAAAATAGGTAACTTCAACTTCTTCTTGCAATCGGCGTCATTCTGTTAACATTCCATTACGAGAAGAAAACGATGGAACGCGCTAACAGGCCTCCGTCTAAACATCACAACCGCCTAAAAGAGAGCGAGTGAGAACTTACCAAAATTTCTACCTCTGTCTCTTTCTGTAGCGGCATTTCTCTGCATTTGGACTAGTTTGTTTTTTTTTTGTTTTGTTTTGTTTACGTATTTCACTTTTTGAACTGTGTGAATGGGTTCTCGCGTCTTTAAAGCAAGTTGCACGAACAAATTTACATTCATAAGAAACTTCGTCATCAATGGATGATGAACCAAGTATAGATAATTTCGTTTATCTCTTTTGCGAATGTCTAATGAACGTTTGCTGTTAAAAAGATTTATTTGAATGATTTTGATGGTATACGTATGCCAGTGGACGTCCGATGAGTATAGTTGGAGTGGTATGATTGAGAGGGTGGCTTGCGTGAACGAAAGTTTTCAAGTAGTAGGAATAAAAGAACATGTATGAGAGGAATTATGAATGTGGATGAAGCGAAAGTTGTTTGTTTGGATAGGAATGTTTGGAGGCGACTGATTTCGAGATGATGAAAAGAGTTTGTGCCACACCCTGCTAGGGTACATGGCATGATTGTGTATGTATATAATGTATCTTCATGTTGTAAAATTTGAAAATACTGTAATAATTGCAAGACCCATCAATATTAATCAGCTGGATTGATAAGAGAAGCAATAGAAATTTCTAAAGAAAAATATAATATCAAGGCACTGATTTACATACATACATACATACATACATACACACACAATCACGCCATGTACCCAAAAGGGTGTGGCACAAACTCTTTTTATTATCCCGAAATCAGTCGCCTCGAAACATTCCTATCCAAACAAGCAACTTTCGCTTATTTTATATTCATAATTCCTCTCATACATGCTCTTTTATTGCTACTACTTGGAAACTTTCGCTCACGAAAAACACTCTCAATCACTGATTTAAATGTAATTTATCTTCCTTTAATTAAAAATTTATAAATTTCATTATCTAGTTACTTATTTGTTACGTCTAGTTTGTAACTTGTTTCCATGTTCTGTTTATTTACTATAAATATTATTTGTATTTTTTGTTCCTGATAAAGATGCACGTTTATTTCGTCGAAACGTTAATTTATTAATAAATATTAATACAGAATTACAACCTAAAGCCGTTTTATTCTAATATAATAAGTATGTTAAATATGTATTATGTTCAATTTTTTATAAAAAAAAAAATTAGAAACACTTGCTCAACGAATCACAAATTTTCATCAAAAAAATCGTTACAAAAATCACAACCAATCAACAAAAACACTATACAAACTAGTTTTAAAGTTTCGGTAACCCATAAAAAAAATCTGAGCAAATGATATAATAATTCCTAAACGGGAAATGCGGTTTCATTGTCGGATCTCTAATAAATTTCCGGTTACAAGCACACATTTTCCGGTCTATTTTGTCAGAAAAAAAAAAAAAAAACGATGAAAGGAAAATTTTTCGACAATTTCACACCCCAATAAAAGCCTATTGCCCTTTGTACCTCCGAAAATATGCCGTAGTGCGTTTGATTAAAAAAAAAAAAAACAAGAAGGATAGTAGAAATTTATAAATAATAGGTCAATCTATATAAACACAAACGCGGCAAGAGAGAAGCAGGTATATATCAATAGAGAAACCAGGCAACATACACACACACATACGCCATTATCACGATATTTATAAATTATATTCATTCCCTGTTGGGTTCATTTCTCTTATCAGCGGAACAGACAGCGAATGTAGACGCACCATGAAAAATAAAAATTACTCCTGTTATCAATATTCCTTGAAATGAATTCAATTTTCACAGAACTCAGTGGAAAATTTTCAATGTTTACACATTTGACTTTTATTTACTTATGTATTTAGCATACACTGTAAAAAAATAGCGAAATTACAATAAATTTTACTAATTTCATTTTACTATAAACATTCTGTATCTCTGATAATTAATTAATTTATAATAATCACATAAAGTAAGTAAAAATGATTTAATAAGTATGTAAAAAAACTGCTTACTTTCTGCAAATTGCATCGCATACTTAATGTAGAATTACATATTGTTGGTATAATTTCTTAAATTATGTAAAATTATAGCTTGCATATTAATATCTGTAATAATTTATCAAAATATTAAGACTTAGTACATATTTTGTGTAATAATACTAATAAAATATTTTAAGTGTAATTCATTCATTTCAAAATACATCATTTATGTAAATTTAGAAATGTATTTAATTATACCAACAAAAATTTTACTTATTTATGGAAAATTCTTGTCAACTACTAAAGTTACTGAGTTCTCTCACAAGTATATTTATTTTTCTAAATATATAAATTTATACGATAAGTATAAAATCGCAAGCATTAAATATTAAAATAAATATAATGTTATAAAATAAATGCAAACATAAATATGAATTTGGTAGAAACAGGGTTATTCAAATATTATGTTTATTTATATTTTTTTTTTTTTAACAATATCTAAAAATGTGTAACCAAACATAAACGGACATTTTTATAAAATTGAAGGTTGGTTTAAAATATTTACAACCAATAACCGTGTGTTTGCTTATCTATAATAGATAAATATTGATAAATTTATTGCGTACTAAAAATTAAAACTGTTAACATAGTAAAAAATTGTTTAGAACCCACTGTATTAAAATAAAACGGCTTTAAGTTTAAGTTCTGTATTAATATTTATTAATAATTGACGTTTCGATGAACTAAACGTCCGTCTTCATCAGGAAAAATGATACAAATGATATTTACAAGTTATCTATAGTAACTCATTTGTACATTGAGTTTGCCGTTATTATTTTAATTAAAACTATTTATTTATGTTTTATTTTTGTCAATGCTAGTAATAGTAATAATAGTATTGCTATAGAATTTAAAGATCTATTAATTCCATAAGTAGAATTGTTAAATTATGAGATCTTTAGTTGCAAATTAAAATATTAGAACACCTTCTATTGATTAAAGAAAAAAATATTAAATTTTATTTGTATAAAATAAACAACTTTTATAAAGAAAATAAAACGACTTTAGGATTAAGTTCTGTATTATAATATTTATTAATAATTGACGTTTCGACGAATTCAACCTCTGTCAACGGTATAGATCCTTGAGTCGTTTTTTAGTATTTTAAGTACATTCTATAAATACTAAATACTATTTCCAACACCAGTATTTAAAATAGTAGTAAAATAGAGTTCTTTTTTATAAATTTACTACCCAGTTCTGATACTGCATAACTTTTGCTAAAACATTATCGAAACATCAAATCTTGTTTGTGACTTTTGACATATGTAAAAAAATTCCAACACACTCAAAAAGAAATAATATCTACATGTAAAATTCAAATTGTGATGCTTGCTAATAAAAACTTAAAAAAGTATGTATAAGGATGATCCATCTCTGAATGGATATTTGTTTAAAATTAACACATCTATTCCCGTGTATTTTTCTGAAAGAGATCGCAAAACCTGTCTACGGCCTCTTACCAAACGCCAAAGCCCAGAGCGCCGTAAACTATACCAATTTCTCTGGGTCACCCCTTTTCGGCTGTATTTCGGGTGTAAGGAAAAAAAATTATTGGGGAAAAAAAGGAAGGGGTCATTGGCTTCGTTTCCAACCACATTGTTGCACTTTCGAGGGTTTGTTTTTTGGTCATCTCTCTCTCTTCTGCATTACCAATGCAGTTTAACCACCGCAAGAGATTTCTCCTTTCTGTATTTACACTGTAAAAAAATCGACGTACATTTACAAATAATACGTATACAGTCACGCTATGTACCCAAAAGGTTGTGGTAAAAACTCTTTTCACATTTTTTTTTTAATATGTAATAAACTGTGATAATATGTAATATCTCCTGAAACTATAGCTTTCAGCAAAAAATATGTTTCTTTTCGACAGAAAGAAGACACGCCACATAAGATAATATTGTTTAGATTTTTTAAAAACTGACCACCGAAAAAGTATAACCGTAAAACACATCTGTAAATACGAAAAATCTCAAAAATCATGTCAATTTGAGTGTAATATCTCTGAAATTATAAGTTTTAGTGAAAAATAGATAGAGAAAAATATGTTTTTATGTAGCAAAGGTATCAAAAATGCCTTGTCATATTGTGTAATTCTACAGAAGTTGCAATATTATTAAATATTATCTGTAATATTACTTAAATTATTATATAAAAATGCTATTATAATAAAATTTTAGTGCTACATAAGTATGGAAGTATGGAAAAAAATACATAATATTATCTGTTGCAGCACAAATTTACATAAACTTTCGTTAAAATATACCAAAAAAATATATTTTATTTTATGTACTATAATTCCATAATAGTTTTATAAAATTTACAGAATAAATGTAGTAAATTTGCATTACAGAAAAAAATTGTATGATTTTTACTATGACAAAAAATATAATTTTAATAATGTTTCAACAAGTGCCCTACAGCCTTGGTCCGTTCAAGTTATGAAAAAATATATAAATTCACAAACTTTTTTTTAAAGTGTAGTATCGGTTAGATTTATTAAAAACTTACTACCGTTTACATCAACAACTTTAGAAAATAAAAATATTTCATCTATTACCATAAGTAATATCAAATTTTCGAATTGAACAAAATATAGATGATTGTAAAAATAAATTTCGCCAGATTATCTTTGGCCGATAAATTATCGTAAATTTTTTTACAGTGTATAAATATTGTACCTGTTTTGGTGGATGCGAAGGTATCACAAAATTTCGCCTTACTGTGTATTATTTGTGTGTGTGTGTGTGTGTGGATGCTGGTATGACGGCTATATGGTGTCCGTTTAAAAATAGATTAATCAAATACCAAGCGTTTTCGGTTCTCTCTTGCTTTTTTAAAGCTCACCCTATATATGCATGGTGCGTATATATATATAACATAACCTATGTATGCATTTGTATATTCAACTACTTGCTTTTTGAAGAACTACATGGACGTATTTCTTCGTATGCTTCGCTTTTCTTCGTTTTATTTCAGGTCCGTAATCAATTTATCTTTTTTTTTTTTCAACTTTAATTAATATTTGCAAATAGATTTATTTATTTCTATATAATTAATATCCGAAAGGTATAATTGCTTATTTAATGACTCAATAATTAAATTTGTATAAACAATATTTTAATGAAATTATTATTAATAATTAATCCGTATATTATTAATATTACAAGTTTAAATTTAATATTTAAATATTAAATATAAACTAGCATTATTAAATTTAAATTTTTCTGTAGTTTACAATAAAAACTTTGGGTAACAAAAATGCTCCTAATTTTACATAGCATGTAATATTTAACAAAACAAAAAAATTATGTAAAACTAATTTACTTTTTATGCAAAATATTTGTATATCAAAATACATGCAATACTTTTATTACATTATTTCTTGTAAATTTCAATAAAAATTTGGAAAATTATAGAAACAGTATGTAATTTAAATATTTTGGCGATTGAAAATTGATACAGTAATATTTAAGTGCATTAATCACCATTAATTTATTACAAAGAACTAATTAAACATTTGTCTTCAGACAAAGTCAATACATTTTTCTTTATTTTAATTGTTATTTAGTTTATTTATTAACAGTATGTAATTTTATTAGTAATATTATCTGCAACAACTATAAAATCCATGTTTTTTTATTATATATATATATATAAATTTGTTTTTTATAAATTTCCATACTTAATATTTTAAAGTCATTTTACATATAATTTTATAGTAATTTATATAAATTTACAAATATTTATAAATATCTGAAGATACAAAAAATATTAATGGAATAAATATCTGAGCGATGTACATTTAAAAAACAAAATTTTATGAATCATACATTATCGTAATAATAATATCATTCGATGTGCAATTGAAGATATCTATCCTGTCTTCAACTGTCTGATAAGCATCCATTGTTTATTGATACGAATAGTATCTAAATTGTCCTTGCTGCAGGCTTATAGAAAGCACTTCCTTTTGCAAGAAGCCCCATCCTGGAATCCGAGTCTGAAATAATCTAAGTATATAACTGCAATTAATTTTTGTTATTCGATATTTTGAAAAGAAAAATTACAAATTGATAGGATCCTACTTGTTTCAAGTGAAAATAACGAAAAAATGTGTGCAATTTCAATTTCAAGATATGATCTCGTATTCCAAGTTAGTTAAACTAATTAGAATTTGTGTGGAAATGCAAATTTAAGTAGCAATTTTAATATTTTTATTATATACTCGACTGATTTTGAAGAAAATTTAATGATATTTTGCGTCCGAAAAAATTTAATAAGAATAAAAACCAAGTGCTCGGGCATCAGTCAATAGTTTTATTTTATTTTAGTAAAATATGGTTCAATATTTCGACCTCATTGCGGCCATCATCAGGAACATAATATTTATGACAATTGTACCATTACACATTACACATTGACATTTTTTAATTCTAGTTTGAAATATGTTTCATTGAAAATTGTTGTCATTAGTTAAAACTAAATATAAATACGTCAATAATAAAAAATAAATAAATAAGAAATAATAATAAAAACTAGTTAAAATTACAATAAATTAGAAACATATGATTTATGAAACACACGTACGCACACACACATATACGAAAAATTACAATTTTGCAAACATATATATAATAAAATAAAATATATACATAAAAATTTAAGGTTCATGCAAGATGATGGACCATTTGAACCACACTCCGCAGATAAAAACATTTTTTGACTTAAAAAACATTGTCAAACTTTGACAATATGTATTGGTATACAAAAAAAAAAATTTCGACTCAATATACCAAGAGGGCGTAATTAATTATATTTTAGTTAATATAGTAAATATACGTACATATACATATACAATCACACCATGTATCCTAAAAGGATGTGGCACAAACTTTTTCCACTATTCTGAAATCACTTTCCTCCAAATATCCTTATTCAGGCAAGCAACTTTAGCCTTCAATCACATTCATACCTAATACTTCGTCTTAAAATCATTCCTATAAAATTATATAAATTCTTTTTTTAAGGATAAAAATATTTGCCCTATGAAAAAAATATATGATCTACCGAATAGTACCTATGAAAATAATAGTTTACCTATGTATTAAATAATTAATTTATGGTTAGGGTAGGGTAGGTTTAGGTTAGGTTAGGTTACGTTAGTTTAGGTTATAGGTAAAAATATAAAATTTTATAGGTAATATTTGAATTATTCATAGATCATAAAATTAGCATCCTTTTTTTAATAAGAGAGAGAGAGAGAGAGACTTATCAGTCTTATCGGAAAACTAGGTGTATGATTTTATTAGACATACGTACATCTCACTACTGATATGACAGATTAATTTGGTATTATAATGTGATCTTAGCTTAGTTCGGAAAATTTCGTATCGCGTATACATAATTATTTATAATAATTATGACGGAAAGACAGATTTTCATGTCGAAAACTATAGATGCTAATATATGTATACGCAATGCGAGTATTTGTTGGGGGTTGGGGAGCAGAGGGGGTCAATTGGATACCGATACGGTCCTGAAGTGGCCGCTTGCTCACAAACAACAAGTTGGTTACCCTCCTCAGTACATCAGAATAGAGATTGAATTCGTTTGGGGGTTATTTTTTTTTTCTTCATCATATATATAATATGGTGTGTTCCTCGTTACCACGTGGCAAGCCGGTTTTTGACTTCAATAATAAAATATCCGTGTCAATGAGGAGAAAAGAGGCCTCCCCTATTGTTATTACGACCGTGAGGAGGTTCCGTTGGGGGGGGGTTTCCTAAACGTATATGAGGGGTAGAGGGTGGCCAGCCAAGATGAAGTTTGTGTAGAGCGCGCATTTTTCGGGCGACCGCTGAAATAAATTGGCCACTTTGTATATATATAGGCACAGTTCACGTGCATTTTAAATTATTTATGCATTTTTTATGGGCTGTCCATCTGTCCTAAGCCGGTATATACATCTTGGCTACTACCATGTAGTATGTATGTTGAGATTTCTTGTCTCTCTCTCTCTCTCTTTATAATCATTATTTCACATCATTTGTATCTCATAAACTCAATAATGATTTCATCAAAATATTATTTACACAAATAATAATCGCGTTTCATTTTCTTTTATTTCATTTTTATGACATACATAATTTATTTTGTTTGTATTTTTTAAATATTCAGTCATATCTCGGCTAATAACTCTTATTAACGAATAATTTAACTAACGAATTTAATAATGCAAATTTATATTTAATATTCAACATTCAACTTTAAATATTAAATTTAAACTTGTAATATTAATGAATGTGGATGAAGCGAAAGTTGCTTGTTTGGATAGGAATGTTTGGAGGCGACTGATTTCGGAATGATGAAAAGAATTTGTGCCACACCTTTTTGGGTACATAGCGTGACTGTGTATGTACGTATGTATATATATATATATAAAATATAAATAAAAATACGTTACCAACTTTTCAAAAAAAAAATATGTAGATACTTAAAAAAGACAATTTAAGAATCTTATTATTTTATGTAATAATATATTAAAATATATAAATATTTTACATAAAAAGTAAATTAGTTTTAGATAATTTTTTGTTAAATATTACATACTATGTAAAATTAAATTCTATGTAAAATTACATAATAATCCAGGGCATCTGTTTTGTCCATAACTTTTATTGTAAAATTACAGAAAAACTTTTTGTTGTTTATACTGCTACTGCTAAAATCGCAGTGATAAATATAAAAATGTTTAAAAACACTGAGCTTTTATTTGGATTTATTTTGTAAATTTTGTCACTAATTTTTATCTTTCTTTTTCAGGTAAGTTTCAACAATTTTCAATCATAATTCTATAATTAAGTACAAGTGGGTAAGTCAGAAAATATCTTGATAAATTACTCATGTGTAAAAGAAAAACTAATATTTTATTTATAAATCTGATACTATTAGAATAATATTCAAATCAATATTCAATAATCTTTGCAGCTGTAAGACAAATATTTTTTTTTATTATATTTAAAATATAATCCATCAGTATTTGGATCAATTTTCTTAAAGCTTAGATTAGATCAAAATTCTATGAAAATGTCTTACGAAGCGTAAAATCTCATAGTTTATAATTTAAATTATTTATAACTTATTTTTTTGTTGAGTTTTTTATTTAGATTATTTTTTTTGTTGATAATCTTCTGGTAGACAAAATGTCTAATGCAAAATCGTACAACTTTTTTTTACAACAAAATTTATTTATTATAGCAATATATTTCGTTTTATTAAAAGGTTAATTTGCATTCGTAAAGATTTTGTTTTAAAAAGGTCTTTAAACTGAACGATTTGTAATTATACAAAACAACTGATTATTATTCTCGTAAAATATAAATATATCTTCAAATTTTTAGTATTTCATATATATATATATATTTTGTAACTTATTATCAAATCATATAAAAAAAAGGCAAACTGTATTTGAAAATTTTGTAATTTATAATTTACTGCACAAGTATGCAAAAATAAATTCTCAGTATGAAATAATAGAAACTTTATATACAAATATAAATGCGATCAGCATTTTTTCCACTTAACTTATAGGAGTATTATTTATGACTGCAAATTTTTGCATAATATAAAACGATATTTCTGTCATCAATTTTAGCATATTTCGAGATTGTAAATCAATTGAAAGAAAAAAATCAACAAATAAATTTATAAACGCAGTGCTACATATAGTCAGTGACGGATTAAGGTATAAGCTAACTAAGCACGTACTTAGGGCCCACGACAAATAGGACACCTCCTCCCGACAAAAGTACAATTTTTATGACAAATTTGAGACGTTAGTAGCTTAAAGTTGATAAGGAGAGCATCATTAAAAAGAGAACTTCTCAATGTCCATTTTTTTTTTTTGACATATGTTGTTTATTTTATTGAAAAATGCCTAAGTTGTTCTTACTAACAAATTGTGTAAGTATTTTTTGCAGTGAGGTACAATATTATTTGTCTACCTATAAAACATAATCTATAATTATAAGTGATTTTTTATAATTTTGCATTAAAAATAAGTTAAACCATGTTTTAAAAACAATTTCTTTTTTTCGAAAGAAAGTATAACTATTCCTTAAAGATAGTCGAAAGATTCGTTTGAATTGGCTAATTTCTCAATTAAACGCTGCATAAAACTATACATTTTTTTACTCCACAAATAATTATAAAAATAGTTTTGTATCATTCGCTATCAAAGCTGTCTATTCCATATAAAGAAAAGTCCATTTTTACTATTACCTTTTAACGAATTTTTACTCATATAATATTATAAATAATAAATATATAATATATAATTTTTAGAGAAAGGGGGCCCCCGAAATGGAAATTGCTTAGGGCCCCCGAAGAGATTATTCCGACTCTGCATATAGTATATAAGTTTAAATTTGTTATTAATTAAGATTCACTTAAAATGTTTCTGTTTTTTTTTTACAATTTTTTACGCGGAATAACATTATTTTCTGGTTATGTTTTTAATGATATATGAACATGGAAAAAAGCCGCCAGATGTTTTGTTTTTGTTTTAAGGAAGATGCATTCGTTTGCAGAAAATAAAAAGAAATTAAAAACTTAAGGTCAAAATACGCAAAAAAAAAACAAATTAGCTGACAGATAGAGAAATGCAAGCTGCTGATTTTCAACTGACTCTATAATAAAGATATTTGCTTATTTAATTACACAATTTCAGTTATTTCACTTTAGCTTTTTATAATCTTTAATGATACTTGGATTTTCTATAAACATAATGAATTATACAGTGTGTACTAAAAATAATACACCAATATATTAGCTATATACATAAATTTCAGCTTTGAATCTTATGTGTATTTCTTAAATGTTGTATCAGAAATTTTGATCTGTTTAATTTTAATTGATTATTCTTCAATTATGTACATAATGTGTGTACAAAATGTAACGCGACGTGTCTATCTCGTCTTCTGATAAGTTAACAAGAAAAAGTCGTAACTTTCTTGACACACAGCTACACTATAAAAAATGTAAAATAAATTTATGTAGTTTTAACAGTACATTAGCAATTTATAAATTTTACTATCATAATTTATGTAATATAACATTTTTTTTTTAAATACATTCATAGAATATGTAATGTTTTACAGTGTACTTGATTATAATAAATAATTAAAAACGTAGAAAGACTCTTCATAATTACTCGTTAATTACTTTAATACTCATGTTCTGGAAGTATTTCTGTAAAATATTACATAAAATTTTTGTATAAATTTTCTTACTGTGCTAGGAAAAATATATATTTATTTAAATTGAAAATTATTAATAATTTTTCACTTTAATTTTTATCAAAAGTACTTTTAACGTTTACTTTAAAATACTTATAAAGCAATTTAATTAGTTTACTTGAATTTTATAATATTAGTTATAAAAATATATATCAAAAATAGAAATACTATTCATATTTGATAAAAATATTAGTAAAAATTGATTTTAAAGTAAAAAATAAAAGCACTTTTTTATAAACAAAACAGGGCCAATATTTTCAAATCAAATAGTAAATAATTTCATACAAAACTCTCAAAATTATTTATTTGCATTTCAAAAATATTTCTATTATGAAAACCCAAAATGTTTATTTGTGAATGAATAGTAAGAATATTGATTTTAAAGTAATAGTTTTTTTTTTACTTTCGTGCGCACTTGCAATTTTCAAAATAAGTTTATTATTCAAAAACAATCAATTTTCAAATTGATAACTGTTCGACAAAACAATCTAATTTCGTTATTAATATTTCACAAACGTAATTTGCCCATGTCCATTTGCAATTTTAAAGACATTAGATATCATTTTTTTTTTCTGGTCAATTCTACGATATTTCTATAGCATGTGGGCCGGCCGCACAATTCACTTCCTAAAGACAAAATAACTTGTGTGTAAGGGTTTGGGGGGGGGGGGGTTAGGGGATGACATCAGTACAATTGTTTCAAACGAGAAACCGATTACGAATTGATGGAAACGAACCTTTAGATAATGTCAAAACAGTCGCGGAAATCCAGACATATGTGAACGCGAATGTTTGTACGTATCTGAGCGTGTGTGTGTGTTTGTCGTTCAATAACCCCGGTTATTCATTGGTCAGCAAATGAACTCCCGAGAATCCAACACCGCGTACGCGAAATAATATAGTCTCTTTTTTTATTAAGGCTCATTCACAGCTCTGGTTTAAATTTTACATATAGTTTTTACTTATCAAAATGTAGGATTACAGGTGAATCGCTCTTAACTTGTATTAGGCTACGTCATTAAGTTTTTGTCACCTTGTGACGTCAGTCACTGGTATGTTTAAATGAGCTTTCAAATCGAAATGAATTTGTCTCAGCTAGGTCTCAAACGTAATAGAAGTAATGTCCTAATATAAACACAGTGTATTATATTAAAATAAGACGGCTTTTCGTTATAGTTTTGTATTAATATTTATTAATAATTGACGTTTCGACGAACTCAATGTACTTGCGTTGTCTTCATCACAAAAACCGAACATAGAAACAAGTTATTAAGTAACAAAATAAGTATTAAAATATTAACGGCTTTAGGTTGTTAAAGTTCCGTATTAATATTTATTAATAATCGATGTTTCGACGAACTGAACGTACATCTTTATCAGGAAGTAAATAAACAGAATATAGCAACAAGTTACTAAGTAACTAGTGGAATAGTATGATTGTAAGAGTGGTTTTGCGTGAGCGAAAGTTTCCAAGTAGCAGGAATAGAAGAGCATCTATGTCAGTATGAATGCGGATGAAGCTAAAGTTGCTTGTCTAGATAGGAATGTTTTGCAGGAAACTGATTTCGGGATAGTGGAAAGAGTTTGTGCTACAACCTTTTGGGTAAATGGCGTGATTGTGTATGTATGTATATTAGGACGGTCCACAAAAAAACAACATTTTTTTACGTACCGAGTACTTTATTAAAACTTCATTAAAAAAGAAATTATTTGACTCAAGTTTCGTCAAAAAATATTGGCTCGTATTCTCATCTCATTAATAAAAGTGATTTTTGCCAAAAGTGCTTAAAATTACTTATTAAGGACTTTATAATAGTTTATTTAAATTTTATAAGACCAAATATAATAAAAATGATCAAAAATAGGAAAACTATTCATATATGAGCAAAAAATTATTTTGAAATGAATGATAAATGCACTATTTCACGAAAAAGTGAGGTGAGAATACTGGCCATTGATATTAACCCGTGCCCCACTCATGTTAAAATTTAAATGGAGTTTAAGTTTAACATAGGTTTTGGACAGGCTTTGCTCAACGATTTTAATATTCTATTGTGAGAAATTTTATTTTTATAGAATTTTTTTATTTCTGTGCATTAAAATTACTTGATATTTAAAATCTCGTAGCTTCTAAACTGGAAGCGATGTAAATACAAGTTGTAGGAAATTTTATTTTCTATAATCTTATTTCTATAGAATTTTTTGATAAAATGAATATTTAAGCCCAAATATGCACTAAATATAGAAACATTTAAGTTTAACATTTTTTTTAATCACTTATCCAAATTATCGCCGGTGTTCGAGTTTATTGAAACCAATTTAATTTTTGTTTCTTTAATTTGTGTATCACTGTACAAAAAGATTCATATGTCGTGTTTCATATTTTCAATTTCGTATTTCATATTTCATGTTTCACGTTTCTAGTTTCTCTGGTGTATGGCTTAGCTTTAGGATCACGAAATTCGAGTATTAATTAATTAATTAGGTTTTAATGTATATATATATATATATATTACTGATTATAAGTACTGACAGTAATATTGACCGTGTAAGAATTGTAACCTAACAAGCGGTTAGCGTATATTTATCAACTTTACAGGAGCGTGCGTAAAAGTAGTCACCAAACACTTATTAATTTAATCTTTTATTAAATATAATAACATAAGAACACAAATTATGAAATATACAAAAATACAGAAAAAACGAAATATATCTTAAATTACAAATATAAACTTTAAGCGAACTAATAACTAATAAACTAATAACTAAAGCGATCTAGAGGCCTCTGGCACTCTATGCGTGACTTAACTAAAAAAAGAACTTAACTAAAGCGAAGGCGGGCGTGAACTGAACTGACTGCAACCGAGAGAAAAACATACTTCTTTCTCAAAAACTAAATTGTTATCTTTTTCGAAAGATACAGCAAAAAATCTAAAATACTTCAACATATTTCTAAGAAATATCTTGAAGTTTGTCAAGTGGTTTGCAGCGAACTCTGATATATATAAATCTGTCACTAGGGCAAAATCTAATAGATACAAAAATTATGTAGCTTCAGAAATATGTATCAAGTTACAACACATGGCTTATACCTGCCCTATTACAGAATTCTTATGCATGGTTACGTATTTTTGTGTACATTTATGTACACTGCAAAAAAATCCATGTAGTTTGTACATAGACAAAATTTTTTTTCAGGTTTTCTTGTCTATTCTTATGTAAAGATAAAACTGAAACCTTAGCTGTGAATGAGTCTTTGTCGGGACATATTACAAGTGCCCGGGGGAAAATTGGTAGTGCTTAGTTCGCGAAATTTACCACGAGTTGTCGAGCTATTCCGCGTGTCGCTCTGACATCATACGATACTCGCTGTTATTTTTTTTTCGTTTTAGCTTCTACGTCGCTTTATAATATTTGACGCTTTCGCGGAAATATCTAGAGAATTATATACGTTGTTATGTTACCGGTCATATTACCGTATACTTAGATAGCGTTAGGAATTTTTTTTTCAGCTACTTATAATGTGTTATGGATCTTTATGAACGCGTAAAAGGTGTCTGGCATTTTCAGATATTTTAATTTTGCAACAGATAATCGAACAATTTTATAGTAACTTAGTTGATAGTTTAATTAGTAGCGTGTCTAAAAAAAAAAATTGTTAAATTGTTAAAAATACATAATATCAGAACTATTACAAATAACATTATGTAATATGATATTACCAACGGGATGGAATTGTAGGTAATTTGGATAAACAATTATGTATTCGTTACATGATTTTATAACAAATTGATAAGAAAAACGTTAGCCACACACATATTGTTGGTGTTGAATTCAACACCATATATTACAACAGCTCATATATTACAAATAACAATGTTCAACGAACTGTATCTCTATATTTTTATCAATGACGAATTTTAAATGTAACATGTACATCAACCTGCTAGGTTATGATTTTTATAATAAGCTGAAGATGACTTTATCCAATAAGCCGAAACGTCAAATTAAAATGTTTTATATGTAAAAAAAACACGTGTTTTTTTGTAAATTTTTATTAAAAGAAAAAAGTTCCTTACAAGCCAATTCCATTTACAAAATTATACTTAGGAACAAATAAAGAATACAGAAAAATTTCAGAACTCATTATATTAAAATAAAACAGCGTTAGGTTATAGTTCTGTATTAATATTTATTAACAATCGACGGTTCGACGAACTCAACCTACGTACATCGTCATCAGCAAAAAAATACAAATGAAGACATACGTTGAGTTTGTCGAAACGTCGATTTATTAATAAATATTAATACAAAAATCAATATGACTGGCGATTATGAAATATGAAATATTACATGTCTATGTCTATCTTGTAATAATATCTATTTATTTATTTATTTATTTATATGTTTGGCTACTCAACAGGAATCAATCCCAATCACAGAATATATTTTCCTATTATTATCCTAAAATATATTTTAAAAACAAAGTTATTATTAATAATTATATATATTTAATTCAATAACAAATAATTTGTATAAAAACGTATCGTTTAAAACACCTTTTCAAAAATTATTAATAATTATATACATAATATATTAACAAAATATATATATTTCAGATATAAGAAATTTCTTTTTTGTCAAAAATTAATATTAATATATTCCGGCCAAAAATGTATATAATTGAAAAATAATAAAAAAAAATATATATATTACATTACATCGTATAAAATACATACACATATGTAAACCTTTTTTGTGTAATCAAAACATTCTAGATATTAAACTGATATGAAAAAAAAAATCATAAATATATAATCCTGATAGCATAGTTATGTACATATAAAAACACCTGGTGTTTTTGTAAAACTTTAATCTAGCCAGTTTATTTTTTATTTTATTTTAAATATAATGTATAAAAGAAAGAAAAAAATAACTGGAGAATATTTAACAAGAACATATATTAATTTAGTGTAAATTAACGGATATTAAGACAACAATTGAGTCTCATACGCAGGAAGTAATACTTTTTTTTATTGCATCTGTTTCAGAAATATTCCCGATGATTATCAAATCTTAATTTTTTTTTTTTTAATTATCTTGGCTTATATACTTCCTCAGATTCATATATTTAGAATATTTATTATTAATAATGATACAAGTAATATTGAATAATTATTGAGAATAATTAAGAGAATAATGTTTAGTTAATAAATTCCCATATTTTACAAATATCTTTTTTCTCTAAATCTAATTCTAATTTGTAAAGTGTCTTTACAGAATATAAATTTATTAATAGAACTTGAAGTCATGTTCATTTGTTTAATCCTGCTCAGTGACGGATTAAGGTACAATCTAACTAAGCACGTGCTTAGGGCCCCCGACAAATAGGGCCCCTTCTCCCAACAAAGGATATTTTTTTAAATTATTATTTATTGTTGAGTACATGAAGTTTTAATAAATTAAAAATTTGAGACAAATCTTTTCTTTAGAAATAAATATATGAAGAAAAGATTTGTCTCAAATTTTTAACATTTTTTTAAGTACAATTTTTATAATAAAATGCCTAAGTTTGTTCTTTCTAACAAATTGTCTCAGAATTAGACACTTAATTTTAGCAGTGAGGTACAATATTATTTGTCCACCTATAAAACATAAACTATATTATAAGTGATTTTTGATAATTTTACATTAAAAATAAGTTAAACCATATTTTAAAAATAATTTTTTTTTCGAAAGAAAATATAACTATTCCTTAAACGATAGACGAAAGATTCGTTTGAATTGGTTAATTTCACTCGGAGTTATTAATTTTTCAATTAAACCCTGCGTGAAACTACATTTTTTTTACTCCACAAATAGCATTTTTTTTTCATAAAAATAGTTTCGCGTCATTCGCTATCAAAGCTATCTATTTCATATAAAGAAAAGTCCATTTTTACATTTTACCTTTTTACGAATTTTTCCTCATATAATATTATAAATAATAAACCCCCGAAATGGAAATTTTAGGTAAAAAAGCCCTTCATACATAATACATTTCAACAGTGGCGTCACTAGGGTTGATGTCACCCAGTGCGGTAACTTATGGTGTCACTCCCTCACGGTCACGACACCCCATAATTGTTAATTGTTATTTTAACATTAAATTTTATGTCATATTAAATCTCGACTAAATCAGAACTTTCCTAATGTTATATTCTGGAGTAGTTATTATACACGCAAAACTATAAGACGTTTTTGTGTTTATAACTAACAGAATAGAGATATTTTTATATTTCAATAATATAATACATTTCTGTCGTTGGGCCGGTTAGGCTGAAACAATGCATAAGAATAATTTCATGGAGTGACAGAATCATAGACAGTGTGATATTTTGCATTTTGGTGTCACCCCTTGTGATGGTGTCACCCGGTGCGGTCCGCACCCCCCTAGTGACGCCACTGCATTTCAATGAGTTAATAAGAAATCGACGAATATATTTTAATAATAATAAACAATATTATGAAGACATAATATCAACTAAGTTTTCGAATTATCAAAACTAGAATTTGATTGTATACAAATTTGTAAATATACACAAAAATAATAATGTTTATTCATGTTATAAATAGTTTATGTAAATATTATGTCTATAAAGACAAATAGAAAAAAATATATTTCAATTATTGTAAGAACAATACAATGTGATATTAAAGTTTGATAGCTTCCGGGATCAAAGATTAAATTATTTTAATGTCCTAATAAATATTTTAATTTTTATCAAATACTTACTCACATCTATTTAGTACGTATTCCAATTATATATTTTTTCTTTTAATTTTATAAGCCCCCATTTAAAAACCCTCTATAATGTTTCTATTTTTGTTTATTTTCAACTTACAATAAAATATTTGGTTACCATTCTTGAGATACGAACCCGTAAAGTTGATGCCAAATTTCAGAAAAAAGTTGAATTATAGAGTAAAATGTTTTTATAAAATAAAACTGTTTTGGATTTAAGTTCTGTATTAGTATTTATTAATAATCGACATTTACAGTAAATAAACAAAACATTAGGTTAACAAATAAGTAACTAGATCATAAGATTTATAGATTTTCAATTAAGGGAAGCGAAATTTTATTTGCATGTTCAGAATTGCACTATTTAAATTAAATTTAATTCGCCAAGTTAAAGTTGCATATAAGCTAAAGATCTTTAAAGATCAGAATAGCAGGAATTATTTAATTCGCCCGATGAGAAGTTGGAGTGGTATGATTGTGAGAGTGGCTTGCGTGAGCAAAAGTTTCCAAGTAGTAGGAATAAAAGAGCATGTATGAGAGGAATTATGAATGTGGATGAAGCGAAAGCTGCTTGTTTGGATAGGAATGTTTGGAGGCGACTGATTTCGGAATGATGAAAAGAGTTTGTGCCACACCCTTTTGAGTACACGGCGTGATTGTGTATGTATGTAGGTATGTATTTAATTCGAATTAAATAAAGTATTTTTTTTTGTGTGTGCAAAAATGTATAAAATATAAAATGTAAAAAACTCATTTTAAAAGTACCAGCCAAAATGAGTTTTTCGTAAAAATTTCACGCAGTTTAATTTCTAGTTATGCTTTTTACAAAATAAATTACTATGAAATATGAAAAAAAAAATGTGAGATATAGAGATAAACCATTTAGATGACGTCAATTGTGACGTCTGTTCTCGTCATTAGCTATACTGCTAGTATAATGATTATTTGTGGCTAATTTCAATTTGAATGGGGATATTATGCTGGGGCTACACGTTTAATATTTATCAACTATAATTAATTACATGGTTGAGTGTCATTCACATCAGTATATATTTTTTGACAAAAACTAGAATTTTTATTTATTTATAAAGAGAAATATTCACAGTAGATTGATAAGAGAAGCAATAGAAATTTATAAAGAAAAAGATATCATAACTGATTTAAATAAAATTTGACTTCCTTTAATTAAAAAAATCTATGAATTTTATAATTTAGTTACTTATTTTGTTATCTAGTAACTTGTTTCTATGTTCTGTTTATTTACTATAAATGTCATTTGTATCATTTTTCCTGATGAAGATGGACGTTGAGTTTGTTTATGTTTTTTTTTTCAAATTTCTCAAAATTTTCCGAGATTCGCGAATCTGAAGCTGCAGAATTCTAATTCCCCTCAGCGAATTTCGCAATAAAACTTAGCGATTTTAATGAAAGATTTGCAGTTATATGAAAAATCGAACTGTAGAAGTATAGGTTGTTAGTTGGTTGATATTGGCGCTAACAACTGGGATGGAATATGCCAAATAGTTGATCTTCTCCCGCCTTTCAATTCGATTATGCATATTCCCACTTAACAATGTGGAATACGCATGCGTCTTAGGAGCATTTTGGCGCCCGAGAGTTGCGCATTATTCCATACTAACACCAGTGTATCGCCTCTATGAATATATATATGTGTGTGTGTGTTTGGATACGATATTCACAAACAATTTACCGAATCAGCAGTATAGTTTGTTTCGAAATTATTTGTAGTGAAGTATCTAGATTATAAAATTTATACATTTTTAATGGATAAAAATATTTGACCTATGAAAAAAAAACATATGATCTACCGAATAGTATCTATGAATATAATAGTTTACCTATGTATTAAATAATTAATCTATGGTTTTAATTTTCGACCTATAGAATTCATTATTGATCTATAGAAATATTTATCGACCTATGAAAATAATTATCGACCTTTGGAAATAATCAAATACCTACTGATATAATTATCAATCTATAAAATTAAGAAACTGGCTATTTATACGTACGGTATGTATATGCAATTCGCTATTTATATACATACAGTATTTTTACGTAATTGGGTAGGTTAGGTTAGGTTGGTTTAGGTTTTTTTCTTTTTCTTTACTATAGATCATATTTTAATTATTAATAGGTAAATGATTAATTTTTCTATAGGTAAAAATATAATATTTCATAGGTAATATTTGAATTATTAATAGATCATAAAATTAGCATCCATTTTTAATTAATGCGAGCCAAATTTTATTCAACTCAAGTAACTTTACTTCAGTGCTTGAAAATATATTTCTTGAGAATGATTATGATAAAAAATTTATCAAGTAAGCAATACAACTGAGAAAAATCTAGAATTGTTAAAGATTTATTTGATAATTGAAAACATAATTAACGCTTCTATGTCTTTTTTTTGTGTAAAAAAAAAATGCATAATATACGTCGAATTTTATCAAGAATATTAAAGTTTCTTATTTTCCACACACGAAACTGCAACGCATGTTGAAGAGTGTCAAAGACAAGTAGAACTGTTTCTACCAGATCATAAAATTTTATAGATTTTTTTTAATTAATAGAAGCCAAATTTTATTTAAATCAGTGCCCCATAAATTATAAATTTCTATTGCTTCTTCTTATCTAATCTTTTACATGTAACGCAAAAAAATCTTACATGTAAAATCAATTAAAATTTTCTGCTGTAAGTGTTTTATGTTCGGTTGTTATATATATATATATATATATATATATATATATATATATATATAGTCGATTCCGCTTAATTGGGACACATCGGGACTAGGGCATTTTGTCCCAATTAAGCGGCTGTCCCAATTAACCGAATTTTACATAAAATTAAGCAATCCATATTTTTCTTTCATTAATTTTATTTTATAAATTCTTGGAAAAAACTATAAACTACATATAACCAAAAAAATATAAACTTTTAAGAAAAAATAATAATAAATTCCAAAATAAAATAATAAATAAATACATACATTTTTAATTCAATTCAAAAATATGTCAAGTGTAGTCTGTCTTTTGTTTTTGAAACATTTCACTTCTACACTTATCCAGCAAAGCAATTTTACTAGAAACTGTCATATCACTACTTGGCATCTTGGCAAGAGTCAATTTTTTTTAAATAAAATCGACAAAATGTAAGTTTAACGAATCTTCCATGCGCGAGGTGTAGTGGTAACTGAATCATAACTGAATACGTAACGATTGAGACAGCAGGGTAGACTCTCACAGCTTTAATGACCGGTGCCGCGCCACGACGACGCGAGGGTAAACATTAACCTTTGAGCGCGCGTGGGTCCGTACTTCATACGTAAATACGTTGGGAAAAAAGTTCACAGCGCGCGATACTAATGTAATTAATTGATACATATTTGCTAGTTTTTTAAATATAATTTTCCATGTTGTGAATCAAAAAGATATGAAGCGTATCATATTAAATTTTTTGTAAATATTTTTTCTTGTGAATATTTGTAACATAATATATACTGTGATCTTAAATTTACTGTCCCAATTAAGCGGAATGTTGTCCCGATTAAACATGTAAATTTACTGTTGGTTCCTTGGTTTCGTTTCTGTTCTTTGAGATTTGGCCCAAATAAGCGGCTGTCCCAATTAAGCGGTGTCCCAATTGAGCGGAATCGACTGTATATATATATATATATATATATATATATATATATATATATATATATATATAATATATATATATATATATATATATATATATATATATATATATATACATATACCGGGTGTCTACTTTTTTTTTGTTACATAGGGAATACAATGCTAAAATTTTCATTTGGTGATAAATTTTCCCCTAATTATTATAGAACAAAAGTACAAATACAAAAGTTGTTTAGAATTCAAAAATGCATCAAATGATGCCAAATTTATCAATATAGGATGTTCCGATCAAGAATTAGAAGCAAATTAAAATTTCCATTTTTGCGCTCTTTACATCAAAGTGCCATGGAAATTAAACAAATAATTTCATTTCTTCTGGAGTTTGAGTTTGACAGATCGTATTTATAAATAAATACGATCTGTCAAACTCAAACTCCAGAAGAAATGAAATTATTTGTTTAATTTCCATGGCACTTTGATGTAAAGAGCGCAAAAATGGAAATTTTAATTTGCTTCTAATTCTTGATCGGAACATCCTATATTGATAAATTTGGCATCATTTGATGCATTTTTGAATTCTAAACAACTTTTGTATTTGTACTTTTGTTCTATAATAATTAGGGGAAAATTTATCACCAAATGAAAATTTTAGCATTGTATTCCCTATGTAACAAAAAAAAAGTAGACACCCGGTATATATATTCATTATACATATTTGTATTTATTGTAGAGCCCTGAATAAGGCAATAGTGATTGCCGAAACGTTGGCTAAATAGTTAATAAAAATATTTAAAAGACTGAATTCCTTCAATTACTAATTATTTATTAAATATTAACAGTCCAATTTGGTAGAATATATAATTGAAAATATTAAAAAAAATATCGTAAAACATCTTTCAGAACTCATACATACATACACAATCACGCCATGTACCCAACAGGGTGTGGCACAAACTCTTTTTGATCATTCCGTAATCAGTCTCCTCCAAACATTCCTATCCAGCACAAGCAACTTTCGCTTCATCCACATTCATAATTCCACTCTCATACATGCTCTTTTATTCATACTACTTGAAAACTTTCGCTCACGCAAGCCACCCTCTCAATCATACCACTCCCAACTACTCATTGGACGTCTACCTGCAAACGTATACCATCAAAATCATTTAAATAAATCTTTTTAACCCAAACGTTCATTAGACATTCGCTCAACATGTCCGAACCATCTTAACTGACTAACACCAACTCATTATACTAAAATAAAACTGCTGTAGATTCTAGTACTCTACGTACGTCAAATAGCATTTGCAGTAAATAAACAGAACATAGAAACAAGTTACTAGTAATAAAACTATATATATAAAAGAACGAGTTCCGTCTATTAATAATTATTTATTAAAGAATTTGAATTTAATATTGTAGCAATTTGGCGGCGTATATAGTTTCGAATCAAACTGTACGTGATTTGAAATTTGCCAACGTAACGTCACGGATAAAACTCGACACAGGCACGGTCATAACCATCTTTACCCCGCCAAGCCAAAGATACCGTTCGGTTAGTTGTGCAGTTTTTTGCCAGTCGTGTTTGCGAGCTCGCAAAGTTGATATATATCCCACAAAAACCTCTCTCTTTTTCTCTCTTTCTCTCTGTGTGCGTGTGTGTGTGGCCTCAATTTATCCATTTACCAACCGTGTGTGCACACCAAGCAAAAATTTCCACTACACCAATTTTTATATTATTCGCACACCGAAAAAAAAAACAAAAAAACAATTTTCCTCTCTCGCGACATTTACGTGTAACAAAATCGCCAAACGAATTAGTGCGTTCTAAAAATTGTGTTCCAAACACCAATTGTGTTCAAAATTGTGTCGGTCAATTTACGTTTGAAACATTTTGATTTTCGTGTGACCAGAGTAAAGTGTTTTTAAGTTAATATCGGTGAGGTGTTTTTCCCCATCTCAACCTAGGATATGGCACAGAATCGACTACTACTCGGTGATGATCTGCACGTACCGTGGTTTTGATATATGCTGAATTTTGCTAGGCGAACAAGATGTATTTTATGATGGCTAAGTAAGATTTTTAATCATCTCTTCACTGAGAAAAGTTTTACTTTTAACTCAAAAGTAAACAAACGTATTTAACGAAAAAAATTAACTATTTCTAAAGCTTTATATAAAATTAGTTTATATTTTGTTTAAAAAGGAAACTCACGTTTTTAGTGAGTGTTTTTATTATTAAATAGAAATAGTTTTTCTTTTCTTTTTTTGATAATGTTTATTATATTTGATATTATAAAATTTAAATAAACTATTAGATAATAATTGTAAGTAAACGTCAAAAGTACTTTTATAAATGAGGTAAGAATAAGTTTCTAAACTAAATAGTAAAGTTACACCCTGTATTTCTTTCATTTAAGTTTTATTATTTCATTATTTATTAGACAAACCTAAGTTTACGCAGTTTAAAAAAACCGTTTTACTTTTGAGTTAACATCTTTGGATATAAAGCAAACATTTTCTCGAGTGTTTGTTTGGAATTAATTTATCTTTGGAATAATTTGTAAAATTAACCAATGAAATGGAAGACAGTTTTGACAATCTAGTTGCTTTGTTAACTTGGTGATTTAGTTATCAATGCTTTATGAAACTGGCCTTAAGTGGAATACTTTCCATCAATACTAACATATTTAACTAACATAATTAAATTATAATTACACTATAGATACATGCAATATAATAAGTATTTTTTGTTATTATATAGGAGTAATATATACTTTTTTCTTATCGTATAAATTGTTATACTGAAAATTGTAATTCAAAATTTTTAATAATTATTATAAAATTGCAATATTTTGTAAAGGAGAAATCATTTCCTCAAATTTTAAGTACACTGTAAAAAAAAGTTGCACATTTTACATAGAAACCATATTATTTCAGCAAAACATAAATTATTTATGTTTTTTTACCAAAACGTTAGTGAACTAACATAAAATAAATATTTGATATGCATAAATTATGTAAAAAATTTCTTGTGATGTCAGTAAAATTACATATTAAACCGGGTTTTTATATAAAATTACCGAATTTTTTTTCGTTGATTTTAGAAATACGAAATTTCTACGATTTTAGAAGGAAATTTATATGATTTTTAAGAAAAATCTTTAAATGATTTTAATTAATTTGTACATTACATTGTACAAATATTTATTCATGAACCAATTACCATATAATTTTAAAGATACTACATATATTATTTCAATAATTATCATATGAAGTAATATAATTTTTACATGCATACACAATCACGCCATGTACCCAAAAGGGTTCTTCAAATATTCCAATTCAAATAAATAACTTTAGTCTTTATTCATTTTACTACGCTTTTAAGGGATTTCAATTAATTTGCAACTAAATTTACAAGATTACTAAGATATTTAAGAACTTTTATTTTTGATAACCAATGTTTAGAGTAACTTAACCTGAATGTCTTTACGGATTAGTAGTAGCATTACCAAATTGAAGTAAATTTATTCTTGTAATAATTTGTCATTTATTCTGATACATTTTTAGCTAATTACAAATATTTTTTAAAAATGATTTTAGAATTCTACTAAATTTCAAATCAGTTATAAATAATACTTTACACGATAATAATTTGATTGAGAATTTTCAAAAGCGAAATATTTTTAGGAAAAAATAATTTCAAAGCGATAGGTACACTGTAAAAAACTAATTTACTTTTTATGTAAAATATATATATATATATAAAATACATAAAATTATAGTTAACTTGTATTACATTATTTATTGTAAATTGCAATAAAAATTAAAAAAAATTACAGAAATATTATGTGATAATAAGTATTGTTATCTGTAACAACTACAAAATCCATGTTTTTTTTTTTAATGAAATTTTACTTATTACTCTATAAATTTGTTTTTTTTTTCGTAAATGAATTAAAATCGTTTTACATATAATTTTATAGTAATTTTTACAGTGTATGGTTGTTTTATCGAAGCCAAAGCCAAAGCCGGTGGCTTGAATTTCGTGAAAATTTTTCCTACCGCGTTTTATAGCCCCCAAAACACTCCATTTAAGTTCGTTCGGCCCAGTGTATAGTGTCCCTGGATATTACTTAGCACGCGGGATTTATACCTTCGGCTTACGTTTCTTGAATTCCCGTATATGCTAATGATTCTGTCCTTTCATATGCTAATCACCCCTGGTTTTTAGGTCATGTGTGAGAGATGTAGAAGCTTATTTTATTTTTTCATTTCTCGCATTTTCGGGCTGGAATGAATTGCTTCACTAGCATTGCTCCGAAATTCTCTATAATATAACTTTTATTTTCAGCGTAAACAATTTTAGTTGAAAGTTTACAAATTTTTCTGTTTATAGAAAACATAAAATGATTAAATTAAAATGATTACAAGCTAAAGATTTTTCTTTAATTGTTTGTGTAATAATCTATATTTTCTGTTAAGGTATTAGTTCGAAAAAGTCTATATTATTAAAATAATAAAGCCTTTAGGATTAAATTCTGTATCTATAACCTTGAACAAATAATTTTGAAATTTAATATAATAATACTCAAAATGTTGAGATGCATAGCCTAAGAAACCGATTCAATGACTTGGGCAAAAATATAATCTCAATATTCTGTATAATTTTTAATTAAAAATTGACGTGTCTATATAATGAGTTCTGAATGATTGTAAATAATTTGTTTTTTAGACACTGCATCTCTGTGAAATAATACAGCTTAGGTAGAGACAGAGAGAAGAGCAAAATACGTAACTTGTATATCATAATGCCGTAAAAATATCGCATTTTAAAAAAATTAAAATAGTTTTGAAAAAAATATTGAATTTTGTGAAAAAAATATAGATTTGAATTAAAAATTATTAATAATTTTTCACAGAAAAAAAAACTGTATTTCCTAATAAAATCTAATTGTATCATATTTTAAATTTAAGTATTATGCATTGAAACACTTAATTTCATTTTTATTCCAATTTTTTTTTTTTTGTACATTAAGTAATTAATTTGTAACTTTTTTGTTATTATTTTCAAGGTTAAAATTAAAATATCAAACGATTATAATACATAAATAGAATAAAATTGAAATATGAGAACAGTCATTTTTGAAAGTAGTTTTTCTTTTTCTACTATCTGCTTTTTTTTATCAAATGTTTCGGCCGAATTTCTGTACGTATAGTTCAACCAAATTATGTATTAGGATTTATTGCATAAAGAGTGACTTAATATTTGGAAAAATGAAAATTTTACTAAACAGAAATATCCTCTTTTCCCAAATAATATCTTTTTTTTTTTTCGACAAATATCAATGGAATAATAGAAAATGGTCGCTTAGTCAATTAAATTTTTAGAAAAACTGTGATTTTTTTTGAAAATTTCTTAATGAAAAGTTTATTTATTAGTATCGGAAATTAATAGATTACAAATGTAATATAATGTATGCTATTAATAATGATAGATTATAAAAATATATGTAAATATCAATTAATTATTAATAATATGTTTTTCATATTATTACCTCAAAAAAATGTACATATTCTTCAAACTTAATATAAATATGTTTTCTCTAAAAATATAAATAAAATCATTCTGATGAATAAATCTATATAAATCAATAATTTGCTGACCTACGGCTGCCTGTAGGAATAATTATCATAGCACTTTTATTATTTACACCTTGATAACAATCTTGTATCGAAATTTGTTAAAAGTTCATCTAATGCAAATTTTTTTAAACGTATCTCCCCCCCCTTAAAGCAAATACTTATTGCTTATGTGTAAAAAGAAAAATATATATATTTTGTAAACAAAACTTTCTCTTTGCAACACTCTGTTAATAGGTACAGAAAAAATAAGAAGTATAAATTATCTGTCGATATAAAACTGTAATAAGCTGTAATCGGATCTGTTAATTTATTAATTAATTACAACTATAATGAACAGATGCCTTTATAGCAATGGTTTAATGAATGAATCGGACCGAACTGAGATGCAATATTATTTAAATATGTTTCATAAATGCTAATTTTGTGTTGATTAAAAAATCTGTTGCGGTCAATACATTACTCCTTTATGATAATTACATTATTTACAGATTTTTTGGCGAACCACATTTATAGTCTGATGTACAAATGAAATAAAATACTTTAAAAATCATGTATTATATTCGTAAAATCACTACGATCTTAACAATTGTATGATCAGTTGTTTAACAAACTGTCAACTAATTGCGTGATTAAGTTGTCAGTTGATTAATTAATTAGTTGTTTGAAAAATAATTAATAATTTAAATTAGTTGTTAACCATATATTTTAGTTTTATACATAATGAAATGGAAAAGGTTTGTGCCATATCCTTATGAGTATAGGGCATGATTGTGTATGTATGTAGGTAAACAGTACATATCTAGTGTTACAACAAAATTTTATAACATAAAAGCCAAATAGTATAAGAATTTTTCAAGCAACTTATAAACTTTTCAAAATAATTTAT
The DNA here is from genome assembly GCA_963966155.1 of Clivina fossor. Classification (NCBI taxonomy): domain Eukaryota; kingdom Metazoa; phylum Arthropoda; class Insecta; order Coleoptera; family Carabidae; genus Clivina; species Clivina fossor. The sequence goes on along the minus strand of OZ014569.1, from coordinate 9,148,846 downwards.
GTAAGTGATAAAATAAAACTGCTTTAGGTTAAAGTTCTGTATTACTATTTATTTATAATCGACGTTTCGACGAACTCAACGTCCTTCTTTATCAGGAAAAAATGATACAAATGACATTTACAGTAATTAACAGAAAATTGAAACAAGTTATTAGATAACAAAATACATTTTTATAGATTTTTAATTAATCGAAGCCAAATTTTATTTAACGGTGATGTTATATTTTTTTTTTTTATAAATTTCTATTGCTTCTTCTTATCAATCTACTGTTAATATTGGATTGGGTCTTGCAATTATTAACAGTATCATGAAGATATTCTAATATTATTTGTTAGACAAAACGATGTTTTGTGCACAAATTGAGAATCCGGAGAGAATTTACTAAACCGCAAAGCAGAGATTGACAGAGAGAGAGTCATATACGTCGCATAACACAAGCGCGGAAGTGACGAATGCATTTTAGCGTATACAGAGTGGCTCTGAAATAAAGTTTTAATTCAAGTTCTCTTGTGCGGAGAGGCATATCGTATCCGTTAACCTAAATTCCATTGGTAAAAATGTTGTGCTGTGATAGTCACACAGACCTAGGTTCATTCATTCATTCTACTATGTATACGAGATATACACTATGCCAATCTGGTTGTTTGTATTTCTATAGGGTACACTGTAAAAAATTTAATATAAATTTATGTAATTTTACATTAAATATTAACAATAAAATAACAACAGTTTGTAATTTTTACTATGATAATTAATGTGATATTACATTTTTTTCTGAAAAAATACATTCATAAAACATGTAAATTCACATCAATTTTTTACGGTGTAGGTACTGTTACGAAATCTAAATTATTTTATTTTTTTTATTTCTATATATTAGGGTGGTCCTTAAAAAAATTATTTTACAGACCGGGCAGAAAATGATTTTCTTATGAGAAAATTAAATAAAAAAAAAAAAATAATAAAAAAACCGCTTAACATTTTTTAATCAATATTTACTGATGTCTCAAACGCATTGAAGTTTTTAAAAATAAACACAAAATAGCAAAAAATAACGTTTTTTTAAAAACTTTATTGCGTTTGCGACACCATTAGATGTGTTTAAAAAATGTTATATGCGTTTTTCCTCATACAAAAAATCATTTTCTGTTCGGTCTGCAAAATTATTTTTTTAAGTACCAAGTTAATATATAAGATTTTGAGACACATTGCAGCTAGCTAAATACATTGCATATTCATATATAATATAAACACATTAATTATAAAATTCTTCAGATACATTGCATATATAATTATTAAAAAACATATAGTTTTTCTTAAAAACATATAATTTTCTTAGATACATCGTATATAATATTACCTCATACACTGCATCTCTGTGAAACAATACAGCTTATGTAGAGGGAGGAGACATGAGAAAAATATGTTATAATGATGTAAAAATATCGCATTAAAAAATATAAATAGTAGGTAGCTTTGAAGAAAAATGAATTATTTTTTGTCAAAATGATATTTTAATGATGAAAATACTTCTCATATATTATTCCCGGAGTAAAATCTATTTGTCTATCGGTTAGGGGGTACACTTAGCTAAAAGAAAATCTAGTAAATAAATTTGCAAAATAGGTTATATGTTTTTAGTGATTGCAGGATCAAATTGTTTATCAAATCTAGCCAGTTACAAACTGAATGAAGTTAATAAATTTGTCGCATATTTTAGCTTATACTTATCGTATAAGTATGAAAACAAACAAAGTATCATCATGAATAAATAACATGAAAAACAAGTACATATATATATATATATATATGTATATGAAATAAAAAGTATGTCACAAATGATGAAAAACACCAAAAAATTCTTATCAGGTTTCTTATCATTGTACTAAATATTTAGCTTTTTTTTAACAAACATAGCAAGAATTGCCACAGTCAAAAATATAAATCTGCTTTAAAAAAAAAAATTATAAACAGTTATAATTAAATATTTATATAAATTACACTGTAAAAAAATAATAGCGAAATTACATAAAAACTGTAGCAAAATTTTGCAATAAAAATTCTGTAATTTCATTTTACTATAAATATTCTGTATTTTTATCTCAAAATTCTGTGATTTTTGCATAATTCATAGTAAGTAATTCATATATATATATATATATATATATATATATATATATATATATATATATATATATATATATATATATATATATATATATATATATACTTTTTCATCCCGTTGGTAATATGTCATATTACATAATGTTTGTAATGGTTCAGATATTATATATTTTTAAATAATTATAAATAAAATTACAGCAGTTGAGTAATTATACCTAGAAATACTGGACAAATCATAGTGTCTTATGGTTTGTAGATAAAATTACATAATTTCTTTTTAGTTTTTCTAATTTTTAACCCCCCCCCCCACCCCCCCCACCCCCCCCCATTGATATAACGAAATATAAAAAATCGTAGATGCAAACTATTTCATCAATGCTATGTGACAATTTCTGTCTGAATATGTCCTCAAAAAAAAAAAAACAACTAAACACAGCCAGCGTTGTTCTTTTTTCACTATTTTTTTTTCTTCTTTTTCTGTTTGTTTTTATTCCGTAAAACGAAGCGTTGTCGCGTCGGTAAGGTCGATCACCTCAAATACCGGCCGGCAACTCTATATAACACAACATGGATACTCATACACAAAGTACACAAACCAACACACACACACACTCGCACAGAGAAAAACAAATAAAGTTATGTATGGTTTTTTTTTATATGTGTTACAGAGACTCATACAGAAGTATTTTTCCTACACATTATCAGTTTCACAGTTTTTTTTATGTTAACACTGGTAAAATATAATTCAAAAATTGATTTTTTCTTTAAGTTTATTTCTTATATAATTTTAACATTATTTTTAATAAATTGTTTAGTTAATTTTATAAACACTACACTGGAAAAATATTACTTTAAAACCAACGTTTCTACACTATATTACAGTGTACTATTTAATCTTATGATCTATCTGTAAAATTGTAAAAAAAAATCTACAAAAATAAATAATAGTTATAGTAAAACTTTTTTAAATAAATTTTCTTACTATTCAAATAAAATATTGCTATATATGAATTTGTATTTAATAATTATTTTAATTTATATTGCCATATGATAATTTTATTTTCATTACTCATTAAAAAAAAAAAAGTACTTAATTAATTCAACAGGTAATTTATTAAATATTCCTCGCCGTATATTAACATTAAATTGAATGAAATCCGAACGAGAAAAATCTGATGTAAGAACATGATTTTTTTCATTGACAATTTTCGAATATAATTTACATGTAATTGAATTTTAATTATTGTATAACTTATTTCAAAATTTTATACTGTTATAGAGAAGTATTATAAAACTTAGTTTTTAATAAATTATTATTATAATTTATTTATATTTAAATAAGTTACAATAAGATAAAGTTTTGGTTAGTTGGGCTAAGAATGTAAATTTTTCCAAAGAACAAAAAAGAAATATACTTTAGTTAAAGTAAAAGTGTTTTAGCTTAAAGTTCTGTATTAATATTTATTTATAATTGACGTTTCGACGAACTCAACGTCCGTCTTCATCAGAAAAACATTACAAAAAACATCAGGAAACAAATTACTTATTTATTACCTAGTAACTTGTTTCTATGTTCTGTTATTTAATGTAAACATCTTTTGTATCAGTTTTTTTGATGAAAACGGATGTTGAGTTCGTCGCACTGAGAAAAATAGATATTTAACAAATTGGATAACAATAAGTAGATATTTATTTGAAATATACGAGTATGTTTAAAGTATTCACAAATTTATACATTTTTAAAATCTACTCACATATATATTTGAATACTATATTAAGAATTAAGATTGTAATACTATATACAAATTGATGGTATTAAATTTTTGTTTTTATTATATTTATAGTTAATTTTTAAATATACTTATTTTGTTATTTTTAATATCTTGTGTTTGTGTCACCTTTTTAAATATAAATAGCGTTACGGTAACTATCCATTTTTCTCAGTGCGAAACGTCGATTATAAATAAATATTAATACAGAACTTTAAACCTAAAGCAGTTTTATTTTAATATAATGAGTTCTAAAAAAATTTGCAGGAAAAGATTTCCTGCTTTTCCTGCAAAACTGTATTATTATTCTAGTGTACTTTCTACCTTGTGAGCCAGTTGTATAAAAACATTTTTAAACACATTTCAGTTAACAATAAGTACAATACCAATAATCTAATAAAGTAAAATCGAAAATGGTTTGGCACAAACTCTTTTTTCTTTCTCCCACCAAACATTTCTATCCAGACAAGTAACTAATTAGATGTATTTATTAGATTTTTAGTGTATTTTAACATAAATAATATACAAACATGTTTGTTAAATTTTCTTTTCCAATTTTCAACACAATTTTATTTGTTCAAATGCATACATATACATTCAAACATGGCTAACTGAATTAATTTCAGTAACTTTTCGTAAACTTTTTTTTAAACAGGTTTTAAAAGCCTTGCTCTTTTTACGAAGGAACACGCTTGCGCAGGTCACGTGTCTGTGCAAAAACATTATAAAGATTTTCATAAAGATTATGTCGGTACATGCAATTAATTTACGCGAGTCGGACATTTTGTTTCGGTTTTTTTTTTGTTTTATATGTTCATAATGTCGACCTTGCTTCTAGAGAAAATCAGCGAATAAAAATAAAAAAACAAAAACTACCTGTCATGATTTTTATTATTAAAGAAACAACGAGTTTTAAAATAAATATTTTTCCTGAAAATTTGATCAATTATTATTATTGTTCAATAAAAAGAAAAACCCACTAAACACTTAAATTTCTTAAAAGTTATAAAATAAATTTCGATTTATCATCAGACAAACATAATTTAGCTACAGTATTTAGGATTAAATTTATAAAGTACACCTTATATTTATTTGAAACTATATAAATATACAGTCATAATTGTAGAATTGACGTCAGAGCTTTAACGACGTACAGCGCCGACGCGCTGTGCGTGAAGTATTTTTGTACTAAAAATAAAAACAAAAACCACGTGTGTATTGAAATGTAATAAATATTTATTTATTTTTTTCCTTTCTATTTATTTATATCAGCCATGCATTTAATCAAATATTTGTGTTCTCGTATTATACATTCAGAATTGATAAAAATCACAAACATATATACAAATTTATTATTTAAATTTTGTTTGAGACTTTTACATAAAAACATTATATATTATTTCATCAATACGACAAATTTTCTGTAAAAATATTATAATTTTGTAATTTTAAGAAAATTAATTAGTTTACCATTATATATAGGTATATATATATATACATGTTTTATCGAAAAAGTAAGTAAATTTATATGTAAAATTTTTCGCGTGACGTCTGTAAATTGAAATACTAAACTGGTGTAAATCAGTTGCCTCATATTTTTATTTAAAATTATCTTTTTTTTTTTCAGTGTCCTTGGAAACTTTTGCTACTCGAATTATAAGAAATAAATACATTAAAACTAAAATATTATTAAAATTAATATAAATTTTTTAAAGGTTAATGATCTTTGGCAATATATGAAACCATCAATACGTATTGCAAGTTGTAAAACTAATTATAAAAAATAAATAGATTCAATAAAACTAAAGAATTATTAAAATTAATATACTTCTCATACAAGTTCTTCTATTTCTGTTTCACTGTAAAAAATAGTTGCCATATTACATGAAAACCATAGTAACAAAATTACATATTATTTCAGCAAAAAATTTTCTATAAAACTAATATAATTTTGTAATTTCAAAGAAAATAATTAATTTTTTCTTTTTATCGAAAATGTAAATAAACTTATACGTATTTTATATGCACATAATGTAAAAATTTCTCTCTATAAACTGTTGTAAATCATTTACACCGGATTTTCATGTAAAAATACCAGGTTTTTTTTTTTACAGTGGGCAAACTATGACCCGTGAACTTAAAATAATTCGGCCCGCATACAAATTTAGGAACAGTTTTATGAACGATAAATAAAACTTCACAAGTAAATTTTATTCTCTTGCTAAATAACTTTGGAAACAAATATTATTTCAACAATTTACTATCAGATTATTAATAATAATAATAGTAACTATTTTTTAAAACCCCTAGATTAAATTTATTCACATTTTTTACTATGAAAATCCACAAAGTAAATACATTTACTTACTTCTAAAGTAAATTTAACTGGCTTTTATGAAACCGGGTCTGAAACAGTTAATGTATTTTTGTATGAAAATTATCACCCCTTCCCCCTTTCTGATCTAGATAAATACTTAATAGATATTTGTCAATCGAAGTTTGTACGTAAATTTGAAATAATTAATAAATTTTTAATCTGAAAAAGTGACTGAACGATAATATTTTTATTTGAATTTTCTTAGTATTTGAATAGTATCCGGTATTATGAAGAAGACATATTCTATTATCTGTAAAATTATGTATGCATTGTATTATTTAACAGCGCATGCTCAGACAAAAACGTGTATATATGCGTTTCCAGGAAATAGACAAAACGTGATGGATAATTTTAGTTTGCCTTTTATTCATATAATATATTTTTTTTTTTAATCTATCGATTTCCTAGATTTTTATTATCGACTATTAAACAACTTTTTAGATAATTGTTTACAATTATATCTTAAGGTTTTGAATAAACGATTATTTGATAATTATAATTTATATATGAGATTGTAATGTGACATTGTATCAGAGAATTACGAAATATGAGAAAAAAACTTACAAATTGACAAGTGGTCTACTAAAGTTATAATAAAATTATAATCCGTATGTAGGAATGTTTGGAGGAACCTAATTTCGGGATAGTGGAAAGAGTTTGCGCCACACTCTTTTGGGTATATAGCGTGATTATGTATACTAAAAATTTAGCTAACAAGATATTATTTTGTGTTTTAAAACTTACATATTAATCCAATTTCTAATCATTTTTGACAATATTGTAAACAGCTGAAACAAAATATAAAAAATATTTATTTTAAGGCCCACATTATTTCCAAATTTTTGAAAAAAATTTAACCTCGAATTATAAGAAATAAGTAAATACATTAAAACTAAAATATTATATATATTCAGCAAAACGATAATTTTTTTAAAACTTACATAAAATATACGTATTTTATATTCATGTGTTTTTTGGAAAAAAATTCCAAATTGAATAACAAGTAAAATAAAAAAATTATAAGTCTTTTTTAAAATCAATATTTTAAGATGTTTTATAAAAATAAATACCTAAATTTTCTTTATATAAAATTTTTAAAATGATTGTAGTTATTTTCAGAATAATTGTTCTAAAATTATATGTGATAAGTAATTATCAAATTCTTAATTAAATTAACATATTATCTTAGGAAATGATTTTGTGGTCTGTGTTTGTTTGTTTAAGATAACAAGGTTCTAATCTTACCGAGTTTGTTGCTATTTATAAAAAGTCGTTTTTCTTTTTGTTTTTTTTTTCAAACTCCTACTTGTCGGTAAAAATACGTACAAGAACAACCGATAAAAAGTCAAAAACAAAATTAATAATAATTATAGTGAATAATCAGTTTAGTATGATGAATAAATGTGGTTAATATTAAACATCAAGTAGGCTGGTATTTGATTACTCTATCGGAGTTATTTTGCTTTGCAAGTTGTCATCGATTGAGTCATTTTTGCATTTGCTTTAACAATATTTATTTTTTGTTTTGTATACATTTTTCATATTCATAATCACCCCCACAAATTATTGCAACATCTACTAAATTATACGTATACAATCGCCTACTGACATTCCACAATTTTATAGTCGCCCGCGCCACTATACATCGCGATTGACTACTAATATTTTTGAATAGACCCAATAGTTTTATTTGTTGATATAGCTTTCTGTATTGTTTAGTTTTTAAGAAATTTTGTTTATTATTTAATCATTTGTCCCGTAATTGGTATATACTATTGAACAATAAAGATTTATATTTATAAGTAAATGTTTTTCAGAAATAGGTTACTACTTAACTTAGATGTGATGTAAAACGGATAGATTCACTTTTACTATCATTAGAATAGAATACACTGTAAAAAAATAACGAAATTACAGATAAATACTAGTAAAATTTTGCTAAATTAAATCTGTAATTTCATTGTACTATAAAATATTCTCAAAATTCTTTAATTTTTTACATAATTCATAATAATCATATATGAAATAAGTAAAAACTAACCTAATAAGTATGTAAAATTGCTTACTTTCTTGCAAATTGCATCATATACTTAATGTAGAATTACGTATTGTTGGTATAACTTCTTAAATTATGTAAAATTATAGCTTGTATATTAATATCTGTAATAATTCATCAAAATAATCAGACCTGGTACATATTTTATGTATACTAATAAAATATTTATTCATTTCAAAATACATATTTTATGTAAATTTAGAAATGTATGTAATTATACTAATAATAATATTACAGAACTAAACAAATTTTAGCTATTTATTGAAAATTTCTGACAGCAAATTTACTGAAGTTCTATAAATTTAAATTTTTGGAAAAACGTCTATAGCCCAAAATCTATCGGTTAGGGCTTTAAATAGCTTAAAATTTTCAGAATAATTTCACGTTGTTTTGCCAAAATACATGTCTGTGGCCTAGCTTCATCGAAATCAAAGTTATACACCCTGTATAATGGCTTTTATTTGTAATAATAGTAATAATAAAAAATAATCGAGCGCTCGCTCGGTCTATATAGCTTGTACACATATATTTATAGTGACCTTGAAAATACGAGATATGAAAATGTCTCACACACACACACACACATGTTTTACTTGTAAACGAACGCTAAAAAGTCGCATACGCATGCGTAAAATACACACTACAATAAAAATGAAATCGAGACAAAACACAATCAGATATTTATTTACAACTGTCAGTCAAATATTGGCAGCCTGTCTCTGTTTATAGATAAAACTGTGTCGTCTTCTAGATAAAACTTGATATTCTCTGATTTTCATTAAAGTGTTTGGGTGCAATTATTCATTGAAATTTGTATTTAAAATCCTGTCGAAATCGAAAAGAATTAGCAAGATTTATGGATGAAATTTGACCAGTTATCAAATGGATAGATGTTTTCGAAAATGTAAAAAAATATTTATGTATTTTCAAATTTTCTGATGAGGTATTTAAAATGGTTTATTTAATATTTATTTATATTTTTTTTTTTTTTTCTTCAAATTTGACAGTTTATATTTTCATCTATTGTACTAGGAATCATTTATATTCTACACTGTAAAAGAAAATTCGATAATTTTACATTAAAACTGATTTACACTCAGACGTCACGGGAATTTTTTACAATATAAATATAAAATACGTATATTTTATAAAATAAAACTGCTTTAGATTTAAGTTCTGTATTAATATTTATTAATAATAATTAACGTTCGTCTTTATCAGGAAAAACTGATACAAATGACATTTATAGTAATAGATAATAAGTAACTAGATCATAAAAAAGAATTTGATATAATTTTATTTAATTTATTATATTTTATGTAGGTTTATTTACTTCTTCAGTAAAAAAAAAACATATATAATATGGTAAAATTCATTATTTTACTTGAAATTCCAAAATTATATTATTTTTACAGAAAAATTTATGTAAAATTATTGGTTTTACTGAAATAATATGTAATTTTTATGTAAAATGGCAATTTATTTTACAGTGTACTATTTCTAGGTTAGAATTTGCGTTTTGTTTACAATAATTTAATAATTTAGAATATTTTCATTACAAAATACAAAACTTATTTCTATTATAAAAACTCAATTTTACAGATCACTATTTTAAAGTAATATTTTTTCAGTGAAATTATAGAACAAAATACCCTCAAATATTTTAAATTAAAATTTAGTAAATTTATTTTTAAGTTAAATTTCAAAACATTCTAATGAAATATTGAAAAAAACCAATTTTTTTTTAAATAAATTAAATCCGGTTAAATATTGAAATGCTTCATTCCTAAGATAATTGAATTATTTCCACAGTTTACGATATCAATAGCTGAGGATAAGGTGTGACACAGTTTGTGGATTCTTGCCTACCATAAAACCAAGTGAGGTGCTGGTTAAAAATTTTCCAAATCTTTGTTGAGGGAAAAGAAATTTGAAAAAGAAAAACTGATCAGAATTTATTTAGAAGTGATTTGTTGTTTACCAATTAGTTGTCGTCAGAGTTGATTTGGTTTAAGTGTTAAAGTTCAGCTCTTTCTTTCTCATTGGAGATTCTCAATAGAGAGGAGAGTTTTGGAGAGTACATTTAATCTAACTTATTTCCTAACACTCATGAGAGAATCACTATGCATGCCGAAATGTTACGGTATGTTTTTTTTTTGTTTGTTTTTCTTTCCATTTTTATAAAATTGTAGTTAGTTATTCTAAAATTTGAAACTTAATTGGTATAGACTTAAATATTTTGTTCAATTAATAACGATTTTTTGACTGACAATATGGCAATAAATATTACGCAACGCGATGGAAAAGTACATATACAGTTAAATCTCTTTTAGTAAATTTAAAGAACTTTAGTAAATTTGCAATCAGGAATTTTCCATAAATAATTAAAATATGCATAGATCTGTAATATTATTGTTGGTATAATTACATACATTTCTAAATTTATACAGGGTGTAACAGAATAACTATTCCTAATTTTAACTGGAGTATCCTGGGCTCAGAATATGAAGATTTAATGCAAATCACTTAGATAAAATGTGGCTCCATACTGAGCTACAGGGTGTTTTATATAAAAATTTAAAAACTATTTTTGCCCAGTACTTTAAAACTATTTGACGTATCCTTATCATACTTGGCAGGAAATGTAGGTACCGTACACCATACTAAATTATGTTAAATAAAAGTTTCTGGCTACTGCCAGTGGCGTACAACAAGGGCAAGTGAGAAGTTGATCCTTCCTAAATTCTACGCCACTGGCGGAATTGTCATTTTAGCACAATTTTTCGATTCTCCAATACTTGCTGTGTGAAAAACATACTCTTCCTTTGTAACGATAAAGTCACTGTTTTTCGAAATATTTAAAGTTAAACATAAGCAGCATCCTTGGGATTTTTTCAAAATTTGCTCAAAAAATTCTGAAAAAATTCAGTAAAATAGAGAAAAAAATTAGCTACATAATAACTAAGTAACTTTTTTCTCTAACTCATTCTGATTTGGCTGTAAAAATTATTGAAAATAAAAAAATAAAATGCAAAAAATATTAATTTTCAATAATTTTTCCAGCCAAATCAGAATGAGTTAAAGAAAAAAGTTACTTAGTTATTATGTAGCTTATTTTTTTCTCTATTTTACTGAATTTTTTCAGAATTTTTTGAGCAAATTTTAAAAAAATCCTAAGGGTGCAGCTTATGTTTAACTTTAAATATCTCGAAAAACAGTGACTTTATCGTTACAAAGAAAGAGTATGTTTTTCACACAGCAAGTATTGGAGAATCGAAAAATTGTGCTAAAATGACAATTCCGCCAGTGGCGTAGAATTTAGGAAGGATCAACCTCTCACTTGCCCCTGTTGTACGCCACTGGCAGTAGCCAGAAACTTTTATTTAACATAATTTAGTATGGTGTACGGTACCTACATTTCCTGCCAAGTATGATAAAAATACGTCAAATAGTTTTAAAGTACTGGGCAAAAATCGTTTTTAAATTTTTATATAAAACACCCTGTAGCTCAGTAAGGAGCCACATTTTATCTCAGTGATTTGCATTAAATCTTCATATTCTGAGCCCAGGATACTCCAGTTAAAATTAGGAATAGTTATTCTGTTACACCCTGTATAAAGAATGTATTTCGAAATGAATGAATTACACTTAAAATATTTTATTAGTATTATAACAAAAAATATGTACTAAGTCTCATTATTTTGATGAAGCAATTTACAGAAATAAGCAATTTTACATACTTATTAGGTCATTTTTACTTACTTTATGTGATTATTATGAATTTAGTGATATTTAGTGGACATATATACCTATGTTTCTCTATTTATTTAGATTTTAATATTTATGGATTAAATTATACTCTTATATAATAATATGGAAATTGATTTTTTTTTCGTATTTTTTTGTGAATATATTTAAAATACTCACAAGACTTCTGATCGAAAAATAGAACCAAATTCTATATTGTTTATTACAAAACGAGTAAAAAATCATGTTAGATAAGTTTTTAAACCAAAATTATATGATGTTTTATTGGGAAAAATAAAAATATTTTACTGTTATTCTAAGTGGGGAAGATAAATTTCGAGAAATTAGGGCACTTTTAAACATACATATTGTTAGTTTTTCGATAAAATTCAACTATTATCTTGTTTACTATTTGACAAATCTTATCTATATTTGTATATTCATTGATGATAATATACGAATCTACACGGGGACCGTTATATAATTTCATAGTTTCCAAATATACACACATACACATGAATCATGAATTTTAAAATATGTTATAAATAATTTGTAGTTATTATGTTGCCAATATATTGATAATTATTAATATAGATATTTCATTCAAATGACGTACAGTCTATATATGTGTTCTCAGAGAAAAGAGTTATTATTAAAACTTGGCGGGAACGCGATCTTCCGGTGTTCTCTTAAAACTTCACTAGACAAAATCGCCGAAATATTATTTTTTGTCAATGACGTAATATGACTCATTTAATTGACCAAAAATTGTCTCACGTGCTTCAAATGTAATTAATTCTAAACATGTGTGTCGCTGATATATTCGGACAGTTTTTGCCTATATATAAATAAATTATAAAAAAAATATATATTAATAAAATATTTATTTTATTGTATACAATAACAAATTGTACATAATTCTCTTAGACACATCGTATATAACTGCCTCGTACACTGCGACTCGGTGAAATAATACAGCTTATAGGGAGCTTATAAGGTAGCTGTGAAAAAATGAACGGTTTTTTTCTTGTTTTCGCTGAAATATTGAATTTTGTCTTCTGAAAAAATATCTCTCGTACAATATTCCCACAGTAAAATCTATTACGCGATTGGTGTTACATGTAATAAACTTCTAACGGCTACAGTTCCGTTAGAAAGCATTTTCGGACATATGTTTATTGGAAGTTTCTTATTTAGATTACTCATAGGAATCATCCGGTGTAGTTTTTCCCCGACGTTATAAATCACCCTGTATGTATATTTTAAAATAAATAAACGAATTTCTAACTGGAGTTACGGTCTGTTGAACATTTTGGCAGCCACTGTTAGTCGGAGACGGGGTTTGCTACACTGTCTGTTTTCAAGTATGTTATTTGTAGGCAAGCGTCGTCTATTTTAACGTCGGTTCGGTTAGTGTGTGTGACGAAAAACGTCGCGACGGCTGCTTGATTACTATGTTTCTATTTCGGGGATGGGTCGACGACGCGTTTGTTTGTCTCGAAAGAGAGAGAGAGAAAAGAAATTGCTAGACAAATTAGTCCGTTTACATGCGTCTACAACGTCCGGTTTCACACACACACACACACACACACACACACACACACACACACACACACACACACACACACACACACTGCTAAATAAAATTTGATGAGTTTGAGCTAGGATTTTATCACATCAGGATTAGATTAAATTTGTTATATATTAGAAATTATATATATATATATATATATATATATATATATATATATATATATAAGTAACTAGATCATGAAATTTGTAAATTTTTAATGAATGGAAACGAAATTTTTACATTACTTTACGGCCAAACTTGAAGTTGGCTGCGGAAAATAAAATTAAATAAATAAAATAAATAAACCAAACCCAACCTAAACCCAACCCAAATCAAACCTTGGGTTTGGTTTATTTATTTTATTTATTTATTTTTATTTTCTGCAGCCAATCCGCACCAACTTCAGGTTTGGCCATAAAGTAGAGTTTAACCAAAATGGTTTTAGGTTCTAATTCTGTAATAATTTATTAATAAATCGAACGTTTCGACGAACTGAACAAGCGTCTTCATCAGAAAAACTAACACAAATGACATTTACAGTAAATAACAGAATATAGAAAGAAGTTAATTAAGTAACTTGTTTCTATGTTCTATGTTATTTATTGTAAATATCATTTGTATCAGTTTTTCTGATAAAGCCGGACGTTAAGTTCGTCGAAACGTCGATTATAAATAAATATTTTTATACAGAACTTTAACCTAAAGTAGTTTTATTTTAATATAATGAGTTCCGAAAGATTTTTTACTTTTTGCAGGAACAAAATTCCTGCAATTCCTGCAAAAAAGTCGTAGGAACTAATGGAAACACTAAAAAAATACATTACTTTAAAGCCAACTTTTTACTATTCATTCAAAAATAAATATACGTTTGATCTATAAAATGTTTTAAAAAAAATAAATAATAGTAAATTATAGTATAACTGTTTTGAAATCTAACATAGTAAAAAATCATTCAGAACTCATTATATTAGAATAAAACGGCTTTACATTCTAGTTTCTGTAATAATTTATTAACAAATCAACCTTTCGACGAACTGTTTTAATTTTAATTTCATGTGTAATAAGAAAAGTTAGAAGTTGTTTAACAAATGTCTGCACGTTTTAAATGAATTGTAAAAAAAAGTGAAAAATCAAAATTTTCTAGTTTTATTTTGTGATATCATTTTTGTTTTCTAATTTGTATATTGTTTTGTATTATCGAGAGATTTATGTGCAAACAAAGGTACTTCATTTTCAATTTTGATTGAGAAACTTTGACTTTTGAAATTAATTTTTACATAAATTAATATTTAAAAAGATAGTACTGTTGTGCTACAAAAAAATAAAATAAAAGCTACCTTTAGTAGTTTGTAGACACTTTTCTAAACTTAATACTAATTATTATTTTGACTACGGTGTTTACATCATTAACAAAGTAGCTTAATAAATAGTTTATAGCTACTTTTATAGTAGCTTGTAGCTGTAACTTAATAACATTGAACAAAAAATCTTCATAAAAAGTTTTGCTTTATCTAGCAAAATTTCGAATAACATACAGGGCTGGTTAGAAAACGAGACAACGTGGAAATTTGATTAAGAATCAAGTACCTTTTATTTGAAAGGAAAGTATTAGTACAGTGGAACCTCGCTTAACGAGTAATTCGCATAACGAGCAAAATAAATTGTAAAAAAATGACTCGCTTAACGAGTGACGTGAATAAGGACAATTCTCGAATTGTGCGAAAACCCCTAATAGTCAAAGAAAAATCCAGTAATGACTTAAGATAAGATCAAAAACTTGATATTATGTCGAGTTGTTGATTTTAAATATGACTAAGTCCGAATGTTACATCAGTATCGTGTTACCCATGGATTACTTGTTAATAATAACAATAATTATATTTTGGCAAATTAATAATAATAATTAAAAAGTAAGTCTCTTGTATGGCAAATATTTTTAACATTTTTCACACGATACTGATGTAATATTCGGACTTGATCATATTTAAAATCAACAACTCGACATAATATCAAGTTTTTGATCTTATCTTAAGTGATTACTGGATTTTTCTTTGACTATTAGGGGTTTTGATAGCAGCAAATTTTTTTATAAAGAATAAGTTTCTCTCCTAAAACTCATATTAAAATTTTTTTCCCTATAGGAAACCTCATCACTTTACACACTGTATATATACGTTACACATAACGTTTTTTTGAGTATTGTTTTTTAAATTTATATGGTAAAAATTGTTTCGCTTAACGAGTGTTTCGCATTACGAGAACAAATTATGCTCGTTATTCGAGGTTCCAATGTATTTCAATAGAAGCTCACATAGCGAATCTGTTGCTAATGTTGTATCTCGAAGTAGATTTTTTTTTTATCTTTATTGACTATTATTAAGTAAATTCTCAGGAGATATAGCATTGCGTTAGCGTCACATAAAAAAAAATGTACAACTTCCGTTTCTCATGTCGACGCATACACACATACGTCATCATGCGTCGAGACGTCGCTCTATATGTCTGGTGCGTCGTCGGTATATCTCCATCATATTTCGTTTTATAGTATAGAAGAGAGAGGATATGTTTTTGTTATTTCTATTTGTAAATGCATTAGCATTTTGATTCGTACGGCGACGCGGCCGCCAGGGCCGTATTTAGAATTTATAGGCCCCTAGGCTAAATCTGTGGTGCGGGCCCTTAGGAGGGGTGGTTGTGATTTTATAATTTTAAATAAACATGTTAGGAAAATGCAAGATAAAAAAGGAATGTAACAAACAAGTAAATTTTACTTATATTTATTTAATTGAAATGGAGTATTTAATAAAATAAATAATAAACTTAGAAATGAAAATATCAAATAATCTTAGTGGCTAATTGGTTTGCGCCTACACTTAGTACTAATGAAGCTGTGTGTACTAGTGAACTGTATTGTCATTGGTTGCAAGTCGGGTTATTCAAATCTTCTGTTTTATGAAAATTTAAGTAAAATACTTTAAAGGTTATCGATTAAACAATTATTTACTTAAAATTTGAAACGTGTGGTGCGGGCCCCTTTGTGGTGCGGGCCCATAGGCTGCAGCCTAGATAGCCTGTGCATAAATACGGCCCTGGCGGCCGCCCAGCGAATACATTTTATTTTTGTACTGCTTACTTACAAATATATATTATTCAATTTCAATGATTTAAACATCAAGAGAATTAAAGATTGTTCAAATAAAAAATACTTGACAGACAATCAAATGATCAATATCCATAGTTTGACTAACACTGTAAAAAGTTTCATAAATTTACATAAATTTTTATAGTAAATTACTATAAAATTATATGTAAAATGGCATTACTTTCATTAATTATAAAAATTTACAGAAAAAAACAAAAAACATAGGCCCGTATTCTTATCTCACTTTTTCGTAAAATAGTGCTTTTATCATTAATTTCAAAATAATTTTTTGCTTCTGTTTTTGATCAAATATGATTATTTTCATTATATTTGCTATTATAAAATTTAAATAAACTATTATAAAGTCCTTTATAAATAATTTTAAGTAAACGTCAAAAGCACTTTTGGCAAAAATCACTTTTATAAATGAGGTGAGAATACGGGACATGGTTTTTGTAGTTGTTACAGAGAATGTTACTTATTTTTACATGCTACATAAAATTACATAATATTTCTATAATTTTCCAAATATTTATTGAAATATGTAATAAATAATGTAATAAAATTTAATTATAATTTTATGTAATTATTGTACTTAATTATATCGGGTGTTCGTTCGTTCAGTTCGTATGGGCTTTTAACATGCAATTTCGATAATTTGTGATATACTTCTTTCTCGAGTGAAATTCGGAGAAATACTTAGAATACTTTTTGTTAGAGCATAAAAAGTTCTATAATTTGGTTTTAGTTTTAATTTGCTAGCATGTGCCGTTTGGGCGCTGGAATTATTTTTTTGATTTTTTGGTTTTTATTTTTTTTCTTGAAAATTATGAGGTGTAGGAAAATAAGCATGGTATGGAAAAATGCGGAACATTGAGTACTATAATTGAGTGAAGAAACCATTATTCTAGGTTGCACCATTTAGTAAAAAAAAATTATAAACTGAATTTTTGAAAATTTCTCAAGGGAAAATTATTGAAAATTCTAAAATATTTTCTAAAATTTTCAATAAACCAGAATGAGTTAGAGAAAAAAGTTACTTAGCTATTATGTATCTATTTTTTCTCTATTTTATTGAATTTTTTCAGATTTTTTTGAGCAAATTTTAAAAAAAGTCTTATTTTGAAAAAAAAAATTTTAATTTTTTAGTATTATACCTAGCTTTTATTTAGGAGTATGTGCAATAATACACAATTGTTTTATAAATAAATATTTTACATAAAAAGTAAATTAATTTCACATAATTTTTACATGCTATGTAAAATTAAGTTCTTTACTAAAATTACAGAAAAACTTTTTACAGTGATAGTCGATTCTTGA
The DNA here is from genome assembly GCA_963966155.1 of Clivina fossor. Classification (NCBI taxonomy): domain Eukaryota; kingdom Metazoa; phylum Arthropoda; class Insecta; order Coleoptera; family Carabidae; genus Clivina; species Clivina fossor. Next base: position 9,130,738 of record OZ014569.1, on the reverse strand, counting down.
GACAATTTTATGAAAATATTCTTTAAATTTGACTAAAACGTAAATAATGAAAATAAAAATTATACGAAAAATTCTTCGTTTTTGAAACTAGCTAGGTAGGGTAAACCAAGTTTTATAGTCAGAACCAGCATGCATTGCATTGGAACGCAAATGGAATGCATACACACACACATACACACATCGTACCAAGTAAAAAAAAAAACAAGCTATACTAAAACATCCTATTACCGGATTTAGAAACATATTAAAAGCGCGCTCATATAATATATGTATATACGTTTCTTGCATATTTACTCGAAAAATACCCATCCATAAACAAATATGCTTATAAACTCATTTCTAGTCCGAAAACAGAGAGAAAATAATGTCTCCCAACGTGGAAGCTGGCTGTTGCTGGCAATGAGGAGTAAAATAAAATAAGTATGAGCGCGATAAAAGTCGAAACGAGATACGAATAGGTCGGCTACGTAACCGTGGAACGCGCTATCAACGACAAAAAAAAAACCCTAGAGGGTCGCCGCCCTAGGTCAACGAACCGGGCTTGTCTCTCTCACAATCATGACGACATGAGACACACTATACACACTACACCAAGTGAATATGGCATAATACAGACCTGAGCCAAGCTATTCAATTAATGTAGCTAAGCTATTCTTTAAAAATTTATAAAACTAGAGAGCTACAGCTTACTTTTTTCCCAAAATAGCTTAAGTTACAACTTCACAAGTTACTCAGTCATTGAATCGATCTTATTAGGCCAGTCAGTTAAACATAGACACGTGTTTTGCTCTTTAGCGAGCTCGTCAGTATGGGTGCTTTTATGCCAAGTAAATTGAAACGCTGTAGTTGAGAGACAATAGATACAATTTGCACTAAGCATTTATTGAACAAAAAAAAAAATGCCTAATGAGCCGATTCAATGATTTGAGTAACTTGTGAAATTTTGGAGAAAATATCAACATTTGAATAGTATTAATTTCACCGAATAATTCTATACAAATATAAATTTCGTGAAATTTTTTCGACAAAATATCCATTAAACAGTTATTAACGTTAATAATTTATAAATATATTTCGGTAATTAGTCACAAATTAATACACTAAATTAAATAAGTAGGTATATATTTAAATTCTACTTTATCCAGACACACATACAATATAATTCAATTTTTGTAATTGAAAAGTTTTATATTCAAGTTACAATTTCGTGATGATTTGATTGGAATATAATGTCTTTTTTAATGAAACCCATGAATATTTTTTTCAAACTATATTATGCAGTAGTTCTAATAAATAATGTATTTTTGCTGGAAATTAATGTAAGTTAAAATTAAACGGCTTTATGTAGCTGTGTATATATATGAATAAATTCGACGTTTCGACGAACTTAACGTCCGTCTTCATTAAGACGTTGAGTTCGTCAAAACGTCGATAATTAATACAGAACTATACAACCTAAAGCCGGTTTATTTTAATATAATGAATTCTGAAAGATTTTTTTTACAAAGCTAATCTAGTTACTTGTTTTGTTACCTAATAACTTGTTTCTATGTTTTGTTTATTTACTATAAATGTCATTTGTATCATTTTTCCTGATGAAGATGGACGTTGAGTTTGTTTATGTTTTTTTTTCAAATTTCTCAAAATTTTTCGAGATTCTCGAATCTGAAGCTTTTTTACTATCCTAATAGATTTATTATCAAAATTTATTGTAAAAAGTTTTATATAATTTTAAATGTACTCGTATTGTAAATTAATTTTTCATAAAAAAAAATCTAATATTACTTTAATTATTACAAGTAAAATTACAAAATGTTGTTGAAAAACCTATGTAAAATTACATTAACTTAAGATATATTTAATATAAGTGTATTATCTTTTTTTAAGACAACGCGATTATTATTATTTTAATAAAATGTTCTATATGACTATATGTAGAGACATAAATAAATGTTCAGTTAAAATATGATTTATAATCTAGTTGTTCTCAATTTCTAGAAATGTGTAGGTACCTGTGTAAATGTAAAATATAATGTAAATAGGTACATATTTTTCTTGGTATGTAGTACACATATTTGATAAATAAAATAGGGCATTTGTTATCAAACTTATCCGAAATAGCATTATGAAATTTTTATTTAATTTCGCAACCGCTATCGAATATTTTAAATATTTTTATTATTTCATTCATTCATAGCGCTGCAAATAAATTTTAATATATATATATATATTAGGGTAGTCCTTATTTTGACAAAGTCGGAAATTTGTTGTTGCCACCCGCCAAAATTACTCCAAATAAATAAAAAAACAATATTCATACACTTCCTAGACCTGTCAGATGATATTAACCATTAATCATTATAGCTTTTTTCTGAGTCATATTTTTCAAATTTACACCACTCCGTTAATAATCATTGGAATGGCATGAATTTTGGACTACTAAAAAGCATATTTTATTAGCTTGTTGGTGATTATTTTGAAATATTTTTAAAGTAAATACAATAAAAGTTATATCCGAAAATGTCTAAAAAGGCGATTTCCCCATTTAAGCTAAATGCAAATTTTGAGCCTTCAACAGGGCACGGGTTAATATCATCTGACAGGTCTGGGAAGTGTATGGACATTTTTTTTTATTTATTTGGAGTAATTTTGGCAGGTGGAAGCAACAAATTTTCGACTTTGCCAAAATAAGGACCACCCTAATATATATATAATTCGAAAAATTATATATTGGAGGTTGAAAAATTATAAATGAAAAATATAAATTATAAAAAAATTTAAATATCTATCAATTTATTGTAAAATCCAATATTTTGCCAGCATTTGTGGCTTCTTCAGGGAAACACTAACAAAATTTTACAATTTTACAATTTCACAATTATGTATATAAAACAATATTCACATAATTGTGAAATTTGTAAAATAAACTTGTTTTACTGTTTAATGTATTATAACACATGTTACTTTAGCAAGAAATATTTATATTATACTGTTTGTCGTATTAAAATCGTTAATTGAGTACAGTAATTAGACATAATGTAATGTAATCATATTTATGTGTCTAAAAATAATACTACTAAATTTAGAAATAGCCAGTTATAATGTAATTGAAATAAATGGACATAATAAACACATGCACATTTCAATTTGCATATAATCAATTATTTTTTTTTAGTTATATTTATGTTATGAACGTTTGGTTAAAAGAATTTTTATATGAATGATTTTATATTGAGAAATTATTACTTGTTACATCTTGTAACTTGTTTCCATGTTCTGTTTATTTACTATAAATGTCATTTTTATTTTTTCTTTCTGTTAAAGACGGACACGTTGAGTTCGTCGAAACGTAGATTATTAATAAATATTATACCTAAAGCAAATACATTATTAAAAAATTTGCAAATTCCATGATCTAGTTACTTGTATTTTGTTACTCAGTAACTAGTTTTTATGTTCTGTTTGCTTACTAATGAAGACACACGTACAGTTCGTCGAAACGTTGATTTATTAATAAATATTAATACAGAACTAGAACCTATAGCCATTTTATTCTAATATAATGAGTTCTGAAAGATTTTTTACTATCTTATAAATTTTTAAATAAAATTTGGTTTCCTTTAATTAAAAATTATAAATTTCATAATCTAGTTACTTATTTTGTTATGTCTAGTAACTTGTAAAAAATTTATGTAATTTTACATATTTTATGAATGTAATTTTTCAAAAAAAAAAATAATATTACGTAAATTATCACAGTGAAATTACAAAATTTAGTTTAAAAGTGTGTTTGTTTACTATAAATCTCATTTTGTATTTATTTTCCTGATGAAGACACACGTTCAGTTCGTCGAAACGTTGATTTATTAATAAATTACTACAGAACTAAAGCCATTCTAATCTAATATAATGAGTTCTGAAAGATTTTTTACTATGTTAAGATAAAAATAAATTTGTCTCTCTCGATTACTAAAACTTTAGCAAGTTTAATACCTGTATAAGATTTCATATATTTTACTATAAATTGTTTGCAAGTTTGCACCTTGTATTTATGAATGAGGGAAAAAAATTTTCAATGAAAACACTCACACGCACACACACATACAACTAAAATAAAAACAAAAAATCATCGAGGCAACAACAAAGTATGAAAATTACACAAAAAAAAACATCAACTTAGCATGACAGAGATAGGAAAATAAATATCTGTGCAAGGCCAAGATGGTAATTAGCAAATATACAAACAAAATTTACGAAAGACAAACGCAGAGAGAGATATAATATATTAACGACAAACATTATATATGTGTGTAAATTGCGTACACGCATGTTATAACGCAAACGGAAGACGTATACTATATATATATATATTATATATATATATATATATATATATATATATATATATATATGTTGTGTACATCCGCCTGCGCAATAACGCCGTATGTGAACCAGTATGTTATTGTGTTCCCATTATCACACACTTACTCAATGGGATGGAATGATAATAACGAAATTTATATAGAGTGTCCGCCAAAAAGTCTGCGATCATATGGGAAGAAATTTAATTTTTATTATTTTTTTTTTTGTTTTGTTTTTTTTTTTTTTTTTTTAATTATCACTACGGGTCTTCTATACACTTCCCTGTATAGCTCAAATTACAGAATAAAGAAAATCACTTATTTTATTTGTCAATATTTTGAAAAAAGTTTACAAATTTTGAGTTAAAAATACCAAAACAATTAATATAGTAAAAAATCTTTTAGAACTAATTAAATAAAGTATTAGGAATATAATATTATATTCAGTTTAAAATTTACTAAAAACATTTTAAAATAAAACTGCTTTTGGTTAAAATTCTGTATTAATATTTATTTATAATAGACGTTTCGACGAACTCAACGTCCGTGTTCCTCAGGAAAACTGATACAAATTGCATTTGCTGTAAATAAACTGAACATAGAAACAAGTTACTAGGTAACAAAATAAGTAACTAGATCATAAAATTTATAGATGTTTAATTAATGAAAGTCAAATTTTATTTAATAAATGCCTTCACAGTGATTAAAGAATTAAGAATTTTTTAAGCAAATTTGAGAAATTTTTGAAAATTCAATTTTTAATTTCTTTCTACTAAACGATGCATTTTAAAATAATGATATCTTTATTCAATTATAGTAGTTAATATTCCGCATTTTTCCATATCATGTTTATTTTCCTAGACCTCATAGTTTTTGAGAAAAAAAATAAAAACCAAAAAATAAAAAAAAAATTCTAACGCCCAAACGGCACATGCTAGCAAATTAAAACTAAAATTAAATCATAGAACTTTTTATTGTCTATCAAAAAGTATTCTAAGTATTTCTCCGAATTTAATTCGAGATAAAATTATATCGCAAATTATTATCGAAATTGCATGTTAAACGCCCATACGAACTTAACGAACGAACACCCGGTATGTGTCAAAATAGATACTTAAATAATTACAAAAGTATACCACCCTGTATATATCAGATTTCAAACAAAACACATGCGAAAGGACAGAGAAAATTTGTGATTTCAAAATAATAAATATACATATATTTATTTATAACGTCTTTGTTGAAATATTAAAAATATGCACGCAGGTAAATAACTAACAACACAGTTGTGTATTATGTAATAATTCGTAAAAAAAAGTACAATTTGTTGTTATAAATATTTCATTTATATTAAAAGAAATTAATTGTTTTTTAAAGATGAAAAAAAAGTGTACATAGCGTTCAGAGAACGACTTTACTATGAAATGAATAAATAACACATACCAATATTATCATTAAATTTTAATAGATTTTATGCTGGTATTAATTCTGTGTTATTCTATAAGATCTATAGTATAGGAGAATTTTTTATTTTTTTTTTAATAACTAGAAGATTATATGAGCTTTAGAAAGACAAGATTCTGTAGTACCGCTATAAAGTTTATATATAAAAGTATATAAATATACCGGGTGATTCATTTAACCTGGAATTTGTTATATTTCGAAAAATACGCATCGGACAGAAAATTTGCCGAATCTAAACTTTAATATCTCGAAGGGGGGCATCCGTTAGTACTAAATTCCCGCCAACCCCCCGCCCCGTGTGTGCGGGGCGGGGGACAACTTTGAAATTTTAAATAGAAATCCCTATTTTTATCACAGATTCGGATTCTACGATAAAAACTACGTACATTTCGTCCGAAAAAAAATTTCGATTCTCGACAGATGGCGCTGTAATCTCAAAAAAATAGATTTAACCTGGAATTTGTTATAATTCGAAAAATACGCATCGGACAGAAAAATTTGCCGAATTCAAACTTTAATATCTGAAAGGGGGGCATCCGTTAATGCTGAATTCCCGCTACCCTCTCACCTCCTGTGGGCGGGGCGGGGGGCAACTTTGAATTTTTAAATAGGGACCCCTATTTTTTATCACAGATTCGGATTTCATGATAAAAACTACGTACATTTTGTCGGTAAAAATTTTTTCGATTCTCGACAGATGGCGCTGTAATCGCAAGAAATTTTTAAGATTTCAAAGTTGCCCCCCGCCCCGCCCACAGATAGTGGGGGGTGGCGAGAATTTAGTACTAACGGATGCCCCCGTTTGAGATATTAAAGTTTGAATTCGGCAAATTTTTCTGTCCGATGCGTATTTTTCGAAATATAACAAATTCCAGGCTAAATCCATTTTTTGCGATTAGAGCGCCATCTGTCAAGAATAAAAAAAAAATTTCGGACGAAATGTACGTAGTTTTTATCGTAGAATCCGAATCTGTAATAAAAAATAGGGATTCCTATTTAAGATTTCAAAGTTGACCCCCGCCCCGCCCACAGGGGGAAGGGGGGTGGCGGGAATTCAATACTAGCGGATGCCCCCCTTTGAGATACTAAAGTTTGGATTCGTCAAATTTTTCTGTCCGATGCGTATTTTTCGAAATATAACAAATTCCAGGTTAAATGAATCACCCGGTATATTAAATAACAGTAGTACTTTACAAACGTATACCAATATAAATACAAATTTATAGAAATTTAGAGTATGAAAGTTTATGAATTTACTGAAATGTTATTGTTTTTCGATAACAAAAATAATTGTTAATTTTAAAAAAATTTTATATTATACTGATTATGACCGATTAAAAACTACTAAAAATAAAAATGTAATCGTACAATTGTCAAATAAACAAATGTAATTTTATAATTTATAGATTTTTCCTTGAGAAAAAAGTCTTTATTTTATAATTGTGGTTTTTTTTTGTTAATTTGAGATTGATTAACTTATTAAATAAACTTGATTATTTTAAAAATTATAATTTTTATGTAAAAGAATAATTTAATTAGTAAATAATTAATTCTTACAAATTTTTTTGTAATGAAAGTATTGAAAAATTTAAATAAAACGGCTTTTGGTTTAAGTTCTGTATTAATATTAATACCTAAAGCCGTTTATCAAAATTTCACGTAATATTTTAAAATAAAAGTGTCAGACATATAAACAATTATAAGTGCATTAGCAAATACCAAATGCCAAGGAGAGAAAAAAAAGCACCAACTTTATTCAGTTGATTTTCCAGTAGATTATAAGAAAATTCTTCTAGATTAGATAATAGATATTAAATTGTGAATTTATCTCATAAAATAAAAAATTTCGGTCCGTATTCCCACCTCTTTTGTTTATGAAAAAGTACTTTTATTTTTCACTTTCACTTCAAACTCTTATCAAATATGAATAGTATTTCTATTTTTGATATATATTTTTATATCTAATATTATAAAATTCAATTAAACTAATGAAAATTGTTTAATAAGTAAACGTCAAAAGTAATTTTGAGAATACGGGTCAACAATTTTTTTTTATCTAGATAAATTCGAACACTGTTCATTTAATGTTCAAAAGAATTAAAATGTTTTTTAATACAATATACTGCCTATTTCTTTAGGTTTCAAAAACGACAAAATTTATCAATATTCTGAAAAAAATATGTGTACAGTTTACTAAAAAATTAGCAAATACAATTACATTTATTCTTAAATAAAAATTCGTCAACTAGTTGTGGTGACTGTACTGTAGTCACATAAATATGTTTAATAATTTAATTATTATACTAGTAGCATCAGGTAAATTTCATCAATATGTATTTGAAATACTAAAAATACGAAATAAGCAAGATTTGTCAAGCATATTATATTACTAAACTGAAATACGTAGACAAAATATTTTGCCAGTCTCGTATGCTCGCAGCAATCATTTTTCAACATAACCTTTATAAAAATTAGCAAAGATTTAATTAAGTAGTATTTAAAAATAAGTGTTAAAGATGTCCGATCAATATCAATATTTAGCGAGTAGCGAGTTGAGTGATAATCGATCAATACTAATCGATATGTTTTCTTCCTCATCGATCTGTTGCAGTCCCACGGCTAAGGTAATCGTATCAAACCTGCCGGCCCATGTACGTTTTGAAGATTTGGAACCACTGCTAGCGCCCCATGGCAAAGTACAATCATGCGATAAACTCACATCGAAGGATCCGAATACGCAAACAGTTCAAATTACATTCGAAACAGCTGATCAGGCACAACAGTAAGTAGTCTCTTTATTTTTTACTGATTTGGGTAGCCACACGGCTGTAGAGGCCCACACAAGTCAATGGGGGGGGCCCCTCTACACGACAATAAATACATTATTTGGGGCTCATCTAAATTATTTTCATATTCCGTGGTCGTAATTTGTTTAATTTTTTTTGTAAATAATTCTTTTTGACAATAGCAGCTAGCCTTTTATTTATTAAGTTTTTAAAATTGTAATATGTTTAGTTCACGCCATGAAAATTTATAATTATTCTACATAATTATGTATACGCGATAGAAATTTTCCGAACTAAGCTAAGATCTACCATTATAATAGAAATTAATCTAACAAAATCATACACTTAATTCTTCCAAAGTACAGATTTTCATGGCGAAAACTATTTATTTTTTTTTGAAAGTTTCTTACTCGGAAAGGCGACCCCTTTCAGTATACGACTATTTTTTCGATAGGGGTAGATGGGGCCCTCGGAATTGCTTATTAGTTTCAAGTTATAAGAGTTAATGAAATATCTCGGTATGATTATTGACAATAAATTAAAATTTGAAAGTTATGTTCAATATATTTGTAAAAAAGAATTGCTAAGAAAATTAGTTACTTATCAAGAATTGCTTAACAGTTATCAGTCTGGAGTACACTTGTGATGTATAATATTTTTTTGTGGAAAAATAAAGATATTGATAAATTTCAAAAACTTCAAAATCATACTATGAGAGTAATTTTGAATTGACAAGCATATGTTAGAGAGTAAATATTAAAAAAATTCTCAACTACAATGTACTAATTTTTAAGACTTGATGCAAATGTGCAAATTTCAATAAAAAAATAAAGGATATTGTTCATTTTTATTAAATTTATATTATCTACGAATGTATAAGAGGAATTTATTTATACAAACATCAAAATATGACATCATAAAACCATAATAATAATAATCAAACAAATAATTATCAAATTTTTTTGACAGTAATGTATTTATTTTCAACAAAAACCTTTCTATTTCTATAATTTTTATCATAGATCATGCTAAATCGGTACGTGAATTTAAATATAGGGGGCCCCACTGAAGGAGGGGCCCCCCTATCGAGTACAAAAAAAGCGAGAGAGCTAGATTTTGGATATTATAATCCGAGTTAGTAAAAAACGAATGTAATTTATTATCAATTATTATTTTTATACAAAATACTTTAATTTAACAATTGGGGGGTGGGGGGTGGGCTCAGGCTCCTCAACATCTCTGTGGACGCCCCTGTAAATATGATTATATGTTACTTGTTTTCAGAGCGGTGGTACATGTAAACGGTGCCGAATTACAAGGTTCCATATTAAAAGTCGAACTTGCCGTTGAACGAAAGTCGCAACAGCAGAGACGGGGGCCCCGTGGACCTGGTGGGCCCGCTTTTGGCGGGCTACCAGGACAGGGCCGTCAAACCGATTTTCCACTACGAATTCTCGTACAAAGTGATATGGTAAGTTTTGTTTTTTTTTTTTAGTTTTTAACACAATTGTAAGTCCATTTCATATGTTCAGAACGAAGTAGTTGTGCGCTACAATCTGTGCTATACGTAATTAATGGGTCGCGAACAATTCACCGAAAACAATTCACCGAAAACCGTTCACCGAAAACAATTCATCGAAAACAAATTCACCGAAAAACAATTCATCGAAAAACAATTTATCAAATTACCAAATGAAATAGAATTAAACAACTTAACCTAACCTAACCTACCCGTAACTAACCTCCGTAAAGTGTTGTTAAAGAAAAAATAAAAACACTTTTTTTAAAGACATTCCTAATATTCATAATATTAAGGATGAGGTATACTAAAAAAAAAAAACTAAACCAACCTAACCTAACCTAACCTACCCTAAATAGACAATTGCGTAAAAATACTGTATGTATAAATAGCCAATTGCGTACACATACCGTATGTATAAATAGCCACTTTCTAATATTAATTTTAATTTAATTTTATTTGGTTATTCGATAAATTGTTTTTCGATGAATTGTTTTTCGATGAATTGTTTTTCGGTGAATTGGTACTTCGGTGAATTTGTTTTCGTTGAATTGTTTTCGGTGAATTGTCCAAATACCGTAATTAATAATACACTAATAGTGGTAAAATTTTACTATAAAAATCTAATTTTATTTCTACCTTAAAGTTCTGTTATTTTTATTCATAATATTCACACAAATGACCTAACAAGTATGTAAAATTGCTTACTTTCTGCAAATTGCATCACATACTTAATGTAGAATTACATATTGTTGATATAACTTGTTAAATTATTTAAAAATGTTTGTAATATATTTCTGATATTATGTATTTTTAGACAATAATTGTTAAAATTAAAGAATACTTGAAGAAATACTTGATATCATAAGTGTCTCATGGTTTATAGGTAAAATTACATAAATTTTTTTAGAGTGTACTTATTATTATATACGGAGTCTAAACCTCATGTCAGTACAGTGTTATTCTAATTGTATTTGGCTATAGAAAGCGAACTCCTAAAGAAAATGTTGTGTTTTCACATTTGCCTTGCATTATTGCTGTATATATATATATCGATAATGCAATTTCCTTGGTGAAAAACAATTTTTATTAAATAAATCGGGGGGCTTCAAACCGAAACTAAACTGAAAACCGAAAAATAAACCGTTGTTTTTGCAGGAACAGAACCGGAAAAAAATAACGGTTAACACACAATCTTACTTTCCACGTCAGTTGTTTTTGTTTTTTTTTCATTTTCGTGGGGGTCTCGTAACGTAGTCACAACTTGTCTTACGCGAAAGAATATTTGGTTTGTTTTTGCTGAATGAATATTCAGTTTTTAATATTGATATAGGTATATTTTTCGATAATAACTTTGCTTTTAATAATCTTTAAATAGTTTAAATGAAAAATACATTGGAAAATATTTTAATAATCAGAGGTAATTTTCATTTTTTCTAATTATAAATAAATACAAATCCTGTCTACAAAAATGTGTTACGTTAACATATGTTACATACAGAATCACGCCATGTACCCAAAAGGGTGTGGCACAAACTCCTTTCATCATTCCGAAATCAGTCGCCTCCAAACATTCCTATCCAGCACAAGCAACTTTCGCTTCATCCACATTCATAATTCCATTCTCATACATGCTCTTTTATTCCTACTACTTGGAAACTTTCGCTCACGCAAGCCACCCTCTCAGTCATACCACTCCAACTACTCATCGGACGTCCACGCAAACGTATACCATCAAAATTATTCAAATAAATTAATTAATAATTATTGTTTATTGTATTAATTTATGTAGTATGTTTATTATAAAATGTTCTAAATTATGGTAGAAAATAAGTTTTTAATACAAATAAAAACATTGAAAAAATTTAAAAATTAATTACTCGAAATTGAATCGAAAACTGAAAAAAAAAACCGTTATTTTTGCCAGAACCGATATATTTTTAATTGAACCGGAACAAAAAATATAACGATTTGAAGCCCTGATAGATAAGAAAGTGGCTATTTATACATACGGTATGTATACGTTTATAAGGACGAATTATTTGTTTAATCAACTTTTTATTTATGAAGTATTGGAGCACCAAATTTACACCATTTTTTTAGTGTACATGATATTTAGTTATTTGTTATTGGTCAGTTTACAACAATTGTTTTGCTAACTTTACGTAAAGTTAGCAAAACATCCCGATATTTTTTTCAAATTCAAAACACCAAATTTTTGGTTTGCACACCATAATAATAATAATAATAATAATAATAATAATAATATTTTATTTATTCTGTTGACCAAGATACATAGGTATAGAACAAGTCACAAATGTTTACATAATTAAATAATTACAAATTTACAAATTTAAATATTCATTTACAGAATAAAAGCAATTTTCTATTAGAAATTTCTTTAATTTTATTTTGAATATTTTATAGAATTAATATCTTTTAAAGTTTGAGGCAGCTTATTATAAAACATAATACAATTATATCTGGGTAAATCTTTAAATTTTTCTAATGTATGTTTTTGAATTTCTAATATATTAATGGATCTAGTATTATAATAATTATGCAAACTTGAGATTGAAGTGAAGGTTTCTAAATGAATTTTAGTGTATATTAAACATTCATATATGTATATAAATTCTGGGAATTGTCATTAGAGACAATTTCTTAAATAAAATTCTACAATGAGAATTCCAGGATGCGTTGGACATAATTCTGACAATTCGCTTTTGAAGTACAAAAATTCTACTTACTTTTGAAGATTTTCCCCAGAAAACAATTGAATATTGACACCAAATTTTCTCATATTTCTTTTTTCGATATCTCAAAGTTTTGTTTTCTCCGTCCAGGTAGGAGCAATCATAGGCCGACAAGGCTCAACAATACGTCAGATCACGCAACAGACACGCGCCCGTGTCGATGTCCATCGCAAGGACAATGTCGGTTCGCTGGAGAAAGCGATAACCATCTATGGTAATCCCGAAAACTGTACGAACGCCTGCAAACGCATCCTGGAAGTGATGCAACAGGAAGCGAACAATACAAATAAGGGCGAGATCTGTCTGAAGATACTCGCTCATAATAATCTAATCGGAAGGATTATCGGTAAAGGTGGCAATACAATCAAACGTATCATGCAGGAAACGGATACGAAAATTACCGTATCCAGTATTAACGATATTAATTCGTTTAATCTGGAACGTATTATTACCGTTAAAGGCAGCATTGAGAATATGAGCAGGTAAAATGATTGATAGAATTATAATGTTATTTATTTTGTTTTTATTTTCCTGAACTTGTATATTCATATTGTTGTTTTTTGTTTTTCTCTGTACAGTACTGTACTGTACAGTAATGTACTATACAGAGGAAAACAAAAAACAACAATAGAATTAATGTTGTTGGTAAAGATATGAATCTTGTGTTGAATGTTGATAAGTGCAAAGTTTTAGTTTTTCCAGGAAGGCTGACTTGATGACTGAATGTAATGTGTATATATATATATATATATATATATATATATATATATATATATATTATATATTGATGGTGCACGTTTAGAGCAGGTAGATGAATTTGTGTATTTGCGGGTGGTTTGCTGTCTAGAGATGGCCGAGTTTTGATCGTGAAATAGAAAGGAGAGTAAATGCTGCTGTTGTAAGGTGCTTTGGGTGCTTTGAGAACTTTTGCTAGGAATGTAAATGTTTCTAAAGAAGCAAAGAAGCCACCCCCCCCCCCCCTCTTCCGTTTGAGTATATACAATGCAGTTTTGGTGCCTACGTTGATGTATAGGGTAGTGAATGTTGGGTTTGGTTGCACAAAAGCATAAACGGAAAATGACTGCTGTGTAAATGAGATTTTTACGTGGGGTAGCTGGGTGTAAATAGGAGAGATCGGGTATACGAAATACGATTAGTGTATGATGAGTGTGAAATTGAAAAACTAATGTTCTAGCAATGTTGTAAGATGGTTCGGACATGTTGAGCGAATGTCTAATGAACGTTTGGTTAAAAAGATTTATTTGAATGATTTTGATTGTATACGTTTGCGTGGACGTCCGATGAGTAGTTGGAGTGGTGTATGATTGAGAGGGTGGCATGTCTGAGAGTGGAATTATGAATGTGGATGGAGCGAAAGTTGCTTGTTTGGCTAGGAATGTTTGGAGGCGACTGATTTCGGAATGATGAAAAGAGTTTGTGCCACACCCTTTTGGGTACATGGCGTGATTGTGTATGTATGTATCCCATATTGGGACTTATGCAATGTTTGAATAATTGACCAATTGATTGATTATTGTGTTACAGAGCTGAGGCACAAATAAGCGCGAAATTAAGACAGAGCTACGAGAATGATTTACAAGCGATGGCACCACAAAGTATGATGTTCCCGGGATTGCATCCAATGGCTATGATGTCTACTGCAGGTAAAATTTATAATCATTCAAAAATAACTTACTTGGTGCAAATTAATATAATAATATTCTAAAGTTGAGACTTTTTCTCCGAAAATTTCACATAGCTTTGTAACTTTTCGAGAAAAAGTCTCAACTTTAGAATATTATTTATATTCATTTAATTGGAAAAAACCGTTATTCGTTTTTCACGTCATCAATTTGTTTGTTTTCGGCCATCTTTCCTAATCCCAGTCTAGTCTCAAACGTAATAAAAGAAGCGTTCAATGTAAACATACAAAATCACGCCATGTACCCAAAATATTATGACACAAACTCTTTCCACTATCTCGAAATTAGTTTCCTACAAACATCCCTATTCAGGACAAGCAACTTTAACTTCATCCACATTCATAATTCCTCTAATACCCAAAAGATTGTGCCATAAACTCTTTCCACTATCTCGAAATTAGTTTCCTCCAAACATTCCTATCCAGGACAAGCAACTCTAGCTTCATCTACATTCATAATTCCTCTCATAGCCATGCTCTTCTAGTCGTACTACTTGGAAACATTCGCTCACGCAAGCCAATCTCTCAATCATACCACCTCCAAATATCTGACAAACATATATCTTCAAAATCATTCACAGAAATTCCTTTTAATCAAGTTCCGTTCATTAATCATTCGCTCAAATTTAACACAACATTTTTTCCAATTTCACATTCAACTATTTCGTACCCCCATGGCAGACATTTTCCGCTTTTATGTTTCTGCTGCCAAACCCCAGCCAAACGGGGGTCTTTTTTTTGGAAACATTTACATTCCTAGCAAAAGTATCTAAAACCATTCAAAACCTAACAACCAGCATTAACTACTCAAATACACTTGCTCTAAACGTGCCTGTATTCTCACCTCACTTTTAAAAGTGATTTTTGTCAAAATTATTACTTATTAAGCCATTATTCATATTTGATAAAAGAAATTGGTTTTGAAGCACAAAATAAAAGTACTTTTTTATAAACAGAAGTGGTGGGGAATATGGGCCTATATTTTTGTAATTTTTATGGTTAAAATTAAATATACGTAGTATATGCTTAGTTTTTTTCTTTTGTTCACAAATATAATTTAATATGGCTTCCTATCAAAAAATACCCAAAACACTTCTTTCAATTTCATGATCAAAGCGACAATAAACTATAAAGTATCTATAATTTTTATCATTTTTATGGTTAAAATTAAATATACATATAATTTAATATCGCATAAAAACCGATTTGAAACCGGTTCAGATATGATTTCGGTTTTGAAACTGGTTCAAAGTAGTTGTAACCAGGTTTTACAGTCTTATCGCTTTACTGTTATCAATTGTATTCAATCCAAAGAAGTCAAAAAAAAAAAACCTAGTTTATGCTTAGTTTTTTTTCTTTAATATAATTTAACATGGCATAAAAATTGATTTGGAACCGGTTTAGAGATGATTTCGGTTTTAAAAACTGTATTCAATCCAAAATGGGGCTAAAGAATGATTTGTGATATCGGGATATTAATTTTATTGTACCTCCCACCCTCCCCTCCGAACTAGGAATAAGTTATGGCACCCAACGTGGTGGTATTTATTCAGGTCAGCCACCCTATCCCGGAATGTATCAACCCGGTGCAACGCAGAGTGCAGGCGATAGCCAGGAAACGACCTATTTGTACATCCCGAATAATGCTGTGGGCGCAATTATTGGTACGAAAGGTTCCCATATTCGTAACATCATACGATTCTCGGGTGCATCGGTGAAGATTGCACCCCTCGATCAGGATAAGCCGCAGGACACGCAAACGGAACGAAAGGTGACCATTGTCGGATCGCCTGAGTCACAATGGAAGGTAAATCTATCAATAATAATAATAATAATAGAGAAAATACATTATTCGGCATTAAAACAAAAATGAAAGATGAATGTTTTTTAATAGCTTTATTGTTTATATATTCAAGTTTAATTACCAATTTTTGGAGCCCGATTGCGCCACTATTAAGGCCGCTTGCAGCAGGTCGCGTCAATTTATTAATTTTTAATGCACAGAAATAAAAATGTTTCTATATTTAGTGCCAATTTGGACTTAATTGTATAAAAGCAAAATTATAGATAATAAAATTTCCTACAACTTTTATTCGCATCATTTTTTAATAGATCTTACGGTTTAGAAGCTACGCGATTTTAAAAATCAAGAAATTTATTAATTTTTAATGCACAGAAATAAAAATGTTCCTATATTTAGTGCAACTTGGACTTGAATATGCATTTTATCAAAAAATCCCTCGCTCAATTTTTATCCTGGAACAAAAATGACTTTATCACTTTATTCTATTATATAATAGATTTCGCGTCGTAATTCGCGGGGAAATTGAGAATAGTTGATTTTTTAAGAAAATGGTGGCCATCTAAAAAATAATGTCAAAAAATCGGTACAAAACTCTAATTTTCCAAACAAGGACCTTTAAACAGAGATCTACTTCCTGGCGAACTATAAAAAAACAAAACTAGAAAAAAATACCAAAAGTAAAAAGGCGATAAGCTTATGTAATAAACAAATATTAGATAATATTTAAACATATTTACAAGAAATATATATATATCCTCGATATATATATATAATTTTATTAAATCTTATATAATCTTAATTAAAATAAATCATTTAATTATATAAGTCTTTTAACTCTCTACAAAAACAAAATATAATTGCACAACGTAACATTTTTTTTTTTTTGGGAACGGCGTTGTATTTTTACCACTGGAGTTTTGTGTTCGTTTGTAATATCTGCATTCTAACATAAAATTTCCAGCATTTCGTGTTTAATAGGTCTTTAATATATATATATATATATATATATATATATATATATATATATATATATATATATATATATATATACGAAGGTAAAAGTAATGACTGGTAATAATTTTTAAGTAATATGATAATGGGTATTTGCAGTCAATTTTGGAAAACGATGGTTAAATAAAACTCATTTAAGCTTTAATTTAGCAAGCTTTCGGATATATTTTTATCCTTCATCAGGCTTCTGGAAAATTTTCCAGAAGCCTGATGAAGGATAAAAATATATCCGAAAGCTTGCTAAATTAAAGCTTAAATGAGTTTTATTTAACCATCGTTTTCCAAAATTGACTGCAAATACCCATTATCATATTACTTATATATATATATATATATATATATATATATATATATATATATTGCTAGAAAAATATTGTAGCATTAAACCCGAATTGTATTTAATAATAATTATTTTCGTATATTTCCAGGCGCAGTATCTAATATTTGAGAAAATGCGTGAAGAAGGCTTCGTAGCCGGCTCGGACGATGTACGATTGACTGTAGAAATTTTAGTGCCTAGTTCGCAAGTGGGTCGTATTATTGGAAAAGGTGGTCAGAATGTTCGCGAACTACAACGCGTTACCGGCAGTGTTATTAAACTGCCCGAACAAGGTACCACACCACAACCGCCTGAGGATGAAACCACCGTGCATATCATTGGACCATTCTTTAGCGTACAAGTAAGTTTAGGCCGCATTATTTGCTGGAAAACTTAGCTAAACTAAACTAAGCTAAGCAACACACACCAGAGAAACTAAAAATATGAAATATGAAATACGAAACTGAAAATAGAAAACTTTTTAAGTACAGTGATAGGTAAATTGCAAGAAACAAACATTAAATTGATTTCAAATTCACGTAATAAACTCGAATGTTAAACTTAAATGTTTCTATATTTAGTGCATTTTGGGCTTAATAATGCATTTTATCAAAAAATTGTATAGAAGCAAAATTAATAGACAATAAAATTTCCTACAACTTTTATTTGCATCATTTTTTATTAGATCTTCCGGTTTAGAAGCTACACGATTTTAAAAATCAAGAAATTTATTAATTTTTAATTCACAGAAATAAAAATGTTAAACTTAAATGTTTCTATATTTAGTGCCAATTTGCACATAAATATGCATTTTATCAAAAAATTGTATAGAAATAAAATTATAGACAATAAAATTTTCTACAACTTTTATTTGCATAATTTTTTAATAGATCTTCCAGTTCAGAAGCTACGCGTTTTTAAATATCGAGAAATTTATTAATTTTAATGCACAGAAATAAACATGTTTCTATATTTAGTGCAATTTTGGACTTAAATATGCATTTTATCAAAAAATTGTATAAAAATACGATTATAGACAATAAAATTTCCTACAACTTTTATTTGCATCATTTTTTAATAGAACTTTCAGTTTAGAAGCTAGGCATCTTTAAATATCAACAAAATTTATTAATTTTCATGCACAGTGACTGGAAACCACGCGAAACAAAAAATATAGAACAAGCTCTATTTCATGCAATATGTTTCTACAGTTTTTTTTTTGTCAAATATTCGAATGTAACTGATTTATTTTCCGGTTTTGTTTTTCCAGTCTGCTCAACGTCGCATCCGCGCAATGGTAATGCAATCAATGGCGCCGGTCGCAGGCGGTCGAGGACCGCGCGGCCCCCGACGAGACACGCCCGGTAGCGGACCGAGTGGCGGCCCCTCGCAGCAACCGTCCCAACAACAACAACAACAACAGCAGCCGCAACAACAGTAACAACAAACAGATAACAATCAAACAACATTAACAATTTAAAAAAACAAACAAACAATCAACAAACAAGTTCAACAAAAAAAAAACACGTCTTTTGCACCGATTTCGTCAACAATTCTTTCTCCAACATCTGTGGTGCGTCTTGTGCAAAAAAAGCGGCGTGCAAATATTTAAAAAAACATAAAAACATAAAAAATATCGATTATATTAGTACAAGTTTGTATATATCGTAAAAAACATCTTGAGGCCTTCCACTTAGTAATAAAATGATACATATATAGATTAAACCTAAAAAAAAAAACCAAAAAAATTTGGGCTAAAACTCTGCCCCGCGCGCGCGTGCCCTAGAGTTTACACTGGCCCCACCATCTTCTCTGATCTTTTGTTACTACAATTTATTTAACAATATGCAAACAAAACAAGAAATTTAATAACGTAACATCTACCGAATGCCTTCCAACTTTCCGTTGTGTGTATGTAAGTCTGAACAATTTATATATTAATTATTAATTAATAATAATTAGTTCAAAACAAATAAAACAGAGATAAATTACGAGGAGACATTGGGACCTCCTCGCGTAAATACTACCTCTATTTTTACAATGATGATATTGAATTCATTTTTTCTTTTTGTTGCATTATTGCTTTCGCAACAATTCATACATAAGTGCATTTCTTGGAAATATATCGTTAATTTTTAATAATATTTTTCGCGTTTAAACTCCACAGTTTTTGTTTTTCCCTCATTATTTTAATCAAAAAGTTTTAAAACGAAAAAGAAAAAAAAAATAATAATTCTTATTTTTCTTTATTTATTTTATTTTATATTATATTATGCATTAGTTGATTTATTTTTTTGTTCACAATTATAAATAAATAAATATTATTAAATCTTAACACACACGAAAAAAAAAAGTATTTAAAAGTACTTGTTTGTCTGTATATAATGATAATAATTAATTTAGCTCGGTCGCTTATATAATACATTAATTGAGTTATTAACTAATTGACTTAATTAGGAGGATGAAATCAGCCGAGCTGAGCCCACAAGAAGCCGCGATATCTATCAAACTGAGTAGATTAAAAAGTGGAATAAAACACAAAAAAAAAAACACCACCAAATCTAAAACAGAATAATCAACTACCTCAATAATAAAATCAAAACAATTATACATAGCCACATTTAAAAATTTTCCGTTAACTATTTAATCTACAGTTTATTAATGAGGATATTAACCTATAATCCTTTGTTTTAACAGTTTTTATCAAATGGAAATAGTCTTGTTTTTTCTTTTAATAATTATTATAGTTGTTCGAGAAAATATACACAATAAATATTTATACTTACAGAATAGAACAAACTAAATATTTACAATAATATATTTTTATTAATTAATTAATTACCACAACCAACAACAAAAACAGGACAAAAACTTTTTGTACCAAAGAATCTTTAATTGGTTGCATTTTAATCGTCTTGGAAACGATTTAAACAGAATAATTAATTACAGTTTTTAACGTTTTCTCTTCTTCTTTATATTAGGAACTAAATAGAGATATTTTTTTGTTGTTTTTATATAAATATATCTGTATTTGTTTGGATTCTTATTGCTATATATAATTAAATACTGAGCTACTACTTTTTTCCGAAACAGATAAAAATCAAATTTAATATCTCGGATACTATTTTGATAGATATATCTAAAAAATGGGAAGGAAATTAATTCGAAATTCTATCTTTGGATTCGACGCACACACACACACACACACAATTTATTAAAATTTCTCACGCATAAACATTTGTACGTAAAAGTCTAAAAAAAAACAAAACATCGTAAAAGTCAGCAAATGTATTTTTTCTTTTTCTCTTATTGAACAATTTAAATAAATATAAGAAATATATATATATCGAACTCGTTATAAAATTATACACAAAAAAATCTTTGCGCTTAAACAAGTAAAAAGTTCCTCACACAGAGCACTTAGCGGATGCAAGTGCGTCAATGGACAATTATTTAAAAACATTCTCCGGACGGCGAAGTGAGAATGGGGACTTACAAAGATTTTTCTCCTTATTATATTTATTTAAATCAGAAGTGTGCACGCCCCCGCGAAAATTTATAATTTCTGGCGCACGTGTACGCATTAAATAATGGTAAAAAAAAAAACGGATTCTAGCGATGGCAAAAGTTTTGCCCAGAGCCGCGGCACTGTAATTAAAAATGTTACCAAGCGAGAGAGAGGACTAAATAAAACTAGTGTTAAATTAAAGTGTGAATGGTGAAATAAAACATTTTTTTTTTAAATAACTATTAAATTATAAATATTGTTAGGAGATTTGTTTAAAAAAAGAAAAAAAAAACAAGAAATGTTCAAATATTAACAATGTTACTTTTTTTTCTTGAAGCTATCGCATTTATTGTTGATTCCGTCAAGGAAAATACTTAATTGTTTAACTAAAAAAATATGATAAGCGGAAGGATGTATTTAAAAACCAGAAAAGGACGAACAAGGTCTCGTATTTCGCATCGACGAATTATTTGTATTTAAAATTGTGTCTTGTGTCAAGACTTTAGCTTTTTAACGGAGAGGCGAAGAATTGAATCCGGTCCCCTTAGCGCAACTGAAAATCTTTATTTCCTTATTATATTATTGCAGCCCCCTGTATAGGTTTACAACTTTGAAAAAAAAAAAACTAAATAGGTTAGAACTTCGTAAAAACCTAACCTACAAATCTAACATCGTTAAATATTTTTAATCCCACTTTATCCAATCTCGTTGTTCGTTTTATTATATTTATATTGTTTCTCTTTGCTATTATTATTATTATTATTATTATTATTATTATTGATTGTTTCTTATTTAATGTGTAAAGTGTTTTTTTTTATGTAACGCGAGATCATTTTTTTTTCCAGTGGGATTTACACAATACGCGATATTTTATAACAGAAAAACAAGGAAATATAGAAATTTGGTTGGTGGTACTAAGGGACCAGTCAACTGATAGTACAAACTAAGGGAGGTATAGATATAAAAAAAGAAAAAAAGGGCACGGTACAAGTGACCCTAATTTTTAAGATTTAAGCTTGGCGTGCTCATGGGCGCGCAGCAGTCTTTATTTGTTTGTTTGATTTGAGGAAAAATAATACATGCCCCCCCGCGCCCCCCGTTAGCACGCCCGGCAAAAGAGCATTTGTAGAAAATAAAATTATTTTTGATAAAAATTGTTTGTTGGGGAGGATATTTTTTGTTAGATTAAAATAAAAACGAAAAAAAATGATAAAAAATGTGAGAGGAAAGGAAATTGAAATTACGACTTAGATAGCGACGAATTGCTATTTAGAAATTTGTGAAAAAAATGGATATATTATATAATATATATTTAAATACTAAATTATGTATAAAAATTAAATTATTTGTACAAATTTTTTAAGGATAAAGTGTGCCAAAGTGAGAGAGAATGTTTTACCAGATAAAACTGCACAAGTTTGTAGGAAAAAATCTATAAAATATTTCTAAGGGTACATGTATTTATATATATACAGCGCAGGTAACCCCCCCCAGCCCCCAGCCCCCAGCCCACACTACATAACCATTTTTAACTAATAACACGTTTTTTTTTTTTTCAAAAATGTATCAGTATCATTTTTTTATTATTTAGCTTACACACGAAACAAAACAAAAATACGGATACATACATATATACATATACCCAGATAACTCACTAAAAAAATACTAATTCGTTTTTTACTCCCTCGCGCGCTAAAACACAAAAAACATTTTCGGAAAATTTATCATCTCAAAATTGTACGATACATATACATATCTACTTTTGTAAAAAAAAAAATTAATCCATTTGTTTCACACACACGAAAAGTAAATAAATCTGCTTCATGAACAAAAAAAAAGATTTAATTGTTTCGGACAAAAAAAAAAACAAAAAAAAATTAAAAGTAACATCAAAGTTTACATACAGAGCCCCCCTCCAACACAAGACAAAGAAAATCACGCCAAAAAATGTATTTTCCAACTGATTACATGCATGAAATTAAAAATGAAAAAAAAAATCTATGCTTCAATATTTAATATCCCTCCAATTCAAACTAGATCGAATACACTTAATCTCCATACTACACCATCAAAAAAAAAAACAAAACAAAAAGCTTCGAAGCTTTACAGAGTTTCGTTTATAGAAACAAAAAAATGCATTTTTCAACAGGAAAAATTTGCAATATTACTACAAAAAAAACAACAAATACACTGACTGTTCATTCCTTTGCAAAAATAAATTAAATCGAAAAACACACTTTCATTTGATTGAGGAATTACTGGACAGTCTGAATTCTGGAATCAGACATGGATATTAAATTTCAGATTTAATATCTCAGACAAAAAAAAATAAATTACTAACATGTCCATTTCGAGCGATTGATTAGATTTTTTTCTAGCGAATATATTAACTAAATATTACAGATGAAAGAATTTTTCACTTTTGTTCGTTCCCGGAAAAAAAAATAAAGTTAATTCAATGTTCAATCGAAATCGGAAATGTTAGTTTTGGTTTTGTTGGCATTAAAAAAATCACGATTTACATAGTGCCTGGAACATATAGCTGCATTACACAGAAAATAAATGATATATTTAAAAAAAAAAACATCACTTTCTACTGACTGAATCAAAATCGCGGTCGGACATATTTTACAACTCGGTTATTTAATGAGTTAGGTTAAATATTTTACCTGGGAAAGTAAGAAAAATCACTGAAAGAAACGAAAGCTAAGCCGTCAGCAGAAAGTGCTTTTATTAAATCAGTGTACATAATAAAATATTGTGTTGCCCCCCTGCGCCCGAAAAAAATATATATTTAAAGTAAAAAAACTACACTGTTTTTCCTCATTATTACATATATAGTTAATAGTAAGTTGGTTTATTGAAATGTATATGTTAATCTTTAATTTTTCTTAAGCACGATTAAATAAACAAACAAAAAAAAAGGATAAAATAAGATAAACCCAAAGGCAATGTTAGAATTTCCCGCTGGAGAAAAAATAATCTATAGTTATAACACTGCATATTTGGTAAAAAAAAATCAGCTTTGTCTATATTGAAAAACATAAAAAAATGTGAGTTTTATTTTAAGATATGTTTATCTGGTACATTTTCAATAATTAGTTTTTCTTTATTTTTTTTTTTGATTTTACAAATTTATTATTTTCTATTTTTCTTTCGATAATTAATTGTAGTTTAAGCGTATGTTACGCAATGCTGGATTGGAGACTGATGACTATAACACGCCCAGACATTGTTGAACTTAGCGTCGGGGAAACAAATATCAAAAAGAGAAATTGACAGGAAGATATTTAAATTAAGAAATTGTTACCCCCGACCTAGGAAATATAAACTACCTCAATAATTAGTATATTTCTATAAAAAAATTATTTGTTTTTTTTTTTTTTTTGGATATTAATGATAAGTCAAAATGATAATTTTACGTATTCGTTTCTAAAACAAAAACCCAAAAAAAAAAACTCTATACTCTCTAAAACTTAAAATATGAAATTCAAAATTTTTGTAGTGTGCCATTTTTGTTCAAGAATAGTTAAATATCGATGTACGTATGTTTTGCTTGGAAGAAAAAAAATTCAGTAATTATATTTAAACACGAAAATTATTGTTTTGAACGGAACCATTTATTGCTAAAAAAAATTTGAATTAAAAGCCTGCTAGTTGGATGTATTTCTGGTCAAATATTTTTGTGTTTTTTTATTTTGAGATTATCAGATCCGAATCTATAATCGCACAATGTGAACTGAAACTAAAACTAAATAAAAGTTAACAAAGTTTTAAAAAAAAAAATACTATTAATTAATATAAAAGAAACAGAAATATGTTTCCACTCAGGTATTTCTAGCTCAGGTCCGATATATTTATAAGTGCTATAACCTTATTAAAAAAGTGCAGAAATTTGACAGTTTCATTAAATTTTGCATTATCAAGTTGCTTTGGGGTATATAAACTATATTATATATATATATATATATATATATATATATATATATATATATATAATATATATATATATATATATATATATATATATATAATATATATATATATATATATATATATATATATATATATATATATATATATATATATATAATATATATAATTAATTAAGTGATTAAAAAAAAACTGTCCGAATCAGACGTTGCATAAAATAAAATAATAACGGTGCTGAATGTGAAATCACAACACAATGTCTGATTAGGATTTTTTTTCCGCATCAATCACTTAACTTGCTAACTTTTTTTACTATTATTATTACCACAGTGCAAAGTTGTTTAATTTTTAATTTTATTGTGTAACGTTTATCGTACGAGGCATTAACATTATGTAAACAGCGCGTTAAACAGAGGTTCTATATTATATTATTGTAATAAGTAATTATTATTATTATTATTAAAATGCGTGCTGTGCGTTTTGTTAATGATTTCGTACAAGAGCGTCCATTATTTTTTTTTTGTAAATAGAAATGAAAAAATGAGCATAGTTTTATAATCATTTTTTATTACTATTAATTAATTTAATTAATTATACAACCACAGTTGTTCTTCTGTAATATGTTTTTTTTTTATAATCCTGACACTTGATGATGTTGAAATCACTGCTAGGAATTCTGTTTTCACAATCAATTATATTGTCTAAACAATTGTTCAGTTTAAAATAAAAAGTGTTCCCTGGAAATTAATTTATGTGTCTTTTTTTTAACCCCTAAATATTATATACATCGAATGATTATAGCAGATACAATTTAAAATAACATTACATAAAGTACAAATTAATTAAAAATGAATTCAATAAGTCTTAGAAAGTTTTGTTTGCAAATTTTTGACCACAGCAACAGATTTACCGTAACTTATTTAGTTAAAGTAACATTTATTTTATATCAGATTTAACAGTGAATTAAATTGTAGAAAGTTTTGTTTATAAATTTTATGACCGCAAAAGCAAATTTCTTTTATCAAGTACATATTTCGTATAAATAAAATAATTTGCAATGTTTAATTGAATGGAAGGTAAAATATTAGATGTTATTTTGTGGTTTTCAAGGTTATTATTGTATCGTATCAGAGTTTTAATAGCAAAATCAATTAATTTCGATTATATGATTAAAATTTTTAAGTATTTTGTCTGACTAGGAAAGTATACAGTTTTGTTTCATGGAATATATTTATTTCTCGATCTACAAATCGACTTTATGAATTTTTTTCTGTGAAACTATCACAGATATCAAACCGCGGTTTTCTGGGGGTGAAAGAATAGATTTTGAACTTAGTTTTTTTTCCACAAATATTCATTCGGGATAAAATGGCGACCTTTGGAAAAAACTTAAGAGTTATCATTGTTCGGTTTTGGCAAAGCTTTGAAGAAAGGCTTAGAACTCGGACGATATCCAACAAAAGTAAAAATAAAAATTTGTGAATAAAGTTTAAAATCTATTCTTTCACCCCGAGAAAACCGCGTTTTGATATCTTTGATAGTTTCGCAGAAAAAAATTCATAAAGTTAGTCGATTTTTTAAGTCGAAAAATATTTTTCTTCTTACATGTCTCCAGCGATTCAGTCCTAGGAATTTCCAAAATATTGTAACATGGGTTGCAACCATTTAAAAATTATCTAATTGAGAATATATATGAGTATAATTTTTACGGTAAGATTGGTATTTGAAACGGGCAAGTATGGTATGGTATGAAACAACAAAAATGGAACATTTTACGAGAAAATTGGTCATTAATTAACAAATTATTTAATACGTCTGAAGATTTCTAGTTATTGCTAACAGTAGCTAACTACTTTAGTAGCTTAGCTATTAACATTTTAATTAAAGACAACTTTAACTTAATAAAAAACATTATTTAATTGATAACAGCAAATAATTGTGCAATTGCTGATTGCTAGATAGATTTCGTTAAAAGATAGAACTTTTACCGAATTTTTTTGTCATGAGAATGAATATTTTGATTTCTTAATAGTCTAATAGTTCGTACACATTAAAAAAAATTGTTAAAAATATTCTGCCACCTATTTCTAGTGAATACTAATAAAGTAATGGGTGATTATGTAATAGTTATAGAGTCAAGAGCAAATACAATTGTTTCCGGTTAGGGGCGCCCTATTTGTAAATGACAAACTTTGCTTAAACGAGGCACGAAAAAATTTAAAAATCTAATCTCGCAGATTACGACGAGAGATGTTACGTTAGATAGATTCAGAAATTGTTGTGGGGCAATTTTCGCAATTATCCTAAACGGCCCAAATGGTGCACGAATCATAACTCAAAGTACAACTTTGCCTGACTGATTGTCTCTCTCTCGCCCAGACTTTAAACAGATTTTAACGACATTGTAGTTTAGTTTGGTTTGTGTTCAAGGTGTCTTAGTATATTTTTTTCGGTAGTTTAATCAACATTATGTAACGTAAACAAATCCGATTTAATATATAATTGGCTTTTCGTTAATAAATAATTAAAATGGAGCCGTTTAAGCATCATTTTGATATTGTTGATTATCTTGTATTTGGTGCAATGCTAGTTTTATCAGCGCTAATCGGTGTTTATTTTGGTTTTTTTGCAAAAATACGTCAAAACACCACCTCACAATATCTGATGGGCGGTAAAACTATGGGTATATTTCCAGTATCTATGAGTTTAATTGCAAGGTAATTATTTATTTTCACAATTCTACCAATTAATTTAGACAACGAAATACATTTATTAAATATACGATTCGAATTTGTAAAAGTATTTTTTTATTTTAAGTATTTAATTATTTTGTTGTAACTTTTTACAGATTTTCAACAAAACATTTTATCTGTTTCTAGTAAATTAAATTCTTCTTTCGATAGAAAAACAATCTATCCTGTGAGACTCATAGATTTGATATTTATGTTCAAATAATAATGTATTTGCTTTAGGTGTAAGTTCTGTATTAATATTTATTAATAATCAACGTTTCGACGAACTTAACTATTGTTTTCATCAGGAAAACTGACACAAATGACTTTTACAGAACAGAACAAAACGGCAATAAAATACAAGTAACTAAATAATAAGTTCTAAAAAGATTTTTACTATGTTAATGTATTTTGATTATCCTGTGAAACTCATAGATTTGATATTTACTTTTAAATAATAATGTATTTGCTTTAGGTGTAAGTTCTGTATTAATATTTATTAATAATTGACGTTTCGACGAACTTAACTACCCGTTTTCATCAGGAAATCTGACACAAGTTACTAGGCAACAAAACACAAGTTCTGAAAGATTTTTTACTATGTTAATGTATTTGTGTATTTGGGTAGTTTATTATCTTATGGTGATCGTTTTGATCGTGAAATTAAAAGTCGAGTTGGTAAGGTTTTTTGGTACTTTTGCTAGGAATATCCCCCGTTTGAGTTGGGCTGCAAAAAGAAAAATGACTGCTTTGGAAATTTTATTTTATTAACCAAATGAAAAATCTTAATATAAATCAATCATATTTATGAAAAATAACACAAACTAACAATTATTTTTTTAATCTTTAGAAACAAAGTAACTTAATTTTACAATTCAAACATATTTCTCATCAAAAATGTTATGTAATGAACATGAAAGTATTTAGAGGATTAATATTTGCTAATAATTCAAATAAAATTGGACGTCCAAATTAATCCTTCAAATATACCCGATAATAAACTTAAGAATATTTTGCGTGTTTCGTTTTTTTCGGCGAACCACTTCGTGATCGTTTCTTCCCCGTATTTTTCCTTGCACTATGACTTAATTTCTGCTCATATTGTTCGATTAGTTTCTTCCGATAGTCCTCAACTTGTGACGCAATGGAATGAACAGATTTTAATTTTTCCTCGCCCGATTCAAGTTCGTCTTGATACACCATAACTTTGACTTCAATTTCGCGTAATTTCTTTCGTCTATCTTCGCTTAGACTTGTCGTTTTCAACTGCAGTTCTGGATTATTATCATGGGCGTTTTGTAGGCTGGACCAATTTCCAGTTGTAACCGCTTGAGATTCAATTATATCTGGATCGACAGTTTCCCAACGTGATGGCATAAAACCTGGCGGTATTTTATTCGATTCTTCTATTATTATCGTATTATCTTCGGATGTTTCGTTTTCATTATTATCATCTTTAGTTTCATAATTTGTAAAGATCTTATACAAGTGTTCTACGAAATCAGTCGAGTAAATATTCCGATAAATCCAAGCGTTCAATATTTTCGTAACTTTATCGACAAAAATTTGTTTGTATTCGTCAGCCAATACTTCGTATTTTTCACTCATTTGTTTCATTATTTCTGGAAGATATTGCTCTAAAGTTGATTTAAAACAATCTGTGTACACATTGACTTTATTATTGCAAAGTACATCGGATATTAAATATAATCTCGCGATAATTTTTTTAATATTTTGGGTTTTCTGTTCTAACGATTGGACAATGCACTGAGCAATTTCTTCATAGGCTTCACTGTGATTTACACAAAATATTAACGCTTCAGCAATTATATTTCTTTCGGGACTTAATCGATGTATTATCAGTTCTAGATTATCTCTCTGCGTTGTTGATAAAGTCTTTGTTTTGTCGTCGCAATCGAATAAATCTTCGGGCATACCTTGACTATAATCCGGTATGAGGGGAGGCTTCCAAATCGAACCATTTTTAAACATTCGAAACTCTTTTGTGTTCCATTCTTTAATCGAATCGCCCTGCAGGATCGAATATAACTTCCAGCGATAATAAATATGCCCGGGAAATTTATTATCGAATAGAAATCGATACGATGGATTGTTAATTTCACGCGTCATCATAATTGCTTCGAACAAGACGCCTTCGCGTATTACAAACTCAATTGTTCGATGTATTAAAGCAATTAGATTTCGATCAGATGGTATAACAACCTTAACGGTACAGTATTTTAGAAATTCGTTAAATGTGGTTATGTTTCTCGGTAGATATTTCGGTGGTTGGGCGTTAAATGGAAAATCTGTACTCGGTGGGGGCTGCGATAAATCTAACAGCGCTGGCGGGATGTAAATGGGATTTAATGGAATCGAAATAGGTTTGCCCCAACCCAGTTTAATATCACAATCCATCAATATTTTACCAGCAAGATGTTTCAATGCTCGTTCCGCGTCTTTTCGGCACATAAACGCAACAAAACCACAATTTCTACTACGGTTTTTTTCTTCTTCCGAACGGGGCCACATGATTTTCACACTCGCCAACGGACCACACTTACCAAACAGTTCCATTAATTCGGTTTCGGTTATTTTCGGATTTAAATTATTCACGTATAAGTTACTCGAATTTGAATCGGTTTGTTCGCTTGTCGATTGTGAAACTTCACATTCAGATACAAAATTCTTCATTTGAAGATCTTTGTGCAGCAGTTCAAGTTCTTCTTTAAACGATTCTAGATTACTTTTCTTTTTCTTCATCAATGGATCATGTTTGCGATCTGTTGTTAATATTTTAGCAAATTCCTGTGCTTGTTCAACCGATAGTTTTTTCTCTTGAGTTGTTTTATAACGCGGTAAAGGTTTGTACAAACTTGCATCCGTATTCTCTGTAGTTTTGTCTGCATTATAAACGCCAGATTTTATCCAAACTTTCGATACAGATTGATTTACTACGGGCGCTTGGAATGTTTCGATAAATTCTTCGAAAACATACGCTGCCTCTATTTCATCTTTACGCCTTTTTTCTTCTAATTCTTTTTTCGACATCATATTTATTCTTTCTTTTTTTTTGACACATTCGTAAAAATATCTAAAGTCAAAGCTAACTTGTATTTTTTGAAGTAAAAACAAAAGATAATCTTGTAAATTAATAATTCGATTTTTGTTTCATGTTATTATGTTATTATTAAAATAAATAAAGCTACATATCTGGAATTAGTTTGCTGGGAATGCCAGCTGAAATTTACACCTACGGCACACAATTTTGGATGACAGTAATTTCAAAAGGGCTAGTAATTTTATTAATCTGCGTAGGATATTTGCCAGTTTTTTATACTTTACAAATAACTTCAAGTTACGAGGTATAATTTGTAAATAATTACGTAAAACACATATTTATTAATTTTATTTTTAGTATCTCAAGTTAAGATTTAATAATAAGGTTCGTTTACTTGGATCGCTACTATTTTTAACAAAAATGATGTTATATATTCCAATTGTAATTTACGTTCCGGCATTAGCATTTAGTCAAGGTAATAAAAATGTCTACTTAAATTGGTAAAGTGAATTATATATAATTGTGATTGATTTTTCCAGTAACCGGATTTAATCTGCATTTAATAACTCCAGCTGTCTGTGTAGTATGCATTTTTTATACGACATTGGTAAGTAAATATTTCAAAATATTGGATCTAAAAAGATATACATAAATATTTACGTCAAATTTATTATATTCAAACTGTACAACACAATTTTGTGAACATTAGAATATTCGCCACAAGATATCGTATATCGTTTAGCGTAATAAAAACTCCTGGTATAA
The DNA here is from genome assembly GCA_963966155.1 of Clivina fossor. NCBI lineage: Eukaryota > Metazoa > Arthropoda > Insecta > Coleoptera > Carabidae > Clivina > Clivina fossor. The sequence continues at coordinate 9,099,017 of OZ014569.1, read as the reverse complement.
TTGTGATAAAAATTACTAACGAAATCAGTAAAGGACCTTCTAAAATCAATCCTGGCGTAATCATTATTATAAATGGTACCATTATTGATACAATCGATGATAAAACAATGACTAATAGAAATGCTTGATCATCGTCTGGAATAATGTCACCATTATTCATTTTCTGCACAAATCTTTCAATAGCATTTTTGATTTTGTATTATACTTTTACGTGAATTATGATACTTTTGATTTGATTATGACATTATTTTTTTTGACACTTTCAATAATAATTGTTTTGTTTCGAATTTGTTTTCTGCGATGGAACTAAGAATTTCACAAATCGCAGTTGTACTAATTTATAATTAATTTGAATTAACAAATTTTGGAAAAATGTTAAAAAATGTTGAAGCTAAGGCATAATTTAGTCAATAATATAATTGAAATAAAAATGTGTTTGCTTTGTGACTAAAAAAAAATCAACTAAGTTTATGAATTTTTTTTCTGCGAAACTATAAAAGATATCAAACCGCGGTTTACTGTGAATGAAAGAATAGATTTTAAACTTATTTCAGGAATTTTTATTTTCACTTTTGTTGGAAATTGTCCAAGTTCTAATACTTTCTTCGAAACTTTGCAAAACCGGACGTCTGTGCAGTAACAATCATAACTTCTGATAACTTTTATTTTTTTTATATGTTAAAGGTCGCTATTTTGTCCCGAACGAATATTTGTGGAAGAAAATGGATCAAAAACTAGAAAATATATCACACTTTAAGGGTGCATTTTGATTTTTGTTTCAGATGAACAGAGCAGCAGTTATTATTGTTACCGTATAGCCGTCCAGTTTTGCAAAAAAGGGATAGAACTTGGACGATTTCGAACAAAACTATAAATAAAAATTCCTGAACCAAGTTCAAAGTTTATTCTTTCACGCCCAGAAAACCGCGGTTTAATATCTTGTATAGTTTTGCAGTAAAAAATTCATCAAGTTAGTCCCGATATTTTTTTTTTTGCCAGAAAAGTAGTATATATGCAAGCCACAATGCAAGCATGTTATTTTGGTTGAATTATTTTATATTATTGTTAAAGGCATTTCCTAGTATATTTAGTTATTTTTATCACAAAATGCAATTTCGTATTTAGTTTGTGTCACTAGTAAATAAAGTTTGTCGATTTTCTAGGTTAGAATTTTCTTAGTGAAACTTTTTTTGTTTTTGTGTTATAGGGTGGCTTGAAAGCTGTCGTCTGGACAGATACAATTCAAACTGTTCTTATGTTTGGTGGATTAATAATTGTTTTAATCATTGGTATTATAAATATCGGTGGATTTGATATAATCTGGGAACGTAGCCGACAGGGCAATCGTCTCGACTTTTTCATGTAATGGAATCAAGATTTTATCTAGATTTTAGCAAATTGAATGTTGAATTTTTTTTCCTCTAGTATGGATACAGATCCAACAATTCGTCATACATTTTGGACTGTTTCGATCGGTAATTTCTTCGCGTGGCTCGCATCTTGTTCGGTTAATCAAGCGATGGTCCAGCGATGTTTGTCAATGCCTACATTAAAATCTGCATACATGTAATTGCTTTTGGTTAAATGAAAATTAATATAAAAACAGTTTTAAGGTATGAAATTCTGTTAATTATTTATATATAAAAACGACGTTTCGACGACACTGAACGCTCGTCTTCATCAGATCAATGACATTAAAATAAATAACAAGTTACTAAGTAACTAGAATCATAAGAATTATAGATTTTTTTAATTAATGGAAGCCAAATTTTATTCAACTCAGTGTCTTTACAGCGTTTTATTTATCAAATTTCTATTGCTAATATTGATTGGTCTAGCAATTATTACAATATTTTCAAATTTTATATCATGAAGATAAATCTGCTATTGTTGAACATGCTTTAAAATATCTTCAAGATGTAAAATTTGAAGATACAGTAATAATTGCTAGACCAATCAATATTAGCGGCAGATTGATAAAAGAAGCAATAGATGTATAAAGAAAAGGCACTGAATTGAATAAAATTTGGCTTCCATTAATTAAAAAACTAAAATTCCTGTAACTGTATATTACCTAATATCTTGTTTTTATATAAATAATTAAACAGAATCTAATCCTAAGACAGTTTTCATACGAATACAATGAGTTAGTGAAAAATATTTTCTTTTCAGGACAGTAATAATCCTTTTACTAGGAATTGTTGCGCTTGTTTCAATGTCATGTTTTACGGGACTTTTAATCTACGCGACTTACTACGATTGTGATCCAGTTACGACGAAAGAAATTAGCAAATCCGATCAATTGCTGCCCTATTTTGTTATGAAGATTTCGGAAGATTTTCCCGGATTGGCTGGTATGTTTATCAGCGGAGTGTTTAGCGCTGCTCTTAGGTAAATATAATATATTTTTTCTCGACAATTTTATTTTACTTTTAACTAAATTTTAATCGAATTACAATATTTTATTTAGTGCAGGAATTTGTCTAAATTAAAAATCATTATTGCGATAAATTTACAATTTAATCTAGAATAATTTTCTTATAATCATCTAAATAAAATTTTGTTTTTTTTGGCATAAAATTGTATCTGCTATAATTTGTATCATAATTCATAATAAACACATAATGTAAGTGAAAAAAAATGACCTAATAAGTATATAAAATTGCTTACTTTTTGCAAATTGCATCATATACTTAATGTAAAATTACATATCTTTGATTATAACTTTTTAAATTATATAAAATTACAGATATTAATATTAATATCTGTAATAATTCATGAAAATAATGAAACTTAGTACATAATTTGATGTAAAATATATTTAAAATACCTCTAAATTCCGGGAATTTCGTATAAAAACCGTAAAATAAACGGGAAATTGCTACAATTCTTAATAATCATACTTAAAATTTGTAAAAATCTGGTGTACAAAATTTAGAGAAGTGATTTTCCCGTCGTATTAATAAAATATTTTAAGTATAATTCATTCACTTCAAAATACATCCTTTAGAGATGTATAAATAATATTAGAGAACTAAACAAATTTTAGGTATTTATGGAAAATTCTTGATAGCAAATTTACTAAAATTCTAAAAAAAAAAACTGCGATATTACATATATATATATATGTACTTTTCCGTCCCGTTGGTAATGATCATATTACATAATGTTTGTAATAGTTCCCATATAATGTATTTTAAAATTATTTGAATTAGTTGAATAATTCTTTAAACAATCTGTGCATAATTACACGATTATATTAATTTTTTAGCTCAATGTCAACGGGTTTGAATTCAATGACCGGCGTAATCTACGAGGATTTAATTAAACCGCGATGTCGTACACCGATGTCGGAGGGCAAAGCTAGTTTTCTAATGAAAATAATTGTTTTCGTAATTGGTACAATCTGTGTTGGCTTGGTATTCATTGTCGAGAAACTTGGAATGCTGATTCAAGCTGCTGCTAGTATGAGCGCAATTACGGCCGGACCACTTTTGGGCCTATTTACATTGGGAATGTTTTTTCCCATGGCCAACGAAATTGTAAGTAAATAAGTCTGGTGTCTCCATTATATTTCAGATTTTCAACCATAAATAGACCATGAATTTAAACTAAAGATTTCACAATTAACGTAGCTTTGGATCTATTTACATTGAAAATGTTTTTTTTCCATGGCCAACGAAATTGTAAGTAAATAAATTGTAAAAATAAATCTCAGCACATTACTGATCTGAAGATCTATCTAACTTGACGTCTAAACTTAATTTAATAGCCATGAATTTAAGCTAAAGATTTAACAATTAACGTAGCTTTGGATCTATTTACATTGGGAATGTTTTTTTCTCCATGGCCAACGAAATTGTAAGTAAATAAGTCTTGATCTCAGCACATTTCTGATCTGAAGATCTATCTAACTTGTCTAAACTTAATTTAAATGCCATGAATTTAAGCTAAAGATTTAACAATAATTAACGTAGCTTTAACTTAGAGTTTCTTTAAATTAAAACGGATTTGGATTTAAGTTCTCTATATTATAAATAATACAAATGATATTTACAATAAATAAACAGAACATAGAAATAAGTTACTAGGTAACAAAATAAGTAACTAGATCATAGAAATTTATAGATTTTTTAATTAATGGAAGCCAAATTTAATTTAAATCAGTGCCTTGATCTTATCTATTTTTTATAAATTTCTATTGTTTCTCTTATCCAATAATGTAATAATTGCCAAGACCAATCAAATTAAAAACTTGAAAATAAAACGTCTTTAGGTTGAAAAGTTCTGTTATATTAAAAAAAAACAAAAGCTTGATAATACAGGGTGCATTTATCGGTGGGATTTGTGGTTTAATCTTGGTAACTTGGCTATCAGTTGGAACTCAGCTAGAAATGGCAAAAGGTACCATAAATTTCCCCAAAAAACCAATTTCCGTGAGTGGTTGCGATGATTGGTTGCATAATAATACGTTTATATCAACAACGACATTAGCTACCTCACACGAAACGTAAGTAAAAATATGATACAATATATTAATTGAAAATAAAATAAAACTGCTTTTGGTTTAAGTTCTGTATTAATATTTATTTATAATTGACCGTACTCAACGTCTGTCTTGCATCAGGAACAACGATACAGAACATAGGTAACAAAATAAGTAACTAGAACATAAAAATCTTAATGGAAGCCAAATTTTATTTAAATCAGTGAGAAAAATGTTACAGTAAATAACAGAAGATAGAAATAAGTTACTAGGTAACAAAATAAGTAACTAGATCATAAAAATCTCGTAAATTTTTCGATTAATGGAAGCCAAATTTTATTTAAATCAGTGTCACTTCACAGTGATAGATAAATTTCTGTTGCTTCTCTTATCAATCTGCTGATTAATATTGATTGGTCTTGCAACAATTACGGTATTTTCAAATTTTACGTTACGAAGATACTGTAATAATTGCAAGACTCAATCAATATTAATCAGCAGATTGATAAGAGAAGCAATAGAAATTTATCTATCACTGTGAAGGGACACTCATTTAAATAAAATTTGACTTCCTTTGATCAAAAATTTATGATTTAGTTACTTAATTTGTTACCTAGTAACGTATTTCTATGTTCTGGCTTCTATTTATTACAAATTTATACAAATTTCATGATCTACTTACTTATTTTGTTATCTAATAACGTGTTTCTATGTTCTGTTATTTATTCTAAATTTTTCCTGATGAAGACATTTGATTTGAAGACGATCAATTATTAATAAATATTAATACAGAACTTCAACCTTAAAGCCGTTTGATTTTATCTAAAAAGTTCTGAAGGATTTTATGTTAAATTAAAAATATTTTCTTAATAAACAATTTCCAGAGAATTACCATTTGCATTATATCGTGTATCTTACATGTATTACACTGGAATTGGGACATTAACTGTTTTATTTGTGGGACTTTTTATAAGTTTATTAACAGGATGCAATAAAAATAAGGATATAAGTCGAAATTTATTCACCCCGTTGATACATCGATTTATTAAAACTGGAAAATCACCGGCGGAAATCAATGGAAAGGAATCTATAATGGAAATGAAATGAAATATTTTTCAGATTGGTTCCATGAACAATAAATACCTATGTTTAAAATAAAACGGCTTTAGGTTGAAGTTCTGTATTAATACGGTGGAACCTCGAGGTACGAGAAATTCGAGATACGAGGAAAGTATTAGAGAAAAATCCGTCTCTAAATACGAGCATTGACTCGAGTAACGAGCAACATTAGCTTGGGTGATCTACCGTGTTTGTGCGCGCTTTTTTTTACATTTAACGTGCAAAATAATTATTTCACGATGTCTCTTCATAAAGGTAAACTATGGTTATATTATTTAACCAGTGTTATTTATTAAGAAAATAGATTTTTATGTTGATATTTTTGGGATTTCCACTATTATGCAATGGGTTTCTAGATACGAAAAATTCGCTATACGAGCTCAATGCTGGGAACGAATTAAACTCGTATCTTGAGGTAACACTGTATTTATTATTAATCAAACGTACCCTACGTCCATCTTCAGCACAGAACATAGAAACAAATACAAGAAACTAGACCATAAATTTGTAATAAATCAGTGCCTTGTTATCTTATCAATCTGCTGTTAATATTAATTGGTCTTAGAACAATTACAGTATCTTATAAAATATTCTAACGCGTGTTAAGCAAATAGCAGATTTATCTGGGATGGAAAACACACGTTCAGTTCGTCGAAACGTTGATCTATTAATAAATTATTACTGAACTAGGAACCTACAGCTGTTTTATTCTAATATAATGAGTTCTGAAAGATTTTTTACTATATTAAGTGTGTACAAATATATTTTATTTTTATAAACAATATAAATAAAACAACAAAAAAAAGGTTATTTTTACTTTATTAAGAACATTTCCTTACATAATTAACATGTAATTTAAATTTAAGTAATAACTAAAATTAAACAATATTCAAAAAAAATGAGACTTTCTCAAAATTTCCCAAGTTACAAAATTCTAAAGATAATGATAAGTTAAATAAAATTTTATTTTATCGGTAATCAATTCAAAAATATAACAAATTCAGTGTAAAAAAAATGTTCCGGTCTAAACTAAATTATAAATAAAAAAAAAATCATTAATCATCTTCGATCACAATACTTTCAGAATTAATAATTTTCGGCTCCGGATACATTCTCTTTTTCATGCCGTACAGAACTCGTAAAATATTTTGATAATTCACATTTAAATTCCTCGAATTTGGTCTCCGCACTGCAGCAACATTCGCACTCGAACTCTGGCCATCATCATCTGTTGTTAAATCAATGCTCTGATCTTGACTCGCATTATCCACGCTCGATTTACGCGAATAGGTTCTCTTCACCGGCTTCAGTGATAGATCTTCCGATGGTGGTAGCTCTCTCTTATGATTTTTACCATTTTTTACGTCCAGGCCAAGATTAACTTGCAGCTGCACCGAATTCTTCAGTAAGTTTGTGGCTAGAGGCGATTGTGGTCGAGGTGGTTTTTGTTTACATCTTGGACGCGGTTTTGGTCTCTTAATGACAGTCGTTTCTGTTGGAACTTTAACAGTTTCTTCAGTAGATTCGCTGCTAACTGATTGTTCATTAACAACGATTTGTTTATCGTCGTTTGGTTTCGGAAATTGTGCATTTTTATCGTCCGTTTTAATCACGATTATCTTATCCTTGGCATAATTCAGATTTTTAAACTCGGGTCTATTCAGTAGAGAATTAATCGCGAGTTTATCTTCTTCGGTTAAAAGCACAGTGTTATTCACCGCATTGTGTGTGATTTGTACGTTATCTGACTTTGTATTGTCTACTAGAATTACATGCGGGTAGTTTTCCGTATTGGTTTGAGTTGAAATTGCGTTTGAATTGGTCGAAGCATCTGTCTTTAACGGTGGTTGAGTTTCCGATTGTTGATTCATATTACCGGACACTAGTACTTCTTCAATCGGTAATAATCCTTCAGGTTGTTGCGATTCCGATTTGATTTCTTCTTTAATGTTTCCACTGTAAAAAGAAATTTGTGTAAAAAATAAACATGGAAAATCCTGGGAAGATGGAAAATGGAAACTGAGAAGCAACAAGTAATTAAAATCTTAAAATGTGCAACCTCACAAAATTTATATATCAAGTATATATATATATATATCAAAGCCGGGTAACAAATAATAAATGCAATGAAATATTGTACTTAAATATTCAAAGTTTTCTAGCACATAAAGATGAAATACAGGAATTGATAGTGGACCATAATCCTTTAATAATTTGTTTGAGTGAAAGCAGAATAACAAATGAAATTGAAGACAGTGAAATAAAAATATGTAATTACAGTGCCGTGCGTTGTAATTCTATTTCGAGACAAACAGGTGGTGTTTTAGTGCTTATTAAAAATTATGTGAAATATGAAATAATAGAAAATTATGCTTTAAATTTGGATTTGTGGTATTTAAACTTAAAAATATACGTGAAGAATGAACAAATCATGTTGTGCACATTATATAGATCTCCAAGTTCATCTCAAGTGGAATTTATAAACCATATTGAAGATTGGTTGGACAATTGTGATTTAAATAATAAAATAATTATTGTTGGTGATTTTAATATAGACTGGAAAAGTAGCTCTACTTATGAAAAAAAGTTGAAAACTGTTGTAAATCAATCGGGTATGAAACAACTAGTGACTGAAGAAACACGTATAACTGCAACTTCCAGAACTCTTATAGATTTAGTAATAAGTAATGATTTTTATTTAAATGTAAATGTATTAAGAACTCCAAAAATTACCGATCATGACATTTTAAAAATTAAACTTGACAATATAAAATTAGATTCTAATAAAAAAATTAAGATTAAAAACATAAATTACAATGTATTAGAAAATAAATTATTAGGTAAAAATTGGTTATATAATTGCTGTGACGTAAATATATTATATAATAACTTTGTCAATAATGCTTTAAATTCATTGCATTCTGCAGTTACTGTAAAGCTTAAAGATAGAAAAAATATGAATAAATCTTGGTTTTATGTAAATTCTATAAAAGAAGCAAGAAAAAATAGAGACAATTCTTATAAAAAGTATTTGATCACTAAAAGTAACAAAGATTGGAATGAACATAAAATATTTAGAAACAAATACATATCATTAGTAAGAATAGAAAAAAATAATTATTTACATAATAAATTAGATAAATGTAGAGGTAATTCAATAGTAATGTGGAAAACAATGAAAGAAATTATATCAACAAAAGTAAAGTGTTTAGAAAAAGAAATTATTTTTGAAAATAGAATATTAAATAGTAATTCCACCATAGCAGAAAATTTTAACAATTATTTTATATCAAGTGTACAAGATATTATAAGTTCAATACCCTTTACCAATGCACAATTTGATATGCAAAGGTATACAACAGAAAATTTTGATGAATTTACTAAAATAAATTTAATGCAATTAAAAAATGTTATTTTTAGTCAAGCGCAGCATAAAAGTAATGTCGATGAACTAAACTGGATATTTTTGCGAAATTCATTTGACGTCATTGGTTATCCGCTGTTAAATTTTATTAATTTGTCGTTGGAAAAGGGTATTGTACCTGATAACTTAAAAATTTCGACAGTTTGTCCGATACCAAAAATTACTGGTACCAAAAAAGCAAATGAGTTTAGGCCAATAAATAGGTTACCTGCGATTGATAAAATTTTAGAAATAGTAGTAAAAAATCAATTATTAGAATATTTTAATAAATATAGCTTATTTTCAACGGAACAATCTGGATTTAGAACTAAACACAACTGTGAAACTGTTATTCAATTTATAATAACAGAATGGAAAGAAGCAGTGGATAATGGAGAAACAGTTGTAGGTGTTTTTCTAGATTTAAAAAGAGCATTTGAGACAATTGATCGCGATATGTTGTTAAAAAAATTAAATAATTATGGAATAACAGGTACAGTTTACAAGTGGTTTCAAAATTACTTAACTAACAGAAAACAGGTAACAAGATATGGCGATTACGTATCAAATGTACTGGATTGTAACGTTGGTGTGCCTCAAGGTAGTGTTTTAGGACCAATATTGTTCATAATATATATCAATGAAATGCCAAAAATATTAAAAAACTGTAATATTCAATTATTTGCTGACGATACATTAATTTATTTTAATCACAAAGATCACAATAAGATAATAGAAATAATTAATTTAGAATTAAAAATAATTTACAACTGGCTTGCAGTAAATAAATTAAAATTAAACGAACTAAAAACAAAAAGTATTATTATAGGCAAGCAAGGAATTTCAAATAAAATTTTAAATGAAGGATTAGTTATAAAAATAGGTAATTCTACTATTGAATACGTAAATGAAATTAAATATCTTGGTATAATTATGGACAGTAAATTGAAATTTAAAGAGCACGTAAATTATTTATGTAAAAAAATTGCAAAAAAAATTAGTTTTCTTGCGAGAATAACCAAAAACATGAGTGTAGCTTCAAAATTACTAGTATATAACACAATTGTTTTACCACATTTTAACTATTGTTGTAGTATATTAATTTTAGTGAGCAAAGAATGTTTAGAAAAATTGCAGAAACTACAGAATAGAGCAATGAGAATCATTTTAAGATGTAACAGATACACAAAAGTAAGTACAATGTTACAAACTTTAAATTGGTTCAACATTGAAGATTTTATTTATATAAATGCAATGACATTTATTTACAAAATTTTAAATAATTTAATGCCGGAGTATTTATGCAACAAAATTTGTCTCAGTAGTCACTCATATGATACCAGAAATTATAACAATATATGCAAAAAAAGAAAATATACAACTTTTGGCCAAAATGTTATTTTTGATAAAGGCATAACCATGTTTAATAAATTAAATTCTGAAATAAAAAATTCTAAAAATGTCATTGCATTTAAAAAGAAATTAAAGTCATCCATGCGATCCAATGTTTTGTAATACGATATATTATGTCATATAAGTATAGTACATATGTATAATATTATCTGTGTAATTGTAAACTAATTAGAAAAAATGTAATAGCAATAGCTAAATAAAGACTTATTTTACTTAAAAAAAAAAAGTATCAAATATAAGTTCGAACTTTAATAAAACCGTGTACTGATTTTAAGAGGTTATTGGAAGATTCTGAGATAATTTAAGAGTTTTTGAGATGATTTTACTGGTTATGAGTGGCTTCGAAAGAAGATTTGATAGGTTATGAGTGGTTTTAAGATGATTCAAATACCGTGTAACCGAAATACAACTGATTTTACTGTAAAACACCAACCTGGTTCATTTTCCGGAATATATTCATTTTCCATTTTTCCAGTTGACTAATTATAGACGAATCAATATACAATGAATCGCAATTATTTTGCGATTTAAAAGGTTTTTGGAAGATTCTGAGATAATTTAAGAGTTTTTGCGATGATTTTACTGGTTATGAGAGGCTTTGAAAGAAGATTTGATAGGTTATGAGTTGTTTTAAGATGATTTCAAATACCGTGTAATACGAAATACAACTGATTTTACTGGGAAAACACCAACCAATACTTACTTTTCCAGTTGGCTAATCGTAGACGAATCAATATACAACGGATCGCGATTATTTTGCGCTGATTTCACGATCGCATCCATCGAAAACACCTCATTCATTATCGAATCGGATTCGATGCAAACGGGCACAGCCAACGGCTCTAGAAATCCCTCGCTGATCGGCTGCAGCCGTGGTACTAAATTCTTCCGAATATACGTTCGTAAATTACTGTTCGCTTCCATCACACGCAATCGGAACAAGAATGCAAGCTGCAAATGTTTCAGGCAACTTTCGCAGATCTTCTTCGGCAGACCATCGTCTTCAGTGATCTGGGGGGGGGGAGGGGGGTTAAATTGATCAGAAGGCACTTTCGCAGGTGAGAACTATTATTATTAATATTATATTTACCTCAACAGGCGAACATGCCATAATTAATTTGGATATTGTAATTGGTTTGCCCCATAAATTTGGGGCCGTAGATATCGATATGCATTTGGTGGTTCTTGTTAAACAAGTGCGACAGATCAGTTCTTGGTCCATTTCTCGGTATAATTGTAGAACATAAAATATCTTTCCGAAAATTAATGATTTTTATTGATATAATAAAAAATTGTCTCTGCTCTCTTTTGTTCAAAAATGTAAAGAGAGAAGTAATCATCACATAACCAAAAAGATTGTAAACAAAGTTGCAGCCAAAACATTAAACGACTAAGCGACTAACGTCAAATCCATTGTAAATTAATAAATAATATAGGGTATAATTGTAGAACAGGGTCCGTGATGTTGCTGTTTTGACTTTAGTGGTAGAAATATTGAAAAACCAGTGACTCTCAAAATGTGTATTATGACCAAAATGTGATTTTAAATGTGTCTTAACGGTCTTTTAAACACAACTCCTACCTACAACCTACCTACCTAACCTATTCTAACAAACTTCTTAACATAACATAAGGCTTTTAACGGACGAAATTGATATTTAGTGATATTTTGTTAAAAAACGCGATAAAATTACTAATGAAACATTTTGAGATTTACCGGTTTATACGCACACCAGGCATGCACATTCCGATGTTCACGCATGCGCAAATTGCGGGAGCCTATACTGCAACTTAACCAAAATTACAAATAATAATAAATATTACATATATTTATTTCATAATTAACAACCAAGATATTATTAAAAATTCATATGCGCAATAGATCCTACAAATATTTGCACAATCATTTACTTTTTATTATAACAGTAAAATTATCAATTTTCAAAAAGATATTTTATTAAAAATTACAATTGATAATAATAAATATTACATATATATTTATATACATTTCATAATTAACAAGCAAATAATTGTTAAAAATTCATATACGCAATCGATTCTACAAATATTCTCATTAACTTTTTATTATAACAATTAAAATAATCCATTTTCAAAAAGATATTTTATTAAAAATTGCAAATAATATTAATTATATACATTTCAAAATTAATAAGCTAACTATTGTTAAAAATTCATATATGCAATAGATCCTACAAATATTTGCACAAGCATTAACTTTTTATTATAACAGTAAAATAATCCATTTTCAAAAAGATATTTTATTAAAAATTACAAATAATAATAATAAGATATATAATTATATACATTTCACAATTAACATAAACCAAAATATTGTTAAAAATTAATATACACAATAGATCCTATAAATATTCGCACGTTAAAACAGAAATATAACAAGATATATAGACAATAAAAATAATAATCGAATTTAAACTAAACTACAATATCCAGCACAACTTGACGATGGAACTTCTTCGCCAACATGGATATTACCTGAAGAATAACTCTCCCATAAACCAGGAGTTTGAATAATCTGCAAAAGGGATTATAATTAATTTGTACATCAGATTTTACAAGTGATTTGTCTCTCTCTCGTATTAGTATTATTACATAAAATATGTACTAAGTCTCATTATTTTGATGAATTATTACAAATAATTAATATGCAAGTTGTAATATTACATAATTTAAGAAGTTATACCAACAATATTGAAATGTATATTAAGGGGGGAGTACACTTTGACTTTTCAAAAAAATGCATTTTTTTTTTTTTTTGGCTTAAAATGTTCCTTGGGATGTATACTTTAATTTAGAAAAGACTCCAAGTCCGCCAGAATATTCCTTACCGCTTTACGAAACGATTTCCTAAAAAATGTATGGAGCCGGCATAGCCGATTGAAGGTAAATACTTTTCCACGAGAAAAATGAACGCCGTTTATCTCGAAACGAGGTTTTTCAAACTGGTGTGGGAAATAACTCTAACCAGTTATCATCAAATTTGGATATCGCCTAGGTTTTCTTGTTCAGAATTAAATTCTGCTTAGAAATACGTATCCACATTTTTGATTTTGTCAAAAATGGATTTTTAATCCACGATTTTGTAAGCATTTTTAGGGTGAAAAAATGGATTTTTTTTTCCTAAGGCCACAACTTTTGAAAAAATCAATTTAAAAAAAATCGGAATACGTATTTCTAACCCAAATTTCATTACTAATTAGGATTTAGTTCGATTTATGTACCAGGATCACATGGGAAGGAGTATTTTCCCACACCGTTTTCCGACTTCCGCGCGAGGACGTCTGCGCGACCTGGTGCACCGGCCACGGGGGGGCGCCGATCGAGTTCAAAAAAAATACAAATTGTAGTTCGAAGGATGAGTAATAAATGGGTTATAACATATTTGCCCTCCCTTAGTGTTTTATTGCTTAAAAAAATTAACGAAAATGCCTTACTTTTTGGACGTTCAAAGTGTACTACCCCCTTAAGTAAGCAATTTTACATACTTAATTTATGTACAAAATTACAGAATTATGAGATAGAAATATAGAAATTATAGTTAAAACTTTACTACAATGAAGCATTAAATGAATTAAACATGACTTCAAAGTAGATTAGGTTAGGTTATTCCAATTCTGTCCAAAACAATGATGTCATTTTTATTGATTATCACATTACTAACCTTTTGTACTAATTCTTCAAACGCGCACTGGACACCATCCTTTGTTTTTGCACTAGCTTCGATAAAAAGTGTCTGATGTCGACGTGCGAACTTCATACCTTCTTCTCGCGTCACTTCCCGGTTCTCCTAAGACCGATATAAATCACTCAAATATTTAATTAACAAACAATCAAATCAATTTACCTTATCAATTTTATTCCCAACAATCATTTTAACGATATTACTTTTCGTCGAATACGTATCTAGCTCATTCAACCAGGTTTCCAGTTTGGTAAAAGTACTTTTCTTCGAAACATCATAAACAAGAATCGCTCCCTGAGCGTCTCTGTAGTAACTAGGCGTTAGCGTTCGGAATCGCTCCTGACCTGCAGTGTCCCAAATCGCTAATTTAACCGTATTACCATCGATTGTTAAACGTTTTGTTTTAAAATCAACGCCTATTGTTAACGATTGATCCGGATCGAAATTATCTTCGGTGAATCGAAGCAACAGACTGAAATATTCGATAATATATCGATATAACAAATAATATCATTGGATATCATACCTTGATTTTCCTACACCACTTTCGCCTATAATTAATATCTTTAGCGTTGTCAGGATTTCTTCGTCCATTATTGCAAATTAACTATATAAATTTTGATTTTAAAAATATATTTCGCAGTTATTTATAGCAGCAGTTATTTATTAACATATACAAAAAAAAAACTTAATCAAACGTCATTATAAAATTATTGCAAATGACAGATCTGCGAGAGAATAGTTTTTAAGATTGCGCGCTAGAGGCGCTATTAATAATAATAATACTAATAATAATGTTTATTAATTATAATAATAATGCAATTAATTATTATAATAATTATGTAATTAATAAATTAAAAATACTATTATTTAGATAATTTCCAGAACATTATAGAGAATAGTTTTTAAGATTGTCGCTAACATTAGTGGCGCTAGTTTACGCTTAAAACATAGAATAACTAAATACACCAAGACCTCACTTTGCGTCGTGGTTACGTTCCAGAAAAACACGACGCAAATTGAAACGACGCAAAGTGAATTATGATTTTCTATAGCAAACCATGTAGACTCGAACCCAAAACAACGCAACTTCGAAAATCTAACGACGCACAGTGAAAATTGGTACTAATTCAGCAGCGACGCAACTTCGAAAAAACGCAAAACGAAACGACGCAAAGCGAGGTATAGGTGTATATTAAATATAGTTTTTCTATATATTATTCCCTCTATCTCTCTACCTCCCCTACGCCACCAAACCAACGCTCAAGATGGGAATCATTTGGGAATCTCCCATGTTAATTTTTATGACACAGTTTTTATTATGCTAGAACATTCATAGATGCTACTAGTATGGATTTTATAGACTTTGTTTTCTTCGGGTTCTGGTCTTTGCTTTTTTTTAATTTTCAAGCTAAATTATTTTCTGATAACATGATTGGAAAATATCTATAAAGTAAACGAATTTACTTTATAGATATTTCAACAATTATGTTATTAGAAAATACTACGTATTTATAGAAATATAATAAAAATTGAATAACACTGCAGCCATGAACGACATCTAGTAACACGAAAAGAAAACAATATCTTCAGAAAGTACATTCTCATGCCATCTAGGAATGTTCTAGCAAAATAATATAGCGGCAAATTTAGTTCTATGATGGTTCTATGTCAGTTAGCAGTGTTAGCACCCGCTCACAAGCTCAAGCCGGTTGGCGTAACACGAGGTTTTATACCATTTACATATATTTTTATAACATTTACGAATATTTTTATTTAAAAATGACAAATTCTATGGACGAAATATTTTCAAAAGTTCAAATAACTTCTACAAAACATCAAAAGTACATAAAATATTTAATTGATATATACAAACAGGTAAGTGCGTTACTAACTTTTCAATCAATTTTTTAATGCTAAAATATATTTCAGAATGATCATAAATTTTTTTTTAATAAATTAAAAAAAAGGTTGATAATTATTTTTGATAATGATTATAAATATCCTAACGAGTTCGTTGACAGATTATTTGAATTTTTAATCAATTTTATTCTAACCTTAAATTCAACTTGTACCACTGAAGAAAGATGTGATTTCCTTAAAAATTTATTTGATATTTTATTTCAGGTAATAAGTTATTTATATATATACTGTACTTTTATTTTATATAATTGTTTTATTGCATGTATAGTGTCTTGAAGCGAATTCTTCGTATATTAGATATCACAGTTGCAAATTAATAAAAACATTTCTGACAAGAAATGAAGAACAAATTGATCTTAGGTTATGTACAAATATTATTGATACATTAACCACTCGAATAGAGGTAATAAAGTTAAAATATTTATAATTTAAAATGAGATTTACAAATACTATACTAATTCTAGGATAACACTGATATTAGTTTGGAAGCAATAAATACACTAAGTCTCTTTCAAAATTTGGATACTTTTAAAGATACTATCGTGAAATTATTTATTTATAATTTGGATGATACAAGCGCAAAAGTATGAGTTAAATTATTAGTTTATTTTGTTGACGGAACTATTTTTTGTTTTCAATTTTTAGATACGCTCTGCAGTTGCACAACATATACATGGTAATAATGAAACTATTCCATTATTAATTGATCGATGCAGAGACATTGATGAAAATGTTCGATTTACTGCTTATAGAAGATTTGCCAGAATTCATTGCCAACGTCTATCGGTAAATTTATACAGAACTACAAACTAAAGTTTATTTTAATATAATGAATTTTGAGATTCTTTACTATGTTAATATTTTTATTATACTATTTGAAAATGATTACGATATTTACAGATTGAACAAAGACAGTATGTAATTAGAAACGGTTTAAACGATCGATCAATTAAAGTTAAAAATTTCGTTATACAACAATTACTGCCCTTATGGTTACAAAACTATGATTATGACTACACAACATTTCTGAAAGCAGTACAATTAGATGCCAATGAAAGTGATATTATACAAACAAACAGCATTTCCGAACTTCTTTTGACATCTTTGTTTTCGTAAGTTTTGAAATTTGATTGTATTTTCCATGCTCTAATTAATTTATTTTCTAGTACGAGACCCATTCAGGAAATATTGGAAGCTCTATATTTAGAAGATTTAGAGGAATTAATTCCAATGTCGAAAGTTACATGGGAATCGATACTATACTGGAAAAATGTTATTCAACATGTTAAGAATAAAAATTTAGATGAACAATTGGAACTTATTCTACCCGAAACTGTTATTTTCTGCAATTATATTAAAAAGTATTATTTTATACTTTATTTTTATTATTACTTTATTTATACTTTATTATTTTTATTTTATCTTTTGAATTTGTTTATAATGTGATTATTAA
Source organism: Clivina fossor (assembly GCA_963966155.1). Lineage (NCBI taxonomy): Eukaryota > Metazoa > Arthropoda > Insecta > Coleoptera > Carabidae > Clivina > Clivina fossor. The sequence continues at coordinate 9,081,499 of OZ014569.1, read as the reverse complement.
ATTATTAAAAAGAAAAAACAATTTATAAAATATCGAAAGAAAATATAGTTATTTAAAAAGAAAAAACTATTTTTATAAAATATCGAAAGAAAACATAGTTAAATGGTTTAATTTAATAAGTTTATTTTTATTTAGATTTTATTCTACTACAAATTTATTAGAAGGTTCATTATGGGAACAAGAACATTATTATCTTATAATGTTTGAATTCTTATCAATTGCTGTTAATTGCGATGTAAGCGATGAAGCAAGCCGAAAACATCTTAATAAATTTTTGATAGAAATTATTAAAGAAACAAAAGTTTCGAAAGAAATTATAGCAAAAATTGTTGAAAATTTCAATAAAACTATAGCGAATGTGGATAATAGAATTAACTTTTTTATCGAATTACTTGCTGATATCCGCACTCCTTTAGAATCGAATATTTCCCAATTAGACATTGAAGAAATAAATTACCAAGTAAGTCTAATTTACATTATCCCATCGTATCGTACAAAGTCTACTTGAAAATGATTGTTTTAGAAAAAAAAGTTACATGTAGAAATCAAGATTTTACAAGAAGAACTAGTCAAAGCACTCAAAGATCAGCAATATTTGGTTGCTGCTGATATAAATAAAAAAATTGAATGTATAAAAGAAAATGTACAGATTATTTCACTTAGAACTAAAGAAGATGATGATAATGTTGTTAAATTAAATGATTTCGAAACAATGAGAAAATATTTAGATATAATATTTGTCATGTTACAATCACCCTCGATAACCAAATTGAATCCTTCTTTACGAACACTTAAAAATATAATATTAAAAGAAATGATCGAGTTTACTGATCAAGAATTACAAATAAAATTTTTAAAATGTTTGGCATTTTTGTGCCTTTTAGACGAAGAAGAAGAAGCAAAGAAACATATTCAATTATTTTGCTTACCCGTAAGCTAAATAACTTAATTGATTTTTATAAAATAATGTAATAGAAATATTTTGTAGGTCATGTTATACAGAAATCCAACTTCCGATGAAAAGCCGCTAATTATGGCAGCAGCTAGTTGTGTTGTAGATTTAATTTTATGTTTTGGATCAACTATAATTCCATTACGAGATGATAATATTGAAAATGACATGAATAAATCTGTCGAAGACATATTTGCAGGAAAAGTAACTACATTAGAAGATGTTATCGAAGTTATGAGTATCATGCTGGATGATGCAGTAAAACAATATTAAACTAATCGATTTTTATTAAATATTTAATTTCGTTTTTATTTTAGGAATCAGACGTACGTGAAATGGCTGGCGCACATTTAATTAAATTAATGTCCACTAACAGAATTCAATCAGCACAATTGCTTTCTAGGTTATTTTTAAAGTGGCTGAGTCCTAATACAGGTATTATTGTAATGAAATACAGGGTCTAGGGCTATTTTTAACATATGACAGCTGATTTGATTTGAAGGAAAAAAAAATATACATAAACACAGGTCCGATTCATCTTAATAAAGAAGTTTTGAAGCGTTTGCAAAAGCTGTTGTTTTTGTTGTTTCTTATCGGAGTTCTGGGTCAAAAATTTATGAATATATACGAGTGAAAAGTATGCAGATATAATTTTTATATGTGTTTTGTAATTGGCTGTGATGAGAAATGAACCAAATATATATCATACGTCGGGTTACAGAATCTTTAATTCGTCAGTTTGTGGCAGACAGTCAAGCCTAAGATGAACGTTTCAAATATTTCTTGTAACTTTTAAAGTTCAATTTGTATGTTATGTTTTTATGAACCGCATTAAATTTTTATAGCTCTTTCACGAAGACGAACCGGTCCTATGTTTATATAACATTTTTTGTTTAAAATCGCGCCAGCTTTCATTTTTCAAAGTTTATCATAGAGCTAATAAATTACACTGTATTTTAGTAAAATATTAAAGTTTTACACGCATCAAATCTTATTGTCCTATTTTTAGGTGAAGATGGTCGACTGCAAAAAATTTTAGGCGTATTTATTATAGATGTTTTTTGTCAAACACCAAACGTTGAATCACAAATAGAAGAATCATTTATACCAACATTACGAACTTTATGTGAGGCACCAGACACAAGTCCACTAGCTAATGTATCCAAAAATAACGCCGTGAAATTTTTAGTTACTTACAGCGACTTACAAGTAATTTAAATTACATAACAGTTTATAGTTTTCTTTCTAATAAATATATATGATTTTAGACTTGCAATTTACATAAAAATATTGCTACTAATATCTGCAATGAAATATTGAAAAATTCAAACAGCAGATGCGTCCCTGTATATATAAAAGCACTTTCATTACTAAAAATTCCCAAAGATGATGAAGTATATATTGATGAGTTATTAAATATGTGTGAAGAAATCAAAGATGTAAATATATTTTCCTCTGTTTATCTTCATTATTATTTACGATTATTTGTTTTGTTTTAGGACTTAACACTAACAAACAGAACTCTTATAAAACATATGGATCGAATTATAGAATTTTTAAAGTATTAACATTAATAACGCAATGCATTTTTAAAATATTATACATTTAATTACACTAGTAGAGAAAAATAATTTTTTATAAATAAAACACGATATTTTAATGAACTCGAGTGATTCTGAAGAAGAACAACAAACAATTCAGGGAATAAATGAGACTAATTCTGACATATCTAATGCTGAAAGCGAACACAGTTTACACGATACAGACTCAGAAGAAGAGCTTAGTGATAGTAATGATGAAGATAATATTGAAGAAGAGGACAGAGATAATTCAAACCAGGGTACATCCCAAAGATACGTGTATGGAAAAAATAGATATAAATGGGCAACCCATCCCCCAAAAAATAAACGAGAACGGACTGCTGCACATAACTTGGTAATCCATCTTCCTGGATTGAAGGGTCCAGCTCAGTTGACTAAACCAGCATCTCCATATGAAGCTTGGTCACTTTTAATAACAAAAGACATCCTAAGTGAGGTATTGGAACACACAAATGAAAAAATAACGTTTTTAAATGAAAACTATAATACGGACCCAAGTTTTGCACGTCACGTAAGTATAGTCGAACTGAAGGCCTTCCTGGGTTTGGTGCTTTTGGCTGGAGTTTTTAAATCAGGTCGAGAGGATGCTGCATCTCTATTTTCCACAGATGGGACTGGACGGGATATATTTAGGGCTACTATGTCCTTGAAACGGTTTTTGTTTCTGTTATCTGCTCTACGTTGTTGCCTGGTATAACCAGGCAACAACGGATTGAAGATGGTGATAAGCTTGCCCCAATATCATACATTTTTCAAAAACTAATTAGCAATTGCAATAATAATTACACTTGCTCAGAATATGCAACTGTAGACGAGATGCTTCTACCGTTCAGAGGCAAATGCAGCTTCAGAATGTATATGAAAAGCAAACCAGCAAAGTATGGTATTAAAATTATGTGTTTATGTGATGCCAAATTACATTATCTTCTAAACGCTTTTGTATACACTGGAAAGAACACCATACGATCAAATCCAAAAAATCTGTCTATTCCAACTTTGGATGTACTTGATCTCATTTCACCAATTGCAAACACACATCGCAACATAACTGGAGATAACTGGTTCTCATCGAACGAGCTTATAGATGAACTTAAATTGCTCGGTCTAACATATGTTGGAACTATCCGGAAAAATAAACGAGAAATTCCATCGGGATTTTGCCCCAATAAAAATCGTGAAGTACAAAGTTCAATTTTTGGGTTTACAGGTGATCGTACAATTGTATCTTACGTACCGAAAAAAAAACAGAAGTGTCATTTTGCTGTCGTCTATGCATGATACAAACAGTGTTAATCCAAATACGAAAAAACCCGAAATAGTAGAGTTCTATAATTCTACAAAAACAGGTGTAGATTCTATGGATCACAAATGTGCAAGCTATTCATGTCATAGAAGAACGCGCCGATGGCCACTTGCTATATTTTATGCAATGATGAATATAGCACGTGTGAATTCCTTTGTTCTCTACAAAGCAGCCAATCCAATTAATAAGATGACGAGAAGAGCGTTCAATATTTCTATAGGACAGAATCTTATCTTTCCCCATTTGAGAGAACGCCTACAAGAACCAGCATTACAAAAAGAACTACGTTCAGTCATATGCAAGATTCTGAATGTTCCAGAGGATTTATCCAGAAGAAATGATCAGGAGAGGCCCTTGAAGAGACAACGTTGTGCCCTTTGTCCAAGAAAATATGACCGAAAATATTCCACTAAATGTAAACAATGTCTCAAAGCAGTATGTCAAGCTCATTCAATACAGTCATTTATTTGTAAAACTTGCGAAGAGATGGAAATGTAAGTTTAAAAACACCCCTGTTGGTTTTTTGTCTGTTGCGCTAAAAGTAATTTTTTTTGTTCTAGGTGATACATCTACGTCTATTGTGATATAAATTTACTCACACAGCATTCAGAAAATATTTTTGGCGATTCTATGTTCCTGAAATCAAGAGGCTGCGTCAGAAAACTATATTGTTTTCTGAGTTAGTTATTACTTGAATAAAAGTTTTATTTTCTTTTGCTTTTATGTTTGTTGTATTGAGATATATCTAAATAAAAACATAATTTAAAAAAATTGGAAAATAATTTGTTTTTTGATAGTTTTTTATAGTGGGGTCTGTAGAGATCCCACTATACCAGTTACGTTACACAAAATCATTGTACCAGTTAAGGGTTAAGTAACACATATTTTGTTACAATATTTACAAACATGATTTTCAGAAGTTCCTATTTATTTATTTATTACACATTATATAGGTACCTGATTATTAATTTATACTTTTGTCTACTTTTTATAATTATTTTTATGTATATTTTTATTTAAATTTGAAAATAAATATAATTAAAAGATATAATTTTAATAATATTTTTTTTACATACATTTATAAGTGTGTGACAAAACAAGATCTATCAATTTAATCTAAGATTAAAATTAAAGGCCTTAGGTGTTTTACTATCTTAATAATAAGATATCGATTACTAATTCCTTAAAAATTCGGAAATATTTAAAGTGATAAACGTTTTTCATTTTAAATAATAAAATCATAATTATTTTTAGAATGATGCAATTAATTGAAATATGATTATAGAAATTTTTTATTAGGTAATATAAGAGTATCGTTTGTGATAAATGTATAAATTGAAAACATGCTTACCTTAAATGTAATTAGAATTAAGAAGAAACACACAATTACTACTAGTAGAGGAAAGATATTGATGCAATATCAGAAGAAAAATGACTGAAATCTTTTCTTTGTTATATATTTTTTGTAATTCGTATTTATGCAAATAATACTGTAGCTTACAGATTTTCGTAAAATGCTACGGATTTTCCGTAAATATTACGGTGACGTAAAATGTGTATGTAAAGTTTACGGGTTCATTAAAAATATATAATTGTTATTATTATTATAAAATTTTTCAAATACAGTGATTTTTTTCAAGGAAAATGATGAAAATTATTTTTTTACAAATAAACTGCACATAAATAAATTCTGAAATTAATACATAAGTACTATAATATCAATTAACAACATATATATTTTTTGGCGTTTCACATGCGTACATACAATTCGATGTTCTGCCAAATATACATAATCTATAACTAGTTGTAATCGATAATCAATCAATAATCAATATCTCAAAATTATTACAAAACCAAATTTATTCTGTTAATAAGATCATCGCGGCCGTTTCAAAAAAAACATGTTTACGTAGCTCTATTGAATGGAGCCCTGCGGCGGAGCCCTATCGGAGATACCCTGAGTTCTATCGAAAACACCCGGAGTCCTAGCGGGGTCCTTTTTACTACTTTGACTGCAAGGAAAAGTAGTATAGCGTTTGGTACGGTGTCTGTAAAATTTTCAAAAAAAAAAAAAAAATTGTATAGAAATCCTTCATATAGCTTGTAGATGACGAATCTGAACTTAGTTTATGTGGGTGTATGGATGTGCGTCGTCAGCTCGCTCGCTCGCTCGCTCGGTCGTCAGACCAAATTTTGTGATCGCAACTCCTCCTAGACGGTTCAACCAATTTCAATGAAACTTTCGGGATAAATTTGTCTAGTACCCAAGATGGTCATGTGGTTTTGTTTTTTTCCAGTGATGCCAACTTTCCGAGAAAAAAATTACTAAAGTTTTTAAAAATTCATATTGGCTACGTTATTTATCCGATTTTGAACAAATTTTCAGAAAAGATTTCCCTAATGCTCCCATTAATTACATAATTTTATTAATATTCAGTGTTGTCAACTTTCCGAGAAAAAAATTACTAAATTTTTAAAATTTTTATTATGGCCATGTTATTCAACCGATTTTACTCAAATTTTCACAAAAGATTCTCCTAGTATTCATATAATTTATGTAATTTTAACAAAATACAGTGTTGCCAACTTTCCGAGAAAAAAATTAATAAAATTTTTAAAAATTTATTATGACCATTTTATTTAACCGATTTTAATCAAATTTTCATAAAAGTTTTTCCTAGTGAATAAATAAATTATGCAATTTGAACAAAATACAGTGTTGCCAACTTATTGAGAAAAAAATCACAAATTTTTTTAAAAATTTATTGTGGCTACATTATTTATTCGATTTTGATCAAATTTTCAGAAAAGTATCTCCTAGTGCTCACATAAATTATAATATTATTAAAATACAGTGTTACCAACTTTCCGAGAAATGTCAAAGTAGTCTATATATGGGTTTACCTTCATACTTCTAATCTTGTATTAATTAAAAATCGTATATGCAAAATATATGAAAATAGCTCATTTTTGGACATGCAAGTACCAAACCGTTGAAATGTAGGATATATTTAAAGCTGTATTTTTGTTTAAATAAAAGATGAATATATATATATATATATATATATATATATATATATATATATATATATATTTATTGAAGAAGTTGACTAAAAAAATTGTTTTATTTTCGTAAAAAAAATCTATATAAATTAGATCTTATATTTCTTTCTAAATCTGAATAATGCTTTTTAAAAATATTGTTGATTAAAGAATATATTTATTTATATTTTCTGTTATTTTCTTAACAATTTTTTTGTTAATTTTTATTAAATTTCCTGAATTCATTTAAATAGAAAGCCTTTTATTTATTTGTTTTTGCTATTCATTAGTTTTGTTGTTATATTTAGTTTCATTACTGATACATAGGCAACCATTTTAACATAGTTGCATTGCGTGAATGTTATAAGCTCTAATTTTTTTTTATTATAAATTTTAAAATATATTTATTGGATTACTGATTATCTAATAATAGATTAATTAATTATTAATAGATCTTTTGATTATTAATTTTAATTAATTTTGGTATAAAAGAAATTTGTAATTAATTTTCGAACTATTAGCGAAATAAACTAATTTTACATACATACAAATATACACAATCACGCCATGTACCCAAAAGAGTGTGGCACAAACTCTTTTCATCATTCCGAAATCAGTCGCCTCCAAACATTCCTATCCAAACAAGCAACTTTCGCTTCATCCACATTCATAATTCCTCTCTCATAGCATGCTCTTTTATTCCTACTACTTGGAAACTTTTGCTCACGCAAAACACTCTCAATCATACCACTCCAACTACTCATCGGACGTCCACCTACAAACATATACCAACAAAATCATTCAAATAAATCTTTTTAATCAAATTTTCATTAGACATTCGCTCAACATGTCCGAACAATCTTAACTAACTAACACCAACTTTTGCTACAACATTTTTTTCAATTTCACACTCATCATACACTAATCTATTTCGTACCCGATCTCTCCTATTTACACCACATGCCCCACGTAAAAATCTCATTTCCACAGCAGTCATTTTCCGTTTATGTTTTTGCAACCAAACCCAACATTCACTACCCTATACATTAACGTAGGCACCAAAACTGCATTGTATATACTAAAACGGGGGGTGGCTTCCTTGGAAACATTTACATTCCTAGCAGAAGTTCCCAAAGCACCCAAAGCACCTTACAACAACAGCATTTACTCTCCTTTCAATTTCACGATCAAAACGGCCATCTCTAGACAGCAAACTACCCAAATACACAAATTCATCTACCTGCTCTAAACGTGCTCCATCAATATATACATTACATTCAGTCATCAAGTCACCCTTCTCAAAAACTAAAACTTTGCACTTATCAACATTCAACACAAGATTCATATCTTTACCAACAACAAATGATTTAATTCAGTGTCTTCGCAATGTTTGGGTATCTTTTTTGATGATGATTCCAATTGCTTCAATGTGATATATGAATTATATATATATATATGATGAGTGTGAAATTGAAAAAATGTTGTAGCAAAAGTTGCCCCGTGTTAGTCAGTTAAGATGGTTCGGACATGTTGAGCGAATGTCTAATGAACGTTTGGTTAAAAAGATTTATTTGAATGTTTTTGATGGTATTCGTTTGCGTGGAAGTCCGATGAGAAGTTGGAGTGGTATGATTGTGAGAGTGGCTTGCGTGAGCAAAAGTTTCCAAGTAGTAGGAATAAAAGAGCATGTATGAGAGGAATAATGAATGTGGATGAAGCGAAAGTTGCTTGTGCTGGATAGGAATGTTTGGAGGCGACTGATTTCGGAATGATGAAAAGAGTTTGTGCCACACCCTTTTGGGTACATGGCGTGATTGTGTATGTATGTATGATATATTAATATTATCTTCGTATCTTCAAACCGAGATAACATCAATTAGCGTAAAGGTATTGAATTAAATACAATCTGGCATTCAACAAGACAATTGGACCACTGTATAATTCACTATTTAACTGGGTCAGAGTAATTTTAAAACATTTTCTCTTATTTCACATATGTTTTTTATTTGAAAAAAAAAAAACATGATTAATCTTTATTACAATTAACAACATATATATTTTTTGGAAATTGAAATAATAATACACAATAAAAATATTGACAATTAAATATTTGATTATTTTTTTTTTGTATGATAATTCTGTCTGATTATTAAATTATTAATTGTAGATAAATTAGCAAATTTTTCTATTAGTTATCATAAATATGCAGTATTAAACAAACAAATTGAATGTAAAATTATAAAATTAAAAATAAAATTAAATTAAAATTATGTACACAAAAATAAAATCATCTATATACTATTCGTCATTTTCTAAATTAAAAATTTGCTCCTGTACACGACGCGAAATATATTTTTCATTATTAGTTTCAACACTGGGCGTCATAATACTGAAAGCAGTCCGATCCGTCTGGATTCTTTTCGGGCTACACAAAAATGGAACACGTTTACGCAAATCGTTGTATTCTTTCATTGTTTCATCAACTACTTTATGCGTTAAAGTTGTGCTCTGCGGCGTTGAAACATTTCCGCGAATTAATTTCGCGCAATCTGGTAAAGGTGAGAAGACCGAATCATCTAGCACGCTCGGGTTCGGTGAATATTTGGCATTTTCTTCTAGTCTTCTAGATCGATACTTTGGAATTGCTCCTTGAGCCCGAAATTCATCTGTTTTTTTGGTATATTCTTCGATGGTCGAATTTTCTTTTACAACTGGAGGCACTATTCTATTCGGAGTTAGCGGTAGAGCCAAGCAGCCAGAATCGTTAAATGAAATTAGATCCTGTTCTGTTTCCGGTTTATTTTCAGAAGGAGCAATAAACTGGTCAAATTTATCTTGAATTTTTTTTTGATCAATTTTTATGGCTTCCACTTGTTCTAACATGGTGCGTAATATTTTATCCGTTTCGCAACGGGTGGTTTTAGCATTTGACTGTTTTGGAGATTTTATTTCGAGGCTTGATGACGCAAGTGATTCAACTATTGTGAATTGAATTTTTGGAATTTTTGTTTTCAGCGTAGACGGAACTGATTTATCGAATACCGATCTTCTATTCAAATTAGGAGTTCTGCTAGACTTCGTCGTAGCTGTTCGTAGCTGTGTGGAAGTCGAAGTCCTGATTGTAGCTCTGATTTTCTGTCGATCTGGCTTTCCAATGCTTTTCCGTTTGTTGCTCTTTTCATCCGGCCAAAGTGATTTTTTCTCCTTTGGTAAATTCCACAGCGCACCGAATTCTACAAAAATATACAAATGTTTTATTTATTAGACATACATACATACATACACAATCACGCCATGTACCCAAATCAGGGTGTGGCACAAACTCTTTTCATCATCCCGAAATCAGTCGCCTCCAAACATTCCTATCCAGCACAAGCAACTTTCGCTTCATCCACATTCATAATTCCTCACTCATACATGCTCTTTTATTCCTACTACTTGGAAACTTTCGCTCACGCAAAACACTCTCAATCATACCACTCCAATTACTCATCGGACGTCCACGCAATCGTATACCATCAAAATCATTCAAATAAATCTTTTGTCTATATTTGTGAATGAATATATTTGTGCTTTCAAGGAAAGAAGATTGTAAGCGATTTCAGCATGATTTTAAGCGATTTTAGCATGATTTTGGAGCGAGATTGTAAAGATTTTACATGATTTTATAAATTTTAAGTAAGATTCTAAAGATTTTACCATGATTTTTTAAATTGTAGCGAATTTTACTTGAGATTTTTAATGAATTATAGATCGTATACGAATTTTTTAATGTGTTTTAATTCTTTTTCAAAAAATATTTCAGTAAATATGCACTAAATATTTACGAATTTTACTAGGATTTTGCCATGATTTTATAGATTTTACCATAATTTTAAGGGATTTTAATTAATTTGTGAAATTTGAAATTTTTTATTACTTATCTATGACAAACTTTGAAAAATTAAAGCCAACAGCTTTCGTAATCGAAATTTTAAAGTATTAGTTTACGAAAAATAAACCAACGTGTCAGAAAATAAAATATAAAGAAGTTTACAACCACAAACAAGTTCAAGTCTGCTGAATGCGACCATTAATTAAAAATGTAGTTTTTTTTTTTAAAAAAATCGTTAAAAATGTCTCGTAAAAATTCGTTACAGTAATATTTCTAGTGTAAATTACCGATAATATAAATTATTTATTACACATACCTTTCTCAAGTTCTACTCTTCTCAATGGTCGACATACAACTTTTTTCTTGGTTGATGCAGTCTTTTTCATTGCTTTTTGTGCATATGCTATAACATTATAAGAAAAATTTAAATTTAGCTAATTTTGAAATATATATATATATATATAAATTAAAAGAAACTCACCTTCCATACATTCCTGAAACAATTTCCTGTCTTCTAGGAATTTCTTTTCTACAAAAATTTGAATCATTTATTATCATATACTATATTATTTGCAATTTATTATATTATTTACCTTTTGTAAAATCAACAAGTTGATCTTCCATCTTTCAATAGATTTATTTACCAAAATAACGTGTAATTAAATCGTTAAAATACTTTTCACACAATGAACGTGCGTGCAATTGAAACAATTTATTGAAAAATCGTAAACTAATTCAAACAAGCCTGTGAGTGATAATGCCAATCATAAGAATACTAAATTCACTAAGATACTACCAACCATATAATAAAGGTACTAGATACAAATAATAAAATATTTTAAAATGTTTTTGTTTTATTTTAATATTTATTATATAAATATAAATTATTTAAAATAGTAATTATTACTAATGCACTTTTTCAATCCGCCGCTTTTTTTATCCGCCGTTGATGTTTGAATGTTTGGAATTTGAATAGGATTTCTTTCGTATTTAGTAGTGAGACAAACGTTGCATTTATTTATAAAATTTTATATGTCTTTTATCATATTGGGCCAATAGTATGTTTGTTTTAGTTTATTATAAGTTTCTGTAATGCCCCTGTGGTTAGTCTTACTCTCATATTAGTTTCTAATAGTGAGTTGTTGTTCTTCTTTATTTTCGATATCATTATTCATTGTTTTGCAAGCTACTAATTTATAGCTATTATGATTGAAATAAGTTTGTAAAACAGCATTAAAATTAAATTTATAAATTTCTGGTATTAGACAATAGTATGTTATACTCCGGGTTGCAAATAAGTTTTGATAAAATTTAAAATAGATTTGTTACTATTGATTTTATTCAAATATAAGTAAATTCGTAATACTTTGTTGTCGAAGAGTTTGTTAATTTTGATTTCATTTTTACCTATTGTTTCTTTAACTACTATTTGATTTCTACATGAATTTATATGTATAGGAATATCTAAATATGTTAAACCGTTTACTGGGCTCTCGTCGTCAGAATGTACAGTATCGATTGTTTCGATTTCGCTATCTGCCTCTACGATAACTGAATCTGTGTCTGAATTTAAATTTAGTTCTATATTATTTGGTTCTAAATAAACATTAATTTTAATATTAGAATTTTGAAATATTTTTTTAATTATATTTTCTATTTGATTCCAATTTTGTTTATCTAAGCCGGAACAAATTTTTGGCATGTCTAGTTCGTTTATTTCATTTTGCAAACAATAATCTAGCAGATTTTCAAGACAAATTTTTATAATTTTAAGTTTTGGTGTATGAGAATAAGTTTCTTTTGTTACTAAATGACAAACTAATCTTGGGTCTTTTTGAATAAAAATTTTGTTATTTAAATTGTAGTAATTTAAGCATGGATATTTTTTTTGACTTTGATTTTAATGAAATTTTCAGGATAAATTTGTCTAGTGCCTAAGATGGTCATGTGATTTTGATTTTTTCCAGTGATGCCAACTTTCCGAGAAAAATATCTCTAAAATTTTTAAAAATTCATATTGGCTACGTTATTTATCCGATTTTGATCAAATTTTCAGAAAAGATTTCCCTAATGCTCCCATTAATTACATAATTTTATTAATATTCAGTGTTGCCAACTTTCCGAGAAAAAAATTACTAAAGTTTTAAAAATTTTATTATGGCCATGTTATTCAACCGATTTTACTCAAATTTTCACAAAAGATTCTTCTAGTATTCATATAATTTATGTAATTTTAACAAAATACAGTGTTGCCAACTTTCGGAGAAAAAAATTACTAAAATTTAAAAAAAATTATTATGACCATTTTATTTAACCGATTTTAATCAAATTTTCATAAAAGTTTTTTCTAGTGCTTAAATAAATTATGTAATTTTAACAAAATACAGTGTTGCCAACTTTTCGAGAAGAAAAATCACAAAAAATTTTAAAAATTCATTGTGGCTAGATTATTTATTCGATTTTGATCAAATTTCAGAAAAGTATCTCCTAGTGCCCACAAAAATTATAATATTATTAAAATACAGTGTTGCCAACTTTCCGAGAAATGTCAAAGTAGTCTATATATGGGTTTACCCATATACTTCTAATCTTGTTAAATATTTGAATATGTTACCAAGCACCCCAACGACAAAAAGTTACTAGATTTTAGTATTACCAACTTTACAAACTTGAAAAAGTCACCAGATTCTTAATTCATTTGTTATCAATTATTAGCTAGTCGAAAAGACTAGCTTATAAAATCGTTAATACGGCTGGCTGGCTGGCTGGCTGGCTTGCTGGCTGGCCGGCCGTGTCCAAAAAATACGATATATTATTAATTATAAGTATGAAGGAAAGCTCGTAGAAAGCTGAAACTTGGCATTTAGATAGTTCATACCAAATAAAAAATTAAGTTCAATTTTCAGACCGCAGTGTTGCCAACTTTCCGAGAAAAAAATTACTAAAATTTTTAATACGAGTGTTAATTATAAGTATAAAGGAGAGCTAGTAGAAAGCTGAAACTTGGCAATTAGATAGTTCATACCAAATAAAAAATTAAATTCAATTTTCAGACCGCATTGTTGCCAACTTTCCGAGAAAAAAATTACTAAATTTTTTAATACGAGTGTTAATTATAAGTATAAAGGAGAGCTAGTAGAAAGCTGAAACTTGGCAATTAGATAGTTCATACCAAATAAAAAATTAAGTTCAATTTTCAGACCGCAGTGTTGCCAACTTTCCGAGAAAAAAATTACTAAGATTTTTAATACGAGTGTTAATTATAAGTATAAAGGAAAGCTAGTAGAAAGCTGAAACTTGGCAATTAGATAGTTCATACCAAATAAAAAATTAAGTTCAATTTTCAGACCGCAGTGTTGCCAACTTTCCGAGAAAAAAATTACTAAAATTTTTAATACGAGTGTTAATTATAAGTATAAAGGAGAGCTCGTAGAAAGCTGAAACTTGGCAATTAGATAGTTCATACCAAATAAAAAATTAAGTTCAATTTTCAGACCGCAGTGTTGCCAACTTTCCGAGAAAAAAATTACTAAAATTTTTAAAAATTTATTACAACCATGTTGTTTAACCGATTTTGTTCAAATTTTCACAAAAGATTCTTCTGGTATTCATATAAATTAGATAATTTTAACAAAGTACAGTGCTGCCAACTTTTTGAGAAAAAAATTACTAAAATTTTTAAAAATTTATTATAACCACGTTATTTAACCAATTTTAATTAAATTTTCACTAAAGATTCTCCTGGTGCCCGCATAAATTATGCAATTTTAACAAAATACAGTGTTGCCAACTTATTCAGAAAAAAATTATTAAAATATTAAAAATTTATTGTGTCTACATTATTTATCCGATTTTAATCAAATTTTCAGAAAAGTTTCTTCTAGTGCTTAAGTTCAATTTTCAGACCGCAGTGTTGCCAACTTTCCGAAAAAAAAAATAATAATTTTCTAAAAATTTGTTATGCCCGCATTATTTATCCGATTTTAATGAAATTTTTACAGAAGATACCCTTAGCGCCTATAATATTATATATTAGCAAAATACAATGTTGCCAACTTTCGGTGAAAATTTTTTTTATTCTTATTTCTTATCATTTATGTGATAATATCAAAGTGGTCTATATATGGGTTTACCCATATACACTTCTAATCTTGTATTTTAGCTAGTCGAAAAACTAGCTTATAAAATCAAACCACATTCGACTAGCTCCATTCTCGCTTTGCGAGAATATTATTATATTTAATATTAATCATTCATATCAGGGAGGACCTGATTCATATGAATCATATATGAATGATAGTGTGACATCGGCATTACGACATGGATACGTCTCGAAGATATGTAGGATTAAATAGGGGAGTATCAGGATAGATTATTGCACCTCACCCCCCTACAGAAAGATAACGTATTACGCAAATTTTATTGTAAATAAATATTCATAATTAACGTGCAATTAAATGTAACAATATAAATACAAAAATATGTATAAGCTGAAATTATACAGCAATTAACTGAACAAAGACTTATATCAGTAACTTATAACAAAAATATATATATATATATATATATATATATATATATATATATATAAGAAAAACATAACAAAATATAACAAAATAAAAAAACATAACAAAATAAAAAACATAAGTGTCAAAATCAAAACAAACATAAACAGTGACGTCACATTGATTTGACGTTAGTTTTCTAACAAAAACGTCTCATTTCAGATCACAGATTCATATTTATTTTGCATTATGTAACCCTATTTAAATTTTAATAAAAATGCAATAGAACTATAACACATTATGTACAATAATTTACGAAAATGGTAAGTTTATTTCGTATTCACATCATACTTTTTACTGTCATTCTGTTATAATCATAGTATTGTACGTTTCACATTTTATAGGTTATATTTTGTTTCAGCTTAAAAAATTCTTCTAGTGTAATCATTCAGCGTTACTTATCATCAACAGAAATTTCAACAGCGCTACGCCCTTTTTATTTTGCAGTACATCCTGATTTATTCGGAAGACATCCAAATGAAAGAGTATATAAAATATTTAAATTTTTATTTCGTGTTTTAGCTTAACCCAAGTTTATTTCAGGCAATTAACGAAAACTCATTGAAACAGCTAAGTTCATTTATCGAATCGGCACAAACACAACGTCGTACAAATCCATGCACGCTACAATTTTATCTACGTCTTACAAAAGGCGATGAGAATTTTCGTTTAGTGAAAATTAATTTACAAGATCGGAATCTCCGCAATACAATTTTACATATATTGAAAACTTGTAATATATCCACGGATTATATCGATAATATTCCATCTACAGCTGAAACTAAATACAAATCTGCAGATATTTTTACCAGATATGAACAAACTTATAAGGAACAATGGAGTAACGATTATGACATGTCAAATATTCACAAAGTCAAAGTGGACACGAAAGCCAAAGAAGAGTTAACGCTTAAGTAAGCTTTGATTAAATCGAATTTATTGTGTGATTTTCAGTGAATCTGTGTTGTAGAAAATGGTTAGAAATTAATTTTAAAAGCGCGTTAGAGAAATTGGATGCGAATAAACCAATCCGAAAAGAGGTGGAAAGTATGTGTCGTGAAATTTACCGAGTTGTTGGTGTCAAAGAGATTCGTTGGGATTGTGGATGGAATGTTATGCATTTTAGAGGGTGTTTACAAAGTTTTATCGCTTTATTAAATAACCATCCCGATAGCGTGGATGTATTGAAAGGTATGCAATAATTTTACTTTACTCTACGGTTATGCAATCCGTTTTTCTTCAAACTCAACTCAAACTTTATGGCGCTGTCTATTTTCACCTTAAAACAGGAAACCAGAAACATGAAAACATAAAAAACCAGGAAACATGACGTACAGTGTTGCCGATTTTTACTGCAAACCAGAAACATGAAAATTGAAATTAAAACCAGAAAATAATATGGAAACGCGAAACTTGAAATTAAAACACGAAAATTGAAATTAAAACCAGAAAATAATGTGGAAACGCGAAACTTGAAATTAAAACACGAAAATTGAAATTAAAACCAGAAAATAATATGGAAACGCGAAACTTGAAATTAAAACACGAAAATTGAAATTAAAACGAGAAAATGACCTAATAACCTAACCTAACCTACAATGTCTGCACTGACAGGTACCATCGCAATGTCTCTTTGCCTCGGATTTCTCGTTCGCGGATTGATTTGAACATTCTTATGTGAATATCGTGATATTCGCGTTTTAATTTCAAATTCGCGTTTCCATATCATTTTCTCGTTTTAATTTCAATTTTCGTGTTTTAATTTCAAGTTTCGCGTTCCCATATTATTTTCTGGTTTTAATTTCAATTTTCGTGTTTTAATTTCAAGTTTCGCGTTTCCATATTATTTTCTGGTTTTAATTTCAATTTTCATGTTTCTGGTTTGCAGTAAAAATCGGCAACACTGTACGTCATGTTTCCTGGTTTTTTATGTTTTCATGTTTCTGGTTTCCTGTTTTAAGGTGAAAATAGACACTCCCAAACTTTATAGATTGTTTCATAATAAATACATATATTTGGTAATTGTGAAACAGATTATTAGATAATAGCGTTGTTACTCCACTACCTGTTTGGAATGAATTATAGTGTCATCAAATTGTATTTATCATCAAACTTTATAGATTGTTTCAAAATAAATATGTATTTAAGTCCAAATTGCACTAAATATAGAAACATTTTTATTTCTGTGCATTAAAATTAATAAGTTATTTGATTTTTAAAATCGCGTAGCTTTTAACCGGAAGATCTATTAAAAAATGATGCAAATAAAAGTTGTAGGAGATTTTATTGTCTATAATTTTATTTCTATACAATTATTGGTAAAATGCATAAGTACATGCACATAAAAATGTGAAATTTTGAGAAAAAAGTCTCAACTTTAGAATATTACATATTTAAAATTGTTTCCAGATCGTATAATTGTATTTTCTCCATACACTGGAATTAATTTGGATGGTCATGTTATGTTGAATAGCGGAGAAGTTTGGAATAATTGGCTTGACGTAAGTAAAGCTCTCAACATTTAATTAAACTCTAGCGATTAAGAAAGCTCAGCTTTTGAAATACGTATTTAGCGTTCATTATTTTGTGGTTTAATTATTTTATTTAAATTTGCAGTTTTTAAAAAACGTTCGCAAACACGATAAAGCCCTGTTAAAAATTCCCAGTTTCGAAAAGGCACTGTCACAAGTTTTACGAGAGATAAAAGTCGTTAGAAGGTTTGTGTTTTCTGCATAAAAATAATTTACAAAATCATGGAATAATGACGCAAATTATTTTATAGAAAATTTATGCCGAAAATCGTGGCAGGCGAATATGAAAAACATTTATTAAGATTAATTACGAATGTAAGCGATTATTGTAGCTTTAGGAAATTTCCGGAAAACTGGCCGACATCTTTGGAAAAATACCAGATTGTTGTTGAAACGTAAGTGTATTACCATTTTTGACCAAATAATAATTTAATAATATTTTATTGTGATAAGAAATTATGTGTTCAAATTCATTATTTATAAAGTATGTAGTAGTTAGTTTGATTTAATTTCGAAGGATATTATCAATATAACCCTTAACTGGTACGGTCAAAATTTATCGCATAACTGGTATGGTGTGGGTCAAAACGCCGCCTATTTTTTTTTATAGGCAATTTTATTTTTTTTCTTTCCATACTAACATAGGTTGTCTTTATATGTCTCTTCAACTATTTAATCCATAAATTATTACAAAAATACAAATCTTACAAATAAAAATATATATTTCTTTCAAAACAATATAAAATTAAACATATCTTTTCCACAAAGAAAAAAAAATGAATATTCTCATTCCATTAAAAAAATATTTATAGAATACTTAAAACTAGTAATAAACTTTCAAAAAGTTGCAAAAACAGATGAAAAAAGTTCAAAATAAAAAAAATCACATCACTTAGTTTTGACGCAAATTTTCAGCACAACGTTTGCAGATCCTTATTGTACATCCAGCGCATATCGGTTTTTTACAATCTCTACATAGTTGAAATGTTTTTCTATTCATTTTAGATGGACATATATAACATCTTTTTCTAGTTTTTAATGCTAGAACATTTTTATCTTCTGGTGTTCCTTTTGATGGAACTTCTTTTTTTAATATACGACCTATTGTGCATCGAAGTTCCGTGGGTAGTTTATTATTATAAAGTCTTCGCATTAATTGAGGCATAACAAGTTGAAGAGATAAGTTCTTTAAGAATGTAAGTCTATTATCCCTTTCACATTTTCTAGAATACCATAGAACATGTGCGTTTATTCCGCTAATATTCAGAATAGCTCCAAAGAGAGCCATTGGCCATCTGCGAGTTCGCCTACCGACAGAATAGTTAGCACATTTCTGGTCTAAGGCGTCGACTCCTCCTTTGGTCTGATTATATTTTACAATTATCTCCGGTTTGCCAGACTCCGGATCTGTATCGTCAGAGTGATGCATACTTGATACCAATACCACAGCTTTATTTCTTTTTGGCACATATGAAACCAGGGTCATATCTTTTACAAACCCATACTGTGATGTTCCGACAGTTTTACAGCGATTTGGTAAAAATTCTGAGGGAATGTCTTTCTGAGATTTCCTCATAGTTCCAATATATGTAAGTCCTTTATTTTTTAACTCAATTACAAGTGGGACTGAAGAAAACCAGTTGTCAGCAGTAATGTTTCTATTACTCCTTTCAATTGGTTTCACGAGCCGTAAAACAGCTTGTGTTGGCTTGGAGAAATTTTTCAGTTCATCGGGCAAACCAATTCCATCACTGTCTTTGCCACAATATACATACCCGTTATAGAAATAATGTGTGGTAACATCTGCTAAGACCATTACTTTCAAGCCGTATTTGGCAGGTTTGTTGGGCAAGTACATCTTGTATTTGCATCTACCCCTGAAAGGTACTAACATTTCATCTATACACAAAAAATCACCTGGCGTAAATGATTTTTGTGAATTTTTTACAAGCTCTGTGAAAAAATAGGAAATAGGAGCGAGAGGATCTGTGACAAACTTTTCATTTCTATCATGAGCATTATCAAATCTCAGACAGGATAATAAAAACAAGAACCGCTTCACACTGATAGTCGCACGGCAAATATCACGACCTGTTCCGTCTGTTGAAAATAAAGATGTGGCATCTTCGTGACCCGATTTGAACGCGCCAGTAAAATATAAAAGTCCAATGAATGATTTCAGTTCTATCATGTCAAGATCTTGAATGATGTGCTTACTTTGTACAGAATAATTTGGTCTTTCAGCTTGGATTTTGGCATTGGTGTGCAGTAAAAGTTCTGTGAGCATTTCTTCGGTGAATATGCAATTCCAAAAAGCTTCTTCAGTAGCAGTTTCTGACAACACGCGTGCATTACCAATACATCCTGGTAATTTTGTAACAAGATTGTGTGCTGGTGTCCGAACAGCTCGAGTAGGAGCTAATTTTGACCATTTGAACCTATTTCCTTTTCCATAATAAGCTTGCGTGTTACGAGCTCTCTCTGTTTCCATTTCCTCATCTTCTGCTCCCGACATTTCACTCTCAGAATCATGGTTACTTTGTTCGTATTCCGCGTCTGATTCTTCTAAGTCTGAACGGTCGTCGACTTCATCTAATTCCCTCAGCCATTCAGTAACAACTTGTTCAAAATCAGGACTATCAAATGCTATTTTGTTAATATTTGACGATCCGGCAACGTCCATTTCAAATAAAATAATATATACAATTATTTTTAACAACTTCGTTAAACTAAAAACAACAAATATATGCATAAACACAAAAATATTATCACAGGTGATCAAATCAAACATACCTATTTTAGTTACACAACTGGTATGGTACGGGTCAAAATGACCGGCAACGTTATTTACGACTTTACGCAGAGAAGCTACAATCAGCACTAATCATAAAACGATAGTGTATGATATACTAGGAAGGTATTGGGTGGGGCAGGTCCGTTGCGATCAGCAGAGAGACACAAACAATAATAATGCATCAATAGCGGCGATTTGACCCGTACCATACCAGTTAAGGGATAAATCCGTTTTAGCGAGGCGGGTCCTTTAATGGTTTCACCAACAGGACAATTCATTGTACCCTCATCGTGTCCAGGATTTCTTTTAGTTAATTTTATCACAGATAATCTGGGCAATGCTGCTAAAAAGACTTCAGATTATAACACGTAATTATATTAGCATCTGTTTTTGATTCACACGCTTGCGTCTAACTGTTTTCGGCCTGTATCAATGTTATATTGTTTATATTCAGTTTTGCAGTTACATATTATTGTAAATAGTTGCATAATTTACAGCAGCCTTTTGCAGTAAAACGCAAGCGAGTCAATCGAACAAATCTATTATTTTTAAAGGGGTACATACTTTTCTCGTTCCTAGAAAATCGGACTAACTTTGCGAATTTTTCCAACAAAAATAAGAATAAAAATTCCTAAAATAAGTTCAAAATCTATTCTTTCATTCACAGTAAACCGCGGTTTGATATCATTTCTAGTTCCGTAGTAAAAAATTCGCAAAGTTAGTCGGATTTTTTAGCTCGAGAAAAGTATCTAACCTCACTAAAGATTGTTTAAAATATGTGAGATATTTTTGCAGGCACAAACATACCGAAAAATTCTTGCACACGTTGTGCGTGAAAGAATTTAATTTAACAGGTTTAAGCAAGGACGATAACGTCACACCGGATCTAATGATCAAATGTTGCGAAACACTTTTATCCAATAAGAACGAATTAGCGATATTAGATAAATTATATCTCAATATATCAACGTATTATTCGGTTTTGTCAGACGGAGTTGTTTGTATTCCATGGAATTTTAAAATTTAGGTACCTCTTCATTTATATCAATATTTATTTTTCTATTTTTGCTTCGATGTATATATATAATACAATGTTCGGAACAAGTGACAATAAGAAATGATTTTTTATTTTCAAAATATTTTAGATGGTTTATCGATCTTCCCGTACATATGTTATTTTAATTAATTAACTAATTAATAATAAAAATACCGATTTACGATAGTTGAATTATAGAATAGTTTTTACGAATTTTATATAACTTTTAACATTATAAAAAATATCTTTCCGAAACTGATTACATCAAAATAAAACGACTTTAGATTGTAGTATTGTATTAAAATTTATTTTTAATCGACGTTTCGACGAACTCTACTCACGTCTTCACCAGGAAAAATGATAAAAATAATATTTACAGTAAATAAACAGAACATAGAAATAAGTCAACGTAACAAGTTTACTCATTGATTTAAATTAAATTTGGCTTCCATTGATTAAAAATTTATTTGAAAAGCAAATTAGGCTGTAGTTTTGTATTAATATTTATTAATAATCGACGTTTCGACGAACTCAACGTACGTCTTCATAATAGAAAAAAAGATACAACTGATAATATAACTTTATTAACATGATCAATTATTGATTAAAAATTTATTTAAAAAAACAAATTAGTCTGTAGTTTTGGTATTAATATTTATTAATAATCAACGTTTCGACGAACTCAACTCAGAAAAAATAAAGATACAATTGATATAACTATTTATTAAAATAACACTTTGAAATTATTCAAAAATATATAACAATAATTATTCAGTAATTCAAATTTACATTCAAAATAATACAAAACATAAAATCATTTTTACGTAAGAAATAATTAAAAATCTTATAGAACGCTATTTAATAATAATATTTGATTTAGATTTTTGTCATTCAAGCGATATTTTCTTCCATTTGCAATTTGTGCAGATTTGGAAAAAACTCTTTCAGCTAGCACAGATGTTGCGGGAATCGAAAGATATTTCACAGCCAAAATGTACATTTCTGGAAATTGTTGTTTATGATTTTTCCAAAACTCAATCGGATTGTCATGTCTGTTCCAAAGTGGTACTTCTAAATATTGTTGCATGATCAATGCAACATTATTAGCATTAACGCTTCTTAGTTTTGCCGCTTCGTTGTCAAAATGGCTCCATATATTATCTTCGAGTTCAGATTTAACAATGGGTTTAACAGCAATAGTATTTTCTTTTTGCCAGATTAAGTAAGCGAGTTCTTCTTCGATGCAGTTTTGTGCATAATTCGCATTGCACTCAACACCAAATGCAACTTTCTTAAATCTCGGATCCAAAAATGTACATTTAACCGCGATTTCATTTTGCTCAAATAATCCCAATCTTCGATTGACTATTTCCAATAAATTTTTCTTCAACTGATCTCCAGTTTCAGTATTCGTTACTTTCGTTTCAAGTATATGTTGTAGTCCTTTAATTAAAGGTATTACAGAGGACATTAGAGGATATTTCTCGCCCGATAATTCTGTTGTTATTGCCTCGAATGGTTTCAAAATCGGAATGCAGTCTTGTAATATCGTCCATTCATCGGCGTCTACATCAGTTGGAGCAGCGTCTTTTAAGTTAGATAAGGTGACGCTTAGGGCGTCTTTTATTTGAACAAGACGTTCAATCATCAACAGACATGAATTCCATTTGGTAATCACGCCTTGACTAACTTTTAAAATATGTGTTTTCATATTTCGTTGTGTGTTTTGTAAATGCTCGGTTGCTGAAGCATTTTGTTTAAAGTGTGCAACTAAACTATTGCATTTATTTAAAATCGTGGTTAATTTATCCGTAGATTTTAACCCTTCACAAACGGCTAAATTTAAACTATGTGCAAAGCAAGGATTACGTGTTTTATTATTATAATCAATCGCGGTTTTTAGATTAGATCTATTGTCTGAGACAATCGTTACGATTTTATCGGAAATATTATATTCGTCGAGTATTTCTCGTAAATTATTTCCGATGTTTTCGCTTGTATTTGCTTCGGTAATATTTTTCGTCGCTATCATATACGAATAGAAATTATCGTGATAGATAAAATGGCAGGTAATTGTCATGTAAGTTTTATTATGTTCGGATAACCAAATATCGATTGTTACGGATAAAACATCGATAAAATTGAGCATGTTTTTTAAATTCGTTCGATGTTTATTGTAAAAATTCGGTAGAAGTATATTTGTGAGATGTTTTTTACTGGGTAGTTCATATAATGGTTGTAATTTTTTTGTGTAATTAATAAAACCTTTATCTTCAACAATTGATAATGGCTGGGAATGTTTCGCGATTAATTCGATTAATGCCAGATCTAATTCGTCTTTATAACTTTGTACAAGTTGAGTTTCTTGTCGCAGACGTTTCTGTGGTGGAACTTCAACTAGCTGATCTTCTACAACGAAAAACTGTTTGCAATCTAATTTCAAATCATTGTCAGCTGTACTCGAATTCGGAACAGATTCTTCAACATCTATTTCTTCGACACCTGCCTGGATTTGCAATGCGTGCAATCGACGTAAATGTTGATTTAAATTCGTAGTGTTTTGGAAAAATTTTATCTGTTTAGTCTCAGCTGTACTCGAATTCGGAACAGATGCTTCAACATCAATTTCTTCTTCTTGTAGTATCTCGACACCAGCCTCCATTTGCAATGCGTGCAATCGACGTAGATGTTGATTTAAATTCGTGGTGTTTTGGAAAAATTTTATCTGTTTTTTGCATAGCGAACAAGTCACCAATTTTCCGTTTGAAGATTTCTTGAAATATTTCCACACAATCGATTTTCTACTGCCAGGTCGCATTCTGTCACTAAAATAACAAGTTTTTCTTTCGTAGAAATACAATCGGAAAGTAAATTATACAAGATTTTACCTTAGATTTGTGCATACACACAAATTATTTAAATTGTAAATTCGCTGTTCGCGAATAATTAAAAGATTTTCAGAATCGTTTTGGTTGAATATTCTGCCTGAAAACTTTACGGATCGAGTTTTATTATAAAAATTATTCCAATGCCAGCCAACTCAACTGTATGATGATTTTGAGGTTAGTAAATTTGGTTTGACAGTTCAGTTTACACTTGATATAAAGTACAAATTCTATCATTTAACTATCGTAGATTGGCATTTTATGAAACAACTAGTTATTCCTAGCTCAAAGCATTTATTTGAAACATTTTCTTATAAACTTGTCAGATATTGGACATGTATACATTACTTTTTGTACAACCTTATCTTATCAATGACAGTTTGTGTTTTGTAAGTGCTTTTCTCTTTCTTTTTCACCTCGTGTTCGTGGCATTTATGAAATAACTAGTTATTCCTAGCTCAAAGCATTTATTCGAAACTTTTTTTTATAATCTTATCAGATATTGACATGCGTACATTACTTTTTGTACAACCTTATCTAATGACAGTTCGCGAGCGCCTTTCTCTTTCTTTTTCACCTCGTGTTCGTGGCATTTAGTGACAGATTGTATCTATGAAAGTCTTTATTGCATTTACTAAAGTTTGTAGTGTAAATGTGCAAGTTTTTCACGAATCTGTTGCGAATTTTCTACTAAAACGTAACTTAAATTTACTACCGGTTTGTTATCAATCGTGGGGCACGAAAAAGCAGCATCGACAGATCAAATTGCAGTTTCCAATTGATATGGCAGATCCAAAGATTGAAGAAATCTTAGCACCTTTACGGGCTAACGTTAAAGAACAAGTAAGTTTTTACCATAAGGTTAGATTTATAGGTTAGGAATCTGATGCAACACTTATGTTTATTTATGTATTTATTAGTCAAAAATACGTAAAAACGTACATAAACTTAAGTCATAATACGTCTTACATTCATAGAAATATAAAAAGTATTATTATTTTTTATTTTATAAATCTACTGTTTGACAGTTTGACAATGCCAATGTTTGGCGAAACTGCAGTCACGATTCTTAATAAAGAGTGAAATTATCAAAGTTAAAAAGTGTGTTAAAAAGTATTAATTTACATCAAAGAATTTATTTAGAACAGTTTGTCACTGCTTTTTCAGCCACTAGGTTCTAATAAATTCTGTGATATTTAAAAATATTACATTTATTCAATTATTAATTTGCAGGGCGACTTGGTACGTCAGCTGAAAGCCGATGGAGCACCCGAATTAGATGTGAAAAAAGCTGTCGCCGAGTTGAAATTGCGTAAGAAAACTTTAGAAGATCGCGAATTAAGTCTAGTGCCAGATGCAGCTAGTTTTGATCGGGCGAAAATGGAAGATCTACTGAAACGAAGATTTTTCTTTGATCAATCGTTTGCGATTTACGGCGGCATAACTGGACAATTTGATTTCGGACCAATGGGCTGCGCATTTAAAGCCAATTTGCTTAATAACTGGCGACAGTTTTTCGTTTTGGAAGAGCAAATGTTGGAAGTTGATTGCTCGATTTTGACACCTGAACCTGTTTTAAAGTAAGTACCAGCATATTAATCAATACAAAATATTGGTTATTGATTTATTAGATTCTAAACCTGTAAATTTTGATAAATTAAGAAAGTGTATATTTTTTTTTTTTTTGTTAACAGTTAATCATATTTTAATATCGGTTTTCGTTTCTGATTCTAAACTTGTAAATTTTATAAATTAAGTAAGTGTATATATTTTTTAGTTAATGTTTAATTATATTTTAATATCGGTTTTAGTTTTTTTAACCGATTTATTAGATCCTAAACCTGTAAATTTTTATTTATTTATTTATTTATTTATTTATTATTTAGTAAATCAACGGCCTAAGCCAATTACAGATTTACAAAATTTATTACAAAATTTCTTAATTATACAGCAAAATAACAAAATAACACGTTTTTCAAAACAAGATACAAAATATAAACAGTTTAATATCAGCCTAGTTGTTGATATTGTTTGTTTGACAATAAATCTATAATTTTTCTTTTAAATGTATTGAATTCCATATTAAAAATATCAGTTTCACTAAAGTGCAAATTATAAGTAAACATTAGTCTATTTAATGTTGAGTTTTTACAGTAATTATTATGAAATGTATTAAGATAAAATAATTGATTAGTTCTAGTTGCTTTTAACGGTACATTGAAATTAAGTAAATGTAGAAATTTAGATGAATCTAAATTATAATTAAGAATTTTGAACAAAGTTAGCATATCAGTTAATACTCTTCTATTTTCTAATGTTAACATTTGTAAAGTGAGAAGTGCTGAATCATAATTAGCAAACCTAGTGTTTAGTTTAATAGATAACAAATAAATAAATCTTTTTTGAAGTGATTCTAGTGCATTAATTTGATGTTTATATTGGGGATTCCAGATTGTGGAAGAAAATTCGAGTTGCGATCTGACTATAGAGTTATACAATAATATTAAAGTTTCTGATGATGTAAAATTTTTACATGTTCGCCAGATAAATCCTAAGAGCTGAAATGCTTTTTTAGTAATTTTTTGAATATGTTCATTGAATGTGAGTTTAGTATCAAATATAATGCCTAAATCTCGTATCGACTCTTTAGTTACAAGAAAACCATTATTTAATTGATAATTAAAAAGAATTTTATTAGTATTTCTAGTGAAACGAACAATGTAGCATTTATTAATATTCAAGTTTAAATAGTTTATTTCACAATAATCTTGTAATCTTTGGAGATCAATTTGGAGAAGTATGCAATCCTGTAATGATTTCACTGGTTTATAAAGTTTTAAATCATCAGCGAACAAGGTAAATTCAGAATTTAAGAACAATTCATTAATATCATTTATGTAAATATTAAATAATAACGGGCCCAGGTGAGAACCTTGTGGGACTCCTGATTTAACAACAATATTTCTTGATTGATACCCTCGAAGTGCAACAATCTGACACCTATTGCCAATATATGATTCAACCCATCTTAACAATGAACCATGTATACCCATTTGTGATAATTTCTTAATTAATATAATATGATTTACACGATCGAATGCTTTGCTAAAATCTGTATAGATAACGTCTACTTGAATTCGTTGGTCCATGTTTGAACATATGTTTTCATAAAAAGGAATTAAATTAGTTAGTGTGGATTTCTTTGCACAAAATCCGTTTTGTTCTGATATGATAATACTTTCAAGTTGAAATTTAATTTTTATCACTATAATAGCTTCGAAGATTTTAGCAAAGATTGATAGTTTTGAAATAGGTCGATAATTGATTACATTGGCGCTATCTCCAGATTTATATATTGGAGTTATATAAGAACTTTTCCAATAATCAGGAAAAATACCTAATTTTAGAGATTTATTAAAAATGATACATAATGGTACAGTTAAGTAATATGCACATGTTTTTATAAAACTTGGAGGAATTTTATCTGGCCCTGGTCCAGTTTTAATATTTAAATTAGATATGTAACTAAAAATTTCATCTTCTGTAATTGTAATTTCCCCCAAATTCACAGAACTATGTGCATTGTTATAATTGTTTGTATTATTGATTGGATTTTCATTAGTATAAACAGTCTCAAAATATTTGGCAAATAAATTACATATGTCCTGTCCAGTTTTTGCAGTTTCATTATTGTAATGTAAAATATGTGGAATATTATTTTTATTATTTTTAAGTAAATTTGTATATTGCCAGAAAGATTTGACATTTGTTGTAATATTGTTTTCTAAATATGTGGTGTAATTTTTATGGTCTAAGTCTAATTTAATTTTGATTTTTTTTCTTAAATATGAAAAAGAGTTATAATCACTAATATTTTTGTAATTTTTCCACTTATTGTGATATTTATTTTTTTCTTTAATCATTTTTATAAGTGATTTACTGAACCAAACAGGATATTTTTTGTTATTTCTTTTTTTAATAGGTACAAATTCATTAAATAAAGAATACAGAATACTATAAAATGTATCTACATTCACATTTACATCTGGATTTAGTAATCTATTTTCAAAATTAATTTGTGATAATTTTATGATCAAATTTTCATAATCACATTTACTAAAATTATAAGTAAGTTCTTCGTTTGGTAAAAGAAATTTATATGTATTAAATTTTAAATTAATTTCAACTGCTGGATGATACTGATCTAATTTGGTAATTGGATAATCACATTTATTAATTGTAATTGTATGAGATGATAAAATTAAATCTAAAATTTTGTTATTGCAGTTTTTTACATAATTAAATTGATTTAGTTGAGAAAAAGACATTAAATTGATAAAATCTAGTGCAATATTTCGGTTACATGATATATTAGGTTCAAGAATATTTGTATTTGCTTTACTCAGCCAGTTGATTTCAGGTAAGTTGTAGTCGCCGCAGATCAGAAAAATATCTTCCGGATAAGTAGTGGTTAGTTCAGCTATTTTATTGATGTGAGATGTGTAAACTTGAATATCCGATAATGGTGGAATGTAGGCACAACATATATTAATTTTCAGCTGCGGTGTGTATATGGTTACCCATAAATCTTCAGCCATTGAGTTCCAACTTTGAACTTTAGTTTTGAATTTATTTGCTGTCATAATTAAAACGCCACCACCTCTATTTTTAAATTCACTGACACGATCACGTCTAAAAACTGTATATTGATTTAAGTTGCATAGTTCTGAATTTAACACCGATTCACTAAGCCATGTTTCCGTTAAAATGATGATATCATAATTATTTATACTAACTTCATTATAAAAGTTTTTTAATTTAGAATTAAGCCCTCGAACATTCTGATAATAAATATTTAAATCCATTTTAGAGTGATTTTAATTTAATGTATTACATATTATTTTAAATTATTTTATTTTATTGATATCATTTTCATTGTTTATAATTAATATTGGTGTTGTGTCTGATTTGCGTACAAAAATTTTAAAATTTTTTACCCAGACATATTTACAATTATTTTTAATAGCAGCTTCTTTAGATTTTTTGATAAAAATTTGATAAAAATTTTGATAAAATAAGAGTGTATATATTTTTATTTTAATAATAATTTGATTTGTGTATTCGCCCAGAGCGTCTGGTCATGTAGATCGATTTGCCGATTTAATGACGAAAGATATTGGAACCGGCGAATGTTTTCGCCTGGATCATTTGATTAAAGCACATTTGGAGAAAATTGCAGCTGAGAAAAAAACCACTGATGATGTTAAAGCAGAATGCCGCGATATTGTTGTCAAGGTGAGTTATTTAATCTGTATTTTTTGTTTTTTTTTTTAATAATATTCTGTTAACCAAAGGCAGAGTTGGCCTAATATTAAATAATATTTAATGATAATGCAATTTATAATGATAGTTATGCATTATTAGTTTTTATTTTTAATATTTAGTACTTAAATTATAAACATAAAAAAATACTAAACATAAAAACTTGCTACTCCAGGTCCTCCAACTCTTATATTTTTTAGATCTTTGTCGAAATTTTCTACGTAAATTTGTTTTACAAATATTAAACTTAAAAACTTGTTACTCCAGATCCTGTAACTCTTATATTTTTTAGATCTTTGTCGAAATTTTCTACGTTAATTTTGTATTACAAATATTAAACTGAAAATTTGTTACTTCAGGTCCTGTAACTTCTATATTTTTTAGATCTTTGTCGAAATTTTCTACGTAAATTTGTTTTACATTTTATCTACACCAATTATTATATCATGGACACCATCTTCATGAATATAATAGACATTACCTTCAAAGAGATTTGTGCACTAGGTGATAGATAAACTGTAAAATGTATTTACGTAGAAATTTTGACTAAAATCTAAAAAAATATAGAGTTTGCATGATCTAAAGAAGCAAATATCACACGTATAAAATTATATAAGTGTATAAAAATAATTATTTTCGAAAATCTAGCCCAACTCTGGATTTTAATTATTCAGTATGAATTTTGAAAAATATTTTAAAATTAATGTTTGTTTTTAAACTTTATTTTAAAAGTTGGATGGAATGAATAAAGAAGAAATGTCTGCTGTTATGAAGAAATTTAATATGAAGAGTCCTTTAACTGGAAATGAACTTAGCGAGCCGATTGAATTTAATTTAATGTTTGGAACTCAAATCGGACCGTCCGGATTAATAAAAGGGTAAATTATATAATAATAATTTTTTTTTTTAATGTTTAAAATTCTTATCAGAAACAAGAAAACATATTTTGTTTTTACTCAAATCGTCATTAATTAATTTAAAAATTGACTAATGATTTAATTAGATCATCAAAATAAATTAATAACGATTTAAGCGAAGAAAAAAATTTTAATTTTACAGATTTTTGCGTCCGGAAACGGCTCAAGGTATTTTCGTAAACTTCAAACGTTTATTAGAATTTAATCAAGGCCGTCTGCCATTTGCTGCTGCACAAATAGGTAATTAATGAATTAGCTAATCAATATATAATATCGATAATTATTTGTTACATTAATAGGAAATGCATTCCGGAATGAGATTTCACCCCGTTCGGGTCTGATACGAGTGCGTGAATTCACAATGGCTGAAATTGAACATTTCTGCGATCCGAATGCTAAGCAACATCCGAAATTTGCTAATGTTAGCGATACCCAATTGCTTCTATATTCAGCTTGTAATCAAATGGATGGTAAATCAGCGGAAAAATTAACGATTGGACATGCTGTAGAAACGGTAAGTGCTAATTTAGCGATTTTATTACGGAAAATATTAGAATTAGAAATATATTTTTTTACAGGGTTTAGTTGCAAATGAGACCTTAGGTTATTTCATGGCCCGTATTCAACAATTTTTAATTCGTGTTGGGGTTGATCCGACAAAGTTGCGTTTCCGACAACATATGGCAAATGAAATGGCGCATTACGCATGCGATTGCTGGGACGCTGAGTGCCTCACTAGTTATGTAAGTTAATTAACGGGTTTTTTTTAAAATTAATTTTATTTACTAATTAAGCTATGAATTACATTGATAAAATTCCCCATAAGGATGTGACACAAACTCAAAGAAATCAGTCTCCTCTCCGGATTCAATAATTGTCTAAGTTTTGTATTCATTTTGTACTAGTTTGACTGCAAGGAAAAGTGGTATAGCGGTAGGCTATCCGAATTTATTAAAAAGATTTGCCCTTTTTTAGGGTTGGATCGAATGTGTAGGATGTGCAGATCGATCCGCATATGATTTAACCCAGCATAGTAAAGCTACCGGTGTTCGTTTAGCTGCTGAGAAAAAACTAACCGAACCAAAAACACTTGATGTTGTTGAAGCAGTGCCCAATAAAGGTGTGATCGGAAAAGCATTTAAAAAAGACGCCAAAGCTGTTACGGATTATCTAGCTGGATTGGAACCAATTGGTGTTGAAGCAATCGATAAGGCGTTGCAGGAAGATGGGTAAGATACATTATTATTATTATTATTAAAATAAAACTGCTTTAGGTTTAAGTTCTGTATTAATATATTATTAATAATGAACACAACGTACGTTGAGTACAGAACTTTAAAGAATATTTTTCTCGACTTAAAAAAAGATCGACCAACTTTGAACACTTCTTTCACCAATTTTTATTTTTACTTTTGTTGGAAATTGTCCGAGTTCTAACCCTTTCTTTGCAGCTCTGCTAAAACCGAACGAATCTGAAACAAAAATCAAAATGCAACCTTGAATTATGATATATTATCTGGGTTTTTGACCCATTTTTTTTTCCACAAATATTCATCGGGACAAAATGGCGAACTTTGAAGAAAGAACTTAGGTTAGGTTTTATCAGAGTTACGAAGAAAGTGCTAGAACTCGGACGATTTCCAATAAAAATAAAAATAAAAATTCGTGAAAGAAGTTCAAAGTCTATTCTGTCACTGCCAGAAAACCGCGATTTCATATCTTTTATAGTTTCACTAAAAAAAATTCATAAAGTTAGTCGATTTTTTTTAGGTCGGAGAAAGGTATTTTGCAGAGCTTTGAAGAAAAGGTTAGAACTCGGACGATTTCCAACAAAAATAAGAATAAAAGTTCCTGAAAGAAGTTCAAAATCTATTCTTACATTCACAGTAAACCGCGGTTTGATATCTTTTATAGTTTCGCAGTAAAAAATTCATAAACTTAGTCCGATTTTTTAGGGTCGAGGAAAGTCCATACCACCTTAAGAATAATAGATTTGTTCGATTGACCTAAAATCGTGTTATTTTATTAATATAATGAGTTCCGAAAGATTTATTATTATGATTATAATTATTTTTTAGGAAATACAAATTCAAATTAGGGGATAATGAAGTTGCGTTAACGAAAGATATGATTTCAGTGAAAAAATATCAAAAAACTGTTCATGTTGAAGAAATTATTCCCAGTGTTATTGAACCGTCATTTGGTAATTATTATTATTTTCAATACATACATACACAATCACATCATACACCCTAAAGTATGTGGCACAAACTCTTTTCCATTATCCCGAAATTAGACTCTAAACATGTGTCGTTTGCGAAAGACGAAGGACCCGAGTTCGAATTCCGGCGAAATCAATTTGTAACTAATTTAAATTAGTTCAATTGTGATGACCAAATCGTTTGATTGTTAACTATAATTCTTTAAGCAACTTTAGCTTCATCCACATTCATCAAAACACTCCCTAAAAACCTTACAACCATCATTAACCATCTTCCGATCAAAACGAACCATTCTTACGGATAATAAACTACTCAAATACACACACAAATTTATTATTGTTTTTACATTTAAGGTGTTGGTCGTGTAATGTACGCGATATTTGAGCATAATTTCCGAACAAGATCCAATGACGAACAACGTACTTATCTCACTTTACCGCCAATTATTGCACCAATAAAATGCAGTGTTCTACCACTTTCGTCCAATGCTGAATTTCAACCATTTGTTAAAATATTATGTATGTACCAATTATTGATTTTTTAAACCCTTTGTCCCCCCCCCCCCACGGTTATATTACGATTTGAATTTGAATTGCTTTTCAACTCTCGGATAAAATTAACCATTTTTGGTATTTTTGGGTTTTTTATTAAAATTACAAGTACAATATTTTCTAATTTAAGTGATGCAGTGATTTTGTTCAAGAATTTATTAATAATTTTTATTATAGTAAAGAAACCATTGGTAAATAATAAGTATTAAATAATTTTTAAAGTTTTAGCAACGTTGCTAACAACCTATAACCAATAGAAACACAAATATAACAGTTCTCATTTTAATTTTTTATTTAGCAACGTTGCTGAAAATTTAACAACTTCGTTAGAGAATCAGGCCGTATATTATTTAAATATATATATATATATATATATATATATATATATATATATATATATATATACAGTAGAACCCCGATTATCCGTGCGCGCATTATCCGGGCGGCGGATTCTTCGTGCGGCATTTTTAAAATGTCATCCGTGCGCGGATTATCCGTGGCTGACGGCCAGAGGTTGGCGCATGAACGCTGAATGCACCGTGCAGGCGTTCGCCTCGGGGAATACCCGAGTTCGGCTCGAGAAATTTTCCGTTTATGTGTTTACTTATTATTTTCGCCAACTGCCGACCGACTCGTTAGTTAAACGTAAACAGACATTCGTTTGACACATGTATTTGTCTGAATAAATTATTAAAAAAAATAAAAATGAGGTCTTTGGATTATCCGTGTTTTCAATTATCCGGCGAAGGCTCGGTCCCGGCTGGCCCGGATAATCGAGGTTCTACTGTATATATATATATATATTCAATTCTGCACATTTTAAAAATCCCATGTTAAACTCCTATGTTCCACTTTTCGTTGCACAGCCTATATATATATATATAAATATATATATATATATATATATATATATATATATATATATATATATATATACCGGGTGTATACTTGGTTTATGCAATATAGGAAAAACAATGTTATTTTTTTAACATCGTAATTCCTGCCTCCCCGTTAGTTTTAGAGAAAAATTATAAGAGACAAAAATTATTTAGAATTAAAAACTACATTATTTACGCTTAAAATAATTGTGATATTACGTCTCAGTAATTAATTATTAATTAAATAAATATTATCAGTTTTCAGCAATATCAGACAGCCAAAAAAATTAGCTACATAATATCTAAGTAACTTTTTCTCTAACTCATTCTGGTTTGGATGGAAAAATTATTGAAAATTAATATTTTTTGCATTTTATTTTTTTTATTTTCAATAATTTTTACAGCCAAATCAGAATAAGTTAGAGAAAAAAGTTACTTAATTATTATGTAGCTAATTTTTTTCTCTATTTTACTGAATTTTTTCAGATTTTTTTGAGCAAATTTTGAAAAAATCCCAAGGGTGCAGCTTATGTTTAACTTTAAATATCTCGAAAAACAGTGACTTTATCGTTACAAAGGAAGAGTATGTTTTTTACACAGCAAGTATTTGAGAATCGAAAAATTGTGCTAAAATGACAATTCCGCCAGTGGCGTAGAATTTAGGAAGGATCAACCTCTCACTTGCCCCTGTTGTACGCCACTGGCAGTAGCCAGAAACTTTTATTTAACATAATTTAGTATGGTGTACGGTACCTACATTTCCTGCTAAGTATGATAATGATAAGTCAAATAGTTTTAAAGTACAGGGCAAAAATCGTTTTTAAATTTTTATATAAAACACCCTGTAGCTCAGTAAGGAGCCACATTTTATCTCAGTGATTTGCATTAAATCTTCATATTCTGAGCCCAGGATACTCCAGTTAAAATTAGGAATAGTTATTCTGTTACATCCTGTATATATATATATATATATATATATATATATATATATATATATATATATATATATAACGACCAGTTTATTAACTAAAGTCTCATTCAGACCAGGGGGTGGAATCTGACATAGGACAAAATTTGCCGCTATATTATTTTGTATGGGCAATAATAGATGGCATGAGAATGTAGTTTCTGAAGATATTGTTTTCTTTTCGTGTTACTAGATGTCGTTCATGGCTGCATTGTGATATTTTTTTATTTATTTTTTATTTAAATTATAAATATAAACATTGATATTTTAGAACATTATTATTAATTTGGAATTTTTTTTTGAAAAAACAGGCGACCATTTGCTTCGTTGTGCTTTGTGCGCGAACATTTTCATTAATAAAATATTAAAATTGCACTATATCCTTCTATATATTATATATAAACAAAATAGACTACATTTATTTTTATTTAGGTTATATGTGAGCTATTAAACAGATAATTCCTTAAGATAAATATATTAACATTAAATATATGTATTTTAAAGATGTTTTTTGGATTTATATAACATATGTTTAAAGAAATACAAACGATATATAAAAAAAACATATTTTAATTGTATTTTGTTCTACAAAATATTTAGTTGTTATTTAATTTTTATTATATTTCTATAAATAAGTAGTATTTTCTGATAACATGATTGTTGAAATGTCTATAAAGTAAATTCGCTTACTTTATAGATATTTTCCAATCATGTTATCAGAAAATAATTTAGCTTGAAAATTTAAATAAAAGCAAAGACCCGAACCCGAAGAAAACAAAGTCTATAAAATCCATAGTAGTGACATCTATTATTGCCAAAAAATAATACTAACTGTGTCATAAAAATTAACATGGGAGATTCCGATCTTGAGCGTAAGCGATATAGTTAATCTATGATTCAGACTGCGGTTGTAGTTTTTGCTTTTGCCGTAGTAATAGTTGTAAGCATACTTGACCATTCAAACTGGCTTGTGATGCTAGTGAAATTTTTACATACGCATGCGTACTGCAATGACACATTTGACACAAAATAAATAAATAAAATAATTAAATAATCATAATAATAATATAATAATAATAATATTAATAATAATTAAACATTATTTGTTTAATTTTGCTTTCTAAAGTCGCCATTTTAATATATTTTATGAATTTGACGTTTGTTTGACATTTGTTTGACGTTTCTAAATAAAAAATAGTGCTATCTCTTTTCACTCAACTCTGATTGGCCAATTCTTACAACTATGTAAAATTTTAACTAGAAAGTTTGGCCTGTTCAAATGTTTGGCTGCTTACAACTACTGCTATGTCTTACTGCAATAACCACGCATGCGCATTGTATTCCCATAAGCTTTTATGTATTTTCTTATGCTTACAACTACGACTATAACTACTGCAATAACTAAAACGGCAGTCTGAATGGGGCTTAAAGTCGATTTTAAGCTGACCAAAAAGTATTCTTTTATTGACCAATAACAAATTAGAAGTTTGATAAGT
Source organism: Clivina fossor (assembly GCA_963966155.1). Taxonomy (NCBI): domain Eukaryota; kingdom Metazoa; phylum Arthropoda; class Insecta; order Coleoptera; family Carabidae; genus Clivina; species Clivina fossor. Next base: position 9,044,563 of record OZ014569.1, on the reverse strand, counting down.
TGACAAGGAAGAATCCGTTTTATTGACAATAGTAAAATTAAAAACTACAAAAATATCATTTTTTTGGGAACGGCGTTGTATTTTTTTGTGTTCGTTTGTAATATCTGGATTCTAATCAAAAATTTCCAGTATGTATTTCGTTTTTGATAAGGCCCTTTAATATTACTAGAAAAATATTCTGACATTTAACCTAACTTTATTTTATGTCCAAACAAGATACTTTTCATTTCCGTCAATTTTTATTTCTATTTCAATCCATTTTAATGGTGAAATAATTTTGTGTTAAATCTTTTGTTGCTAAATAAATTATTTGATTTCAGCTCGTGACTTAACATCAGTCGACGTTTCGCATAAAGTCGACGATAGTTCCGGTTCGATTGGTCGACGTTATGCGCGAACCGATGAAATTGCAATTCCCTACGGCATCACGATCGATTTCGATACGTTAAAAGAACCTCACACGGTCACGTTACGTGAACGTGATACAATGGAACAAGTTAGAATTCCCGTAAGTACAGAATCGTCAGTAAAAAATTTATCTAACAGTTTCGGAAAACGAACTTTAATCCTTTAGCCAACTAACACTCCAATAGAATCATTACCCAAAAAAAAATTCTAACAGCGAAATTAGTTTCGGAAAACGAACTTTAACCCTTTAACAACCAAGACTCCATTGAATCCATTGAATATTTACACGAATAAGATTTGTATTTTTGATTTGTATTTTTACAGTTGAATGAGGTCGCAAAAGTTGTACGAGATTTATCGTCTAGTAAATTACTGTGGAGTAATGTTGCAAGCAGTTTTCCTAAATTCGAACAACAAGAAAGTAAAACTGCTTTGTTTGTTTAAATATGTCTAAGAATAAAAAGTAAATATGAAATCTTATTTTTAATTTACGAAAAGAAAAGTGGAAAAGCCTTCATTATTTATTTGTACAATTTTGTTTCCTTTCTACAAAATAAAAACGATTTCATTCCAAAACAAATTTATTTTAAAATGTATGCAAAAATATACCTCACTAACAGACAATATTTTTGTTTAAGCTTCTTAAAAATTATAATAAATTAGTGTTTTATTGTAGTTTGGAAATTCCTCTGTTTGATAATTTATATATTTTTTCATTAATAATAACAATAACTTAATATTTTTAAAATTTGTTACATTTTTAGGTTAACATTTTATCTACTAATACATTTTATTTTAATTAATTATTTATATAATGAGATAATTATAGTAATTAAATTTAAACGCAATAAACTTATACGATTAATTTTGGAGGAAATAAGTTCTATTCTTCATCGGATCAATCTTTTAACTGAATTAATAAAATCGTCTTCAAGATGGATGCCCTCATCGAGTTTGGAAGGAATGAATTGGTTGGTGTATAACGAATACAAAATTAGAAGAAAAAAAGTAAGTTAAGTAAAAAAATATTATAATTATGATATCGCTGCATCATTTACGATGACGTTTTGCAGTAAAACACAAGAGTTAAAAGTATATATTAATAATCAGGTACCTATATTGCTTGTTTTTTTTTTATCGAATGTAGTTGTTTTATGTATTAAATATTTGTTGTTACATCTGATATATTTTTTGAATTTTTTTTAGATAAAGTTAATCAATTATTTTTCTCTACTAGTGTAATTAAATGTATAATATTTTAAAAATGCATTGCTTTATTCATGTCAATACTTTAAAAATTCTATAATTCGATCCATATGTTTTATAAGAGTTCTGTTTGTTAGTGTTAAGTCCTAAAACAAAACAAACAAGATTAGAAGTATATGGGTAAACCCATATATAGACTACTTTGACATTTCTCGGAAAGTTGGCAACACTGTATTTTAATAATATTATAATTTATGTGGGCACTAGGAGATACTTTTCTGAAAATTTGATCAAAATCGGATAAATAATGTAGCCGCAATGAATTTTTAAAAAAATTTGTGATTTTTTTTCTCTATAAGTTGGCAACACTGTATTTTGTTAAAATTGCATAATTTATTTAGGCACTAGGAAAACTTTTATGAAAATTTGATTAAAATCGGTTAAATAAAATGGTCTTAATAAATTTTTAAAAATTTTATTAATTTTTTTCTCGAAAAGTTGGCAACACTGTATTTTGTTAAAATTACATAAATTATATGAATACTAGGAGAATCTTTTGTGAAAATTTGAGTAAAATCGGTTGAATAACATGGCCATAATAAAAATTTTAAAAATTTAGTAATTTTTTTCTCGGAAAGTTGACAACACTGAATATTAATAAAATTATGTAATTAATGGGAGCATTAGGGAAATCTTTTCTGAAAATTTGTTCAAAATCGGATAAATAACGTAGCCAATATGAATTTTTAAAAACTTTAGTAATTTTTTTCTCGGAAAGTTGGCATCACTGGAAAAAAACAAAACCACATGACCATCTTGGGTACTAGACAAATTTATCCCGAAAGTTTCATTGAAATTGGTTGAACCGTCTAGGAGGAGTTGCGATCACAAAATTTGGTCTGACGACCGAGCGAGCGAGCGAGCGAGCTGACGACGCACATCCATACACCCACATAAACTAAGTTCAGATTCGTCATCTACAAGCTATATGAAGGATTTCTATACAATTTTTTTTTTTTTTTTGAAAATTTTACAGACACCGTACCAAACGCTATACTACTTTTCCTTGCAGTCAAAGTAGTAAAAAGGACCCCGCTAGGACTCCGGGTGTTTTCGATAGAACTCAGGGTATCTCCGATAGGGCTCCGCCGCAGGGCTCCATTCAATAGAGCTACGTAAACATGTTTTTTTTGAAACGGCCGCGATGATCTTATTAACAGAATAAATTTGGTTTTGTAATAATTTTGAGATATTGATTATTGATTGATTATCGATTACAACTAGTTATAGATTATGTATATTTGGCAGAACATCGAATTGTATGTACGCATGTGAAACGCCAAAAAATATATATGTTGTTAATTGATATTATAGTACTTATGTATTAATTTCAGAATTTATTTATGTGCAGTTTATTTGTAAAAAAATAATTTTCATCATTTTCCTTGAAAAAAATCACTGTATTTGAAAAATTTTATAATAATAATAACAATTATATATTTTTAATGAACCCGTAAACTTTACATACACATTTTACGTCACCGTAATATTTACGGAAAATCCGTAGCATTTTACGAAAATCTGTAAGCTACAGTATTATTTGCATAAATACGAATTACAAAAAATATATAACAAAGAAAAGATTTCAGTCATTTTTCTTCTGATATTGCATCAATATCTTTCCTCTACTAGTAGTAATTGTGTGTTTCTTCTTAATTCTAATTACATTTAAGGTAAGCATGTTTTCAATTTATACATTTATCACAAACGATACTCTTATATTACCTAATAAAAAATTTCTATAATCATATTTCAATTAATTGCATCATTCTAAAAATAATTATGATTTTATTATTTAAAATGAAAAACGTTTATCACTTTAAATATTTCCGAATTTTTAAGGAATTAGTAATCGATATCTTATTATTAAGATAGTAAAACACCTAAGGCCTTTAATTTTAATCTTAGATTAAATTGATAGATCTTGTTTTGTCACACACTTATAAATGTATGTAAAAAAAATATTATTAAAATTATATCTTTTAATTATATTTATTTTCAAATTTAAATAAAAATATACATAAAAATAATTATAAAAAGTAGACAAAAGTATAAATTAATAATCAGGTACCTATATAATGTGTAATAAATAAATAAATAGGAACTTCTGAAAATCATGTTTGTAAATATTGTAACAAAATATGTGTTACTTAACCCTTAACTGGTACAATGATTTTGTGTAACGTAACTGGTATAGTGGGATCTCTACAGACCCCACTATAAAAAACTATCAAAAAACAAATTATTTTCCAATTTTTTTAAATTATGTTTTTATTTAGATATATCTCAATACAACAAACATAAAAGCAAAAGAAAATAAAACTTTTATTCAAGTAATAACTAACTCAGAAAACAATATAGTTTTCTGACGCAGCCTCTTGATTTCAGGAACATAGAATCGCCAAAAATATTTTCTGAATGCTGTGTGAGTAAATTTATATCACAATAGACGTAGATGTATCACCTAGAACAAAAAAAATTACTTTTAGCGCAACAGACAAAAAACCAACAGGGGTGTTTTTAAACTTACATTTCCATCTCTTCGCAAGTTTTACAAATAAATGACTGTATTGAATGAGCTTGACATACTGCTTTGAGACATTGTTTACATTTAGTGGAATATTTTCGGTCATATTTTCTTGGACAAAGGGCACAACGTTGTCTCTTCAAGGGCCTCTCCTGATCATTTCTTCTGGATAAATCCTCTGGAACATTCAGAATCTTGCATATGACTGAACGTAGTTCTTTTTGTAATGCTGGTTCTTGTAGGCGTTCTCTCAAATGGGGAAAGATAAGATTCTGTCCTATAGAAATATTGAACGCTCTTCTCGTCATCTTATTAATTGGATTGGCTGCTTTGTAGAGAACAAAGGAATTCACACGTGCTATATCCATCATTGCATAAAATATAGCAAGTGGCCATCGGCGCGTTCTTCTATGACATGAATAGCTTGCACATTTGTGATCCATAGAATCTACACCTGTTTTTGTAGAATTATAGAACTCTACTATTTCGGGTTTTTTCGTATTTGGATTAACACTGTTTGTATCATGCATAGACGACAGCAAAATGACACTTCTGTTTTTTTTTCGGTACGTAAGATACAATTGTACGATCACCTGTAAACCCAAAAATTGAACTTTGTACTTCACGATTTTTATTGGGGCAAAATCCCGATGGAATTTCTCGTTTATTTTTCCGGATAGTTCCAACATATGTTAGACCGAGCAATTTAAGTTCATCTATAAGCTCGTTCGATGAGAACCAGTTATCTCCAGTTATGTTGCGATGTGTGTTTGCAATTGGTGAAATGAGATCAAGTACATCCAAAGTTGGAATAGACAGATTTTTTGGATTTGATCGTATGGTGTTCTTTCCAGTGTATACAAAAGCGTTTAGAAGATAATGTAATTTGGCATCACATAAACACATAATTTTAATACCATACTTTGCTGGTTTGCTTTTCATATACATTCTGAAGCTGCATTTGCCTCTGAACGGTAGAAGCATCTCGTCTACAGTTGCATATTCTGAGCAAGTGTAATTATTATTGCAATTGCTAATTAGTTTTTGAAAAATGTATGATATTGGGGCAAGCTTATCACCATCTTCAATCCGTTGTTGCCTGGTTATACCAGGCAACAACGTAGAGCAGATAACAGAAACAAAAACCGTTTCAAGGACATAGTAGCCCTAAATATATCCCGTCCAGTCCCATCTGTGGAAAATAGAGATGCAGCATCCTCTCGACCTGATTTAAAAACTCCAGCCAAAAGCACCAAACCCAGGAAGGCCTTCAGTTCGACTATACTTACGTGACGTGCAAAACTTGGGTCCGTATTATAGTTTTCATTTAAAAACGTTATTTTTTCATTTGTGTGTTCCAATACCTCACTTAGGATGTCTTTTGTTATTAAAAGTGACCAAGCTTCATATGGAGATGCTGGTTTAGTCAACTGAGCTGGACCCTTCAATCCAGGAAGATGGATTACCAAGTTATGTGCAGCAGTCCGTTCTCGTTTATTTTTTGGGGGATGGGTTGCCCATTTATATCTATTTTTTCCATACACGTATCTTTGGGATGTACCCTGGTTTGAATTATCTCTGTCCTCTTCTTCAATATTATCTTCATCATTACTATCACTAAGCTCTTCTTCTGAGTCTGTATCGTGTAAACTGTGTTCGCTTTCAGCATTAGATATGTCAGAATTAGTCTCATTTATTCCCTGAATTGTTTGTTGTTCTTCTTCAGAATCACTCGAGTTCATTAAAATATCGTGTTTTATTTATAAAAAATTATTTTTCTCTACTAGTGTAATTAAATGTATAATATTTTAAAAATGCATTGCGTTATTAATGTTAATACTTTAAAAATTCTATAATTCGATCCATATGTTTTATAAGAGTTCTGTTTGTTAGTGTTAAGTCCTAAAACAAAACAAATAATCGTAAATAATAATGAAGATAAACAGAGGAAAATATATTTACATCTTTGATTTCTTCACACATATTTAATAACTCATCAATATATACTTCATCATCTTTGGGAATTTTTAGTAATGAAAGTGCTTTTATATATACAGGGACGCATCTGCTGTTTGAATTTTTCAATATTTCATTGCAGATATTAGTAGCAATATTTTTATGTAAATTGCAAGTCTAAAATCATATATATTTATTAGAAAGAAAACTATAAACTGTTATGTAATTTAAATTACTTGTAAGTCGCTGTAAGTAACTAAAAATTTCACGGCGTTATTTTTGGATACATTAGCTAGTGGACTTGTGTCTGGTGCCTCACATAAAGTTCGTAATGTTGGTATAAATGATTCTTCTATTTGTGATTCAACGTTTGGTGTTTGACAAAAAACATCTATAATAAATACGCCTAAAAATTTTTGCAGTCGACCATCTTCACCTAAAAATAGGACAATAAGATTTGATGCGTGTAAAACTTTAATATTTTACTAAAATACAGTGTAATTTATTAGCTCTATGATAAACTTTGAAAAATGAAAGCTGGCGCGATTTTAAACAAAAAATGTTATATAAACATAGGACCGGTTCGTCTTCGTGAAAGAGCTATAAAAATTTAATGCGGTTCATAAAAACATAACATACAAATTGAACTTTAAAAGTTACAAGAAATATTTGAAACGTTCATCTTAGGCTTGACTGTCTGCCACAAACTGACGAATTAAAGATTCTGTAACCCGACGTATGATATATATTTGGTTCATTTCTCATCACAGCCAATTACAAAACACATATAAAAATTATATCTGCATACTTTTCACTCGTATATATTCATAAATTTTTGACCCAGAACTCCGATAAGAAACAACAAAAACAACAGCTTTTGCAAACGCTTCAAAACTTCTTTATTAAGATGAATCGGACCTGTGTTTATGTATATTTTTTTTTCCTTCAAATCAAATCAGCTGTCATATGTTAAAAATAGCCCTAGACCCTGTATTTCATTACAATAATACCTGTATTAGGACTCAGCCACTTTAAAAATAACCTAGAAAGCAATTGTGCTGATTGAATTCTGTTAGTGGACATTAATTTAATTAAATGTGCGCCAGCCATTTCACGTACGTCTGATTCCTAAAATAAAAACGAAATTAAATATTTAATAAAAATCGATTAGTTTAATATTGTTTTACTGCATCATCCAGCATGATACTCATAACTTCGATAACATCTTCTAATGTAGTTACTTTTCCTGCAAATATGTCTTCGACAGATTTATTCATGTCATTTTCAATATTATCATCTCGTAATGGAATTATAGTTGATCCAAAACATAAAATTAAATCTACAACACAACTAGCTGCTGCCATAATTAGCGGCTTTTCATCGGAAGTTGGATTTCTGTATAACATGACCTACAAAATATTTCTATTACATTATTTTATAAAAATCAATTAAGTTATTTAGCTTACGGGTAAGCAAAATAATTGAATATGTTTCTTTGCTTCTTCTTCTTCGTCTAAAAGGCACAAAAATGCCAAACATTTTAAAAATTTTATTTGTAATTCTTGATCAGTAAACTCGATCATTTCTTTTAATATTATATTTTTAAGTGTTCGTAAAGAAGGATTCAATTTGGTTATCGAGGGTGATTGTAACATGACAAATATTATATCTAAATATTTTCTCATTGTTTCGAAATCATTTAATTTAACAACATTATCATCATCTTCTTTAGTTCTAAGTGAAATAATCTGTACATTTTCTTTTATACATTCAATTTTTTTATTTATATCAGCAGCAACCAAATATTGCTGATCTTTGAGTGCTTTGACTAGTTCTTCTTGTAAAATCTTGATTTCTACATGTAACTTTTTTTTCTAAAACAATCATTTTCAAGTAGACTTTGTACGATACGATGGGATAATGTAAATTAGACTTACTTGGTAATTTATTTCTTCAATGTCTAATTGGGAAATATTCGATTCTAAAGGAGTGCGGATATCAGCAAGTAATTCGATAAAAAAGTTAATTCTATTATCCACATTCGCTATAGTTTTATTGAAATTTTCAACAATTTTTGCTATAATTTCTTTCGAAACTTTTGTTTCTTTAATAATTTCTATCAAAAATTTATTAAGATGTTTTCGGCTTGCTTCATCGCTTACATCGCAATTAACAGCAATTGATAAGAATTCAAACATTATAAGATAATAATGTTCTTGTTCCCATAATGAACCTTCTAATAAATTTGTAGTAGAATAAAATCTAAATAAAAATAAACTTATTAAATTAAACCATTTAACTATGTTTTCTTTCGATATTTTATAAAAATAGTTTTTTCTTTTTAAATAACTATATTTTCTTTCGATATTTTATAAATTGTTTTTTCTTTTTAATAATTTAATAATCACATTATAAACAAATTCAAAAGATAAAATAAAAATAATAAAGTATAAATAAAGTAATAATAAAAATAAAGTATAAAATAATACTTTTTAATATAATTGCAGAAAATAACAGTTTCGGGTAGAATAAGTTCCAATTGTTCATCTAAATTTTTATTCTTAACATGTTGAATAACATTTTTCCAGTATAGTATCGATTCCCATGTAACTTTCGACATTGGAATTAATTCCTCTAAATCTTCTAAATATAGAGCTTCCAATATTTCCTGAATGGGTCTCGTACTAGAAAATAAATTAATTAGAGCATGGAAAATACAATCAAATTTCAAAACTTACGAAAACAAAGATGTCAAAAGAAGTTCGGAAATGCTGTTTGTTTGTATAATATCACTTTCATTGGCATCTAATTGTACTGCTTTCAGAAATGTTGTGTAGTCATAATCATAGTTTTGTAACCATAAGGGCAGTAATTGTTGTATAACGAAATTTTTAACTTTAATTGATCGATCGTTTAAACCGTTTCTAATTACATACTGTCTTTGTTCAATCTGTAAATATCGTAATCATTTTCAAATAGTATAATAAAAATATTAACATAGTAAAGAATCTCAAAATTCATTATATTAAAATAAACTTTAGTTTGTAGTTCTGTATAAATTTACCGATAGACGTTGGCAATGAATTCTGGCAAATCTTCTATAAGCAGTAAATCGAACATTTTCATCAATGTCTCTGCATCGATCAATTAATAATGGAATAGTTTCATTATTACCATGTATATGTTGTGCAACTGCAGAGCGTATCTAAAAATTGAAAACAAAAAATAGTTCCGTCAACAAAATAAACTAATAATTTAACTCATACTTTTGCGCTTGTATCATCCAAATTATAAATAAATAATTTCACGATAGTATCTTTAAAAGTATCCAAATTTTGAAAGAGACTTAGTGTATTTATTGCTTCCAAACTAATATCAGTGTTATCCTAGAATTAGTATAGTATTTGTAAATCTCATTTTAAATTATAAATATTTTAACTTTATTACCTCTATTCGAGTGGTTAATGTATCAATAATATTTGTACATAACCTAAGATCAATTTGTTCTTCATTTCTTGTCAGAAATGTTTTTATTAATTTGCAACTGTGATATCTAATATACGAAGAATTCGCTTCAAGACACTATACATGCAATAAAACAATTATATAAAATAAAAGTACAGTATATATATAAATAACTTATTACCTGAAATAAAATATCAAATAAATTTTTAAGGAAATCACATCTTTCTTCAGTGGTACAAGTTGAATTTAAGGTTAGAATAAAATTGATTAAAAATTCAAATAATCTGTCAACGAACTCGTTAGGATATTTATAATCATTATCAAAAATAATTATCAACCTTTTTTTTAATTTATTAAAAAAAAATTTATGATCATTCTGAAATATATTTTAGCATTAAAAAATTGATTGAAAAGTTAGTAACGCACTTACCTGTTTGTATATATCAATTAAATATTTTATGTACTTTTGATGTTTTGTAGAAGTTGTTTGAACTTTTGAAAATATTTCGTCCATAGAATTTGTCATTTTTAAATAAAAATATTCACCATTATTTATGTGTAAATGAAATTATAATATGTATTGTATTATCTATGGTAAATGGTATAAAACCTCGTGTAATGCCAACCGGCTTGAGCTTGTGAGCGAGTGGAAACTGACACAACTGACATAGAACCCATATAGAACCAAAAAACTCCTAACTGAAACCTACCTACCAAACCTACCCTAACCTAACGATCCCTATATTACCGATTTATGTTTATAATCAGTTTATAATTTAGCCGTACAGTACTATTAAATTTACATATTTAAAAATAATTATTATATAATGAAAAATTTAGAATTATAATTTTATAATTAGTATTTTAGTAGTATACACTATAGATCACCTATATACTATATACCAATATCAAATAAGTAATTTTTATTATTTACACGACATGTTGGTAATATCGATTCCATCTTTTTATCAGTTTGTCATCTGTCAAAATAATCCTTGAAATAACCTAATCAACATGTCTTATAAAATTATTAGAAATGGTATAAAATGCCGACAATATTACACAGTTAGTGCAAATAGCGTACTTTATAAAAATGCAGAAAATCATAAAAAATTATACAATCAAATTAAAGCTAAAATTAAAATGACTGGTCCTATTACGGTATCTGATTATATGAAAGAAGTTTTAACAAATCCTTCTGCCGGTTATTATATGCATAGTGATGTACTAGGTTCGAAAGGAGATTTTATCATTTCCCCAGAATTGGGACAATTATTTGGTGGAGTATGTCAACAAATATATATATTGAAAATAAAATTAGACAATAAAATAGTGTTAGATTGCAGTTATTTGGTTTATAAATGAATGGAAAAAAAATTGGATCACCAAAACCATTTGAAATTGTTGAACTAGGACTAGGTCGTGGATCTTTATGTCAAGATATAAAATTTAAAAAAGAATTAAAGGTATACTATTTACAGCAAGTTAAATAGTTAAGTTTTTGATATATGCACGTTTATAATAGATCGTAATATTAGATGTAAGAAAATTTCAGATATATCACTTTTATACTGTGTTTGTATAGCAATGAGCTAAATAAAGTTTATATTATTATTATTATATGATTAGGGTAAATATGTTTCCAAATGTTTTTTTTTGAGGAAATAATACAAATTTAGATAAACAGGTATTTAAACATTTCGATGCGTTGTCAGATGCTAGCATACATTTAGTAGAGGTCCGTCCATTTCTTTGTGATATTCAAGCACGAAAATTGTGTTTGAAATCGGAAGCTGTCAATTCTGAAACGACATTATGCTATCGAAAAGGTGTGTATTGTCTATACAGTAGCAGGAAAAACCTGTCACTCTTTTTTCTTTTTCTATTGATTTTATATGTTCATCTGGCTTTAACGGTATAGTTAACAGTCTGTGTATCATACTGTGAAATGCTGCCATTTTTATAGACCAAGATTGATTGGAATCTTTTGGTATAATAATATCCGAAAAAGTGGGTTTTCTGTAAATTTTGAAATTCAGAGAACCATGTTCTTTAGTTACTGTTAAATCTAAAAAGTTGATGGAATTATTTATTTCTTTCTCTATTGTAAATAACAATATTAAATTTACAATAGAGAAAGAAATAAATAATTCCATCAACTTTTTAGATTTAACAGTAACTAAAGAACATGGTTCTCTGAATTTCAAAATTTACAGAAAACCCACTTTTTCGGATATTATTATACCAAAAGATTCCAATCAATCTTGGTCTATAAAAATGGCAGCATTTCACAGTATGATACACAGACTGTTAACTATACCGTTAAAGTCAGATGACTACAACACCGAATTATATATTATCAAAAATATAGCAGCGAACAATGGTTACGACCATAATCTAATAGATAAGTTAGTTAATAGAAAAACAAAACTATCACTCTGTAATAAAATTTATTGTAAAACTAGTGAGGTCAGTCGCAACACCATATGGCATTATCTTAATCACATTCCGAATCTATCAAATCAAATAGCATACACATTAAATAAATTTAATATAAATATTATGACAATCAATAAATCAAATATCGGCAAAATCTTAAATAACAAAGAAAAAACTGATATATTAGAATTATCAGGAGTCTACCAAATTAATTGCGGGAACTGCGATGCAATTTACATAGGACAGAGTGGCCGCTGTTTTCAATTTCGGTTAGAAGAACATATAAAATCAATAGAAAAAGAAAAAAGAGTGACAGGTTTTTCCTGGCCACTGTATAGACAATACACATAATTTCGGTGAATTTCATATTCTACACACAGCTAATAAAGGTTTGCGATTGAACTTACTGGAAAATTTGGAGATTAGGAAAGCCGTTAATTCTAAGAAAAATATAACGAATGACCAATTAGATGTAAGCCACTCCCCATTGTTAAATACATTGTAACAATAATAATATTTCTGTACACCAGTCTGATGATGTCTGCGAAGACGAAACGATCGTTACGTATAGTAAAATATATATAGTGAAACAATCAAGTATTTGTGGTTTTTATTTTATTTTAACCTTTGTTATAATTTAAAAATTTAATGTATTATTATCAAAAAAATTACAATAACATTTGATTGCAAAATTCCATTTAAAATTATATATGAATTATATTTACAACTTAAAATAAAAAAAGTCGCTATTCTAAAATCATTTCTCATGTGTATTTTCAATACCTACGTAAATTTTATAGTTTGTTTTTAAAAACTGCAACAAAAAGTACAATATGAAAATTTAATTTATAAATTAGTTATTATAATTACTTACTGTGGAAACTCATGATCGGAATTTCCATCTTCTCCAACATCACCATGCTCCTCTTCTACACGATCTTAAAAAGTTATAAATTAGGAGTATATAGTTGAAAATAAAACAAAAAAATCTTACCAATATCTTTTCGTTTACGTCCGTACGCCCTCTTAGAGGTAACAGGTACTTGATCAGATTCTCCGTGAACTAACGAATTTCTGTATAAAAGTAAAGGTTGCCAATCTTCTCCACAACTTGAAGGCATACCGGTTGTTATTCGACGATCCAAAAAGTTTGAGCTAAATCAAAACAGTAATCAATTCAGTTGCTTCCAAATATAATATTATAACACACGAAATCAAAATAATTTATCTTAGAAAATAAAAAAGCTACGCAAAATGATATATTTTTAAAGCAATAATAAGTTACCTGATGAAATTAAAAATGGAAATTTATATAGTTTTAAGTTTAAAATTAAGCAATATTATTTGGAAAATGTAGTTTAATTAAATTTTATGTATTTTACATGTACTAAACGCATTGGTTTCAATTTTGTGTAGTTGTGTAGTTTTGTGTTGTGTACGGGCTTTAAGCCCGTATGACACGATCACTTTTTCTGTACATTTTTCCCATCATTATTTTATGGTTAAAAATATTGATCGTGTACGACAAGAATTTTCGTGAATTTTAATGTAGATTTTAATGTAGTTGAAAAATATAGAACATGTTCTATTTTCATCTCCCTAAAATGTGCAGAAATGTTGCGCAGTAGCCTATAGATATCATATGTTTGGACGCCATGTTTTATTTCATATGTACCAAATTGACATTGCGTTTTTCGTAACGGTAACATAACCTGCAGTGAATATTATATGTGTTTATTTATTATATGTATTTATATTCAAAGTGTTTGTCTCATTAAAATGTCTTGGTCACATGAACAAGTAAAAACATTAATCGAACTATATAAAACTAATCCGTGCTTGTATCATGTAAAATCAATTTTCTATAAAAACAAGCATGCAAGACAGGCAGCTTGGAATAATATATATTTAAAAATGCAAGAAGTTCGGCAAAATACAACAGTATTAGAACTGAAAAACAAAATAAATAGCCTGAGATCAAATTTTATGACCGAATATCATAAATGCAAAAAATCGCAGACAAGTGGTGCAGGGCAAGACGATGTAAGTAAACAAAGATTCTAATATAAAGAATAAATTACTAATGTTTTAAATATTACTTTATAGATATATAAACCAACATTATGGTATTACCAAGACTTATTTTTTGTACTTGATCACACCGTATCACGTGAAGCAGTTGACAGTATCGAAATAAATTCTGATGACAATATTCCAATTATTACGGAATATAATATAGTATCTTCGGGTTCGACGGAAAGCGACACACAGCTATTGTTTGTAAGCATTGTACAAAAATGTGTACTTATTGTAGTAATTACATGAAAGCACTGTTTATTATTATAGGAATCTGTCGATGAACAATATTTAATAAATGAAGAAACATCAGGAATCGAAGTGCAATCGGTAGATGATGCCCGATTAAGTGAACCACGATCCCCAGTAGAAAATACAAGAAGAAACAAAAAAATAAAAACAGATAATGAAATAGAAATTCTTCACTCTGCTTCTTCAGCAATGAACAAAATAGTTGAGGCTGTTAAGAGAAGGAGCGAGGAAAAAAGGGACAATATAAAAATATTTACAGAATTCATCGAAACTAGATTGAGAATGAACCACAGCTGAATGAAGCTATGGAAAAAATTACAATCACTATATTCGATTGTTATAAAAAAACAAATTTGTAAAATATTTAATTTAATTATAGGCCGAGGCTAGTCGGGCCCACACGGGCCACGGGTCCACTAACGTAACCTAACATAAACCTAACCCGTGAACCTGTGTAGGTGCTGGTTTATGGGTTAGGTTTAGGTTTATGTTAGGTTACGTTAGTGGACCCGTGGCCCCGTGTGGGTCCGTCTAGCCTCGGCCTTAATTATATAGTTTATTATTATAGTTTGATAATTATTTTTTTTTTTTAATATTTTAAAAAACAGTTGATAAATATTATCATGTGAAAATAAACATAAAAATTGAATGAACATATTATACTCTTGTTAAAATAAAATATCGTAAATAATTATATATTTAAAATAGCACTAAGCAGAACATTCTAAATAAGTGAAATATTAGCTGTGTTTTTTTTTACATTCCACTCAGATCAGTAAATCTTGTAAATGAGCTGAGCTGAGTTTTGCTAAGTGGGATAAATAAAACAGTTTATTTGAAAGTGACATTTAAAATCTAAGTTCCAGATATGATATAATTTGAATTGCGCATGTGCGCTCACTTGAATCTCAGCTAAGCATTAGCTAAATAATTAAATATCAAACTCAGTATCGGTAAGGGGGGAAGCAATTCATTCACTTCGAAATTAGTTACGAGACAATAAATATAACAGCTTTTATTTCAAGTTTACTGATATTTGCTGATCTGAGCTGAGTTTTTCGGTAAAAAAAAATGCCTTTAACTAAAAGGGACATTATTTTCCTAAATTCATTAAAAATATATTTAAAAAGAGATGCAGTGTTAAATTATTGTCAAATATCTTTTATATACCTAATTGTTTTATAAGTAAATATAAGAAAATAAAAAAATCATTGTTTATCGTATAACTAAAATAAAATGTTTAATATTGAATATATTTTTATCATCCACATGATGTAATACTGACATATTGTTTTGATGACGTAAATTAAATTTCGTAATTATTATTTTTCAAACAATTGGATTTCTTAATATAATAGTCAGCTGTAGTACCAAATACATTATTTTCTCTGCGTTGCAACCAATTTCGTGTCCATATTCTTCTATTTTTTTTATTTTTCTTTCTTCTTAGTTTTATTGCGGTAAAGCATATAATTACATTTGCTGCAGTTGCGGCTGCTGCTAATAATAAATCTTCCATTTTTTCCTTATTAAATAACTCTTATATTTTTAAAATCAAATGTCAAATTTCAATTCTACCAAACAGACGGCTTATAAATAACCAAGTAGGTACCAACTTTAACTTGAAAATATAACTAAAAATGGATGATTTAATGTACTAAACTCTTAACACCGTGTCATACAGAATTTAAGCATTTAATTTTTTTCATGTAGATTAAAAGATGTACCTATATATGTACATTGAATATGTACAGAAAAAGTAATCGTGTCATACGGGCTTAAGAAATTAATTATCTAGAAAAAGTTACTAGTTTATAATAATTCATCTGTTGAAGTCAAAAGTACAAAATTACTTAGTATAAGTTTAGGATTAAGAAAAAATTATTTAGAAATAATACACTTTATGTATTTTGAATGTATTAAATGCTTTTGTTTATATAGCATTTTTTTGCTAAATAAAGTTTTCTATTATTATTATTATATATGAATAAAATTATAGATCCGTATTCTCACCTCACTTTTTCGTGAAAAAGTGCTATTATTATTAATTTCAAAATAACTTTTGCTTCTATTTCACACCAAATCTAAATAGTTTTTCTATTTTTGATCATTTTTATATAATTTGGTATTATAAAAATTTAAATAAACTAATATAAAAATGCTTAATAACTAATTTTAAGTAAACGTCAAAAGCACTTTTGGCAAAAATCACTTTTATAAATGAGGTAAGAATACGGACCATTGTTTTTATAGGAAAATTCAAATGGGGTATTGTATGAGTGCATATTACGAAACTTTGTGTAATCTGAAGTAATTTTATATAAAAATTATTTCAAACTTTTCCTTCAGAATTTTCACTAAAAAATTACAATGACATAAGAATTTCATTTCAAAAATATTTCATTTTTAAAAATAAATTAGATTTTATATCATTTATAGTGCCGTTCAGTTATAATTCTAAAAGCAATAAAGTATATACACGAAACAGCGGTAGTAATTTTAATTCTTATTTCATAATAATATTAATACAGAAATTTAATATATATATATATTTCTAAAATTATGTATACAGTTTTGGTCGTAAACCAAGATGTTAATTACACAACTTTTTTATCTTGTTTAAGTAGCTTATTCGTAAATTCAATTAAAATCTCAAGGAAAGGTAGATTCGGTGGCGGTCCAAGTGGATCTTCAACGGTTTCATTTTGACTAACTGCAAATAAAATTCCAGCACGATGTAAAGCCGTAATGGCTTCGCGATTTTTAACTGCGTCTAATCCAAATGACAAAGCAAATCGTTTGGCTAATTCCTAAAAAAAATAGTCATTAATTATATATTTAAACAAAAAAAAAAATATGAAGATAATTTGCTTACTTTTAGTGCATAGA
Source organism: Clivina fossor (assembly GCA_963966155.1). Lineage (NCBI taxonomy): Eukaryota > Metazoa > Arthropoda > Insecta > Coleoptera > Carabidae > Clivina > Clivina fossor. The sequence goes on along the minus strand of OZ014569.1, from coordinate 9,027,285 downwards.
ATTCTTCCGTAGCTCGAACAACTCGACCATTTGCTTGCTGAATACTTGTGAACATTTGATATAAACTTACGCACATTGTTAAAGCGCAATTGACTTTATTAATTTCTCGTGCTTTACTTAGAGTTGCTTTGATTATATCTCCGTATTCGTTGTAGTACTGAAAAGTAAGTTTTTAAGTTTTCATTCACACTTCTTTACTTATTTCGATATAAATTTTGTTTTAGTGGTAGTTATTGATACCAAACTGCACTACTAGTTTGTGGAAATACAATAAAAATTTGTTAAAAGGCATTAATATAATTTTTGGTTGCAATAAAATCAACAACTGATAAAACAAAACCGTATATCTGCGTTGTTTTTCCATTGGTTTGGTAAGTAAGTAAGGTAGTATAAATGAGTTTTTAATGTTTATAGAAGATAGCTGATTACAAAATAAAGTAATAAATTTCTAAAATAGTTAATATTTACCTTAACGTAATGTTTAAAGACATCAGCTGCAGCTTTTGTTGGCATGATATTATAAACAATCAATTTACAATAAGCAGCTACAAAGTTACGCCGTTTATGCAGTTCCTCAATTCGATGTTCGTCATGTTCCGAATCTTGTTCAGGAATAAAAACATACATTTGAATAAAATCATTCAACATTAACTGCATCGCTTTATCGGGCTCGTAAACTAAATCATTTAAAATAGCGCCATTTCCACTAGCTAACTGATCGCTAAAAATAACCAATAAATCGCAAATGGAAATATACGATTCCTCTTTGATGGCTTGATGTTGAAAATTCTTAATCATATTTTGCATTGCAACCATAAAACTATCTAAACGATCCCGTAATTCTTCGATTTCCGTTTTTGTTGCATTCATATTACCACCGGCATCCAGAAGTTGTTCCACATGTTTTAAACAACTTGCGATACAATATTTTAATGCTTCTTGCGGCAGACTTTGTTCATCGGGCTGTATTTCTTTTATATCTTAGAATAAAGTCGGCCATAACTGCCAAGTATTCAAATTATGACAAGCGTAAAATATCGAAACTTTTTTTAAAGACGATACAACGTTAAATATTTCGTCCGCATTGGTGTTTCCTCGCCCATTAAAAGATTTCGCCAATCGTCAATTGCATCTTTATAGTTTGAAACAATCATATCGATAATTGTTGATCGAGCAACATCACATCTTGTAAAGATCGCATTACCCTCCGAACATACAAATTCCAATGTTTTCGCACACGTCTCCAGAACTTCTGTTTCTTGTTGTACTTGTACCACATGCTTTAATTTAGCTAATAATTGTTGTAAACTCTGTTCTTGTCGACTAGTTGTGTAAATATCAAGATCAAAATATTGAGGAATTTGTAACAAATTGGTTAGTTTTTCCGGATCAGCGATATATTTATCAAGTAACAGTGGATTAGATTGAATAAAATGTTCGGTTAATTTTTGTTGATCTTCGTTAGCTTGTTTAACTTCTTTGATGGAAGTGACTTTTCGATTCGGGCCCCGACCAACTGGCGCTTCACCAACCAAATCTCGGATAAATGGTGTATTTGGTAAACGACGTTTTCCTCGCTTTGTCTTGCCCGGATCTAAATCCGATACGGGTTGGAAAAGACGTTCGTTTAAGAATTCGCCAGCGGCTTGAGCGACAGCTCGATGTGATGAATAAACCAATTCGTAAACATGTTCACAATCTTTATCGGATAAGATTTCGCTGTGATGTTTCAAAATACTGATTACTAGTTTAACGGCCACATCGTATTCTTTATCTAAAGTCATTGCAACAATACGATCTTTAAACTTATTCGTAAACAGTTCCAGTTTGCCTTTAAGTTCTTCAGAGGCGTAAAGCAGTTGCAGAGCTTGTAAACATCGTAATCTTACTTCGCCGACTTTATCATGCAGCGTCCAACCGATGTATTTCAAATAGGAATCGTCGAGAAAGTTGGCGTGAAATTTTTGCATCCAGACACCGATTTCCGACATGGCAATAACGCGAATTTCGGGCAATGTATCTCTGTAACGATGAACAAAAACTGATTTAAACATATAGGTTAGCATGTTCTTGATTTCGTCCATGTTTTCTTCAAGTTCCTGGCGTTTGGTGAGAAGAGATTCTAGACGATCACTAGCACGTTTATCTCGCGCTTTTTGTCTTTCAGCTTCGTACTGACGTTGAGTATTATCCAAATTTACACTCACTGTTAATGCAACATCCACTAAAGCAGTCATCAACTTCATAGCTAAAATTATATAACAAACATTTCTTAATTAAAAATATGTACTTATGCGAAATAAATATTCCCCCGTACCGGCTAGTGTTGCAGTGTGCCGAAATGCACGAACTTGTGAATCTGATAAACCAGTCAAAAGCGAGATAACGTTATTCATCAAGAACTGATCGTAAATTATCGAATATTGGCACTGCTTTACAAGTGTTTGCACAAAATCACAAAAATTTTGTCGAAATTTCTTCCAAGCTTGACCTGACATAATTAGTGAATATTCGCCGCTTTCCTAAAAGAAAATGATTGAATAAAATTCTTCAATAAATAAAGCAGAAAATTCAATTACCTCATCGAATTCTTCAGTCATTTTCCGAATAATTGTAACATGTTCCATTGTAGCTTGCATTTGAGGAGTAATACGTCCTTTACAGCCGGAAGCATTTATAAAAAATTGCATTAGAGAAATTAGAGCAGTTTCACGATTTATCTTGTAATTTTCAATCCAATCATCAACGATATTCTAAAATTAAAGTAATTAAAACATAATTCAAAAATTATAAACTATCTAATTTACAGTCATTGAAGATTTGCAGTTTCGAATAATGATATAAAGACTACTTTCATCTTCAGACGGTGCTTCAACATGTGGTTTACGTCCTGGTTTTCCTCTTTTACGAAGAGGATCGGAAACAGTGTGCCTTGGTGTTTGTGGAGGCGTAATACCTATAAAATAATGACATTAATTCATTTACGAATATTTAATTATTATGAAAAAATAAAACACCTCTAGCTTTTGACCTGGTAACACGTCGGTTACCTCCCGGCGTTGGTGGTGATTCAAATTGTGTTCCTTGATCATATCGATCACCAGAACCTCCTGCTTGATCTGCATAAGATTCTGCATATACAGATCTAAAACGTTAATAATAATTATAGCAAAATACAATAAAAATTAACACATTTTATTTACCCTGCCGGATTATAACCACTATAACCTTCTGTTTCAACAGAAGGCGTCATTGGATTCTCATACTCCGGAGGAGGTTCATTCATCCGGATCCTTTTCCCTCCTCGGCGTTGCATTCTTTTTAACTTCTACGGTATTTATCAAATATTATATGTCATAAATTTTTTACAATAAAAGTCACATCAACACAAACATAATCACAATTATAACTTCAAAACTAAATGATATAATTTGATACGAGAAACAAATTAGATTACCTTGTGCCTTATGTTGACTAATTTTTATACAACACTTAAAAATATAATATATATTCAGTATAAAATCCGTAAAATTTGTGCTGTAAACAAACATTCAGGTTACAGCAGCAGTACGGCCATATTGGATGTTTGTCATTAAAAAAGGCGGGAAATTTATAAATAGATTCCCTCGATTTCACAAGTTACTCAATCATTGAATCGGCTTACAAAGCTATAATAGAAAATAGAAAAAAGTTCATGAAAAATTATTAACTTTTATTTCAATCATTACATCAAAAAAGTATTGTATAAAACATATTAACAAACATCAAATAAAAATTAAATTCGTAATGTAAACAGAAGTATATTATATTTAAAAAGTATCAAATTACCGCCAACTCGAAAACGAACTGCCCCTGTAAAAAAATAATAATATATTTCAAATAAAAAATAACATATAAATTTCACCACACTCATTAACGTTCAATAATAACTATTACACATCCTATAACAATTCTGTACCTAATATTTGTATACCCACTACATTGAAATTTGAAAAAATAAAAACAGATGATGACTACATATTAGAAAAAAGAGCAGAGTTAAACAACAATCTTAATAATTTCTTTTAAATAAATAATAAAAAGTTAAAAAAAATCAAGCATAATAACAACACAATTTTCTTATTTTAGTTATATATCATATTGAAGCCACAAGATATCTTTCACCAACATTTATATTTTGATGTAGATGTAAAATTTACGTTCATGTTTATTCTACTTTACAAAAAAAAAAAAAATTACCCAAAAAATTGCTGCGGTTGTGCTGATGCCGCAGGTGCTTGATTTTGTGTAAGATTGTCAAATCCTACGGTATTTTCATTGGCTAAATCTGCAAAAGTAGAATTTTCTTGCATTGCTGACGAACCAATCAAAATATAAAATAATGTATTATATGTATAAAAATACTACTATTAGGTGAAGATGGAGTACCGAAAATATTTCCCGATGTAGCTGGAGTAGATCCGAAGGCAGGCGGTGCACCAAAAGCTGCAGGTTGACCGAAAGCATGTTGAGCTCCAAAAGATGGTTTAGCGCCGAAAATATTGCCAGGAGATGTTGCCGCAGCATTGCCGAAACTGCTACCAAATCCTGTTGCTGCTGTTGTTGTTGGTATCGTAGTAGCTCCAAAAGCTCCGAAATGAAAACTATTTGTTCCAGTAGTTTGATCGGGAATTGATTCAGGTGGTGTACAGATTGTTGCTACACCCTGACGAATATTTATAACACTAAATGAACACAACACACCATGATGAGAGATCAAGTGAATCATGGGCATTGGTGGTAATGTTTGATTTTCACCTATCAACAAAAGAAAATTACGATTAACAATAATTAAAATTTTCATAGTTTTATAATAAAAATCTAGACTTGTTCGATCTAATGTTCCATTTAATCTTCTGTGCAATAATTATAAGATGTATATGAAAAAATATTAAGACAAACTTACTCATTACATTACAAAAAAAAATTTTGGAGTAATTTTATAAATTCTAGATAATTGTTAACAAAATTTTGTTGGTAATTTTTTACGCATTTTACATTTTCAATATCATTTACGTACGTATATTCTTTTAACCAAATATTCATTCAAAATAGTTTAAATTATTTTAAATTGAAATACCAACTTTTTGACACAGTTGACAACACCGTTTAAAACACAGCAGATTAAATGTATTGTATTGCAAAAAAATATAGTAAAACATTAAAATAGGAAAAGATATTACAAGAGTAAGAAACGAATCAGCAAATTTAATTATTATTAATAAATTACCCCATGGCAATTGCAATGTAACGCCTGTATCAAATGCAAATCCAATTGGAAATGTTTCTTGACCATTCGCTGAAAATGGTAATTCTGCTCCAGCTCCATCAATTTGATTCCATTGTTGCCACAACGCCGGCTTCCCACTCGGCTTCGGAAGCCGAGTGGGAACACTCGGCTTCCCACTTTGACAGATACCTAACACCCCCACTCCCATACTATTTGCCGAAGCAACTAATAAAACACCCCTATAAGAAAATCATAAATTAAAATATAAGGTTACTATGGCAAAAAGTTAGAAAAATAATTTTCCTTAACACGTTCAGTGCCGGTGACACACACCGTGTGTCATCGGCTACTTCCACCGGAAGCCGACGACACACGGTTTGTGTCGCTGGCATAAGAATTTTAGACGACGATAGCCCCGTGTCGGCCTCTGAGGTAAGAGCAGAAAAATGGACTGGCACTGAACGTGTTAAACTACAAACAATGGCTGGTATTACAAACTTGGTTTTTGAGTGTTTTAGTTCATTTGTTAATAAGTCAATTACGTTGTCTTAAAACCAATATGTAAGATGTTTAGAAAAATTTAAGTTGTTTTTAACGTAAAAAAATGAAAAATAATAGTATCTACTAGTAATGTAAATATAGAAAAATATATTAGCAGGTTTTCAACATTCAACATGTTAAAACGAATTTTCCAAATCAGTTTTAATATTCATAAAATGTACTAAAGTAGCAGTTTGTTACATTTGGTTATTGTAAAGTAAAGTTTTTACCAAATAAAATATACATACCAAGTAGGTTGATGAATAATATAGTACTGTGGCGGTCTCAAAGTACCGTAACTATAGCAAATATCATCGTAGTTGATAAAATTGATAGCCGCATCTTTGGGTGCATTTACAATTAAAATTCTCAGACAAACTTCTGGATCACTAGCGTCTTTATAAATAGCAACAAATTGATAATTTGTCAACCAAAATACGTTAACAACGGAAAATGGACCAGTTCCTTGTAAGGTGGGCGCTTGTATTGCTTTCACAGCTTTTAAATCGGGTTTATATTGGGTTAATGTACCATTTGTCGAACCAACAACAATTTGTTTGCCTTTTGGACTCCAACAAAAGCAACTAGAATCAAATTAATTTTACTTATTTATGTGAAAATGCAAATAGGATGTCTAGCAAATTCTATTTTTCTTATATTAAACTTGTTAAAAATAAATGAATGAGATTGCCCATTTGCTGTTTTAGTGTTAACGTTAAATGTCTGGTTTGGTCAAACTCTTATGCTTCATATTTTCTCTTTTTCATACCATAAAATGGTCATCAGAACTCCAGTACACATTAAACTAATGATATACGAATTCGATATGGAAATGATACAATGTAGATCAAATTTTGATATAAACTTCATTATTTGTTGAGGTAGTATGTTTAAACTGTTAAACTATTTAAACTATTCAGAATATTCATAATATGACGATGTTTTAACGTGTTGCCAGTTTTTTTTAGGGCTAGTCGAGACAAAACATATTAATGTATTGTCGACCGATTAAGTGTTAAAATAGAAATATAATATCGTATACCTCGCGGCAGCAGCTTCCGGCAGTTCATTGATATCAACACCATTTTCTTGAACAGTATACACTCCTAAAGATCCATCGGATTTACATGCGGTATAAAGTTGAGGAATAGCAGGATTCCAACCTGTTTCCAATACTCTAACACCGGGAGTTGCAGAGACACGAATTTCTCGTACAGCAACAACATTCTAATAAAGAAAAATAATATTTAGAAAAAATATAGCACCACTGATTGAAGTAGTTATACTATATATCCCACATAAAAAATCTCATTTCCACAGCAGTCTCTTTCTATTTTAAATATTGCAAAAAAAGCTATAAAATCGTTACATCTTATAATTTTTAAGAAAAAGTTCTTTATTGATATTCAGTGATAAAGCGTGATATTTTAATTTAAAAAAGCATTATTCAATTTGAAACACTAAAATAAGTTTTCAAATTTACGAATCAAATGCCAAAAAGTTCATTCTTGTTTATTATCCAAAACAAAATGAGATTCTTATAAATATCCAACTGAATCAATTATACTGTATATTATAGTAATTTATATAACATACCTGAGAAACAAATGATGGTACATTATATATAGTCACTGTGGCACATTCATTTTTATTGTTTACAACAGCCAAAAGTGTTTGATCACAATTCAATGCTAGATGCGTTGGCACTGATTGTAAATTGATACTTCTTCTAGGAAAACCACTTGTTTCTACTTTACCAAGTTGATTATTTTCAATTGTTTTAAGTTGTACAACTATAAAGTATAAAAAATTTAAATCAATTGAACGTCATTTCGTTTGATTTACACAACAAACCTTCAATCGTTTTATTAACTGTTCCGATAAAGACTAAACCATATCTACTGGCTGCAGCTACTGAATTAGTTGCATTTTTAAACTTAGTATCATCAGTATTATCAAATATTTTCAGTTTTGATTGCAATTTGAACTGAAAGTCCTATAAAATTCAAAAGCTAACCTGGCTTTTTTATTCTTTTACAACTAAAATTATTTCATACCTGTAAATTTACAGAAGATGGTGCAGCTTTCAACATTTTTATTAAAATTGTCTTTAAATTCCAAAAATTTTTTAATTATTAATAATAATGGCTGATCTAAAGAATATATGAGAATATATGACACAGCTGTTGCTGTATTCACAAATACTGTGAAAAACCAGATTTGCGCATGCGTGAACATGGGAACGCCCATTCTTGGTGTGTATAAACCAGTGAACCTCAAAATGTTTCATTAGTAATTTTACCATTTTCGTCCTTTAAGACTTATATCATGTTAAGAAGTGTGATTGTTCCTTATGTTGTGTTATGTTAAGAAGTCCGGTAGGTTAGGGTAGGTTTGGTAGGTAGATTTCAAGTAGGAGTTTGTTTTTTAAAGACCGTTAAGACACATTTAAAATCACATTTTGTCTTGTCACACATTTTGAGAATCACTGGTTTCTCAACTAACGTGAATACAGCAACATCTGTGTCATATATTCTGGAGTTTTACCATCATAATTTCACAATAAATTTTTTTACTAGACAAATGCCAGTTCGTTCTAGATATGGCGGGCGAAACTTGTTTGAATTGGTTGCATTCAGCCGACATAAACACTTTCAAGGTTTTCCAAGTATAACTTCAAAACTAAATTAAAGATGGAATTTCGGCGTCGTTTAGCACCTAAACAAGCAAACAAAATATATTAGTAAAAATAACTTAAAATTATATGTATGTACATTAAGCAAGCAAACTAATCAACATGCTTTCTTTAATTATTATGTGCACATAAAAAATCCTGTACATATGATATTTAATAATAATGATAAATATAATTAAATATTATTATATATAATTAAATATTATTAAAATTTAACGTTAGTAAACATATTCAACATATTTTATATTTGAGCTACGTGTCTGAACATAGCAATTAAAACTGTATGCACTAATCTTTAGTTAAAATTTTATTTTATAAATTCAGATTATGTCTTTGTTATTTTAAATAAGTTACAAAATTTGACATGTTTTATTGCACTGTTATTTTTATTTGAATCCTTCAATTTTGTGAATTTACAATTTTTTTAAATGTATTTGCTTATATATTATTAAATATTATTATAATTTAAATGCTTCGCTGACGACACGTACTATAAATGACAGCATATATAAGCAAATATATTTTTAAAAATTTTAAATTCTCAAAATTAAAGATTTAAATTAAAATAACAGTGCCATAAAACATGATGCCAAATTTTGTAATTTAGTTAAAATAACAAAGGCATAAGCTGAACTGAAGTAAAATTTCAATACTTGGAATTTGTAAAAGAAAATTTTAATTTTCCAGTAAGTATTTACACTGCTTTTTACTGTGCTTGTTAATCACAAACTTAGTAATTTTGTTTTTCCAAAAACTATATTTTTTTGTTCGTTTATTTTACAACTATCTCAGATTTTGAGATTTTCAGACACAGTAGGATGCAATATAATTACTTACTGGAAAGTAAGTAATTATATTGCCTCCTACTGTGCCTGAAAATCTCAAAACCTGAGAAACATAGCAAAAATATAGTATTTGAAAAAACAAAATTCCCTTAATATTTCATAAGCTACTTATATTGTAAATCTATGTAAGTTTCCGCACAATGAAAAACTTTGTAATTTGCCTTTCGAACAATTTACTTTAATTTCGTAAAAATAATCCATACATAATAAATAACAAGGCATCGATCTGCAAAGTGTTTAGATTTATTAGAAGCAAATTTAAAAAGTATAACTAATTAATGCCATAACCAATTTATATCACCGGGACCAAAATTAAAAATTAGAAAAAATAATCCATACATAATAAATAACAAGACATCGACCTGCAAAGTGTTTAGATTTATTAGAAGCAAATTTAAAAAATATAACTAATTAATGCCATAACCAATTTATATCACCGGCACCAAAATTAGAAAAAAAGCCACTTCAATAACATTAAAAAGCGCAAATACCATATATAAAAAATGGTTTTAATTACCTCTTATTTATGTATAACATTTTTTGTTTTTTTTTTTCACGTACTAATGTATGAAAAGAAATAAATTTATATATATATATATATATATATATATATATATATATATTTTCTTTTTTAAATAATGATATTGAAAAACATACCAATTTGTTGTTGTGGAGTTGAAACACGTTGTTTTTCGATGCCACTGCCAGAACAAATCGGTTCATCTTCCTGTACTGTAGTACAAACTTCCGGTAAATCAGTCGGACCATGGGAAATTCCAGCAGAACAATCTGAAAATTAAAAATATATTAAAATTATTTAATAAGTAATTTTAAAATATCCAATATATAAAAGAATTATAAAATAAAATAAAAGTAACATTAATATTAATAATAAAAAAATAAATTAAAATATTTTAAAAATTCAAATATTACAAAAATTAATTGAAATCTAATAAATTACACTCGTATTTTCTACATATTTATTGAAAAAAATTATAAAATAGTGCTTTACTAACCATCCTCAGACATCTCCGATGTCAGATCATGACGATGTGATGGAAAATGGAAAGAATTTCCAAAATCAGCTTCACCATCAAATCCTAAAAAAATATACAAAATATTAGTAAAATATAATTATAAAGTTCAATAAATCGTATTTTTTTCTCTAAATTTACTAGTAAATACGTAATTTTAAGAAAATAATTACCTGGTACTAGTACGGATGGAACAGAATAAAGTTTCAAACGATTTGTACCGGTGTTTTTGCAATGGTCGCTAAAATGTCCACTACAAACGCGATAACTTTTTGAAACTGTTTTTGGATCCATATCCAAAAGTTTCGGATTTGCCACTCGCTGTAGCCAAACATTGTATACTTCTTCCTCCAAAATTGGAAAACAATGGAAAGAAGATATCTTCATATCACACCCAGGAACACAACAGCTACTAGGCATGATTGAAGAAAAAAAGGTAAAAGAAAATATAAAGACAGGTAAATTAGTTTTAAAAAGAACTGATTTCCTGTCAGATATCGAAGATAACTACACTGGAATAAAGAAAAGGCACAAATGTTAAGGGAATAATGATAAAGATAACTATACTCGAGTATATAAGGAAAAAAATAACCAACGTTAGGATATAAAAAAAAATGGAAAACACAGAGAAAAACTGAAGTAAACGATGTTGATACTTTGACGACAAAAGTAACAATAACAATAAAAATGGCTGCTTAATCTTGCTTTGGCAGGCACGAGCTGGCACGAGCACGAGGAAATCCGCATGTTTGACATGCGCAGTAGGGCGCGACAGTGGCGGTATAGCGGATCGAGTAAACATTACAAATGATAGGGAATTTAATAACATTATAATTATTAATTATATATTAATAATTATTCATCATAATTATTTTAAACTCTATGTTGCATGATTAAAATATTTTACTTTATTCCAGAGCAATAAGAATATCAAACATTATCAACAGTAGAAATATGGCGGCGAATCATAACGAAAAGAACAAGAATAAGGAAAATTCTGATATAAATAAAATCTGTAACGAATTATCTGCAACAGAATGTGAATTACTACAAGATGTACATTACTACGAAACTACTTGTAAAGTAATAATTGAAGAACTTTTATACATGAAATATCAATGCTCTTCTGCTTTATCAAAAATAAAAAAGTTTTCTTTAGAATCACATTCATTATCCTCATTATTAACTAAACAAAATTAAAGATAAATTATTATTACTATTGAAATATTATATTTGTTAATAGAAAATAAACTTTATTCATCGTTACTTTGTTAAGTAAATAGTTATTGTTGGTTACGAAACAACTAAATGTTATTGTTAATTTTCTAAATGATAGTATAAGTTTATTGTATATAAATTATTATTGATAGAGAAGGATAAAATGTTTTGTTAAATTTTGCAAATTCTAATAAATATAGCCTTATTTTGAAATAGTTGTTTTTATTCCATAGTATTATATTTATCAATAAAATATATTTTACTAATATTAGATTATAATACTAAACGAAATATCGCGAAATAATAAAATTGAAAACAGTTTTATAGTAATAATGACAAAATAAGTATTTATCTTGTTTACCGTACATATTAAATCTGCTCCAGATTTATTTACTACACAAATCTAGTTTTCAATTTAAATATAATTCACATAAGGGTGGCTAAAAATTTTAGTTTAGATTACTGTAAATACAAATAAAATGGACGATGTGTAAAAATAATGTTTTATTTTTCGTATTCAATATACAATAATTTGGTAGTCATACACTAAAAAAACAATTTATTTAAAAATTAAATAAGAAATATTTTATAAAAATAACTTAAAACATAATTATAACAAACAGGTATTACTTTTGCACTAATTTTATTGATACTGATAAACAATTCGTGGTTGCTTTTCATACGCTGCTTGTTGTTGGGCTTGCGATGCAGGCAACTGAAATAATTTATTATTGATAAGATGCAACCAGCATTAAGCTAATGTATTGCAAGTACTTACCTCAACATATTGTGGTTGACGTTCATATTGTGGTTGTCGCTCATATTGTGGTTGTCGTTGTTCATATTGTGGTTGTCTCTGAACCGTTTGCTGTGATTCTACATTCTGGTGTTGTGGTTGTGGCTGAGGTACTTTTACTACAATATCCGTTGGTTGTCTTGTTACCTAGTAAATTATACAGTGATTTTTTTTAGTACTAATTTTTTAATTATAGGACTTCGGAGTGTACTTTACATCTAAACTATACGTTTAATTACCATTTTAATCAATTAGTAGTAAAAGCATATACAAATTTAGGCTTTTTGTTAAGAAACTGTAAAAAATTTAATAATATCAAAACTTTATCTTTACTTTATAACGTATATTTTACTGTGAACTAATAGAAAAAGTCCAAAAATGCTGAGTTTGAATGTTTATTTAATTTAATTTAATGTTTTTAATGGATAAAAATATTTGACCTATGAAAAAAACATATGATCTACCGAATAGTACATATGAAAATAATAGTTTACCTATGTATTAAATAACTAATCTATGGTTTTAATTTTTGACCTATAGAATTAATTATTGATCTATAGAAATATTTATCGACCTATGAAAATAAGTATCGACCTATGTAAATAATCAAATACTTACTGATATAATTATCGATCTATAAAATTTGATCTATAAATTTTACGTAATTGGCTATTTAGGGTAGGGTTGGTTAGTAGGTTGGTTTAGGTTTTTTTTTTTACTATAGATCATTTTTTAATTATTAATAGGTAAATGATTAATTTTTCTATAGGTAAAAATATAAAATTTTATAGGTAATATTTGAATTATTAATAGATCATAAAATTAGCATCCTATTTATATTGTTAGAAATAACAAAAAATTATATATTTGTACCTTAACTCTTATTCTAAATAAACTTCTATGTACCAAATGTGAAATTTCGTAGTCGAAATATTTTATTTTATGTTGATTGTAATTCACATATTAATTATATGTTAGATCTTTGTAATAAATTTTACTACAAATATAATAAATTTGATATTTACTTTAGTATGTTAAATAAATTAATAATATATTGTAATTATAAATTCTTACAATGATATTTTGGTCTTTCTAATATTTATTATCTATACTATTTTTATGAATGTATGATATAAACATTTTTTATTTATTTTATTCAAATATTTAATTTAGCACAAACTGTTATATATCAGTTTAAATAAACATTATTGTTATTATAATTTTGGAGATTTTTACCTCAGCTTTAAATCCTTCTTTTGGATCGGCGGTATATGTAACAGTTCTCAGGAATCCATCCGAGTCGACAACTGAGTAACTCCCGGTGATTTTGTTGCCTTCACGTTGCTCTTTTCGGTTCTGATAGTTTGTGTATAAGTCGTCTTTTACATCGAAACCAAACTGATAAGATGGATTGCTCTAAAAAATATTAAAATCGGAATTAATTTTTTTAATATAATCTTATTCTATTTGTAACAATTAGTATTTGATTATATAATTTGATCAGTGGCAAGTTTTGTTAAATTAATTTGTATCTTAAGTTAAGAAAATATGTTATTTCAATTAACAATTGTATTAAAGAATACGGGGTATCGTACGATGAGCTTATGCTGTCTGTATTCTAAAAACTATATAATATATGTCAAGAAATGTTTGTATATAGGGGTATTTTGAAATGCTTAGTAGTAAAATATTGGCAATAAGATGCCACTTATTTTAAATAGAATACTCCGTTTTTTATTTTATTATTGAATATAAGAGTAAATTACTTTAAACTACTTTAGTTTTGTTTTCGACGTATTTCAACTTTTTAGATTTTTTTATTTAAAATTGGCAACATCTTGTAAGATCCGTATCTTCAGAATGCAATCAAATATTTGTAATTTGTAACTTTGTAAGCGGGGTCTTGTTGAGAAAGCTTTGAGCTACTTTATTATTAAAAAATAAATTAAAATTACATATTTTTCTATTGTACTAAAAAAATCTATCAACTTTCAACATAGGACCATGTTACATAAACTAATTAGCTATTTTTTAACGTAAAATTTATTAAAGTAGTAAATAATGAGGATTTCTATTTCGAAAAAAAAAAGAAATTTTAATGTTTTTTGAACTTTAAGTATATAGCAACATTCTAGGCACATTTATAAATAGTTTAATTTTTTTTTATGAAAAAGTAGCCCAAAGCTTTCTTTATAAGAATCCGCTTGCAAATTGTAAATATTTGATTACATTTGATACAAACTTTGAAAGATGTTGCCATGTTGCCAATTTCAAAATAAAAATCAATAGAGTTGAAATACGTCAAAAACAGCTAAACTAAAGTAAAATATTATTAATGTATCATATGTAAAATTTACTCTTAAATTCAATAATAAAATAAAAATGGAGTATTCTATTTAAAATGGAAAAGTTAGCATATAGAAATACACCTATGTACCAAAATTTCGTGACATAATATTATATAGTTTTTAGAATTTAGATAGCAAAAGTTAAAATTCGTTAAAATAATATGTTCGTAATCCAAAATGTTCGTTAACCGATTATCCTCATAATAATGTCAGATTTTCTAATATTTTTATTTTAATTTATTTTTTAATAAGGGGTTTAACAAAGTTTGTTATCCGAACATATGTTTGTTGTTCGAACACAAAAATCTTTCGTGATTGTGTTTGTTGTCCGAATTGTTCGCAGTTCGAACTGTTCGTTAACCGATCACCATTTTATATGTATAAAACATGTCATGTTAACACAGACGGTTCTTTCATCATGGAAAACCACCTTGAATACATTTTTTTAAATTCATGCTACACATAAAATATTCTACTGCGATACGAATCTTTAAATCGTGTACGAAAAATCCCATCATTGTAATGAAAATATCATCTATAGTTATTGTTAAATAAGAATAGAAAATACTAGTATTTTTTTATACGATTTTGATCACTTTATCTATGTGTTTGAATGGTGTACACCTTTCTCCTGACATTAGAAATGTTGATTAAACCCGTTTGCTTTTAAATTTATTATTCCACAACGAAACAATAATTTACCAATTTGAAATTTATGATTTTCTTTTCTTCATGAACAAATAAGCATCTATAGTAAATATAATTTTATTATAGTTTAAATTTTAAACGAGTCCAATGTTGACACAATAAATTATAAAATAAATAAAACTAAATTGCGTGTTAAGAGAAAGTAATACATTTAGAAGATCAATAATTGATCTTCTAAATGTATGTATGTATGTATGTATTTAATAAATGTTACGGTAAGATGGATTTATTTCCGGATTCTGTAACACTTATGTAGTTAATGTAAACAACCAGAAAATCGCGTATATAATATGCATAAAATTGATTTTTATTTATTTATTTTTATATTCTAATTCGACTTTCACTATTTAGAATATGTATTATTTTTGTGTGTGTTTATTTTGCATGAAAATATCGAAGGTCAATAACATATGATTTTGTTTTTTTTTTTATATGAAATTGATTGATAAATTAATGTTTTTTTCCATGCTTTAACTTTCTATAAACGTCTATTAAAAGAGGAATTACGTTTAATTTTATATTTATTTGAAACTAACTAAAAGATTTTGCGTCATTTGTCAGATACTCTAAGCTTAATTCTTATACAACAGCATTTTAATAATATTCATATAATTTGTTTGGTTTCCAATTAAATTTTATTTTTACTCAATATTTGAAAAGACTAAAAGTTATGCATATTTTTAATTTCTTGTACATGCATTTATTCCTATCATAAACCGAACTGAATGAAAAAAATAAATTATACACATAAGTTTTAAATTTATTTGAATTTTAAAAACAATAATTTTTTTAATTCTTTTATTAATTAATTAAACACACATACGTATTTCTCCTATTAAATCTAAATGTACTATATGCTACTGTACTTGACAAAATCAATGGAACTAAAATTGGTCTTTGACTGACATATTTAGAAAAATCAAAATATATTTGTTTCTTTTGTTATAATATTAACATATTATAGAACTAGTAAACTAATAATTTTAAAGCTAAATATTATTTTTCATGGTTTTTTATTCAAAATATTTTAGTTTTAAATGAATACTGCTTAGTATTTTAAAATAAATAAACATAATTGTTTAATACAAAATGAATTAATGTTTAGAATAAAATTTTTAACAATTTTAAGTCAGGAATAACAGTTTGATTTTTCAGTCAGACTACCAAGTAAAAAATTAATAATTGTAAAAAGTCTTCATAAAAGTAAAGTAAAGTATTTGAAAGTAAAATAAAATAAAACTGAAATAATTAAATAGAAAACTTTAGATCTGATGAAATTTAACAATGATTCGTTATCTGAGTACTTGTATTACATTGATTTAATTATGCAGTAATTATAACCAAACTGTAATTGCAATCGGATTCAATTTAAATCTATTCAATTAATTACACAACAAACCGACAAATTTACCTAAAAATTCTTCATGTTTAATCAACTTTAAAATTTAGCCAACAGCCTCTAGTTATTTAGACTACTGCATATATTAACATATTGTTGCAAAACAGCCACATTTACTGTGATACCGTACACTACACTGCATCTTAAGATAAAAAAAAATGTAACATTAGACAATCGCGGACACTGGCAATTATTCCTGCAATAACTCTTTAACAGTTTCACTGACTAGATCTTAAGTTTATACATATATGTACTTACAGTGATTCTAACTGTTCGTACTTTTAGAAAGCTACTTGTCGGATATTTTATTATTTACCGAAACGGGTGATTATTTAAATTAAATGTTTCAGCTGTCACAGTGTGTCTGGTTACTTTTACATTGCCCGAGAACTAAGATAATTTAGATTTGTTTGGTTTTTGCTGGTTTAAATAGTATATTTATAAAGCAAGTGAAATATTGTAAATTTATTGCGCCATTGGTAATAATAGATAATTTAAAAGATAATTGAAATTATTGCAAGATATTTTTTTGTATTACTTTATTATTAAGTTATAGTAAATATAGTTTTTATCGATATGAGATTAATGAGTCTATTCGGTTTATATCTATAAGATATAACGGCTGAATAAATAGATTGTACTACGGGAATGCTATATGGGAGGTATTTCCATCATTTTCATATCATTTTGACTTTTTTCACAAGACGAAATTCATTTGTCATTGAACGATTTTGGGTTAGTGTTTTCAACGAACAGTTGCTTAATATATAGAAAATTTAAATAGATTTAACTAGATAGAATAGGACCTAGGTTTATATGACATTTTTCGCTCGAAATTACCTCTCTAACAAACTGTTTAACTTTGGTATACTCGTTATAAATCACCCTAAATATATATATATTAGGGTGTCCTTAAAAAAAATTTCCAGTAAGGCTAAAATCGATAATTTTACATCGAAAAAACATAATAATTTTTACATGTTTTTACGAAAGTAACAGGTTCTTCTACACAACTGAAATTTTTGGAAAACGCGTGTAAATACATACACAATAATATGTATTTACATGTGTTTTTTGAAAATGTCAGTTGTGTAGAGAAACCTGTTATTTTCTTAAAAATATGTAAAAAATATTATTTCTGATGTAAAATTATCGGTTTTTGGCCTCACTGGAAAACTTTTTTTAAGGACACCCTAATATATATATCATTTTTATAATCTTTATACAAATTTTAAAGGTGTTTTAAAATTAAATTAAAGCTAGCATAAGATGATTAAGTTTTGTTTGAAAATAAAATTTGTATTGCAGAAATATGCATTTTTCACTGCAAATTTCCATCAATAGAAAAAAATAACATCAATCACTGAGTTAAATAAAATTTGGCTTCCATTAATTAGAAATCTATTAATTTTATGATCTAGTTACTTGTATTTTGTTACCTAGTAACTTGTTTCTATGTTCTGTTTATTTACTGTCATTGTCATTTGTATCATTTTTTCCTGTTGAAGACGGACGTAGAGTTTTGTCGAAACGTTGATTATAAATAAATTTTAATATAGAATTTTAACCTAAAGCAGTTTTATTTTAAAATATTTTTAATAACAAAAAATTAGGTATTTTATTTAAAATAAATTTTTTCGTACATTTGTATCCTAACTGTATATTTCAGTAAAGTCTGTTATAATTTATAAATTATAGAACAGCGTAATTAAAAATTTGTTGAAAGTTTTATTATTTTTCTTTCATTTGCAATTTAAATGAAACAAAATTTATATTCAGTATTCTGTCAGTTAAAATATGTTTATATAAACAATACTTACCAGCGACATATGGCAATTTGAAAAGAAACTTTTCGAAATTGATAATGAAAAACATGAATAAGATGCGGGAATATAAATGATAGAAAAAAAAAATATATGATAAAAAGTCATTGAAAATTTCTATAAATTTCTCTTATAATTTAGAAAAATTTATTTTATTATTTACCTTTCTTATGAATCGTAAATATTATGTTAATTAATCAGTTATTAAAGTTATTTGAACTAGTTTGCCTTGTATTTCCTTAATAAATATTTGACTGTCACTTGTTATTATATGTCTATAGGGTGTTCGTTTATAAAGTAAAGGTCAGTAATTTCGAAAAATTTATTATGACTACATTATTTATTTGATTTTATTCAAATTTGTACAAGAGATTCTCTTAGTGTTCATATAAATTATATAATTTCAGTGATTTCATTTACATTCACATTATAAGTTATAATTTAATAAATTTAAATTACAGAAAACATTTTCAAATAGCTTGATAAAAATTATACAATATAATAAATATTATAAATAATACTGTGGCGCGATGTTATCGCTTCCATCGAGGCTGGATTCTGCTCGCATTTATAGGTTTTCCATCTCTTCATTAAGAACACATGATGTATCATTCGGTTGTTTCAGGACAAAGAAGAAAAAAGTTTAGAGTAAAGAGAGAGAAAAAAAGAGAGAATTGTGG
The DNA here is from genome assembly GCA_963966155.1 of Clivina fossor. NCBI lineage: Eukaryota > Metazoa > Arthropoda > Insecta > Coleoptera > Carabidae > Clivina > Clivina fossor. The sequence continues at coordinate 9,007,930 of OZ014569.1, read as the reverse complement.
TGAGTGTGTGTGTTTTTTTTAAATTATTATTAAATATATATATTAACACATTCGACGTTTCAAGTTGAAGTTTTACCTTGAAAAATTCTATTGTAAGTATTTGGTGGTATCTGGTCTTCTGATATCTTCCAAGTACGTCGGTAACTTAACCCTCAAAATATGCTACTAATTAATCGCATCGCGATCGTGGGTTTTGCAAAAGTGAGGTGATTGGCATGAGTTTCCAATTGGAGTGGCTACCCTTACGGATACGAGGCAATTCCAGCCGAAAACACTAAGCTAACGAAGACCGAAAACTGGCTCGCTTTGGCACGAGATCGTGGCGAGATCAAGCGCCGCAGAGAAGCACGGTTCGGAAATCGCACTTAGGCCGCTTAGAACACCTCGGCACCGAATTGAATCGTGCAATGCGGACAATATACGCTTGCTCCGGCCCCCTACAGTGCACGGTTCCATGGCACTGTACAATGTACGGGAAGAGACGCGGCCTCATGCGCCATTCGTAGTACTCCAACTGGGCTTACCCAAACACCTAGACAACGATGACGGAACGACGAATGATTTGCGCGCGATAGTTTTTTATTGAACTGAACGGGGACATCTCGTTAATATGTGTTTTATGCGTACTGAGAAGCAGCACGACTTAATTTAGAAAAATAGAGCACTTGTCCTGCCCGGAATATAACAAAGAGATTCACACGCCCAAAAAGCCTTTGCCCATACTCCATCCCCCACCCAATAGGGGATCGAATCATTTCGCACTCCCAGGACGCAAGTTTTAGAACTAATCGCCCCCCTGAAGCACATCAACTAATGCCTCCAAAAGGTAGTGATCAGCCATACTACCTGAAGCCCTTTTCTCATTCATGCACGACGACGGCGAGAACAAGAGAAACCAAGACACATTGCTGCAAATTCAAGTCCCAACAGAGCAATTGCGCGCGCGCGTAAACGCGGCAGATTGTACGAAGGCACAGGAACGCAGTGTCATTTTGGTTTTCTGTCTCTATCCCTAATCTCACTCATGCATCTTCTAGTTAATCCAAGTTCCGACAGAGTAGCACGCGTGGTGGCTAGACGAAGTTACGAGGATACTTCCAATGCATGAGTCCCAAGCTCCACCCCAGCTAAGTTTTTCGTTGTTAATCCCCATTCGGATTCATACTTGGCTGCATACATACACTTAAAAAAATGGAGCAGGAAAAGATGCTATCACGGAGGAGATAAAAAAAACAAAACCGAAACCGCGAGGGTGGACACAGCAGTTAAAGTAAGAATCGCGGACATACACAAAATAGAGAGCCTCGGAAACTCTATCTGTGTATCAGTCTAATCCAGCAAAAACAAATTCGGCGAACAAACACTTTATAAGTTACCTAATACTGCGCCGCGCGTAGCAACTTCTTTCTTCTTGATTGGAGATAAATGCTAAGAGAAATGCATCCATTTATATTATATATTAACACTAGATAACTAAATATCGGGCTCATCCCTCAAGATATGCTACTGATTTGAACGCGGACAAGGAAAACAAATGGCAGGTGCATTGACGCAAATTCCGTTGAAATTGACCACCCTTATGGGCACAAGAAAACTAAACGGTTCTAAGCTACCGTCAATCGGGAATTAACTCGCTTCGGCTCGAGACTGCAGTAAGTCAAGTGCCTCAGAGGAGTACGACCCGAAAAACGCACGAAGGCCGCGTAGTAGACGTGTAACCAAGTTGAATAAGATACCCGGGGACCTTTGATTGCGCAGGCCAATTTTCGAAAATCATCGCATTAATTAGCATTGCTACGACACTGCCATGGCACTGTCGTAACAATGTTAACGAAATGAAATGCATCGAACCGAATACCTTACCCGTGGGTTTCAACGAACCATGTGTCTGCCCAATCACCCAACGAATGAACGACGACGACTTTAATATATTTAGTGAGCTAATTCTTCATCTAAATATGCAACGCACGCGTGTAATTTAAAGGACACAATCTTCGGCATCATTTGTGTGCGCTGAGAGCCAGCGCAATTCGCGTACTTTAATATTTTGAATTTTAAATGCTCGGACCACGCAACATTCATTCTCATTTTCCACTCCAATACGGAAAATGAATCAGTTCGCAACCCCTGAGTACAACATGTATTAGACAGGCCACCCTCCCTGGAGCACAATTCGCCTGTTGCTAAAAGCCCCCAAAGAGTAGCTGACACTGTCAGACAACAGATGCCCCTTTCTCAATCACACTCTCGACGAAAGACAGACCAAGACCACAGGAGCAAATTCAAGTTCCGACAGAACAGTACTGCAGAGCTCGCGATTCTCTTAGACCTACACAGCTTGGCTGCACAAAAATCAAAGATAACCAGAGAAGCTCAGACTGCACGAAGGCACGAGAACGCGTCCTGTCTGAATAGTCCTGACTGTGTCACCCAAGACTTAACACGTCTCGTACAACAAACCAGTACACGCCCGCGATTCCTTGAGACCGCGCCATTGAGCCGAACAGTTCTTCGTCGGACATCAAAACGCAAAATCAAAAGTAATCAGAGAGGCCCTGACTGGATACGAAGTACAGAAATGTAAGCCTTTGCCCCCACCCCATACGGGAATAACCCCAAATACAACTCAATGTGTATCAATATCACCACATCATACGAAACAACAACACACTTGTGAGCTGACAAAAAAATGGGATGGACTTAACAAACCCGAAACCACGAGGGTGGAAAATAAAAAGCTAGTAAGAACCGAGGTGGCTGAAACAGAACTGCCGGGCCAGTTAACTGCCAGTACCACCTATGCTACTGTTATATTTCAAAACAATATAAATATATATATCGACGGCAAAAACTTTATGAGCCATTTAATTACTAATGTTCTCTTTTCCTCCGTTACAATTATCTCCAATCAAATTTCTTCTCTCTTCATTATTTTACTTCATTTCCCAATTCTGTAACAAAAGAGAAAAATTCACATTAATCATAATCTCTATAACAAATAAATATTAAAATGAGATTATTATATTTACTTAAAAATAAAAAATTAAATATCTCACCTAATCATTCAATATTTTTCGGAATATTTCATTAATCCCCAGTTGAATTATCATCACAAGTCTACTTTTCTCATGAGCACCCTCTCCTTAAATGTAAGAGAAATGAAAGTATGAAGTTTAGTATATTTAGTTTGAAAAATAAATTATAATTTGTGTTGTCAGAAAGGGGACGAGATAGAGATTTTTAAAAGAACATAGAATGAAATAGAAAATTTCAACAGTTAAGTAAAAAGAAAAAGCGAGAAAAATAAAAGAGGAAAATCGTTCATTATTCTTCAATCCATTTCTGTATATCACAATTTAGCCCTGGGGGATGGATAATACATCTTGTAGTAGAAATCTAGACACCTCAGTCTCGATGTAAAACTGCAAATCAATAAATCTATATTTAATAATTGGTAGGTAGATATTACAGTAAATTATGTATATGTATATTAGTGTTGCAACGGATAGCGATTTTTAAAAAAGCCGGATAACGGATATTCGGCCAAATTTTAAAGCCGGATAACGGATTATCCGGTCGAATAATAAATATTAATAAAAAAATCATAAATATCAAGTTTTAACATCAAATTTTCGTATTTATAATTCACATGTGGTTATAGTATGCAACATTTTTAATTATTACATTTGTATATACATGTATATACATTTGTATTACATCAAAACAAATCCAATTTACTCATCGAAAGCCTACACTGACGTGCCTTCAATAAGTATCACTTACATATATTCTGCAAATTTTTATAAAAAATATATGTTTTTATAATGTGAAAAATAAGGTTACATGTTAATTACTTAATAAGATAACTTATAATGTTAATACTATAATGTAACTTTGTTTCACAGAAAGCTTTTCATAAATATGCAAAAAGTGTTAGCTTCATTAATAACTATTCCACTGGCATCGTATTGAAATTAATAAACAAATATTAGATATTTACTGAAAATAGTAAAATTTGTAATTTATGTTTTCCATTCGATAATTATCAAATCAAAATCAAATAAAACTATAAAATTAACGGAAGATTTAAATTTTTATATCCCTAATTACAATGATTCCGTGATTCAATTCGAATATTATTTAATTAATATCAATTTGAAATAATGGTAAAATAATTAATTAATGATTGAATTTATTTAAGTAGCATAAATAAAATTATAATTAAATAGGATCATTAAAAATCTTACCTTGAAATTAGAGCAGAAAATCTGGTAATTCCACAATTTCGTAGTTGATCCACCAATCTATATATATTTAGGTAATTAATTTCCAATCAATAAAACAATAGATATATTTACAATTCCGCATTGTTTTATTTAAATCTGTAGCCAAACAGGGCCCATCCGATCCTTGTAATGTGGATTTCTTTTAAGTTTAGGGGCCCTCAGTTATAGAGAAAATTGGTCCATTCTTCAAATTCAAATTATTCCTGTAACACAAACAAAACACATAAATATAATTTCAAATTAAGTATTTTAATTACATTTAAATTAATATAGTGCAACTAATGCAATCCACAAAGTACTATTTACTTTTCTAAACCAGTTTAATCGAAAGTTATCTAAAAACAGGATTAAATCTAATTCCAGTTTAAATTTGTATCATTTAAATCATTAAATATTGAAATAATTGATTTTAAACAAATGTATTTTCATTTAAACTATTTAAAAATTATTAAAAACAAAGTTATTATCAGAAAAAAAAAATAAAAAATTTACAGGCAGAATTTTTTTCTGGAGAACCTTTTTTGACGCCATTTTGCAGGCCTTTTTTATCCGATACGAAAATACTAATCCACCTTTGAGCTGTGCATGTTTGGAAATAGTCAATTTTTAGCTCTGCAGAAACAAGGCTGCATTGCAACATACGCTTAAATATTGTTAAACTGAAGAATAATAGCGTTATTATTTAATATTTAGCTTTCATTTCACTGGTACAAGATGTAATGCACAGCACGTAATGGCCGACGTGAACGGCGAACATTTGATATTATAAAATGTAATCGGATGGCGCGCACCATCTCTTAAGGCGGATCCACACATTCGGCATTCGCCGATTCTCGAGCGGCTGTTCGCCGATTCTCGAATGATGTGGATGAATTGTTCGTCAGAAGCCGAGCGCATATTCGGCGTACTCGGTGTTCCCGTACTGTGTCGGTCTTTTGACGCGAATCAAAGTAAACGAACATTCGCCTCGCTGTTGTTTTTAGTCAGATCCAGACATTCGGGTTCTTGATGGATACTTGATAAACAATTTTTATTTTTCTTTTCCTTTACTTAAAGTTTTCTATTTTATTTTATTTTTAAATTTGTTTTAATATTTCAAATTTATGAATTGCATTGTAATTTTTATAATTTATTATTAATTGGCAAAACTTTCTAACGTACTACTAGTACGATTGGCGCAAATTCTATTCTTTCATGTAAATCAATAGACAATAAACTATTTTCTAATTTAAATTTACAATAAAATGTTTTTTATGATAATTTTTTACTAATATCTTAATAATATATCAATTTTTTTCAAATTTACTCCAATAAAAATTTTGCAATTATGTGAATTATATTTAAAAGTATTTACTTATAAGAACTCGTTTTTTTTCAATAATAATTTCGATAATATTTATTGTAGTATTTAACAAATTTGCTACTTTGTTTTAAATTTGTTGTAATTTTCAATGGCGTTCAATGGCAAATATTCGCCTTTCCCACAACAAATTGATGTTCCGCAAAGTTCACATATCTGTATAAGTGTACTCGCCATTAGGCAAGTATTCGGTAACTATCCCCACCCATTCGGGATTCGGCGAGTAGTTACTCGGGACTCGGCGAATACCGAATGTGTGGATCCGCCTTTAGACAAACGCTGAACTTTTTCTGCGGCAGCTACTGGAATGTGCTTCGCTAATAATATTACGTTTGTCTAAGAGATGTCACTGTTAAATATATTTTTATTAATATTTTAATTTCACGGATAAATGTATCATATATTCTAATTATTATTAAATAATAAATGCAGTAGTAATAACATAATATTTAATAATAATAATGATAATATTAATTTTGTAATAACGTAATATTTCTTAGCAAAGAACATTTGGGTAGCTGTTTAGAAAAAGTTCAACGTTTGTCTAAGAGATATCTCGCCACCCAAATTACATTTTATTTATATTATTTTATTTCAAAAAAGAATTATAATATAAATTATATTCTAATTATTATTAAATAATTAAAACTACTTTATTTTACATTGTTTATATTTACTTAATTCATTTATAACAATTTATAATCTCGTTGCGATTATTTTCTTGCATATTTTTCACCCCCGCTTATACTTGTGTTATACGAAATTTGCTGTTGTAACTCTTAATTACTTAATCGCGTGATTAACTAATTGTGGAACCTATTGTTATATCAAAACACATACTTAATTATCTCTTTATTAACCGAATAATAATAAAATGGATTAATTATGTAAAATAGATTTGAATAATTATGAAATAATTAATAAACGTAAACAAAAAAAAATGAACTCAAAAAATTGGCATCGTTAAAATAAAACATAGAACACATACATTTTTTTTCTTGTGCCTTAATCGTATGATTAACTATGTGATTAAGTAATAATTTATTAAGTTAACAATGTGATTAACTATGTAATTAGATTGTTAAAAAGGCACTGTAATAATTTAAATTTAATGAAATTGAATGAATGAATTTATTTTTAATGAACTAATTAAATCACTAGTTACTTTTATTAAATGAAGATTAAATTAACTAATAGCTTAATTAGTTCATCCGAAATAAATTAATGGGCGATTTAAACAAAAATACTATTTAAAAAATATGTTTTTTAAATAAAACCAAAATGTGAATTATTAAATAATTCCTAAATTAAATTACTTTTGCAAACGACAAACAAAATTTAACAACAAAAAATATTTATACATGAAAACGAGACGTTTCGACTAAAATCAACCGTTCGTGTCTTCAGCAGATCGAAAATTTATCAAATGACATTAAAATATATTTTGTTTTTTATGCTTAAATCGCCATTAATTCATTTCCGATCAAAGAATTAAGGTCATTAGTTAATTTTTCTTCATTTTAAAAACCTAACTAAATATATTAATGTCGATTTAAGCACAAAAAAAAATTGTTTTTATTATAACCTTAAAAAAACAAAAAATATGTGAACTTACATGTTTTAATAGACTAGCTTCTTAAATAAAATTCATTAATTCGATCAATCAGTCTCTGATTTTTGAAATTCGATGTCTTAAGCCCAGAGCGCGCGAGCCAAATTTCTTATTCTAAATCGCAGAACTATTGCATGCAATGGCGTTTACGAAGCCCCAAAGATTTCAAATTATCAATTGATTTTTCTGTATCGAATAATGATTGGTATTTAGTTTGCGCGATAACTGACTTTCCGATAATTACACTGTAAAAACAAAATAGCGAAATTACCAGAAGAATAATAATAATAATATTTTACCATAAATATTCTGTATTTCTATTTCAAAATTCTCTGTAATTTTTAACATAATAATCACATAAACGTAAGTAAAAAATGACCTAATAATTAATTTAATTTCTGCAAAAATTGCATCTACGTACTTAATTGTACTTCTTAAACACTTCTATATATAAATTTCAACTCGAATTAAATTTAATTCTAAACTATCGAATTAACTTATATTTATAAATTCTTCAAAACTACATTTTCTAGTTGTAAAATTGCATTTTGCGTAAACAAAAAATAAAATAAAAATAAATCAGTTATTTAAATTATTTAATTAATTAATATTTGTTTTTAGTATATATTTAAAAAAAATAATTAATATTTTACAAAATTGTTATTATTTTTAACATTTTAATACTTTCAATTCTGTTCATTTAAAAACTTTAAATGAAATAAAAATATAACAAGATTATAAAATTTTGTATATTAATATTAAAAAAAAAAAAATACTAAAAATTAAACAGATATTTAATATACAAGCTGTAATTTTACATAATTTAAGAAGTTATATCAATAATATGTAATTCTAGATTGAATATTACAGAAAGTAAGCAATTTTACATAATTATTAGGTCATTTTTACTCTTACTTTATGTGATTATTACGAATAATGTAGAAAATTTACAGAATTTTGAAGTAGAAATATCGAATATTTATAGTACAATTTTACTATTTCTCTATAATTTCGCTATATTATTCTACAGTGTAGTTTATATTATAATAATTATAATTAAATTCAAATTTATTTACAAAAAAAAGACAAGATCAGAAACAAAATATGAAAGTATAGATTAAATACAAAAGCCCGTATTTTAACTTCAATTTTAGGTTAAAATTACTTATTAAACAATTTTGATTAGTTTATTTGAATTTTATAATATGACATAAAAAATATATCAAAAATAGAAATACTATTCATATTTGATAAGCGATAGAAGTGAAAATTTAATTTAGAACAAGAAATAATAGCATTTGTCTAAACTTTTTATTACCTGACTGATGACTTTTAACATTTAAAATAATATATTTATATTGATTGTTTGTTAGCCACTCGGATTTAATACCCACTTGTCTATGTTCTACGTTTTTTTTTTTTTTTTTAATTAACATTATAAGATAAGCTTTGATTTAAATCTAATTTAAATAAAAAAAAACTATTTTTTTGATTTTTTTTAAAAGCATGATTTTTATTAACCCTAATTATTCATAATATTATTAATTGAATTCTTGAACAAAATCATTGCACCACTTAAATTTGAAAATTGTACTTGTAATCAAATCAGGGCTTCGAACGGTTATATTTTTCGTTCTGTTTCAATTAAAAAAAAATATATATTCAGTTCCAGTTTTTGTTCTAGCAAAAATAACGGTTTTTTACGGTTTTCGGTTCAGTTCCGAGTGATTAATTTTAAAAATTTTCAATGTTTTTATTTGTATTCTAAACATATTTTCTACCATAATTTATACAACATTTTATTTCTACTTTTATAATAAGCATTACTACATAAAATGATACAATAATATAATAATTATTAATTAATTAAAGATATGATAATTAGAAGTATATAATATATGATATTCGAAACTTATATAATTTGTATGTATGTTTTAATTTTATAATAAAATAAACATATGTTAACGTAACAAATTCTTGTTATATATTATATTATTAGAAAATTATATTATTATAATTAGAAAAAATGAAAATTACCTCTGATTATTCAATGCATTTTCATTTAAACTATTTAAATAATAATATTAAAATTAATCGTAACTTTATTTATCAATTTCAAAACACGTTTGCTGATAGCGTAAGCCCCGAAACGCGTTAATATAAACCTAAAAATTTATTTAACAAAGAGGAAATAATCGCAAACAAATATGATGTAAAGAAAAACGTATTTTGATAAATAAAAATAAATAAAAAAGAATCTAAAATAAGCTTTTAATATAAAAACTTTTTACTATAGAATGGAATTAAATTTTAATAATAAACCATGGCACATTTTTTACCTATGTCCTCGTTGTTTTCTTGTAGAAAAAACTCTTCTAAATTTTTCATTACCTCCTCCTGGCCCTCCACAACCCTGGGAAGGCTACAGTCATTCTACCTTCGGACAAGTTGTTCCTTAATCGAACACAAATAAAATCTTTGTGGATTCTTCAATCGTTTTAATATAATTAGTTCACTCTTTGGCTTGCTTCTCCATTTCTGCTCCAAAAGTCGAAGATGTGCAATTAATTATATAGTTAGATGATGTAACGTTTCGTATTGGTTTAAATAATTCCTGTAATACACAAAACAAATATATTAATTTACTCAAATTCAGTAACACATAAAAATAATAAAGAAAATAAAAATATTTACATGAATGTGGCTTTAACAGGCGCAAAGTTATGCAGAAATTTTGAGTCTTGAACTGCAAATAAATATAAATATTTACTTCATTTTTAAACCATCGCGACAATAAATACATACTTTAAATAATTTAACAATGCAAATATTCTACAATATAAACCCTAAACAAATTTTTATAAGGTAAATGCCAAATATGACACAGCATAATTTTAAACACAAAAATTACTAAGCGAATACACATTTAATAAATACCAAATTAAAAAAAAAAAAAAGAAATATTTTTTGAAAATACTGACGCAATACACTTAATTTGGAAACAAAATAAACTTATATAATTTAAACATGATTTTGTCAAATATAGTTAAAATACAATAAGTGCTACCATCTGTTTCACAAATGGTGAACTGTGTTTCGTATTAGCAGAAATGATTGATAAAATTTTAATTATTTTTTTTTAATATACATATATACACAATTAGGCCATGTACCCCCAACAGGATGTGGCACAAACAAGTGAAATAATGACATTATTATGCTACAGATATTTTACACACTTACCATTAATAGTTTCAATACTTTCGGACACATCAATCAAAGATTTTACCTGTTGTTATTTGTAAATTCTATCACCTGCAGCAGCAATTATTGATTCGCCCCGTTTTATATTAGTGGTACTCGTTTTGATATCACCCACAATAATCACATTCCTTCATCCGAATCGCGAAATGTTACGTCTCAGAATCATCTTGATTTCCATCGTCATTTTCCTATTTACGGTATTGTCTTCGTTTGCTTCCATGCTCGGAGGTGGCAGGTCTTCATCGAAAGAAATTGCCCTCAGATTGTTCTGAATCAAGTGGATAGGATTCGCCAGATTCAGATTGGAAAATTAAGTTATGAATATCAAAAAAACTGAGTTTCATTCGTTTAACAGAAACTAACTAAATATTATGACATTGTTCTTTTAATTTATTACGTAATTCATTAGATTTTATCTCAAATTTATTGTTATTCAAAGTATTAACAATTTTAACGCCTACACTAAAACTTGTTCTACATATGATGCTTTATAAGAAATATTCTATCACACTGCCATGAGAATCAATTTGGTAATATTTCTATTGTGACCATATTATCTTAATGGACTAAATAATATATATTCAGTATAAAATCCGTAAAATTTGTGCTGTAAACAAACATTCAGGTTACATTTCACTGTTACAGCAGCAGTACGGCCATATTGGATCAGTGAAATGAAAATGGGTAGTGTTCACTGTATTGGATGTTTGTCATTAAAAAAGGCGGGAAATTTATAAATAGATTCCCTCGATTTCACAAGTTACTCAATCATTGAATCGGCTTACAAAGCTATAATAGAAAATAGAAAAAAGTACATGAAAAATTATTTTATTTCAATCATTACATCAAAAAAGTATTGTATAAAACATATTAGCAAACATCAAATAAAAATTAAATTCATAATGTAAACAGGAAGTATATTATATTTAAAAAGTATCAAATTAGCGCCAACTCGAAAACGAACTGCTCCTGTAAAAAAATAATAATATATTTCAAATAAAAAATAACATAAAATTTCACCACACTCATAAACGTTCAATAATAACTATTACACATCCTATAACAATTCTGTACCTAATATTCCTAACTTTATTCTTTTTGTATACCCACTACATTGAAATTTGAAAAAATAAAAACAGGTGATGACTATATATTAGAAAAAAGGGCAGAGTTAAGCAACAATCTTAATAATTTCTTTTAAATAAATAATAAAAAGTTAAAAAAAATCAAGCATAATAATAACACAATTTTCTTATTTTAGTTATATATCATATTGAAGCCACAAGATATCTTTCACTAACATTTATGTTTTGATGTAGATGTAAAATTTACGTTCATGTTTATTCTACTTTACAAAAAAAAATAATTACTCATAAAATTGCTGCGGTTGTTCTGGTGGCGCAGGTGCTTGATTTTGTGCAAGATTGCCAAATCCTACGGTATTTTGATTGGCTAAATTCGCAAAAGTAATATTTTCTTGCATTGCTGACGAACCAAATGCAGTGCCTAAAACAAAATATAAAATAATGTATTATCATTAATGTGTTATATTGTAAACTCTATTTTCGTATTTATATATTTTATTCATGCACATACAATGATACAATCTCTTATATCCAAATATAACTGTCAAACTCTCACTATATAACTTCACAACTCAACCTCCAACCGTCTAATCCCAAAAGTCCCTAGACCTAGTAATTATATTTCCCTACAATTATAATATAACAATTAACTTAATTTAATTTACCTTGCGGTGAAGAAGCTCCACCTCCTCCAAACAGGCTTTGTGCACTACCAAAAGTTGCTGATTGGCCAAAAGATGATTGAGCTGCGAATATGTTCTGTTGCCCAAAGCCCGGTTGCGATCCAAAAGTTGGTTTCGAACCAAAAGCTGGTTTTGCACCAAAAACACTACTATTAGGTGAAGATGGAGTACCGAAAATATTTCCCGATGTAGCTGGAGTAGATCCGAAGGCAGGCGGTGCACCAAAAGCTGCAGGTTGACCGAAAGCAGGTTGAGCTCCAAAAGATGGTTTAGCGCCAAAACTAAATTTATTATCACCACCGGCGCTAGTTACAGCTAACGAATCAAAGCCAAACGTTGAAGTTGCTTCTGTTTTAGCTGTAGTTAAACCAAAACCAGCCGCCGTTGTAATTTCAGTTGGTGGTTTATTTTCAGCCGGAGCACCAAATTCGGATGATGCTTTTGGACTAACAGTTGATGCAGCTGCACCAGCGACAGATGGTTGTAGGAAACTAAAACTAGTTGTCGAACTAGTAGCTGGCACTGAACCAAAAAGTGTAGTTGGAGTAGTTGGAGATGCGGCCACATTACCAAAAAGTGTAGTTGGAGTAGTTGGAGATGCGACCACATTACCAAACATCGAAGCTGTAGTTTTAGCTGTCTCTGTAGGTGAAGAAGCAACAGCGGCTGATGGTTGCACAAAACTGAAACTAGTTGCAGCAGTAGTTACTGGCGTAGAAGGAGTTGGTGTAGAAGTAATAGCAGCTACTGTAGCAGTAGGCGCTGCATCTTTTGGAGCAAATAAAGCTGATGTGGCTGGTATTGAAGTTGTTTTAGCGCCAAATATTGTTGTAGTTGCAAAAGTCTGAGTTGGTGTAGCACCGAATAATGTACTAGTTGTTGCTGATCCAAATATATTTGGAGTTGATGCAGTAGCTGGTAAACTTGTAGCAGTAGCAGCTGGTTGACCGAAAATATTTGTAGTTGATGTTGTTGGTGCGAATCCTCCAAAAGAGGATGTAACAGAAGTAGTAGGTGTAACTGAGTCAGGTGTGCTAAAAGTTGGAGCTGCTGTAGAAACAATTGTTGGAATTTGTGTAGCAGACACTTGTGCCTGTACTGGTGTAGTTGATGGAGTTGATATAGCAGGTTGAGTTAAAGAAAATGCTGGCTTTGTAACTAGTGGCGCAGCAGTTGTTGCAGCAACTGTAGTAATTGTTATAGGTGATTGTATAATAACTGAAGTTATTTTCGGTTTTGTGTCATATATTCTTTAGATCAGCCATTATGATTAATAATTAACATTTTTTTTGGAATTTAAAGACAATTTTAATAAAAATGTTAAAAGCTGCACCATCTTCTGTACATTTACAGGTATGAAATAATTTTAGTTGTAAAAGAATAAAAAAGCCAGGTTAGCTTTTGAATTTTACAGGACTTTAGTTGTACAACTTAAAACAATTGAATTTTCAATTGTTTTTAGTTGTACAACTATAAAGTATAAAAAATTTAAATCAATTGACTATTTAGTCAACTTAGTAGAGTAGAAACAAGAGATTTTCCTAAAAGAAGTATTAATTTACAATCAGCGCCAACACATCTAGCATTGAATTGTGATCAAACACTTTTAGCTGTTGTTAACAATACAAATGAATGTGCAACTGTCACGATATATAGTGTACCTTCATTTTTTTCTCAGGTATGTTATATAAATTACTATAATATACAGTATAATTGATTCACTAGGATATTTATAAGAATCTCATTTTGTTTTGGATTAAAAACATGAATGAATAGGTGAAATTGAATTATCATTCAATCAGCAATCAACACCAAAACCGAAAATAACTTTATCAAGCGGTGCCGAAATTAAAACTAGGTTCTAACGTTTCTCGACGTGCATTATTATCAGTTGCTACTTTAAATAAACTTGTGGTTGAAGTAGTACTTGGGGTAGTAGTAGTTGCCTTTTGTTGAGGTGCTGTAAACGAAAAAGACTGACCAGGTTTATTTTCCGATAAAGAAAGATTGCCAAATAGGTTTGAGTCGCCTCCAATCGTTGTTTTTACCGCATTCGGTTTTATTAGTGTAACTTCTGAACCGGAAGAACTAACTGTAGCACCAAAAGGTGAACTTTGAGTTTGATCAAATATAGAAGTTCCGGATGCAGCAGGAGTATTTGTTCCACCACCGAAAACATTATTTGTTCCAGTAGTTTGATCGGGAATTGGTTCAGGTGGTGTACAGATTGTTGCTACACCCTGACGAATATTTATAACACTAAATGAACACAACACACCATGATGAGAGATCAAGTGAATCATGGGCATTGGTGGTAATGTTTGATTTTTACCTATCAACAAAAGAAAATTACGATTAACAATAATTAAAATTTTCATAGTTTTATAATAAAAATCTAGACTTGTTCGATCTAATGTTCCATTTAATCTTCTGTGCAATAATTATAAGATGTATATGAAAAAATATTAAGACAAACTTATTACATTACAAAAAAAAATTTTGGAGTAATTTTATAAATTCTAGATAATTGTTAACAAAATTTTGTTGGTAATTTTTTACGCATTTTACATTTTCAATATCATTTACTTACGTATATTCTTTTAACCAAATATTCATTCAAAATAGTTCAACTATTTTAAATTGAAATACCAACTTTTTGACACAGTTGACAACACCGTTTAAAACACAGCAGATTAAATGTATTGTATTGCAAAAAAATATAGTAAAACATTAAAATAGGAAAAGATATTACAAGAGTAAGAAACGAATCAGCAAATTTGATTATTATTAATAAATTACCCCATGGCAACTGCAATGTAACGCCTGTATCAAATGCAAATCCAATTGGAAATGTTTCTTGATGACTCGCTGAAAGTGGTAATTCTGCTCTAGCTGCATCAATTTGATTCCATTGTTGCCACAACACCGGCTCCCCACTTTTACAGATACCTAACACCCCCACTTCCATACTATTTGCCGAAGCAACTAATAAAACACCCCTATAAGAAAATCATAAATTAAAATATAATCTTACTATGGCAAAAAGTTAGAAAAATAATTTTCCTTAAACTACAAACAATGGCTAGTAATACAAACTTGGTTTTTGAGTGTTTTAGTTCATTTGTTAATTACGTTGTCTTAAAACCAATATGTAAGATGTTTAGAAAAATTTAAGTTGTTTTTAACGTAAAAAATGAAAAATAATAGTATCTACTAGTAATGTAAATATAGAAAAATATATTAGCAGGTTTTCAACATTCAACATGTTAAAAACGAATTTTCCAAATCAGTTTTAATATTCATAAAATGTACTAAAGTAGCAGTTTGTTACATTTGGTTATTGTAAAGTAAAGTTTTTACCAAATAAAATATACATACCAAGTAGGTTGATGAATAATATAGTACTGTGGCGGTCTCAAAGTACCGTAACTATAGCAAATATCATCGTAGTTGATAAAATGGATAGCCGCACCTTTCGGTGCATTTACAATTAAAATACTCGGACGAACTTCCGGATTACTAGCGTCTTTATAAATAGCAACAAATTGATAATTTGTCAACCAAAATACGTTAACAACGGAAAATGGACCAGTTCCTTGTAAGGTGGGCGCTTGTATTGCTTTCACAGCTTTTAAATCGGGTTTATATTGGGTTAATGTACCATTTGTCGAACCAACAACAATTTGTTTGCCTTTTGGACTCCAACAAAAGCAACTAGAATCAAATTAATTTTACTTATTTATGTGAAAATGCAAATAGGATGTCTAGCAAATTCTATTTTTCTTATATTAAACCAGTTAAAAATAAATGAATGAGAAGGCCCATTTGTTGTTTTAGTGTTAACGTTAAATGTTTGGTTTGGTCAAACTTTTATGCTTCATATTTTCTCTTTTTCATACCATAAAATGGTCATCAGAACTCCAATACACATTAAACTAATGATATACGGATTAGATATGAAAATGATACAATGTAGATCAAATTTTGATATAAACTTCATTATTTGTTGAGGTAGTATGTTTAAACTGTTTAAACTATTTAAACTATTCAGAATATTCATAATATTTGACGCTCTTTTAATAAAAGTTTTCGAATATTAAAAAATTAATTGAGTTTCTTTTATTAATATTTTTAATAAATGTAATTCAATGACATAAATAGTCATAGCCAACTTCAATATGAAATATAAGATAATAATTTTATTAAAAATTAAAATAGTTTTTATTAACACTTAATAGGTAAAAATGGAATTTGCTTTTCAGAATTTTTGAAGAATCTTGAAAAAACATAATGTTGAAAAACACGTTAACGTGTTGCTAGTTTTTTTTTAGCGCTAGTCGAGACAAAACATATTAATGTATTGTCGACCGATTAAGTGTTAAAATAGAAATATAATATCGTATACCTTGCGGCAGCAGCTACAGGGAGTTCATTGATATCAACACTATTTTCTTGAACAGTATACACTCCTAAAGATCCATCGGATTTACATGCGGTATAAGGATTCCAACCTGTTTCCAATACTCTAACACCGGGAGTTGCAGAGACACGAATTTCTCGTACAGCAACAACATTCTAATAAAGAAAAATAATATTTAGAAAAAATATAGCACCATCGATTGAAGAAGAAATATATGTAAACGTTTTTTATTTTTATTTTAACATATATATATATATATATATATATATATATATATATATATATATACACAATCACGCCATGTACCTAAAAGTGTGTGACACAAATTCTTTTCACTATACCGAAACTAGTTTCTCCAAACATTTCTATCTAGACAAGTAAATTTTGCTTTATATCTACATTCATGATAATTCTCATGCATGGTCCTCTATTCCTAGCACTTGGAAACATTCACACACGCAAAACACTCTTAATCTACTTATTGGACATTCACCAATATATCATTTACATATATTCATTTAATCAAACGTTCAAGACTTTCGCTCAATGTCTCAAGATAACCGAACCATCTTAACTGACACCAACTATATCAACCTTTTCAACAGTATTATTTTCAATTTCACATATCGTACACTAATCTATTTCATATCCGATTCCTTCTAGTTATACTACATATCCCACATAAAAAATCTCATTTCCACAGCAGTCACTTTCTTTTTATTTTAAATATTGCAAAAAAGGTATAAAATCGTTATATCTTATAATTTTTAAGAAAAAGTTCTTTATTGATATTCAGTGATAAAGCGTGATAATTTAATTTAAAAAAGCATTATTCATTTTGAAACACTAAAATAAGTTTTCAAATTTACGAATCAAATGCCAAAAAGTTCATTCTTGTATATTATCCAAAACAAAATGAGATTCTTATAAATATCCTAGTGAATCAATTATACTGTATATTATAGTAATTTATATAACATACCTGAGAAAAAAATGAAGGTACACTATATATCGTGACAGTTGCACATTCATTTGTATTGTTAACAACAGCCAACAGTTTTTGATCACAATTCAGTGCTAGATGTGTTGGCGCTGATTGTAAATTGATACTTCTTTTGGGAAAATCTCTTGTTTCTTCTCTACTAAGTTGACTATTTTCAATTGTTTTAAGTTGTACAACTATAATGTATAGAAAATTTAAATCAATTGAACGTTATTACATTTGATTTACACAACAAACCTTCAAGCGTTTTATTAACTGTTCCGATAAAGACTAAACCATATCTACTGGCTGCAGCTACTGAATTAGTTTCATTTTTAAACTTAGTATCATCAATATTATCAAATATTTTCAGTTTTGAATGCAATTTGAACTGAAAGTCCTGTAAAATTCAAAAGCTAACCTGGCTTTTTTATTCTTTTACAACTAAAATTATTTCATACCTGTAAATCTACAGAAGATGATGCAGCTTTTAACATTTTTATAAAAAATTGTCTTTAAATTCCAAAAAAAAGTTAATTATTAATCGTAATGGCTGATATTAGAAATATATGTATTCACAAATACTGAAAAAACCAGATTTGCGCATGCGTGAACATCGAAACGCCCATTTTTGGTGTGTATAAACCAGTGAACCTCAAAATGTTTCATTAATAATTTTACCATTTTCGTCCGTTAAGACTTATATCATGTTAAGAAGTGTGATTGTTCCTTATGTTGTGTTATGTTAAGAAGTCCGGTAGGTTAGGGTAGGTTTGGTAGGTAGATTTCAAGTAGGAGTTTGTTTTTTAAAGACCGTTAAGACACATTTAAAATCACATTTTGTCTTGTCACACATTTTGAGAATCACTGGTTTCTCAACTAACGTGAATACAGCAACATCTGTGTCATATATTCTGGAGTTTTACCATCATAATTTCACAATAAATTTTTTTACTAGACAAATGCCAGTTCGTTCTAGATATGGCGGGTGAAACTTGTTTGAATTGGTTGCATTCAGCCGACATAAACACTTTCAAGGTTTTCCAAGTATAACTTCAAAACTAAATGATCTAATTTGATACGAGAAACAAATTAGATTACCTTGTGCCTTATCATAGATAATAAACATACTAATCAATGGTAAAAAACTTGACCGGCTGGGCAAAGCAAAATTTTTTTGCAAAAATCTATAAGCTTTGCCACTATGCTTATATCATCAGTTGAAAACCTCCGTCCTTTTGGCGCATGTTTCTGGTTTTTCAACTGGCTTAAAAAGAATTTATACGACGTTTTGTTTAATGTATTGATCCACGTAGCAGGAAATGCGTCGTTTTTACAAAATTCTTCCGCAGCAACAAGTCTCTGGCGTACCGTTGTGCATTTTTTTTCTAAGACACGGTTCTGTCTCTTCAACAAAGATGCAACACGATACAAATGCCTTTTTCGTGGGGTCAATTCCACTTCCTTCCTGGCATGCACCGATTGGAGGAGCATGGAATTTCGGCGTCGTTTAGCACCTAAACAAGGAAACAAAATATATTAGTAAAAATATTAATTTTTATGTGCACATAAAAAATCCTGTACATATGATATTTAATAATAATGATAAATATAATTAAATATTATTATATATAATTAAATATTATTAAAATTTAACCTTAGTAAACATATTCAACATATTTTATATTTGAGCTAAGTGTCTGAACTAGGGCTGGGCGATATTGAAATTTCAATATCGATATTTTATATTCAAAAAATATCGATAATATCGATATATCAAAAAATCGATATATCGATATATCAATTTATCGATATATCGATAAATCGATATATCGATATTATCGATAAATTGATATATCGATATATCGATATTTCGATATATCGATATTTCGATATATCAATAATTTTTATTTTTAATATCAATTATCTATATATCGATAAATTATCGATATATCGAGATTTTTTCCCAACTCTAATGCTACTAGATAATATAATTTAATTTTTAAAATAGAAACACTAACAGAAAAATTTTAAATTTATAATATGCTAATAATAGTATGGATATGAAATGAAATAATCGCCAAACATTTTGTTATTTATTTTTAAATAAAGTGAATGAATGAAAATTTTATTTGAAAATAAAAATGATTATCAACATTTTGGAATATTTAATTTAAAAAATAAATAAAACGTTTCATAATTACTTTGACATATCATACTTATATTTGTGAACTAATTATAACAAAAATTTATAGATAGATAATTTTAATTTTATCTGATTTTAAAATACACTTTATTATCAAGCGCAAATAAAAATGATTAATCTTGTATTAAATGTCGTTATTGTAAACCGTTATATATTTCAATTATAAAACCAATCATTTTTATTATGTCTCATCCATATGCGAGATCAAATATTTGTAGCTTACAAAGAGGATATCATCTATCTTAAATATCGAAATATCGAAATACCGATATATCAATATATCGATATTTTGATATATCGATATATCGATATTTTGATATATCGATATTTTGATATATCAATATTTCGATATATCGATATTTCGATATATCGATAATTTTTATTTTTAATATCAATTATCGATTTATCGATATATCGATAAATTATCGATATATCGAGATTTTTTCCCAGCTCTAGTCTGAACATAGCAATTAAAACTGTAAAAATTTTATTTTATAAATTCAGATTATGTCTTTGTTATTTTAAATAAGTTACAAAATTTGACATGTTTTATTGCACTGTTATTTTTATTTGAATCCTTCAATTTTGTGAATTTACAATTTTTTTAAATGTATTTGCTTATATATTATTAAATATTATTATAATTTAAATGCTTCGCTGACGACACGTACTATAAATGACAGCATATATAAGCAAATATATTTTTAAAAATTTTAAATTCTCAAAATTAAAGATTTAAATTAAAATAACAGTGCCATAAAACATGATGCCAAATTTTGTAATTTAGTTAAAATAACAAAGGCATAAGCTGAACTGAAGTAAAATTTCAATACTTGGAATTTGTAAAAGAAAATTTTAATTTTCCAGTAAGTATTTACACTGCTTTTTACTGTGCTTGTTAATCACAAACTTAGTAATTTTGTTTTTCCAAAAACTATATTTTTTTGTTCGTTTATTTTACAACTATCTCAGATTTTGAGATTTTCAGACACAGTAGGATGCAATATAATTACTTACTGGAAAGTAAGTAATTATATTGCCTCCTACTGTGCCTGAAAATCTCAAAACCTGAGAAACATAGCAAAAATATAGTATTTGAAAAAACAAAATTCCCTTAATATTTCATAAGCTACTTATATTGTAAATCTATGTAAGTTTCCGCACAATGAAAAACTTTGTAATTTGCCTTTCGAACAAATTACTTTAATTTCGTAAAAATAATCCATACATAATAAATAACAAGGCATCGATCTGCAAAGTGTTTAGATTTATTAGAAGCAAATTTAAAAAGTATAACTAATTAATGCCATAACCAATTTATATCACCGGCACCAAAATTAGAAATTAGAAAAAATAATCCATACATAATAAATAACAAGACATCGACCTGCAAAGTGTTTAGATTTATTAGAAGCAAATATAAAAAATATAACTAATTAATGCCATAACCAATTTATATCACCGGCACCAAAATTAGAAAAAAGCCACTTCAATAACATTAAAAAGCGCAAATACCATATATAAAAAATGGTTTTAATTACCTCTTATTTATGTATAACATTTTTTGTTTTTTTTTTCACGTACTAATGTACGAAAAGAAATAAATTTATATATATATATATATATATATTTTCTTTTTTAAATAATGATATTGAAAAACATACCAATTTGTTGTTGTGGAGTTGAAGCACGTTGTTTTTCGATGCCACTGCCAGAACAAATCGGTTCATCTTCCTGTACTGTAGTACAAACTTCCGGCAAATCAGTCGGACCATGGGAAATTCCAGCAGAACAATCTGAAAATTAAAAATATATTAAAATTATTTAATAAGTAATTTTAAAATATCCAATAGATAAAAAAATTATAAAATAAAATAAAAGTAACATTAATATTAATAATAAAAAAATAAATTAAAATATTTTAAAAATTCAAATATTACAAAAATTAATTGAAATCTAATAAATTACACTCGTATTTTCTACATATTTATTGAAAAAAATTATAAAATAGTGCTTTACTAACCATCCTCAGACATCTCCGATGTCAGATCATGACGATGTGATGGAAAATGGAAAGAATTTCCAAAATCAGCTTCACCATCAAATCCTAAAAAAATATACAAAATATTAGTAAAATATAATTATAAAGTTCAATAAATCGTATTTTTTTCTCTAAATTTACTAGTAAATACGTAATTTTAAGAAAATAATTACCTGGTACTAGTACGGATGGAACAGAATAAAGTTTCAAACGATTTGTACCGGTGTTTTTGCAATGGTCGCTAAAATGTCCACTACAAACGCGATAACTTTTTGAAACTGTTTTTGGATCCATATCCAAAAGTTTCGGATTTGCCACTCGCTGTAGCCAAACATTGTATACTTCTTCCTCCAAAATTGGAAAACAATGGAAAGAAGATATCTTCATATCACACCCAGGAACACAACAGCTACTAGGCATGATTGAAGAAAAAAAGGTAAAAGAAAATATAAAGACAGGTAAATTAGTTTTAAAAAGAACTGATTTCCTGTCAGATATCGAAGATAACTACACTGGAATAAAGAAAAGGCACAAATGTTAAGGGAATAATGATAAAGATAACTATACTCGAGTATATAAGGAAAAAAATAACCAACGTTAGGATATAAAAAAAAATGGAAAACACAGAGAAAAACTGAAGTAAACGATGTTGATACTTTGACGACAAAAGTAACAATAACAATAAAAATGGCTGCTTAATCTTGCTTTGGCAGGCACGAGCTGGCACGAGCACGAGGAAATCCGCATGTTTGACATGCGCAGTAGGGCGCGACAGTGGCGGTATAGCGGATCGAGTAAACATTACAAATGATAGGGAATTTAATAACATTATAATTATTAATTATATATTAATAATTATTCATCATAATTATTTTAAACTCTATGTTGCATGATTAAAATATTTTACTTTATTCCAGAGCAATAAGAATATCAAACATTATCAACAGTAGAAATATGGCGGCGAATCATAACGAAAAGAACAAGAATAAGGAAAATTCTGATATAAATAAAATCTGTAACGAATTATCTGCAACAGAATGTGAATTACTACAAGATGTACATTACTACGAAACTACTTGTAAAGTAATAATTGAAGAACTTTTATACATGAAATATCAATGCTCTTCTGCTTTATCAAAAATAAAAAAGTTTTCTTTAGAATCACATTCATTATCCTCATTATTAACTAAACAAAATTAAAGATAAATTATTATTACTATTGAAATATTATATTTGTTAATAGAAAATAAACTTTATTCATCGTTACTTTGTTAAGTAAATAGTTATTGTTGGTTACGAAACAACTAATAATGTTAATTTTAATTTTTTTGTTAATTTTCTAAATGATAGTATAAGTTTATTGTATATAAATTATTATTGATAGAGAAGGATAAAATGTTTTGTTAAATTTTGCAAATTCTAATAAATATAGCCTTATTTTGAAATAGTTGTTTTTATTCCATAGTATTATATTTATCAATAAAATATATTTTACTAATATTAGATTATAATACTAAACGAAATATCGCGAAATAATAAAATTGAAAACAGTTTTATAGTAATAATGACAAAATAAGTATTTATCTTGTTTACCGTACATATTAAATCTGCTCCAGATTTATTTACTACACAAATCTAGTTTTCAATTTAAATATAATTCACATAAGGGTGGCTACAAATTTTAGTTTAGATTACTGTAAATACAAATAAAATGGACGATGTGTAAAAATAATGTTTTATTTTTCGTATTCAATATACAATAATTTGGTAGTCATACACTAAAAAAACAATTTATTTAAAAATTAAATAAGAAATATTTTATAAAAATAACTTAAAACATAATTATAACAAACAGGTATTACTTTTGCACTAATTTTATTGATACTGATAAACAATTCGTGGTTGCTTTTCATACGCTGCTTGTTGTTGGGCTTGCGATGCAGGCACCTGAAATAATTTATTATTGATAAGATGCAACCAGCATTACGTTAATGTATCGCAAGTACTTACCTCAACATATTGTGGTTGTCGTTGATATTGTGGTTGTCGCTCATATTGTGGTTGTCGTTGTTCATATTGTGGTTGTCTCTGAACCGTTTGCTGTGATTCTACATTCTGGTGTTGTGGTTGTGGCTGAGGTACTTTTACTACAATATCCGTTGGTTGTCTTGTTACCTAGTAAATTATACAGTGATTTTTTTTAGTACTAATTTTTTAATTATAGAACTTAGGAGTGTACTTTACATCTAAACTATACGTTTAATTACCATTTTAATCAATTAGTAGTAAAAGCATATAAAAATTTAGGCTTTCTGTTAAGAAACTGTAAAAAATTTAATAATATCAAAACTTTATCTTTACTTTATAACGCATATTTTACTGTGAACTAATAGAAAAAGTCCAAAAACGCTTTGTTTGAATGTTTATTTAATTTAATTTAATGTTTTTAATAGATAAAAATATTTGACCTATGAAAAAAACATATGATCTACCGAATAGTACCTATGAAAATAATAGTTTACCTATGTATTAAATAACTAATCTATGGTTTTAATTTTTTGACCTATAGAATTAATTATTGATCTATAGAAATATTTATCGACCTATGAAAATAATTATCGACCTATGGAAATAATCAAATACTTATTGATATAATTATCGATCTATAAAATTTAATCTATAAATTTTACGTAATTGGCTATTTAGGGTAGGTTAGGTTAGTAGGTTGGTTTAGGTTTTTTTTTTTACTATAGATCATTTTTTAATTATTAATAGGTAAATGATTGATTTTTCTATAAGTAAAAATATAATATTTTATAGGTAATATTTGAATTATTAATTGATCATAAAATTAGCAACCTATTTATATTGTTAGAAATAACAAAAAATTATATATTTGTACCTCAACTCTTATTCTAAATAAACTTCTATGTACCAAATGTGAAACTTCGTAGTCGAAATATTTTATTTTATGTTGATTGTAATTCACATATTAATTATATGTTAGATCTTTGTAATAAATTTTACTACAAATATAATAAATTTGATATTTACTTTAGTATGTTAAATAAATTAATAATATATTGTAATTATAAATTCTTACAATGATATTTTGGTCTTTCTAATATTTATTATCTATACTATTGTTATGAATCTATGATATAAACATTTCTTATTTATTTTATTCAAATATTTAATTTAGCACAAACTGTTATATATCAGTTTAAATAAACATTATTGTTATTATAATTTTGGAGATTTATACCTCAGCTTTAAATCCTTCTTTTGGATCGGCGGTATATGTAACAGTTCTCAGGAATCCATCCGAGTCGACAACTGAGTAACTCCCGGTGATTTTGTTGCCTTCACGTTGCTCTTTCCGGTTCTGATAGTTTGTGTATAAGTCGTCTTTTACATCGAAACCAAACTGATAAGATGGATTGCTCTAAAAAATATTAAAATCGAAATTAATTTTTTTAATATAACCTTATTCTATTTGTAACAATTAGTATTTGATTATATAATTTGATCAGTGGCAAGTTTTGTTAAATTAATTTGTATCTTAAGTTAAGAAAATATGTATTAATGAATATTGGGTATCGCTTATGCTGTCTGTATTCTAAAAACTATATAATATATGTCATGAAATTTTTTTATATAGGGGTATTTCCAAATACTCAGTAGTAAAATATTGGCAATAAGATGCCACTTATTTTAAATAAAATACTCCGTTTTTTTATTTCATTATTGAATATAAGAGTAAATTACTTTAAACTAGTTTAGTTCAATTGTTTTCGACGTATTTCAACTTTTTTGATTTTTTTATTTAAAATTGGCAACATCTTGTAAGGTCCGTATCTTCAGAATGCAATAAAATATTTATAATTTGTATAAGCGGGGTCTTGTTAAGGAAACATTGAGCTACTTTATTATTAAAAAATAAATTAAAATTACATATTTTTCTATTGTACTAAAAAAATCTATCAACTTTCAACATAGGACCATGTTACATAAACTAATTAGCTATTTTTTAACGTAAAATTTATTAAAGTAGTAAATAATGAGGATTTCTATTTCGAAAAAAAAAGAAATTTTAATGTTTTTTGAACTTTAAGTATATAGCAACATTCTAGGCACATTTATAAATAGTTTAATTTTTTTTTATGAAAAAGTAGCCCAAAGCTTTCTTTATAAGAATCCGCTTGCAAATTGTAAATATTTGATTACATTTGATACAAACTTTGAAAGATGTTGCCATGTTGCCAATTTCAAAATAAAAATCAATAGAGTTGAAATACGTCAAAAACAGCTAAACTAAAGTAAAATATTATTAATGTATCATATGTAAAATTTACTCTTAAATTCAATAATAAAATAAAAATGGAGTATTCTATTTAAAATGGAAAAGTTAGCATATAGAAATACACCTATGTACCAAAATTTCGTGACATAATATTATATAGTTTTTAGAATTTAGATAGCAAAAGTTAAAATTCGTTAAAATAATATGTTCGTAATCCAAAATGTTCGTTAACCGATTATCCTCATAATAATGTCAGATTTTCTAATATTTTTATTTTAATTTATTTTTTAATAAGGGGTTTAACAAAGTTTGTTAGCCGAACATATGTTTGTTGTTCGAACACAAAAATCTTTCGTGATTGTGTTTGTTGTCCGAATTGTTCGCAGTTCGAACTGTTCGTTAACCGATCACCATTTTATATGTATAAAACATGTCATGTTAACACAGACGGTTCTTTCACCATGGAAAACCACCTTGAATACATTTTTTTAAATTCATGCTACACATAAAATATTCTACTGCGATACGAATCTTTAAATCGTGTACGAAAAATCCCATCATTGTAATGAAAATATCATCTATAGTTATTGTTAAATAAGAATAGAAAATACTAGTATTTTTTTTATACGATTTTGATCACTTTATCTATGTGTTTGAATGGTGTACACCTTTCTCCTGACATTAGAAATGTTGATTAAACCCGTTTGCTTTTAAATTTATTATTCCACAACGAAACAATAATTTACCAATTTGAAATTTATGATTTTTTTTTCTTCATGAACAAATAAGCATCTATAGTAAATATAATTTTAGTATAGTTTAAATTTTAAACGAGTCCAATGTTGACACAATAAATTATAAAATAAATAAAACTAAATTGCGTGTTAAAAGAAAGTAATACATTTAGAAGATCAATTAAACTATTATTCCTATTTAATAAATGTTACGGTAAGATGGATTTATTTCCGGATTCTGTAACACTTATGTAGTTAATGTAAACAACCAGAAAATCGCGTATATAATATGCATAAAATTGATTTTTATTTATTTATTTTTATATTCTAATTCGACTTTCACTATTTAGAATATGTATTATTTTTGTGTGTGTTTATTTTGCATGAAAATATCGAAGGTCAATAACATATGATTTTGTTTTTTTTTTTATATGAAATTGATTGATAAATTAATGTTTTTTTCCATGCTTTAACTTTCTATAAACGTCTATTAAAAGAGGAATTACGTTTAATTTTATATTTATTTGAAACTAACTAAAAGATTTTGCGTCATTTGTCAGATACTCTAAGCTTAATTCTTATACAACAGCATTTTAATAATATTCATATAATTTGTTTGGTTTCCAATTAAATTTTATTTTTACTCAATATTTGAAAAGACTAAAAGTTATGCATATTTTTAATTTCTTGTACATGCATTTATTCCTATCATGAACCGAACTGAATGAAAAAAATAAATTATACACATAAGTTTTAAATTTATTTGAATTTTAAAAACAATAATTTTTTTAATTCTTTTATTAATTAATTAAACACACATACGTATTTCTCCTATTAAATCTAAATGTACTATATGCTACTGTACTTGACAAAATCAATGGAACTAAAATTGGTCTTTGACTGACATATTTAGAAAAATCAAAATATATTTGTTTCTTTTGTTATAATATTAACATATTATAGAACTAGCAAACTAATAATTTTAAAGCTAAATATTATTTTTCATGGTTTTTTATTCAAAATATTTTAGTTTTAAATGAATACTGCTTAGTATTTTAAAATAAATAAACATAATTGTTTAATACAAAATGAATTAATGTTTAGAATAAAATTTTTAACAATTTTAAGTCAGGAATAACAGTTTGATTTTTCAGTCAGACTACCAAGTAAAAAATTAATAATTGTAAAAAGTCTTCATAAAAGTAAAGTAAAGTATTTGAAAGTAAAATAAAATAAAACTGAAATAATTAAATAGAAAACTTTAGATCTGATGAAATTTAACAATGATTCGTTATCTGAGTACTTGTATTACATTGATTTAATTATGCAGTAATTATAACCAAACTGTAATTGCAATCGGATTCAATTTAAATCTATTCAATTAATTACACAACAAACCGACAAATTTACCTAAAAATTCTTCATGTTTAATCAACTTTAAAATTTAGCCAACAGCCTCTAGTTATTTAGACTACTGCATATATTAACATATTGTTGCAAAACAGCCACATTTACTGTGATACCGTACACTACACTGCATCTTAAGATAAAAAAAAATGTAACATTAGACAATCGCGGACACTGGCAATTATTCCTGCAATAACTCTTTAACAGTTTCACTGACTAGATCTTAAGTTTATACATATATGTACTTACAGTGATTCTAACTGTTCGTACTTTTAGAAAGCTACTTGTCGGATATTTTATTATTTACCGAAACGGGTGATTATTTAAATTAAATGTTTCAGCTGTCACAGTGTGTCTGGTTACTTTTACATTGCCCGAGAACTAAGATAATTTAGATTTGTTTGGTTTTTGCTGGTTTAAATAGTATATTTATAAAGCAAGTGAAATATTGTAAATTTATTGCGCCATTGGTAATAATAGATAATTTAAAAGATAATTGAAATTATTGCAAGATATTTTTTTGTATTACTTTATTATTAAGTTATAGTAAATATAGTTTTTATCGATATGAGATTAATGAGTCTATTCGGTTTATATCTATAAGATATAACGGCTGAATAAATAGATTGTACTACGGGAATGCTATATGGGAGGTATTTCCATCATTTTCATATCATTTTGACTTTTTTCACAAGACGAAATTCATTTTTCATTGAACGATTTTGGGTTAGTGTTTTCAACGAACAGTTGCTTAATATATAGAAAATTTAAATAGATTTAACTAGATAGAATAGGACCTAGGTTTATATGACATTTTTCGCTCGAAATTACCTCTCTAACAAACTGTTTAACTTTGGTATACTCGTTATAAATCACCCTAAATATATATATATTAGGGTGTCCTTAAAAAAAATTTCCAGTAAGGCTAAAATCGATAATTTTACATCGAAAAAACATAATAATTTTTACATGTTTTTACGAAAGTAACAGGTTCTTCTACACAACTGAAATTTTTGGAAAACGCGTGTAAATACATACACAATAATATGTATTTACATGTGTTTTTTGAAAATGTCAGTTGTGTAGAGAAACCTGTTATTTTCTTAAAAATATGTAAAAAATATTATTTCTGATGTAAAATTATCGGTTTTTGGCCTCACTGGAAAACTTTTTTTAAGGACACCCTAATATATATATCATTTTTATAATCTTTATACAAATTTTAAAGGTGTTTTAAAATTAAATTAAAGCTAGCATAAGATGATTAAGTTTTGTTTGAAAATAAAATTTGTATTGCAGAAATATGCATTTTTCACTGCAAATTTCCATCAATAGAAAAAAATAACATCAATCACTGAGTTAAATAAAATTTGGCTTCCATTAATTAGAAATCTATTAATTTTATGATCTAGTTACTTGTATTTTGTTACCTAGTAACTTGTTTCTATGTTCTGTTTATTTACTGTCATTGTCATTTGTATCATTTTTTCCTGTTGAAGACGGACGTAGAGTTTTTGTCGAAACGTTGATTATAAATAAATTTTAATATAGAATTTTAACCTAAAGCAGTTTTATTTTAAAATATTTTTAATAACAAAAAATTAGGTATTTTATTTAAAATAAATTTTTTCGTACATTTGTATCCTAACTGTATATTTCAGTAAAGTCTGTTATAATTTATAAATTATAGAACAGCGTAATTAAAAATTTGTTGAAAGTTTTATTATTTTTCTTTCATTTGCAATTTAAATGAAACAAAATTTATATTCAGTATTCTGTCAGTTAAAATATGTTTATATAAACAATACTTA
The DNA here is from genome assembly GCA_963966155.1 of Clivina fossor. Taxonomy (NCBI): domain Eukaryota; kingdom Metazoa; phylum Arthropoda; class Insecta; order Coleoptera; family Carabidae; genus Clivina; species Clivina fossor. Next base: position 8,977,736 of record OZ014569.1, on the reverse strand, counting down.
CCAGCGACATATGGCAATTTGAAAAGAAACTTTTCGAAATTGATAATGAAAAACATGAATAAGATGCGGGAATATAAATGATAGAAAAAAAAAAATATATGATAAAAAGTCATTGAAAATTTCTATAAATTTCTCTTATAATTTAGAAAAATTTATTTTATTATTTACCTTTCTTATGAATCGTAAATATTATGTTAATTAATCAGTTATTAAAGTTATTTGAACTAGTTTGCCTTGTATTTCCTTAATAAATATTTGACTGTCACTTGTTATTATATGTCTATAGGGTGTTCGTTTATAAAGCAAAGGTCAGTAATTTCGAAAAATTTATTATGACTACATTATTTATTTGATTTTATTCAAATTTGTACAAGAGATTCTCTTAGTGTTCATATAAATTATATAATTTCAGTGAAAGACAGTGTTGCCAAATTCTCGAGAAAAAAATAACTAAATTTTTTTAAAATTTATTATAGCTACACTATTTATCCGATTGTAATCAAATTTTTATAAAAGATTCACCTAGTACCAATATAAATTATATAATTTTAGTAAAATACAGTGTTGATAACTTTCCGAGAAAAAAATTACTAAAATTTTGAAAAATCAATTATGGCTACATTATTTATCAAATTTTTACAAAGTATTTCTTTAGTACTCACAAAAATTATATAATTTTATTGTTATGCAGAATTGCTAGTTGATGATGTCAAAGTGCTTTAGTTTATGTATGAGTTTGCCCATATGTTTCTAAGAATAATTATTTAAAATTATAACTGCAAAAAATATCATTTAAAATAAGAAACTGGCCTGATTTAGTTTGTCATTTGTTTTTTTATAATGAAATATTGTATTTGTATTTTTTCCGGTAGCATTCAAATAATTAGTTTCACAGGTAAAAAGTATGTTGTAATTTCCTTTACTTATAGGCAAGGATAAAATATTTTATAATTATATACAAGTAATATTATTCATTAAAATGTCATATACATATATATATATATATATATACATAAATAATTAAATTGGTTTATTTACATTTTTACTCAACAAATGTAATTTTCTACTGATAGATGAATAATGATAGAATGATTAAATGCCAAGATAGGATAGATGAAATGCAAAAGAATTTTGAGGTAAAATAAATTTGAGCCATTTCGGGATAGTATATTTTTACAAACAGTATCGAGAAAAAGTTTTGGATTAAAGTTGGAGAAATTTATTTATAAGAAATACCACCTCTTAGAATCTAGAAAAGAAAAATAAAATATATATAAAATAGTAGAAATTTTACACCAGAGGCTATGTTAGTATTTTTTAAATAAATTTAAATTAAACTTCTTTAGGTTAAAGTTCTGTATTAATATTTATTTAAAATCGACGTTTCGACGAAACTCAACATCCGTTTTTATCAGGATAAATGATATAAATGACATTTTTAATTTTTATAAATTCTTTTGGTGTAAATGTTTAACAATTTTTATTTTTTGCATTAAACACCATTAATTTTATATTTATTTATCTAATTAAACATTAGACAATTTTTAAATTAAAGAAAAATGCATTGGCCCTGCCGGGGTTTGAACCCGGGACCTTTAGGTTTCGCGCCTAATGCTCTACCAACTGAGCTACATGGCCACTACGACATGTCAATGCATTTTGTTTATTTGACTGGTCATGATAAACTCATGAATTTTATCCAGGCAAATACGATGTTGAAATATTTTACATCTAGCAATGATATTTTTAATTTTTATAAATTCTTTTGGTGTAAATGTTTAACAATTTTTATTTTTTGCATTAAACACCATTAATTTTATATTTATTTATCTAATTAAACATTAGACAATTTTTAAATTAAAGAAAAATGCATTGGCCCTGCCGGGGTTTGAACCCGGGACCTTTAGGTTTCGCGCCTAATGCTCTACCAACTGAGCTACATGGCCACTACGACATGTCAATGCATTTTGTTTATTTGACTGGTCATGATAAACTCATGAATTTTATCCAGGCAAATACGATGTTGAAATATTTTACATCTAGCAATGATATTTTTAATTTTTATAAATTCTTTTGGTGTAAATGTTTAACAATTTTTATTTTTTGCATTAAACACCATTAATTTTATATTTATTTATCTAATTAAACATTAGACAATTTTTAAATTAAAGAAAAATGCATTGGCCCTGCCGGGGTTTGAACCCGGGACCTTTAGGTTTCGCGCCTAATGCTCTACCAACTGAGCTACATGGCCACTACGACATGTCAATGCATTTTGTTTATTTGACTGGTCATGATAAACTCATGAATTTTATCCAGGCAAATACGATGTTGAAATATTTTACATCTAGCAATGATATTTTTAATTTTTATAAATTCTTTTGGTGTAAATGTTTAACAATTTTTATTTTTTGCATTAAACACCATTAATTTTATATTTATTTATCTAATTAAACATTAGACAATTTTTAAATTAAAGAAAAATGCATTGGCCCTGCCGGGGTTTGAACCCGGGACCTTTAGGTTTCGCGCCTAATGCTCTACCAACTGAGCTACATGGCCACTACGACATGTCAATGCATTTTGTTTATTTGACTGGTCATGATAAACTCATGAATTTTATCCAGGCAAATACGATGTTGAAATATTTTACATCTAGCAATGATATTTTTAATTTTTATAAATTCTTTTGGTGTAAATGTTTAACAATTTTTATTTTTTGCATTAAACACCATTAATTTTATATTTATTTATCTAATTAAACATTAGACAATTTTTAAATTAAAGAAAAATGCATTGGCCCTGCCGGGGTTTGAACCCGGGACCTTTAGGTTTCGCGCCTAATGCTCTACCAACTGAGCTACATGGCCACTACGACATGTCAATGCATTTTGTTTATTTGACTGGTCATGATAAACTCATGAATTTTATCCAGGCAAATACGATGTTGAAATATTTTACATCTAGCAATGATATTTTTAATTTTTATAAATTCTTTTGGTGTAAATGTTTAACAATTTTTATTTTTTGCATTAAACACCATTAATTTTATATTTATTTATCTAATTAAACATTAGACAATTTTTAAATTAAAGAAAAATGCATTGGCCCTGCCGGGGTTTGAACCCGGGACCTTTAGGTTTCGCGCCTAATGCTCTACCAACTGAGCTACATGGCCACTACGACATGTCAATGCATTTTGTTTATTTGACTGGTCATGATAAACTCATGAATTTTATCCAGGCAAATACGATGTTGAAATATTTTACATCTAGCAATGATATTTTTAATTTTTATAAATTCTTTTGGTGTAAATGTTTAACAATTTTTATTTTTTGCATTAAACACCATTAATTTTATATTTATTTATCTAATTAAACATTAGACAATTTTTAAATTAAAGAAAAATGCATTGGCCCTGCCGGGGTTTGAACCCGGGACCTTTAGGTTTCGCGCCTAATGCTCTACCAACTGAGCTACATGGCCACTACGACATGTCAATGCATTTTGTTTATTTGACTGGTCATGATAAACTCATGAATTTTATCCAGGCAAATACGATGTTGAAATATTTTACATCTAGCAATGATATTTTTAATTTTTATAAATTCTTTTGGTGTAAATGTTTAACAATTTTTATTTTTTGCATTAAACACCATTAATTTTATATTTATTTATCTAATTAAACATTAGACAATTTTTAAATTAAAGAAAAATGCATTGGCCCTGCCGGGGTTTGAACCCGGGACCTTTAGGTTTCGCGCCTAATGCTCTACCAACTGAGCTACATGGCCACTACGACATGTCAATGCATTTTGTTTATTTGACTGGTCATGATAAACTCATGAATTTTATCCAGGCAAATACGATGTTGAAATATTTTACATCTAGCAATGATATTTTTAATTTTTATAAATTCTTTTGGTGTAAATGTTTAACAATTTTTATTTTTTGCATTAAACACCATTAATTTTATATTTATTTATCTAATTAAACATTAGACAATTTTTAAATTAAAGAAAAATGCATTGGCCCTGCCGGGGTTTGAACCCGGGACCTTTAGGTTTCGCGCCTAATGCTCTACCAACTGAGCTACATGGCCACTACGACATGTCAATGCATTTTGTTTATTTGACTGGTCATGATAAACTCATGAATTTTATCCAGGCAAATACGATGTTGAAATATTTTACATCTAGCAATGATATTTTTAATTTTTATAAATTCTTTTGGTGTAAATGTTTAACAATTTTTATTTTTTGCATTAAACACCATTAATTTTATATTTATTTATCTAATTAAACATTAGACAATTTTTAAAATTAAAGAAAAATGCATTGGCCCTGCCGGGGTTTGAACCCGGGACCTTTAGGTTTCGCGCCTAATGCTCTACCAACTGAGCTACATGGCCACTACGACATGTCAATGCATTTTGTTTATTTGACTGGTCATGATAAACTCATGAATTTTAAATAAATAAAAAATAAATAAATAAATAATAATAAATAATTTTTAGTAAATAACAGAACATAGAAATAAGTTACTAGGTAACAAATAAGTAACTAGATCACAAAATTTTATAAATTTCTAATTGAATGAAGCCAAATTTGATTTAAATCAGTTACTAGTCACACTGATTGATGTTATCTATTTCTTTATAAACAAAATGCATTGACATGTCGTAGTGGCCATGTAGCTCAGTTGGTAGAGCATTAGGCGCGAAACCTAAAGGTCCCGGGTTCAAACCCCGGCAGGGCCAATGCATTTTTCTTTAATTTAAAAATTGTCTAATGTTTAATTAGATAAATAAATATAAAATTAATGGTGTTTAATGCAAAAAATAAAAATTGTTAAACATTTACACCAAAAGAATTTATAAAAATTAAAAATATCATTGCTAGATGTAAAATATTTCAACATCGTATTTGCCTGGATAAAATTCATGAGTTTATCATGACCAGTCAAATAAACAAAATGCATTGACATGTCGTAGTGGCCATGTAGCTCAGTTGGTAGAGCATTAGGCGCGAAACCTAAAGGTCCCGGGTTCAAACCCCGGCAGGGCCAATGCATTTTTCTTTAATTTAAAAATTGTCTAATGTTTAATTAGATAAATAAATATAAAATTAATGGTGTTTAATGCAAAAAATAAAAATTGTTAAACATTTACACCAAAAGAATTTATAAAAATTAAAAATATCATTGCTAGATGTAAAATATTTCAACATCGTATTTGCCTGGATAAAATTCATGAGTTTATCATGACCAGTCAAATAAACAAAATGCATTGACATGTCGTAGTGGCCATGTAGCTCAGTTGGTAGAGCATTAGGCGCGAAACCTAAAGGTCCCGGGTTCAAACCCCGGCAGGGCCAATGCATTTTTCTTTAATTTAAAAATTGTCTAATGTTTAATTAGATAAATAAATATAAAATTAATGGTGTTTAATGCAAAAAATAAAAATTGTTAGATATAAATGACATTTACAGTAAATAACAGAACATAGAAATAAGTTACTAGGTAACAAATAAGTAACTAGATCACAAAATTTTATAAATTTCTAATTGAATGAAGCCAAATTTGATTTAAATCAGTTACTAGTCACACTGATTGATGTTATCTATTTCTTTATAAATTGCTAAGAAAAAGGCACTGAGTTAAATAAAATTTGGGTTCCATTGATTAAAAAAAATCTATAAATTTTATGATCTAGTAACTTATTTTGTTACCTAGTAACTTGTTTCTATGTTCTCTTATTAGAATTTTTTATCCTGATGAAAACGAGCGTTAAGTTTCGACGAAACATCGATTTTAAATCAATATTACTTAATCTAAAGCAGTTTTATTTTAATATAATAAGTTCTAAAAGATTTTTTACTATAGTAAAAATAAGAAAATAAATATTTGTTATTTAATTATATTACTTCAAAATATGTAAATTTTGACACAAAATTGTGTTATTTTTAACACGAAAGAGTGTTATTTTAACACTGAACTGTGTAGATTTTTTAACACTGTACTGTGCAGAATTTTTAACACCGACTTGTGTAGAATTTTTAACACTGACCTGTGTAGAAATTTCAACACTGTTTTGTGTAGAATTTTTGACACTGTTCTGTGTAAAGTAACACTAAATTCTGTGTTATTTTTTTGACACAGGCTACGTGTAACACAGTAACAGCAAAATTTTTAACACCGCGCTGTGTAGCCTAAATGGGACACCATTTTTTACCGTGTATGTTAAGTGAAGATAAATATTTATAAGAAACTTACATTATAATCTTCTTGAAGTTCAGCTTCATCAGCGGCTTGTTGTTGTTGTTGGGGTTGGGGTTGTAAAACCCGTTGGTATTGCGGTTGCGATTGCGAGGGCGCACGTGGTGCGGTAGCCAATCGTAACGCGTTTCGTTGCACCTGCGCCTGCGCTTGCACGGCATTATTCTGAAGTTGCAGTGATTGAATTTGTTGCACATATTCTGGACCGGCTATATGATGGGCTGCTTTCTGAATCTACATATATATATACATAATGAGAAATATCATTTGAAATTAGTGGTATAATTCTGTAAAGAAAAAATTTGTAAATGTCATTTGTATTATTTTTTCTGAAAAAGATTTACGTTGAGTTTGCCGAAACGTCGATTATTTTTAATATTAATACAGAACTACAACCTAAGGCCGTTTTATTTTAGAATTACACGTTTTGTTTCTTGATCGATCGTTTGAGTCACCGCTTTTTTTTTTTTTAATTTACAAAAATATTATAATAAAACAAAAAATTGTTGTTTTTTTATAATATTTAATTTATTAATATATGTTGCTTGTTAATTTTTGAAATATTGTAATTTTTAAAGTAAAATATTTTGTAATATTATTTACATTTTTCTATTTTATTTCCTGATGAAGACGCAAGTTCAATTCGTTGAAACGTTCGATTTATTAATAAATTATTACAAAACTAGAACCTAAAGCCGTATTATTCTAATATAATGAGTTCTGAAAGATTTTTTACTATATTAATATTTACAAAAAATGTCAGTATTTTAAATACATAACAACTTCCTAACATAGTAAAAAATATTTCAGAAATCATTATATTAAAATAAAACGGCTTCAGATTATAGTACTTTATTAATATTTATTAATAATCAACGTTTCGATGAACTTTACGTCCGTCTTCGTCAGAAAAAATAATACAAATGACATCTACAGTAAATAACAGAACATAGAAACAAATTACTAGGTAAACATCAATTATTAATAAATATTAATACAGAACTATAGTCAAAAGCCGTTTTATTTTAATAACTTCCTGTTTTGTTACAATATTGTTGTTATTTTTCAAATAAATATCTTGTAGGGTGAGATATATCTATAAGATCTATTTGACTTGCTAAAGCAAAAATGTAGTTTTGAAATAAAAAAAGAAGGCTATTTAGCTTTAACATATAAGCAGTTCTGTAAATTCTGTAAGTATTCGGAGATTTAGTGCAACACAGTAACTTTTTTAATAGAAAGTTTTACTTCAACTTAATAGGGGATGTAATAATACATGTATTTCTTTGTATTTAGTATAATACTATAAAATATAAATATATTGTTGTATATTTACTATATATATATATATATTATATATATAATTATAAGTATAACAATTTTTCTGCAGAGGGATTTTTGTTTGTTAAATATCTATCAGAATGATTGATTTTTAACTATATATGATATTGTATATGTATAATTTAAAATTAAGTATAATAAATAATTAAATAAAAATATTAGTATATTTTTGTAATGTAAAGTGTTGCAATAAATAAAAATGTTTAAATACTTTTCTGATTATTTATAATTTGTTTGTTTACTTGAGATGAACCGATGTAGGTAAACTGTGTTTTAAATTTGTGAGGCGCATGTAAGTAAGAAGTGTAGGGAGTAGCTGTTATTGCGCCCCACGTTTTTTGTTTTAAATATTACAAGTATTGGCATAGCTATTAAAAATTCAAAATCACAAAATTTCAGGACAATCTGTATTGGGTCAGGAATTTGTATTCGGTTATAAATCTGTATGGGGGCTAAAAGAAATTGTTTTACACTTTATAGTTCGTTTTAAAAACGTGGCATATTATTATTATTATTATTTTAATTTAAATAATTATTTTCTGCTTTTTAGTCTTGTGTGTTTGTGTGTTCTGAATTTTCTGTAGTTGTTTTCTGTAGTTTCTGTATTTTGAAAAAAAAATTGCTAAATACACAAATGTGGAATTCGTGAATATAGCATAAGATAAAAATTAATATTTCTAATTTTATTAATTAATTAGTTAGTTAATAAATATTGCATTGTCATCTAGTTCTGAGCTATATTTAAAATTTCAAGTTTTTTGCTCATCGGGAAATTAGTATAAAATCGATTGCAAAATTTGTACACAAAAACTCAAAAACAAGTTAATAAAAAATACTGACCTGTCTATCAACGTTCCCTAATATTGGTTGCGCCAAGGGTTGCCTCACCACGTATTGGGGTTGTGCGTAATCCGCTTGTTCGTTAACAGGGGCGGCCTGGCTCGATTGTCCACTAACATAATACGGTTGTCTGTACTGAATTTGGGGTTCAGCGGCGTACGCTTGCGTTTGCGGTGCGGCCACGTATTGGGGTGATGCGTAAACGGATTGCGTCACTGGATTACTTATCACCGTGCCCACGAGCAAAATTAATACGCACGCCAATGAATTCATCGTAATCACTATATCACTGTGTAGTTTTTTTTTTGTCAAATGAATTATTAATACAGATTTGTGCAGGTTGTATTGTGCAAATGTTGTAGTGAGCGTTTGTAGTACGTTATATGTAGGTACTCCCTCCCAATAGCTGTTTTTACTTTCATACGTGAAGTGAAAGAAATATGGTTGAAGTTGGGTGACTTGTTTTAAACGACTTTGACCAGATCTCGAGGGATTAAACACTTGACTCCCCACACATTTTATCTATGCACTTATCTACAGCTCTGGTCTATAATAATACTCAGAAAATAATAGATTATTTGTTACATTTAATTCGAAGGAGATTGCTAAATTTTTAATAATTTGTTTAGTTAATTAGATAATATGCATTAAAACACATACATACACGATCACGCCATATACCCAAAAGGGTATAATACGAAACTTTTTTCACTATCGAAATCAGTTTTTTTTATGATATTTCTCAAACAAGATCTTCTATTTTTAGTACTTGGAAACTTTCGCTCACGCAAGCCACTCTCAATCATACCACTTCAACTATAGTCATCGGACGTATAGTTTCAAAATCATTCATATAAATTTTTTTAACCAAAAGTTTATTAGACATTTACTCAAGATAACCAAATCACTTTATCTGACTAATATCAACTTCTGCAACAACAATTTTTTTAATTTCACGTATATTCTTTTAACTAAACGTTTATTAGACATTTATTCAAGATGACCAAACCATCTTGTCTGATTAACATCAACTTTTGCAACAACATTGTTTTTTCAATTTTACATAAATTTTTGTAACCAAACGTTTATTAGACATTCACTCAAGATGTACGAACCATCTTATCTGACTAATATCAACTTTGACAACAACAATTTTTTTCAATTTCACACTCATCATACACTAATCTATTTCGTACCCGATTCCTTTTAGTTAGACCACATACTTCACGTAAAAATCTCATTTCCACAGCACTCATTTACACAAATACACAAATTCATCTACAGAGCCGATATTTTTTTCGGTTCAGTTCCGGTTTGAAGCTCTGTACTATAAATAAAAACATATGTTACAATTTGAATTAAATAACATACTTAATGTAAAATTTAATATCTGTACTTTCTATTACATATTTTGCTCTAAAATACAAAAGAAGAAAAACATAAAAATTATAAAATTTAATTTCCAGTTATAAATAAAGTATAAATAACATTCTTCAATCAAATATGTAATTTATTTCAAGTTCAATGATTTTATAATTATTATAATTATTAAAAATATTTAATTACGGTAAACTAGCTAATTAATCTAATCTCGCATGCGTGTATGTATACTTGGAGAAATTTTTTCATGCAGTAAACACAAAAAAAAAACAAAATAAAACAAAACAGTATCAATACACGTATACAATTTACTTTCTATGTGGAAATGCTGGCACTAAAAATGGCAACCATTAATTTTTATTAGTAGTGCATTAGTAATCTATCTTTAATGCGTCCGATTACAAACATATTACTACTAAAATAGAAAAAAAAAAGTGGTGACCCAAACGTTCGACCAAGAAACGAAACTTGTTTTCAATTTAATGAATTGAGTAAAATTAAAATAATTCTAAAATAAAACGGCTTCAGGTTGTAGTTCTGTATTAATATTTATTAATAATCGATATTTTGATAAACTTAATGTATGTCTTCATCAGGAAAAAAGAATAATATATATATATATATATATACTTATAAATAAAATAAATATAATATTTTGGCTGAATCTGAAAAGCAACTGAGAAGAATGATTGATAATAGAATTAATGTTGTAAATAAATATATAAAGCTTGTGTTGAATGTTGATAAATGCAAAGTATTCGTTTGTCAACAAGACTGATTTGTATGAGAAGAATTATAAATGTGGATGAAGTTAAAGTTGCTTGTCATAGGGATGTTTAGAGGAAACTGATGTCGGGATAGTGGAAAGAGTTTGTGCTACACTCTTTTGGGTACATGGCCTGATTGTGTATGTATATATATATATGGAACTATCGCAATAAATCTTTTATTAAACATTTTTGAAAAAAATCCTCGAACACATCACTTTTTATCTTAAATGAGACATATTTTACTGTAATCGTCACTTAAAAATTGTCTTTTGTTTTTGAGTTATGAAGTAAGCCATAATTTTTTTAAAAGGAAATCTATATTTTTTATTATTGATTTTGGTAGTACTTTTTATTCCGTTTCCAACCACATAAAATTTTAAATAGGTTATATTTGAAAAAAATTGATAAAAATAATCTTAAAGTTTAAATATTAAAAACTAATTAAATTGGTAAAATGAATCTAGTTATTAGTGTATAAAACTAAAAACATTATAGCTACAACTGTCAGAATTATACAATTTATAAATGTCAAAATAAAATAAGTGTTATTATTTTGCTTTTTCTCTGTTTTTCGATCAATTATACAATTTTTATTAATAAAATAGTTTTTTAAATTTGGAAAAAGCACTTATTTTATTGTAAAATTTATAAATTGCATAATTCTCACAGTTGTAGCTAATGTTTTTTGTTTTATACACTAATAACTAGATTCATTTTGCCAATTTAATTAGTTTTTAATATTCAAACTTTAAGATTATTTTTCTCAATTTTTTTCAAATGTAACATATTTACAATTTTATATGGTTGGAAACGGAATAAAAAGTACTACCAAAATCAATAATAAAAAATATAGGTTTCCATTTAGAAAAATTATCGCTTACTTCATAACTCAAAAACAAAAGACAATATTTAAATGACGATTACAGTAAAATATGTCTCATTTAAGATAAAAATTGACATGTTCGAAGATTTTTTTCAAAAACGTTTAATAAAAGATTTATTGCGATAGTTCCAGATATTACACTCGCTCTGTATACAGGGTGTTTGCAATCAAGGTATTTTATTTTTAAGGGGTGATACTATAGGTCAAAACAAGGCGATTAACGCCAAAACACCTTAGTAAAAGTTTTCTAATAAACGAGATATTCATTTTTTTTTAAGTAAAATGGTAGCATATGGTATAATTTTTATTATCCAGCTCACAAAAAAAATTATTCTTCATAATAGTTTTGGATTTGCTTGAAACGAATAAAAATGTAAAAATATTCCAGGTTTTAAATACAGGGTGACTCGGATTTGCTGATTTGTGTTTCAACTTTTAGGTAAAATACCCTTATTTAAAAAATTTGAATAATTTTATTTGAATATTATGTTTAGAATTACAATTTAAGTTTACATACAAAAATTTGTGCCGATCGTCGATTGTTAACAGTATCTAATATCTCGTTTATTTGAAAACTTTTGCTAAGGTGTTTTAACAATCGACGATCGGCACAAATTTTTGTATGTAATCTTAAATTGTAATTCTAAACATAATATTCAAATAAAATTATTCAAATTTTTTAAATAAGGGTATTTTACCTAAAAGTTGAAACACAAATCAGCAAATCCGAGTCACCCTGTATTTAAAACCTGGAATATTTTTACATTTTTATTCGTTTCAAGCAAATCCAAAACTATTATGAAGAATAATTTTTTTTGTGAGCTGGATAATAAAAATTATACCATATGCTACCATTTTACTTAAAAAAAAATGAATATCTCGTTTATTAGAAAACTTTTACTAAGGTGTTTTGGCGTTAATCGCCTTGTTTTGACCTGTAGTATCACCCCTTAAAAATAAAATACCTTGATTGCAAACACCCTGTATATATGTATGTTGAGAGTTAGTTAGTTAGTTTTTTTTGGGAAAAATCTCAACAATAAAATATTAATATATTAATTTCACAGATACTCTTATGAACTTTTGTTTAATGTTATTATTATTATTATTATTATAAATGCTTAGTGCTTAATTTACTTTTGGGTATATGGCGTGATTGTGTATATATGTATGTATGTAAGGAGTTTTAAATATATAATACTGATATACAATATTGGAATTTTGCAATAAAATAAAAAAAATCTTATTAGATTTTAGCAAGATTTATTTGTAACAAAATAGATTTGAAACAATAATTGTAGTTATTTTACAAAAATGTTTATAATTTTTTTGTATAAAACTTTTAAAGAAATACAATGGTAGTAACAATATAAAACTATATTACTAACGAAATGAGTATTAGTCAGATTAGGAGAAGAAATAGAATGAAATAGAAAATAGAAAAATAGACAAGCTAAGATAACTAGCAAAGAAATAGCAGCATGCATAACCAAGATAGAAAAATAGTATTAAGATTAAGAGTTAGCGAGAGATAAAAGAAAACAAATTATAGATAGAAAGGACTAGAGTAATAACAATAAAGTAACAAGTAACAAAAGAATGAAAATAGAAATGAAATATTGAAAGTAACAATTCAAGAGTTAATCGATTAGTAAAGAGAGAGATGAGAATTGAGAAATGAAATTAAAAGAAAGTAATAGTTAAGATATCATCGAGACTGTTCAAAATATTAACGGCTTGATTTTGTTTTCAGTTCATTAACGACGTCCAGCATACTGGTGTCCAACATGATGTCGTACACCCCATTTGAAATTGGCATGCTTATCTGTTTTGACATAAGTGTGAACTGGCCCTGTGCTTCCATAATGATGATCTCTTTTTAATCTTGCATCTTCAGCTACAAAAAATAAACATAGTAAAAAATCTTTTAGAACAAAGTACAACTCGTAAGTTCCGTTGTACGTCATTGAAAATGCAATTAATTTAAATCATCATTGAGTACATTTATATGAGCTCGTAATAAATATCTTTATAAAATTATTTTTTAGTCTTTATAATTTTTAAAAGTTTTATAATGCATGTTAAATAAAATTAAAAGTGAATCATTAAATAATTACCAAATTAATATTTTAATATTTCAAAAAAAAATCAGAAATATCTATTTATTTGCAAACGTCAAACAAAATTGACAAGGAAAACATGTTGATAATTAATGTTCAAATAATTACAATATTATGTTTTTAAACTAATATTTACACTTACCGTCAATTCCTTGGACAGCACCATAAGTTTGACTTAAGATTGAGAATAACACGACGAAGAGGACAGATAACTAAAAATAAATAAATAATTTACTAATTTTTGTTGAAATCAATTTTATTTTAATATTAATTTTTATTTTGTGCCGTATTCACGAATTCCGAATATAATTTTTTTTTTTTAATACAGAAATTATAGAAAACAACTACAGAAAATACAGGACATATACACACAAGATTAAAAAACAAAAATTAATTATTTAAATAAAAATAATTAATATAACAGACTAAAAAGTATAAAATAATTTCTCTTAGCCCTATAGAGTTTTATAAACTCATATAGATTCTTGATCCTATAAAGATTGTCCTGAAAATTTGTGATTGTAAATTTTTAATAAATATGACAATACTTGTAAGATTTTAAACAACCCCCTCCCCATGTTTTTTGTTTTAAATCTTACAAGTATTGTCATAGCTATTAAAAATTCACAATCACAAATTTTCAGGACAATCTGTATGGAGTTATAAATCTGTATGGCGCTTGGAGAAATTATTTTATACTTTTTAGTCTGTTTTAAAAACGTGGTATATTAAAATATTGTTTTTTATTTAAATAATTATTTATTAATAACCGACGTTTTGACGTACTCTACGTACATTATCATCAGCAAAAGTTTATATAAATGACATATACAGTAAAGCAACAGAATATAGAAACAAGTTATCAGGTAACAAAATAAGTAATTAGATTATAATCTAGTTACTTATTTTGTTACCTAGTAACTTGTTTCTATGTTTTGTTTATTTATTGTAAATGTTATTTGTATTATTTTTCTTCATGATGACAAGTTACTAGGTAATAAAATGTTTTATTTATTTACTGTACATGTCATTTATATTATTTTTCCTGATGAAAACGTACGTTAAGTTCGTCAAAACATCTATTATTAATAAATATTAATACAGAACTAAAACTTAAAGCCGTTTTATTTTAATATAATGAATTTTGAGAATTTTTTTACTATTAAAATAAAACGGCTTTAGGTTATAGTTCTGTATTAATATTTATTAATAATAGACGTTTAGACATACTCAACTTACATTTTCATCAGGAATAATGATACACATATAATAACTAAACAAAACATAAAAACAAGTTACTAGGTATCAAACTGTTTTGTTTATTTACTGTAAACGTCATTTGAATAATTTTTCTTGATGATGATGTACGTAGAGTACGTCGAAACATCGATTATTAATAAAAATTAATACAGAACTAAATTATGAGGCCCCTTTATTTTAAATATATTATATTTACGTAAAAGTACACAATTTTGTTTCAGTTTTTTTTACAAAATATCAACTTACAAGCTTAGAAAAGTTCATAGTGAAATGAGAAGTTTCTACAATAGATGTGACACTACCGAATGCTGATTAGGAAATTGATCAGTACCTTTTATAGTAAAAGTTTCGATCAAAAACATTGACTTTTATTGTAAATAATAACAGTACATTTCATTCGAACTTCCTTTACTCAGTTGCTTGAAATTTACTTCATTTAATGACTTTTAACGACAAAACACAACTTGTATAGTCAGATTATCATAAATTCTATTATACGTCATCCGAAAAAGTAATTAACTTTATGACTGATGCATTTGTATAATCTCATAATAAATATCTTTTTAAAAATTGTTATGTAAGTTGCATAAAATAACGTAATCAATTGTTTTAATATTTATAATTTTAAAATTTATTCAATGTATGTTAAATAAAATAAAAATTGAATTATTAACTAATTACCAAATTAATATTTTGATATTTCAAAAGAAAATCAGAAATATCTATTTATTTGCAAACGTCAAACAAAATTGACAATAACATGGTAAAAATTCTTTCAGAACACATTATGTTAAAATAAAACGGCTTTAGGATTAATATTTATTAATAACCGACGTTCTCAACGTACGTCTTTATCAGGAAAAAAGATACAAATGATATTTATAGCAAATAAATTTACAATAAATGTAATTTGTACTTTTTTTCATGATGAAGACGAACGTTGAATTTGTCGAAACGTTGATTATTAATAAAAATAATATATACACAGATAAAAACCAGATAAATGCAGATACAGATACTTTTGTGTTATTAGGTTTGTCACTAACATAATGACATACAAACGAAACTTACAATAATCAGACTATATATATATCTCTATATTTTTCAATATTTCATACATCTATTTTCATACAAATTATAAATTATTAATATGTAACATATTAAAAAAAAAACTGAAATATATTTACAGAGTAATGCAATACCAAGAGATTGTGAATGAATGTTTCTGAAAAAAATTGGACATGGAACATTAGTTGTCTGAAAAAAAAGAAGTTTTATTTGTAATAATTGGTGCTTGAAATCTGTTTTTCACAGAAAGTACAGTATGTGCTGTTATTGGAAAGTGTGGGATGTAAAAATTAAGTTTTGTCAAAAGTGAAATAAACAATTGAATTTAGTGCGTGTTTTATTTTTACACTGAATATCTGGGACAAAACGGTTTCAATGAGAAATTACGGAAAATTATTTTTTTGTTTAGTGTTTTATAAGAATCGATAATTCAAGTTTTTAATAATATTCAATTTATAGTTTAATTTTATTATGTTTAGATTTGAAATAAGGAAATTATGTTTAAATTATTTTTAAATAGTTAGGTTTTTAAATAAGGAAATAAAATATTTTTTGATATGTTTAAATTAATAATTATTTTTGTTAATTAAAAATTCATTTGTATAGAAAATATGCAAATTTGATGAGTTTTTGATGGCGATATTTTACATAAAAGTGTTTAAATGCATACTAAATATAATGAACATTTAATTTTAAGATTAAAATATGAAAAAAAAACTTTTTAATTTACATATAAGTATATAAAGATAAAAAAAATTTGCGAGTTAAAAGCAGTCTGTTAGAGCTTTTGATAAATAAAATTATTCATGCTTGCGATATATTATATCATCAGGGAGAATTCGCAAAGAGATTAAAAACTAAATTTGTTAAAAGAAAAACATCTTAAAAGATAACCATTATACGAAATAACATAATTACAATATTATAACAACCGAGAAATCTATACAGTTTCAGAAATAATAAAATTAGTAACATAGTAATTTATTTTTTTCAGATTAAAATTAAAATTTATTTATAATCGACGTTTCGACGAAACTCAACGCTTGTCTTCATAAGAAAAAACTGATACAAATGACATTTAAAATAAAACTGCTTTAGGTTCAAGTTCTGTATTAAAATTTATTTATAATTAACGTTTCAACTAAGCTCAACGCTCGTTAAACGCTAATTAAAATAAAACTGCATGGTATTAATGTTTTGTATTAATATTTATTTAAAATCAACGTTTCGATGAAACTTAACGTCCGTTTTCATCAGGATAAAAAATAACTTTAATTATAAATAAATATTAATAAAGAACTTTAACCTGAAGCAGTTTTATTTTAATATAATGAGTTCTGAAAGATTTTTTACTATATTATTATTATTATTACAATAAATTAAATTTTTTTTTTAAATTTTGAAATATTTTCATTCAACTTTTGATCAACTTTTTTTTTTATTTACTTATTTACTCTATGAAGCGAAATTCTTTTGCATCATATTTTTTCAATAAATGTTTTTGATTGTGGCATTCTCACAATAAATACAGATCTTTAATTTTATAAAAAAACAATCATAGATATTATTTGGCATTTGCAGTTTATTAAAAGAAATATTTTGCATACAATTTATAATCTATAAATACATCTCTTTATTGTTTTATTGTTTTCTAGTTAAAAATTTGTTTCAATCAGGTGAAGGGTAAAGTAAAACAATAGTATGTATTAAATTAAAACCATTGGCAATAGGTTATATTGCATCTTATACAAGAATCTTAACAAAACTTTATTATCTTGGAGATATTGATTGTATATTTATTGTTAATAAAAATATATAGAATTCATTGAGAAATTTTATATGCATTTTAATTTAATTTATAAAAGTGTCTATGTTTACAGCTTTTTGTTTTTATGCTGGCTTGACACGATTTATTTTTCTATACAAAATAATTTATAGTTTTCTGTACATGCAAAATTTTCTCTATTACATGATTCAATATTCGATTCTATATAGATATCTGTACAGAATATTTTATTCACGTGTATGCTCAATTTGTTCATGACAGTCTATATAGAAAAATGTATGAATTAGAACACGTCCTATTTTTCATGCATTTTCAACGCGTAACTGAATGCGCATTGGTATTAGAAACGTCAAACTTTCATTTATGTTATGTATTATCATCAATTCATATTTATGTGTACAGTTTTCCAAAAAATATATTATTTATTTAAAGCATTAAATTCACATAGAAATGCCGCAATACCGAAATAATTTCCGCAATTTCCAAAAATTCCTGTAAAGTGTATACAAATATTTCTAAGTTACCAACCTCACATTATTAGTTTATATTATTGGGGCTCGAGTTGGAACTTGTTTAGGTAGTAAATATTTTGTCCTAGGATAATAATGCAATGAGCAAGTAATTTTCGACTACATGATTACATAATAATAAACTTCTATTGTAATATAGTTTTCAACCATTCAAATTAGAAAATATATCATTATTTTTTCTCGTAAATAGATGGTGTAGATATTAAATAAAGAAAAGAAAACTAGTATTTATAACATTTATTTCTTATACTTATAACAATAATTGTACAAAAAAATAGTTAACAACAACCTTATATATACTTATACATATACAAATGATAGAAATTAATAAAAACTTTGCAATATTAATAAAAAAAAACAACTAGAAAATGACATATGACTTTTGAACTTTGACCAAAATTGCGAATCTAGACGACAGGGGTCAACGTGTAGGCATTTCCGGTTTTTCGGTCAATAATTTGTCTTGATACAGTATCGTAGGCAAGGTCGCGAATTTCTACTGGAGTTCGTTTCGCTCTTTCTGAAGATGGCTCCCATCTGCAACACCAAAGCATATAGATATATCAATTGTGAGTCAAACATTTTTCCTAGAGAAATTTAATTTATGTGCGTTTGTATCTTGTAGCTGCCAACAAATTTATCGCATCTAAGATTTCTATACGTAGTTGGATTGTCGAAAAAAAAAGTTGTGTGACTGATGAGATTTGAAAAATCATAGGTGTAGTTAATTGTTTTTAAAAAGGGGCGTATTTTTTAAAATTATATGCATAGGTTATTTTAGAAATCATTTTAAAGCATTATTTAAAATGAAATAATTTTTCTTAAACCACAAACAATAATATTAAAAAAAAGCTATATACGTATTTCGAAAGCTAAGCTTTCATCATCAATAGTAAAAGATAAAGCTAAAGTGTTAATCAGTGATCTACTTAATGTACCCAGTGGTCAAAAAACACTCTGGATACTACTGGGTACGTTGAGTATTTGTATATTTTTTTAAAAAATACATTAACTACAGAAAATATAGAACACACACACACAAGACTAAAAAGCAGAAAATAATTATTTAGATAAAAAAAAATATTTTTAATATACCACGTTTTTAAAACGGACTAAAAAGTATAAAATGATTTCTCCTAGCCCAATACAGATTCTTGACTCCATACAAATTGTCTAGAAAATTTGTGATTGTGGAATTTTTAATAGCGATGACAATACTTGTAAGATTTAAAACGAAAAACGTGGGGCGCAACGACAGCTACTCCCTTCACTCCCTTACTATTATCTATTGCATGCGTTTCACGTTTTTAGTTTTAAATCTTACAAGTATTGTCATAGCTATTATAAATTCACAATCACAAATTTTCAGGACAATCTGTATGAAGTCAGGAATCTGTATGAATTTATAAATTTGTATGGGGTTAAGTAAAATAATTTTATACTTTTTAGTCCGTTTGAAAAACATGATATATTAATTTTTTTTGTATTTAAATAATTATTTTCTGCTTTTTAGTCTGTGTATTTTGTATTTTCTGAAATTGTTTTTTTATAGTTTTTGTATTTAAAAAAAAACAATTATCAAATACACAAATGTACGCAATTCGTGAATATTCGTGACTTTTGGCGCCACTTTGTACTTTACCTGTAGTTTCCTCCGTGCTTCTGCATCAAGCCAGCTTCCGATAAAAATCTAGCGGTATCATCAATAAACTCTACATCCTGATCAGGAGCATTAGCCGGTTGTCTTTTAGCACGAGCTGGCAAATATTTAGCGGCGTTATTGGTTTCAGTTGCAGCACCTGTGTAAGCAGCGTATTGCGGCTTCTGTTCACTTTCTTCACCATCATGACCGTGATCGTGTCCGTCGTGATTATAGTCCCAGTAATGTTCACCGTATCCTCCATGTTTGTCGCCCCATCTTACCTATATTGGGGGATATTAGTTTGAGGGTTAACAGAGAAGCTGTTTGGATGTTACTGTTTACCTACTGTGTATTTATATTATGATAATGATATTTTTACATTAGTTTCAAATAAGCAAATGGTTTTCTGCAAGCTATAGGCTTTAAATCAGTAAAAGTTAGTTTTAATTTTGTTTTAGTAAACTAATAAAATATTACGTGGGGTATGTGGTGTAACTAGGAGGAATTGGGTACAAAATAGATGAAATATAAATGTTGTAGCAAAAGTTGCTGTCAGTCAGTTAAGATGGTTCGGACATCTTGAGCGAATGTCTAATGAACGTTTGATTAAAAAAAATATATGAATGATTTTGAAGCTATACGGTTTGCGTGGACGTCTGATGAATAGTTAAAGTAGTATGATTAAGATAGTGGCTTGGTGAGCGAAAGTTTCCAAGTAGTAGGAATAGAAGAGCATGTATGAGAGGAATTATGAATGTGAATAAAGCTAAATTTGCTTGTCTAAATAGGGATGTTGGGAGGAAATTGATTTCGGAATAGCGGAAAAAGTTTGTGCTACACCCTTTTAGGTATATGGCGTGATTGTGTATGTATGTAATAAAATATTAATAAATTTAATTATAATTTGGTTTAAATATAAATTTCTCTTAAAATATACGAAATAATGGAGAATTTATACTTGTACCAAATTTAAATAAAATAGATAAAAATAACATTGCACAAAAAATGTTCATAAGTGTATCTGTGAAATCAATATAATAATATTCAATTGTTGAGATTTTTTCCGAAAAATTTCTTAATTTCTTAATCATTGAATCGGTAAATTAAAACATCATATTTTTAGGAAAAATATCAAAATTTGAATATTAAAATACACTGTAAAAAAATCTATGTAAATTTACATTGGTAATTATTTTTTATTGCAATTTTTATAAAGTATTGTAAATTTATCAAAAATTATAAAATTACAATAAAAAATATAGTAAAATTGCCATAATTATCAATGTAAATTTACATTAATTTTTTTACAGTGTAGATAAAGCTTAGATCAAATTGTGGTCGTGTTGAAATGATAACCAATTAATGTGTAAAAGAAATGAATGGATTAAGCAAAATTACTTTAGTTTTGAATTCTCCAGCATGAGGATGGGCCTTTTCGTGTCTTTCAATGAAATGATGCTCATTGCCGCGGCGATGTCCAAATTCATAATGATCTTTGGCTGGTACATGTGCGTATCTATTAGCCAATCACAAGCGAGATTGAGTTAAGCTTAATTTCTATTAGAGAAATTAAATGATTGCAGAAAATTAAAAGATAGAGAAAATAAACAAGAAAGATAGAAAGATGATAAAACCAGTATATCGCCAGTAGCCAAAAACTAGAGACTGTAAAAGGCATTATTAGATGTTTTAAAGTATATTAGTATTAATTTGAAACTACTTGAAGAAAATCTGCATTAGCTAATTAATTTTTTTAATAAATTTAATTGCACGAAGGTTCATTAAAAATTATAGTATATATATCGATGAAGTTATGTAGATGAAATATATAGGTATACGGGTCATAGTTTTTTTTTTGTTTTTCAAATAGCTTCAAATTAAATAAAATAATTGTTAAATAATCGTGTTTCAATTTTAATAATTAGTTTAAGACACCTTTCCTTGATGGCGATTGTCTTTGAAATCTTTCTTTTCATAGCGTTGTTCCCATTCTGACGGATTTTCGAAAACATGACCGAATTCGATTTTGAACGGTGACAATTGAACCGAAAACATATCCCTATTTATCAGAAATATGGATAATTCTAGGTTTTCTTGTTTTGTCTTTCGAAATATAGTCAAACTTTCATAAATTAAATTGCCATTTAGATAACTATAACTATTAATTTTTTTTTTTATTAAAAAAGATTTAAATTTGAAGGTTCAATTTATGGAAGTTTAGCTTCAAATACTATGTACAAAAATTAATTAAACTCTTTAACTGCAAACCAATTAAAAATTAAGTATGACATTCAAAACTTATTGCAACAGAATATGAAACAATTTAAACATGTTGATATGCTAAGTAGATACATTCACTAAAGATTTTTTCGACTGTTTGCAATTATGACACAATTTTTGTATTGGTATGAAATAAATTAAATTTTTAATAATTTTACATTTAAAATTATTTCTGTATCGGTGCTAAATTAACAAATTATAATGTATACAAAAAGTTCTTGAACATATCTAAATAGAAATAATATAGTAAAAATCTTTTAGAACTCATTATATTAACATGAAAAAGCTTTAGTATTAATTTCTTTATAATTTTTAATTAGAAAAACGACGTTTCGACATACTCTACGCATATAATATATAAAAACATAAATAATATACAAATAAACTATAGAAGTAAGTTTTTGGATAACAAAATACAAGTAACTAAAAATTCTAATGTTGAAATTTGAGAAACTTGTATATACATACTTGTTTCAATGTACTGTCATTTGTATCAGTTTTTCCTGATGAAGACAAGCGTTGAGTTTTGTCGATACGTTGATTATAAATAAATTTTAATACAGAACTTGAACCTAAAGCAGTTTTATTTTATATAATAAGTTTTGATTTTTTCATTATGTTAATCTAAAATTTAATTAGAATTAAGTTAAATTCTTTTTTTCTAATATCTATTATTTTGCAGTTAAAGAATTATAGGCTGGTAATACAAGCTCAGTTTTTAGACGTTTTAATTAACTTGTTTAGCCCTGGATTGCATTAGGCCTGTTCGATTCGCACACTTGTGTCAATATTTTTTGTTGTATTACAGTAAAACACAAGAGAGTCAATCGAACAAATCTAATGTCTTAAAATCGGTATTAGTTTCAAAACGAGCTTGTAATAAAGATGTCCCAAAATTCATGCAAGATTTTAGTTTAACGAAAAAAAAAAACAGCGTTACAGTTGCCTATACTGTATACTTTATGAATCAATACGAAATTAACATTTTTTAATTAAAAAAACCTGTGTTTTCTATCAAAATCACTTCTTACGTGAATTTTGGAACATAATATTTCTTCAGACAGTGATTTTTTTTAATACGTACTGGAAATATTTTCCTTGCCCAATTCCAGCACTAGCAAATCCACTAGCCGCTGTATCTCGGTCTTCGTCGATGTCCAATTGTCCCGCTACCGTCTGTCCAACTTGACGTTTGTCTTTGCTAACGTCAACCGCCTCTGTGCAACTGACGTAAGTCAGTACACCAAGCGAAAGCTGAAAACAAAATATAATTACCTACATTTTATTCTATATAATATTACGATGTATTTCAATATCAGAATATTGCAAACAAAATAATTATTAATATATGATTATTAAAATTCAAGGTGTTTTGTTCATTTATTTGCATTTGTAAATATAGAAATGTACTATATTTGTAAGAATTATATTTATACATACTTATGTTGTACTATTGCTATTGAAATAAATATATATTTATGAAATAGATTTTATAGGTGATTTCTATATAGTATGATTATCTCAGTAGATAATATTATTAGTACTTTGTGATATATAATACTAAAGAGAGAAAGACAGAAATTACTTCAAAATAAAAAAGCTTTAGGATTTATAATTTATTTTTCTTTTTTTCTGAGCTTGCATTTTATATTTACTTTTATTTTCATATAACATTCGCAATTTGTTTTTTTTTTTTACTTTATACGACGCGTTTCTATTTCGCAAACATTGTCAAGTGTATGTAGAGTACGTCAAAACGTCTAAATTAATACAGAACTAAATCTTAAAGCCTTTTTAATTTAATATAAAAATTTTGTACAATGTTAAAAATTACTTTATATAATAAGACGAATTTTTATTTAATACATTTAGAGGTTACATATATACATTTTCTGAAAATAAATTTAAATTAAATTTAATTTAAAAAGTTGAAAACTCCAATTTTGTTAGATAATCACTGATTAAATTAACAATGCCTTATTAAACTTGCCTTTAAAGATGTAATTCAATTGTAAATTGATTAATTATTCGAAAACAATTGACAATCTAAAAGTGTAGTTAACTATACGTGATCAGCTAACTATGTTTTATACGAATATCTGTAAATCTGTATGAGCAATGTTAATATAATGTAAATAATTTTTTTTAATTCTTTTAACTAAACTAATAAAAGACATTGTATTATAATTACAGAAAATTGTTACTTAGATGAAATTAGTTTTTAATTAAATGCCAATTAATAAGTCGATATTCTTTCAAAACATTTTAGATTGGAATCAAATGAACCCTAATTAAATTGCAAATTTTTAACAAAAGTTGTAAAGTAGTTAATTACCTGTAATAGTAGAGCGGAGTACCTCATTATGCAAAAGCGTTGAATTGTTTGTTGCCCAATTCTGAGTCGATTAACGCTTTTATAGTTGACACTCGTGCGCCGCGAATTTCTTTATTTTTCGACACAGTTTTTCTCTACCGATTAGTGGCGAACTGTACGATCATTCTTGTAAGTTATTTTGCAAGATTATGATTATCAGATGTGAACCTTATGCTATCTGTCGATAAAGCTAATTGAGTTTTTTCCTATAGGATTTAATATTGTCTGGTTTTGCGGTTCTACTTGAGTGGTCCATTGAAAGAAATTGATAATGCATAGGTTTGTAGCTGTGATGGAGTTTGAATTGAGAGGAAAAAAATATGGTTGGTTAGATTGATAGAGATTTTGTAGGTAAGTTGTGAAAATATTGAAAATAATTTGACGTATTTTGGAATAATTATGTCTTACGAAAATGCATACTTGTTTTTTTGTTATTGTTTAAAAATTACATTTGTATTGCAGATAGTTTGAATAATTTTTAGAACAAAGCAACCACTTTAAAGAAATATGTGAAATTTTATCTACAAACCATAAGACCATATGATGCCCAGTATTTTTAGGTATAATTACTTAACTGCTTTAATTTTATTCATAATTGTTTCAAAATACATAATATTAGAACTATTATGTAATATGATATTACCAACGGAATGGAAAACTACATATGTATATAATATTACAGTTTTTTTTAGTAAAGTTTCTTTTAGTAAATTTATAGAACTTCAGTAAACTTGCTGTCAGGAATTTTCCACAAATAGGTAAAATTTGTTTGGTTCTGTAATATTATTGTTGGCATATTTAGAAACATTTGAAAATTTACATGAAGAATGTATTTTGAAATGAATGAATTACACTTAAAATATTTTATTAGTATTATTACACAAAATATGTACTGTCTTTTTATTTTCATGAATTATTACAGATATTAATATGCAAGCTGTAATTTTACATAATTTAAGAAGTTATTCCAACAATATGTAATTTTACATTAAGTATGTGCAGAAAGTAAGTAATTTTAGATACTTATTAGGTCAATTTTACTTATAAAATTTTGAGATAGAAATACAGAATATTTATAGTAAAATAAACTTGCAGAATTTTTATAATAAAATTTTACTATTATTTTTTTTGTAATTTCGCTAAATTTTTTTTACATTATAATAAAATTTTAAATTTTTGTAGTTGCTCAACTAGATAAGAACTTTGTTCACTCGAAATGACTTCCCTAACAAACTGTTAAACTGTTTAATACACTCATTATAAATCACCCTGTATAGCATATGGGAAAATTAAAAAAAAACCTAAAGATTCTATAATAATATAGATAATAAAAAATTAATTAAATACAAATAAAATACACAAGAAAAAAAAACTTTAAAACAGACACTGTACTTTCTCAAATTTCGATTTATCATACTTAACTTTGGAAAAAAAATGTCTAACAGTAAGTCAGTTACTCATAGAAATATAAAATATTGTTTGCAATTATTTTCGAAGTATTTTAAAAATTGTCTACAATTAATCTATCTCATTAGACTGACTGTCTATGCAGAGGCATGTACACAAAATGAACCCTTACGGTATCGGTGTATACGGGGGTAGACAATAAGTGGTGGTCTAGAAAAAATTCAGACACTCGTTTCAATAGGGTAAGAAAAAAGGTTGATTTTTATGTGATAGTGATGCGACTGTGCCCTTTTATGAATACTAAAAACTCTTTTAAAAAAATAGTCATTGTTATAATAAGGTATTATTAAATAAATACGTTTCTTACATTAATTTTCAGAAAACTGTAATGTTTTATACAATTATTTAAAAAAAAAGTAAAAATAATAGTGTATTATCAGAGTAAAATATTTTTCAGAACTCACTGTAATAATATAAAAACAGTTCTAGAATAAAATTTTGTTTAATATTTATTTTAAAACGACGTTTCATCAGGTTAAAAATTTATAAATGACATTTATTTATATAACAAGTACATAGCAACAAGTTACTAGGTAACATACAATTAACTAGATCACAGATATTATAGTTTTTTAATGCATACATACATACATACATACACAATCACGCCATATACACAAAAGGGTGTGGCACAAACTCTTTTCATTATATTTAATGCAATAGATGCAATGAATAATAGTAAGAAGTTTAGGGAGTAGCTGTCGTTGCGCCCCACATTTTTCGTTTTAAATTTTACGTTTTGTTATAGTTATTAAAATTTTATAATCACAAATTATCAGGACAATCTGTGTGGGGGTCAGAAATCTGTATAGGGTTATAAATCTGTATGGGGCTAGAAAAAAATATTTTATACTTTTTAATTTGTTTTAAAACGGTGGTATATTAAATTTATTTAAATAATTATTTTTTGCTTTTTAGTCTTGTGTATGTGTTCTGTATTTTCTGTAGTTTCTACATTTTGAAAAAAATATTTGCTAAATACAAGGATGTACGAAATTAATAAATATGGCACTAGATAAAAATTAATATTTCTAATATTATTAATTAATATTGCATTGTTATTCATTTCTGAGCTATAAATAAAGTTTCAAGTCGCTAGCTCATTGGGAAGTTAGTTTAAAATCGATTGTAAAAGAAAGCGAATTAATAAAAACGTGTTAAAATAATGAAAAAGTTATCTAGATATTTTAAAAATCAAAATTTTCATGAAAGAATAATAGTATTTTAAGCTGTAAATAAACTTTTATGTCGCGTGGCCTTATTAAAAAAATAATTATTAATTTTAAATTTTAAAAGTATTATTTTAATTAAATTGAACACTTCATTTAAGTAAGTTTTTGGCTTAATTATAAAGATATTAATTTTTTGTTTGTTAATAAGATCTGTTTCAAGCAATTGTTTTGATTGATTGGTGGTTACAAAAATTAAAGTCTATTATTTATCTAGGATATTCTTACATTATTAGTAAATTTAACTATTAGAAATTAGTCAATTAATTTGTTAAAATTTGTATTTATTCCATTAAAAATGCATTCTTTTAGCCGTAACTGAACTGTATAATAGTGCATTGTACAACGAACGTAGAATAGTACTAATTTCCCACGATCATAAAAATTCGTATAATATAAAATTGATTTTAAACAAAACAACTCTTTATTTTTTATTATAAAAGTTTGTTTATCATGTACAGATACCTTTAAAATAAAATATAAAAAGAAAATGAAATATCCGTTTACTTAAACATTACCGGAGAATGTAAATGAACTTTACTAACAGCCAAATCAAATATGGATTTAGCTACGAAACATTTTAATCCCTATTTACTTAATAAAAACACGCGCGTCCAGTCGATAGAAATTCCCAAGGCCCTTCGGGTCACACACACACACACACATACACCTAACTGCCCTTCCGGGCTGCACCGTCGCGATACAGGTATGGTCAAACCGGTTTCGCCGCATTTTTACGAAAAAGGGTCATCTCTGCCACATATTATGACCCTTCATACAATACCATCGGAAATATATGTCCTTTAAAACCGGTCAGCGAACGACCCTTTGTCCGCGTATATGGACCTAAAGGGTGACCTATACAAAAAAGGAAGTGGTTTGTCCAGTTCTGTCCATGTGGGAAACGAATAGTTCTGACTATTGCCCTGCAAGAGATTTTCGGTTTTCGGTATGGTTGATATAAGGGTTGGTTTTGTGTGATTAAACTAGCTGGGTGGTGATTTTTATTTTTCGTAGGTTTAAGGGACATCATTTTTCTGATTTTTATTTCACCTATGACCGTTTTTCGTTTGCAGAGATTTTCTGTTTGTTAGTTGGTTTGATAAAGGTTAGTCTATAAGTAAGGTTTTCATATGCCTTCGGTTGTAACGGTTAAATTTTAACGATTATTATTTGATTTTGTGCATAAATTTAATTATACATATATAGACCATTCCAAAAATATTTTATAAAATATATATTTTGTTGACCTTTTTTCATACCATTTGTATTGGTTTAAACAGAAGTAAAAGTATTATTAACATAGTAAAAAAAACTTTCAGAACTCATTATATAAAATAAAATTGCTTTAGGTTCAAGTTTTTTATTAAATTTTTCATTTATAATTAACGTTTTGACAAAACTCAACGGTCATCTTTATCAGGAAAAAACTGATAAAGGCGAGTGTTGTGTTTCGTCGAAACGTTGGTTATAAATTAAAAAAATTATTACAGAACTTGAACTTAAAGTAGTTTTATTTTAAAAGTATTATTGTTATTAATATTAATATATCTTTATTATGATACATAACAATGCACAGAAAAAAAACGCTTTTTTCAATGTATTTAGTTGTTCTATCGCAAACAATAGACTTATTTATTGTTTTTGTCTTTTTATTATATTAGATAAAACATCAAATGTAAGAGATCTAATATAATTAGAAATTTTTTCTGTATTTTATTTTAGCCAAAAAATCAATAGGTATATTTAAAATTATATTTGAAATATAATATATTTCGTAAGTCATGTTTTTTTACATTTATTAATTTTTTATAGAATTTTAAAGATTTTACTTATGACTGAATATTTTTTTAAGATTTCTAAAAAAAAACTTTTTAAGTAGAAAACGAATTTTTATTAATAGTTATTGATAAGTTGAATATAATATTTTCTTAGATTGTGAGGAGAAATTTGTGGTAAATTTGAGTTAATGTTGTAATGTTTTAAGTATTTTAATTATAAATTATGATGGTAACTTAATTCGCTGTAATTAAGTATTTATTTACTTATATTTGAAATAAATGGAAGGTTTTCTATATTGTGAAATCGAAAATTGATTATATTAGCAATAAAACATAAAAATGAAAAAAAAATTAATTTTAATTTATTAATTCAAACGCGCACAGCTCAAACGGGAATGAGGTAAAGAGCACTTTATTCCTCTCGTAATAAGAATGACACAATAGCATTTCGAATTAATTTTTGCGATGCACTGTATGGCCTTAAGATAGCGTCGCCCGAGTGTCCTAAACATGGCCTGTTGGTGCCTGTGATTCTCGTCTTGTAAAATTAAAAAAAAGTTTTTATTAATAAACTCTCTTGAAGATTAAAATCGACAACTTTTTTTTAAACTAAATTATGGCGTTTAAAAAAAATCATTTTGTTCACCGAAAATTTCCTTATAAAAATGTTGTTAATTTTTTTTTTAAATAAATAAATCGACAGTTTGTAGGTAATTAAATTTTCTGCCGTCACAAATGTCCATTGTTCAAAAATATGGAAAATTGATCGAGTTATCACCGGAGCCGTGAGGAAAAAGTACGTAGCGAGGAAACGAGCTATAAAGTTTTTAAATCCCTATTTGACGACCGTGCACGAGCTCACGAGCTATAACTTCGAAATTTTTGCGAATTCGGAAAAACCGTTCCGATCACACATTCTACACAACAATTTTATGCAAAAAAAGATAAATCCAAATTTATGTTTTATATTAATTTTTTGTTATTAAGACATGTCGCTATTAAGACTGTCTTTTTCATTAGTCTGCAGTAGCAATTTACAGTAAATATGAAATTTTCGCAACATTTTCTTCTTTTAATAATTGACTTTATATTTTACTAATTAATTTAACCTACAATAATAACATGTGACAGAAAGTTAATCAAAATTATTTGTATGTACCACATCTGCATATTAATTGTATAATATTTTATTATTTAAGTATGTAATTTATTTGTATTATTTTGTATTTTTTTTTAATATATAGTATTACATAGTTGATGATTGCTATGATATAATGGTCGAAACGTCCAAAAAGTAAATAAATAAATTAGATATATATTTATTAAATGAGCTATTATTGTCTTGAAACCTTCCAAAATTAAAATTATTATCGAGAATCAATATAAATTTTTCACATCTTTACCAATCTTTACATGAGTTTTTGTCTTATATTTAATATGCATAAAATTAACATCCAAATATTGTGTGGACCAAAGCACCCTAAATATTTGCTACCTGTCGTGATCACAAATAGAACAACACCGCATCCTATAACTATCGGACAATACCACCTGTAATCTAGTCACCTCTGACCTGTTTGACCAGTTTGACCCCTACAAGTTGACCACGAATTTTAGGCAACATAAATATATATATAATTTAGCTATTATTCTTACAACTTGCGTTGATAATGTATCCAGTCTGATGTGTTTCATTCATAAGGGGTGATGTAAATAAACTGGAGTGGGGGGGATATGATGTCATAGGTCAAATAAAGGATTTAAATTGCATGTGTAAAACTGGTGGGGGAATAAGTTAGATTATGGGGTAGTATAATTTCTTAAGTTTATAACGAAAATTAGTTTAGTCTTAAGGTGAAATCCTTCAAGGATACTTCTTTTAGATTTTTACCGGAAATTGATCATATTTTGTACTTGACATAATTTTTTTAAATATTATTTTATTTGTTAATTATCTTACATTAACCATTTATATCATTCTTTAATTATTTTTTGAGAACATTAATATTATTTATACACATTTCGTAAAAAAATAAATAAAATAGTTTATAAATTTATTGTTCTATTCTTTCAAGTACAAAATAAATCAATTTTTATTCTTATTAACTTTTATTATTGAACTAACAAATAGAGTGTAAAATTTATATATATGTGCGTCGTTAAAGGAGAGAAAGTTACCAGGTATGGTTTTTTTTTACAATTATTTATTTATGCGTAACTATGGTAACGAGTGTTGTGCCGGCGATTTCTTCAGTTCTTTCTAAAATCCAAAGAAATAAGATTAAATTCTAGCGATATAATAATATAAATAAGTATTTTAAAATTTTTTTTTATCGTTTGTTTTTTTTTTTTTCAGTGTAAGATAGATTATATAATATGGTAAAATACACGACAATCTTAGGCTATCCTTATTCTAAAAACTATGTAATATTAGCTGTGTTTTTTACGGAAAAACTCAGCTCAGATCAGCAAATATCAGTAACTTTGAAATAATATCTGTTTTATTTATCGTTTCGTAACTGAGTTCGAAGTGAGTGAATTGCTTCCCCCCTTCCCGATACTAAGTTTGATATTTAGCTAGTGCTTAGCTGAGATTCAAATTTTCCTAGTTTAAGATTTGATAACGTGTTTGATACGTTGACATTTATATTTGAATATTTTATTTTAAAATCAAACAATAGATATCCGACGAGTAGCAATAAATTATCAACGCGAACAATCCAAATACATCTAATATTTTAGGTTATATCATTTATGTGGAACTTAGATTTTATACGTCACTTTCAAATAAACTGTTTTATTTATCAATATACAACTCACTCAGCAAAACTCAGCTCAGCTCATTTAAAAGATTTAACTGATCTGAGTGGAATATAAAAAAAACACAACTATTATATTACAAAATTTATTATATAGGGAAATAAAACAGTTTTAGGTTAAAGTTTTGTATTAATATTTATTATAATCGACGTTTCGACGAACTCAACGTATGTCTTCATCAGGAAAATTGATACAAATGAAATTGCAGTAAATAACAGAACATAGAAACAAGTTACTAGGTAACAAATAAGTAACTGGATTATACAATTTTATAGATTTTTAATTAATGGAAGCCAAATTTTATCTAAGTCAGATATTATATATATAAATATATGGATTTTATTTCCAGACGATAGAGTTGACAAATTTTTTTATTTAATTTTCAAATTTAGTTAATTATATTTATTCACTCTCATCAATATTTCTTAATATTTTAACCAAAAGGCATTAATTACTCTATAAATTATATTATCATTGGTCTTTGACGTTAGCCGAATGAATAAGTTATTTTATACGTATTAATCATAGTATAGTTGTCCTACAAATTTACTTAATTATAATCGTAAAATTATATTCAAGTAAAGATATATATTGTTATGAAATTTGTTTAGTTATTGTTAACAACCTTGAATTCTGCAATATTGTATAAGAGGTCGATGAACCTTTGATTACAATATTGTTTTCATTTTCATATGGAAATCATTTACGACTTTCTAATGCAGCATGCAGAAATATTATCACAATTTACAAGGAAAAAAAAACAAAGATCATAAGTTCAATTTACTTTTAATAAATCTGATGTGAACACATCATAATTTATTTCATGTACTAGTAACACATCGTTGAAAATTCTAAATTTACAGTTTTTATTTTGAGAGAGATGCTTGAGAGACTGGCTTGCGTAAGCGAAAGTTTTCAAGTAGTAAGAATAAAAAAGCATGTATGAGAAGAATTATGAATGTGGATAAAACTAATGTTGCTTGTCTGGATACGGATGATTGGAGGAAAGTGATTTCGAAATAGTGGACAAAGTTTGTGGGACATCTTTTTGGGTACATGGCGTGATTGTGTATGTATGTATTTTCAGATTATTTTTATGCCAAAACACATAAAGATGTCAATCTTGAAATTGGTATTATATAAATTTTCAAAATTATTGAGCAATTTTATAATAAAATGTTATATTTAAAATATTTATCAAAAAATCATGACTTCTGAATTAATGAACTGTGCGATTAACAGTTGTTCCTAATTAACTTAATTCTATTTGTAAGAGAAAAAAAAAAAAACAAAACAAAAAATTGAAAACTTAGTTTTTTAGTTCATGGTCGTTGACTTGCTAACTTTGAATTTCTAAGTAACGTTAAAAATCGATAAAAACTTAATATTGCATTCCGATTGAATACATTTACTTTCTAATAATTTCTTTTCTTTAAATATTTCGCATAAAAATTATAAATAATAATAGATTTTATACAGTTTTATCATAATAAATAAGTCTACAAAATTATTTAAATAAAAAATTTAATTTACTACGTTTTTAACACGGACTAAAAAGTATAAAATAATTTCTTCTAACCCTATATAAATTTATAACTCTCATACAGATTTCTGACTCCATACAGGTTTTCCTGAAAATTTGGCATTGTGAATTTTCAATATTTGTAAGATTTAAAACAATAAACGTGGGGCGAGTGCAATAGATAATAGTAAGGTGTGTAAGAAGTAGCTGTCGTTGCGGCCCATAGCTATTAAAAATTTACAATCACAAATTTTCAGGACAATCTGTATGGGGTTATAAATGTGTATGGAGCTAGAAGAAATTGTTTTATACTTTTTAGTTTCTTTTTAAAAACGTGGTATATTAATTTTTTTTTAAATTTAAATAACTATTTATTGTTTTTTAGACTTGTGTATGTATGTGTGTTCTATATTTTCTGTATATTTTCTATTTTCTATTTTCTATTTTCTATTATTTCTAATATTATTAATTAATTAGTTAATATTGCATTGTCATCCAGTTCTGAGCTATGTTTAAAGTTTCAAGTCTGTAGCTTGTCGGGAAGCTAGTTTAAAATCGATCGCAAAATTTGTACCAAACATGTAAACAAACAGACAGAGAAAAAAGCGCGTTAATAAAAACATGTTAAAAATCAGTTCAAATCATTTATTATTAATTTTTTTCATGCATCATTAATACAACCAAGTATAACTGGAACAGAATATAATTCACAAAATTATTGTACTATAACTGATCTTAACAAACTGAACATACCCGAAATAAGTTTCTCAAAATTATTTTTAAAATTATAAACAAGCATATCGCATTCGTATTTATATCTTCAATTTTTTGTTTATATTTTAATTTTAATATAGTACACATATTTTAAACTTTGATATTACAAGATTACAATTTGATTGAAGATATAAATACAAAAAAAAACATATTTGTTACAATTACTTTATTATTATCACTTCTGGAGGAAAAACTTTTCCATATTGCTTAATCTTGCTTAATTTTACTATTTTTTTTTTTATATTTTTTTTTAACTAAACTATATTTTTCTTATTTTTTTTTTTATATATTTTTATATAATTATTAAAATTTTTTTTGTTGCTTTACAATTTAAGTTAATTATGGAAGCTATAGTACATTGTAAAGAATTATAAGTTAAATGTACATAGCTCTTAACAGTAAAATAACAATATCTTCTAATTTTACTATAATAAATTCATAAAACATGTAATATTACATAAATTTTTTTACAATGTACAACAAATATTTCGTTATACTATAGCAATAAATACATTTATTGTAAATTCACTTTTACATTTTGTAATTCGAATTTTGTCTAGAATTTTTGATGATTTAGTTTCAACTATTAAAATAAAACGACTTTAACTATAATTTTAATTAAAATTCAACGTTTCGTTTTACTCTACCATCAAGAAAAATATGCAAATGACATAAATTTTCTATTGTGATTCTTTGATAACAAATATTTTATATAAGGTACCAATCAACATAATGTGCAGAAATTTTAAAAATTTGATTTTGATATTTTTAATGAATATTAACATTCAATAATTAATAGCTTAAATAATTAAGTTAATAAAATAATTATTTGTATATGTATTAATATTATTGTATATTAACTGATTTGTCATTTTTTTATATATCTTGTCCTGTAATTGGTTGTATTGGGCAATAAAGTCATTATTATTATTATTTTAAATAATAAAAAAAAAAACATAGGAATAAGTTACTATTAATTAATGGAAGTAAAATTTGATTTAAATTAGTGCCTTTACACTGCTGATGTTATTTTTGTAAATTTCTATTGCTTCTCTTATCAATCTACTATTAATATTGTTGGGTCTTGTAATTATTTCTGTAGTTTCTAATATTACATAATACTACAATATCAGACTCTAAAATATAAATAAAATTACTATAATAATGTGAACTAATTAATTAAATTTTTCTAAATGTAATAATTAAAATATAATGTACATTTAAAAAAATAATTATAGAGCATTTTAATGACAACATTTTCTTTTGTTTATTTGCTGAGTTTACGATTTTCTATTCTACAACATATTGAGTTAGAACAAAACTATAGTCCAGTTTTTTTTAACTAGGAGGAGTAAATGTAAAAGTAAGTTTTACACTATAAAAGAACATCAAAAAAGTCACTAGAATTTTTTTATAAAAAGTTTAATTTGCAAAAATCTGTAACCTCCACATTAAAGAAAACGTGACAATACAATAAGA
Source organism: Clivina fossor (assembly GCA_963966155.1). Lineage (NCBI taxonomy): Eukaryota > Metazoa > Arthropoda > Insecta > Coleoptera > Carabidae > Clivina > Clivina fossor. Next base: position 8,942,114 of record OZ014569.1, on the reverse strand, counting down.
TATTGACAGTACTAACAGCTTGTTGACAGTTGATGACAAGATATAAAAAATGTGTTGGGTGTAAAAACGGTTATGTGTCAATCAATCAAAAGTATATAATAATTTAGCGCAAAAATTTCAAATTACTTTTCCTAGTTAAAAAACAGACTATATCTGATTTTGAGATCATTAATACATTATGCTGCTGTTGAGTGTGACTAAATTTTAAGCCATACGAAATCGAGCAAAATCTTCAAATACAATATTGTCCTCATCATCTGTATTGTAAAAGCTGTTTTCATATTTAGCGCGTTCGATAGATTTCATTTTTTTCAAGGCATTGGCTCTCTGACGCTCCATAGAACCTAATATCAATTATTTATTTTGATTTAATAATATATAGTCATTTTTTTTTATTTAAATGAAAAATAAAAATAAGTTGGATTAATACTTGTTTCGTGATCTTTCATTTAGACATTGTTTCGAAACTGCAAGATCATGCAGTCCGAACAGTAATCTAAATTTGTAGAATATTATTATATTAATTTTACAGATACGCTTATAAAATTTTGTTCAATGTTATTATTACTATCACTAATTTATTTGCTGGATAAGTTAAGTGAATTTACAAAAGCAGAAACTAGTTATTATTTTTCAAATAATCAAATACAATATGATTTGGAGAAATTTCGACTGAGTAATTTAGATTTGTCACAGAACAAATTGGAGAAAACAACTAAAAATCTAATAAATTTCATCGCGTGCTGTATTTGAATTGGAAATACATAAAACATTGTCGTAGTTTAATTAAAATTTTGTCACGAAATATTTTAACAAGATTATCTGTTATTTTTTTTTCTTTAACTAACCTGGTGCTGGATTTAAAAGTTTGAATGGTACATCGGTTGTTAGTTCACCACCAAGAGTACCACAGTTTAACTTAACTCTTACGGAGTAAGAGATTACAATACCAAGGGCATCTGCTGGACATTTGCCGTCCGGTACTAGAGTTGAACTTGCCAAATTTACGTCATCATCCTAGGAAAAGAATACTATTTGTTTAGTTACACCAACCAGGCAACAGCCCAATTAAATGGCGCAAACGATAACAACAGAAACTTATAAAATATAATACATACATAAATAATCTAAAAAAGCATTAATTGTGTACAATATGTAAATGAATAATAAAAATACGAAGACAACATGAAAAAAATTTATAGTTAATTGTAACTTATTAAATGAGTGACATATGATAAATGGGAGACTTTGTTAGAAGATTAAAATAAGCAATAGGCACAGATAAAAAGTATTTGTACTTCTTGTATAGAGGAAGAAAGAAAAAATTATATTTGAGGGAGTAGTGTGGAGTCATCGATAAAGTTATTAATCATATATAAGTATATTATGTTACTAGGAGTAGAAAGCGATAATTATAGTGTTGAGTCTAAGATATTTGTGGTCAAGGCAAAGTCAAAAACTGTCATCAAAACTGACAATAAAATCAAATAAAAATACATGCCATTCTTATTTTTATCTAAGAGTTGCAGAATAGTATATATATATATATATATATATATATATATATATATATATATATATATATATATATATATACAGGGTGTTCGTTCGCTTGGTTGATATAGGGCAATAACATGGGATTTCGATAATATGCAGAATACTACTTTCTGAAGTAAAATTTTGACAAATTAATATTAGAAATATTGAAATATTAATAAATAAGGACCTTTTGACTGAATAAAAGCATTTAATTATCAGTTATTATTTAAAAAATTGTGTTTCAAATAATATAATTTTGACATAAACATTATTATTTTATATTATGAAGACCTGAAGCACTTGTACGCAATAGCTCAGTCGGTTAGATGGTGGCGCTTAGCAATCCCGTAGACACGGGCGATGGCCGGGGTTCAAAACCCGAGTCATACAACTTTTTTTTTTTTTTTAGTTTAATTCTTGATTTCGTTCTTTATTTTATTTTTATGTTTGTTTCTTTTTTTTTAATTTTAGAATTATGTAACAAGATACTTGCAGTAAATATATTAAATAAATAATAAATAATTATTTAATGCGTACTTATTTGTTTTATACTGAAGCGGCCATAATAAAGTTTAATTACTTCAACTTTTTTTTAGTATCCATAATTAGAAAATTAAGAATTTAAAAAATAATTTACACAAAATCACTTCGAATGACAACGAAATTATTTCGAATAACATGTCGATTTTCAATTGTTACAACTTTGTCTTGTATAAGTTCACAGATGGCGTGATCTTAATTAAGTAATTTAAAAATATCTGTGTTTTCAAATTTAAAATATTAAATTAAAAATACCATTAATACATTAATGAAAAATTATTTACTATTACATTATAATAGCATTTTTAATCGAATAAATAAAGAATATTAATTGGAACTATCATAAATTTTTATTTTGTTCTCCTGTCTTATGTCCCCTGTTAAAGAAAAATAATTATTTATTATTTATTTAATATATTTACTGCAAGTCTCTTGTTACATAATTCTAAAATTAAAAAAAAAGAAACAAACATAAAAATAAAATAAAGAACGAAATCAAGAATTAAACTAAAAAAAAAAAAAAGTTGTATGACTCGGGTTTTGAACCCCGGCCATCGCCCGTGTCTACGGGATTGCTAAGCGCCACCATCTAACCGACTGAGCTATTGCGTACAAGTGCTTCATGTCTTCATAATATAAAATAATAATGTTTATGTCAAAATTATATTATTTGAAACACAATTTTTTAAATAATAACTGATAATTAAATGCTTTTATTCAGTCAAAAGGTCCTTATTTATTAATATTTCAATATTTCTAATATTAATTTGTCAAAATTTTACTTCAGAAAGTAGTATTCTGCATATTATCGAAATCCCATGTTATTGCCCTATATCAACCAAGCGAACGAACACCCTGTATATGTATATATAAATTTAAGGTACATTTTTTACAGTGTAGGTAATATGGTAATACATTAATATAATATGATACGCTTGAAGAAAAATATATATATAGTATTGGTTCAAAGATTAGCTAATTATGACACATATTGCCCATTTCTCAAGTATCAAGTTACTTGATTTCAAGTCGTTTTAAATTTGAGTAATTTGAAAGATTAGAATTTATTATAACGCGCACTTGGATGAAAATTGTAAGTTGTAATTCTATAGAATTTTGCAGTATAGTAACTAAATAATAATATATCCACGACTGTAATAAAATGTAAAGATTAATTGAATTTTAAAGGATTTTGTTTAAAGGACTGATAAAAAAAATAATACCTTTAAATGACCATCTAAGGCGATACCTCTGCGATCTTTATTTGATGATGCTAAGGGTTGTAGATAGAATACCTGATACAAAGAAGATAAAAACATGCATATATTAACACAGTGAATAAAGTAGTAGGTTTTTTTTTAATAAGACAATATACGTAACGTCCACGTTTTTCTGTATGGGGCTAGGAGAAATTATTTTATACTTTTTAGTCTGTGTTAAAAACGTGGTATATTAAAATTATTTTTTTATTTAAATAAATATTTTCTGCTTTTTGGTCTTGTTTAACTTTATAACCTAATTAGTTATAATTATATAATTATAATAATTATAATTAATTAACTTTAATTTAATATTTCTAATATTACTAGTTAATTAATTAGTTAATCAGCCTAATTCTGTAACAAAGTTGCTAAGTTTTAGCAACGTTGCTAACAGCTATAACCAATAGAAACAAATATAATAGTTCTCATTTTAATTTTTTATTTAGTGTCACCTAATATTATTGGCTAAAGTTGTTAGCAACGTTGCTAAAACTTAGCAACTTTGTCAGAGAATCAGGCCTATTGCATTGTCATCCAGTTGTGAACTATGTTTAAAGTTTCAAATCTTTAGCTGATTGGGAAGTTAGTTTAAAATCGATCGCAAAATTTGTACTGAACAGACAAGAAAGCGAGTTAATAAAAACATGTTACAAAAATCAAAACTGAAGAAATTCATATACTCAACTTAGATAAGTAATATAACTTTGACAGATTTGAAGTAAGTGTAACTTACTTTATTGAGCGATGCCCCAGGTGTAATGGGGCATCCTTCCCGCGTTTCCAACGAGGCAATGTGTCGTGAGAATTGCGCATTTACCATCGTCACCTCGCAATGCTGCACCACGTACACCTTAATGTTTCGTACGGTTTTTCGCGATGTGTTATTGATTTGAACGCTAGCTGCGAGACGTTCGCCATGATAGTAAATCTCTTTGTCTAATGTCACTTCCAATTCGATTTTGCCACTCGAAAACGTAAAGCCTTTCGAGACAATCGAACTAGGCAGGCGTTTTGTTATGCTTTGCGGTGCATATTGTAACTACGACAGAGAGAGATAATTATAATAATAAATAAAAAGAAAAATATGATCTTACTGTGGCAAAAAGTTAATAAAATAAATTAATTTTCTTTAAACCACAAACAAAAAAAAAATTAAAAAAGGCTAAATACGTATTTCGAAAGCTAAGCTTTCGTCATCAGTAACAAAAGTTAAAACTAAAGTCGTAATCAGTGATCTAAGGTTCTTTGACCACTCGGTACGTTGAGTAGTTTATAAAAAATAATTAATTATTAATTGGTTCATCGATGGCAATTTCAGCAATTAAATATTAAACTTAATTATACAATTAAGAAATTAATATAAAATACTAATTACCTTTTTAATTGCAAGTGTAACTGTGCTTCGTTTATGACTTTTATCGTCTTCATTATCACCCACAAAAGTTTTTATTACATATTCAACACCTGAAATGAATATTAAATTATTTTCATATTTTAAATTCTTTCTGAATATTTTAATAATATTATTCATAAATTCGACAATATTGTAATAAAAATTATTAATTATTAAACATAATTGCAATGTTAATTTTAGTTTAGTATATTTTTTATAAAATTATTTTAAAATTTAAACCTAAATGTTTTGTTTTTGTTAACTCTTAATTAAAAATTTGTCTTTTTAATAATTAATTTAATTTTTCTTTGTAAAATTTGGCATTTTAAACCTCAGTTAAAATTATTCGGTAGTTGATTAAGTTAAATATTTGATTAACATAACACTTTTTTGTATTTGGTGTACTGATTAGTTACATTAACAAGTAGTTAAATTTATTTGTTTTTTTAAATTTAACTATGAATTTAAACCCTGCTTTATTTAAAAGCTCGCTTAGTTATTCAGAACACAAAATACCGACCCTTAAGCGGACCTTATACGGCCAATCGCAAAGCCCCTACACTTATCTTGACTTTGACACTGGTCTTGACCTTACACCTTCAATCAGAATGTCAGTCTTCAGTCTGAATATCATTCTGAATGATCTTGTAAGGGCCCGCTTTAGTATTCTTTATACTCATATTGAAATTATTATCCCATTAATAAGCTAAACTGCAACCAATTATACATTTGTGACGTGTGAATTGCATCTTACCGATTGGTTTGCCCTGGTCATCTTCACCGGGTTGTAATGTAACTGATGATGGTGCCATATCAGGAAATTTAAACGTAAAGGGATACGCATCTTCGCCTAATTTTTTCATAAGTTTTTCTTGAACCGGTGTAGTTTCCGGTTTCTTTGCTTGAGGCACGACTTGCCCGCAACCTATGATCATTTCTTTACTGAATTTAACACCCATGACTTCGTCTTCTTCACGGCCATATCTGTAGGTGACGACAACCTATTTTCAATAAAACAAATACAAATTGTATATTAATATTGAACAATAATATTATTATATTTAAAATATTCTGTATTAGTTGTTATCCGATAACAAATATAGTACTCTTATGAATATTGATTATGTATCATAAATGTATCTAAAATATTTATATTAATTTGTTAATAAATATTTGTTAAATAAAAAAAATTAAGAGAAATTTTTACATTTTTACTTACAACTTTATTTTCTTTTGTTGTTAATTTATATTTTTTTATATTCTGGAGAAATAATTACAAAAACTTTACAGTTTTAAATGGACAATTTTTATGTAGTATGTTTATTTAAATTAAAGTAATATTTTTCACAAGATTAAAAATTGTTATAAACAATTTTAGTTTTGGAAGATCTTATACTAAGGAAATATTAAAAACAAATGCAATAAACTATACACAGTAAAAAATTTATGTAATGTTACATAAATTATCGTAGTAAAATTACAAAATATTATTTACAGTGTAGCGGATGAACTAAATTCATTAATATTTACTTGTACGAAGACTTTTCGTCCTTTGAGGTAATCCTTTTCGACAACCACAATCCCATCAATAGGATCGACCTGGTCCAAATGATCCAAGAAATCGCGTTTGCCCAAATAGACCGTGATTTTGCCATTAGGGCTGGTCTTCTTGAAAACTTTGAGTGACACAACCATTTTTAATATTTGTCTGTTTAGCGGTTAAACGTTTTCTAACAAATTGAAATCGAAATAAAAAAAAAATTAGTATTATTAATATATTATTGCAATGTTACGATGTATGTATTCTTTCCACCAGAAGTGATGCGTCTGTGAAAATAAACTGCTATTTTATACGGGAAAATTATGGGTATGGCTTCATTGTCTGGTTACGTTTTTCGCTAATCGTATAATTTAATTTTTTATTTAAAATAAGTCCTTGTTGCTGGAAATTAATGCGGCTTCGTATCGTGGGCGAAAACATAATTTGTGAATCATTACGGAGTTATTACGCAAATATTACGCTTTAATAATAAGTTAATTTTACTATTTTCATTTTGTTATACGTCAGTTTTTAACAGGATTATTGTGAAATAATATTAATTAATTTTTTTTCTGAAAATATCATACTGAATCAAATTTATGACCTGAAATATTATATTATTCAACAAGTATGTTATATAATGACTATAACTCATGTAGATAATGTATGGCATTTACCAACATCTAATATCACACTTTTTATAATTCTTGTATAGTTATTACAGCCGATTTCATAATAAAAACTATAATAACTCTAAATGGACAATAAAGTATTGTTTTATTGAAAAAAACAGAAGCCCGCATTTCATTGTAATTTGTAAATATAATTTTTTTTTAATAAAAGTAGTTTCTTTTGTAAAATATTGACCTCCAATATTATTATCTCTTGATAATAAAATATGATTACTTGTTAAATAATTATTACTATAATTAAAAACCGATAAATATTATTTTATTTTGTTACATATTTTTATAAACCACAAAATTTGAAAGTTGCTACTGAACATTTTTTTTTGTGTAATTTAATGTGAGTTTTTACATTTTTTTTTTATTAAAGCACAAACATATTTATTTTAAAAATATATTTGTAATCTAAAGTAAGTGATAGACAATTTTATTTTAGAATTTTTATCTGTAGTTGAAAAAAAATATTGCATCTATATTTTACAGATATTTTACATTATGTATTCATTATAATTAAAATTTTTAAACTAACATGTGATTAATTTTAAAACTATGCATACTATTGCATCTATATTTTACAGATATTTTACATTATGTATTCATTATAATTATAATTTTTAAACTAACATGTGATTAATTTTAAAACTATGAATATAAAAATGCTGTTACGTTAGTAAACGATCTGATATATACAGATCAATATTAAATTTGAATTGTGTTTTTTCTAAGAATATGAATTTTTTTGTTTAACGCGTTCAACGTTATATATTTACATGAAATATTTATAAAAAAAAAAAAAAAAAATTTTTTTTTTGCTTCTCTCTGAGAAGACCGTCAGTATTTATATGTATTTTTCTTGTATTTTGAACTCGATTTTGAATGTCGGACGAAACAACGACGAAACAAAGACAACACAAACATCCATGCCCTAAGCGGGATTCGAACCCGTGCCCGCACTAGTACGAGCGGTTGGCATACGACTTACATGTCCTAAGCCGCTCGGCTGTGCCGACAGGCGTAGGACGGATAATTATAATTTAAATTTAAATTATATTTTGCTATATTCTACTTCGATTTTTATATTTATTGTAACTGTTTAATTTATTTATATTAGTATTTTTTTATTATATTATCATTAAATACTATAGTTGATTTTGAATTAGAAAAAATAAAAATTATTAATTAATTTTCATGTGTCAGTATTTGTATAGTAATTTGAAGTATATTTCGCAAAATTATTTAAACATATAAATAAATATTTACCTAATATTTCGTTTCTTTTACCATATATATATATTAAACCAGAAAATAAAAAAAATATTAAAAATAGTATATTTACTATTTCTATGAGAATGTCTAATTTGACAGCTGTGACATATAAGGTGGGGTGTCATATGAATCGATAAATGATTTGATATGTGGAATGTTTGTGTGGTATGCAAAAGTGCGACTGTTTATCTTTTGTAAAATGCTGTTTTTAATTTTGATATCGACGTGTATTCGACGTTAAAAAATTGAACTTTTTAATTGTAAGCTTTTGATTTTAAGGTTAGGTTATCGTAAACAATGATAATTGTATATATATTTAATAATTTATCGTCGTACATATATATATAGTAATGTTTAGTTGTTTTTATTTGGTGTTTTAGGCGCATAATGGCCACATTTTTAACTCCAAACAGACATGGTTATAGTGTAAGATTTTCACCGTTCAATCCGGAACGATTGGTCGTAGCAACAAGTCAATATTTTGGTTTGGCCGGTGGCGGAACATTATTCGTTTTAGAACTAACATCGGACGGTACGTTATACAATACACTCGATTGAGGAATTATTTTTACTAGATTTAATTTTCCAGGGCAACTTGTCGAAACACAAAGTTTTCAGTGGTCCGATGGGCTGTTTGACGTGGTCTGGTCGGAAACGGATGCATCGGTTGTTGTCAGTGCATCGGGCGATGGTGGTTTACAAATTTGGAATCTTGCGTGTCCTGGTTTAGCGCCGCATACGCTTCGCGAACATAAAAAGGAAGTTTATTCCGTGGACTGGAGTAAGACAAGACAGGAACAACTTGTTTTGAGCGCATCATGGGACTGTACTGTGAAATTAGTTAGTATTTATTTATTTCTATTTATAATTGCTTATAGTCCGCCTACAGCCATTCATATTTTTTAATTAATAAAATAGCAAAAAAATATATAATTGCGAATTCAAATTTTTACAGTATATAATATTATAGTATTTTTGTTTTTTGCTTAAATCGCCATTAATTTATTAAGGCAAGGTTAATGCATTTTCCTTCATTTAAAAATTAACTAATAATTTAATTAGCTCATCATAATAAATTAATGGCGATTTAAACAAAAAATATTATAACGTAATATATAATACGCCATGTGTAATTAAGAATATATGAGTCGTATAAATGCAAAACTCACTATTTGGTAAATTTTATGTTCTAAGATATTTGCAAAAAAACTGTTATAGCTGGGTGTAATTGTATTTTGATGATAAAATCTTGTTATTAGATGGCATTACTTATTTAATAAGTGCCATCTAGTAACAAGATTTTATCATCAAAATACAATTACATCCAGCTATAACAGTTTTTTTGCAAATATCTTAGAACATAAAATTTACCAAGTAGTGAGTTTTGCATCTATACGACTCATATACAATATATATAATATATTTCCAGTGGGATCCAAACAGACAAATGTCTTTAAACACGTATCTCGGTCATTCCCAATTAGTTTACAATGCAATGTGGTCGCCTCATGTCCCAAACTGTTTTGCTTCAGTTTCGGGCGATGGAACGATAAAATTATGGAATTCGATGAATACGCAACGAGCTAGTGCTACACTACGCGCACATGATGCAGAGGTACGTTCTATTACAACAATAAATGTGTTTCATAGTTTACTTTATACTTTATGTCACATTTATTTTATCTGAAACAATTAAGAACAGATCAATGAATAATTAATATTATTCAATTATAAACTAATGAATATTTTTTGTTTTTAGGTGCTGTCATGTGATTGGTGCAAATACGATCAGAATATTTTGGCAACGGCTGGTTCAGATGGTTTAATACGCGGTTGGGATTTACGCAATTTTACGCAACCGATTTTTGAACAAAAAGGCTGCGAATATGCAGTCAGACGAGTGCAATTTTCTCCACATAGTTTAAGTATAATGGCGTCGGTTAGTTATGATTTCACTACTAGGTGAGTTTGTATTATCGTCTAAATAATCTTATTTAATTTATATAACTTTATTATTGACTTTCTTTCTCTACAAGAAGTAGTACTCATTCTAATCTCTAACAAAGTCTACCCATTTTGAATCATGCATTTAATAAGTTAGAATTAACACAGAAATATATTTATATAATAATAATAATAATAATGACTTTATTGCCCAAAAGTTATATAACCAATTACAGAGCAAGATATATATTAAAAAAAAAATGACAAATCAGTTAATAAACAATAATATTAATACATTATTTTACTAGCTTAATTATTCAAACTATTAATTAGTGAATGTAAATTTTCGTGAAAAATATCAAAATTAGATAAACAATTGTTAAAATTTCTGCACATTATGCTGATTGATGTCTTATATAAAATATTTGTACTCGAAGAATCACAATAAAACATTAGCGTGGACGTCCGATGAGTAGTTGGAGTGGTATGATTGAGAGGGTGGCTTGCGTGAGCGAAAGTTTCCAAGTAGTAGGAATAAAAGCGCATGTATGAGAGGAATTATGAATGTTGATGAAGCGAGAGTTGCTTGTTTGGATAGGAGTGTTTGGAGGCGACTGATTTCGGGATGATAAAAAGAGTTTGTGCCACACCCTTTTGGGTACATAGCGTGATTGTGTATGTATGTATGAGACGAAAGTCTTTTTCAAGTAAGCTAGGACAGTCACCCATATTATGCAGTAATTTGTACAATATAACTACATACAACTACATACTACATACAATAATATAAATACAATATAACAATATAATAAAAGTTCCTCGAACTCAAATAAAAGTAAAAGATAAAAATACTATACTAGTTCTAATTCGTCTCTGATCCAAAGATTTAAAACCGTATCTATTTAGCAATATGTCATGATTAGCTCATACTTTATCTGTTCTAAACTAATTTATTTCAGAATATTTTTTGATTCTAATTCATTTATAAAATGATTATAGACAGGAAACTAAATCCAAAGATTCATTTTCCAATTTAGATCGTATTATTTATTATTACATCAATCTAAAATGTAGATGGTGATTTTTTTCTGTTTCAGAATATGGGACTTTAAGCAAAGTTCCGAAGCACTAGAAACGATAAAACACCATTCCGAATTTGTGTACGGTCTCGATTGGAACACCCATCGTAAGGGGCAGCTGGCCGATTGTGGATGGGACAGTTTAGTCCATGTTTTCTCTCCACGTTGTCTCACCGGCCTTCTCGGTAGTTAGACTACCATTTTCCGCCGAGGCTCAAATATTTCATAAGAATCAAATTTACGAAAAAAGATACCAATTTAACTTGTAGTTATCACTACTACATAGTGTATATAACTACGTTTTGCCCTCGCACCATTTAAATAACTCTATTCTTCACTCGTCGGATTAGTCTTAAATCAAGTTGCAAAAACAAACTTATTGAATTTCAGCTTATGGATAAAGCTTGCATCCCACGATAAGAATTATCAGCTTACACCTTATATGCTACTTTACTTTCTTACAATTAATTTAGTTTTTTGTTAATAAATTGTTTTTAAAAAGTAATTTGTTAATCTAGCAAAAAAAATTGGGTTATAATATACATTTAGTAAATAAAATAATATATTTCTTAATTTGATAGATTGGACAGTAAATAAAAAATAATTAATGGAATAATCATCAAATTTTCTGAATTTGTAGCAAACTTTTAGAAAGCAAATTTTCTAAATATGTAAGAAATTTCACACTGATAATTTAAAAGTGTACTGTTATTTATTATCGTGAGATACTGGCTTAATAAGATTCTTTTACGAATTTTATTTTAAACAAAAATTTAAAAAAATTATTATCAATGTTATATTTATTATTATATATTTAGTAACAAAAAAATATGTATTTAGCAGACTTTTAATATCTTTTAAAAAAATACTAGTAACATTTCGCATTCATTAATACGTGAAAACTAATATTTATAACATCTAGTTTAATAAATAATTTATTTTCAGTATCTACTATTTCATATTTTTGCTGTTTATAATATTTGTTTCTAGAAATTTTTGATAAGCAAACAAAAATTACATTAATCAAATAAAAGAACCTTTCCGAACTCATGTAATTGAATTTAAACTTTCGGTATAAGTTCTGTTTAAAATATTTTTAATTTTAACTTGAACCTAAAGTTTAGTTTTAAAAATTTACCTAATTGATTGAGTTAAAATTTTAGTTATTTAACTAGTGCCAGGATAAACGTAGTTTGTGAAAGACTGCGATAAAACATTATTGTTTTTAAAACAATAAAATTGTGTCAACGTAACTTTAAGTTCTAAAAATTTATAAAAAGAAAAATAATAACTAGATTGTTTATTATTCTTGTTTTGCTGCAATATTGTATATTTACTTTTTTATTGTTGGTAACGTTGTAAATTATTTTTTTAAAAAAATAGCAGTTTTATACTTTTTAACTCGACATTTTTTTAAATTGCGTTGATTAGATTTTATATCGAAAGATATACTCTTAGTACGAATGTGGTCAATTAATATCCTATTCTATACCACTGGCGTTTAAATCTCATGATTCTAGTGACGAGAATCGGCGTGAAAAGTTTGCACTTGAAGTCTCATTCAAACTGGCGTTTTAGTTTTACGCAACCAATCCAAACGCTTGACACATTTTTAGTTTTTACACCAAGTGTTTGGATTAAAACTAAAACGGACAGTCCGAATGAGACTTTAGTGTAAGAATGTTAGAATTTCGTTCTTATTTCAAGAACTGATCAGCGCAATTTGTTATTTTGATTGACTTTGTAATTGTTTTATTTTATTTTATATTATTGACTAATTAATAATTGTGTAAAGGCCTGTAATAAAAGAACATTGATAATTCTTTTATACGTAATGATGTTTAAACTTGGGGAAGGAATAAATAAAATTAGCTTTGTATGATTTGCTGTTTTTCATGTTAAAAACCTAAAAGAACTCAGAATTGGATGACAATGCAATATTAACTAATTAGTTAATTAATTAACCAATTAAAATAGTATGTATATCGATAAACTGAAATTGAATTTTGTTTATATGATTGTTTGCTTCTTTAATTTGTATTAACAAACAAATAGTTTCATTTAGAATACTTTGATCACGATCTCTTGATTTTATTTAATAAATTAAATCAATTTCTAGATTTTTGTTCTCTTAATTGAGTAAGTAAATGGGGTATATAAAAGAAACCAATGTTTTGAACATTTTAAGTAAATTTTATTAAAATATAATATTTATACAATTGTAAAATCCAAAGCATGCACAATTTTCATACATACAATGTTGTAAGCAAAAGACTTATTTATATATAAAAGGGTAATTATTCTTTGTTAGATTCATTTGTTAAGTATACAAAATTGGCATTTGTTATTGTATTATTTATGAAAAATTTAATTCGTTTTGCGGCAACTCTATAAATAGTTAAAAATTTATAGAGTTCTCCTATAACGAGCGTCTTAAAACGAAACTTTTAATTTTCATAATATAAAAGTTCGATTAAGAAATTTCAAGACAGCCGCGCCTCTTCTTTTAGAAAGATTCTTTCAAAATTGAGAATTATAAAAATATTAAATATAAGAATTCGAGTTATTTTAGTACACATGTTACTTCATTTCATCATTTTAAATAGAGTAAAACTTGTCTCGTTGTTGAAAGAATCTTGCTAAGTCGATTAGATTGTTAATAAATGTTATATTTCACTATATAAACGTACAAAACTATAATACATTATATAAATACATTGTTAAGTTTACATAAAACAAACAATAAATAGAGACGTCCACTAATTTTTTTTAATTTTCATATTACAGCAAAAAACATGAAACGAATATTAAAAGTATATATTGGAGCGTTTAGTTGAACATAGTTAATTTTGGTATTAATATTGAATGATTTCAAATTATTTTTTCTTAGTGAACACCTCCATTGTATATGGCTCGATATATAACATCACACTAGACCAAAATCTGTGTGCACAACATCGCAATTATTTTGTTTTTCAGCATTTGCCGCCATATTTAACTCAACCAGCGTATCGATACTGTTAATACTAACACCTTTTAATATTTTTTGAGCAGCTAAACTTGTAAAATTAAAACTTAAATCGCTCAGACTTGGAAATTGATAATCTCTACTATTTTCCCTTGTTAGCGTTTTATTTCTACTATCCGATAATTTGCAATAAAGATTTGGTTCTGAACCTAAAGTATTTTTTTCTATAATCTTATTGCTAATGCTATTGGTACTTGTTTGAAGGCCGGTATCATAAGATTTTTCCAGAGCGGTCTTTGAATCAGCTAAATATTTGTCATAGTATACGTTGCCAATTGATCCACCTATGCTATCAAAACTTTTAGTCGGACTTGGCGGATTACTACCGAAAGAATTTTTAGTAAAGTCCCGGAATCCGTTGATAATTGGCGATCCGGGATTGGAATTTGAACTAAACTGGTTGCATGAACTGGACGGAACATTTTTCAGCACATTCTTGTAACTTAAACTATCTCTTGGTGTCAATTGTAAAGACAATTTTCTACTATTGTTCATTGTTTCGTTTTTCTCTTCGGAAACAAATTTGGCTTCGGCAGCGATTGGATCACGAGAATTATTCAAATTTGTATCATCGAAACTTTGGGCTTGAGCGGTATTTACATTCTTCTGATATCTTCTTATATCCTGTGATTCCAAATTTGTTTTATCGATAGTTTCGTTGTTGTTGGTAATCTTAACGGGTTCGGAAGCCGGACTGGATTCTGTTCCATTAATGATGACAACATTTGGATCAGATTGTCCATTTTCAAATGTGATAACCGATCGAACTGGGGAATTTTGAACATAGATTTTTGTGTTGCCACCATTGCCACTATTAATTGTTGCGGTTGTGGTAGCATTCGTTCCATCCATAGAATAGTTTGCTCCATTTTGGTTGGTAGTAACTTGTAAGGTGAACGAGTTACTATGAGACATTTTTGGTTTAACTGGTGTTGACGGAGTTGTAACTTTAGGGGAATATTTTGTTTCTGTTCGTTTTGGGGAGGGTTTTGGAGATTTTCTCGATGCCTTGAATTCTGTTATGGTACTTTGGGAATCTAGACTTGATGGACCACTGTTATGTTGTCGAATAACGGTTCTGTGTGATTCTAAACTAGATGGTCCACTTCCTGTTGTATTGTGGGAACTAATAGTTTTTGTACTTTGCGATTCTATACTTGACGGACCACTATGGTCCAAATTTGCTTTAATACTCGAGTAGGTTGATTCCATATATTCGGACCTACATTCGCCTATATTGTACGTTTCAGAATTTAGTAAAATTGGTCCTGAATTCACATCAGACTTAGTTCTGACTTCCTCATTTCCTTTCTCACTCTTCTGACTAGTTTTTGGAGAATCAGCTGTTGCTGATTTTGGTTCATCATTTTGAATATCTGTATTGGAAATATTCTTTGATAGACTGGATCGGCTTGTTTTTCGCGATACGGTGTCCGATAATCTTGTAGAGCTTCGCGGTACTTTTAAGAGATTGGTTGAACGGGATAAAGTGTTCGTGGAAGTACGTGATGGACTACGATGACGTAAGCTGGGAGAGTGCTCGCGTGATTCAACGAAAGATGTTGCGCATGCTGATTCGGTAGACAGTTGTCTTCTGTGACGGCGCGGTAAAGTTGCAGATCGTGCCGAACTTAATTCAGAGTTATCATAGTAGTATGGTATAGTAGGTGTTGCCTCCTGTAAAAAGACAAAAATATCTACTATTAATACGTTTATTTCAAATATTTAATAATGAATGTTGGGTGAGATCAAGTTTGAAATGTAGTTGTAAAAGGATGTAATTCAGTTAAAATGATTTGGTTATCTGGAACGCATGTTTGAAAAGATAAAGATGGCTCTTTGCATGGCAGTCTGATGAATAAGTTGTTCGGAACTGAACCAAAAACCGAATAAAACCGTTATTTTTGCTGGAACGAAAACCGGAACCGAACCGATATATATTTTTTCAATTGAACCGGAACGAAAAATATATCGGTTCAAAGCCCTGATAATGAGTATTCTTTATAAGCGAATAGAAGTGTATTTACAAGAGCTATATCAGAAATGTGAATAAGCTAAAAGTAGAAGGTTAAATAATTACAAAACAATTTGAATGAGAATTATAAAAGATACTTGCCTTATCGCCTGCTGAAGTTTGAGTAGCAACGCTATGTAGATGTATAGCCCGAGAATTAAACCATTCCGCTGGAGGAAATTGGGCACTAAATGTTTTTATATGACAATGCGAACGTTTCGAACGCCGAAAAAGACGAGACAGCAGTGATCCTTTTTCTGAAACAGATTCATATGTTTTTAAAATAACAGATAAATATAGATTTCCACTAGACTATTACATATAATAATCAATTCACCAAAATTCATAAAATAACTGTGAAAAAAGAACTCACTGGGTGTTGTAGCGGCTGAATCGCTACTAGCTGTACATTCGGTACTGCTGCTGCTGTCGGTGAGCGCATTGCCATTCGCTGAGCAAGTCTTAGCAATGGTTCGTGTACTGGCCGAACGTCGAAGTCGCCGGTTCGAGCCCCATAACCGGAACGAACCGCGTCGCTCCAGACTCCGGGGTGCTGGAAACGATGCTGAACGACGCTTATTTGATCGAGGATACAGGATTTTATCGCTGGCATTCCCTACAAAAAAGAACAAATACACTGTAAAAATATATATATCTTAAATTTATGTAATTTTACATAGCTTTTAAAAGTAAGAATAACTACATTTTCTAATTATACTGTTATAATTAATGTAATATTAAATTGTATATTCGACCAAAGAAATATTGATTCTCACAAAACATGTAACAAATATAAATAATACTCCTATATACATATACATACTATTTTATAACTTTTAGTAAGGTTAAGATTACTTGGTATATATTTTTATTTATTTTTAATTTAGTTTCGTTTGAAATGCTTGAAGAAAAATTAGCATGTCACTTGACGTAAAATACTTTTTTATGTTTCTTGAAATATCTTGAAATATCTTTAGATGTAAATAATAAATTTAAGTTAAAAAGCCTTTTTCGATTACTTTATTATAATGCTTTTTAGCTTACAAGACAAATGAATACATCTTATCTTGTAAGTAATATATTAAAACAAATTTTATTACCTTTTGAAATAACAGTAATTAAGTTTAACACAAATAAAACTAAACGAAATTCTTATTTGTAAGTAACGTGACTGATTTATTGAAACAATATATTTTATTTCAAACATATTACTTTAAAAATAAAAAGATTTTGCTATAAAAAAAAACTCAAGTTGTTGTTGTTCAATTTGTTAGAAAACTTTCAGTTCATTTTAATTGACTTTGTTGATGTAATATAAACTCTTTCCACTATTCAAAAATTAGTTTTCGCTAAACTTTCCTATCCAGACATGCAACTTTAGCTTCATCCACATTCATCTAATCCATCGCATTATAAATTATAAAAATTATAATCCCATTATAAATTCAGTATATATATATATATATATATATATATATATATATTTAATCCAAATATAAATTAAACAATAACTTTCTCATTATAAGGAACTTGAAAGCCATTGAAAATCAGAACAACTAATTATTAAATCTAACATAACAATTATTTGTTTGTAAAGTTATTTTTATTTCCACGGATTGTATATAATTAAAAACAAAACAAAAGATTATGGTTGCAAAATCAAAAAATATGAAAATATATTTTCGTCACACATAACTGCAAAACTATTTAACAAGTGGGCGTTATTATACTTTATTAAAAATTTACGTGGTTTTACTTTTCTTTATAAGTTGAAAAATATTTTAATATCGTAAAAATATATGTTTAATGCCCGTAGGCATAAACATTTTCGTTAAAAATTACGGTTCGCTAAAATGAAAATTCTTGAATCTCGTAAAAAATTTCGTTGCAAAATACAAAGAAAGATTTCTTACGGAATTCAAAAATTTTCATTTTAACGAACCGTTATTTTTAACGAAATTATTTATGCATATGAGGATTAAATTTATCAAATATTTCATTTGAAAATAATAAAATGATAATTGTTTCAATGATTACATAATATTTTATATTTTTGACAAAAGTTTATGAAAATGACAGTTTTATAATTATATAATTTTTGATTAGTATTTTAAAGTAAAGTTTGTTTTCTTCATTGCTCAAATATTAAATTTCTGTAATTTTACTTAAGAGTGACTTTTCAGAACCTCCACGTCCAATCTATCTATCTGGATAGTTAAATGTTGAAACTATATGAAGTGGAGTATCTTTTAATTTTTCATCAAGCCTATTATTAAGAAAATTTACATATCCATAAGATACTTGTAATATATGCAACTTGCATAAAAGTATTGTAGGTTGACTAATTCATTTAATGGTTAATGACCTGAATATGATCTATATTTATAAAGTAAATAAAAGCTTAAGTTTGATGCAAGCTTAATCGGCCACTGGTCTATCCCAGTGCAAAAAAAGGAGACTGAACAAAGCCGGACTTAAGTTCATTGGACAAAATTTTACCCGACAGAAGCTCATATTCAGAAGTTATAAACAGTGATGTCAGTATTTGAAAAATTAGATCTTATCTAGTTTTCAATTTTAATTTACTACAATATTTTACTGAGTTTTCATAACCTCAAAATTTTAAAATCTTAAAAATTGTCTAATAAAAAGTCCGGCCTTGATCAGCCTTCATTTCTTTCAAATGAAATGTTATTCATTTTAATGTTGCATGAAAGAATTCATAATCATAAATTATCTTAAAATTTATGATAAAAAAAAAGATATTTATAAAGTATATTAAAAACGAAAATACTATAAATAAGAATGCGAAAACATGCATTTGTTGCAGAAAAGTAATAAAAATTGTATGAAATATATGACATAATAAAGCTATCTAAAGAAACGTATCAATTCACAAAATTTCAATTAAAAAAATTGAATAATTTTATACGCCTTTCAAAAATCGAATATTTAAAATTTCAAAACATATGTGTCAAAAAAAAGACAATAAAATTGCTACATTTTTTCAATTTCACTTGCAGAGGAATTTAGCAATGTCCTTCTCAAAAATAAAAAAATTTTCTCAATTTTTTTTGCGACATTATCTGTCAAGTAAATTTAATTATAAAAAAGTTATTGTTCGCGGTCGAATTTTTGAAGATGACGCAATATTTTGGTCATTGTAAAAGAATTTCACTTGATAAGTTGAATTTATATTTTTTTTTACGCATTTTTGTTTAATTCGATACCTACATGCGCCCATTTTTATATTCTAAAAAAAAATCTATTGTGGGCTTTTTAATTGATTTTTGTAATACAATTTTTAATTAAAATACTATTTTTGTATTTTAAAAAAGATTCGTTATGGTTTATTTTAATTGTAATTATATTTATTAAAAGTGATGAATTTTAGTTTTTATTTGTGACTTTGTTTTTATATTATGAAAATTAAATATCAATATAAAAACTATTTTAAAATAAAACTGCTTTAGGTAAAAGTTTTGTATTAATATTTATTTATAATCGACGTTTCAACGAACTCAATGTTCGTCTTCAACAGGAAAAAATGATACAAATTATTATTATTATTATTTGTATCATTATTCCTGACAGGACCGTTCCTGGAATGATAACCGCCCAGGTGCAAAAAAGAAATAGCCGCCCTTAAAAATTAAAATGATTTATTTTACTATTAATTTGAGGCTAAAAGTGGACCACGGCCGCCCTTTCGGCTGGCCGTCCTAGTGCGGATGCACCTTTTGCACCCCCGCCAGGAACGGCCCTGATTCCTGATGAAGACGGATGTTGAGTTCGTCGAAAAGTTGATTTTAAATAAATATTAATACAGAACTTTAACCTAAAGCTTTTTTATTTTAATAAATAAAGTTTTTATAGAAAAACGTAAATCTAATGAATATAATTATCATAAGTAGAAATACGTTAATATTATTTTAAAATTAATTAATTAAAACAACACACCTCATAATACAAATAATATAAATATACAAATAAATAAATAAATATATTTATATATATATATATATATATATATATATATATATATATATATATATATATATAGAAATGATATGAAATTATTACCGTGACGAATATGTAATGGATTTGTTACGGGATTACGGTAAATGTAATTGATTATTAAAATGCAAACATCATCATTCAATCAATTTATTGTTTGGAACCAATATTTCGCCATCTCCACTCTGCATACGAAAGTCAAAGATAAATCTCTTTCGTCAAATATTATCAACACGGTCTACGCAATTCAGTGTTCCTGCAAAAAAATTTATATTGGAACCTCATCTCAGAATCTAAAACACCGTTTGACACAACATCGCAGTGACCAGACCAAAACCAATAAAATGTGCAGTCTGGCCTTACACTTACGGAAAACGAAACATCGTGCAGATTATGGTAATCCGATAATATTAGAGACTGAAAGTAATTATTTTAAAAGACTGACTCTAGAATCATATCATATCTCTAAACATAAAAGTGAGGTTATTAATAACAAAAACGACGTGAGGAACGCATTGACGTCTTATTCCAACTTAATGACTTTAGATCATAAAAAAATAATTTTTAATCAATCTTAATAAACCCTTGCTTTTTTAACAGTCTATCTTTAAGTCATATATATTATATTAATTTTAATAATATTAAGTCTATTTATTTTAATAGTTTGATTACAACTTCATGTCATTACGTTTATACAATACAGCATGGATTAGTTTATGATTTATTTTCAAAAAAAAAAGGTGTTTGCAGTTGTTATAACTTGTTTTCGGTTCTTGATAAGTTTTTTAAATTCAAACTGTTTTTTTGAAATTTTCTTAATAAGAAATTTCTTAGTTCATAGCTTATTTTAATTTATAATCTTATAAAAATAATCAGTGTTTTGTGTTTTATTTCATATTTTTATTCTACGACTATAATTTTAATTGTTTTATTGTTATTAATTTATTATTTTAATATTTTACAAAGAAACGATTTTCTAGTTTAAAGATTTTATTCTACAGACAAACTTTTTAGCAATAGACATGGAATAATAAAAACCAAAATTATTTATTTTTACAATAATATCATACATTTCATATCATACATGTAAGTTATACATTAATAATTTTTATTGTCAAACATACTATGTAATTTTGAATTTTAATTTGGGTGATTGTAAATTTTCTTGTATCTTTCTCTTTTATTCAGTGTCAACCCTGATGAAGCCAAAAAACTATTGGCGAAATATTGGTTCCAAACAATAAATTGATTGAATGATGATGTTTGCATTTTAATAATCAATTACATTTACCGTAATCCCGTAACAAATCCATTATATATATATATATATATATATATATATATATATATATATACAGAACTAAATCCTTTAAAAATAAGTGTTTAAATAAATATATTTTAGATTGAATTCTAAAGTAAATACAGATATAATAAAATTTACAGTAGAATATTTCTAATAGAATAATAGCGCGTCTCTGGTACAGTACCAATTAAGAAAACGCTTTCTATTATTATTAAATATAATTTGGCTTAATATTAAATAAACTGTATGCAATTTTAAATCGTATAATGTGAAAGTGAAAAAGTTATTCTTCAGCACAAATAAAAACATATTCAAGATGTACTTTATCAAATATGTCATTGCCATTTCAGTGGCGTAACTGCTAGACGTAAATATACTATGGCCACTAATAATACTTTAATTTCTTGTAGTTGCGCAACTAGATAGAATAGGATCTATGTTAATAAATTGAAATATAATCTGATTGTGGCGAAAAGTTAATAAAACAAAGTAGTTTCCCTTAAACCAAATATGCTCCTCAAATTCACCTCCGAAGCTTAAATATGAAATTTTATAAGTATCAATTTAGCCGAATTTGCTCTACACGTGTCCACAGATTGCACTATATTTTTTGTAATTATACATGTCTTGTAAATGTAATTTTAAAAAAAAATTAATATTAAGTAAAATATCACAGTACAATTACAAAATTTTGTTACATAAATTTAAGATACATTTTTTACAGTTTGACATCACGCTAAAAATAGTTGATTCGTGTTACTATAAGCCAAATTCGTGCTTATCTGTAAAAATATTCATACCTATATCAAATTCGATATGATTACAATACCTCCCTTATCATATGTGATATGACGGTTGGTAATAAATGGTGGAATATTTTTTAAAAAAATCTGAAAAAACCTTAAGTCTATATTCTCATCCTAAGTGATATTTGTCAAAAGTAATTTTGGACATTTACTTAAAAATTACTTATTAAGCAAATTTAATGATTTTATTTCAATTTTATAATATTAGATATAAAAAATTATATCAAAAATAGAAATACTATTCATATTCGATAAAAGGTAGAAATAAAAATTTATTTTAAAGCAAAAAATTATAGCACTTTTTCATAAACAAAAGAGGTGGGAATACTAATATTTAAAGATACGCCACTGATGTCATTAATTTTAAATTTATTTATAAGTAAATTCGCAATCATTTTATTTTTTTATTTTCTTCATTTTATGTGCCCAAAACTGTAAATATTTTCGAGCCCAACATAAAAATTCAATTTTTTTACGAGATTATCAGAGAAATAAGAATTTTTTGTTCGCCCGATAACAATTTTAATTTCGCGTTGGAAAAAAACGCTTGCCCGACAACTTGAGGGTACATATAACTGCACGCGGCGGTTGGATTTTAATCTCTTACCGAAATTTTGCATAGCGAAACTGCACGCCGGTTATTTCCAATGAGATTAAGGGATTAAGATTTCAACCCAAAACCATAAAAATAAAACTATGTTCTCCATATATTTTTTTCTTATTTAATACACCATTGCTATAGGGTCATATACCTAATCTAACCTAACCTATTGTCTATTTTCAAAATAAATATTTAATTATATTAATTTGTAATCTTGCTTATTATTGATAAAATAATACAATATTAATTTCAAGTTCACATTTAAAATTGCTATGTCAAATAATTTAAAAAATATGCTTTAGAATAAACGAAAATATATTCCAAGACCGTTATAATTCGATAATTCGCAACCGACGTGCAATTTCGTTATTCAAACTTGTAATTTTCGACCGCGGCGTGCAGTTTATGTGCGCCGCAACTTGGAGGCATATAGTCGGAGAGATGTCCGAGAGAGCAACATTTAATCCCGACGGCGGCCTTGAATGAAGCAGGGACTGGTTTAGTCAGTAAAATAATCCTGCTACTGTAAGGGAATGAATTCGTTCTATAGATGAACTGGCCAATTGGATTTCGTCTTATAGTTTAAAGAGTTACCTGTAGCTTTTTTTCACCCAGACTAACCATATATGGGTGTAAAGTGTAAAACGTTTGGTTCTCGGGGACCGACTACGCAATGGTGAGAAACAAAACGATTGCTGGGGTACTGATTCTCGAGTTAGTGTGTATTTCGTATGTTTCATAGAGTTTTTCACTTTTTTTCATTTAACTGTATTCTCGAATATATATGCAATTAAAGCCGTGATATATACGGTTTTGGTTTTATAAATTGTAAGGTACATTGTAAAAAAAAAAATTTTACTATAAAATTTTACTATAACAAATCTGTAATTTCATTTTCCTATATATATTCTGCACTTCTATTTAAAACATTTTGTAATTTTTGCATAATTGATAAAAATCACATAAAGTAAGTAAAGATGACTTAATAAGTATGCAAAATTCCTTACTTTCTGAAAATTGCATCACATACTTAATGTAGAATTACATATTGTTGATATAATTTCTTAAATTATGTAAAATTACAGCTTGCATATTAATATCTGTTAAGTGTATTTCATTCATTTCAAAATACATCCTTTAAGTTAATTTAGAAATGTATGTAATTATACAAACAATAATATTACAGAACTAAACAAATTTTAACTATTTATGAAAAATTGCTGGAGACTTTACTATAAAAACTGTAATATTAGATATGTGTACATATGTACTATTCCATCTCGTTAGTAATATCATATTACATAATATGTTTATAATAGTTCTGACATTATGTATTTTGAAACAATTTTGAATAAAATATAACAGTCGAGTAATTATACCTAGAAATATTGGGCATCATAGTGTCTCATAGTTTGTAGGTAAAATTATATAATTTTTTAGACAGAGCATGTCCTGAAGAAGGTGAAAAGCTTGACATAGAATCTTAAATAAAAGTTTCTGGTTGGCAATACTTTATGTTTTGTCGTTGTTGTTTAATGTACTTTTTTCCAAAATCTTGAATTGCTATAGAATTTACTTAATCATCGGTAAAAAAATCAGTAAATAATAATTTAGATTGTAAGTAAATTTTAGTAGATTTATCAATAAATAATTGTGTAATATCAAAATTTAAAAAAATAATAAAAAAAACGTAAAATATTTTCCGTAAATGTTAATAGGGCAGTAATATGTTATTTAAAATAATAATAATAAGTTACTGCAACATGACAGGAGTAACATGATTGCAAATTCATTAAACGTTAAAGCAAGATTTCACAATGTAAACGAATTAAAAGAAGTACATTATTGTACACCAACACAGTAAGGTGCATTGTTAACAGAGCCGGATTTACAAAATTTTCAAAAAATATTACCAAATTTCAAAGTTGATAATTAAAAAAATGTAATTGATTCAGTAAAATTGTTGCAATGCATGCTGTAATCAGGAAAAAAAAATCTTTCAGAACTCATTATATTAAAATATAACGGTTGTAGAATTTAGTTCTGTATTATAATTTTTATTAATAACCGACGTACTCAACGTACTCTATGTACATCATCATCAGGTCAGGAAATATGATACAAATGATTTATACAGTAAATAAACAGAACATAGAAACAAGTTACTAGATAACAAAATAAATAACTAAATTTTAAATTTATGAACAATACTAGTCACACTGATTGATGTTATCTTTTTCTTTATAAATATCTATTGCTTCTCTTATCAGTCTACTGTTAATATTGATGGATCTTGCAATTATTATAGTATCTTCAATTTTAATGATTAATTTCGTTTTATATAATTTACATAGTTGTTCAGTTAAATTTTGCATGTGACAAAGTAGCTTTTAAAAAAAATGCTTTAGGTTAAAGTTCTGTATTAATATTTATTTAAAAACGACGTTTCGACGAAACTCAACGTCCGTCTTCAACAGGATAAATGATATATAATTCGTCTAAATCATTCAGATAAATCTACTATTGCTGAACATGCGTTAAAATATCTTTATTATGTAAAATTTGAAGATACTGTAATAATTACTAGACCAATCAATATTAGCAGTAGATTAATTAGAGATTTATAAAGGAGAGAATAACATGATTCACTGTGATCTGTGATGGGGCACTGAGTTAAATAAAATTTGGCTTTCATTAATTAAAAAAATCTATAAATTATATGATATATTTACTTACGTAATAACCCGTTTCTGTGTTCTGTTATTTACTGTAATGTCATTTATATCATTTATCCTGATGAAGACGGATGTTGAGTTTTTTAATATTTTTTAATATAGTTTTTTAATATAGAACTTTAATCTAAAGCAGTTTTATTTTAATATAATGAGTTCTGAAAGATTTTCTATTATGTTAACTTCAGTTCATATTGCAACTGTCAATGTGTATTTGTATATAAAATCTCCTGAATCCGTTCGCCGGCGAATTTCAAATCAAACAAGTTCGACATCAAGCATAAAGAACTGAATTTTTTTGTTTACAGAAAAACTGTTTATAACTAGACTCTTGCAGTCATTACAAATGATGTATTCGGAAAAGGTCAATAAATATCATAGTTAGAAACTGCATTCTTTCATATTGTTATACCGCTGAATACAGAAACTCTTGTATAGTTTATATAACTTATTGTATATATCATTGCACTACACCTGATCGTGGGTATCTTGCCAAAGAATTCGCAAACTAATCCGAGGTTTGGAACAAGCCTATTTTATACTCGTAAAAATTGTATCAACCTATTTCGCATTAGTATTATGTGATTGCTAAATATTTATAAACTCTTTCAGAATTTATAATACTTGTTACATATAATTAATAAATAATATTTAACAAAATGCTTGTGAATTAAGTCTTATGTAATAATTGGGGATGTGGAGTCGACAAAAAATCGATAGACTCCGATTTCAACTCCGACTTTTTTTATCCGAATCCGACTCCAACTTTTAGTTTTATTTTATAATTTTAAAAAATATGCATTCCGTGATTATAATATTACATAGTACAATAAAAACAAAAATATTGACTCTTTTGTTTATGAAAAAGTGCTTTTATTTTTTGCTTTTAAATAAATTTTTATTTCTACCTCTTATCAAATATGAGCAGTATTTCTATTTTTGATATATATTTTAAAGTCTAATATTATAAAATTCAAATAAACTAATTAAAATTGCTTAATAAGTAATTTTAAGTAAACGTCAAAAGTACTTCTGACAAAAATCACTTTTAAAATTGAGGTGAGAATACAGGCCATGTTACTAATTAGTTTAAATGTTACAAATGCAATGTGATGAATTAATTTATCATAAAGATACAACGTAGTTTATCGTATTTTATAGTGTAATATTGTATTATTAAAAATGTTTAATATTATATTGTCTTTTGATTTATTCGTTTGTTTGACTTTTAATTTATTTGAATTTTTTATTATAACTAGCAAAATGTCTTTTCCAGCAGTGAGACGATAATGTGTCCATATTAAGGTTCATTGATCATTCAAAAATTTTGTGCCATATCTATTTTAGTTACATGGCGTATTTGTGTATGTATATATGTATTAAATTAATTTTTTAACAAAATTGTATAAATTTAATATTTGTGTAGGAATTAGAAAAAAATATTGCTAAAAAATAAGTTTAAGTTCTGTATTAAAATTTATTATAATAACGTTTCGATGAAACTTAGAAAAACTAATATAAGATAATATAATGAGTTTTGAAAGATTTTTTACTTAATATTTGCTAAACTTAATGTGAAATGACAGTTTGATTTCAACTGAACAAATTTATATTATAATTAAGTATAGATAAACTAATTAAAATTTAGTCATTATATCAAATTTTTTTCTGTGTATAGTCATATTACAAATTTTTGTTTAACGTTAAATTTAACACAACTTACGTTAGTTATAAATGCTTCAATAGATTTATATCGTACATAGATTTTAACAAGCATACATAGGAGAAAGTGAATTCATTAAATACATTGCATAGGTGTAAAGTTACTTTATAATTGTCACTGTAACTCATTGAGAGAGATACATTACAAAAAGATCTAAGATTACAGAAAAATATTATTACATTTTCTATAGAGATATTCTGTCGATAAGTTCATTAAAATTTCTTCGTTATAAAATACGTCTTAGCATCAAGTAACATAAGTACGTACAATTGTCGTCATGGCAACAGTGCGAACTTACTTTATCGTGATATCAGCGATAATAATCAGGCAGAAGTTCTACCGCGCGTTAGAAACATTCTACAGTTCTACACTAGCGTATAGAATGTATCTCGTAACCACAGCAATATTACATACAAAATTACAGAGGGAAAAATATACAAAGTACATTTTATGTTTGCTGCATATAAGCAGTACTTATTAGCATATGAGGGTCTCAGTTGAATAATGACAAATACGCTACTTTAGATGTTTAACTAGGAGGAATCGGGTACGAAATATGTAGATTAGTGTATAATGAGTGTGAAATTAAAAAAAAAAATGTTGTAGCAAAAGTTGATGTTAATCAGTTTAGATGCAGTTCGGATATCTTGAGTTAAGCGAATGCCTAATGAACGTTTATATTTCGAAGCTATACGTTTGCGTGGACGTCCGATGATAAAATTGCATAACTGAATTTACAAGCACACTGATTTTGGAACAAACACATATAAAAATTAAAATACACATCCATCAACAAAATTAATAACTTAATTCAGCTGTTTTATAAATTTCTTCAACTTGGCTATGGGAAAAACAATTGACAATAAAACACTAATTGTTTTTGCCTTGTTAAAGTAAATATATACAGGATGTTCCACGATATCCATATTTTAAAAACTATATAATATATTATGTCACAAAATTTAAGTAAGTATACGGATACGCACAGTTGAAGTAATTCTCTATTTCAAATAGAATATCTCCATTTTTTAATTTATAATTGAATTTAGGAGTAAATTTTATATAGGTATGATACAATAATAACATTTTACTTTAGTTCAACTGTTTTTGACTTTTGTTTAAAATTAACAACATTTTTTAGGGTCCGTATCTCAAGAATGCAATCTAAATATTTGCAATTTGTTAACGGGGTCTTAAAGAAGCTTTGAGGTACTATTTCATAAAAAATAAATTATTAATATTAAAAATAATAATTAAATAAATACAGTTAGGAGATATTCAATATCAGTTCGTGAGAGATTAGTGATTATTTTAAGATTCCTTGCAACTGGGCATTCAGACTGTCAGGCTCCCTTCCACTTCCCGTGACTGAAGCTTCGATTTCAAAATATTTAGAAATCCGTCAATACATTCATACAGTCCATCAATCTTGGCCTTACACCTTCAATCAGAATGTCAATTTTCGGTCTGAGTTTCAGTCCGAATGATCGTGTAAGACCCGCTTTAGGATATAGATACACTGTAAGAAATTGATGTAAATTCACATTTCTCTAAACGTATTTTTACTGGAAAAAATGTAATATTACAACAATTATCACAAAAAGGCTGCTATTTACCTGTTAATAGTTATGTAAAATTACATGAATATGTATTACATTTTTTACAGTAGGTATATAGTCTCAGCTTGTCGTGGGGCACCCTGTATATATGTTGAGTGTATTTAATTAATTCATCAAATACTTTCAACATTGTGTGTTGTCTTAGACCATTGTTTGTTGTAAGATTTTTTTTAATAAACACGGTTTTTGCAAGTGGGTCAGATGTCGATTTTGTCTCTCTCTCTCTATCGTTCTCTCTTTCTGTCTTAATTTCTTCGGTGACATTGGTTGATGATATTCAACAGCTCAAGGTCACTTGTTTAGTGCAATATGAATTATGATAGGTGTTTTGTTTTTGTTTTTAGTATTGTACTAATTGTTTTTCATGGCTTTCTCTTTTACAAGTATATTTTAGCAATGAGTTATTACAATAGTTTTCTAGTCTTAAATTATCTTTTATTGATTTTTTTAAATTGTTGTTAATTAAGTAATTAGTGAGGAACACGACTAAAATAACAATTATAATAACATTATCCTTGGATTAGAATTGGATGTTCTTTCAGGATAATATTACAAAGTCCTAAGAAATTTATTGTAGCTGAATATTATAAAAGTAGTTCATAGTTTACAAATTTTGTTATTCATTATGTTATTTCGTGAGCCCTAAAATATTTTGTGGGCCTTAGACTTCGTGTCTATTGTGACAAATAAATGAAATGGGAGGTATTGTAGTCATATCAAATTTAACATATCGAGATTTTTACATATAACCACGAATTAAGCTTATAGTAACACGAATCAACTGTTTTTAGCGCGATGTCCGTCTGTCTGTCAGTCTGTGGACAGCAAATTCGGCTAAACATATTGTTATAAACGTCAAATCTCAATTTGATCGGTAAATATCTGCCAACCGGAGGTGGTAATTTACTGATTACACTTTTATGTGTTTTACGAATATTTAGCAACAAAGATAAATTTCGAAAAAAGTTATTTAATAAAAGTTGTTAAACAAGTTATGGCTAATAACTTTCAGTTGTTCAGTTTTTATTTTCGATTTCCGATACGACTAAATATATATATATATATATATATATATATATATATATATATATATATATATATATATATATATATATATATAATTCTGTAACTAGGTGGCATATTTATGTCAAGACAGTTTTGTTTTAGTTCACATGAATACACTAGTTGTTATACAAATTTGTCTATTACATAAATTTATTTAATACGATGACGGCTAGTTCTGTGGTGGCCACAATAGATTTTTTTTATTAAAATAATCTAATTATGTACGTACAATACTTTCAAATACAGAACATATTTCTTAAAAAAATAAGTCAAAAATTAACAAAAAGTAATATTATAGAATTTTACTTGAAATTGTATTTAAATGTGAAATTTATATAAAAATAAAACAATATTTAAAAATATAAAAACTCGGATGTGTCAACAAAATTTATGCACTTTGATGAACATTAATAATTAACAATTTTTTTATTTTTTTTTTACAAGTTTTGTAATATTATGTAGTATAAAAGAATTACAAATAGACATGCCTTGTTAAGAAATTATACTGATATATTACAGTTTAAATTATGTCAAAATTTTATATTTTTCGTAATTTTAACATGACATTATTTAAAATTAATTAAAATCATTGTTAATCGGACAAATTTCAAAATATATCACTTTTATCGCACTTATCACGGAAATATATGTATATATTTTTATTATATTTGCAAAATTTTTGTTGCTTAAACTAAATTAAATTTTAATTTCGCTATACAGATTTCATAAAAAAATTATATAAAAATTTATAAATTTATTATAAAACCACGACGAATTGTAATCAAAATGTAACTTACCGCCACAGATAACGTCAGCCAAATTGGTTTGAATACATTGATGTGTAACATCACCATCTCGTATGGTAGCCATTTCGCCATGCACAAGAGCTAGTGCTTCCTCCGTAGACATAAGCAGTCCTTTGCTACTGCCGTTTGCGTCTTCCAAACCACGTCGACGACCCCTAGAATGGCTTCGAGAACGTCGTCTTCTGAAAATTTAATATTCAGTTTTAGAATAATTTATTTATTTTCATTTCTAGTACATTAAATTTGAATCTAATATGTCAGATGTTTCGATATATTTTCGAAATGCTTAGGTCCCTCGACAAAAGACATTTTTTAAGTACAATTTTCATGACACATTTTAGGCGTTTGTAGCTTAAAATTGATGAGGAAAGCACCAGGAAAAAGAGTACCCTCTCGATGTCTATTTTTTTTAGATATGTTTTTTATTTTATTGAAAATGCCTAAGTTCAATAAAATTCTGTTGTTCTTCTAACAAATTGTCTAAGAATTAGACACTTACTTTTTGCAGTGTGGTGTAATATTATGTGTCAACCTATAAAACATAAACCATATTATTATAAGTTAAATATATTAAAAAAATACAGATAAGTATATTAAATGTTCTTTAGTTTACAAACTAAAATTATTCGTATTTTTACTTCAGTAATTTATAATTAATTTAATGAAATAAATTCCTATAATAATTAAATAATGATAAAGTTTTTCGTAAACAAGTATAACAGTTAAATTGCGCATGCGCTAGTAATGTCAAATTGTTGTGGGCAGCTAAAGTGCGATTCAACCAAATTCTGAAAATAAAAATGTTACTTTTGCACATTTCATGTATATAAATCGCAAAATTTTAATACGAAAACGACGTTTATAACGTTAAAACTTATTTTTGAAAACTTGTTTTTAATATAAGTAGTTTATACATAAGATGAATTGGTTGTAGCTAAAGAGGTTAGTTTGGTTATGTTTAGAAAAATTTAAGACACGTGAATATTTTTTAGTTGTTTTTAACGTAAAAAATTAAAAATAACAGTATCTGGTAACAGTTATATAAACATAAATAATAATTTAAATATTTCATTTAAATACAACATTTACAATAATTTAAATAGGAAATTTTTTTTTAATATAACACGTTTTTAAAACGGACTAAAAAGTATAAAATAAATTATGTGAAAATTTTTATGTATTTTATATACATGTAACGTTAGTTAATTAATTTGTTAATACTGCATTGTCATCCAGTTTTGAGCTATGTTAAAGTTCAAGCTTATCGAGTAGTCAGTTTAAACGTGTTAAAAAATATGATTGTAGTTTTCAATATTATGTTGAAAACAAATTTTTAAAATCCGTTTTAGTGTTGTAAATATCATTTTTGCACTAAAATTTTGTGATTTATATTCATAGAATGTGTTAAAGTAACAGTCTGTAAAATATTGAAGTATATTTGGTGACTGTAAAGTAAAGATTTACCTTAATTTGTGTTACGGTTAAAAGTGCAAGTGTTAAAAACTGTAACTAAACTTTCAAAAACACCAAAAGACTTCCAGTGCAGTTGAAGTAAAGTACCAGGATTGTGAAATTCGGCAAAGGTCAGAATATTATCTTAAATATATTTTCTTATTTATATATAATATATCCCAAATCAATTACCTGTATATAAATGATTACATAAAATATGCTAAAATAACAGTCTGTAAAGTTTGAAGTAAATACATTTGGTGACTGTAAAATAAAGTTTTACCTTTATTTATACTCAATAAATGATTTTGGCGCCCTTTTGTCTAGGCGCCCTGAGACGGTTGTCTCACCGTTTTATTTATTGGCACAGTTCTCGATAAAAATTGTTAAACAAATTACAGTATAATAAATACAGAGTGTTCCACAACGAGCTTACACCATCTGTATTCTAACAACTATATAATAATATTATGTCACAAATATTAGGGTATATAAAGCTATTCCGATATGCTCAGTTTAACTAAAATTTTGGCAATAAGATGCAACTTCTTGTTTAACCGCAAGGTGACTCTAACTCTAACTATTTTAAATCCAATACCCCATTTTTTATTTTATTATTGAATTTAGAAGTAAATTCTAAATACGATACATTAATAACATTTTACTTTAGTTGGACGTATTTGAACTTATTTGATTTTTTGTTTGAAATAGACAACATCTTTCAGGGTCCGTATGTCAAGAATGCAATTAAATATTTGTAATTTGTAAACGGGGTCTTATAAAGAAAGCTTTGGCCTACATTTTTATAGAAAAATAAATTAAAACTATTAAAAAATACGCCTAGAATATTACTGTAAACTTGAAGTTCAAAAAACATTAAAATCTCATTTTTTTTTTCAAATAAATTTTACGTTAAAAATTATGTTAGTTTATATAGCATGGTCCTGTGTTAAAAGTTAATAGATTTTTTAGTAAAATAAATAAATATTTAATTCGAATACGTTGTTTATTAATGTAATAAGATTTGTAAATAAAATATATAAAGAATTTAATCCTAAAGCTTTTTTTTTTTGGTACAATAAATGTTTTATTTATACATACATCTTTAATTGAATTGTTTGAAAACAACGTACAATTTACATTCACATTTATCAGTTCCCAAAAATTAAAAACAAAAACAAAACAAATTTTACATTTTACAACGAAATTCACTTGGTGTATTTGCATTTACGTTTCATTGTTCCTATTTAATTAGTCGGAAATTTAATTACAAAACACAAAAGTGTAACTAGAATGTAATTGCATTTTGCAAGAAACTGGCATAGTTTTTCAATATATATATACAGGGTGTTTGCAATCAAGGTATTTTATTTTTAAGAGGTGATACTACAGGTCAAAACAAGGCGATTAACGCCAAAACACCTTAGTAAAAGTTTTCTAATAAACGAGATATTCATTTTTTTTAAGTAAAATGGTAGCATATGGTATAATTTTTATTATCCAGCTCACAAAAAAAATTATTCTTCATAATAGTTTTGGATTTGCTTGAAACGAATAAAAATGTAAAAATATTCCAGGTTTTAAATACAGGGTGACTCGGATTTGCTGATTTGTGTTTCAACTTTTAGGTAAAATACCCTTATTTAAAAAATTTGAATAATTTTATTTGAATATTATGTTTAGAATTACAATTTAAGTTTACATACAAAAATTTGTGCCGATCGTCGATTGTTAAAACACCTTAGCAAAAGTTTTCAAATAAACGAGATATTAGATACTTTATTTAAATATTTTTATTAATGACACAAATCAAGATAAGTATTTTAAACATAATATAATCCTATTAATCAAATAAGGGTATTTTACCTAAAAGTTGAAACACAAATCAGCAAATCCGAGTCACCCTGTATTTAAAACCTGGAATATTTTTACATTTTTATTCGTTTCAAGCAAATCCAAAACTATTATGAAGAATAATTTTTTTTGTGAGCTGGATAATAAAAATTATACCATATGCTACCATTTTACTTAAAAAAAAAATGAATATCTCGTTTATTAGAAAACTTTTACTAAGGTGTTTTGGCGTTAATCGCCTTGTTTTGACCTGTAGTATCACCCCTTAAAAATAAAATACCTTGATTGCAAACACCCTGTATATTACAATGCTGGGATATAATAATTTTAAAATAAAAAAGCTTTAGGATTAAGTTCTGTATAAATTTTAATTAAAATCAACATTTCGACGTCTTCTACGTATAATTTTTCATAATAATGATGTACATAAAGTAAGTTAAAACGTCGATTTTTAATTAAAATTTATACAGAACTTAATCCAAAAGTCTTCTTATTTTTTTGTAATATGAATTTCACAGTTTTAATAAAATCACAAATTTAAATATACTGAATATATAATTTAAATATACCAGACGTTATTTACAGCGATAATTTACAGAGCCAGGTATCACTAGTATCTTTAGTGTAATTTTTCTGTAATTTTTGTTTTTCTTTTAAATAATAATTCAAAATAAATAATAATAAATCTATATTCTGCATATATTTATACTCATCATAATTATGGATGTTTATTATGGGGTGATTCAGTTGAGAGTGAATTTTCAAGTCCAAAAAAAATCTATTTGCATTCTAACTAATAGCTCCTATAGGCAATCGTGTAAAAACCTATATACGAGTATTAAGTTAAAAATTATATCATTACCTTCACTGTACTTATACTACAATGCTTACTTTATATCAAAGAAAATTATGATCATTTTTAAAAAAATAAATATTATCATAATTATCATACAAGACAAAAAGGCAATATCAGACTGTAATGCTAAAGATCTCCATATAAATAAATTTAAAAATATTTAAAAAAAAATTTTCATTATAGAATGCCAGTGAATTTACAAATTTTATTACTGATATTTCTATTCGTATTTACGACTAATAAATAAATAAACAGTAATATTAAAGTAAAATAAATGAACTTACTCGGGTGTGACGATAAAATATCCCCGGGCAGTTTGGTAGACTTTTCGTTCGGCGGTCAGTTGCGCCAAAGTATCGTACAGGACTCGTTCAGCTGGTGGTTGCATATGAGGGAACGCTTCAACGAGACGCTTTCGCACAGCGTCTAATCCTGCGGGACGTCCTTGCGATGTCAGATTGAGAACGGCCTCGCATACGGCTTCCGGTAATGGTGTAAAGTGTCCTTGCGCTACTGTTGTCACTAGACAGTCTTCTATATCGCCTGTAACACAAATACAAATTATCGATTCAATATTTCAATAAACTCTTAAGTTTTATTTCATTTAAAAAAATAATAAAATAATCACATTTGTAGTATTATTAACATTTTAATAAATTTAATATCAATTTCAAAATATATCTGTAATAAATAATTAGTAGTAGACGGAATTCAGTCTTTTATATATTTTATTATATTCTAAGTCAACGTTTCGGCAATCACTATTGCCTTCTTTAGGGCTAGCAGAATATTTTAGTTGATGTTACATGTACATTATTTAATCAGTAAATTTAAAAATACAAATATTCGTTGTTATATAAAAAGCTTTTTTCTCCACTCGATGTCACAATTTGAAAATATTTTTGATATAAAATTCAAAAACGTAGTTTAAATATACCGTAATAACATATGAAAAACCGGAAACATTTGCATTATGATTTCTCAATGAAAAAATTCCCAAACTTTCCCTATTTTCAGAACGTTTAGGGTGGTATCCCCCAGTAAATTGTTAGTTGTAAATTACTTAGTTTTTGATCCTATTCCACATATCCAATATCTTTTAATCTTTATATATATACTGGGTGTCCCATTTTAATCCGCCACCTGCAATAACTTTAAAATCGTGCATCGGACAAAAAAATGTTTCGGATAAAAAGTAAATGGTTTCGAGGGGGACATCTGATGCAGAGACCCATGCCCTCCTCTGGACCCCCTGAGGGGCGGGAAAGGGGAACAACTTTGAAATCTTAAATGGAACACCCTATTTTTTATTGTAGATTCTGATAGGCCATTAAAAAGTATGTAAATTTTATTTCAAGACTTTTTTTTTATCTTTGACAGATGGCGCTGCAAACAGCATTATTTTTCTCAGTTTATCAATCTTCAATTTGAAAAAAAAGTGTAACTAAGTACGATATTCAACATTTTTTCAGTTCTTTGGGAAGAGGGGGGGGGGCAAGGGTCACTGCATCAAATATCTTCCTCGAAACCATTAACTTTAAGTTAATGGTTTAGAGGGGTATAACTTTAAGTTAATGGCTTCGAGAGGATATCTGATTCAGTGATCCTTGCCCCCCCCCCCCCTCTTCCCAAAGAACTGAAAAGAACTTGAATATCGTACTTAGTTACACCTTTTTTTTCAAATTGAAAACTGATAAACTGAGAAAAAAAATGCTGTTTGCAGCGCCATCTATCAAAGATAAACAAAAAGTCTTAAAATAAAATTTACATACTTTTTAATGGCCTATCAGAATCTACAATAAAAAATAGGGTGTTTCGTTTAAGATTTTAAAGTTGCCCCCCTTTTCCGTCCCCCAGGGGGTCCGGAGGAGGCAAGAGTCTCTGCATCAGATGTCCCCCTCGAAACCATTTACTTTTTATTCGAAACATTTTTTTGTCCGATGCATGATTTTAAAGTTATTGCAGGTGGCGGATTAAAATGGGACACCCAGTATACATATATATATATATATATATATATATATATATATATATATATATATATATATATATATGCCGTATCGGGTTTCCTGGATTGGCTCCGCGATCCGCGTTGTATGTTGTCGATTTTGTTGACGACATTTCGGCATAATTTCATGTGCCATCTTCAAAACATACGACAATATACAACGCGGAGTCAATCCCAGAAGCAAAACATATATATATATATATATATATATATATATATATATATATATATATATATATGTAGTTTTGATAATAATACAATATAGACAGGTTATAATTCTAATAGTTTATTTAAATAAACATAATTACATACGATACGATTATTTTGCTAAAAATATTTGAAATAAATTTGTAAAAACAGATAGAAATATTTTTTCAATAATTTAACCAATACGTATTTGATAAAATCAATAGAATTTTATCGAGTTTCTGTGACAGTAAAAAGCTGAAGGGTATGAAAGTTGCGATCAGTTTAAAATAAAATGTAGGTGAATCAAGATAAAATATCTCAAATAAGATGATTATTGATAAGACATTGTCTTATCCTTCAAATCTATTTCCTTAGGATATGTAACTACATATTTTATTTACTTTTAATGCTTTGCAAATATTTCTTGCTTTCATCAGTAAATAGATCAAATACAGAATACATATTAATGTTACGTATTTTTTATTTCGTCAACAGATAAGAGATAATTCTTGTATATAAATTGGATGTTAAAATTTGTGTTTTTTTTAATTTCTTGAATATTATTAATCATTAAACTTCGACCCTAACTTTCAGTTCGATTATAATTTTTATGTTTTATAATATTCCGACTCCGACTTCAACTTTAAATTAACTACAGAAAATACATTCCGTGATTATAATATTACATAGTAAACAAATATAAAACATTTACAAAAATAATGTTACTAATTATATTTTAAATGTTGCAAATGCAATGTGATGAATTTATTTATCAAAATGATACAATACAATTCATCATATTTTCACATAATGTTTAGTAATATTGGACTAAAAATGTTTGATATTATATTGTCATTTGTTTTATTCGTTTATTTGACTGCTAGTTTATTTGATTTTTTTGTTAAAACTAGCGAAATGATTGACTGTCTTTACCCATATTTAGGTTTATCGATCATTAGGTACACTGTACAAAATTTATGTGAATTTACACCACGTATAAATTTATTTTTAAAGAAAAATATAATATTAGTACAATTATCACAGTAAAAATTACAAAATGCTGCTATTTTACTGTTAATACTTAGTAAATTTACATAAATATATATATATATATATATATATATATATATATATATACATTTGTTACAGTGTAATGCAAATTGTTAGTGGTAACATTGTGGCATTATTTTTAGTATTAAAAAAAATGAAAAATATCTTTTGTTCACGTGGTTTTATAATTGTTAATTTTTTGCTTTAACGAAAAAATCTAAGTTGGAGTCGCAACTTAAAACTTCTCGACTCCGATTCCACACCCTTGCATAATATAATACCTTCAAAAAAAAAAAAAAACTGAAAATAAAATTTGTAGAGAACTGCCTTATCTACAAAAATAATTTATAAAAATTTAATGTTAGACACACGGAAAAGATTAATAATAATAATAAAAAAAACGAATTGCACCCTGGACGCCTATTATCTCGAAACTTACAAAATGTTGCTTCGCCACATTCCCACTGAAGTCCTCATATATTCAACACGAAAGACTTCAAACACAATAAGCAGGTTACATTTAAATTTCATAACATTTCTTCTAACCAAATACGTACATAATACCAGTACATTGCAATTACAAAATTGGTATGAAAATACTTATGCAAATTTAATGTTATTTACCTATCATATATAATTGAATGATGAGCCAATAACAAAATGATTGTTGGCAAATGATTCGTTCATATCTTCAAATTGTGGGAAAACTTTATTATTTTCAATATTCTATCTGTAAACATTTCTAACCTATATCTGTCAACTGTATCATCTAACATAGTAAAAAATCTTTCAGAATTCATTATATTAAAATAAAACGGCTGTAGGATATAGTTTTGTGTTAATATTTACAAATAATCGACGTTTCGATGAACTCAATGTACGTTTTCATCAGATAGATAAATGACATTTATAGTAAATAAACAGAACATAGAAATAAGTTACTAGACGTAACAAAATAAGTAACTAGATCAGCCAAATTTTATTTAAATCAGTGACTCACAGTGATTGGTAGAACTGTTCCTTCTAGACTTACAGAACATAAGATAAATCTGCTATTGCTCAACATGCGTTAGAAAATCTTCATAATGTAAAATTCGAAGATACAGTAATAATTGCAAGATCCATCAATCCAGCAGATTGATAGGAGACGCAAAGGAAATTTATAAAGATAAAGATAACATCAGTCAGTGTGAGTCAGTCTTTCATTAAAAATTTATAATATTTGGCTGATCTAGTAACATATTTTGTTACTTAGTAACTTGTTTCTATGTTCCGTTATTTACTGTAAATGTTTTTTATATCAGTTTTTCTAATGAAAACAGACGTTGAGTTCATCGAAACGTCGATTATAAATAAAAATTAATATGGAACTTTAATCTAAAGCAGTTTTACTTAATATAATGAATTATGAAAGATTTTTTACTCTATGTACTCAACGTACGTCTTTATCAGGAAAAAATAAATATATAACATTTATAGTAAATAAACAGAACATAGAAACAAGTTACTAGGTAACTAAAATAACTAACTAGATCATAAAATTTATAGATTTTTTAATTAATGAAAGCCAAATTGAATTAGTTAAATAAAATTTGGCATCCATTAATTAAAAATCTATAAATTTTATGATCTATAGTTACTTATTTTAGTTACCTAGTAACTTGTTTCTATGTTCTGTTTATTTACTATAAATGTCATTTATATTTTTTTTCCTGATGAAGACGTACGTTGAGTACATAGAGTACGTCAATTATTAATAAATATTAACACAGA
This sequence comes from Clivina fossor, assembly GCA_963966155.1. Taxonomy (NCBI): domain Eukaryota; kingdom Metazoa; phylum Arthropoda; class Insecta; order Coleoptera; family Carabidae; genus Clivina; species Clivina fossor. The sequence continues at coordinate 8,901,969 of OZ014569.1, read as the reverse complement.
ACTATAACCTAAAGCCTTTTTATTTTATTATCTTTTATTAACTTACCTCTTCTATTTTTAAATTTAAATAAACTGGCCGAGTTTAAATTCAATTTAATTAGATATTAAAATGAGATTATAATTATAGTTTCAATAACCGTGAAAATTTACTTTAATATCGCAAATAGATTTTTTTTATAGTTTTTCGTTTATAATTGATCATCAAAATTGCTAAATTAGTTGAAAAGAACTTTCGCAAATTATATTTGGATTTTTTACTGATATTAATATTATTAGCCATTCACTTAATTCTTTACCATATTAGGTTAAGTTGTTTATCTGTGTTTCTTAAATTGTTAACAATTTTCAGAAATGACCTTGAGATATAGGTCATTAAACTTAGCAAAGCGAGTTAATAAAGTTTGTATTTTTCTTCCAGCAATTATTTATTGTACAAGTATAGTTGCAGGGTTTTTCAATTTTGTTTATTTTATGTTTACAAGCGTATGTTTCTATTCTGTGAATAGAATAGAAACAAAATATATTTATTTAGTTATTTGCACATTAAATTATATACTAGCACATAGGTGTATGTCCTTGAATGTTGATAAATTGACATAGTATTCAAATTGATGTTAATAATTAACATATAATGATTATTTTACCTTCTGTTTGATTTTTTGTTTATTTTGCTGTGTAAAATACGTGAGAAGTATAACGTTTTGATATTTTAAAAATAAATATGCCTACTTGACTATGTGTATTTGCGTAAATTAAAAACTAATAAATTATGTGTGATATATAAAAAAAAATAGATAAAATAATATTTATCAATAATCTACTATTTTTCTTATAATACCAAAATGTTGATTTTGTAATAATCAAAAGAATAACAGTAGTATATTATTAAAATAAAAAAGCTTTAGGATTAAGTTCTGTATAAATTTTAATTAAAAATCGATGTTTCGACGTACCCTTCAAAAAAGGGTGGCACAAACTCTTTCAACTATCTCGAAATCAGTTTACTCCAAACATCCGTATTCAGACAAGCAACTTTAGTTTCATCCACATTCATAATTCCTCTCATAAATGCTCTTCTATGCTCTCTCAATCATACCACTTCAACTATAGTCATCAGACGTCCACGCAAACGTATAGTTTCAAAATCATTCATTAGACATTCGCCCCAGATGTCCGAACCATCTAAACTGATTAATACCAACTTTTGATATATACAATATATGCAATAAATAAATAAAATTTTTGTATTATATATGATAATTGTATAGTTTTTCCTTATGATTATGTACGTATAGTACGTCAAAACGTAGATTTTTAATTAAAAAATTAATACAGAATTTAATCCTAAAGCTTTTTTATTTTAATATAATGAGTTCTGAAAGATTTTTTCTAGGTTTATTATAGTATATTATGTTACGATGAGTAGAAAAAGATCTTTATTGTGTTGAGACCAGAAACTTGCGGGCAATTTAACTTTTTATTGATTTAGATATCTCGAATTTTTGTGAGGGGATTTATTCCCCCTAATCCCCTCCCCCTTCTTGTGTAAGCTACTGCTACGTACACGACAAAAACCATAGAAGAACATATTCAACATCACGATAACATCAATCGTGGAATCGCTCCATCATATGATCCCATTCTAAACCGCCTTATTTGGCCTCCTCGACTGCTCAAACGCGATATATCGTTTGTTTCTACCGATCTACATAAACTACATAATGATTTTTCTTAACCTAATCAAACCGGAACCACGATCTCTGAAGCACACACACACACACCCACACACACACACACACATCTTATTCTGACCTAATGCTGTTTCATTCGGGTGAACTATCTGGGGTACATCAATTGAGCCGGTGTTTGGTATAGAGTTAAGACAATGAGGTTTTGGTGTGGTATATACATGATTTGGAGCAATATCGTACTATATTGTGTTAGGTATTGGAGTTTTTTTTTTCTGTTTTGTAAAAATTCTACAGCTGTTAAACAAAGTAAAGGCAGTCGCGGGTCACTAGATCCCTTGCAGAGTTCACACGACCTCGACACGGACGTGGATTTACCACACGGAATATCCGTACGGCACAGGACTGGATTAAATAATTTTCCCAAAAGTTTTTATAAATGGTATTTCTTTGGCATTACCAACCTTTTTCTCTAAAGACAACAAACACTGTAAAAAGTTTTGTAAATTTACATAAATTTTTATAGTAAAAATTACTATAAAATTATATGTAAAATAATTTTATTTCATTAATAATATGGAAATTTAGCAGAAAAAAAAACAATTTTACATGCAAACATATGTAATATTCCATAAAAAACCATGGATTTTGTAATTATTACAGATAATATTGTTATTTTTATATGCTACATAAAATTACATAATGTTTCTGTAATTTTCCAAATTTTTATTGCAATTTACAATAAATAATGTAATAAAAGATAATTATAATTTTATGTAAGTTTAAATAATTATATATTTTACAATTGTGTTTACAATTTTACAATTATTATATATATATATATTTATGTAGTTCTGCGTAATATAATTTTGCATAATATTTATAAAAATTTAACAAAATATTAATTATTAAAAATTTAAATGGAACCAGGCCGATAAATCAAACAATTTTAAACGTTTTGCAATTAATAAAATTTGTATTATACAAATTTTAAATATTTTATGTAGTTTTACATTAATTTCTTAGTATCATTTTGTTTTATCTAATAATACATTAAAAATATATAAATATTTTACATAAATAGTAAATTAGTTTTACATTAAATATTACATGCTATGTAAAATTAAGCTCTACATAAAATAAAAACTAAATACTAAATATTTAATAAACGCTTTTAGATAAATAAAATTAGGTAAATACGGTTCTGTATCGATTGAATTCTATGTTCTTTTAAGGTAAATCTTGTGCCCGGCGGGCAATAATTTGAGTCTAAAGAACTGTCAGCTTTTTGTTTCTGTGCTGTATACATATAGAGTTTATCTATATTCTGTAGTGGCTAACTTAACAGAATATGCAAATATTTATAATACGAATCAAAAGTACATGCGTTACATTTATACTAATACATAAACATTTTATATATCATATATGATATTAAATACAATAAATATAAATACACATTAAGTTTAATTTAAATATTTCGCTAAAATATATATTTGAAGATGTTAGAAGGTTCTTTAAACAATGGCTGGCACTGCAAGCTCGGTTTTTGGGTGTTTTAATTCATTTGTTTAGTTCTACTGTTATGACAGTTACATTGTTTTAAAACCGGTATTAGTTAAACCCGATTTTAAAACTTTTAGTATCAGTGATTGTGTTTTGTTTATTTCTAGTAGATGCTGCTAAAATATTATATTTGGTCAAAAAAAAATTAAAAATTAGAGTGATGATATAATTTCATTAAATCGACAGTTATTCATTAATTTTTTTGTTAAACGTTACATTGATCAGAAACGTTAAAATAGAGAACATTAATTTAATAACCTAAAAAATAATATAATAATTAATAAAATATACAAAAGGACTGAAGCAATAACTTACTTTTCCAAAATTATCTAATGATAGATTAAAGAATCCTGCTACATTTACAATGATAGGTTTTTGAGCTCGAGCAATAATAAACATTAAATTTTTCTTTAGATCATTCGATGTGTTGTACCAGTTTGTACTATAAGCTATCGTTGCTATATCTGCACTCTAAAAAATTTAACACAATCTTACTTTCCACGTCAATTGTATTTGGTTTGTTTTTGTGTGGATGAATTCTCAGTTATTGAAATTGAAAATGAAACTAGGGATTACTTTGAGGAAGGTGTATTTTTTAATAATAACTTTGCTTTTAATAATCTTCAAATAGTGTAAATGAAAATACATTGGAAAATATGTTAATAATCAGAAGTAATTTTCATTTTTTCTAATTATAAACAAATAAGAATCTTATATACAAGAATTTGTTACGTTAACATGTGTTATTATATAATTAAAACATACCTACAAATTATATAAGTTTACAATAATAAATTATATTATTATCATATACTTCTAATTATTACATCTTCAATTAATTGATAATTATTATTATTCATATTATATTATTGTATCAATTTATGTAGTATGCTTATTATAAAAGTAGGAATAAAACGTTATAAGTTATGGTGGAAAATAAGTTTTTAATACAAATAAAAACATTTAAAAATTTTAAAAAATTAATCATTCGGAACTGAACCGAAAACCGAAAAAAACCGTTATTTTGGCAGAAACGAAAACCGGAACTGAATCGATATATATTTTTGAAATTGAACCGGAACGAAAAATATAACGGTTCGAAGCCCTGTTGATTTATTTAATACATATAGAAATGAAATAATGAGGATGTAAATTTTTTTTATTAATTTTTGACGACTAATTTTAGCTTTATTTTATCGTCTTTGTCGTACATGGGGAATTATTTTGGTTATATTTGAAGATAGTTTTTGATAATAAAATGCAAAAAAAACACGACTGTCTACTATATTAAATTTTACCTTATCCTGCATAATTTGTCCCATCATACAATATATGAATAATTCTTGCAATGTCGATAAGTATGTAGCTAAATATACCATTATTGTTAACCTAAAAAAAGTCGTAAATTTGTTTAATGTAAGAAAAATATTTTTTTAGGCATAAAAAATGATTTATTATATGTGCCCATCTTTGTTAACAATATTTATAATTCATATGTAAATAAGTAGTAGTATTATTTTTACCAACTAATATTTGGATCTATTTGACAAGCGTACATACAAGTAATAATTATAATTGTATTTGAACGCACTAAGTGAAATCCAGTTGTTGCTGCAATGTATGATATATCAGTAAAAATCCTGGAAAGATATTGTTAAAAGTTAATACATTGTAGAAAATTTTTTTTCATAAAAAGTGTAATATTACGTTAATTATCTAAATAAAACTGTTTTAGGTTAAATTTCTGTATTAATATTTATTTATAATGGACGTTTCGACGAAACTCAACGTTCGTCTTCATCAGGATAAATGATATTACAGTAAATAACAGGACATAGAAATAAGTTACTAGGTAACAAAATACAAGTAACTAGATCATACAATTTATAGATTTTTAATTAATGGAAGTCAAATTTTAGTGACTTCACAGTGATTCATGTTATCCTTTTCTTTATAAATTTCCATTTCTTCATCATTTCAAATTTATTTACTGTCTGTTTTCTATATATTAATATACAATGAGCCTTAGAAATAAATGTACTCAACATTTATAAAAAAAAAGACATCAATCAATGCGAAGGCATTGAGATAAATAAAATTTGGCTTCCATTAATAAAAAATCTATAAACTGTATGATCTAGTTATTTATTTCTTACCTAGTAACTTGTTTCTATGTTCTGTTTATTTACTGTATGTATCAGTTTTCCTGATAAAGGTGAGTTTCGTCGAAACATCGATTTAAAAAAAATATTAATACAGAACTTTAACCTAAAGCAATTTTATTTTTTTGTTATTACATACTTCAGAAGTAAATTATGATGTTCAATGCATTCTTTAATTATTAAAAACTCTTGTTCGTATTTGGTACCAGAACCAATAATATTCAATTTCTCCTGTATCAATTCGATTTGTATCAAAATCTTTCCAATTATTGATATTAATACAACATCAGGTGGAATTACAACACTTAAAGTAGTTATATAAAAATAAATACTTTGAAACAGGTACATCATATCGTAATAGGGCGATGTAGTTTTAAATATATCCAAAGCTTTCGGTAAATATATGTCCCATAAAAGAGCTTTCGTTCCCACCAAATACCAGAAAATGAGAATTATCGATAATAGAGTGAAAACAGTATTACGAAAGTATTTTCCAATTGATACTGTTACGTAACTGATTTGTTTTATAGCAGCAAGTATTGCCTGATTTGATGTTGTTGTTGGTTTCCAAAATTCGGTATTTGCAATGTCAATCATACGGGAAAATATTTCACGGTTGTAATATAGCATAAAAATTTTGATAAAAATCTGTAAGAATTCATTTTCTAAGACTATGTGATACAGTTGGCAGAAAAAATTGCTTTAAAATGCGCAATAGTTCAATTTGAATAATAATAATTCCTTATTGCCCAACAGAAAGAAATTACAGGACAAAATTTGAATAAATTTGTATAATATAGTAAAAAATCTTTCAGAACTCATTATATTAAAAAAATACTGTTTTATATGTTAAAGTTCTGTATTAATATTTATTTATAATCGACGTTTCGACGGACTCAACGTCCATCTTCATCAGAAAAAATGATACAAATGCTATTTTTTTAAATGTCATTTGTATTATTTTTCATGATGAAGACGGACTTTGAGTTTGTCGAAACGTCAAATATAATAATAATAATATAGAACTTTAACCTAAACCAGTTTTATTTTTTATAGAAAAAAAATCGGTAATTTTACATAAAAACCTAAGGTAATTGATAAAATAAAATAATTTCCCTTAAATCAAAAAAATAATTTAAAAAAGCTATATACATATTTTAAAAGCTAAGTTTTCATTATTACGATAAACAAATAATTTTATTACAGTATATATAAACATATGTTACAATACTTTTTTGTCAGCTTTAAATCCACTTGATTAAAAATGTATTGATTCTAGCTTAAAAATAAATCAGATTCTAGCTTAAAAATAAGTCAAATACATACATGATCAAAAAAGATGAAAGTCACAAAATCAAAGGATCCTTTACTAATTGAGACATGATTCTGAATGTTTAGAATCAAATTGACGGCTTGCAAAAAACACAGAATTATTGACGTTAGTATGAAAATAAAACAGATTATTTCACTCAAGCGATTACGATTTTTTGGACTCGATCCAGATAAATTCATAAATTTTAATTCTAGTTTGATAATTGATTCGATTGCATCCTGAAAATATTCAAAATTTAAACATTTTTTAGATATTTTTAATGGAAGATGTAGTTTTCAAGTTACACTGTTAAAAATTTTGCTTTAGATTCAAGATTTTTACTTTTAACTTAAAAATAAACATGTTTTTGAACTGTAGACTTATGTTTTTCTAATAAATATAAAAATGTTAATAAAAAAAAAGAATAACAGTAATTAACAGTATAGCTATTTACAAAACTTTCTATAAAATTAGTTAATATTTAGTTTAAAATAAAAACTATATTTGAACAGAAAATTATTAAAGTAAAAAAATCTTTCAGAACTCATTATAGAAAATAAAACGGCTTTAGGTTTAATAAATAGATTTTCTGTAATAATATTTATTAATTAAGTTCGCCAAAACGTCGATTAATAATAAATATTATTATAGAACTTAAACCTGAAGCCGTTTTATTTTATGAAAATTATTAATAATCATTTTACAATAACATTTTTTCCAGAAAAACACTAAGTATCTAAACTAAATAGTGTATTTCATTTAAATCAATGCCTTCACAATAATTAATATTATCGTTTTCTTTATAAATTTCTATTGTTTCTCTTATCAATCTGCTGTTAATATTGTTGGGCCTTGCAATTATTGCAATATCTAATTACAATATTAATGGTAGATTGATAAGAGAAGCAGTAGCAGTTTATAAAGAAAAAGATAACATCAATGAGTGTGACTAGTAACTGATTTAAATAAAATTTGACTTCCTTTAATTAGCAATTTATAAATTGAATAATCTAGTTACTTTGTTACTTACATTGTAAAATTTTACATAAAAACCTGGGTAATTAATAATTACTACTAATAATTAGTAGTTAATATTTTGTAACGCAATATATATTATTTGTTCAGAAAATTAATGAATTAATTTCAATTTTTGACCAAGTAATATACATTGCGTTACAAAATATTAAATAATAATTATGTTTCACATACATCGAAATATATTCCGCTAGCCTTGAAGAAGGCAATAGTGATTGCCGATACGTTGGCATAGAAGATAATAAAAATATATATCTGATTAAATTCCATTTATTACTAATTATTCATAATTTTTTTTACTATATTCAAGTAAATAATTTTTATTATAAATAACAGCAATTTCTTTTATAATAAAATATAATATATTAGAATAATTTAAAATTTATTTATTATAAATATAATAAATTTTGTTATAAATATTTACCATGTTCTATTTCGGAAATGATATTTTTGTAAATATTTTTTCAATAAAACACAACTTATTGATACACTGTCGATATCATAAGCTATATACAACTGATGCAGAACAATGAAAACGGTAGATGATTTTAGAAGAATTTATAAAAAAAAATTAACCAGGTGTTTTAACCCGAATTAACGAATAATTAATATGAGAATTTCAAAATAAAAATACAATGTGTGTTATTAGTAAGTTGATCACTATAATAATAAGAAAATGTCATTTCATTTGAAATGAAAACATAGATGTTTTGACACGTTGTCAATTTCTTATTACGTTTAATTGTTGTATATTAATTTTAATGTTAATTAATTATGAATATCTCTTGTCTTCGATAATGAAAACTGTAATTTTCTGCTATAAATTTTCATTAATTTTTCAACAAAAAACTAAACAAATATGTACATTTTTGAGTATTTGTCTTTTAGTATTGTGTATATGTATGTCTTTTTTTAATAAAAAATTAGCATGTTATCAAAAAAATATATTATAAAATTATTATAATTTGTTACAGTTTGTTTAAAAGATAAAAACTGCTGTGGAAATGAGATTTTTACGTGGGGTATGTGGTGTAACTAGAAGTACGAAATAGATTAGTGTATGAAGAGTGTGAAATTGAAAAAAATGTTAGGTCAGTTAAGATGGTTTGATTATCTTAAGTGAATATCTAATGTACGTTTGGTTAAAAGAATATATATGAATGATTTTGAAGGTATACGTTTGCGTAGTCGGAGTGGTGCGATTGAGAGAGTGGCTTGTGTGCACTGTAAAAAAATATATCTTAATTTAATATAATTTTACATCGGTTTTAACAGTAAAAATAACAACATTTTGTAATTTTACTGTGATAATTTACGTAGTATTATATATTTTATTAAAAATTACATGTAAATTTACATTTTTTACAGTGTGATAGAATGTTTCCATGTCGTAGATATAGAAGAGCATTTATGAGAGCTATCATGAATGTGGATGAAGCTAGAGTTGCTTGTGTGAATGTTTGGAGAAAACTAATTTCGAGATAGAACCTCTGTCTTTTGGGTACATGGCGTGATTGTGTATGTATGTATGTTATATAAATTTGTTAATAATATAGCACGTATTATTATTAAATGCCATTAGAAAAAGTCAAACTAAACTAAAAATTTTTGTAGCAAATTTTTAATTAAAAGTGAAATTTGCCATTAAAACATTAAATGTAAATAATACAAATATAGTTCTTTGTTATCAAAAATTGAAATTGAAAATTGAAAACGTTACTGTAAAATTTAACAAATAAAATTTACATTTTTTATTGACTTTTACGATAACAAAATAAATAGTTGTTTTTTTTTTGCACATGATTTATATCTTTTTCTTAGTTTGTTTGTTTTTAGTAATTTTAAGTAAATTTCACTTTCATCTTGTAATGTTAAAAACAGGAAATTTTCTTTATAATTTACGTGATTTAAAAACGACTAAATTCATTATTTAATTTGATTTAATGGAATAACAGTCACGCAATATATTTACGTTAAATTCGCATAAATAACTTTTTATTCTCCTAATTACTAGTTAGTTAATATCATTTTAACTTTTGATTATCATAAGTACAATAAAACAAATGAAAGTGAAATTTCCGCAACATTTTTTTTTTATATAAAACAATCGTTATTATGGTAATGTTCTTGTAATAACCAATTGTTATTTATTAAGAGTTTAAATAAATTCATATGTATATATCCAAGTATTATATTGTGTTAATTAAACTTGTAATTTAAAAAGGAAAATAGTAATCAGATTTAAAAATAAATTTAATTTAATCAACTTTCGGTACAAATCCGTCCGCTGTTCCGGTATATTTGAGAAAAAAATTTGTGTAACAATTCTACTTTTAAAGCGTATAAAAATCGAAAAAAAAGGAGATTTCAGTAGTACTATTTTAGGGAATTTAATTCTCTATAATTACATCGTAAAGCGACTGATTTCGGAATGATGAAAAGAGTTTGTGCCACACCCTTTTGGATACATGGCGTGATTGTGTATGTATGTATATGTATGTAAAGCGAAGAAAATCAGATAGATAGTTTCCGAGATCTCAGTAGGACAATCTTAAAAAATATAGTTTCTAGAAAAACGCGTTTAAAATTTGCAGTTAATTTTTCAGTGCTCGGTTTGTACGTGTACCTGCCTCTAACACAATTCTATATTGGTCGCTGTGACTCCGCCAGAAGTTCAAGTTTCGGAAAATCGTTTTAACACATTACATTTTATACCACTATAAACTTTCAGAAAATGCAAAAAGTGTCAGGGGCGGTATCCCCCTTTAATAAATTTTTGTTAAGTATTTATTTTCACACTAAAAATAAGTAATGTTTTCTAATTTTACTATGATAATTTAAATACTATTACATTTTTTATGAAAAATTACATAAATTTCATGTAAAATTATATAAATTTTTTACAGTGTATGTTATTGTGTTTTTTTTATTAATAATTTCTCTGTTATTTAAGTACAGTTAAGATGGTTCGGACATGTTGAGCGAATGTTTAATGAACGTTTGGTTAAAAAGATTTATTTGAATGATTTTGATGGTATACGTTTGCAAGTGGACGTCCGATGAGTAGTTGGACTGGTATGATTGAGAGGGTGGCTTGCGTGAGCGAAAGTTTCCAAGTAGTAGAAATAAAAGAGCATGTATGAGAGGAATTATAAATGTGGATAAAGCGAAAGTTGCTTGTTTGGATAGGAATGTTTGGAGGCGACTGATTTCGGGATGATGAAAAAAGTTTGTGCCACACCCTTTTGGGTACATGGCGTGATTGTGTATGTATGTATGTATTTAAGTACATTTTGGCAACAGTCGATTCTGTGGTGGCCACAGCAGATTTTTTAGGACTGGTAAGAGATAATCTTATAAGAGTTCTTATATTTTAAATTTCCTTCAATATTTTTAGTTATCTGAGTGTTGGTGTATTTCGTTAATTGCTATTTATAATTTTCAATTTTTTTTTCTGATAATAGCAATGTCTCTACCTACAAGGAACTAACGATAATAAAAGAATCCGATTCAATAACTAATTTTATTTATGAATATATTGAAAGAAAAAGTTTATAAACACAGTTTAAGATTGTTTGTTCATAATAATTAATAAAACTATTGTTTTCTTTTCTTTCTAAATACCATTCTAAAAACGAATTATTATAAAAGATTTGTAAAAATATTGTGAAAATAAAAATTATAAACATTTTGAAAGTTTGTGAGAATTATTGTATCTTTAGTCGAATATACAATTTCTGACAAATCTGAGGGTGTGCATTTCTTGCACTCACATATTTTCAATTATCAAATTCAAATTTAAGCGAAAATAAACAATGAAACTCTTTATTAACTTATCTTGACTAAATAATTCTTAATGTGGTCGTTGAAAATGTCAAATTTAATACACCTGACCGTGTTTTTTTGCTCTAATATGCAGTTTCTGACAAATCTGGGGTTGGACAGATTAAAATGCTAGCAAAAATATACAATGTAATTGTCAATTAACATAACTTGATGTAATAATTTTCAATATGACTGCCGAAAATGTTAGATTTCTACTCATGTTTGGTGCTACCACCAGTAGGTTATATAGTAACTAACTTCTGCATAATAATGTACATTATTATACAAGTAACATAATAACCTCCGTCTACATAGGCAATTTAGTAACATATTTTAATATTGAAGTACAGTATTTTACTCAAATATAATGATTAGTACTCATACTCGCCTACGGCTCATGCCGTACATTTACATGTTTGTGAAATAATACATTATTGTAATGGAATTATGTCACTGTTCCATTGTAGATTTGACATAATAAACAAAAATTTGTATTTTATCGGTGAAAAATAATAATCGCATAAATAAATGTCAGAATTCTTGTTACACATTTCTAGTGTTAAAAAAGTAATTTCGTTTTTGACAAAAAAAATAAATAAAAAATGCCTTTATAAGTGAAAATACACACCTACGTGTTTTCGATATCATAATATACGGCAATATTTGATTTGCAGTTAATAAAAGATACATAAAATTAATTAAAAATCGCCTTTTGAATTGCAGCCAGTAAATTGATAAAACAATATTTTTCATTTCCATAATTAATATTTGTTATTACATTGTTTCAACTACTGTAACATTCAACAATAGTATAACGTGCATAGAATAATTAACATTCCTTAATCATGCAAAAGAAAAAAAAATAAAGAAACTTAGATTGCAAAAAAAAATTCACATACCTATTGTAAGTTCTTGAATTCTTCTATCATTACCTCACATACGTAAATACTTCCTCAAAGTATTAAAAAGTGTTTTTCTTTAAATAAATACCATATATATAAATATTTCCGGATTTTTTACAAATTAATATTTTCTTTTGTTATAAATTAAATAAAATATATATATATATATATATATATATATATATATATATATATATATATATATATATATATATATATTATATTCTTAATTACACATGATGATATATTAGATTATAGTATTTATATTTTTGCTTAAATTGCCATTAATTTATTTTGATGAAGTAATTAAATCATTAGTTAATTTTTAAATAAAGAAAAATGTATTGAAAAAATACGAAAATATTATAACCTAATATATAACACGCCATATGTAATTAAGAATATAAATATACAGTGTGTAAAGTAATGAGGTTTCCTATAAGGAAAAAAATTTTAATATGAGTTTTAGAAGAAAAACTTATTCTTTATAAAAAATTTTGCTTCTATCAAAACTCCTAATAGTCAAAGAAAAATCCAGTAATCACTTAAGATATTGATTTTAAATATGACTAAGTCCGAATATTACATCAGTATCGTGTGAAAAATGTTAAAAATATTTGTCATACAAGAGAGTTACTTTTTAATTATCATTATTAATTTGCCAAAATATAATTATTATTATTATTAACAAGTAATCCATGGGTAACACGATACTGATGTAACATTCGGACTTAGTCATATTTAAAATCAACAACTCGACATAATATCAAGTTTTTGATCTTATCAAGTGATTACTGGATTTTTCTTTGACTATTAGGGGTTTTGATAAAAGCAAAATTTTTTATAAAAAATAAGTTTTTCTCATAAAACTCATATTAAATTTTTTTTTCTCTATAGGAAACCTAATCACTTTACAGTTTACACACTGTATATTAACAATGCTAGATTAATAGACACAGATGTACTCAACTGAATTAAATTCATGAATTTATCATGACCAGTCAAAATAAAGAAAAATGCATTTACTTTGTCGTTGCGATCTTGTGACCTAGTTGGTAGCGCAGTTGCCGCGAAAACAGAAGGTCCCGGGTTCCAACCCCGGTAAGGTCAATGCATTTTTCTTCATTTAAAAATTGACTAATGATTTAATTATTTCATCAAAATAAATTAATGGCTATTTAAGCAAAAAATAAAATAATATAACCTAATAAATAAAATATGTTCAAATTTCCGATGTATATTAACCATACATATATAAGATATTTGATTTTCAAAATCATATGAGTAAACTATATTAATGATATGTTATATAATTAACTAAAAATGTGTATTTTTTTTTTGTTTTTTGTGTAATGATAAAATAAAATTAAATTAATTTTATATTTTTAGTGTCTAACCCTTGTATTTTCATTAAAAATAACGGTTCGTTACAATGAAAATTCTTAGATTCCGTAAGAAATACTAGCACAAGTTAAAATTAAATTATAATAGCGTACGAATTATACAAAGCATATTACTTACATGATTGATAAATACAAGAATGTTTTTACACTGGTGTAACTAATAATGTTAGCGAATTTTACACCAATGTAAAAACATTTTTGTATTTATCAATCATGTAAGTAACATGCTTTGTATTATTCGTACGCTATTGTAATTTAATTTCTAAACTTGTACTATTTTAGTGTGTTTGGCATGAAAAAGCTTATAAATCATAAGCGAAATATTGGCAACTTTATAATAAATTTGATACACATTAATGTTATTGTAACTTTTCCATACAGCAGTTACACATTTATCAAAAATTATTAATATATGTAATATATGATTTTCTAAATTTTGGTAAAATTAACAAAAATTGAAACGGAAATTTTGTTAGTTGTGTATAAACGATTTTCCTATTATTACAGAAAATAAATGTAACAAAATAAATACGCTGTAAAAAATGTATGCAATTTTACATGTTTTGTGAATGTAATTTTACGAAAATTATCACAGTAAAATTAGAAAATGTTATTATTTGTACTGTTAAAACCTATGTAGAATTATATAAATTGAAGATTTATTTTTTACAGTGTATAAAGAAACAGGCTAAATTAAAAGATGTAAATACAAGTCAAAAAAACTCCAAATTGAAAATATATGACCTCCTTTCATAATACTCTTCAACTCACGTTGGCGATTAAAACCAAAAATCATTTACATGATAGATAAATTAATAACAATAATAACTTCAGTAGCTCTTAATTTATTTTTTCACAATTTCTATCCGCACTTTTAATTTTTTCCTTCTTTTTTTTCCGGTTCGCAGCATTCCTCGCTTTTATCAGCGCTATTAACCACAACAAACATAAGCATGAAATTAAATTTACAACAGATAAAAAAAAACAAAACGCTGACCGACTTATTAGTTTAGCAGTGTACTAAAAACCATTTAAAAACAAGGCAGTGCGAGTTATAAATAAGTAGTTCGGCCCTCAGACATTTGCTAGATATCTATTGGCTAACACTCCCATATGGATAATGTCGATTGAAATTGATCTTGAGACACGTTTGAAACAGTTAATGTGCGTTAAGTATATATATATATATATATATATATATATATATATATATATATATATATATATATATATATAATATAATGTGGAATATCAGAACTTAAATCAGTTGTATTGCACTTAACACAGAAGTGGTATAAATTAAAAATAATTACAGGTTCTATGAAAGTTAGGATTTTATATTATATTAAATTGAAAGTATGTTATTTTTTTCCAAGTTAAATATATTGAGGGAAAGTCTTAATTTTTGTTAATTATAGCTAAAATTTATTAACGTATATGTGAAAAAATAAGATTTTTATCAGATTTACACTGATTTTCATTAAATTACTAGCTAACTAAACTGTGATGTTTCCATTTTACAGAACACTTTTAATAATCACATTGAACAAAAGTTCATAAAGTACAGTCAAACCTGTTTTTGTGCTGTTCTTTTCTATACGATTTTTTTTGTGCGACTAACTTTGTGCGATTTTTTTTATGCGGTATATGAATTTCAACGGTGTTGGCATTATAATGTTGTAATGTTTTCTATAAGTGAACATATGTACACTGCAAGGCGCTGTTTGCCTTTACGCGCTATGTTAATTTGATATCAACAGTTTCCCGATAATGCACATTCAATCTCTAATGCATATTTTTCTCTAATGTGTTGTAAAATATTATTTATTATAAGTAGTTATGAAATTTCCCAATATTTTTTTTGCGGTTTTGTTTTATGCGGTCCCATCTACCGCACAAAAACAGGTTTGTCTGTGTCTGTAAAATTAATATAATAGTATTCTAATAACTGTTATGAAAATAATATTTTTACGTAGGGTATGTGGTGCACCTAGAAGGAATCGGGAGTACGAAATAGATTAGTGTATGATGATTGTAAAATTGAAAAAAAAAAATTGTAGCAAAAGTTGCCGTGTTAGTCAGTTAAGATGGTTCGGATATCTTGAGCAAATATCTAATGAACGTTTGGTTAAAAAAATTTCCAAGTAGTAGAAATAGAAGAACATGTTATGAGAGGAATTAGGAATGTGAATAAAGCTAAAGTTGCTTGTTTGGATAGGGAACTGATTTTGGGATAGTGGAAAGAGTTTGTGCTAGATCCTTTTGGGTACATAGTGTGATTGTGTATGTATTTATGTATGTATAATAATTATTACATGTTAGTGGAATACTATACTCTTGAACATACGTATTTTCAAAATAAATATACATTTTTGTTTTGTATTCGAAATCTAAATTCATATTTAAAGTTTGGCTTTTTAACTCGAGAGCATTTTGTAAAAACAATTGTCATGATAACATTCAACAATAATTAAAAAAACAAGATTAGAAGTATATGGGTAAACCCATATATAGACTACTTTGACATTTCTCGGAAAGTTAGCAACACTGTATTTTAATAATATTATAATTTATGTGGGTACTAGGAGATACTTTTCTGAAAATTTGATCAAAATCGAATAAATAATGTAGCCACAATAAATTTTTAAAAAATTTTGTGATTTTTTTTCTCAGTAAGTTGGCAACACTGTATTTTGTTAAAATTGCATAATTTATTTAGGCACTAGGAAAAACTTTTATGAAAATTTGATTAAAATCGGTTAAATAAAATGGTCATAATAAATTTTTAAAAATTTTACTAATTTTTTTCTCGGAAAGTTGGCAACACTGTATTTTGTTAAAATTACATAAATTATATGAATACTAGGAGAATC
This sequence comes from Clivina fossor, assembly GCA_963966155.1. Lineage (NCBI taxonomy): Eukaryota > Metazoa > Arthropoda > Insecta > Coleoptera > Carabidae > Clivina > Clivina fossor. The sequence continues at coordinate 8,885,203 of OZ014569.1, read as the reverse complement.
TTTTGTGAAAATTTGAGTAAAATCGGTTGAATAACATGGCCATAATAAAATTTTAAAAACTTTAGTAATTTTTTTCTCGGAAAGTTGGCAACACTGAATATTAATAAAATTATGTAATTAATGGGAGCATTAGGGAAATCTTTTCTGAAAATTTGATCAAAATCGGATAAATAACGTAGCCAATATGAATTTTTAAAAATTTTAGTAATTTTTTTCTCGGAAAGTTGGCATCACTGGATAAAAACAAAACCACATGACCATCTTGAGCACCAGACAAATTTATCCTGAAAATTTCATTAAAATCGGTTGAACCGTCTAGGAGGAGTTGCGGCCACAAAATTTTGACTTACGACCGAGCGAGCGAGTGAGCGAGCGAGCGAGCGAGCGAGTGAGCGAACGAGCTGACGACGCACATCCATACACCCACATAAACTAAGTTCAGATTCGTCATCTACAGGCTATATGAAGGATTTCTATACAATTTTTTTTTTTTTTTGAAAATGTTACAGACACCGTACCAAACGCTATACTACTTTTCCTTGCAGTCAAAGTAGTAAAAATTGTATAACTATTTTGTAACAAAAACAATAAAAAAAATTAATTGTATACACATTCTTCTGCAAGTAGGTTCAAAATATTGCAATTTGATAACTCATTATGATACCATATTGATACTCCGCCCTAAAAACATATGTTTATAATAAAATTTATCGAAAAAATAACGACCAATAAACATATGTTAGAAAGTACATCACGATTCCCTTGTCAGTTATTTCAAATTTTAAATACTTCGAATCGTGTCTCGAGAAACAACACATATGCCCAAAGAGCAAAGTGCAGCACCACCAACTTGGAATTGAATCAAGATTTAGACTGGTGCTAATCACTTTCTTTGCACGTTTAATTAGCACATGCTCAACGAAACATATAAGTACATTCTAAACAAAACAAAAAAAAAAAAGAAACACTAATACAAATATTTGATCACGATGATACGTAGGCTAGCGGGTGTGTCGTTTTCAACAAGGAAATTCTACAAGATATGTGTTTAAAATAACCGATTTTTTCGAGATGAGTGGTATTTTTCTATGAGTGCTATAGTTAATTTTACCGACTGTCTGTTTGTTTTTAATTAACATTTGAGTATTAAATGGACGGAAATAGATATGAAATTAAGAAATAATACTTTCTTTTTATTCGCACGCGTACTTTTAATCGCTTTTAATTGACTTATGCCTTAATGAAATTGTATAAATTAAATATGAATTATTAATGTCCGGTTTTTAAAAATGTAATATTTAAACTGCAAATTTATTTATAATAAAATAATTTTATTTAACCGTTTGAGTGCCACGGGTTTTTGCTGTTTTCCCGTCAAAAAGTGCCAAAAAGCGCTTTGTGTTTGTTTTATTCCCTATTCTACATTATTTAGTTCATTACTTATATTATTACAAAACTCTATCGTCTGGAAATACTTAATAATGTTAAAAATTGTGAACTAAATAGTCTGTTATGGTCACCCCAGAAGGTAGAGCGGCCAGTCGGAAACTGAGGTTCTGAATTCGATTCCCAGACGATAGAATTGATAAAAAATTTAATTGAATTTGCATATTTAATCAATGATATTTATTCACTCTTATCAATATATATAATTTTTTAATCGTCAGTCCCACAGTCTATACTGTAAAAAATGTAATTTAAATATATGTAATTTTACATGGTTTTTAACAGTAAAATAGCAGAATTTTGTAATTTTACAATAATAATTTATGTAATATTATATTTTTATAAAAAAATTATAGTCATACAATATGTAAATTTATATTAATTTTTTACAGTGTAATCATATTCTTTAGAAAATACATTAAAAATTTTAGTACAGTATTGACATTTATTCCATAAATAATTATTTTAAAACATGATTTATTTATTTTATGATTTACAAACCAACTTTATGACTGCCATTTTACAATTGTTTTTACAAACTATCAAAATGCATTCGAACCCTATAAGAAATAATTCAAATGTCAATTATATTTTCAATTTTCGATTGATAATATTCAATTCGTTTATCAATAAAAGATTTAATAATTCGTGCTTAATAATTCATTATTATTATTATGGAAAAGTTAATAAAATATGTTGATAAATAATATATATAATATTTTTGATTTAGTGCCAATAAGCTTACGAGTTGTACACGGAACACATTAAAATGCTAATGAACGGAGAGAAATTCATGGACACATCATTAATTTACTATTAAAATAAGCTATAAAACATTAGAAATATTGAATGTCACATCACAAACTGTGAATTTCAACGACAGAACGTTTGTATAGTTATTCGTAGAAATATTCAGACGCACACGCTGCAATTTTCGTTAAACTTTATGTTCAAATATAGAAATTATCAGAATATAAAAATAGTATGCACTGTAAAAAAAAATCATCAAACATATTCACTGCTACCATAAGCTCGGTTTTAAAATAAAGTAACTGTCATAACTCATAAGAGCACTAGCACACCGAAAAACTGAACTTGTGGTACGAGTCAATTTCCACCTCGTTTGTTTATGAAAAAGTGCTTTTATGTATTTCTTGGCGATGCACCCTAAAGAAAAGTTTCGGGAAAATTTTGAAAAAATAGTCGGAAAACTCCGAAAAGTTCAACAGTTTTAGCTTGTTAGTGATGAATGCGTTTCAGAACCATCCTTAATAAATTTCAATAATATATATTTTAAATTTATTTACATTAAATAAACAGCTCTTTATTTATAAAAAAACAAACTATTATAAATAAATATCTTATAGACAAATAGATATTTTTTACCACTATTAAAAAAAATATTTATTTCAATGAAAATAAATTCTTTTTCTCGTGTAGACTTTATGATACAATGTACTGAAAAGATTTAATTTTCTGGTACAATCTTACTTGCCTTAAAATTAACATTATTGAATAAAATCTTTACATTTTTATAATTTACATATATGTTAATGTAATTTACTTTGGATCACAGGTAAGATTTTTGTAGATTTTATTTAGCTACTGAAGTGTGGTTTTGGGATTTTTTATAATATTATTTTTATTTAAGTTTTAGCTGAAAAGTTAATCTAATCTCTATACAATAATAGAGCAAGACATAAGAAGAGATGAATATATATATATATATATATATATATATATATATATATATGTATGTAAGATGAGTGTCACTTGAGGATGTTTGGACAATGTTGATGCACACACACATATATAAATAGTTTATTATGTCAATTAATAAATATTAGAATACATATATTATTAGACATATTAGATGGTGTATGTGTATATGATTCTAACGTTGTATGTAATTACTGTTTTTATGTATATATGTATATGGGGACAAATATCTAGGTAAGAGAAATTAATAAATATCAGTTTTAATTTGCGTTTGACTTTTAAACAATTGAATGGGAAAAGTTTGCTATATAATATGATGGTGTTATCAAGATGCGAATAAATTACGGTCAAGACAACATATTCAACTTTAAATTGTTTAGATTTTTTTTTTTAATATTAATAAATTAGAAAATAAATTTTATAATTTATTATAGAAATTTATTTGTATTATTTTTCTTAATTAAGTGGTCATCTACGTATGATAATCAGCATTAATATATTTATGCATGATCAATCTAAAATATATGGTTTTCCGCTCAAAGTATTACTTTTTGAATCTAAGGCAAAAAAAAAATAAAATTCATTTAATTTATTTGTGACTATCTTGGCTATGCTATGTTATTTTATTTATTTATTATTCATAATAAATAAAATAATAATAACAAATAAATAATTATTTATATGAATGATTTTGAAGCTCTATGTTTGTGTGGATGTCCGATAAGTAGTTGGAATGGTATTATTGAGAGTGACTTGCGTGAGCGAAAGTTTCCAAGTAGCAGGAATCGAAGAGCATGTATGAGAGGAATTATGAACGTGGATCAAGCTAAAGTTGCTTGTCTAAATAGGGATGTTTGCAGGAAACTGATTTCGATATAGTGGAAAAAGTTTGTGCCACTCCTTTTTGGGTACATGGCGGGATTGTGTATGTATGTATATGCGTAAACTATATTATTGATGTTTTGATAATTTATTGTTTTGTTTTTTTGTGTAATGATAAAACAAAATAAATTTTATAATTTTAATGTATATACATTTTCGTAAAAATAAAACATTTCTGGATTCCGTAAGAAATCCTTCTATGTATATTGCAGGGGTGGGCACACATAAGGCCTAAGAGAGCCGCAATCCGGTTTTTTATATTCTATAAAGAACCATACACAAATTAAATTTTTTATTTAATATAATGCATATTTTCACTAGTCACAATATAAAAACATAAAAAAAATATCATTATAACATATAAACATAAAAATATAACAATGAAAAAGAAAATAATTATTTCAAAATTTTAGTAATGCAATTCAAATACACTGCTCAAAAAAATTAGCGGAACACTTTTTTCAAAACCTGTAACTTTTTAAATAATAGTTCTAGGCAAATCAAATTTGGTATACTTCAACTGCATATATTTAACTAAAGAAAATTATAAAAACAATGTTACAACTCTTAGTTACTTCTAAGTTACACTTAAAAATGTAAATTAATAACGCAAAACAAAATGGAAAAAATGTCAAGTATGCTATGAATTCACGTATGAAAGCCTACTAAAGATGAAAAATGAATTCAGTTGTCAATTTTCGTTGATTAGAAGTAAAATGAGGCATCTTAGTGAAGTGCAAGTTGCTCGTGCTGTTGCCCTTATTCAGCATGGCCATTCTATTCGAAATGTTAGCAGGGACCTTCGAGTTTCCTCTTTTGTTATTCAGTGTTTATGGAATCGGTTTCGGGAAACTGGCAAATATGTTAGAAGAGCCGGACAAGGTCTAAATCGAAAAACTATTCAAAATCAAGACCGATTTCTTGTCCTTTCCTCTCTACGTCAACGTACTGCCACATCACGAGACCTCCTAAACGACCTAAGACGAGCACATGGAACAGAAATTTCTGATCAAACTCTTAGAAACAGATTAAAAGAAACGAATTTGAAACCAAGAAAACCTGTTCGCGCACCACGCCTTACGCAGCATCACAAAGCAGCGCGAATGAGGTTTGCTCTGGATCACAGAGATTGGCAACTTCGTCACTGGACGCCTGTACTGTTTACAGACGAATCCAGATTTCGTTTAACTCATTGCGACGGTCGAGTACGTGTATATAGACGTCCTGGTGAACGCTGCGCAGCCACTACTATACAGGAAGTGGATAGATTTGGTCGTGGATCTGTAATGGTTTGAGCTGGAATCAGTATAGACAACAGAACTGATCTTGTTGTGGTTCCTGGTAGACTAAATGCCATGAATTACATCGAAAACATCGTGGAGGATCATGTGGTGCCTGCTGCATATGGCGTCGATCAAAATTTCATCTTAAAGCAGGACAATGCAAAGCCACATACCGCCGACATCACCAGAAACTTTTTACAAGAACGTGGAATTCAGGTCATGGAATGACCGGCATTAAGTCCTGACCTGAATCCTATTGAACACGTGTGGGATCAGCTTGACCGACGTGTTCGCAAGCGCCATAATCCATCTCTAACCATACAGGAACTGACACAAGCCCTGATTGAGGAATGGGAAAGCATACCTCAAGAATATCTTCGCAGACTAGTGCAAAGCGTGCAACGCACGTGTGAGAAAGTGATTCGTGCTCGTGGAGGGCATACACTGTATTAAACCTCACTAATCCACAGAAAACCCGACTGTCATCGATACTAGGACAGTCGTTTCCATTTTGTTTTGCGTTATTTATTTACATTTTTAAGTGTAACTTAGAAGTAACTAAGAGTTGTAACATTGTTTTTATAATTTTCTTTAGCTAAATATATGCCGTTGAAGTGTACCAAATTTGATTTGCCCAGAACTATTATTTAAAAAGTTACAGGTTTCGAAAAAAGTGTTCCCCTTATTTTTTTGAGCAGTGTATAATAAAAATGAAATATAACAGAAATCTATATCATAAAAATATATTTACTAATGTGTCGTAAATATGTCACCCATCCTCTAAAACTTTATGGGAGCCGCACTTGACTCAGTGAAGAGCCGCATGCGGCTCTCGGAGCCGCATTTGCCCACCGTTGGTATATTGCAACGAAATTTCTGATTGTGTGTGTATGTAAGTAGTACTGCAAAACGTCATAAAATAAATGAATGTTTGAATAGCACTGGTGTAATGCATCATCATAATAATAATTATCATGATGATTGCAAGGAATCGTGTGCACGGTGGTGTCTCTGTATTAACCGACTGAGTACACGACCCGGACCGTATGTGCAATATTACCGACTGAGAGTGGGTTCAACGTGCCTGAACATACATATATGTATATATATTTCTCATATATACACACACAGGAAGTTATGTTACATAGTGCGCGCGTAAACACAAAAACACGTTAAGATTATTTGATCTTTTACACAGCGAAAGTCACACTGGAGACTTTAAGAGGTTCTTTTATGCTTACGCGCATGAAACTAAGATGGCTGACGACTATACGACGAATTCATATCAGATATCAGGCAATTTTATATTTAGTTACACGGTTATGACGGTTATATTAAATTCGTTTCAAATTGCATTAACCTTTGATTGCAATTATATTCTTTAATCATATGTATTCTCTCTCTCTCTCTCTCACTACTACAATTTAAATTACGTATTACTTTCTATTCAATGGAAAATGTATTAAAAGATTTATTTCTATTAATACTTTCTTTATTCTTTCAAGTTCAACAAATAGATAGTTGTAATAAATAAATTTATTTCATTGTAAATAAATATCTAATAAATCGAGCATAGAGCGACACTTGTTTGTGTTTGTAATAGTATCGGTAGATCTCGTTACAAGGTGCTTCTATACAAGTTCAACTATATAGGTTGTCCAGGGGCAAGTTTAAGCTATTCGTATTTTAAAAACTATATAATATTATATAAAAATAATGGACCTTGAACAAATAATTTTTCATATTGTCATTGTGAAATTTAATATAATAATACTCAAAAATATTGAGATTTTATATTTTTCCCAAAGTCGAAACACGTGTCTACGGTTAAACTGGCCAGTCATTGATGCATAGCCTAACAAGCCGATTCAATGACTGAGTAACTTGTGAAATTTTGGAAAAAATATAAAATCTCAATATTTTTGAGTATTATTATATAAAAATAAGATTAAGAAAAATCTTAAAACCACACTATAAATTAAAATAAAGTTAAATACGTATTTCGGACGCTAAGTTTCCATCTTCAGTATAGGTTGGTATCATTGAGTCCCAGAGCACTGCGGCCTAGTGGCCTATTGTACTGTTCCATCTTCAGTAGCTAAATAAAATTTTAATTTAAGTGTGGTTTTGGGATTTTTTATAATCTTATTTTTATTTAAATTTCGCCTCTGTAGATCATTTTCTAATCTTATATATAATATTATGTTACGAAATTTAAAATCTGTATGGAACTAAAAAATTTTTTTTATACTTTCTAGTCCGTGTTAAAAAAGTTTTAGTCTTGTTTAATTTTAATTTTAACCTAATTAACTAATTTAATAATTATAATTATAATATATTAATTAAACCAACATTATTTATCCGAGATTAATCAAATTGTCTCCTAGTACCCGCATATATTATATAATTTTACTAAAAGACAGTGTTGCCAATTTTCCGAAAAAAAATTACTAAAGTTTTAAAATTTTATTATGGCTACATTATTTATCCGTGATTAACCAAATTATCACAAAAGATTCTCCTTCTGCCCATATAAATTTTACTAAAACTTAGTATTGAGTAAAAAATATTTTATTTTTTTGTTTATTTATGATACATCAAAGTGGTTTATATATGGGTTTACCAATACGCTACTAATTTTGTGTTAATTATATTTTCTTATATAATCCTATAGGCTAGATTCGATTTTCGCAAAAATAATAATAACGGCGTGCATTGTATTTTAATTGTGTGCAAATTATTTTATATAGACGGCAGTATTAAATTTTCATAAAATATGTAAATATTCTGTGATCAGGAACTAAATATACCAAATCTGTTTTAATAAATATGTAAATCAAATACCAGACGTTTCTCGAATAAATTATTTATACACACAATTTTTTCCGAAACGTAAAGTAATTTAATCTCGTTAGAGGGCATTCAGGAATTCTATTATATTTTAATTTATTCATTCCGCATTTAGCATATATAATTATTATTATCTACAGTGAATAATTAGTATTCATTACCAGATTCAATTTTCGTTCGTTTCTCACCATTTGGTTGACAAGTTTCTTTGCTGCGCTACGATATTTAAGATGCGGTCGCGCTTGTACACAGATCCGTAGATTCAAATATTATAACCTAACAAAGTCGTTCCTGTCTTCTATTTTACTTTGAACTACATTCTAAAGAAAATTAATGTTATAATGTTGAATAAAATTAATGTTATAACAGCTAGGCACGCTCCAAGGAAACTGAAAATATTTATTTTAATCTAAATTTTACATTTCATTAAACACGTAATTTACTTAATCATTGTTAATATTATTAATAGATAAAGATAATTTCCTGAATAAATAAATACAATTAGGTATTTGTCAATTCTATATTAATTGTTAATATATAAAATAAATTATATTGACAAGCTATGCGTCAAGTTAAATAGATTTTTTTTTTAATTATTTAGTTAAATAAATAATATTTTTAAAGATAATATTCCACGTACTAGCAAAAAATAATTATTTAAATAAAAAAATAATAATATATCACGTTTTTAAAACTGATTAAAAAGTATAAAATAATTTTTCCTAGCCCCGTACAGATTCTTAACCCCATACAGATTCTCCTGAAAATTTGTGATTGTGAATTAAAACGAAAAACATGGGCGCAACGACAGCTACTCCCTACACTCCTTACTATTATCTATTGCATGCCCTTAGGTTGACGGATGTAGGTAATTAAAATAATTTATTGAATAATTTAACTATTAATGTATAATCAATTGTATCAAAATAGCAAAAAAAATTAATTTCAAATCCCGCCCCGTCATAAATATTCACGTGTCCGGTCCTGTTTCGTATTTATAAAGAGGGACATACCCACACAGCCATCGTCACATATTACCCTCAAAGCATAACAGAGAGGAGGGTTTGTACCAGCCCCCCCCCCCCCCCCCCTCGCACCGCATTGTACGTGTGCAGGATTTCGATGATTTCATCCCTTCACGAGAAATGTTTCATCCAGAGCATACTTCGATCGTCTGCATCCCTCTAGTATTGATCCCTTGTTTTCCTACCACTATGAAAGATATATTCCATGTACATCGGGTAACGCGATCGCTTTTTGTTTTTTTTCCTTGCTACTGAAACGCGTATGTCAAATGTTTTTTTTTTTTATTGTAGTCGCCTCAAGTTAAGTGTCTGAGTGTTAGGATTTTTATCTTTCAAGTTAAACAGAGTTTTGAAAGGTTTTAACAGATCTTTTGTTTTTGTTTGAGAAAAGTTTTGTCTTATAAAATGTCAGATTAAATGTTTCTGCTTTTAAAAGTTTCGATTTTTTTTGGTGATTTTGAGATTATTTATTAGTCTGTTAAACTGTGTGACGTATCGCTAAAGCTTTTTCGATGTCACTTACTAATATATTAAAAAATTAATTTTATAATAAAATACTTGAAAAGTTAAAATAAAAATTGTTTTAAGATAAAATTCTGTTTAATTATTGTACAATTGCATTTCAATTTTTTTTGCAATAACAATAATATTAAAATATTCCGTTCGGATGTCTTGAAAAGAACCATAAATGCAAGATTGCAGTATTAATAACATATAAGTAATACATTCGCAAACATTTGTTACGATTGTATCACGAAACAAAACAACATCAATAAATAAATATGATTTGAATTGATAAAGCTTTCTACATTTATCCATATAATACCCGTAGAATGGCAATCATATTTATACCGTGTTTCTGATGAATACATCAATATTTTTGAATTTACAATAATCTTATTGTTATTCCGTGAACATATCAAATGTCACAAGACCCATCAATCAATTTGTACCATAGATGTCACTATGAAACAAAGATCACTTGTTTGTTGTTTTTTTCATTTAAGAAGTTATAAAAATTAATGTTTCATTTTATTTAATAAGGTATAAAAAATAATATTTATTAATAATTATTGACTGTAAATTTATAACGTTATTTTATGACAAAATTAAAAATAATTTATTTAAATATACTCGTATATTTAATCAATACTTACATAAAATTTTTATGCTATAAAAACAATTACAAATACGTAGTTAAATAAATATTTATATCCATAATTATATAGAAATCACTAAAAATAGCATTTTATTACAGTAGTTTACAAAGCCTAAATGAATAAATTTTTTACTTAGTTGAATACAATAAAAAGAATCGAGTAGTATTCTTTAAAACATAACAAAAAAGTTGACATATATTTATAATATACATCAGCTTCATTTATATAGATCTAAATGAATTTGATGAATTTGTGTATTTGGGTAGTTTGCTGTCTAGAGATGGCCGTTTTGATCGTGAAATTGAAAGGAGAGTAAATGCTGGTTGTAAGGTTTTGGGTGCTTTGGGAACTTTTGCTAGGAATGTAAATGTTTCAAAAGAAGCCCGTTTAAGTATATACAATGCAGTTTTGGTGCCTACGGTGATGTATGGTAGTGAATGTTGGGTTTGGTTGCAAAAGCATAAACGGAAAATGACTGCTGTGGAAATGAGATTTTTACGTGGGGTATGTGGTGTAACTAGGAGAGATCGGGTACGAAATAGACTAGTGTATGATGAGTGTGAAATTGAAAAAAATGTTGTAGCAAAAGTTGGTGTTAGTCAGTTAAGATGGTTCGGACATGTTGAGCGAATGTCTAATGAACGTTTGGTTAAAAAGATCTATTTGAATGATTTTGATGGTTTACGTTTACGTGGACGTCCAATGAGTAGTTGGAGTGACATGATTGAGAGGGTGGCTTGCGTGAGCGAAAGTTTCCAAGTAGTAGGAATAGAAGAGCATGTATGAGAGGAATTATGAATGTGGATGAAGCGAAAGTTGCTTGTTTGGATAGGAGTGTTTGGAGGCGACTGATTTCGGGATAATGAAAAGAGTTTGTGCCACACCCTTTTGGGTATATGGCGTGATTGTGTATGTATGTATGTATGTATGTAAATGAACTCTGTAAAAAAAATAATAGCGAAATTACAGAAAAATAGTGGTAAAATTTTACTATAAAAAAATCTGTATTTCTATCCCAAAATTTTGTAAGTTTTACATAATTCATAATGATCGCATGAAGTACGTAAAAATGGTCTAATAAGTATGTAAAATTGCTTACTTTCTGCAATAATTTTGGATCCGGATCTAAAATTATCGGAATTCGGTTCCAAGCAGTAGTATTACTCTTAACATATAGTCCATAAAGATTATTACATAAAATCTATATACAAAACAATAAAATTGTTTTCTACTCCTAGTAATATAATATTAATAATAATAATTGTAATAATATAATAACTTATACTACTACTACTTTTTAATTTAATCCGTATCAAAAATTTAAATAAACAAAAAAAAATTGTATTTAGGCGTTGGTATGCACGGTCAACTTTTTTATAATAATATTTGTAAAAATATTAACTTTTATAGTACATAGTTTAATGTAGTTTTTTTTTTGTATAATTTTTTTATTTAAGCAATAAGTTTATTATGAATCATAAAAAAAATATTCTAGTACTGTTTACGTAATAAATTTTATATTTACATAAAATAAAATACTTTAAAATATTAATAAATTTTAATGTAAATTAATAAAAACACATTTCTATAAAATAGAATAACCGTAAATGCTTATTATAAAAAATATTCCAAAATAATATTACTGTGAAATATTTTATTTGAAAAAAGAACTATGCCCATTAATATTTTATATAGAATATTATATTTTAAAATATTTATTATTGATTTAGTTTAATAAACAAATAAATGTTTAACGTAAAATTTGTTAAAATTGTTTAAAAAAATATTTTAATTAATTTTTTATTTTTATAAACATTGAAAGTATATTAATATTTTAATGTGTTTATTTAATAAATATTTGTACTTTTTATTTTCGACTATTTGAGGAAATAAATCATAAGATTTCAAAAAAATTCTTCACTTTCATAAACGGAGAAATATTTTAGATTTTTTTTTATGTAAAACTTTTTTGTTGCTTTTATTTTAAATACAAATAGTAGGCGTAGTAGCTGTTAGTATTCACACATTATCACTCACTTTTTAAAATGCAAAAGTTGAGCGATATATTTCTCTAGGCAACAATTATGACTTAAAAAATGAGAAATCTGCTGACACCGTATTAAATAAATTTATGGAATGCAAAAACTACTGTACTCATGGTAACTATATCTGTGCAATACCGAATACTTTTGCTAAAATTATTAAAAAATTAGACTATAATAAAAAGTATTTTTTATTATATTAATAATGTTTCAACAAGTGCCTACAGCCATGTCCATCCAAGTTATTAAGAAATTAGATTATTAACAAAGTTATTTCAAAAATATTATCGATATAATCAATAAAAAAGTCTTATCTCTTAGAAGAAAGTCTGAAAATAAACTAATATTTTTAAAGAATTCTTTAGTGTAAAGATCATATCCGTGCACATAAATAAACTCATCTGACATTCTGTCTGTGTCAAATTTTTGCATTGTACAGCAAACTCACAAGATTTGCAAACTGGAACTGTAATTTTCGACTAACAACCGACATATCTAAAAATGCTGAAGAAACAAACGATATTTGATACATCTGTTGTTAGTTGAAAGCTCTCCAGTTTGTAAACTATATGAGCGCACTGTACATTTGGCCGTGGGAAATAATTCTTCATGTTATTCTTTCATATTTACTCATTTCATTTTGTCGTGCTGTGCATTTTAGCATTAAACATTACTGTAGCATCTAAAGCTATAGCTGTTGCAGTATGCGGAAAACAAAAGCCGGAGCTGATAAAAACAATTGATTAAGAATTCATATTTGAAACTATATTTCTATCGTTGGTTGCTTTTTTGCACATGAATGATTATTGTACGCGTGACTCTAATTTATTAATAGCGTCTAAATATCTAATAGCTGGTGGGTCTTTGATCTTAGCTACACTTATTTATGATTAGCGGCAACAATTGCTTAAATGGCGGTATTTAAATCTTACTAATCGATTATAATTTATTGACGACGAGTTCTGATTGTAATTATTATTATCTTCCGCGTTAGAAATTTATTAAAAATCAGAGTTTTCTATATTTGTAGTATATTTCTCTTTTTGATTTTTGTTATTTAAGTTGCCTATCAAGTAACGATACAACAGGTTAGTAGTTTTCAACTTTTTGTGTTGGAAGATCATTTTTCATATTAAATTTGATCAGGGTTGGACTGGCCCCACCGGGGCATCGTTGCTTTCCCCGGTGAGCCGTCATCATTATAGGCTGTAACCAACGATTGTCAAAAAATTGAAACCGATTTCTGACTTTTACAAATATTTAAGAACAGATTATCCCAAAAATATCGATATGTATATATAATGACGTCCCAAAATCAATAGTGGTAATATTTTCTATAAAACTTTTGAATTATTGACAAATTTAATTAATAGATAATTAACCATAAATATTAAAAAGTACAATTTAAAATCTGAGTTATTAGATTTTTGTAAGAAAATGGGACACATTTATTAACATCTTAACTGATGAAAATGAATATTTTTATTTATAATGAATCCGATGACGAATGAACTAAACCGAAGATGAAGATGAAATCAATGTAACAAACTGTAGTAATACTTGTAGAAATTGCATTGTTTGTTCTTTTTAGTTTTACAAAAATTTAATCTCCGCTAATTTATTCATTGCTTATAAATTAGCGCTAAGATTATCTTCCACTCAAGTATCATGCAAACGAATATTTTCAAAATTAAAGTACATTTTAAACAGATTGCGAAATTGTTTAAGGATAATTTCGAGGTTTTCATGCTCGTGTCATGCGAGAAGAATATTTCGGAAAAATTGGACAATAAAGATATCATTAAAAAAAATTCCGAAAATAATATTTTATTGAATCGTCTTTTAACTTAGATTTAAATAAAGAATTATATTTATATCTTTATTTTTCTGTAATCTCATTTCCATGTTTATTAAAATAAAAAAATATAAAAACATAACGTATTTGAACAATTTTGGGATGTAAAATGGGCCTATCCTACAATGTTCCACGGGCCTAATTTTTTATCCATCCAGTCCAACCCTGAATTTGATTCAAGATCTACTTATTTGCGAAATTATATTGTTTATAAAAGTATTATAAAAATAAAAACTTACCTAGTCCAACAATAACATATCCTGCCGGCGGCTTAAGAACTCTTCGCGACCAAGCGCCTCGAATGATTTCCAAGGCGCACGCTTCCGCCGTAACCAGGAGTGCACCTGGTGCCACATAGCCCCGGTACCGTAGACCACGTGTGGCCCCACATAATGCACCATTCCACCAGCTCACAGAATTCGCTGCTAGGAGACCCTGAAATCATAAATTAAATTTATCAACTGCTACGGTTATCACCAAAATAATTATTTATTAACAAGTTTATGTACTAAACAAATATTGTACGTAGTTTTTGAGATACAATTTTCCTTTTTCTTCAAGCGTATCAAAATATTGATGTTACGTTACTATATTGAGTATGTAGAAAGAGGTCATTGTACTACTAGTACAATAATATACATTATTATACAATAGTTTCTGGTGGTAGCACCAAACACAACTACAAGATCTGACATCTCCGGCGGCCATATTGAAATTATTAAGCTAAAGTAAGTTAATTGAAAATTGCATTATCTGTTTTTGCTTTAATTTGAATTTGATAATTGGAAATGTGTAAAAAAGTGCAAGAAATGCAATGTACACCGCAGATTTCTTAGAAACTTCATATTTGGAAAAAAGAGAACCTGATCAAGTGTGTAGTTTGACGGTCATATTGAAAATTATTACGTAATTTGTATTTTTAAATGAATGATTTACACTTAAAATATTTTATTAGTATTATTACACAAAACATGTACTAAGTCTCATTATTTTGATGAATTATTAAAGATATTAATATGTAAACTGTAATTTAACATAATTTAAGAAGTTATACATTTAGTAGTATTAGGATATTTTTACTTACTTTATATTTATTATGAATTATGTAAAAATTACAGAATTTTTAGGTTGAAATACAGAATATTTATGGTAAAATGAAATTACAGATTTTCTATAGTAAAATTTTACTGCAATTTGTCTGTAATTTCGCTAGTTTTTTTTTTACAGTGGTATCTCCCAATAAATATTAAACAATTATAAAAGTCAGCAAGCCATTATTAAATTCGCTACCGTTGTTCATACAGAAACAAAAGCGTTTTCAGATTCATATAAAGAGAATCCGACAGTGGAGGTCTGTCCATATTACAATTAGGTTGTATTTACAATGTCGACACAATACGCGTATTATTCTGTCAATCTTAGTAAGATGGGGCCCCGATTGCAATCTCTCGTTTTCATATTTATTAAAATATGGTAACCAGATTGTAAATTGTGCATGATATGAGTCTATTATACCCGATTGTATACTTGTTGAAATGGCAAGAAGAGAATAGATTAATAAATTTTATTTGTATTTGTTGTCATAGAGATATAATCGGATTTGTGAAATATATTAATAAATATTTATAACTTTCTCATATCGCTTGAGAAATTATTGATCATATGCAATTATTTCCTTTTTTACACTTTCATCTCTAGTATGTAGAGGGTGTTCTGGAAGTCAAGCCCGCATAAATTAACAAGTTCGCTTAACATAGTAAAAAATCCTTCAGAATTCATTATATAAAATATAAAACTGATTTAAGTTCAAGTTCTGTATTAAAATTTATTTACAATCAATGTTTCGATAAAACTCAACGCTCATCTTCATCAAGAAAACTAATACAAATAACATTCAATGAAATAAAACTGCTTTTGGCTCAAGTTCTGTATTAAAATTTATTTATTATCAACGTTTCGACGAAACTCAACGCTCGTCTTCATCAGGAAAACTGATACAAATACTTTCAATGAAATAAAACTGATATAGGTTAAAGTTCTGTATTAATATTTATTTAAACTCGACGTTTCGAGAAAACTCAACGTCCTTCTTCTTCAGAATAAATGATATAAATGACATTATAATAAATAACAAAATATAGAAACAAGTTACTAGGTAACAAATAAATAACTAGATCATACAATTTATATATTTTTAATTAATGGAAGCCAAATTTTATTTAACTCAGTACCTTCACATTTGAAAACATATACTATTTGTTACCTAGTAACTTGTTTCTATGTTCTGTTATTTACTGTAAATGTAATTTGTATCATTTATCCTGGTGAAACATCAATTTTAAATAAATATTAATACAGAATTTTAACCTAAAGCAGTTTTATTTTAATATAATGAGTTCTGAAAGATTTTTTAACAAGATTTCGTAAACTAATTGATAATAAATTAATTTATTTAACAAAAAACCCAAGCTATTTTATTTTATTCTTATAATAAAATGTCATTATTTACATTAGCTTAAAATTTAAACCTAAAACTATCCAAAATTAATTACACCTGTCCGTATTAACATCACAAGATAAATGATGCAACAATTTAAATAAAACGCAATGATGTATTAATAAATTCATTAAAGCCTCAAAATTTATTAGTTTTCCACGTAAATTGGTTTCTCTGTGAGAAGCGTATCAACTTAAAAGAATGTTCCACTAATTATTGGAAAGAAGATGTATGATCTTCTCCAAATGACAAGAACGCTAACATCGAAAACTAGCGACATTTTTTAGAAAGATAAAAATCCCTGTTATGTTCGCTTAGTGATTTTAGTATTAGTGGGATTGGCAGAAAGCCAATCTCGACGTTATTCGAATGTTTTTAGTTGATTTGCATTTGTTTGTTATTGCATCATATAGGTAACATGTTTAATGTATTTTTATTTCTCTATAAAATGTGTGATATTTTGCTATTTGTGTTATTCAAAGAATGGACAAATAGAAGATGTGTAAATTCTGCTTAATTTTATTACCTCACTTTATAATCTGCTGAATGTTCTAATTCCATACGCTAGTATTTATATTAAAGTTAGACAGTTTAAATTTGAAACTAAATATTTCTGAAAATAAACTTTTTAAAAAGTTGTTTGTTATTTATCTGTAAAATTGTGTTTTTAAAAAATAGATTTTTTGCATATTCTGCAAGCTTATAGTTGTGTAGAATAATGTACTAAAATGGTTTTCCGAAATTCAAACTTTCGACGAAGTTACAACGACCAATACAGAGTTGTGTCAGAGCAAGTAAAACGTACAGTACGGTGTTCGGACAGTAAAAAACTAATTTCAAACTTTAAACGAGTTTTTCTCGAAACCGTGTTTATCAACATTGTCCCGCCGAGATCTCGGAAACTATCCATCCGATTTACTTCATTTTAAGGCGTAATTATAGATAATTAAATCTCTGAAATAATAATATTGATATTTCTATTTTTTTTAAAATTTTTTATACGCTTTAAAAGTCCATGTTTTCATTAAAAAAACACTTTCTTTTCGAATATGAAATATTATAGATTTTTAATTAATGGAAACCAAATTTTATTTAATTCAATGCCTTCACACTTTCACAGTGATTGATATTATCACTTTCTTTATAAATTTCAATTTCTTTTTCATTATTTCAAATTTATTTACTGTCTGTTTTCTATATATCAATATACCATGTGCCTTAGAAATAAATGTACTAAACAACGTACAATGTTTCTTTTACATAAAATGTGTATAGAAATTTATAAAAAAAAGAATAACATCAATCATGTGAAGGCACTGAGTTAAATAAAATTTGATTTCTATTAATTAAAATAATCTATAAATTGTATGATCTAGTTACTTATTTGTTACCTAATAACTTGTTTCTATGTTCTGCTACTTACTGTACATGTCATTTTCATTATTTATATGAGCTACGGATATTGAGCTACGTTAAAACGTGGATTTTAAATAAATATTAATACAGAACTTTAACCTGAAACAGTTTTATTTTATTTATACTTGTAACGAATAGTCTAGTACAAAGTTTTATTAAAACTTACGCAACAAGGTCTTAAGGCATTAATATTTTAAGACTTTTATTTACACATGAAAGTCTTACAACGCATTTTTTTTTCAATTAAAATTGCAAAAACAATTACCACTTTATAAGCGTGCGACATTCCATTATAATAAAAATGTAATATACGTCTTTTTTTCCTTATGCAATAGTTAACTTTACGGCCGTGCTAAAATTTTGAGTTTTTATTCTCTTCACCGAATTACTAAGTAAATTAATGTTGCGAATTTTTTCGTTTATTGATTCGTATTTTGCCGAGAATTTGTAAATAGCGGAATTTTTATTGTTTATTTTTTTAATAATTACATTCCATACACAATTATTATACCATATTAAGATTTGTAATGTTAATTAAGTTTTCATATAACAAAAACTGTATTGACAAAAAAAAACATTATTAAATGAAAAATAGATTTATTTTCTAAAATTAATTACTTTTCTTGATATATTTTAATTATTCTTTTTTAAATAGAACATAGAACTATATTTTTCTATGACTCTAATGAAATATGTCACTTATAAATCTGTAATTAGTAAGTTAATGTAGCATATTGTATAGGTTCATTGAAATAAAATTTTACAATACGCATATTTTAGTATTATTTATTCGTGGGAAATTAAAGTTGTCATAATAACGCGTAGTTTATGGCCAATCATAACACTGCCTTTGAAATAATAATTTATAATCGACGTTTCGACGAAACTCAACGCTCATCTTCGTCAGGATAAACTGATTCAAATGGCACAACAGTAAATAACAAATTTACTGTAGTGTCATTTGAATCAGTTTATAAAGACGAACGTTGAGTTTCGTCGAAACGTCGATTATAAATTAATTTTAATACAAAAATTCAACCTAATGCAGTTTATTTTATATAATGAGTTCTGAAAGATTTTTTACTAAGTCATATTATTAATGTTTTATCATTTATACATCAAGAAATAATATTTTAAAACAATTAATTTAAAAAAAAAAATATGCTTTCGATTTGTAAAGTTGGGTTTTCATAATAGAAATTAATTTTTTAATAAAAATAAATAATAGTAAGTACGTTGTAATATAACTATTTTGAAATATTTTTACAAATTTTCTCACTAATTATTTTGGAAAAAAATATAAATTATTAATAATTTTAAATAATACTAAATAATTTCATACAAAACTTTCAAAATAGTTATACTATTTCTTACTACTATTTATTTTTATTAAAAAAAAATTTCTACTATAAAATTTAATTTTACAGATTAAAGTTTTCAAATAGTAAATAGAAAAACATGTATGAGAGGTATCATAAATGAGGATGAAGCTAAAGTTGTTTGTTGGGATAGAATTGTTTGGAGAAAACTAATTTTGAGATATTGGAAAAGGTTTGTGCCCTACCACATTTGGAACATGGCGTAATTGTGTATACAGGTATGTTTAAACAGGGTGGTCCAGAATTATGTATCGTAATTGCTAGAGCTGATAGTACGTTCAAAAATAAGAGTACCTTTTTATGTACACTTTTTTCCAAAACTCAATAATAAGAGTAAGAGCAAGAATTTACAAACTTACAAAACAATGCAGTAACATTAAATGGAATAATGCGTTTACTAAATAAAAGAATTAGATTGTGTATACAACAAAATGGAGGACATTTTAAACATTACTGTAAAACATTATTTTGGTGACTAATTAATATTAGTATTGTATGATTCTTTTGAAAGTTGTAAGTTTTCATTAAGTTTGATTAAAGTGTTAAGTGTTGAAAAATGGTTTTTATTTCACCTCTTTACAGGGTTGTATCACCCTTTTTATTGAGTTTTGGAAAAAAGTGTATATAAAAAGGTACCCTTATTTTTGAACGTACTATCAGCTCTAGCAATTACGGTACATAATTCTGGACCAGCCAGTATTTGAATTAATAGTAAAAATAGTTTTACAGTAATTTTTATCAGTGTATAGATTTATATGATTAAAATGATCTATATCAACTGGCAATTAAGTAATTATAGAAACAAAAATAATACTTCAAAATTACGTAAAAACATTTTGTCGTCATATATTGTCATTTGACAATTAAAAACGTCGAGTAATATAAATTGTTTATATTAGTTTCCATAGCCACCTTTTCCTGCCGATTTCGAACTCGTAATAACCAAATTGAAAGTGCAGACAAACAAAACCAGATACACATCGCCAATTACCATAGTTGCACAGTAACTTGCTTCCATATAATAATATCTACGTTAATAACATATCGTTGGCAAATGTCCGATGCTTTTTTTTTATTTTCCCACCTTCAGCTTGTTGGTTGGTCACGAAATCGAAAGTGTTTTGTTTCTGCATTACAGCAGAGGGAACAAAAGTCTCTTTTATACTACACGGTAAACAAGTTATTAATTAACTATAACGACAATCGTTTACTTAAAACGGAATTTTAGCTGCATCACGAAACGTGGCGAAGAAAAGTGCAAAATTATTACTGCATATTTGGCCACGACGTGTATATCGCGATTTAAGATGACGGAAAATATAATCATATTTCATACTCTTACCTGCTTGTTTAATCTTTAATAAATATTTTATCAATACGCCATGAAATTCACGTAAACGGTAAATTTGAATTTTTGCCACTGACGCGAGAGAAAGCAAAATAATTTTTGTAAAAATTATTATAAATGGAAGGTATTTTTTAAACAAGATATTTGAGAAATATTTGTATACAATAATAGCAAAGCTTGGTCTGGCTTAATAATAAATTAAGCAATTTGAGAATCTAAATCTGGATTTAAATGTAATTCAAATTTAAATGTAAGTGTTTCCAAAGAAGCCCGTTTGAGTATATGCAATGCTGTTTTGGTGCTTAATTTTATTTCACAATGATTGAAGGCACTAAAATAAAATTTGGTTTCCATTTATTAAAAATCTATTTAAATTTTATGATCTAGTTACTCATTTGTTACATCTAATAACTTGTTTCTATGTTCTGTTATTTACTGTAATGTAATTTATATTATTTATCCTGATGAAGACGGACGTTGAGTTCGTTGAAACTTCGATTATAAATAAATATTAATACAAAACTTTAACCTAAAGCAGTTTTGTTTAAATAATAGTAAACCAAATTGTCGGTTCCTGAATTTTGGTACACATATAAATAAATATATTATAAACAAACTGTAATAATCAAAAAATGCTTACAAATTTTGTGGAAGTGACTGATTTACTAAAATATATTTAAAATAAACCAAGTTTCGTTTCCTGAATTTTGGTACATATATAAATAAATATATTATAAACAAATTGTAATAACCAACAAATGCTTACAAACTTGATTTAATATTGTTTAAATAAATATTAGTATATAAATTAGCAAATTTCATAAGTACTTATTACAAATATTTATGGCTTAGTGCCACCGCACGAAAAATTAAATGTATTGTAAATTTTGTCAAATAAATTATACTTTCTTCATATATCTTGTTGATAACGCGAGCAGTCATTCATAAAATATATAAATTAATATTCATATTTATTTATTTTTATCTAATCTAAAATTGTTCATAAATAATCACTAAATTTTTATAAACTAGGCAAAATTTATTTCAGATTTTGAGTAATTCTTTTCGAAAAAATTGTCTAGTACATGATTTTCAAAACAAAATTTTTTGATCCCAAATTATTTAATCTTGCATTCATATATGAGTATATTATATTATGAATATAAATAATTTTATCAAAATTTGTTTTATATTAAACATATTTATTGCAATATTTCCTTATTTGATAATTTAAGCTGTGTAATTAACGTATTAATAAGAAATTAAAAAATGCAATTGTAATAATAATTAGATTTATATTAGCCATTAAAAAAGTAATTAATGACACTTTTCTATTCAAATATTTCAAGTTTTTCTTTTTAATTAGTTTCGTAGTTAATATACGCCTTTTGCCAATTATTGGTCAATAAATATATCGAATTTTGACATAAATTAGACAATATTTATTCTGTACCTTTTCAGGATATATTATCACTGATTGTCTATACACTGTAGAAAAAATAGCGAAATTACAGAAAAATAGTAGTCAAATTTTACTATAAAAAAATCTGTAATTTTATTTTACTATAAATATTTTGTATTTTTACCTCAAACTTCTGTAATTTTTATATAATTTATAATAATCACATAAAGTAAGTAAAAATGATCTAATAAGTATGTAAAATCGTTAAATTTCTGTAAATTGCATCACATACAATATAAAATTACATATTGTTGACATAACTTCTAAAATTATTTAAAATTACAGCTTGCATATTAATATTTGTAATAATTCAAGAAAATAATAATATTTTGTGCAATAATATTAATAAAATATTTTAAGTGTAATTCATTCATTTCAAAAAAAACATCCTTTATAAGTGTATGTAATTATACCAACAATAATATTACAGAACTAAACAAATTTTACCTATTTATGGAAAATTCTTGACAACAAAGTTACTGACCGCAAATTTACTAAAAGAAACGTTACTAAAAAATTGTAATATTGCATACATATGTACTTTTCCATTCCGTTGGTAATATCATATTACATAATGTTTGAACAGTTCTGATATTATGTATTTTTAAACAATTATGTAAAATTACAGCAGTTGAACAATTATACCTAGAAATACTGGGCATCACAGTGTCTTATGGTTTGTAAGTAAAATTAGATAATTTCTTTTTAGAGTGTACTAGCTTGGCCTAGCTTAAATACGTTTGAGAATCTATGGCTTAGACCTTAGATGAATGTGGATGAAATTAGAGTTACTTGTCTGGATAAGAATGTTTGGAGAAAATTAATTTCAGGATAGTGGAAAGAGTTTGCGCCACACTCTTTTTGTTACATAGCGTGATTGAGATTGTATAATGTATAATATGTATAATTTACTTCTCTTAAAAATAAATAAAAATTAAAAATACTGACCCTTAAACAATTATAAAATTTAAAAGTAAATCTTATTCCAACTATTAAATAATTTTGCAAAATGTAACATGCACAGAAAACAGCTATTATTTTATCAATAAATTGTAATAGAAGTCCTTGACGTTCATTTGTTAAATGTGTTTTTCAAGTAAGCTACAATAGTTATAGCTAAAAATAATATATAAAATTATCAAAACGGATGTAAAACAGTATGTTTTTCAAAAAAATCCCAGACATGTCTCTGCTAAGTAAATAATTGTGTCTCTTTGATTTTTTACTCCGTTAATACTTGATAATAATGATGGGTTTGTTTAGAATGACGTAAATGAGCAAATAATTCTCTTTTCTTTTTTTCATAAATCTTTTCACAAAAAAAACAACCGTTTATTTCTGCAATTAACAATTATTTTGTACATGAGAATATTATTAATACAATGTTATTGTTATTGTAAGTAAAGTAAAGATAGGCTACATACGCACTTATTCAACGAATGTGTAGAGTTGATGCTCACATGTCTTTGGAGACAAATGACTATCATTATTTTAATTAGATAACGTACAGTGATTGGTTGGAAGATTACTGCTATTTTCATTATATTGTTTTGTCATTCTGCCTACTTGATTTGACAATATAAATGGCATTTTGTAAAACAGTTCAAATCTAAAATAGGGTCAGAGTAAAAATCTTTCAGAACTCATTATATAAAATAAAACTGCTTTTGGTTCAAGTTCTGTATTAACAGCAGGATTGATAAGAGAAGCAATATAAATTTATAAAGAAAAAAATAACATCAATCAGTGTGACTAGTAACTGATTTAAATAAATTATGACTTTCTTTATTTAATAATTTATAAATTTTATAATCTAGTTACTTGTATTTTGATACCTAGTAAGTTGTTTATATGTTGGTATATATTTTTTCCTGACGATGATATATGTGCAGTACATCGAAACATCGATTTCTAATTAAATATTATACAGAACTTAATTCCAAAGCTTTTTTTATTTTAATATAATACATATATATATATATATATATATATATATATATATATACATATACAATCACGCCATGTACCCAAAAGGGTGTGACATAAACTCTTTCCACTATCTCAAAATCAGTTTCCTCCAAACATCTCATTCAGACAAGCAACTTTAACTTCATCTACATTCATAATTTTACTATGTCAATACTTTAAAATAAATTGTGATATAAAAAAAGATATTAGTCTAAATCTTTATTGGAGTATTCATTTTTAATATAATCTTAGAGTCTAGACAAGACTAACAAAATATTAATAGTACCAATAATAATTTGTATCAAAATAGTCATTCATTTCTGACGCTATTTTCGTCTTAGCAATTAAATTTCACTATCATAAATTTAACGTTTACGCGTTGCGTCGGTCGTCGACAAAGTTTCACCAGCTATATGATTCATTGGAATCAATGTTTGTCGACAATCATATATAGAATAGGCGAACAAAAATAAATCACATTGACTGCGTTGTGTCTTTTTAATCGGAATGTACCGGGTAGCGCCGAGACGCTTACCAGGCGATGGCGTCGTCTGGACCCGAATCATTGACTCTCAACGCACGACTCGAAATGCATCCCGCGCCCTGCATTCGGTCAATGCAGTGGCGTCCTTAGGGGGAAATTAAGCGGCAAGAGGTAAATAGGTTTTTAATTGAATTATTCATTCGATAATAATAATAATAATAATAATAAGAATTTTATTTAGCAAAGCTATTCCAAATTACTTTTACAAATTTTTACATATATTAATACATTACGAGTGATTTCAATTAGTATGTAACATAAATTGCCTTAACTCTATTTAAATTTCTTAAGATCTAACATTTTTATATTATTAGGTAACTTATTATATTCACTGACACCTTTCACTAATACTGATTTTTTTAATTGTTCGTGTTTTTTGAATTCAATATGGAAATGACTAGCACTTCTAGTGTTGTAATTGTACAATTCAGAATTTTTTTATTAAATTTTAGTAAGTAAGAAGGTGCAATTTTACTATTAATTTTATGCACAAAAACCAGACAGTTATACATAATATATCTATCCACATTCATCCACTTTAACTCTTTTAACATATCATCTTATCTATCCTTATGCAAAATGAGCCTCATTGCTTTATTTTGTGTGCTTTTAGACTAGTTTTATAATGTAAGAAATTTTTAAAGAAAATATAGATTATTTTTAGATTTTGTTAAACTTACATATACCGGGTGTATACTTGGTTTATGCAATATAGGAAAAACAATGTTATTTTTATAACATCGTAATTTCTGCCTCCCCGTTAGTTTTAGAGAAAAATTATAAGAGACAAAAATTATTTAGAATTAAAAACTACATTATTTACGCTTAAAATAATTGTGATATTACGTCTCAGTAATTAATTATTAATTAAATAAATATTATCAGTTTTCAGCAATATCAGACAGCCATGGACAAAATACATTCGCGTTTCGTCCATGGCTGTCTGAGATTGCCGAAAACTGTTAATATTTATTTAATTAATAATTAATTACTGAGACGCAATATCGCACATATTTTAAGCGTAAATAATGTAGTTTTTAATTGTAAACAATTTTTGTTTCTTATATTTTTTCTCTATAACTAACGGGGAAGCAGGAATTGCGATGTTATAAAAATAACATTGTTTTTCCTATATTGCATAAACCAAGTATACACCCGGTATTCACAATCACGCTATGTACCCAAAAGAGTGTGGCACAAACTTTTTTTTCAATATCCCGATCCAAATAAGCAACTTTAGCTTCATTCACATTTATAATTCCTCTTATACATGCTCTTCTATTGCTACTACTTGGAATCTTTCGCTCACGCAACCCACTCTCTTTCACGAATACAGAACTTTAATCTGAAGAAATTTTATTTTATATAATAAGTTCTGAAAGATTTTTTACTATGTTAATATCAATATTATTTATATTAAAATATCTGATACTTTTTAATTTCTTTAAGATAAGTAAGTATATATGTAAGTATATATATTCTAGATTTTTTCAATCTTAATTTCTACGTGTATTAAGTGTGGACCAAAACCACAACGAATATTTTTTATACTCCAGAAAAAAATCCGACATTCTAAACTTGTGATGGGGGCCAAAAATAACAAATCTCTCACTTTAGACATTTGTACAAATACTTTAATGTTTTCGAATACTTTTGAAAATACTTCAAAAACTATCCGGTTTCACCGTTTCAAATTGATTTATTTATCACTTTTCAAATTCCGCATAAAAGTAAAATCAAATAGTTTAACGTGTGTATATTTTTATTAATTTTTTAAAAAATATTTTTGTTTTGTTTTGTTTTTAAACGAAAGTACGCTAATTTTAGCCACTAAATGGAATGAAAACTTTTTGACTTTGATTTATGTATTACAGTGAGTTTGAACTAAATTCTCTTGAAATATAAATGAACGTGTGTGCTATTAATGAGTATGTTAATGTATTTATTATATTTACCAACTAACGAAAGTTTCTAAATTAATAAAAATATCGAAGATGCATCTTGGATTTTTATTTTGTTTTTCTACATGCACTTAATTATTTTAAAAATATGCTTGAATTTATATAAAAATCTAAATCTACAAAGATTTACTTATACATAATGTATGTATGTGAAATAGAATATATTATTCTAAATATGTGTAATTATTTATAGATTTCAAAAATTAATTTGGGTAAACTTATCTTTTTTTACGAATGAATCCATTTTTATTATTTTTTATTTGCGTGAATTTTCTGGAAATTTTAAATATATTTAAACAAAGAAAAATATAAAGTATCTCTTTTATTTAATTGGAATTAAAATAAAACTGCTTTAGGTTGAAGTTCTGTAAAGTTCTGTTTTGACAAACTGCGTTCTTCTTCATCAGGAAAAATTAATTCCTTTTATACTTTTATCAATTTTTATCAGTTAAAAACATTCGCTAACATTAAAAAAAAAACCTAAAATAACTTAACTAAACGGCGCTAATTGCATCGTAGTTGTGTGACTAAATTGGTACATGCTACTACCCAGTGTTGTTATGGACTAGTTTACTAATTTCACTTATTTTTTATTCAATCGTCATATTTCTACGGATATTTTAACATTATTACAAATTAATATTTACGCTAATCACTTTACAAAATATAAAATCAATTTAAATTGTAAAAGTAATCATTTCGAGTAATTAAATGAATAAAAAAGAACGAATATACTAATTACGTCAAATGAATAACTTTTCAATCAGTTGAAGCAAAAAAAGAAAGTTTTTAAACTACTTGACATTAAATAAAATTTAAACAAATCTAGATCATTTCTACTACATATAATTAATTCCATAAATAGAATTTTGAAAATTTAATATCACGTGGATAATCGAATTAGGTATATTAACTATAGCAATTGTTAGATATCTATATGAAATGAACTTTCTGACAAGCCATAGTTAAATATTTAAAAATGGTCATTTACTTTGTCTTGAGAAAAATAAAAAAAATTGATTAAATGATTGACACTACAAGCTTAGTTTTCGGATGTTTTAGTTCAATTGTTTAATAGTTTGGGAATTTTTTTCATAAAAAAAAAATAACACAAATATTCCGGTTTTTTTTATATGTTATTACGGTATATTTGAACTACGTTTTTGAATTTTTATGTTAAAAATTGTTTTCAAATTATAACATCATACGTGGATTTTTGAATTTATAAAGAATAGCTTGTAGCTGTAGCTTAGCTATATTAATTAAGTAGCTCTGTCTACTCGTAATGTAACCCATTAAGTGGACAAGAAACAATAGATATAAAAACATACAAAAATATACAAAACATATAAAAATATTAAAAATGAATTATTATATTAAGCATAAAATTTCGATTTATATTGCAAATACCGAATTTCATTGTTACTGGATAACCCTATTTTACAAAATAAAACTGCTTTAGGTTCAAGTTCTGTATTAATATTGATGAGTCTTTCAATTATTACAGTATCTTCGAATTTTATATCATAAAGACATTCTAACCCATGTTCTGCAATATTAACAGTGGATTGATAAGAGACACAATAGAAATTTATAAATAAAGATTGCGACCTTTATTAATATTTATTAATAATCGACGTTTCGACGAACTCAGTGTCCGTCTTCAGCAGAAAAACTGATACAAATTACATTTACAGTAAATAAACAGAACATAGAAACAAATTACTAGGTAACAAAATACAAGTAATTAGATCATAAAATTTTATATATTTTTAATTAATAGAAACCAAATTTTATTTAAAAAAGATAACATCAATCACTGTAATCGCACTGATTTCAATAAAATTTAGCTTTCATTAATTAAAAATTTATAAAAAAAATTATGATCTAGTTACTTATTTTGTTACATTTAGTAACTTGTTTCTATGTTCTGTTTATTTACTGTAAATGTCATTTGTATCAGTTTTACTGATGAAGACGGACGATGAGTTCGGTCGAAACTTTGGTTATTAATAAATATTAATACAAAACTTAAACCTAAAACCGTTTTATTTTATATAATATACCATTATTAAATTGTAAGTATATTTTTCATGAATAAAATAAACTTTACAAACTAATGGCGTGCGTTTATGATGTAAATTTAATATCTAAAAATTGGATCACGGAGTGAAAATCCACTAAAAATTGGCGTAACGTTAAATATAGACAAAGAATCACTTAAAGTAATGAAGCATGTATTTGATAAGTAAACAATTGCAATTACTTTTCTAATTTTATGACAGACATAACAAAGAAACAATAATATCACCACCTATTACAATTGTATTACAATTGTAATGTCTCTCAGTAGAGATAGCTCAGAAAAAGAAAATTGTTTCATTTCCTTATTCAATTGGTATGTAAAGTTTTTTAAAGTATTTTAAGTATTTGTGAATTTAATATAAATAACATAATAAAAAAATCTATCAAAACGTTTTGAAGAACTCAACATCCGTCTTCATCAGGAAAACTAATACAATATAATATAATAGTTTATTAAATAGCTTACGCTAGTAAATACAATACAAAGAAATATTACACAAGATATTAATCAACATATTAACACAATTAATAATTTGCTTTTACCTTTTCATGGTAAAATTTTTTAAATTCCAATTTAAATGTTTTTAAATTGTTAGTTGCTTTAATGTATTTGTGGGCATGTTGTTATAATTTATTAACCTTTTATGAAATAAATTATTCGTGGCACTAACTTTAGTCTTCTTGGAAACATAAAAATGACATTTAAAGTAAATAACAGAACATAGAAACAAGTTACTAGGTAACAAATAAATAACTAATCTTTCAGAACGGCTTTAAGTTTAAGTTCTGTATTAATATTTATTTATAGTCGACGTTTCGACAAATTCAACATCCGTCTTCATCAGAAAAACTGATACAAATGACATTTACAGTAAATAACAGAACATAGAAACAAATTACTAGGTAACAAATAATTAACTAGATCATTAAAATTTTATAACTTTTAAATTAATAGAAGCCAAATTTTATTTAAATTAAAAATTTATAAAAATTGTATAATCTTGTTACTTATTTGTTTCATAGTAACTTGTTTCTATGTTCTGTTACTTACTGTAAATGTCATTTGTATCAGTTTTCCTAATGAAGACGGACGTTGAGTTTGTCGAAACATCGATTATTAATAAATATTAATAAAGATCTTAAACCTAAAGCCGTTTTATTTTAATATAAAGTTTTAATTTAGAAAACAGTTATTATTAACAGCGGCATCTTTGTTTCGTAATTTGACATCTAGAATTGGAACGTATTACCTAGGCAATCAGTCGTGTACAATTTCTCAGTTTCTATTTCAATTCGTTTAAAGTCTGACAGGTCGAAGCAACGCAGAAATAGGTTCAGTTATGTTTTCTTAGCAAAATCGTTTTTTCCCCCTCTAACTCAAGTCAATTCAGCTCCAGTTCAACTCAGCTCAACTAAGCGATAAATTGATTGATAACAATTGCACTGATTGGTTATTGCAAATCATTTCAATCGTTACCGTGCTACGATGTACATTTGAATTGTTTGTCAAACTAATGATAGCATACAATCGCATTTAGTTTGCGTATATTCATATCGATTTCAATTGTTCTCTTCTTATAGATTTATTTGATGAGAGTCTATAATTGGAGGTTTTACTCTCAAATATGTTTAGATTTGCGTAAAAGCTAATAATATAATTATTTTAAAGGGAGACGTCAGTCTGAACGCCTTGAAAATAGGCAAAGTTTGGAAAAATTTTAGAATCTGAACTGACTAACACCAACTTTTGCAACAAGATTTTTTTTTTAATTTTACACTCATCATACACTAATCTATTTTGCACCCTTTATAGATATACCACATACGCCATGAAAAAATCTCATTTTCACAGCAGTCATTTTTCCTTTTAAATTTTTGCAGCCAAATACAACACGGCACTACTGTACATCAACGTAAACACATATATTGCATATATTCAATCGAGCTTCTTTGGAAACATTTACGTTTTTAGACAAATTATCTAAAATTAACATAGTAAAATATTTTTCAGAAGTCATTGTATTAATATAAAAATTAATTTATCTAAAATTAATTCATCTAATTTAAATTAAATGAAATAACTATTTGAGTTTTTTTGTTTTGTGTACCAAGAAATGATTGTAGGACCTTAACATAGCAAATCTTTTAGTACAGACAGACAAATAGAACTGTTTCTACTAGATTGATAGAACATAAGAGGTGAATGGGTCTAAATCATTCAAATAAATATACAGATATATAAGATACAGTAATAATTGCTAGACCTATCAATATTAACAGCAGATTGATAAGTAAAGCACTTGAAATTTATAAGGAAAAAAACCACATCAATCACTATGAAGGCACTGAGTTAAATAAAATATGGCTTCCATTAATTAAAAATCTATAAAAAATTAAGATCTAGTCACATATTTGTTTCTATGTATTGTTTTACTGTAATGTCATTTGTATCAGTTTTTCTGATGAAGACGAGCGTTGAGTTTCGTCGAAACGTTGATTATAAATAAATTTTAATACAAAAATTGAACCTAAAGCAGTTATATTTTATTGTAGGACCTTATTTCATTCTATAGAATAAAAACAAATATACCCGACTGATAAAATAATAAACCAAAATCACATCGCGACATGAATCATTTCTTCGGCTATTTCAATCACTTCCGGGTACTTCGCACAACCTTTAGACGGTTTATCTTACGACATTTCCGGTCGCCCTAATCTCACCGATCGTCCGCTGTTTCATCGGCTCGCCTATACGGTGACTTGGAACAGAATATATGTACCAAATTGTAGTGGTATAGACACATGTCCCATACACACACTACCTTATATAGAGCATGATATAGTAGCCCCAGGGTGCGATTTGAACACCCTTAACGCGTTGGGGCGTCTACCCCCCTAAAGTAAGTAGTTTTTTTTTTATTTTACGTTATCGTTTCTACTTATTGACGACGTTATTTTGATGGTCCGAAATGGATAAAATCTGTTCAAGCTTATTTATGATTTATTGAAACATATTGAATGAAAAATATTACCTTAATGTTAGGAAATTTGTATTCACTATTGAAAGTATACGTTACAAATTGTAGTTTAAGATAGTGGTTCTCAACCTGTTTTCAATTAGTTTTCAAGTACCTCCTCAAATTTTTTATAATATTATATAAAATTATAAAATATTATTATAATATTGTATAAAATCAAAATAAAATTCACGATGAATGAATATAATTGTAATAATAATTTTTGAAAATAATGTGACATTTCGTCATTATACGTTTTTAGTATTACCTATGTAGATTAAATAGAAACTAAACTACAATAAGCAAAATTTAAAAACTATGTATAATAGCTTATTCTTTTGTTTAAAATTGCAATCGAATTTTATGCCTAATGTTTAAAGAATATTTTTCAGTTTATATTGTATTTTCAAGGTTAATATTATATTTATGTTAGTAATAAATATAAGTAATAGTTATTAGAAATGAATATAAATTTAAAATTCGTTTTTGCAATAATCATAAAATATTGTTTTCTGCATATTATCAAATGTAATAACTTTTTTTCTAATATACAGTTAGAGTTATAAATAAATTAAAAATAATAAAAATGTTTTCGAACAAATTTTATTATACTTAAAAGTATAAATATTATCAATGTCATAGTATTATAATAAATAAAAATAAAAATACGATCTTACTGTGGCGAAAAGTTAATACTACAAAATAATTTAAAAACGGCTAAATAGGTATTTCGAAAGCTAAGCTTTTATCATCAGTAGCAAAAGTTAAAAAGTCCTAATCAGGTTACACATATAGGTACTCAACGTACCCAGTGGTCAAAGAACACTGTGTTCTGTAAATAATCATACTAATTCTATCAACTTAACAGCAGTTAAAGCACCTTTGATGGTCATTTAAATTTAAAAATATTTATACTAAAGTTTTATACTTAAAGTATTTAAGTAGTGAATAGAATTTAAATGTACTTAAAGTTCTTGAAAGCTAAAGATTTAAGATAAATTTAATCACCAGAATAGAGACATAAAATAAATGTATTAAACAAAATTAATTTACGTTAATTTTTCGTATATATAAAATTGGTAGATGATTATCAGGAGTTTTTAAAACAATATTTATTATATATATAAAAAAAAATTAACAATAACATTTTTAAATGATTATTCTGGAGCGTGGTCACCAATCTACTTCAATAACAACTTCCCATTTACTTGGAAGACGGTCGATTCCACGGGCAAAGAAAATAAAATAATATTTTTATTAAAACAAGATTAGAAGTATATGGGTAAACCCATATATAGACCACTTTGACATTATCACATAAATGATAAGAAATAATTATAAATTTTTTTTCCACCGAAAGTTGGCAACATTGTATTTTGCTAATATATAATATTATTGGCGCTAAGGGTATCTTCTGTAAAAATTTGATTAAAATGGGATAAATAATGCGGGCATAACAAATTTTTAGAAAATTATTAATTTTTTTTTCGGAAAGTTGACAACACCGTATTTTAATAAAATTATAATTTATGTGGGCACTAGGAGAAACTTTTCTGAAAATTTAATCAAAATCGGATAAATAATGTAGCCACAATAATTTTTTTTAATTCTAGTAATTTTTTTCTCGATAAATTGGCAACACTGTATTTTGTTAAAATTGCATAATTTATGTGGGCACCAGAAGAATCTTTAGTGAAAATTTGATTAAAATCGGTTTAATAACGTGGTAAAAATAAATTTTTTAAATTTTAGTAATTTTTTTCTCATAAAGTTGGAAACACTGTACTTTGTTGAAATTATCTAATTTATATGGATACCAAAAGAATCTTTTGTGAAAATTTGAACAAATTCGGTTAAACAACATGGCTGTAATACATTTTTTAAAATTTTAGTAATTTTTTTCTCGGAAAGTTGGCATCACTGGAAAAAACCAAAACCACATGACCATCTTGGGCACTAGATAAATTTATCCTGAAAATTTCATTGAAATTGGTTGAACCATCTAGAAGGAGTTGCGGCCACAAAATTTTGTCTGACGACCGAGCGAGCGAGCTGACGACGTACATCCATACACCCACATAAACTAAGTTCGGATTCGTCATCTAGAGGCTATATGAAGGATTTCTATACATTTTTTTTTTTGAAAATGTAACAGACACCGTACCAAACGTTATATCACTTTTTCCTTGCAGTCAAAGTGGTAAAAAAAGTAAACAAAACAGCAATTTTTATTAACAAATCACCCGCCTACTAAAACACCTAACAATTATGCACCAACCCAATACAAAAGATTATTAATACTTAAAAATGCAAATTATGTAAAACTAATTCGAAAACAAATTCGATCCGTAACTGAATAATACAAAGCAGTCTAATAAAGGGGATGGATGCATTTGCGTCTGCTTCGTGTTACGCAAGTGGAACCGTGGAACACAGGAAATGCGGTTTTAAAAATAGCTGCATAAACTTACTACATACATCCGTAAATACATGAGCGTCGTTATGGAGATTCTTCGGAACTATATTTCAACTATTACGACTTCCTTAACACAAGTGATATTAACTAAATAACTTTTTATAATTTTTCTATTTCCGTTTCCCATATATATATATATATATATATATATATATATATATATATATATATATATATATATATATATATATATAAGTTTATAGAAAAATTTATATATAAAATTTACAAAAAAAAGATAACAACTTCAGTTGGTACTCGATGAAACATTTTTATTATGTATAAAAAAATAATAAAAAATAATTATTTAAATAAAAAAAATAATTTTAATCTACCATGTTTTTAACACGGACTAAATAGTATAAAATAATTTCTCCTAGCCCCGTACAGATTTATAACCCTCATACAAAAACGTGGGGCAATGACAGTTACTCCCTACACTCCTTACTATTATCTATTGCATGCATGTTTTTTTTTTGTTAAAATTCTACGACACTGTCTTGAAGTGGTTACTTAGTTAGTAGACCAGAACCCCCCAAAAATTTATCGGCCTGCTTAAGCTCAAAAGACGTAGAAAGAACTTGACGATGTGTAACAAAAACCAATTAAAATACGTTCATGACATTATACCGTGGGGAAGACTAAAATAGTGTTGTGTTTTGTTTCATTCACGATATTCATTTGTTTGTTTTAGTGCGTTAATTGTATATTAGTGTTTTATATACTATTACTTACTAATCAATTTATTTTACAGGAAAAAAAAAACAAGTTTTAATTTCTAGATTAATATTTACATTATTTAATAATTAAGTAAAAAATAATTTAATTTACTAATAATTGAAATAGGAATTATTTTTTTATCAATAAAATATTCGACTTATTTCAGATATCTTTGATAATTAATAACAAAATTAAAAGTATCTGGGTAAATCCACATATAGACCACTTGGACATTATCACATAAATACTAAGAAATAGCTATAAAAATATTTTTTTTACTAAAAGTTGGCAACACTA
This sequence comes from Clivina fossor, assembly GCA_963966155.1. Taxonomy (NCBI): domain Eukaryota; kingdom Metazoa; phylum Arthropoda; class Insecta; order Coleoptera; family Carabidae; genus Clivina; species Clivina fossor. The sequence continues at coordinate 8,849,771 of OZ014569.1, read as the reverse complement.
TTTAAAAATAAAATTTTCTAATTATTATACACATAAATTCTTATAAAGACTAGGTGAATATTTAACTCGGTAAATAAAATTTGGTTTCCATAATTTAAAAATTTATAAATTTTATGATCTGGTTACTTATTTGTAATCTAGTAACTTGTTTCTATATTCTGTTATTTACTGTAACGTCATTTGAATAAGTTTATCCTGATGAGTTTCATCGAAACGTCGATTTTAAATAAATATTAATACTGAACTTTAATCTAAAGCAGTTTTATTTTAATATAATAGTAATCCATTTCATACCCGACCACTCCTAATTACAAATAAACCATATATAAACAAAATCTATAGAAATTGGTTAGAAATTTCATTTAAAAGTGAAATATAACCAGAAAAAAGTTTATCATTTATAAATTACTTGAATGAAACTAAGATAAAATAGTATTATAAAAAAGGAGATTACAAACTAGAAACACAGAAAAAATGCCCCCCCCCCCACTTAAATATATTAATCTTAACTTAATCCGTATTAGAGAAGCCTCACTAGCACTTCAATTTATTAGTGATAATACCTTGACAGTCTGGAGGGTTCTAATAAATCCTGCTTATTTGTCTTACGACAAAATTAATTGCTTCTTATTCTAATTAGGATCTATTTAAATCTATAGCGCTTCTATCATTAAATCATTTTTTTTCTTTCATATAAATAGAATTGCAACAGTTTATTACTTTATTAACATAATTAATATCTTGATTTAAATTTAGAAAATTATTTTGTTGTCGTTCATATATTTTATTCAAAAATAAGTAATATTTATTATCAACGCATATTAATATCACTAAAAATAATATATTATAAAAAACGCATCGTGTCTTTGAGATATTGAAATTATTTAAAATATACAAATATACAGCGATTTATAAGCTTTGAAGATCTATAATAGAAAATCGTCATAACAATGATGAAATATAAACATAATGGTGGCTGTAATAATAACAAAATTACTAGAAAAGATTCCAGATGCAATTACTCATACAATATATATTCAAATCTCGGCAACATATTTATCCAAATTATCTATTAGTTTAGGTGATTAAGTAGATATTTAAATATTTTTAAAATTCATTGTTTCTATAAACAGAACAAAAAACGAAGTAAATAAAACTATGAGTTTCCATACCTGGAAGAGTAGATATCCACTGTCATACATCCAGAATTCTCCAGGATCGCCTTGGCAGCCCTCTTTGCGTATGTGAATAGCAAGACAGTGGCGTAACATAAGTTGACAGGGCTTGGCGCCTACTACGCCCCCGCCCAAACCGGCAGTTTGGCCCCCTTTCGAGCACATGGCCCCCCACGGCTTGCTCCCGTAAGCTAGTGGGCCTTCCGAATCACTACGGTTAGGTTATCATTGTTGGCGACAATCTGCAATAAGACAAAAATAATTATTTATTATTATTTTTATGAACGTTTGCTGTTAAAAAGATTTATTTGAATGATTTTGATGGTATACATTTGCGTGGACGTCCTATGAGTAGTTGGAGTGATATGATTGAGAGTGTTTTGCGTGAGCAAAAGTTTCCAAGTAGTAGGAATAGAAGAGCATGTATGAGAGGAGGAAATATGAATGTGGATAAAGCGAAAGTTGCTTGTTTGGATAGGAGTGTTTGGAGGCGACTGATTTCGGGATGATGAAAAGAGTTTGTGCCACACCCTTTTAGGTACATGGCGTGATTGTGTATGTATGTATGTATGTATATATTTTTATTAAGCTTTCAAAGTTTAGCTTTCAAAATACGTATTTAGTTTTTTATTATTCTATTTAATTAACTTTTCGTATTGGTAAAAAGTACATAATTGACAAGAAGCAAATAAAAAGCAAAAACAAGTTAGAAATTACTGTTTTAGATGATTTAGACAACTCATTTAGATTGGTGTAACAAGTCTTAAGTTTATTATAAATACACAGACTGACAGACAGACAAACTTTTCGTTTTAAAAACTAAAAAAAAAAAAATGTTTCTTTGAATACAATTGCGTACAAAATAACGTTTAAGGTCACATGTTATCGCTTTCATTTGCAAAAACTAAATCTAAATCGAAATTGAAATTACAACCGTTTCAAAATGTAATAATAATCGCATTGTAAACGGCCTTAGGAAAACAAACTATCGAAAAAATGAAACTACCGCATACTTAATCTAATACATACACACCAACAACAAATCTATTCGTATTTCGTAGAATGTATTCTGTGAAGGCGTTCGCAATAAACTATTTACGACATATTGTGTTCTAGTTTTGCAAAACCAGGAGCAGGTTGTAGAAACTTGCTACATTCCACAGCTACCGCAGATATTTATTAGTGACTAGTGGTTATTTTAAGGGGGTAGTACACTTTGAACGTCCAAAAAGTAAGGCATTTTCGTTAATTTTTTTAAGCAATAAAACACTAAGGGAGGGCAAATATGTTATAACCCATTTATTACTCATCCTTCGAACTACAATTTGTATTTTTTTTGAACTCGATCGGCGCCCCCCGTGGCCGGTGCACCAGGTCGCGCAGACGTCCTCGCGCGGAAGTCGGAAAACGGTGTGGGAAAATACTCCTTCCCATGTGATCCTGGTACATAAATCGAACTAAATCCTAATTAGTAATGAAATTTGGGTTAGAAATACGTATTCCGATTTTTTTTAAATTGATTTTTTCAAAAGTTGTGGCCTTAGGAAAAAAAAATCCATTTTTTCACCCTAAAAATGCTTACAAAATCGTGGATTAAAAATCCATTTTTGACAAAATCAAAAATGTGGATACGTATTTCTAAGCAGAATTTAATTCTGAACAAGAAAACCTAGGCGATATCCAAATTTGATGATAACTGGTTAGAGTTATTTCCCACACCAGTTTGAAAAACCTCGTTTCGAGATAAACGGCGTTCATTTTTCTCGTGGAAAAGTATTTACCTTCAATCGGCTATGCCGGCGCCATACATTTTTTAGGAAATCGCTTCGTAAAGCGGTAAGGAATATTCTGGCGGACTTGGAGTCTTTTCTAAATTAAAGTATACATCCCAAGGAACATTTTAAGCCAAAAAAAAAAAAATGCATTTTTTTGAAAAGTCAAAGTGTACTCCCCCCTTAAGGCAGGCCCATACACACTTAAGTTTATTTCATAGTTTTAACCAAGGGTGTGGAGTCGGCCGACTTCAAGTTCAACTCCGATTTTTTTTAACCGGCTCCAAATCTGACGACATTTTCAACTTTTAGTTCGATAATAATTTTTATGTTTTATCATATTAGATAAACATGAAAATCTGTCCTTTTGTCATAATTATGTATAAGCGATACAAATTTTCCGAACTCGGCTAAGATCTACATCGTTATACAAATTAATCTGTTTTATCAATAGTAAGAAGAAGAAGATAATCGCTACATATGTCTAACAAAATCATACACTTACTATTCCGAAAGAACAGATTTAAATGGCGAGAATTGTAATATAAAACATTCACAAAATTAATGTTACTAGTTATTTTACATGTTATAAATTCAATGTGTAAATGAATTACGATTTTTTAATTTAATTTACAAATTAATTAAAATCCCTATAATCTTAGTAAAATCTTTTGAAATCATAGTAAAATCTATTAAAGATTTCCATAAAATCATGTAAAATCTCGAGTAAAATTAAACAGTAAATAATTTCATACAAACTTTCAAAATAGGTTTACTGTAACTTACTATTATTTTTAATTTTATAAATTTTGTAAATTTTTATTATAAAAACTGTTTGTAGTTTAAAAAGTCTGCTGTGACCATCACAGAACCGACTGTGATCGTATTAAATAAATTTATGGAATAGAAAAATTTGCAGCCTTGTTAACTAAAAACTATTATACTAGTATATATCATAAAAACATAAAAAATTATAAAAAACATATTTAGTTGTATTGTAGTTATTTGTAGTTAAAACTTGTTTAGAAACTTTTGCTAAATAAATATTTTCGAAATATATCATCTCTGTTGCGACATATTCGTAAAACATATAAAAATGACATTAAAAATTACCAATTCCGGTTACCAGATTTATATCAAAAGTTGATCATATTGATATTCACCTACGAATTTTAAATATGAAATTTTATAAAAATCTGTTCAGCCAAATTTGCTATACATGTGTCTATAGACAAACCGACAGAGAGACATTACGCTAAAAACAGTTGTTTCGTGTTACTATAAGCCTGATTCGTGTTTATCTGTAAAAATCTCGATATGTCAAATTCGGTATAATTACAATACCTCCCTTATTATATGCGATATGACGGTCGGTAAAAAATAGTTTTTTGTCTGGTGAGATTTTGTTCATTAAGCTGGACCCATTAATATCTTACGCGAAAAACTAAAATAAAAACAAACATAAAATGTATATATTTAGTATTTTCAATTAAAAAATAACATTCTTCTAATATGGTCATGTCATTTTTATGTGATGATATCACATGAGAAAAACTAAAAATAATTTTTCCTTATCGCATCGAAGTAATAACTTGCAAATATTCATTTAAACCGGAACAAATAACAAAATACAAATGAATAATAAAGTCTATAAATAACAATAACATATAAAAACAGTAAATTTATCAAATTTGGATTCTGCTAGCGGAAACATACAAATATAATCATACCATATAGTAAGTTAAGAAACGTGCGAAACATAAAAATGCTTATTGCATGTGGAGTCAGTCAAGTCAGTGACTTCTACATACTATATACCTACATGCAGTGGTGTACGCAAGCTGGGGGACTTATTAGGAGGATAACTCCTATCTCAAAAATTCGAGAAAAACAAAATTTTAAAAATTTTCTCTGTTGACTGAAATATACACTATAAAAAATCAATGTAAATTTACATATTCTGTAAATATATTTTTACAAAAAAAATATAATATTACGTCAATTATCATAACAAAAATTACAAAATGCTGCTATTTTATTGTTAATAGTTATAGTAATCTTTAGGCTTTCACAGCCGGTATTCATTGAATTTATAGAATTTTCTGAGCTGGTATACCGTCGTCTATCTATCCTTGTCGCAGACGTTTCGCCATACCTTCTATATAGCATCCTCAGTGCTTGATGACTGATACCAAGCACTGAGGATGTCATCTACGGCGAAATTTCTGCGAGGAGGATAGATCGATCACGGCATACCAGCTAAAAAAAATTAATAAATTCTATCAAATATACTGTTTAATTTTATATTTTTATGATAGATTAATTTCAAAGTTAAAAAGTTAATAAAAACGACAGACTGCTTTTCCGTACATATAAAATATATTTGTATATTTTACACATAAATACTATTTTTGGATACGTTTCACCTTAAAAATTTTAAAAAATTTGTCCCTCAGGACCCCCGCAACTATTTTTTACAATTAATTTTTTATGTCTGGCTTCTCTATTATTTTATAATTACACCATTTTATCATGCCCTCGATTGAAATATTTTTGCAAATTAAAACAATAACCCCCTCTGAAATATTTTTCTCCGTACGCCACTGCTGTATACCTATATATGCTACAGGGTGTATGAAAAACAACGCACTGTATAAACTGTAAGATAATGCTACCTACGCGTGCAACTAAACCGGGCACATTCCATAATCAAAGTTGGCTTTGGTGACATTTTTTGACTTGCTTATTTTTTATTGGGGAGATTTTTTTATTTGTGGTATTATAACATAGATGGAGAATTATGTATGCTTTTTTAGTAAGTACAAAATGAATTCTTACCGTTGAATATTTATATTGTAATTCTGTTTACATCTGTAAGACCTGTAATGCTACAGGATATTTTATGTTTTTCTATTAAAAGAAGAATTCAATTTACAAGAAAAAGAAAAAACATTTTATAATGCTACAAGACTTACAGTTGTGAATCGAATAGACACAAAAATCTATTTATTTATTTGTATTATAAAACAGATATTTAAATAATTTTATTTTTATTTTATTAAGAGGAGAAAACTCAAACCTGTGTTTACATATTTTTTTCTTAAAATCGAATCAACTTTTATTTGTCAAAGTTTGTTATAGAGCTAATAAAGCATACATAATATCTTTCCACTATCAGTTTCCTCCAAACATTTTTATACAAATAAGCAACTTTAGCTTAATCCACATTCATAATTCCTCTCATATATGCTCTTGTATTCCTGCTACTTGGAGATTTCCGCTCACGGAAGCCACTCTCTCAATCATACCACTTCATCTATTCATCGGACGTCCAAGCAAACGTATCCCATCAAAAATCATTCATATAAATTCTCTTAATCAAAAGTTCTAACTAATCGAACTATGACTAACCCGGCAACTTTTGCAACAACATTTTTTTTTTCAATTTCACACTCATCATACATTAATCTATTTCGTACACCAGTTACATCACATACCTCATGTAAGAATCTCATTTCCACAGCAGTCAGTTTTCTTTTATGCTTTTGCAGCCAAAAATACACTACCATACCTGATTGTATATACTCAAACGGACTTCTTTGGAAACTTTTCATTCTTAGCAACAGTACCCAAAATCTTACAACCAGCATTAACTCTTTTTACAATTTTACGATCAAAGCGACCTTCCTTAGAGATAATATACTACGCAAAATAACTGTATAATAATGTAACTTTATAAGATTCTTATGTAGTTATTCAACGAAAAATATTTTAGAAATGAGTCACTTTTTTATATAAAAAATTATCAATAAATTGTTAATATTTAAATTTTTTTCTGTAAAAATGTAAGCTAGTTTAAAAAAATCTATGATTTGTTCATTATAAGCATTTGTAATATTTTACAATATAAATCTATTCAATTTTATATTCATTAATTTCATTAAATATTTTTATTATTAACAACAAAAGAAAATAAATTTTCAATAGTATTGAAAAACTTTTAAAAATAATTGCCTTCAAAATAAGTAGTTTTATTCATTTCTTTTCATTTAAATATAATAGAAAAAATATTAATTTATTATTTACTGAAAGAGAAAAAAATATAAATAAGATTTTCATTCTAGTTCTTGAATGAAGAAACATATAAATTTAATTGCCAATTTAATAAAAAAAAAAAAACTTAAAAGTTTATGTTTTAAAGTTCTAAGTAGATTAAAAAAATAATTATAACTGAAATGATTATGAAAATATGCAATTTTTTCTTTTGTATAGTACAGAAATACGATTTTTTTTTTAAATTAAATTTAAATAATCGAATATTTGTCGCATAACTAATTTCCGAGTACAAATATCATTTGAATACATATACAGGGTGTTTATGGTTTCTCTCTATCATTTTAGAGGGTAATAGTACACCTCAAAATGAGTCGATAAACCTTAAACCGCCTTAATAAAAGTCGTCTTATAAGCGAGACAATAATTCATTTAGTTTTTACAATAAACGATTAATTTGTTTCAAACTGTAGTAATCCACTACTACTGAAACAGTATTGTTCACCTGTTATTACGTTTGTTATTTGACAGGTAAAGTTGTTATCTCAGTAATTCATTTATAATATCACCTTTGTTTGACTAAAATTATTTTTAGCTTGTTTTTTAATAAATTGCGATTACCCATCGATATTCTAATATCGAATTAGTCGATATAATGTTGATTTACACAAACATGGTGGTAACTTCGAACATCTTTTGTTGTGGATAATGCTGATTAAGTAGTAGATTACTAGAGTTTAAATCAAATTAATCGTTTCCAGTATAAACTAAAAGAAGTAGGTCTGTTTTCATTGGGAAAACTGGGCGGATATTAAGTTCGTTGCAATGTCGATTATTAATAAATATTAATACAGAACTAGAATCTAAAGTTGTTTTATTTTAGAATTCTGAAAGATTTGTTTACTATGTTACAATGACCTTTTTCTACACTGGCAATACAGTAACGTAATATTAATATTTTAATACGCTTGAAGAAAAAAAATAATGATTAAGTTACCACTGGTTGGTTACACTCTAAAAAAATTTCAAAAGAATAATAATAAAATTTTATTATAAAAACTCTGTAATTTTATTTTACTATAAATATTCTGTATTTCTACCTCAAAATTCTGTAATTTTTACATAATTCATAATAATCACATAAAGTAAGTAAAAATAGCTTAATAAGTACCTACTTATGTAAAATTGCTTACTTTCTGCAAATTGCAGAATATACTTAATGTAGAATTACATATTGTTGGTACAACTTCTTAAATTAAGTAAAATTATAGCATGTATATTAATATCTGTGATAATTGTAAAATATATCTGTTATATAAATTTCCAAATGTAATTATACCACTGATAATATTACAGAACTAAACAAATTTTTCTTATTTATGGAAAATTCCTGACAACAAATTTCTGTAAATAAATTAAAAGAGACTTTACTAAAAAAAACTGTAATATTACATATTTATGTACATTTCCATCCCGTTTGTAATAGTTCTGATATTATATATTTTTAAACAATATGTAAAAGTTACAGCAGTTGAGTAATTCTACCTAGAAATACTGTGCATCATAGTGTCTCATGGTTTATAAGTAAAATTACATAATTTTTTTATTACAGTGTATATAAATATTTTTTATAACTGATATCTGTCGACAAATTTACATACGTATACTAAATACCAACAAGACACAAATAATCCAAAAATAAAAAAAATGTTATCCACTATATATGAAAACGGTACCTCATAAATATTCATCAAACTAGAATCCCGAGTTCTGTACATAAATGGCTCGAGTTAGTGCGATGTCGTTTTATTTTTCTCGCAGTTAACAGTTAAACAGTATCTCTACTCTTAATAACAAATTGCATCGCTTAATTTTCCACCTGAACTCAAAAGTAACACGCCCTAACTTTAGTCTCTCTAACATTAATTCTCTCTCTCTCTCTCTCTCACGTGGCACGGTCAATATCCGTTAATTTTAATTGAATAAACGTTTTTGTTAATTACAATTCGCGAATCACCTCCGGTCTTTGCGCGTGAATGAACAGTCGCTAGATACTGAAAAATGCGTGTTAAAGTTTTCGTTTTTCTAATGCATGTTTAGCAGGTATGATCTAAAAGTTTTGACACGTTGGTTTATAATGATCAAGCGGTTTTTAAACAATATTTATTATGACAAAAGAAACATAAAAATTCAATAATATGACGAATATAAGTAAGATTATTGACACGCATTTTTATAACCTGAAAATAAAATAATATTTTTATTAAACAAAAGTAAAAAAAAAAAACAGCTATTTTTATTAACAAATTACACACCACATGAATTCAGCATTTGTCCATATATTTTAATTTATGTATGTGCAACGTATGTCAAAAAAAAAATATATTTGTTTCAAATACAGGTACTTTGATAAATAAAAGTATTTTCTTATATTAAAATAAAACGGCTTTAGGTTATAGTTTATTAATAATCGACGTTTCGACAAACTCATTATTCATCAAGAAAAAAATGATACAAATGACTTATACAGAAAATAAACTAAACATAGAAACAAGTTACTAGGTAATAAAATACAAGTAACTAGAATATAACATAATAATTATGCTTTTAGTTAAATAACACAAGTTGAAAATATTCAAATTTCTAGTACGTGCCAAAACTGAACTGGCAACCTCTAAGCTGTAAAACAAGTATGCTACTACCAACCACACTTATTCAAACTATTTCTACTAGAAAATCCGGTAAACTTTCCAAGAAATAAAAATACAAGCCCCTGTAATTGTCCAACACAATATTTTCATTACTGTACAATACAAACATTCTTTAGACCGCCATCCATCACATCGTATATTTACTTCTAATGGTATAAAAACTTTTGGTACTATACATATTACACACGCAGAACACATATGTTTTCAATTCGTTATTCGCGCAGCTAAAATAAGATTGTTGGCAAATTGCTTTGACAGAGAAAGGGCGGAACAACATCGGTTGACTTTGAACAAATCACTGTTTTCACTTTTACTTATTCAAGTCGAAATTGCTTTAGCATTTTATTTGGTTTAGATGCTATTAGACATACTAATATCCGTCGATAACAAGGTAGATTCATGCTTACGGCTTACAATTCACCCGCCACTACATACCAACCGAGATGGACTTGATATTGTTGTTATATTACGGTAGGAAATAAAATAATATTTTTCTTAAGAATTTAATTGGTATATCTGTTATAATTTGAACATTAATGTTGAAACGAGGCAAATATCTGTACCTAATTTTTTAATTTTTTATGTTATTAATTTATCTTACTATTAATATTTTTTAAGAATGTGTTTCGATAATAATTATGTCAACTGTACTTGTTTACGTATTTAAAAAACCACATCTGGGACGTTGAACTTTACTTATATTTTAAAAACCAACATCTGGTACGCCGGACGTTACTGGTTTATTGTGTTGTTTTGCTTACTTAGAAAAATACATTTCTTTAAGGGTCATTTATGGTCTTGTTATGTTTAGGTATAAACACGTGCGTACATGAAAGGTTGACCCAATTCTTTTGTATTTTGGGGTACTTTATTTTGAAAACAATTTTGTTTTTAAGAATTTGTTTTTCTGATTATGGGCACATCCTACCATTTCCTATCCTAGCCAATGCAAAGCGATTATTTGTAAGATAGGTTTGAAAAGTTAATATTATTGGGTGTAGAAAATTATGATGTCATTTTTAGCCAGTAATCTTCAACAAGGATGTTAGAAGTGTAATTTGATTGGTAAAATATTATATCTTGTTATTATGTCCTACTCTTACTAATGGTTTTGTATATGCGAACTTTGTTGCAAGTCAACGTGGACGAAGAGTATATGAGGGCTGACCGATCTCATGAGCAGGGATTCTGGTCTAGAATCAGAATCAGGGAAGCTTGGCCCATGGTATAGTTCATTATACTAGGTAACCTTGTCTTCTCTCAGAAAACATAGTATACTTGTTCAAAAGTTTCACGAAGATGAGTTCACGTGTAAACTCAAACCATGGCCAGCGCAGCTTATCCAGTCAGCGGGCAATCGTCGCCGCCAGTAACCGATACACCAGCCCCTACGCGCCGGGCCAGCGGTACGACGCCGGTCGACCCACGTCTGGTTGGGGGTAGCGAGAATCCGTGAGACACCGATTCGACCATGATTTCACTAGACGATCACGCACCAATTACGTAATGTATTCACATTCCCTATCCCCAAATACACTTACACTTACACGTATAAAAGACATATTATTTGGCCAATAACTAATAATTATTGTACATTGGTTTTGGTACCTCGTCGGATTAAGATATAGAATTTTTCGGGCATTTAGATGCGAGTACTTTATACATACTTCTTAAATGATTACTAATACACGAGCTCTTGGTCTGCAGTAATCCTGACCCTCATGAGTGACAGCATATCTCTTTGAGTATGTGTCCGACCCGTTCTTTTGAATTGTGGTCACCCACAGAATACACTACACCTTCCGAAGTATAATAAAAGACTCTTTGAGGTACGTTGTTATTAGAGTTTTATATCGAATTTATTATTTGCGCACAAGATGCACTGACGAGCCGCCACTAACAATTTATTCAAAATCTTTCAATGAAATTGTAAACAAAATACAGACAAACACTAAAAATATTGAAATATTTAAATAATTATATAATTTTACAAATTTCTCATGCACAATAAATCGACATAGTTAAACTAAATGTGACTTTTATTTCAAATCATTTTATGTACTCTCCTGTTTGCAGTTCGGCGACTTTTAAAGTTCACTGGGGTTACTTAAATTTTGTTATTCATTTACATAACGTAGTTGGGTCCTAAAATCACGGAATAATTAAAGTTTTCTAAATTTAAATTGTTAATTGTTGTTTAATTAATTTGATATTTAATTCTAAATTTCGCCGCGTTACAATTGGCACCGGAGACCAGGATTGAAAGTTTTTTGAAGCCCGAATGCAAGCATTTTGAGTACTAAAGAATGATTTGAAATTTTATTAGGAAATAATTTTATTATTTATAAACTGTTTATTTGTAGACACACGGCCACGTTCGGGTCCAGTAGTTTGAATATATGGGGGCGTAGGACTGACGAACTAATACAACACTAATATTAATTTATATTTCGTTTATTTGACAGACAGGCCAATAGATCAACAAATGTTATAATTTATGTGATTTATTTAGAAAAAATTACAGAGATAGGTTCCAAGGTACGGGGGCGTAGATATTTATTTTAATTTAAGAAATAATACGTATTTAATTTTAACTTTAATATTACAGAGATAGTAATATTTATTTTGTGTGTATAAGAAATGAATTTTACTTTTATTTTCAATGGTATGTTGCTATAGAATTTTGTTTCTTAGGTCATAGCCCTCATCTACCCTGGTGCGGTTTATTATTTTATGGTTCTTTGCAACTTACAAAAGACAACGCATAGTATAGACCAGAGGATACCAAACTCATATTACATATTAACTGAAATTTTCTGAATTTTACTAGTAGGCATTTACATTTTAATATTATAATTAATGATATCTAAAAAAAAATTACAATGATGTGTGTATATGCGTATTATATTTAGTTATATTAGTTACTATTAGGTATTGACAGAGATTTGTAAGAAATTGCAAAAAAAAAACAGGCATATATTTTAATGTTATGTAGGTATATCATGCTAGAATTAGATATTTGTAATGGTTTTGCGTATACTAAGTTTAGTGACTGGAGAACGATGACAGAAAGTTATTTTAATTGAATTTTGGTTTTTTTGGTTTTTGAATTATTGTTCAAATATGGTTACGTGCCACCAATTTGCGACCACTGGCACCGACAATGGTCAGAGGGTTATGATAGCAAGTACGTAAAGATTAATATTTCTTTCAGATATTTAAACTTGACACATATTTTTGGTAGAAATCGAAAGTGTATTACATGTATTTTATTTATGATATTTTGCTCTGTTTAGGAATTTGATTACTGATGGTTTGGATCTGTTTGTTTATGTGAATAGTATAAAATATAAAATGTTTAAATTAAGAATATTTCTTGTATTTTAATATTGATTATGACTTTATATAAGTTATATCAGAATACAAAAGGTATCTGCATTTAATATGTGATAGGTAGGCTAGATCTTAAGTTATAAAAGTTTTTTTATTATGGTTAACATTCTATCGTTAGTTGTTAAGATTTTGGCTATTAATACTTACGTCTTGTGTGTAGTTCGTTTAGATATTGTAAGAGATATTTTAATTAGACTACGGGTATTTATGGTATAAATTAAAGTTTTAATTTATATGGAAAAAAAAAATTCCTTCGATAAATTTTAAAGTTTAATATTTGACAGGCAGGCTAGATTATAAGATATAAAGGGTTTTGTGTTATTATGTTTGACATTCTATTATTAGTTATTAAGAATTTGGTTGTTATTTTCGCCGGTGGTTATTTTATTTAAATATTATAAGAGATATTCTATTTCCGACAAAGAATATAAGAGGAAAAATTTGCTAAATGTGATAGGTAGGCTTTGGGCTATGTTTAATAATATAAAATGTAAATTTTTTTGTGTCTAATGAGTTGGGTTTAATTGTGATATAATTTCAATAATGCGTCTAGTACATATGTGGTTTAGAATTAAGAATACTAATTGTACTTTATAATTTGTTCTTCCATCTCTATTTTTCAGCTATTTATTTGTTTTCTTTTCCAGTTAGATTTGTTATTAACATTCAATTTCATTTCAGTGAATAACAAAGGGGGCGAATGAAACGAGGCAAATATCTGTACCTAATTTTTTAATTTTTTATGTTATTAATTTATCTTACTATTAATATTTTTTAAGAATGTGTTTCGATAATAATTATGTCAACTGTACTTGTTTACGTATTTAAAAAACCACATCTGGGACGTTGAACTTTACTTATATTTTAAAAACCAACATCTGGTACGCCGGACGTTACTGGTTTATTGTGTTGTTTTGCTTACTTAGAAAAATACATTTCTTTAAGGGTCATTTATGGTCTTGTTATGTTTAGGTATAAACACGTGCGTACATGAAAGGTTGACCCAATTCTTTTGTATTTTGGGGTACTTTATTTTGAAAACAATTTTGTTTTTAAGAATTTGTTTTTCTGATTATGGGCACATCCTACCATTTCCTATCCTAGCCAATGCAAAGCGATTATTTGTAAGATAGGTTTGAAAAGTTAATATTATTGGGTGTAGAAAATTATGATGTCATTTTTAGCCAGTAATCTTCAACAAGGATGTTAGAAGTGTAATTTGATTGGTAAAATATTATATCTTGTTATTATGTCCTACTCTTACTAATGGTTTTGTATATGCGAACTTTGTTGCAAGTCAACGTGGACGAAGAGTATATGAGGGCTGACCGATCTCATGAGCAGGGATTCTGGTCTAGAATCAGAATCAGGGAAGCTTGGCCCATGGTATAGTTCATTATACTAGGTAACCTTGTCTTCTCTCAGAAAACATAGTATACTTGTTCAAAAGTTTCACGAAGATGAGTTCACGTGTAAACTCAAACCATGGCCAGCGCAGCTTATCCAGTCAGCGGGCAATCGTCGCCGCCAGTAACCGATACACCAGCCCCTACGCGCCGGGCCAGCGGTACGACGCCGGTCGACCCACGTCTGGTTGGGGGTAGCGAGAATCCGTGAGACACCGATTCGACCATGATTTCACTAGACGATCACGCACCAATTACGTAATGTATTCACATTCCCTATCCCCAAATACACTTACACTTACACGTATAAAAGACATATTATTTGGCCAATAACTAATAATTATTGTACATTGGTTTTGGTACCTCGTCGGATTAAGATATAGAATTTTTCGGGCATTTAGATGCGAGTACTTTATACATACTTCTTAAATGATTACTAATACACGAGCTCTTGGTCTGCAGTAATCCTGACCCTCATGAGTGACAGCATATCTCTTTGAGTATGTGTCCGACCCGTTCTTTTGAATTGTGGTCACCCACAGAATACACTACACCTTCCGAAGTATAATAAAAGACTCTTTGAGGTACGTTGTTATTAGAGTTTTATATCGAATTTATTATTTGCGCACAAGATGCACTGACGAGCCGCCACTAACAATTTATTCAAAATCTTTCAATGAAATTGTAAACAAAATACAGACAAACACTAAAAATATTGAAATATTTAAATAATTATATAATTTTACAAATTTCTCATGCACAATAAATCGACATAGTTAAACTAAATGTGACTTTTATTTCAAATCATTTTATGTACTCTCCTGTTTGCAGTTCGGCGACTTTTAAAGTTCACTGGGGTTACTTAAATTTTGTTATTCATTTACATAACGTAGTTGGGTCCTAAAATCACGGAATAATTAAAGTTTTCTAAATTTAAATTGTTAATTGTTGTTTAATTAATTTGATATTTAATTCTAAATTTCGCCGCGTTACAATGTGGATAATTAAATTTATTTCTAAATATTTAACATAGTAAAAAATTTTTCAGTACTCATTTTATTAAAATAAAACAGCTTTAGGTTAAAATTCTGTATAAATATTTATTTAGAATCGACGTTTCGACGAAATTCAACGCTCGTATTCATCAGGACAGTACAGTAAATAACGATACATAGAAACACGTTACTAGGTAACAAATAAGTAACTAGATCATATAATTTTATAGATTTATAGTGCCTTCACAGTGATTCATGTTATCTTTTTCTTTATAAATCTCTATTGCTTCTCTTATCAATCTGCTGCTAATATTGATTGGTCTAGCAATTATTACTGTATCTTCAAATTTTACAACCTGAAGATATTCTAACGCATGTTCAGCAATAGCAGATATATTTGGATGATTTAGACAAATTGACATTTTATGTTTTGTTAATAAATAAAGCTGATTTATTTTCCTAAATATTTGTTTTTGTTTTAATTTAAAAAAAATTTAAGATCACACTCGATGACAATTCTTATACAGGGTGATTTATAACGAGTGAACCAAACTTTAACAGTTTGTTAGATGATAATTTCGATTGAAAAATGTCATATGAACGTAGGTTCTATTCTGTTTACTTGCACAACTACAAGAAAGTAAAGTTTTAGGATTAAATTCTGTAAAGATACTGAGTTAAATAAAATTTGAATTTTATTAATATTAAAAATATATAATTTTTATGATCTAGTTACTTATATATTACCTAGTAACTTATTCCTACGTAGTTATTTACTTTAATGTCATTGATACATTTTTGACCTGATGAAGATCAGCGTTCAGTTTCAGTTTCAGAATAAATTTACTAGCACTAATAAAACTTTTCATATGACATTTTTCACTAGAAATAACCTCCCTAACAAACTATTAAAGTGTGGTACACTCATTATAATTTACTCTATATAATTTAATTTTAATATATTATAAAACATATGCAAATCTTGCCTGCATTTGTTTTTTAAAAATAAATAAACCTATAAACAAAACTAAAATATCCTTCATAGTAAACGGCTGCACAACACAAACAACTCAAGCAAATGAATCGTATAATCACAGTCGACTATGTATAACAAAAACGAATCATCGAGTCTGAACAGTTGAAAGCTACCAAACGCCTGCTAGAATGAAATAATGTCATTAACTGTTAAATTATGAATATGTTTTGCAGGCAGACAAGCCAATCCAGCCAGCCACCTGATTCACTTTGAAACGTTATTTAAAGTGATTAACAGCAACAACAAGAGAGGCGAAATTGTTGTTTTCTTTTGCTAAATAATAATGATAATAATAACATAGATGGCTGTGAATGTAATGTGATCTCGCATGTTACCAGTTAAAAGCGATCGTCAGATTTTCTAATTGCCAATCGTTTATGCCGCCCGGATCATGTCATTTATTATTTGAATTATTGCCGAAGTGGGTAATGTAGGTGTCTATAGAACAATTCAATGCAATTACATACGTGATAAAAATAGTGAAATGACTTTATTACTCATAAATTATAAAGACAATAATAACGAAATTAATACTAATTTAATAAATAAAATTGCCGTTTTGCAATTTCACTTCTTTCAAAAACAACTAAATCATATTTCAACATAATTACATTAAATAAAATAAAAAAATAAATAGATAAGAATAAATTAAAATAAAAAGATATAACATATAATTTTACAAATGTAATTTTGAAAACCTTTTATCTATCAAAGAGTTAAACTGTCGACCATTAATATTATATCGTTTCTTTTTCTTACAAAAGTAATAATAACAAAATTAGATGCAGTTCGGTCTGATATTAAAATAAACAAGAGTACGTAGCAACTAGTTACTATGTAACATATAAGTAACTAGATCATAAGAAATTATAGATTTTTAATTAATGAAAGCCAAATAATACTTATTTTAAAACTTTAGTAATTTTTTCTCTGAAAGTTGATAACACTGAACTTTAGTAAAATTATATAATTTATGTGAAAATTGAATTAATTACTTATAAATAATATAATAATAAAATTACATTGTACATTGACATATTACATAACTGGAAAAAAAAATGCGACGATAAAGTCAAATACAAAACATTTGAAAACTACAATTGAAATTACGAATGTAATAAAACACTCCGATTTTAATCAGATTTGGAAGGAATTTGAACCAATAAACTTCTCTCTATCTCTTTCTCGTGTGCATTTTAAACACAAAATTCCAACAGGTAAACTCTTTATTATTTACTGACCCCAGGTGTAATACAATATGCATTGTTCTCTCGTAGAACGTCCCCAGCGTTACAAACATTCGCCAGTGGAAAAATTCACCAACTGAAAACAATCTGAACTTAAAATACAAAACAGAAAAAAAACAATGAAAGTTATGTAGTTGGACAAATATTTCTTAGCTATACAGGGTTGCATACTTTTGTTATTTTTATTTTCACATGACGGTGTTATTACGTCTAGGAAGTACTTTTACTTTTTCTTAAACGATAATTAGTAATTTCTAAATTTTCAGATCAGATTTTATCATAGTAATATTTGTTTCTTAATAAGTGTGTGAATATATTTTTAAATTAGTTTTTCGTTTTTTTGTTAAATACCAAATAAATATATATATATATATATATATATATATATATATATATATATATATGTACATACATACACAATCACGGCATGTACCCAACAGGGTGTAGTACAAACTCTTTTCATCATTCCGTAATCTGGCTCCTCCAATCATTCTTATTCAAACAAGCAACTTTCGCTTTATTCACATTCATAATTCCTCTCATACATGCTCTTTAATTCCTACTACTTGGAAACTTTCGCTCACGTAAAATACTCTCAATCATACCACTCCAAATACTCATCGGACGTCCACGCAAACGTATACCATCAAAATCATTCAATTATCATCTTAATTACACATGGCGTATTATATATTAGGTTACAATATTTTTTTTGCTTAAATCACCATTAATTCATTTTGATGAACTAATTAAATCATTAGTTAATTTTTTAAATGAAGAAACAAACACAGTTGATTAGCACGTTTGCCGCGAAAACAAAAGATCCCGGGTTCAAACCGCAGCAAGGTCAATGCATTTTTTTCATTTAAAAATTAACTAATGATTTAATTAGTTCATCAAAATAAATTAATGGCGAATTAAGCCAAACCAAATTACTATAACATTAATATTTAACTTTAATATGTTTTTGTAAATTTGAAAATTGGCTTTCGTATATGTCGTATAAAAACAAATGTTACAGTTTGTAATATATGAGAGATTGCTTATCGTTAAATTATTGAAAATATTATGAATAATAATTGAAGTAACTGCGGGCACACCCTGATTTTGAAATATTTAATATTTTATTTTTATCGTTGAATAACAATGTTGAATTTGCCCTCAAGGATCTATTTACTATTTGTACCAGCCAACTCATATTTTAATATTAGGTTTTGAATAATTACAATTAATGTGAATAATGGTTCACTATAAAAATGTCGCATTGTTTTCTAGTCTATTCTGTGTATTATAAATCATTATTAAAGTTTAATAAATAACATAAAAATTAATAATTTTTATTTTACCAAATGGTTCTGGAAAAATCTGAAATTTAAATTGTAACCAAAAGCTAAATTTCTCTATAATATTTTAAAAATTGCGGTTATTAAATTCAGATGTGTTAAAAATATCTAATGGGAATAAAAATAACAAAATAAAACGGCTTTAGGTTCTAGTTTTATATTATTATTTATTAATCTATCTTTAATTCTTTTTTCTTGATAAAGACGAACGTTGAGTTCGTCGAAACGTCAATTAATCATAAATATTAATACAGAAATTAAACCTAAAGTCGTTTTATTTTAATATAATGAATGCTGAAAGCTTTTTTTACTACGTGTTACGAGTATATGGTTTATTTTAATATAATGAGTTCTGAAAGATTTTTTACTATAATAAATTATTTTAATAGTCCCTATACTTTTAAAGTATCATAGATTTCTAGCTTTTTCTCACCTATATTTATCAATTGCTCAAAATAAACACTCATAAGTGAATTGAATGAAATTTAATGCCACAAACCTACATTCACACCTCTCTCTTAAATAAATAGAAAAATTAATGTATTTATTAATATGTAAAAAACACTTTATTAAATTAATGATTTATCTTCTTATAAAATATTCTATTAATATTAAAATATTCCATAAATAATTTTTGTCTTTGTAAAAAGTCTTAATATATTTCAAGTCCTAATAATAATAAAAAAAAACAGTTCCTGACTACACACCTGTATTCAAATAAATTTTAAAAAACTCAACATTTAATTCAAAATTTACATACAAATTACAAATATGTTAATAATATATAGTGTGCTACAGTGGCCTACGAAAGAATAATTAGAGGAATAAATTCCCATGAATTATATTATTTTCATATATTACTCGTATATATTTCTAATTATTATACCTTTAATTAATAATTAATAGTTATTATTATTCATATTATATTATTGTATCAACTTATGCAGTATGATTATTATAAAAGTAAGAATAAAATTTTCTAAATTTAGGTAGAAAATAAGTTTTTAATACAAATAAAAACATTTAAAAAAAACGTTATTTGTGCCGGAACGAAAACCGAAACTGAACCGATATATATATATTTTTAATTGAACCGGAACGAAAAATATAACGGTTTGCAGCCCTGAGTTTTTCAGATATTTAAGATAACTTTTCAAACACACTATATATTTCAGTGTTTTTTTTGCATTCCTCAGGGATGAACTCATTTCTAAATATAGATTATTAAAACGAGTTATTTCACAGGGCCGTATTACCGTAAAAAAAACTAAAACGAGTTTAAAAATCTTACTGACTCTCATAAATAAGCGTATTTAACTTATATGCCCCGTCATACCAATACAGATTTAGACGCACATAATCGCCTCCACGTTGAATTAGCAATTCGCATGTTAAAGCCCTGAGATCGTAGATATTACAGTAAACAGGACGGCTTAGTTAATTTTTTTTTTCTTCTAGATGAAAATAGATTTTGAAATACAGGAAATCTATAAATGGTAATGTAAAAATAAAATATAAAATTAAAGTTGTAAGTTAAGAATAATTAATTGTTAGAAAATAAATTACTTTAAATTCAGAATGTGGGTCGCAATGGCCCTCACAGGGGTTGTTATTCAAAGATTATTATCTAATGACCGTGGACTAATATTTTGTAAAAATAATTATCACAGATATATACATTTATTTTAACCTTAAGATGCAGTTCCGTCTGTTTCAAAATTATATTTGTATATTTTTATTCAACTATATTAATTAATAATAAACATATATACACACAATCAAGCCATGTACCCAAAATGGTGTGGCACAAACTATTTCCCCCTATGCCGAAATTATTTTCTGTTAAACATTAAATAAATTGATAATTGAATTGAATATGGTAATTCCATAAATTTATTTAATACGATGATGACCAGTTCTGTGGCGACCACAGCCTATCTCTTTATATAGAATAACATATACAAAAATCAAAAATTGTTCACACTTATCTATAAGTTTGTTTATATAATTGTATTATTTATGTTTGTGGTATGATTGAGAGGATGGCTTGCATGAGCGAAAGTTTCCAAGTAGTAGAAATAAAAGAGCATGTATGAGAGGAATTATGAATGTGGATGAAGCTAAAGTTGCTTGTCTCGATAAGAATGTTTGGAGAAAGCTTATTTCAGGATAGTAGAAAGAGTTTGTGCCGCATCATTTTGGGTACATGGCGTGATTGTGTAAATGTCTTTCAAACTAGTAAACACACTGATGCAAAGAACCATTTGATGCTTCAAATACGATATAGGTAGCTTCAACAATCCAAATGAAGAATATCAATGATTCTGTACAACTCTAGGTTCTTATATACGGTGGTTCATAATAAGATAGCGTGCCGTCGCTTTGAAAGGAGCCAACCTGTTGATATTAAAACCTACGCACAAGAGTTTCGTGTGTCGATGTTGTTAATCGCAAAGAAATATATTCAGCCAACTCACAACCAACTACATATATATATATATATATATATATATATATTTCTATAATCTGAGACTTGCAGAGTTGTAACATATGTTTGAAATGCTTCCTTCAAACTGCAGCTTGGCTTATGACAGGCATCAAATGTCTATAACATATTTGCATATTATTTATTACATTGTTTACAGTGTCTATTTTTTAGTTTTTACAGTGTGAAGTTTAGTAATACATACATATACAGGATGTAACAGAATAACTATTCCTAATTTTAACTGGAGTATCCTGGGTTCAGAATATGAAGATTTAATGCAAATCACTGAGATAAAATGTGGCTCCTTACTTAGCTACAGGGTGTTTTATATAAAAATTTAAAAACGATTTTTGCCCAGTACTTTAAAACTATTTGACGTATCCTTATCATACTTGGCAGGAAATGTAGGTACCGTACACCATACTAAATTATGTTTAATAAAAGTTTCTGGCTACTGCCAGTGGCGTACAACAGGGACAAGTGAAATGTTGATCCTTCCTAAATTCTACGCCACTGGCGGAATTGTCATTTTAGCACAATTTTTCGATTCTCCAATACTTGCTGTGTAAAAAACATACTCTTCTTTTGTAACGATAAAGTCACTGTTTTTCGAGATATTTAAAGTTAAACATAAGCTGCACCCTTGGGATTTTTTCAAAATTTGCTCAAAAAAATCTGAAAAAATTCAGTAAAATAGAGAAAAAAATTAGCTACATAATAACTAAGTAACTTTTTTCTCTAACTCATTCTGATTTGGCAGTAAAAATTATTGAAAATAAAAAAAATAAAATGCAAAAAATATTAATTTTTAATAATTTTTCCAGCCAAACCAAAATGAGTTAGAGAAAAAGTTACTTAGATATTATGTAGCTAATTTTTTTCTCTATTTTACTGAATTTTTTCAGATTTTTTTGAGCAAATTTTGAAAAAATCCCAAGGGTGCAGCTTATGTTTAACTTTAAATATCTCGAAAAACAGTGACTTTATCGTTACAAAAGAAGAGTATGTTTTTTACACAGCAAGTATTGGAGAATCGAAAAATTGTGCTAAAATGACAATTCCGCCAGTGGCGTAGAATTTAGGAAGGATCAACCTCTCACTTGCCCCTGTTGTACGCCACTGGCAGTAGCCAAAAACTTTTATTTAACATAATTTAGTATGGTGTACGGTACCTACATTTCCTGCCAAGTATGATAAGGATACGTCAAATAGTTTTAAAGTACTGGGCAAAAATCGTTTTTAAATTTTTATATAAAACACCCTGTAGCTCAGTAAGGAGCCACATTTTATCTCAGTGATTTGCATTAAATCTTCATATTCTGAGCCCAGGATACTCCAGTTAAAATTAGGAATAGTTATTCTGTTACACCCTGTATACATAATGTGAAATTAAAAAAAATTTTGCCGCAAAAGTTAGTGTTGCTGATGGTTCGGACATCCTGAGCGAATGTTTAATGAACGTTTGGTTAAAAATTTATATATATATATATATATATATATATATATATATATATATATATAAATTAAAACAATATTTTTCTACGTACGCCACTGGCTATAACTAAAACAAAAACTACTTTTATGGTAAATAAAGCAGCCTGAAAGAGCCTAAAAATAAATTTTACTAATTCATATTTAAATTATAATGATTCGAAATCTAACATTAGAACAAATTACATTTTAATAATAACATGTTAAATAAGTGAAAACAGCAATATAATAATTAAAAATATGTGACACAAATTTATAATTAAAATAGACATTTAACAAGTTTATTGGCTCTTTAAAAAAAATTAAAACGTAAAACTAATATACGTCATTTAAATTAAATGAAACAAGTATTAAAAGTGTGATTTTTTTTTCTCTCTCTCATAATTTTTCTATGTTAATGAGTCTTTTGTTCCACTTACGTTAGTCATCCTATTAAGTAATAGTTAATAATCGATTACCGATTCTTCTACACCCACCAAAAAAAGCGACTAATTTGCAAATTTAAAAATACCTTAATAAATATTCTTCCTTGACACTTAAACATGTACGACTGACCTTAATAAAAAATAGTCAAACACAAAACAACTCCATATAAACGGATTTAAATAATTCTTTTCTCAATGAATAAAATTAGATTTGTGACAAGTTAAATAAATACTTTTTGAACACGTTTTTATTAACTCGCTTTCTTGTCTGTCTGTCTGTTTGTTTGTCTATTCGGTACAAATTTTGCAATCGATTTTAAACTAACTTGCCGATGAGCTAGAGACTTGAACTTTAAATATAGCTCAGAATTTAATGACAACGTAATATTAACTAATTAATTAATAATATTAGAAATATTAATTTTTATCTTGTATCATATTCACAAATTCGGTACATTCGTGTATTTAGCTAATATTTCTTACAAAATAAAGAACACATACACAAGAATAAACAGCAGAAAATAATTTAAATATAAAAAAAATTAATATACCACGTTTTTAAAACGGACTAAAAATTATAAAATAATTTCTTCTAGCCCCATACAGATTGTCCTAAAAATTTGTAATTGTAAATTTTTAATAGCTATGAAAATACTTGTAAGATTTAAAACGAAAAACGAATTTAGTTTTATTAAGATTTGTAATTGGAATAGTAAAGTTAGATTTATTTCTTGTATTGTAATTGGCGCAGATCGCTTTGAGTTACTAAATAATCATTTTTTACAAAATAACAAAGTATAAATAAGTACATGGAAAATTAGTATATATTTACTCGAAGATGTCTTTACAAGATTGTAGTTTGTCAAACAAAAATATATTCCTAACGACTGTTTTTTATACTTTAAATACACGTTTTATAGAAGCTTTTGGACTAGCTTATAAAAACACAACGCACATGCGTGGTTTTAGTTTTAGCAGTTTTGTTGGTTTGAGATTGTCAATAAAAGTAATTATATTAAGAAATTTTCATTGTGTCTTCATAAGCTCGCATATATTACTACGACTCTACGACTAAAATATAACTCCAAAATAGAACAAAATAAATGCTCCTCATAAGGCTTAAATATAACTAATTATTTTTTGTTTAATATTCTACATTAATAAATTTATTATACGACCGGAAATACTAGTTTTTTTAATAGTAAACTATAACCTTATAAAAATCTCATAGAAAATTTGAATCATTTTTAAATATTGCTTTATAAGTTACAGCTTTTCAGGTCTATACTCCTATTTCCTGCTATTACCATTAATTTTTTTTAGGTTAACTGCATGATAACTATTATTCATAGCGATAATTACACGCATGCGCATTGAACATTAAAAATCCATGTGAAATTTAAACTTGTAATTGGTTAATCATCAATTAAAACGCTGATTAGATTTTACACGATATATTTACACTGTCATTAATAGATATTCTAATAGTTTTTGATGTTTTCCAGACGTTTCTTGTTTTTGATTGAACACATAAAATCTGTTGTAGTAATGTTTGTTTCGTTCTAATTTCATGCAGATTCATCATGAACTTTCATTGCTGAAGGCATTTTATGAGAATAAAAAGAAGATGTATAACTATATTTAGCCTTGAGATGTTCATTTCAGCTAAAAAGAAGTCAATAGCTATTTTATTTTGAAAATGGAATTGGTTAGCAGGAGAGAATTTTCTGCTTATTTGTGAATAAATTAAATGTCTAACTCTGTAGAATTATATGTATTTAAACAGTTATTATTATTATATTTCACATTTAAATTGAAGTTTATTATTATTTTCTTTTCTATTGACTTCTTCTAGAATCTGGAATGTAATAGAGCTGTATTTTTTAATTTTAAAGAGGGTATTCGCGTTTTTATATAGTATCGATTTTTTTTAGATGGTTTTCAACATTTTTTTGGGAACTCTTACAACAAATACAGTAAACAACAATTATACCGTTGGAAAGTGTATTTATTGAAATTTTCCGCAATATTTTTTTTTCAAAAAAGATAAAATTTCACTTAAAAAAAATGTCATCAAAGTGATCACGGCAAAATTCAGATTTGCCAAGAGTGGCAGATAAAACTCGCGCTTTATATTTATGAAACAAAAACAAATTTGATGTTAGTACTTGTAACACATATAGCTTTCGTTGGAACCTACAAAATATATAATTTTTACCCCTAAACCAAAAACAAAAAACGGGTCATTTTTTACCCCTTTCTTTAAGAAGGTTGCCATTTTAAAAATAAATGAAAATTATTATTGACTTATGTTTTGACATCATAAGAAAAATTGTTCGAATTTTTCTAAATAATAAAAAACACGGTATAATTTATTGGTTTTGACATAAATATTTGAGGTACTTTTCGACTTTTAAATAAAAATTTACTAAATAAACCCCAATAATAAAAAAAAAGTAGATACTGTTAGATATTTTTATCAATGATAATTTGCAAACTATTAAAAATTATTAATAAATTCAAAATATAAATATATTAGTCATTATTTTTTTTTAACAATAAACAAACATCTAAAAATACATAAATATAATGTTGTAAAGTGACTAAGAAGCAATAAAATAAAATCGAAAAGCTATAAAAACTGACGGTAAACATTATTCAATAATTTTAGTTTTTAAAATAGCTACAAATCACTATATGTAAATATATCTAGATATGTATCATAATGTAATCACATATGCGACCTTTACTCATGCATGAGGTCACGTTTTTGTGTTACATATACGGCAATACATATCTACCTTATACAATTCCATGTGACAATGGAAATACACCTCTTGCTTCTCACTTTTCTAAACCACATTGTTATGTCATTGAGACACGTGCCAGCATATCACGTCCTCATATTTATTGTCTATGAATTTTATTATATAAGTATTCGAAAATAGCCAAATTGCTAAAATCTAAAGATCCACATTTAACTAATTACGATTTTAAAACAACTTAATTGTCATAAACAAATGAAATAAAACACCACCCAAAAACAAAGCTTGTGGTACGAGCAATAATATTTAAAAACATTTTTCCATAACTCTTAAGTTCTGTTGCATGAGTTTGTCAGTTAATGTTCTGTGGACACAATCCACTATTTTTCCGATTAATTTATCAAATATTACAAAGAAAATATCTATAATTTGCAGAAAATAAAATACAAATATAGAAATGAAATAGATATTTACCCAGAAAATATGTAAAATCTTTTAAAAACTGATAAAGTTCCATCAAAATGTTATAAAATATTTTAATTTTAGTTAAATTTAATTAAAAATAATTACATATTTTCTCCTACATAATATATTTTCAGCATAGAAAAAGTTAAGTAAATCCAAAAAGAGAGTATTATACAAAGTATACAGTTTTTAAGATACATTTTTTTTGTATCACTTCCTGAAATAAACACATTGCCATACCAAACACCCTGTATAACTCGAAAACATAAAACCTCTCATTAACGCAAGAGCAATTAAATAAACAAACAATTTCTTAAAAAGCAATTTTTCATTTTAACCCATATTTAAATAATAATCTTAGTGAAAAAGAAAGTGCTCTTGAAAAGTAAAAAAAAAAAAACCAACATAACATTATGTTAATCACTCGCTATTTCTAATCA
Source organism: Clivina fossor (assembly GCA_963966155.1). Classification (NCBI taxonomy): domain Eukaryota; kingdom Metazoa; phylum Arthropoda; class Insecta; order Coleoptera; family Carabidae; genus Clivina; species Clivina fossor. The sequence continues at coordinate 8,822,566 of OZ014569.1, read as the reverse complement.
CTTAATATTTACTTAACAGACCATTAAGTTTTGCTATGTTTATATCTACGTATAAACTAATTCATATGCGCGCGATTAATTCAATGGGTGGTCTGCTAATTTATATTATTATAAATAATCTTTATTTTATTTATTTTCGGAAGTTCAGCATTAATTTCTATCGGATGTCAGGCAATTGCTTAATAAAATTTTTCACTTTAATTTTACAATAATTATTCTGAATAAGTATCATATGATTGCGTTAAAATTTTTATATTAAATTAATCATCTGTTTTAGAGTCTGCTGTTAAATTTCTCGAAAATTTACATATGTAATGAATGGTTTCTAAAATTTAATCAGTATAATACTGTGGTTTATTACTAATAGAAATTTAATTATAGTTTTAAACTTTAAAGTACGGCATTTAATATACAAAAGACATGTACCCTTTTTTTTATAACTTTATAACACAATTGTTTTATATTAAAAACTTACAAATTAAATTCGCTTCTTAGGTAATATTTGAATGCTTACCTGTAACAAAAAAAAAAAAAAAAATCAGTATTATTTTTAAATAAATTTTATTGTCGAAATAAAATTTTCGAAACAATATGAGATAAAATTTATAACAACATGAGAACCTAAATAAAATTTCATAATTTTTATATTAATTAAATATAATTTTAAATTGAATTAAAAGTAAGTAAGTGTAAATTAGTTATAACTTGTTTAGCAACTTTTGTTAAATAATTTTTTTCGAAATATTAAAAAAACACATAAAAGTGACAGATCTCTTCCAAAAGTTGATCAAATATATTTACTTCCGAAGCTTAAATATAAAATTTTATAACAATTCATTCAACTAAATTTCGTCTACATGTGTCCATAGACAAACAGACGAACATCAAAATAAAAAAAAATTGCTTCGTGTTACTATAAGCCTTAATTCGTGCTTATCTGTCAAAATCTCGATATAAAAAAATTTGGTAGGATTACAATACCTCTCTTATCATATGTGATATTACGGTCGGTAGAAAATTAATATCAAAATTTAAATATCCATTTACTATGAAGCAATCAGAAAAAACATTTAAATTTTATTACAACACTAATTGTCAAACTTATAAAACATTACTTTGTTAAAATTATTTACCAACATTATATAGATTTTATTTATTATTATTTAAATTGTTTAAATACATACCATACATGTATAATAACAAATAAAATATTTAATACATAGAATTGCAAAATAACAAGTTAATAATTATATATTTTACTAATTAACCTAATACATTCTAAAATGTCAAATACAAATGTATGTATTAATGCAAACGTATATGTTTGTTCTGAAAATTCATTTGAATTTTATTGCAAAATTAATTGAACTAAATTGATTGAAATCATTAAATTCTTATTTTAAAAATAGTAATAATGTATAGTTGAATTGAATATAATTTTAAAAATTTAATGTAATTTAACATAAATCTTGTATCAAATTTAAAAATATTTCTCAAATTTTTGTCAAATACATTCTAGAAATTTAATATAATTTATACCAATTTTGTTAATTATGAAATACATATATAGGATGTTTTATAACGAGTTTACCAAACTTTAACATTTTGTTAGGAAGGTCATTTCGAGTGAAAAATGTCATATGAACATAGGTCCTATTCAATCTAGTTGCGCAGCAACAATAAATTAAAATTTTATTAGTAGCATCATAAATTTACGAGTCTAATTATAAGTTGTCGTAGAAAAACAAAATATGCAATAGGTATATAGGTAATCACCTATATTCTATCATTACAACACAAGGCTTTTCAAAAAAGAACATCTATATATAAATTAAATAGCCAAGGAAACATTAAATAACACTATTTCAAGAATCTTTTAAAATATATTGTTAAAAAAAAATTATAAAAAAGCCATGCTTTTTGCTTTCGTATGTACGTGTAGGAAGCTAAAAATAGTAAGAATTATGTTATCAAATATTTCGTTATATGTATATCTACAACTATAACATATATTTATTTTGTTTTTGTTAATTTAAGAGGTAAATATAATCACAATAAAAATTATATTAACTATATTGATATTACGCTTAATTTCAATATTATTTTTGTTATTATAGAACCGATAATTTTATTTATCAAATATTATCATACTAAACTACTACGTGGTTGTATTGGCTGAATCTGAAGAGTAACTGAGAAGGATTATTAATAGAGATGTATTGTTGTAGGTAAGGATATGAATCTTGTATTGAATGTTCATAAGTATAAAGTATTAGTTTTTGAGAAGGGTGACTTGACGACTGAATGTAATGTATCTGTTGTTGGTGCACGTTTAGAGCAGGTAGATGAACTACGTATATATGATCAGAATATAATACTTTTTCACTAATAAACAGCAATTAGCTTGATATTGTATTATTCCACATAATTAGAAAAAAAATATTTTTTCACAAAACGAATCAAAACAAATAAAATACATAGGTCCGTATTCCCATCTCTTTTGTTTATAAAAAAGTACTTTTATTTTTTGCTTCAAAATAAATTTTTACTTCAACCTCTTATCAAATATGAATAGTATTTCTATTTTTTTATATCTAAGATTATAAAATAAAAATAAACTAATTTTATAAGTAATTTTAAGTAAACGTCAAATGTACTTTTTACAAAAATTACTTTTAAAAGTGAGATGAGAATACAGGCCATAATTATGAATTTTACTTGTATCTTCACTGAAAAAAAAAGATAAATAATAGATAAAAGAACAATAATATTTTGGAGGCTACATACATATCATAATTTCATAATTTATAGTTGTTGCATTGAGCTCATTTCACGAAAAAAACTAAAATTATACGAAATATATTCTCACGACAAGAATAATAATATATAAAATAATAAAATAACCTATATTGGCCATGATCTATATATGAAAGAAAATAGAAATATTCTAGGATTTATTAGTTTAACCTCTGTCTGCAAAGTTGATGGTGGCGCACTGCAGCGCCGCCGCCATGTCAGGGTGCGGCAAAACGGAGAATTAAACGGCCATGGCCTCCTGAGATGAGCATGACTTGTTCGTTCATGTATTTATACATATATGCATTTATGTATAAGATGTATACATAAGTTCTAAGCGTATTTATCTTATTTTATTATTTGTAAATCTATGTATGAAAATAGAGAAACAAAACCGCTTGCGTAACTGGCAAATATATAAATAGAGAACGTAAATACTTTTGTTGTTTAAGTATTGTAAATAAATTTGAATGTAATAGTTATTAAAATCTGTTAATGTCATATAGATTTAGAATTAATGAAATTGAAACTAAAGGTGACAAAAATACATCAAATTTATGTTTTACTGGAATAATGCTCATACTTTGTTACTAGAATCACTAATTTAAGCTCATTTTAATTTAATTACAGTTTTTGAAACAAATTCATCATTATTTAATTGCTTAAAACTGCGCAATAAAGTGTGTACTTCGAATCAGAATATTGATATTTTTTGTTGTACTAAAAATAATTTGAAAAATCAATTTGTAAATGCAATTTCACTGTAATTTTATAATTGGGTGTTTTCTGTAAACTTGCAGTATAAATAAAATATTATTATATATCAAGTAGATATTTCGTATAGATTTATATAATTAATTCTCTTGAATCATTACAGGTAGACTTCAATTTTCGACAAAGTTCCGTTCAGAAGACTTCATCAACAGTGAATTCTAAAGTAAGTCTAATAACTATTTTTTTCTTAAAGTCTTCATTATTATTACTTTTATCATCAGTTTTTTATAAATCCGATCTCAATTTGCATTTAATTTTTATTATAATATATATTTCATTTATATTTGTATTTAAATTAAATTTTGTAATATTTTAATTAAAATTCGACGTTTCGATTCACAGAACTTTAACCCAAACTCTTTTTATTTTAATATACTGAATTCTAAAAGTTTTTTTTACTAAAATGCAGATCGTCATAACTCGAAGACGTCGAAAGTTTGGAAGTATTTATTTTGTTAAAACGTTTTTATAAGTTACTTGGAAACAAAATAAAAATCACTTGCATGTGATAAAATATTCGTTGTTCTAAATAATATATAAAATAAACTTTAAATTTATAATAATAAAATAATTATAATGGCGTAGAAAAATACAGTATACATTAGCTATTTGTTCCAGCTTCTGTTAAATTGTTCTACATAAAAATTAGATCAAATTTCACGTATAATAAAAATGCCCTACACTGCAATTTGATACATGCTTTATATCATATAATTTCAAAACATATATTTTTTACTTCTAATATAAACTTCTAACTCAGATAAAATCATAGCCGAAAGACATTAGAAAATTGAAAGCATTTTTTATCTTCTCCAATCAATACAAACTGCAAATTATTTATGTTACTACATTACTACATTAATGCTGGCTTTACACGATACATTTTTCAATACAAAAAATCTATATAAATTTCTGTACAAAATTATATATAAAAAATATACAAAATTAATACGTTTTACACAATAATTTTACATTTTGACAATTTATTTATATCTATTCTGAAAATTACATATTCAATAATATTTATTTTGATTTTTAATATAATGAGTTCTAAAAAGTTTTTTTCTATATCTTACATTTAAAAATTGACAATCAAACTAAATAGATATTACAGTTACTATTATTGAAACGGGTACATATCAATTGCACACGGCATAGCGAAATTGCACACCGGTCATAAACAGATTAAGGAATTCAGATCTCAACCTAAAATTAGGTAGAATCGAAAATAGTTCGTCTCTAGAACGTAACACAAACGCCTGCGAATCTTTTCACGAAAATTTTCCTAAAACCTATAACCTACCCTACCCTAAGCCAACAGTGGCGTAAAAAGATGCTATAGAATAAACGAACGCTTACTGTAAAAAGTACCTGCGTAAGGGTTCAAGACCCTAATAAACCGATAATCTGTTTGGATCGTCTAACGGTTGACCGGTGTGCAATTTCGTTATTCAAATTTGGGGTTTATGAGGGCAGTGTGCGATTTATGTGGTCCGATTGAAACATGTATATTTTTACCATATACGGGCAAATACAATAAATACTTTTTTTTTAAAGCAGGAATAAATTTGCATTGTAAATTTCGATGTGCCGTAATTAGTTTCGAAAAGAGAAACGAGCCTACGAGGGCTTGTTATTAAGTTGTCCGATTTAAAAAATATTCGATCGCAAATATGACAAGTTTATTATTTTACTGATGATGACTTGTCGGTTACAATGTGAAATTTATCCTTATTTACATATTTGCTAATTGTCTTCACGTGATTGTTACAGCGTAGTATATGTTTATTTCTTAATTGAATATAACTTTTATTATACTTCCAGCTAGAAAATTAATTAATTTTTTTTTGTTGTAGATTTCTTAGTTGAAATGTTATTTAAAGTTTTCAGAAAAAAACTGACAGTAAATCACTTTTATTTAAGGTTATATATTAACGTTTACATTTGGTTATTTATTAGATTGTTTTTTGTTGAATAATATTAACATTTAAAATTGTTGTTATGCACTATATTTAAGAGAAAATTATACATATTATAATGTATTTTGTTATTTATAGTTATTATTAAATTTATACATAATATAACAAAAATAAAACTGCTTATTTTTAAGTTTTGTGTTTAATATTTATTTAAAAATTTACTTTTCTACGAAACTCAACGTTCGTCTTCTTCAGAATAAATGATACAAATGACATTACCTTAAATAACAGAATATACAATAAATACTAGGTCATAAAATTTATAGATTTTTAATTAATGGAAGCCAAATTTTATTTTAATTCAGTGCTTATTCTGCATTTGTGAAGCTTAAATATGAAAATTTATACCATTCCGTTCAGTCGACTTTGCTCTACACGTGGTCCCGTGGTCTACGACACAAAAAAGTTTGGGGGTCTTTGGTCTAAAGTGTTTAAAGTTTAATTAAATTTTCTTTTTTTTCTTGATAAATTGGTTTTTGTTTAATTGTGCCATTTTTCTTCGCTCTTAATGTTCTATGTATTTTAAAGACATATTTTTTTAATTTTTATAATATTTTAATTATTTTTCTAAAATTAATTACTAAACTAATTTATTATTTACGAATTTAATAATAAATACAATAAAATATTCAAGTACAATTTAATACAAAAACTTTTTCTAATTTGAAAGCAATAATGGATCATTTAATAAATATATAATTAATTATAATTATATATTTATTAAATGATCCCTTATTACCTTTAAACTTTTCTAATTCAAATTATAATCGAGGATCAAAAAAAAAATTTCACATCTTTAAAAAGTTTTTCTATTGATTTAAAAATCAAATGAATAAAATTGTTAAACAGAAATATTATCACCAGAGGCGTAGCAACCGGGGGTGCAAGGAGTGCGGTGCACACGGGCCCATGAGCGAGAGGGGCCCACGAGCCAAAGTGCCCAATAGAGCCTTATTTTCATTAATACTTACCATTTTTTTTGTTTATTTTAATTTTTTTGTAATAAATAAAAAACAAAGAAGAGGAATAAAATAACATTCATAGGATTAAATATATTTATTATATAAATTAGTTTATTAAAGTAAGTTAAATACATTTTCATAGATTCTTTTAAGTTTACAAACACAAAAACATACAGTACAAACCAAATTTAAAGTATATGTTTACAAACATAGTTCATTAACTTTAACTAAACTTAACTTTTCTCACTTTCATTGAAGCAAAGATGCGAATTATTTCATTTAAATTTAATGTACGTGCTCTTTCATTTTCAATGCTCAAAATCGCCAAATTTGATAAACGATTCTCCCCCATAGAGTTTCTTAAATATGTTTTAATAAGTTTTAATTTTGAAAATGTTCTTTCAGCGTTAGAAGTTGATACGGGAAATGTTAAAAACAAAATAAGAGTGGTACAAAGTTCCGGAAATGCCGAACTAAGAATAGAATATTCTGTAAATATTAATTCTCCTAATTCAAATACCGAATTAATATTTTCTAACTGTTTTTTAAAGGTTTTCCTAAAAGATAATATCTGTGCCTCAAAATCTGCGGTTAAATCGTCAGTATATTTGTCATCAGATAATTGTTTTAAATTTTCTGGGAAAATTATTCCAAATAATTTATTTATTTCCGTAAAACTTGAAAATCTATCTTTTATTTGTGCAATTATAATATCTAACGTAGCGTTAAAAACGTTTATCCTAAAATTATCTTCTGAACTGTTAAATAGAAAATCTTCACATCTTTCTTGTTTATGGTTAAGCCAACTTTATTAGGTACATACATATATATTTCTTCGCAAGTTGTTTCTTTAAGAATTTCAGTTTAATTTATTAATTTTGAAAATACAGATTGCATTTAAAAAAAAGTAATTTTAATTAATTTTGATTATCATAAAAGTAAAACAACTTTTATTTGAAATTTTTTTTCGAATAAGGCACAAACTGACATAAAATAAAAATGACATTTAGTACTTAAAATGAGCCAAGAGAACATTAAAATTTTAAACAATACAAGGAGTAAAGGGGGCCCCTTAATCCCAGTGGCACACCGGCCCACAAAGGTCTTGCTACGCCCCTGATTATCACCATTTGTACAAGTAAAAGCATTTAAAACTTATATCTATCATCAAACAACATATATTCTTTCACTTACAAACAGATTAATATAAGTAAGAATAGTTGTCGACAACTGTGTGCTATGTATTATATGTACATATGGAAACATTCCACATATGCAAATGCAAGCAAGGCTGCAAAACATCAACTTGGCCATGGATGGACTCTTTGGCACCAGCCAATTGCATCGTTGCCGTATGACTCATATTCACATTCATTTGTTTTGGATAGTAATTATTTTTACTAATCGAAATATATAACTGATTAGACGATTTTTTTATAAACAGATTTCTTATGTCAGCATTGCACGATACATTTTTCTGTACAAAAAAATCTGCTATGGTCACCACAGAACCGACCATCATCGTATTAAATATATTTATGGAATAGATTATATTATATTATATTATCATATATTATATTATATTATATTATATTATATTATATTATCATATATTATATTATATTATATTATATTATATTATATTATATTATATTATATTATATTATATTATATTATATATAAAATGTATAAAATTTTGATGGGAGGTTCAAAAGGTTAGGTGTTAGAATCAAACTCTCATTATAGATTCTGTGTCAAGCTTTTGGTGGTATTTTAAACCTTGTTCAAGAAAAATTCTACACAGTAAAAAATATTTGTGTTATTTTCGAGTGTTAATGAAAAATTGTTATATTAACATAAAATTTGTTGTTAAAATATCACACATTAATTTAAAATATTGACATACATTTAATATAAATAAAAATAAGATTATAAAAAATCCAATTAGACAGTAAAAAAATTAAAAATTTGTTTGTTATTTTCTAGTGTGTTAATGAAAAGTGGTTAAAAAAACACATATATATTGTGTTGAAATTGCAAAGTGTTAATATATATTTTAATTAGTGTAACATATTTTAAAAGTGCTAATATTTAACAATGTTAAATTTTGTTAAATTAACAAAATTTAGGTAGAAGACCTCCAGGAACATCAAAATTGAGTTAATTTAACAAAATTAATTTTTAATGTGTAGGTAACAGCAAGAGAATAGGTATCACGAAGTAAATTTTAAAAGCACTTTTAATATATACTTCATTGAATAACTCAATGTACCATATGATTTTTTTTCCTGTTCTAAAAATAACCGTACCATATGTGTACATATTTAAAATAAATATTATCATTCCTGCAAATCCATTCAATGTTAATGCAGGTGAAATACTCGTATTTATATTAGAATACTGTCACTTTCATTGCAAAGTCACTGTACGTTACATACAAATTTAAATACAAGTTATTACAATGTGTTTTGAAAAAAACAAAATTATTTGTAAAATATTTATTCGTCCTTATACATTATATTACAATGACAAGGTTGTACCCAACCTGCAGCTAATTTCGTATGCAGAAAGGCCTAGCATGCGACTAAACGTGCCCTGTACCCACATAACTAACATATTAGATTTGTAATGCGTTTCGGAATAAATTAATATCGGGCTAGGTTAATGTTTGAAAATATGCACAATGCTGTGTGTAATAGCTGGAATGCTATTAAAAATATTTGAAAATTAATTTTGATTATTTATATTTTTGTTATATGAATAAATTTAATATGGTTAAAAAAATTTCAGAACTCATTATATTAAAATAAAACGGCTTTAGAATGTAGTTCTACATTAACATACATACATACATACACAATCACGCCATATACCCAAAAGGGTGTGGCACAAACTCTTTTCATTATCCCGAAACCAGTCGCCTCCAAACACTCCTATCCAAACAAGAATATTTATTAATAATCGACTTTTCGACGTATTCTATGTGTATCATCATCAGAATATGTTTCTATGTTCAATGGAACATAGAAACATATTCTGATGATGATACACAGTGCGAAGACACTGATTTAATTCAAATTTGGCTACCTTCAATTAATAATTTATAAATTTTTTTTACCTAGTAACTTGTTGCTATGTTTTGTTTGTTTATTATTTATGTTATTTGTATATTTTTCTTGATGATGATATACGTAGATTATATCGAAACATCGATTTTTAATTAAAAATTGTACAGAATATAAAGCTTTTATATTTTAATATAATGAGTTCTAAATTATTTTTTTTTCCTATGTTATGTAAAATAAAAGTATAGTTGAATAAAATTTTATAACAATTTTCTAAATAAGTTATATTTCCTATAATTTAATTTTTTTATTGTATTTACAACATATTTGCGAAATAAAATTTTATAAGAAAATATTAAATATTTTTCAAATTATAGTATAGAATTTTTTCCGCATCCTGTATTAATTTATTTGCATTTAAGTAATAATGATTCAATATTGACATATGGAAATAATTCATCAGTCTTGGCTATAATATAATTATATGAATTGCTAAATACATATGCATTGTGATTATAAAATCATAGAAAAGCATATAATTTCACAAGTTTTCTGCATAAAAGAGAAAAATCACAGGAAAAAGGAAAGAACGAAACGAGGAAGTCTATTCAAATATCATCAAGATAAACATCTGAATAACGAAAAGAAATTCTTCGCTTGTCTTTTATTCAAAACAATCTAATCTCACTTCTGATGTCATTCGGTAACGTTCAATTGTTCGATATATATATATATATATATATATATATATATATATATATATATATATATATAACAAAACTATGTACAATTATATTATCGAAAATAATTATTTATATAAAAAAAATATTTAATATACCATTTTTTTAAAACGGACTAAAAAGTATAAAATAATTTCTCCTAGCCCGATACAGATTTATAACCCCCATACTGATTCCTGACCCCCCCATGCAGATTGTCCTGAAAATTTGTGATTGTGAATTTTTAATAGCTAAGACAATACTTGTAAGATTTAAAACGAAAACCTTCTTCTTGTGTGTGTGTTCTGTATTTTCTGTATTTAAAAAAAAATTGCTAAATACACGAATGTACGAAATTCGTAAATATGGCGCAAGATAAAAATTAGTATTTCTAATATTATTAATTAATTAATTAATATTACATTGTCATCCAGTTCTGAACTACGAATAAAGTTTCAAGTTTTTAGCTCATCGGAAAGTTAGTTTAAAATTGATTGCAAAATTTGTACTGAACAGAAAGACAGACAGACAAGAAAGCGAGTTAATAAAAACGTGTTAAAAAGTCATTTAAATACATGCACGTCATGTACTTACAAAAGTGTGACATAAATTATTTTCTTCCAAATAGTTTTTACCAAATGCTGATTGTAAGGTTTTTGGGTGTTTTGGGTACTTTTGCTAGAAACGTAAATGTTTCCAAGGAAACCCGTTTGAGTATATACACTGCTGTTTTGGTTGATGTATGATAGTGAATGATGGGTTCGGCTGCAGAAGCATAAAAAAACAGCAAGTAGTAGGAATAGAAGAGCATGTATGAAAGGTATTATAAATGTGAATAAAGTTAAAGTTACTTGTCTGGATAGGGATGTTTCGAGGACACTGATTTCGGATTAATAAAATACATGGCGTGATTGTGTAATGTGTATGAATGTACTAATCTCAGCATATTTTATTAATAAAAATTCTAATAATACACTTGTGAATTATTTAAAAAATACACATACACTTTAACATGTTACTACTCATTGTTAACAAAAGTCAATGTTAAGTGCATTATAATTATAAAATGTCTGCATACATAAATAAATAATAATTATATAATTCAATTAATGCATATACATAAACAAAATATACAAAGTATAAATTTATAATTACGTCATTACTTTTGCAATTTATTTTTCCATTAACTGCCAATGTACAGGTATGTAGGAAAATAATAAACTTAAAAAGAAGATAATAGTTATTATTTGATAACATACAACTACGCTCTGCAATCTGGATATAAATAAACGCAAAAATCAAATCTTATTTCGTATTTTTCTTTTGCGAAAAAATGTAATTTTTAAAAGTTAAAAACACAAATATAATCATTTTTAATTGATTTCCTTTTATTTGACAAAATAAAGAAATTTAAAAATGAGTATTTTTTCCATAACAAACGATTCTATTCGAAAAATAAGTACTTTCGAAAAATAACAATGATATAATTAGAAATGTACAATAAAAATTTACAAATATTTAAAAAAAAAATGTATGATAAGAACTTATGATTGCCAACAATTAACTGATTGAATTCATATTTAAAATGGTAAATAGTTACTAATTGGAGAAAAATTGAGAATAAATTAATTATTCATATGAACTTGAAGAACAGTTATTATTCGATTGGAATTTTTTAGAACTACTGCAATACAAATCATTTCTATCATTTATCCTGATGAAGACGGACGTTGAGTTTTGTCGAAACGTCGATTTTAAATAAATATTAATACAGAACTTTAACCTGAAGCAGTTTTATTTTAAATCTGTTTCAGTTTCGTATTCCTATTTATATTTATTTTTCAAGGATCTAAATAAAAAATTTTAAAAAAATGTGTATTTATTTTCTAAACCTACTAAACTAATTAGCCAATTACTGATGAAATATACAACTTTTTAATCAATTTTTTGCTATAAAAAGTTGATTATTTTTGAAAATAATGATATAAGAAAGTTCTCTGTTAAACAGCTAAGACATATATTTGATTTTTAATGTAATCTAAATACGTTCTTCATTAGAATTTGTAAACTTAACGACTTTTTAAATACATGTTTGTTGCATTTTTATGAAGATGTCTAAAGTTAATAATAAAGATTTTTCTTAATTACTATGTGTATTTTAATTTAATATAAAATTATAAATTTTAAAACACTTTCTTTGGCAAATAACATAGTTGAAAAAAAAATCTCATTACATATTTTCAAATAATTACTTTATAAATGAGAAATTTTTAATTACCGCTGATAATATTCAGTTGTTTTTTTCCCTACTAATTAACCGTAACTAATTGTAGTAAAAATTCAATTTTTTGTTTATTTCTCAAGTTTACAATAAAAAAAAAATTGAAATGTTTTTCGCATTTGCAATTTTAATTACGGCAGTAAAACTTTTGGCATTTTTCATTCTTTTTTTATTCTTGAAACAACACTCCAAAAAGTTTTGTAAATTTACATAAATTTTTATAGTAAAAATTACTATAAAATTATATGTAAAATGATTTTACTTCATTAATTATGGAAATTTAGAGAAAAAATAAAAAAACAACAAATTTACATACAGACATATGTGATAATACTAATAATATGTAATATTTCATTAAGAAAAAACATGGATTTTGTAGTTGTTACAGATAATATTACTTATTTTTACATGCTACATAAAATTACATAATGTTTCTGTAATTTTCCAAATTTTTATTGAATTTTACAATAAATTATGTAATGAAAGTTAATTATAATTTTAGGTAATTGTACATAATTATAATTTTATGTAATTTTACATTATATATATTTTACAAGTGCGTTTACAATTTTACAATTGTCAATTATATTTATGTAGTTCTGCGTAATATGATTTTGCATAATATTTATGCAATATTTGTAAAAATGTACATACAAATTTAATTTAAAAATTTAAATCATACAATTTTAAACGTTTTGCAATTAATAAAATTTTCTGTTACACAAATTTTACAATTTACAATACAATTATACAAAGTTTTATGTAATTTTACATTAATTTCTTAGTACTATAACGATCATTTATGTGCATACATCAAAATATAAAAATATTTTACATAAAAAGTAAAAATTAGTTTTACATATTTTTTTGTTAAATATTACATGTTATGTAAAATTAAGTTCTATATAATATTCCAGGGCATCATTGTTATCCATAATTTTTATTGTAAAATTACAGAACAGTGAATTCTTGTGAATTTGCAAAAGTATATTTTCTCAAAAACTCATTATTATGGTTTAAAAATATACAATAAAAAAAAAACCTTTAATATTGATAAGAAAATGAATAATCGGTATTTTAATAACCTTGTATGTTGAAACAAGTAAAATTTATTTTTTTCTGAATTTATAAATTTTTTTGTTTAATTCATATAAAACTCTAGTATTGTTACATCTCTACCGGATCAAATGTATTGTATTATTTATCGATATAAAATATATATTATTTCTTAATTGGGTTATCGTTTTCAGTTGATCAAAATTTCGACACTATTATTTTTTTTTTCTCTTCAAAATTGAAAGTGCACATTCATCTTCGGTTCAAACATGAGACGATGTAGTTTATGAGTCATGTTTTCAAACCGTGATATTCATGTCTTTTGCAACATTTTTAATCAAGTTTATTTGAATTAGTTTATAAAATGAAATATGTTTTGAAATGGCAAAGGTTAGAATTTACATTGTCATCCATATTTTGTTTTTATAAAGAAATTATGACATAAGTTAAATAAAACATTTATAGTAAATCTTTCAGAATTCATTATATTAAAATAAAATGGCTTTAGGTTTAATATCTGTATTAATATTTATTAATAATCAACGAATTTAACGTACGTCTTCATTAGGAAAAACTGATACAAATGACATTTACAGTAAATAAGAGAACATAGAAACATGTTACTAGGTAATAAAATAAATAAGTAGATTATAAAATTTTATAAATTTGTAATTAATGGAAGCCAAATCAGTGCCTTCACAGTGACTGATATCATGATCTAGTTAATTATTTGTTACCTAGTAACTTGTTTCTATGTTCTGTTATTTACTGTAAATGCCATTTATATTAGTTTTCCTGATGAGACCTCACAATAAAATATGAAGGCATTAGGGTAAGGTAACTAAAATAATTAACTAGATCATAAAATTTTTATAAATTTTTAATTAATGGAAGCCAAATTTTATTTAAATCAGCGCCTTCACAGTGATTGATGTTATGATATACACAAAATTTGGTACACTCGTTATAAATCACGCTGTATAATAATATTACTGTGTTTGTATAAATTCTGTACCAAATCACGCAATAATTAAAAATAATATATTTGTGTACATTTTCATTGCCAAATAAATACTTAAAACAAAAGTTTATTGTATTTATTAATTACAAGTCGTGACGGATAAAAAATCAAGTTTATTTTATTACTTATTAATAACATTAACCTCTCAAAAATTTCATCATATGTAAAGAATTTTTTCTAACAAATGATATTAAGATTCAACGCACGTTTTAACAATTGGCAAATATATATATATATATATATATATATATATATATATATATATATATATATATATATATACACCATTTACGTAAGTTTTTTCCGTTATCATCATCGGCCAACCAGCCGAGCCGGGCAGGCAGGTTATGTGACCCTCAAGTTACCTAGTCTGAATTTGGCAACCGAACCGGTTGAGCGTGTTACAAAATACCGGATACAAATGAACCAATTTCAACTGTTTTAAAATTTTTATATGTCGGCATCGCAATTTGAAATCTCCAGTTTATATGCTGTCGTTATTATATTTATTAAATTTGATTCGCCAATTTTAAATAGAAACATTGTCTTAATATCAATTTATAATGGTATTTTGAACAGCGATGTAGCTTAACAGAATGTTACATTCGGCAAAAAAAAAAACAAAAGACATTTACATTTATTTTTATTGTTTAACTATTTTTTTGACGAACTAATTTAAACGATAAATAAAAAAATATTTGTGATAAAACTATCGTTTTTTTTTTGACATTGTTCAAACATATATATCGTATATGGAAAGATTTATAAAATTATATTTGAATTAAAAAAAAAAATAATCTAACTTGTAATATGTTTCATTTGAATTACGTAATAAATCTATACAACCGTAAATCATGGTGGCTTAGAAAATATTTTGTACAATTATCTATAATCATTATAAAATATAATGGTACAATATTTATATGTATGTAATAAAGTGCAAGAATTTTTGAAAGTTACAGATTTAGCTTATCATGATTTATTAGAATTTTATAGATAATTTCAATAAAATTAAATAACATAAATTTAAAAATATCGACAGACAATATAATTTGAGTTATCAATCAATGTAAATTTGTATTATGTATTTATTTATTTTTTGTTTCTGCCATGTGAATTAAATCATGAAATATACTACAATAAAACAAGTTTATGTTATAGTTTTGTATTAATATTTATTAATAATCGACGTTTCGACGAACTCATCGTACGTCTTCATCAAAAAACATGATACAAATGACATTTAATAGTAAATAAAACAGAATATTGAACTAGTTACTAGGTAAATTGGATGCTTTAGGTTCAAGTTCTGTATTAAAATTAATTTATAATTAGTTTCGTCTTTATCTGGATAAACTGATTCAAATGACATTACAGTCACCGAACTACTTTCTTTCTTTCTTTCTTTTATGTAATGCCATTTGAATCAGTTTATCCAGATGAAGACGAGCGTTGAGGTTCGTCGAAACCTCGATTATAAATTAATTTTAATACAGAACTTGAACCTAAAGCAGTTTTATTTTATATAAAGAGTTCTGAAGAGTTTTTATACAAAATAAGTAACTAGATCATAAAATTTATAAATTATTAATTAAAGGAAGCCAAATTTTAATTAAATTAGTTACTTGTGTTTGTACGTACAGTATTTCTTAATTAGCAATTATTAAAAAAAAATCCGTAACATTTTCTCATAACCAAACTAATTTACATTTCAACAAATATTACAAATTGCATATTAGATATTCAGCAAAACAATATATCATGTGTTAAAATATCCTCTTTCGTAACTACAAGCAAAAGTTCGAGTATGTCTCTATTATTAGTTGATATAATTTGTCACAGTTAAGGTTAGGTTAAGAAAACATACTCTATCCTTTCGCACAACAATTTTTCACCAACTATTACGCAAGTATGAGTACCTGTTCAAATGCGAGAACCTCGCAAGTCAGGTGCGCGCACTTTTCAATGATAAATCATCGTCATAGTAATGACGGAGACTGACGATAAATAAGACCATTGTCTGTTGAGTTTTATTCCGTTCGAGATTTCACCTGGGCTGACACACGATTGTTGATGTAACCGCGTGAAGGCAAATGTTTATTTCTTAATATTAAACAAGCGAGCCGAGATGTGATGTGCTATGGCTGTGTATGTATATATCAGAAACTGAAATAATTAGCCCCATTAATAGCCGGAGAAGAGCGTAAGAATTGCGCGCCGCGCTCATGTAACACGTTTGTCCGCTGTCAAAGACTCTATTTTCAACTTTACACGCTTTAATGATTTTGTTATGCAAGTCGCTGAGATATAATTTGAGATTAATATGTTACAGTATACGAGATATTTGATTCGATGAGAATATACAAGTGTCTATGTAAGTTTTTATTCTATAAATTTTTTTAGATCAAAATCTTCAATTAACATAGTAAAATATTTTTCAGAATTCATTGTATTTAAATAAAAACTGTTTTAGGGTTAGATTCTGTTTAATTATTTTATAAAAACGACGATTCGATGAGACTGAACGTTCGTATACAAGTATTTCTGTAAAAATTATGTAAGTTTTTATTATATAATTTTTTTTTAGATTAAAATTTTCAATCAGGTTAAAATTTATCAATGACATTAAAGTACGTAGCAACAATTACTAGGTAACATATAAAGTAACTAAGAATCATAAGAATTATAGATTTTAATTATTTTCTTGTGTAGATTACTTGTATGTTACTTGTATGTTACCTAGTAACTTGTTTCTATGTACTGTTATTTACTATAAATATTATTGATAAATTTTGACCTGATGAAGACAAGCGTTCACTTTCGTCGAAACGTCGTTTTTATGAAATAATTAAACAGAATTTAATTCTAAAACAGTTTTTTTTTTCAATAAAATTTTCAATTGTTTCAAGCAATTTCAATGATTAAAAATTAAAATTGGCTGTTATTTGTAAAAATAGGAGAAAATATCTTTTAGATATTTCTAAGATTTTAATCAATATACCAGATGATTTATTAGTTCTATGACAAACTTTAACAGATAAGAAAAATATATAAATATTAATTAAGGAATTATAAGCCCTTATAAGCCAATTTTGAACGCTACAAATTTTTCGTAAATTGGTAAATCTGTAGCTATTAGAAAATCTATTAGAAAAAGAGTTACAAATTTATAAAAATGGCAATTTTGCGTACGAGTTTTTAATGTGACTTACAAATATAACCTTGTACTTATGTAACAGTTCACTGTATGTTACAACTAAACTATACACTTTAGGTTGTAGTTCTGTATTAATATTTATTATTAATTGCCGTACTCAACGTACGTCTTCATCAGGAAAAAAGGTACAAAGTGATTGATGTTGACATAAATCTTAATTATTTTCAACATTAATTTAACCATTGTCTTTTGCTGTTTTCAGAAATAATCGGAAGATATAATATAATAATATCGTATAAAATTATTAGAAATTAAAAATTTCATCATACTGTATAAACGCTAATCAATTCAGCACGCATCCTATTGTAAGAACCAGACGCGTATCTTTCCATTAATTAGGTGCCATATATACTATAATAGAAAACAATATGGCGGATAGAACAAGATAGTAAATACATACCCACATATGTAGATATATTTACAATATATAAATTACGCATGTACACTATTCGCAATATTTGAATCGCTTCTCACACTTTCGCTAAACAAAAATTTTTACCCAACTTTTTTTGTGTTTTGTTTTACAAGGCAATCACATATCCTTTTTAACACATTCATATATATATATATATATATATATATATATATATATATTACCATACTTGTATTACAACGATATATACAATTAAACATTGATTTAAAATATTGAAGATTGTTTCAAATTTAAATAGAATATATATATATCACTTGAATGTAATGTAAAAGCGTTTTGCTGTACTTGAAGATGGTAATGTTTGAATGAATTGACATGTAATTATTAACAACGCTGTAAATAATGATTAATATTTTTTAATTTGATTATATTTAATATATAAATTCAGTTATATTGGTGAAAGATGTCGCTAGCTTGTCACTTTAAAGTAAGAGAGAACTTTTAATGTTAACGACTGTTCCCGTATTCTCACCTCACTTTTTCGTGAAAAATTGTTTTATCATTAATTTCAAAATAACGTTTTGCTTCTGTTTTTCATCAAATGTAAATAGTTTTTCAATTTTTGGTCATTTTTATTAGATTTGGTATTATAAAATTTAAATAAATTATTAAAAAGTGTTTAATAAATAATTTGAACTAAACGTCAAAAGTACTTTTGACAAAAATCACTTTCATAATTGAGGTGAGAATGCAAGCCATTGTTTATATGGAGTATAATTCATAATTTTGATGTTCCTGATTTATTATCCTTGTTACCTTTACGGGTACCTGATATATGTATATAAAAGACTGAGATCTAGATTTATAATATTTGATTGAAACTCTGTACGTCGAAACAGAATATTGATATTTTTTGTTGTACTAAAAATAATTGGAAAAATTAATTTATTGTAATTTTTAAAATTGGATATTATCTGTAAACTATTATCTGTAAAATATTATTATTATTATTACTTGTATAAATCTATTTTTGACAAATTATTTAAGAAAACATATGTTTCTAAAATGTATTACCCCGCTTTTTTTACCAATCGTTACATAGAATGAGAACGTATTGTAATCATACCAATTTTAACATTTCGAAATTTTCACAAATAAGGACGAATTAGGTTCAAAATAACATGAATTAACGTTTTTAGCTCCGTTTTTTTTTCTCGATAAAAGCGAGCGTTGAGTTTCGTCGAAACGTTGATTATAAATAAATTCTAATAAAGAACTTGAACCTAAAGCAGTTTTATTTTATATAATGAGAAAAGTTTTTTTTACTATGTTAGACATAAGAAATTTTAATTTGAAGATATTTCGTCTTTTTCATATTGTTTTCTGTAAACATAAAAAAAATATAAGCTAACCTTCCTATCTACAAAATACTGGTCATTTTGCAAAAAAAATTATACTTGGAACATATATGTAAATTACGGTCGAAAATAATTTAATTCAATAATTATAATTTCAATTGCTCTATTTGCAGTAACCTTGGCTTTACCTTGATATACAAGGTATAAATTTAATTTCTATTAATAGATTGAATGCAATATCAGTATAATTACAGAGCTATACTATAGCGCTAATAATTACAACAGGTGAAATTATAAAAGATTAAAAAAAAATTAAATAAGCAAATATTCTAAGATAATTCTAAGTCGATGAAAATGCAAGTTAATATTGAATGATTGCAGAATAAATTATAGGTTTTTCGATTTCGAAATTACATTTAACTTCTCGTTAATTCAATAGTTTTTTTTTTTTTTGATGTATTGAAAGTGCATTATCACTATATTACAATATAAAACTGTATTTTATATTTAGTTTGTCTCGATTGTTAATTGGCTATCTCTTTTTAAAAAAATTGTATGATCTAGTTTAAATCTACTTTAAAATCTACTTTAAATATCATTTATATCAGTTTTCCTGATAAAGACGGATGGAATAAATATTAATACAGAACTTAAACCTAAAGCCGTTTTATTTTATATAATAAGTTCTGAAAGATTTTTCACTATGTTCGACAAATGAAGATAATAGTATAAAATTAAAATAATATACTTGCTAGAAATCAATTTCTGTACTTAAGGACAAAAAAAAACTAAAGATAATAACCGAACAGAATTAACAATACCAATAAAATTTTAAATAGTTATAATTCATTTGTTTTCTGCTTATTTAGTTTTTCATTGCCATACCGATATTGTTTTGTTCTTAATTATAAATTACAAGTAATTACCGTATAATTTATATTACCAGAAAATTTTGTATCTCTTTTGAATAATAGATACTTACAAAGTTTTTTTTTTATTTGAAAAATAACTATTACTTTTAAAAACTGAAATTATGCAATGCTACATTAATGACTATAAATGAATGAAATTTGATTGCGGAAGCATAATACAATATATATTAATAAAAAATTAAAGGTACGTTTTTTTAAATGTGCTAAAAAGTAAAAAAAAATACATTTTTAGATATATAATTACAAATAAAGTCGTGTAGCTTCCATAATAATTATTTATGTAACAAGTTTGTAAAGTTGGATTGTACGTAAATTTCGAGGCCTATAGACACACATGAAACACACACATGAACATACACACACCTGAAGACACACATGGAGACACATATGGAGACACAAAATATAGCATGATAAAATGTGTGTAACAAGGTAAAAATACTTGACGTAAAACAAAAAACCTTCTTGCATAACAAGAATTCCTGCTACATCTAAATAGATTTTAATTATTTTTAAACATTAGACTAAACTCTAATATTAAATAATAAATATGTGATTATTTGGTATAATATAAATAAAATAGATATATTATTCTAAAATACAGCTATATATTAACATTTTTATTTAAAATTATGCATAAATTTCCAATTAAAATGCAAATGCAAAATATTAATGAAATTATCGATTTAATGAATCATAAAATACAGTTTCATTACTATATAGGAAATTATATTTTTTTTGTTTTTATAAATAATGAATAATATTATTAATATACATAATTACTATTCTTTGGTGTTACAAATACAATTAAAGTTAATAAAGTATGAAAACTTTAAACAGTAAATTAAATGGTAAATAATGAATTTATAACACTAACTAATCTTTCAGAACTTATTATATTAAAATAAAATTGCTTTAGGTTAAAGTTCTGTATTAATATTTATTGATAATCGATGTTATGACGAATTTAGTCACTCAGTCTTCAAATCACCTTTCTTCAAAACGGATACTTATCTACCTACTTATCAACATTCAAGATTAAACACACGATCTATAATTTAAAATAAATGAAAAAAAAAAATTAAATTATATTTTTGATAGTTATCTAATTCAACAAAAAATCTTTCATAACAAAACAATTAATTCTATCAGTTATACATTTTACTTAAAAAAAATATGAACAAATTGATTACTATCAACTGTAAATTTCAATGTGGTCGTCATTAGCAAAATCAATCAATTCTAAATTCGTTTTTAATTAAGTTATATCTTCATCAGTTCTAGCCGTACGAGACAGGATATTAATTTGATATCAAATATCAGTTTTTTTTTTCTTGTTGCTTCTAATGCTTTCATTAAGTACAATTTGATTTTTTCTAATCTCTAATTCGGTGAACATTAATATATAATCATCGCTGAAATATTTGTAGGAAACAGCTAATGTATTTCCGTTACCAAAAATAAGTCATTAATAATCTTCAAAGGATAGACCAATATGTAGATAAATGTGTAGCTGAGATTTGCTGTGATTTGTGAGTGAAATGTACAATTTAGGAAATTTATCACGATATAAACTGCATTTATAAAGAAAAAAATTATACTTATTACAGTATGTATTCTATTTAAGGAAACACTCCTTTTCTGAAGGCCAAAAATAGGGAATTTTTAACTTTTTTTTTTCTCGAATTCGAATGAAAATTTTACCTCCGGGTTTTTTGCTGTCATTTGAAGAACATTTCTAAACTTTTTTAAACTTTTTTAAAATAAAAAAAAATAATATATCACGTTTTTAACACAGACTAAAAAGTATAAAATAATTTCTCCTAGCCCCATACAGATTTATAACCCCATACAAAAAAACGTGGGGCAACGACAGCTACTCCGACAACCGATGAATTGGAGTGGTATGATTGAGAGAGTGGCTTGAGTGAGCGAAAGTTTCCAAATAGTAGGAATAGAAAAGCATGTATGAGATAGATATTATGAATGTGGATGAAGCTAAAGTTGCTTGTCTAGATAGGAATGTTTGGAGGAAACTGATTTCGGGATAGTGAAAAGAGTTTGTGCCACACCATTTTGGGTACATGGCGGTGATTGTGTATATACGTATATATTATCTAATTTTTGGAATAGTCAGTTGCGGTAAAGTAAATTTAACTGTTTTGTCAGGGCTGAACTGGAAACACATTTAGGCCCGGGAAATATCGGTGACGTAGGTCCACAATATTAAATTAAAAAAAAAATACAAAAAGGTACATTAGTAATTTATAAACATATTTATTAAAATAATAAAAAAATTTTTTTTTTTAAATAATTGCAACAAAATAGTGAAGTAATTAAAAACAATTAAATAAATATTATTAATCAAACAACTTTTTTCAATATTAGATTTTTTTCTTTCATTATATCAATAACTCGATTATTGTCAATATTATTGTAAAAATTTTAAAAATTTAATTTCATTTGATTAAAAAAAAAACACTTAAATATATTTGTGGGCCCACCGGGATATTCCCGGTATCCCGGTGGGCCAGTCCAGCACTGTGTTTTGTACACACGTACTACGTATCTGAGTATATAATAAGTCTCTAAAAAAAATCTTAAATGACAAACAACTCATTCCGTGTTCCTTTTTTATTTTCCTCAACTGTACAACTTGATCGACTGTGTCTAATGGCAACATCCTATGATATTTGTATTCGGTTTTTCTATCTTAAGAAGTACAATCGTGCGAAATATCTTAGAGAAAGTATCGTTTTAAGAGATTATACTCTTGTTGTTAGGAGATTAATTGTGAATATTAATATTGTTCTATAATTTAATTAATTCTTTTATCTGCAAGCGAGCGTGTTTAATGTTACAAAGTGTTTAAATGTAACTTAATTGCGCGTTTGATATGTGATTAGAATGTGAGAATTTTGTAAATTATATTCGCCATTAATTGCTAGTTAGTAAACTCTAGTCAAAACTAAATTTTTTATTTCACATTTCTATTAATTTATAAAGTAAAACATCTTTAGATTTAAGTTTTGTATTCATATTTATTAATAATCGACGTTTCGACGAACTGCTTTAAATCTGCTAATGCTCAACATGCATTAGAGTATCTTCATAATGTGAAATTCAAAGATTACTGCAAGACCAATCAATATTGATAAAAGAAGCAATAGAAATTTATAAAGAAAATAATAACATTAATCACTATGAAAAGGCACAGATTTAAATAAAATTTGACTTCCATTAATTAAAAATCTATAAAAATATTTTTATGATTTAGTTACTTATTTGTTACCCAGTAACTTATTTTTATGTTCTGTTATTTACTGTAAATGTCATTTGTATCATTTATCCTGATAAAGATTAAGTTTGTCGAAACTTGGATTATTAATAAACATTAACACAGAACTTAAAGAACTGAAAGATTTTTATTATTTCCTAAATATTTTTGAAACTTTATTATAATGTTGAAATTTATTTCTATAACTCTTCTATCTTTTCAAAACAAAACATATATATATATATATATATATATATATATATATATATACCGGGTGTTCGTTCGTTAAGTTCGTATGGGCGTTTAACATGCAATTTCGATAATTTGCGATATACTACTTTCTCGAGTTAAATTCGGAGAAATACTTTTTGATAGACAATAAAAAGTTCTATAATTTGGTTTTAGTTTTAATTTGCTAGCATGTGTCGTTTGGGCGCTAGAATTTTTGGTTTTGATTTTTTGGTTTTTATTTTTTTTCTCAAAAACTATGAGGTGTTGGAAAATAAGCATAATATGGAAAAATGTGGATTAATGAGTACTATAATTTAGTAACCATTATTCTAGGATACATCGTTTAGTAGAAAAAAATTAAAAACTGAATTTTTGAAAATCTCTCAAGGGGATTTTATCAAAATAAGACTTTTTTCAAAATTTACTGAAAAAAATCTGAAAAAATTCAGTAAAATAGAGAAAAAAATTAACTACATAATAGCTAAGTAACTTTTTCTCTACTTTTTAAAAGTGATTCCTAACAATCAATATATAAAAAATGCTAACGTAATAAAAGTGCTAGTAATATTTTGCATATGAAACTAATTCACACATTAATCAAACCATGACCTAACAAAGATCTCACTGTCAAACAATTGCCGATCAATTCACACCTATAATAAAATCCCGCATTATTATTCAAATCACAAACATGCAGGTAACCGCTAGGTTCCGGCACACGTACCGCGGCCTAGCGCACAAACTCGATAGTGTTTTACCTCACTTCTCTTCGCAAGTTGCTAGCACGCCGCGAGAGAGTTACTCGCCTGACCACCCATCTGAATCGCCGGTATAGTTACACGTCTAACCCATCACTTGCTGTTAAAAGGTCATCTTGCAAATTGAAAATGAATGGAACAATTGAGCTGACAATGAGTTAAGCAAGAAGTTAGTACGCATGCGTATGTGTATTAGGTAAAAGAGATACCGTTGTGTTTGGTACTTTGCGACTTCCGGATTTCGGGATAGTTAACAGTAATTCATAAATTTATTGAATTATAAATGTTTATTGGATGCTATTAAACGAATAAATTGTTGGCTAAATAAGAAAGTGGATACAATTACGCATTATAAAGATAATTTATCAAGAAGGCGTTGAAAAACAACAGATTGTTTATATATGTATATAAAACAAAACAATTTCTTATATGTACGTATATTTGCATTTATTATAGAGTTGGTGCATAATTAGCAGGCGTTTTTTAAACAATATTTATTATGAAAAAAAAAAAACATAAAAATTCAACAGAGAGTAGTCAATAACTGCTTCCCATTTGCTTAGAAGAGAATCAATTCCACGAGCAAATAAATAAAATAATATTTATTATTAAAAAAAAGTAAACAAAACAGCAATTTTTATTAACAAATAACCAGCCTACAAAAACGCCTGATAATTATGCTATGTACCAACCCAGTAATATAGTTAAGATGGTTCGGACATCTTGAGCGAATGTCTGATAAACGTTTGCTTAAAAAAATGTATATGAATGATCCTAAAGCTATACGTTTGCGTGGATGTCCGGTGAGTAGTTGGAGTGATATGATTGAGAGTGTTTTGCGTGAGCGTAAATTTAGTAGAAATCAAAGAGCATGTATGAGAGGAATTATGAATGTAAATTAAGCTAAAGTTGCTTGTTTTTTTTTGTATATTTTAAATATAAACTTTTAGCTGAAAGTATATTTTTGGTTGACTAATTTTTCAAATTAGTTAATAATAGTTACAGATTTGAAATCCGTATCTGAATTCGTTGTTTTCCGAATATAAAATTCGATACTAATTAAACATAAGCAATTTTTATTTTAAACTAACATACACTGAGAAAAATGGATATTTAAAATTGTATATTTAAAAATAAAATATTTAATTTAAATATGCGTGTTATTAAACTAACCCTGCAAATATTTAAAACTATGATACATGTAAATTCAATTTAAAAACATACTTATGGTTAACCAATATATACTTAAACCAAATATCTGCAGATTTAAAATTTCGTATATTGCATCTACGAATATTTACGAATATATACGAATTTATACGAATATTAAATTAAATATCTTGTATATTAAATTCAAATATCTATAACATTAAACTGAATACATTGTATGTTTATTTGTCTAACGAACAGGCAAGCATCGTGTTTCTGTTATTCATAAAATACGCAGTAAGGTAACAACATCACTGGCGAAGTTTCTGTTCGTTTATTGTTCATAAAATACCTAATATAATAATAATATATAATTATTATAATTGAAATGTGTGACAAATTCGTGCAAGAGTTGTTAATAAAGTGGGATTTTGAAGATTCGTGCCCTAGTTTTAAAGGTTGGTTTGCAAGTAAAGCAGATGCTTGTAAGCGATTAGTAAGGTTAGTATTAAATATTTTACATGCTAGGGGAAGACAACACTAATTTTGTTTTTTTTTATTATTATTTAAAGATATCATTGCTATAATCAGCCAGTTTTATCACAGAAAGATCTAGAAGATTTTGAAGATTTTTTGCCCTATAGTTTTAAAGGTATGTTATTATTTTATTTGGTTTTATAATACGAGAACTAATATTAAGATAATGTAATATAGATGCTGATATTGATGAAGAAGCTTTCAGCCTACTAACCGAAAATACAATGCAATTATTAATTCCAAGCATTGGAAAATTTGACAGAGGTCAAATTGTTTATATGAAAAATGGCCGGTTCTAGCAGAAAAAATAATTAAACTTGCTAAAAAACAAAATATAAATGTGAACAGTGAGACAAAAGGTAATGTTTGAATTTATTATAAAAACACTTAATTAATTTAACTTATATATTTAGATGTCAATACCTTATCTATGATTACATTTGCACTATTATTTCCGTAAGTTCTTTAAAAAAGGGAAAAAAAATCCGGCCTTCGAAACTAGAAATAGCAGAAAGCTTTCTTATACACGTTAAGGTAGGTATACAGTATATAAATTTGTTTTTTAATATGCTACATAATATTTATCTGTCTGCAGACATCTGGAGAAGTTCACCTAAAACTAGAAAAACGACAAAAGAATTTAACCGAACGCGGATTGATTTTACAACCCTTCATTGTAATCGTCGGACATTTAAGTAATATTCAAACTTGTTATGTTACAATTAATAATAGTTTTTATAATATTTCGTCACCTTTAATGGCCTTAGACGTTTGCTTTAAAATATTTTTTTCGTTACGAATTCAGTATCCAGCTGAATGTAAGCATGTATGGATGTTTATTCAGCAGGAAGTGTACAATATTAAGACTGAATTTGACGTAGATTATCCATCTGTGGCAACTTTATCAAAAGAACTAGAATATATATAAAGTTTATATGTTCACAAGATGCCAAACTGTTACATATGTAATTATTGTGCCGCAAATGTAAAAATTTTTATTGGTTATTTGCGAAACAAACATAATTTAAAAGAAAATGGTGTATATAAATGTGCAGAAACCTTTTGTAAACGCAAATTTTCACGATTAAATTCTTTTCGTATGCATATTCGAAGCCACGTTTTAAAAATATATCTGTTAATAATGCTATTGAAATTCATTCTGAATTTGATAACTGTAGTATGAAATGGAACCTGGAAAACATTATACAAAAACAAATCTGTATTTTGCTCTGTTTATTATATGCAAAAAATATATATCCAAGAAATTTAGTTCAAAACATAGTTATAGAATTTAATAATTTAATTTCTGAAATTTGCAAAGAATTAAGTAATATTAAGTAATATTAAGTATATATTATATATTATAAAATAGTTAGTATTACCTATATGTATATCATTAATATTAATTAAATAAGAAAAAAATATTTTAACGAAATTTATCGGTTTTCGTTTTTATTAATGGATTATAAAGTGATCAACATTTCGACAATTTTAAAATATTTATAAATTAATTTTTACATAAAATGTATAAAAACAAATTTAACCTCAAAGTCATATAGAAGAAACGAAATATTTTGAAAAGTTGACACTCTATAGTCAGTTATAAAAATGGAAACCGATAAATTGATACAGTTTTTTTTAAATAATTATTTTTATATTTAATATCCCAATTATTTATTTTAAATATACTTATATATTTGCATTTATGATATGCATATATTTATGGTAAGTATACCGTATATTAAATTTTATTATACAATATAATATGTGCTAATATATTATATATTAAGAATAACAATGTGTGATATTTAAATTAACAACACTATATTTTTACGCCAACACTATTTACTGCTAACTTTTTAATATACTTATGTTGCTAATTTTAATATCTTGTGTTTGTGTCACTTTTTTAAATATAAAATATATTTACCGTAAATATAAATATATTTACCGTAAATATCCATTTTTCTCAGTGTATATATATATATTGTAGTACAAAAATTATGAATACTTTATATAGATTAAAAAATTTCAACTTAATCGTCTGTTGTATTGTTAGCTCAGAAGGTAAGAGCGCTGTGCCGGAAACATAGTGGTCCTGGGTTCGATTCCCAGACGATACAAGTTGACAAATTTTTAATTTAATTTTCAATTAATTAATGGTATTTATTCAATTTAAAATATATATATATATATATATATATATATATAAATCATAAAAAAAATATTTAGCCGTATCGAAAAATATTACAAACAAAACTTGTTGGTTATAACTTGTTTAGCAACTTCTGAATATTTATATAATAATATATGTCTCTGTTGCGAAATATTCGTAAAACATATAAAAGTGACATTAGTAAATTACCACTTTCGGTTCGCATATCTTTACCAAAAGTTGATCAAATTGAGACAGTCACCTACGATATATGAAATTTTTTAACAATCGCATTTGCAATGAACATGACGCTGAAAAAAGTTGATTCGTGTTACTATAAGCATAATTCGTACTTATCTGTAAAATATCTCGATAAGTTAATTTTGGTATAATTACAATATCGCACTTATCGTATGTGATATGACGGTTGGCAAAAAAATAGCATATAAAAATTATTTCTCATTATTTTTATTTGTAACTTTGCGATTGTAACTGTATTTAAGCACAGTTTTTAAGTAATAGCACAAAAAAAAATTTTAAGATAACTAATTTAAAATTGACCATTCAAAAAACTACACTGTAAAAAATTTATGTAAATTTACATATTCTATAAATGTATTTTTCAAAAAAAAAGAACTGTAATATTACGTCAATTATCGCTGGAAAAACATTTTTTACAGTGTACATAATATATTTTTTTAAATAAAATCCACTAATACATAATTAAAATTGTACAGTAAAATCTTCATTAAATATGGTAAGATTGCACACTATATCTATATCTTATCATAAATCTTTTAATAATAATAATTATTAAAGAAAAAAATTACCACCCACCATAATTATAGAGTACACCAGTATCTTCCTAACATGCAAATTATTTTCAATCTGGGTTACTGGTAAGTGTTTAAAATTTTAATGTTTTATGAACAGGAAAATAAACATTAATCATTTTATTTAAGCAAGTAACTAAGTGAAATTATAGTAGCTGGATTCATAATACAAGCTACCTAAATATCTTAACCATCGATATGATAAAAATACATCTACCGGAAACGGTTAAATGACTTTTTAATACCAACTATTAAAAGATAAATATTTTTAGAGAAATATCCGATAATTTTTCGTGTTTTAAATGAAAGTAATTTTATATGAATTTATACAAGATTTAAAGAAAGTGTTTCGTTGATTGATGATACTTAATGCCCCGTTGTTGATAAAGGTTTTTCTAATTTTGGAAATTAAATGATTAAAAAATTAAAAGTGTAAATTATCAGTAGTTTCTAGATAAAAATTTTGCTAATAGTTGAAGATGCCAATTATATGTTGTTTTTTAACAAAAATTTATACTTTCATTAGTGTAAAAACACATAATTTATGCTCATTTATCTGTAAACAGATAAATTTACATTAATTACTTTTACATTATTACAAAACAATGTTTAATTTTATTCGTACGTAGACACACATTGTAATTAAGATTTCTTTATTTCTTGATTTATATTTGTAATTCTATTTAGTTGTTTTGAACATTAGTGTAGTACAGCATTATATATATATATATATATATATATATATATATATATATATATATATAATAGGAGATATTGGAATATCGGTGATAAATGTAGGGCTAAATAATTCAAAACTCTATTTGAATTTAATTCCGAGCTTTCCGGTGTTTGAGATTTAAAACAGTCCAATCCATGTCCAATTTTATGAATTCTACATAGATGTATGTGTTTGTTTTCGCGAGCTTCAACTACTATTACTAATCTCTTCGAACTGTGAGTAAATATTTTAGTTTTGTCTGTATTATGCATAAATTCTTTTTATTGTAAAATGTTTATTACAACAAAATAAAATCTTCCAATTTTCCTGAAGATGGCATAAAATAAGGCCGAAAGCTTGGAATTAAATTCAAATAGAGTTTTAAATTATTTAGCCCTACATTTATGACCGATATCCCAATATCTCCTATTTTCTAAATATAATCTTACGGTCAAAACCTTACTTTTCTTTATATATATATATATATATATATATATATCATTTATGACCGATATCTCAATATCTCCTATTTTCTAAATATAATCTTACGGTCAAAACCTTACTTTTCTATATATATATATATATATATATATATATATATATATATATATATATATATCTGTAAACAGACGGCATATTTATGTCAAGACAGTTTTGTCTTTAGTTACCTCAACTCCGTGTAAGTATAGACTTCTTAAAATCTGGGAACTGGAATACTGGACTAATATGCAAATTCTATCAGAAAGTGCAACTATTCACAAGATATTAATTACTAACAATTTAGCATATAGCTGATATTTCTCACAATATCAACAACAAACAACTAATTCCTCCAACTTTCGTATTCCAGCAACATCACTTTAATTAAGATAAGATAGTAGCATCAAAAACACTTCATTCTCGTTTTGTGAATATTAATAATGTGATCTATATCCCATGTTGGCAGTGCGTAATATTTACTCTAATCAGAATCGTATAACTTTCTATTTAAATCATATATATATATATATATATATATATATATATATATATATATATATATATATATATATATATATATATATATATATTGACAGCCGCGCACGGTAATATAATTTTATTGAAGTCATCATTAAATTAACTATATATGGTAATGTTTAGAATTGTTTTCATTTTAAACTTACAGGAAGATAGTTGATGCTTTTATTTAGGTCCAGATGTTCAAGTTTCTTGGAGATTCTGCAACAAGTAAAAAAAGATATGAGTTATTAATATGTAACTGCGGAATTATATCATAATTAAAAGTTATTTTTGTTGGTCTCGTTAATAAGCTATGAATAATGTAATTAACTTTAATAAAAAGAAAAACGTTGTAATATCTAAACTTTCAAAAAAATTGATTTTTTTGCATTTTCTGAGAGCTTGTAGTGTGTAGAATAATGTGTTTTTCAAGCTTGTCCCGCTGAGATCTCGTAAACTATCTATTAAATTTATTTTACTTTAAGATGAAATTATAGAAAATTAAATTCTCTAAAACACTATTACTGATATTTCTTTTTTTACATCCTCCTCTAGTTTTGTTTCACTAAATATTTATTAGAAATATGAAAAAATGAATTTGAATATAGCGCTCAAAAAATTTTAAAATTTCTACTAATTATGCATATTACCATTCAATATTTTTCAAATAGTAGTACGAAACACGTATTCAATATATGCTATCAATTAGTATATTATTCATTATAATTACGTTCTTAATTAATTACGATTTTAACGATTTATTGAATTACTTAAAATTAACCTACTAATTTCCCAAATTTTATCTGGACAAAAGTTATGTCAATACTAAATCATATTATCTAGTTATGCTAAAAGGAATTATCATAAAATTTTCATTAGATAAAAAGATATTTAATAAAATTATATTTTTTGTATCAAACTCCGTCAAATCAACATATTTCTTACTGAAATTTTGCATGAATAAAAATTGTATAGATAGAACGTAATATTGCCTACTTAGATATTACAAAAAGAATTATCTAATTATCTTGATTAGAAAAAGAAAAACCTCTCATAAATAGTAAAATACTTGAAACATTCACGTTCTTAAACAGTTTATTAAAAAAAAAATCTGACAGAGATATGCCAAGATCTTGTTCGCATAAAACCATAAGATTAATTTCAAAACTTTCAATATCTTTATTAATACATTTAACAAGACAAACAAGAAAGTTGTACAAGAAACAAAACAAAACCATCAAAACAAAAACATTATCTTATAATTTTTGACAAATCTTGCCACACGCATGCCAAACAAACTTGAAAAACAAATGAACCGTTTCTATAGCAACCGCACGACGCGATGTGGGCTAAACAAGTGAACTATTCATCAAATGTCAACGATCGAGAGGAAGAAAAAAATAAATTATACGATCAGGTTCATAGACAAACTTTCTTTCAAAGGTAGTGATCGCTGAGTAGTCATTTCTCTTCTAGAGTCACTCTTCTAAGATGAGATAACCAGCAGAAGAAATATAACAAATAAACAATTTATTTCTCTTGGTCAGTCGAGTGTCAAACTGTCAGTTGAGAGCATTGATTACCAATCCGCGATGTTATTTTGTTTGTTTATTCGCATTATTTTTCTGTAAAATATTTGCCAGTAAATCAGTTTTGATGTTTTCAATATGATTATGAAACATTTTTATTAATATTGATTTTATACAATTATATATATATATATATACAGGGTGTAACAGAATAACTATTCCTAATTTTCAGAAATGATAAAGTGCACTTAGAGAAACATTTTTTATTAATAAACTAGTGTCCGGAAATTTCTCGGTGTCAAGATACACTAGATATCGTTAAAAACAATCTTAATCAAAACATCAAAGAGTAGTCAAGTTAAGGAACATTTTTATTAGAAATAGTAGTGCATTAAACTTTATAAAAATTGTTCGAAGTTACGACCACCATTTTCGATACACAAGGTGTAACGATGTACAATCGACTGCCGAAAAAAAAAAAAAGAAAAAAAAATTTCCGGACACTAGTTTATTAATAAAAAATGTTTTTTTTAAAATGACAACCTGTATTTTTTATTATTGATTTTGGTAGTACTTTTTATTCCGTTTCCAGCCGTATAACATTTTCAATACATGTTAAACTTGAAAAAAATTGAGAAAAATAGTCTTAAAGTTCAAATATTAAAAATTAATTTAATTGGTAAAATGAATCTAGCTATCGATGTATCAAACAAAAAACATTAGCTACAACTGTCAGAATTATACAATTTATAAATGTTATAATAAAATAAGTGTTATTATTTTGCTTTTTCTCTGTTTTTCGCTCAATTGTACAATTTTTATTAATAAAATAGTTTTTCTAATTTATTGTTTCTGTTTGTTTGTATATTAAATATACAGAATAAAAAACTTTCAGAACTCATTATATAAAATAAAACTGCTTTAGCTTCAAGCTATGTATTAAAATTTATTTATAATCAACGTATCAACGAAGCACAACACTCATTTTCATCAGGAAAATTAAGTTTCGTCGAAACGTTAATTATAAATAAATTTTAATAAAGAACTTGAATCTAAAGAAGTTTTATACTTTAAATATACATGTTTATATCAACTTATTTTAATATTTTTGTTTACTTTCATATTTTGTAAAAAAACCTGCTAATTATACCTCTATACATCAACATAATAACAAGTTCATTTTCGTAGTTGAAAACATGACAATGTATTTCTATATTATATGCTTTTGTCTATAATTTCCATTAACTATTTTATTATATAAAAGCATAAAAGACATCCGGTTTGCTTCTAAAAAAAAATCTCCTTTCCCCTCTGTTAGAAATAAAATAGAAAAAAAGTTAACGATATAGATGTAAGTTGTCTTATACCTAGTAATTGTAACCAATAAATGTATATGTACATTCGATAAAAATTAAACTTTATTGTTTTAAATAACCTATATATATATATATATATATATATATATATATATATATATATATATATATATATGTATATATATAAATAAACATAAAATACAAGGTACAAAGGAATTTGTACTCAATATAAGTATCTGAAAATACTTTCACAATTCCTTTAAAGTGCCTTTATCTGAAAAATTATTACGTTTAATTTATAATAGAAAACAATGTTTGAAACAATACCGCATCGCGTATATATATATAAAGTGTCCCTAAATTAACACAAGATTTGAATTTTGCGCCTTTTATGCGGTAAAGTGTAGCCAACGAAGTATTCCAAATTTAGCCCAAAATTACGGCGTATTATTTTTTTATTACTGTAATATACAATATGTGGGTATGTGGGGTGCTGACTGGACGTCAAGGTAGCACCACCACTGAAAATAATTTTTTTCCACTATATTTTGGCGTTCCAAAATTTTTTCTTGTGTTTCAAAATTAGTCTGTAATTATTCCAAAATTATGGAACAACAATTTTTAGGTTTTGCCTGGCAGAGTGCCAACTTTTCAATCATGCTATTCTGAATACTTTATGAATCAATAAGAAATTTACAATTTTTAATTAAAAACCTGCGCTTTCTATCAAAATTACTTATTGCGTGCATTTTGGGATTGGATAAAAAATTAGGCCTGGGGAAAGTTGCAGGATAGGATCACTTTACATCCCAAAAATGTTAAAATACGTATTGTTTTTTTATATTTTTTTATTCTAATTTACATGGAAATAACATTACAGAAACATTGTAATTGAATTGTAAAAATTACACATATAAAATTAAATATAATTCTTTATTTAAATCTAAGTTAAAAGACGATTAAATAATTGACTCTTTTCACAAACAGATGTTTTTAGGACAATCAATTCTTATATTTTTGCAAAACTCAGAGATCAGTTTTAATTTTTTGACTATCGGGAAAAGCCCGGCCATATATATATATATATATATATATATATATATATATATATATATATATATATATATATATATAGATTGTGTGTGTGTGTGTGTGTGTGCACGGTAAAAACAAACATATTGAAACAAAATCCGTCGCAGTATCTCAAAGAAATGACGACAAATTACTGTTCTCGATATACATACATATACGATATATATTCGCAGATGCATAGTATAACGCCATAACGCCGTTACTTGCAGCCCGTACGTAATTCTTACCGTATTTGGAATTACAGTGATTTTGATGCGAAAATACGTATACGTATGCGAAAACAACGGGACATCACGTAGCTGATGCGAAAAAATACGTATATGAACGTTTATTTGAAATTGTTTTTATTGCTTTACTTAAACATATAATGGAAAATAAAAAATATACAGTTTAATATTTTGCATTATTATTTACACGAACATTTTGTCTTATTTTGTTTTTTACCGACTGTCATCACATATGATAAGGAAGATATTACAATCATACCAATTATATAAATATTTTTATACGCTTGAAGAAAAATAAAATTATGTAATTCTTGTGAGAATTAGCAGAATTTTTCCTAAAACTTTTATTAAATTCTGATAAATAATGTAGCCAAAAAAATATGTTACACAACTTTCAGAAGACGAATCTTAACATCATTTGTGAAGATGTATGTGTATTCTTCGTAAGCTCGAAAATTTGTAACCTTCAAGTGTTTATTATATTTATTCTCATTAAAGTGTACAAATTAATATTTCAATTTAACTGGCACTTAATTACTGTACTTTCTTACACATAATTACATAATCATTGAATAACACCATATTTCATCCATTGTTTTTTATTTTTTATTACTCCACAATTTTAATTTGGGAAATCAAATATACTGTTATTTTAAAGTTCCAAAATTCTACCTGCATTGCATATTAATATACC
The DNA here is from genome assembly GCA_963966155.1 of Clivina fossor. NCBI lineage: Eukaryota > Metazoa > Arthropoda > Insecta > Coleoptera > Carabidae > Clivina > Clivina fossor. The sequence continues at coordinate 8,786,521 of OZ014569.1, read as the reverse complement.
TAATTAAAAAATGTAGACCAACTCGTTAATTAATTTAAATCTGATAGTCATTTAATACTAAAATCATAATAAATTCTAAAATAAAACTGCAATAGATGCTGTATTAATATTTATTTATAATCGATATTATTGTATAATACTGTATTTGTCCTGTTAATGGATTTATCTGTTGGGCAAAAAGATGAACATTGAGCTCGTCGAAATGTCGATTATTAATAAATATTAATACAGAACTTTAACCTAAAACAGTTTCATTTTAATATAATAAGGTCTGAAAGATTCTTACTATGTTAAAATAAATTCTGTCCAAATTTAAATAAAATAGATGTTATCTAACTTCAAATTCTCATAAATTACAATAAAATTAAAAGTTTCTAAAAGAAAAAGAACTGCTGACATATTTGAACGGTCTTGAATTTTCAATTTGTGATCTGATATACAGAAACGATACCCTGTCTGACCTTCAAAACAGACATACAAATATTTTTGCCTGTACTGTATACCTGAATAGTTTTGCATAAATTAATAATTAAACCAAACTTTCTATTGATAACGTTTTTCACATACATGTCGTATAAAGATTTAGAGGATGTATATGACATTCGCAAAAATTGTATTCTCAGAAATGTAGAAATGTTATTCAAATTTATTTAGATTAATGCATATTTCGAACAAATATTGTAATATGATTAAAGTTTGTTTAACCCTGTATAGTCATTGTTCTTTCTTCATTTGTTTTCTAATAACGCTTTGTTATTTGATAATTTCTTACTTACTCAACCAAATCAAAATGGATATTATGTTTAATAAATACGAGTACTTCTTCATTTACAGATACATTTTTACAGAAACTAACACCAATTTATTTGGTAGTTATTATTAATATATGTATTATGTTTGTGTAATTCATTCATTTCAAAATACATCCTTTATGTAAATTTAGTAATGTATGTAATTTTACCAACAATAATATTACAGACCTAAACAAATTTTACCTATTTGTGGAAAATTCCTGACAGCAAATTTACTAAAAGAAACTTTAAAAAACTATAAGTACATACATATGTACTTTTCCATTTCGTTGGTAATATTATCATATTACATAATGTTTGTAATAGTTTGTAACAATTATGTTAAAATTACAGCAATAAAGTAATTATACCTAGAAATACTGGACATCATAATGTCTCATGGTTTGTAGATAAAATTACATAATTTATTTTTAGAGTGTAGTGATAAACAAAAGTTAAAATAAAATATAAAAGCACTTTTTATTCGATATTTCGAATTAGTTCCGAACATTTGCCTAACCCTGTATATAATTCACTACCATTTTATATATTTTTTAAATATATTTCATGCCAAAACAGAACCTATATTTTATATAAAAAATTCTGATCAATTATACTAGAACTACTAATGCAAAGAAATGGTACTTTGATTTATAATTTAAAGATTTTTCTTAATGTTATAATTAAGCCAGAAATTATTTTCCTAATATCTTACTTAAAGTTATGATATAACGGTGTAGTTGTTATAATTATAATATAGGTGTTATGTATTAATTCTATGCACCTCTCTACTAACTTATCGTTTAATTTGTATTCGAGTTATTTAATTATATGATATGCGCATATAATTTAAGCACTTTATTTTACACAGACTGCAAATGGTACACGATTGGTGTCCCGCAACAACATGTCAATGATTAATTATATGATTAATTGAAAGCAACTAATGTTTTAGTTTTCGTTAGTAACAGCAGCGTGTGAATAAACTTTCTTTAATAATACATATTGTTGTTTTAATTGCATAATATTAGTTATATATCTTAATTTCTTATCTCGGACACATAGTAGTTAATCAGCCGCTAATTATTTGCGAAATACAGAATAGATTATTATAATTAAAGTGTTATATACCCACGTATTTTGTAATATGTATATACATTTTTGTTAACGCACCTGTGTCTGTCTAAGGGTAGCAATATAACTTATGTAAAATGCCAATTTTCTAAATTCTTATCCCAACCCTTTTTCTAACTATCAACTATTGCCCAAAGTTTTTTGCGCGTTTGAGTTCGACGAAACGTCGGTTATAAAACATTTTTAGTTAAAGTTAAATTTTTTAAGTATACATATGATACCAGTATCAATAACAATAATTATTAATTATCAATATTAACAGTAAATTGATAAGAGAAGCAATAGAAATTTATAAAAAAAAAGTATAACATTAATCACTGTGTAAACACTGAATCAAATAAAATTTGGCTTTCCTTAATTAAAAATAACTTGTTTCTATGTAATTAGTTATTTACTGTAATGTTATTAGTATCATATATACTGATGAAGACAAATGTTGAGTTTCGTCGAAACGTCGATTTTAAATAAATATGTATACAGAACTTTAACCTAAAACTAGTTTTATTATAATTTTATATAAATTTCATACATAATAACTGAAAAACAATATTACAAAATTAAATCACATAATAGTAAAATTAGTTCCATAGACGATCGGTTCTATTGGTTTAAATCAACTGAATTTAGATTTTCCAAGGTTTTTGCTCGCTTAGAAGCACTATAATCCTTGTTAGTACCTCTACCAAATATGCAACAACAAAAAAATCTAAAATGAAACAAAAATAAACAAAAATATCTCCCCAGTGACTTAAAAATTTTGAATTTAGATCATCTGTTTTCTAGAGTTTGTATTCGCTTAGAAGCACTATAATCCTTGTTAGTACCTCTAAAAAATATGCAGCAATACAAAAATCTGAAAAAAAAAAAACGAAAATATCTCGCCGGTGATACCAACATGAGATGAGAACGGGAACTCTACATCACTGTGCGTAAAAAATATGCGGTGAGATTTGGAGTTGTTTTCATTTGAACGCTGTATAATATAAATACAGCAGTCCAATTACACACCAGACGAATGAACGCTATGGTGCAGTGCAATCGTCGACCGTGAAGGTTAGACGCGGTATAAAAACTCTACGGATTGCAGAGTGAAAATAAAATTAATTTACCATAGAGATCACTCACTCGACGCTGCGCCGCTGCTCACTTGTTTATGTTTTCGATTTCAGCAGCAAATTAAAGCTAGACCAGTGATTCTTAACATATTTTTTTTCCAACTGGACAATTAACAAAATACAGTAAAAGTAGTAATCGAGATTGAGTTTGTACATGTTTTTAAATTATAACAAAGGTAAAAATAAAACCACTAGTACTTGAATAGTGAAACAATCAAGTGCTAGTGCTTTTATTTTTACCTTTGATATAATTCAGTAAGAGTAGGTTATAGTATTTCATTTTTGCTTAAATTCACCATTAATTTATTTTAATGAACTAATTAAATCATTAGTTAATTTTTTCAATGAAGTAAAATGCATTTTCTATAATTTTGATTAACCATAATAAACTCATGAATTTAAATCAGTCAAGTACATATCACATGATGTGTCTAGAAATCCAGCAATGTTAAAAAAATAGATTGATTGATACTTGTATCTAGCATGATACAAGTATCACCAACTCAAAAAGTCACTAGATTCACTACTGCCAACCTTGCAAAATTGAAAAAATCACTAAATCTAGAGTGATACAAGTTCGCCATACCTACTTTGGTTTAAGTAATTTACGGATATATCCTAGTATTTAATACAATTATAAACAATTAAGTGACTTTTTATGATATATCTCAAACAAATAATCTTATTACTGTAATAAGGACAATAAGTTGAAAATCATTCTTCAAAGAAATTGTGGTAAAAATGCAAAAAAAACATGCAAAATATTTGTTTTTGTTTTGTTTTAAAATCGAAAACATTTAATACAATTAAACTGTGTAAATCAATTAATTTTTTTTGTTGTAAAAACAGGTCAGATCTCATTGATTAAAAACTGGCTTTCAAAACGTTGTAAGAAAAAAATTTATAAGGTAATTTGCGCCATAAGTTCTTGTGTGTCTTACAGTAAACTTGCACGGATTTTGAAACACAGCATCAGTTAACACAGTATTCCAGTTACCAACTTTCCCATTAAGAGCAGTGATTCTTAACATGGCACGCTGCTAAATTCCAACGCTTCGGGAATTTTTATAGTTTACATGAAAATACATAAAAAAGATTAACAACAGTTGCTCAGTTTTAAGGGGGTGGAAGGGGGCACCGTCCTTAACACTCTAAAAATAGGCAAAGTTTGGAAATTTTTTTCATGGAGAAATAAAATATAATTTTTCCTATATTTTACAAACACTTCTACAGAATTACAACAATATAGATTACCCATATACTGGGTGTCCCATTTTAATAATTCCAGCAGAATATCTCAAAATGAGTGCGTCTAATCAAGAAAGTTACCAAATGAAAAGTTTCGTGTTTCGGAGGTGGACATCCGATTCTTCCAAAAATTTCACCTCCTTACCCCTCGGGGGTAAATAATAGAAGTAACTTTAATATCTTAAATGGAAACCACTATTTTTTTATTGCAGATTTGGAAAGAATATACAAAATTATGTAGGTTTTTACTTGGAAACTTTTTTATTTTCAATAAGTAGCGCTGTAATCGCCAAAATATGATTATTTCACATTAAACATAAAATTAGTGTTTGAATGACAATTTATAATTAAAAATACTCAGGTCGTTTAAAATAGACACATCTTCATCCCCCCCCCCCCCTTAGAGTTATTAAGTGAGCAAACAGTAATACGTCTAATGAAAACCTACATAATTTTTTGTGCTTTTTCTGAATCTGCAACAAAAAATAGGGGTTCCTATTTAAGAATTTAAAGTTACCCCTATTATCCATCTCCCTGAGGGTAAGGGTAATTTTTTTGGAAAAATCGAATGTCCCCTTTGGAACCACAAAACCTTTCATTCGGCAATTTTCTCGATTGGACGCACTCATTTTGAGATATTCTGCTGGAAAGATTAAAATGGTACACACAGTATTGTCTGTAAAATTACTCTATTTTTTTTTACAATAACTATGATCATTATTTAAATAATCAGTAGTTATCAATAAAAAAAATATTTAAACATCTAACTACACAATAATAATAATAATAATAATAATAATAATAAGTATGTCAATAACAAAAACGATATAATTCAAATTAAAAAAACAAAAAAAATTCGATCATAAAATCTTATAACTTTCCTTTAATTGCACTCTTAAATATTTATAAAATTACAGCCAACTTCCGTTAGACGTGATATTGAAAATGATATCATTGAAAACAGAAATCATATTTCGCTTGATTGTTCGATCTGTATTTGCGTTTGTACGATAATTGTTCTTACTTTCATTTATAATAACAAAACAATCGTACAATATCAATGTGCAAATAGAAAGATTTCGGTAAAATATAAAACTACATTTATTTTCTCTTCTTTAATAGAAAATAAACGCAAAATAGAATCATATTTCTAATTTAAATAAACATAGTAACGGAGACAGTAAAAGCAGAAAGGATTGTTGTGTGAAGTTATTTTCTCTGATTATAAAAATGTCATTGGAAATTAAAATTTATTATAAATTTTCATTGAAATATTTAATATAATATAGAAATAAAATATTTGATTTATAGTAAGATTTACATATATATTAATTTTATTAGTAATGTAATGAAAATTTTATATTAAATTCTATTATAATTTTTAAAATAATTATTTTTTAATTCTTTTGAAAATTTAGTACTTGTTACTACTTTATATGTTTTTCATTTATTTTTAGACTTATATTATAAACAAACAAAAAATCATTATTTATAAATCAAATATCCATAAAGAGTTTTCAAACTCTCATAAATCTTTATTGCATCACATCAAAAAAAAATCTAATACTTTTATCTTTATCAAAAAGATCTGGGAACATATATAAATGTTGCTTATATCCTATTCCTATAAACATATATTATGCTTATCATTGCCAATAATCAATAGGTAAATGATGCAGATTTTATCAGCCGTTAACAATGCTAACGTGATTACAATAGATGTAAAATCATATATCAGAATAGTTACAGATGAGATACGTATATACATATACGTATATATATATGTTGCAGTACTACTTTCAAAATTTTATACAAAATGGTTTGTAGATAATATAATATCGATAAAGAAAATTATTGCCCAAATATATATATATATATATATATATATATATATATATATATAATCCAAAATAAATTCCAGAAAAGCTTTTAAACTCAATATTATTTTAATATAATAATTAGCATTAATATTAATCTAAAACTAAATAATAAATATTTTATTTAAATAAAATATTAATTAAGAAAACAGTAATTACTTATAATTATTTAAAAAGAAACAAATGTACATACAAGGATGTGGCACAAACTCTTTCCACTATACTGAAATTATTTATATATATATATATATATATATATATATATATATATATATTATTTATTTATTAAGTGATTTGTGAAAATTAACCTTTCTTTGGTTGAATATACAATTTCTTTTCATCTTGGGTTGCATTTTTTGCATTTCTTTACACATTTTCAATAATTAAATTCAAATTCAAGCAAAAATAAACACTGCAATTATCAATTAATTTAACTTGTGTTAATAATTTTAATATAGCCGTGCATTTCTTGCACGTCTTTACACTTTTTCAATAATCAAATTAAAATTCAAGGCAAAATAAACAATGCAATTATCACTTAACTTGATTTTTCAATATGGTTGCCGTAGATGTCAGATTAAATACACTTAATGTTATTGTTATGTTTGGTGCTGCCACTAACTATTGTATAATAATAATGACCTTTTTCCACAAGAAAAAAAAACATTTTATTAAATAAATATTAAAATCAGTACTATCACTTATAGGGTCTATCTCTGTATTGTATCTGAATTCCAAATAAATAGAATTCATAATTCTACAAAACAAAGAAATACATACATCAGAGATAAGCTCTAAGTAATATCTTAGGTACAAATGGTTCATCGGTCGCATCATCAAACATAAGTCTAAGTCAACTTTTGTACGAGCAAAAAAAGATAATAATAGTAGTGCATATATACCTATGTGTATAACCTGAATGTAATTACAGATCTCTTTACTTATAGGTAGAATGGTGCAGAGTGTATCGGGACGCTCTTGCAATGCATTTTATGAATATATCGCCAGCGGTATGGTGTGGCCAGTTTTCCCGACCTTTGACATCTGATTTTTCGACCTTTTTCCGTGAGAATATATAAATCCACGCGATCTCAACGTGCTCGCGCTTCCATCTCTTTGTTACGTGGTTTGTAGGTGTGGTGTGATGTCTGATCACCTTTATATATGTGATCTACGCGAAACTTGGTCACAATTCCTTAGCGAACAACACCGCAATCTAGAGCAATAGGTCTTGGTCTTTGGACGCGTTCTTGTAGTGGTAAGACTAGTTTGCTTGTTTCGCATTAACATGACGGAGGTCCACTAATGGGATTTGAAGTGTTTACAATGTACGCAACTTGGTTTTAATGAAAATTTACTAAACTTGCGCTGTTTGTTGTTTGTTTATCTTTGCATGGGATCTATGTTTATTTTTTTTATAAACGCTTAACCTAGGTTAAGTTCAAAATTGTTGTAAAAATAAAGGTCAAAATTTTTGTAGAATATTTTGGTACATCTTTGTCACGATTTACAAATTTTCTAGATCATGTTTAGATTAGTAATTAGCTCAGATTATTTTGATGGCCAATTATTTGGATATTTTCTGAGATATATATATATATATATATATATATATATATATATATATATATATATATATACAATCACGCTATGTACCCAAAATATGTGGCACAAATTCTTTCCACTATCCCGAAATCAGTTTGATATTCAGACAAGCAACTTTAGCTTCAGCCAAATTCATGCTACTTGTAACTTTCGCTCACACTCTCAATCATACCACTCTAACTACTCATCGGACGTCTACTAGCAAACGTATACCATCAAAAGCATTCATATAAATTCTTTTAATTAATTAGACACCAACTTTTACAACAACATTTTTTACAATTTCATACTCATCATACTCAAATTTTAAAATTTTAATTTTAATTTCGCTGCTTATCCAAGATTAGTAAAATTTTACAAGAAAATTATTTTAATGTCCACAAAAATTATATAATTTTATTATTATACAATGTTGACAATTTTTGGAAAAAAATATAAAATTTTAATTTCTATTTCTTAGTATTTATATGATAACGTTAAAGTTGTCTATATATGGGTTTATCCATATGCTTTTAATTTTGTTTTATGTTAGTCTTCATACATTTACAACACCTAAATGTGCCACATCCTTCAGAAGTGTAAACTGTGAAATACACGCAACAATAAATTCATGTTTATCACATTGAAATAACAAAAATTGCATTTATTACTCGCAGATCCAATATAAGTACAGAACAAATTTAATATTTTTTTTTTTCATATTGTATATTTAATGTCTGGGCACTATAAAATATTAGATCCGATTCTTACTTCACTTTTAAAAATAATTTTTGTCAAACTTACTTGTAACGTTTACTTAAAATTACTTATTAAGCAATTTTTATTAGTTTTTTTGAATTTTATGATATTAGACTTAAAAAATTTATCAAAACTAGAAAGTACAATTCATATTTGATAAGAGGTAGAAGTAAAAATTTATTTAAAAGCAAAAAATAAAAGCATTTTTTTATAAACAAAAGAATTGGGAATACGGGCCTTAGTTTTCTTAAATCGGAACAATAAATTTTGCAAAATTGCAACTTGCTTTTTCTTTGTTCACATTAATTGACTATTTTAAATAATCAGAAATCTAATTTGACAGTTCAATAGCATGACAGATTTCGCGACATTTATTACATTTAATCAATCAGTTGTTTTGGCATTAAATGTTAGGTTTGATTTGGTCAAGGACACAAAACAATAATTAAAAAAATACATATTTTGGATTCGTTCCATTGACGTTACGTAACGCTATTGCGTTTTTAACTATTTTTTTAAATGCTCAAATTGTTGTTAATCGAATTCTTAGTACACAATTTCAGTTAAAAACAGTGTTAAAAAATAACGGATTTGCTTTGCAAATATATAATGTCGAATAATAAAAATTTTATACATTCAATTAATATTTTTAATGGTAGTGAAAAACGAATTTACGTAGTTACTAAATGGGAAAACAGTTTTAGTTCAATTTGCGCAAAACACAGTAAAAAATCTTTCAGAACTCATTATATTAAAATAAAAGTGCATCAGGTTAAAGTTCTGTATTAATATTTATTTATAATCGACGTTTCCATGAACTCAACTCATCCAGATAAATCTGCTATTGCTCAACATGTGTTAGAATATCTTTATAATGTGAATAATGTATACAAATTTAATTTTTCAGCTTAAAATTTTAGATTTTTTTGTGTAATAATAATATAGTAAGTTTGTAATTACTAAAAGATATTACTTTTTGGTCCACTCTTATATTTAATTTCATAAATGACATAATAATTAAAAATAAACAATAAAACACTTGGTGTAAGTTTCACTATACATAATAATTAATAATACTATCGTTTGGTTCTGGGCAGAAGCGTCCGTAGAAAAATTTCCTGGTGGGGGCAAAACTGAAAGACAAATAATTACCTGAATAAATTTTTATTTATGTATTAAATTTATTTATTGCAGTATTGCATAAATAAAAAAACACATATGCATATATACTTGATTCCAGAGGGACAAGTGCTCCCCCCATGTGGACGTCCTTGCCCATTAAAACATTGACTTAAAAGAACTATACACAAGTTCTAAATTTCCATTTGCTATCTACGCCACTAGTAATTCATTAGCTTGTATAGTACAAGAGGGGTGCGGCTAAGCAGAATCAAGTTTGGTGGAAACATTTTAAGTGATAAAGAAAAACTTTTATCTCCCATCTTGTTGAAATCAAATTAATCGAGTTTGCAAAATTATTGCACCCTCTTTCAGCCCTTAAATCAACCAACGAACTAATTAGATTTCAGTCCCAAACTCGTATTTACTTTACTCGACTATATATATATATATATATATATATATATATATATATATATATATATATTTATATATATACAGGGTGATTTGTAATTAATTGGAAATATTTTAACTGGAGTATCCTGGGCTCAGAATATGAAGATTTGACCCAAAACACTTAGATAAAATGTGGCTCCTTACTGAGCTACCGGGTGTTTTATTTAAAAATTTAAAAACGATTTTTGCCCACTACTTAAAAACTATTTGACGTATCCTTATCATATTTTGCAGAAAGTGTAGGTACCGTACACCATACTAAATTATGTTAAACAAAAGTTTCTGGCTAGTGCCAGTGGCGTACAACAGGGGCAAGTGAGAGGTTGATCCTTCCTAAATTCTACGCCACTGGCGGAATTGTCATTTTAGCACAATTTTTCGATTCTCCAATACTTTCTGTGTAAAAAACATATTCTTTCTTCGTAACGATAAAGTCACTATTTTTCGAGATATTTAAAGTTAAACATAAGCTGCATCCTTGGGATTTTTTCAAAATTTGCTCAAAAAAATCTGAAAAAATTCAGTAAAATAAAGGAAAAAATTAGCTACATAATAACTAAGTAACTTTGTTCTCTAACTCATTTTGGTTTGGCAGGAAAAATTATTGAAAATTAATATTTTTTACATTTCAATTTTTTATTTTCAATAAAAAAGTCTTATTTCGAAAAAAAGACTTTTTTCAAAATTTGCTCAAAAAAATCTGAAAAAATTCAGTAAAATTGAGAAAAAAATTATCTACATAATAGCTAAGTAACTTTTTTCTTTAACTTATATTGATTTAGCAGGAAAAATTATTGAAAATTTTAAAAAACATTTAAAAAAAATTCTAGCGCCCAAACGGTACATGCTAGCAAATTAAAACTAAAACCAAATTATATAACTTTTTATTTCTTATCGAAAAATATTCTAAGTATTTCTCCGAATTTTACTTCAGAAAGTAGTATTCTGCATATTATCTAAATCCCATGTTATTGCCCTATATCAACCAAGCGAACGAACACCCTGTATATATATATATATATATATATATATATATATATATATATATATATATATATATATATATATATACAGTAAAATAAAATTACAGATTTTTTTGTAGTAAAAATTTTCTGTATTTTCTCTAAAATTTTTTTGCAGTGTACAGTTCCCGGCGTAAAAAGGTTGATATTATGTCAAATATTTGTTTTACTAGCTTGTACAAATACAAATACGTTATAAGTTCTACCGTCCCTCAAAATTTTGACATATGTGTTGCACATCCTCAAAAAACAACATTGTCAAGTTCACGACAATTTCTTGATTCTTGGTTGAAATACTTTTTTTGCGAACAAAATGCGAAATGTACGTCTTCCCAAACAAGTTTTGTTTTCCCGAAAGAAATTATCACATCGAAATCTTTGATGAATGAAAAAGATTAGGGAATGCGGACAAAGTAATAGTAAAATTAAGCATTGTTCGCTGTTTAATAAGTTTAAGTAACTGTATACAATTGAATTTGAAAATCAGTTTTAAATATTCTCACGATATACATAACTAATTACCGCTGGATTTAATTGTAGTGTGAAACAGTTTTAATTATGAGAAAAAACAGTATTGATGTTTTGATATCGAAATATTTTGCGAGTTTAAAAATAGATCTAGTTATTTTTGCATATTTATGTGGTTAATATATGTAAAAGAATTTATTTTTAGATAGCTTGAATATGCATAATGATTATTATTAATTTTTTATGCATTTTAAATTAAACCAATTGAGAAAGTAAATACAATATTTGTTATTTTTAACGTAAAATTAAGTATATGAAAGTAAAGTTAGCAACACTGCTATAAATTTATAAATTTGTCTTCCATTAATTAAAAATTTATATATCATTTTTATGATCTAGTTTCTTATTTGTTACGTAGTAACTTGTTTCTATGTTCTGTTAATTACTATAAATGCCATTTGCATCAGTTTTGCTGATGAAGACAAACGTTGAGTTCGTTGAAACGTCGATTATTAATAAATATACAGAACTTAAACGTAAAACAATTATATTTTATAGACATAACCAAATAACCGCGCGCATGACAATTTTTAGTTTCATAATTCAAGAAATTTCAAGTTTTCTTAAATTAAGACACGAATTTCTTGTCTTGATGAAAGACTAGATACAATAACTTTGTTCGCGGAGTGAATTGCTGATTAGTTCCTGACAAGTACACATGCGCAGTACAATTTTGGCGTTCGACTTCAAAATTAAAACGCGCATGCGTAATTGTCAGGAACTAGTCAGGGACTCAGTCCGCGAACAAAGTTAAATGAATTCTTATTCAATTGTTTTTCTAGTTAATAAACATAACGAATTTTTCCGAATATAACCGAAATGATTTCATTTTATTGTAAAGTCTGAACATTCTGTACATTGCTACAATTTCCACTTCCCCCCCACATAATTGTTGTGGAATTCAATTTCACACCCTTACATTTTAGTCATGTGATGGCACATTATTTGGATTCGTCATCACTTCACGACTGTAACTTGTTTTTGACATTTTTCCTGCTATTTCGTAACGAACTTGGACGTAAAACAAACAATGAAATATTGTTTTATTTCTGTAACTAATTTCATGGGAATTTTTTTAATCATATTGGTTTTAATGTCAAATAATTTAAATATTTATTAATTTGCATGCTTATTAATATACAAAAAAAAATTATTTAAATATAAATATTAAATGTTACAAATAAAATGTATTGTTTTTTTTTAAAATTTAATTTATATTTTAATTCATTAATAGAACAATACATTTGTTAATTTTTAATAAATTTTAGCTGATTAACATTATATTATTATATTATTTAATTAAATTTATAGTAGTGGCAATGCATATTAGCTATTAATAATCAATTATTATTGAATTTTGATTATTTAACAATAAATATATAATAATCGCATAACTAATTGCTTTATTTGTTTTTGATATGCCGTTAACTTTTTTACAATGGTAGAAATATTTAAATTTTGTCATTTTTATATTGTTTATTGTGCTTGTAATAAATTGGAAATTTCTTGATATTGTGAGTATATTGTATCATAGCAAACTTAGTTTTTCAATTTTTTAAATAATTATTTAAATAAAAAAAAATATTTTAATATATAGTGGCGACAAGATAAAACGATAGGGACGTCATCAATTTTTGTCAAATAACGTCACTCACTACTATTTTTATATGAGCTTCTCGTATACAGCAGACAGGGGCATTAATAGCCCATTATTTTTCTTTTCTTGTACAAAATATGAAATTAAATTGCCAACTAACTGTTGACATCGCCTAGACCATCTTTATGCAATAATATATTACAAAAATACACATTCAAAATATAACGTCAAATGAACTAATATAATCGTACTGTGACTTTTCACATTGAAAATCAATGCTGCCAATATAGCAAAAATAAATAAGTTGATTTCGATAAAAAAATCCAATAATATACGATATATTTGTATATATTACATTTTAATTTGATTACAATAACTTATATAAATAGTTTCAAGAAGATTTAGTTCATTATATGTAAAATGAAATAAAATTAATTTTGTTCATTAGTGAGTTTCATGTTGTTAAGTTTTATCACGTGATTATGATGTACCTATCTTTTTATCTTGTCCCGACTATACCACGTTATTAAAACGGACTAAAAAGTATAAAATAATTTCTCCTAGTCCATATAGATTCCCGACCTCATACAGATTGTCCTAAAAATTTGTGATTGTGAATTTTTAATAACTATGACAATACTTGTAAGATTTAAAACGAAAAATATGGAATGCATGCAATAGACAATAGTAAGGACATAAGGACATAAGTTGTTGAGTATGTAAATAGAGAATAAAAATTACTGAAGTTTTCAACACCTTTTTTCTAAAAACAAACATATGTTTTATCAAAACCAGAACGACAATCGATATTTTCCTTTCAATAAGAAAGCCATCTTCACTTAAAACGTTAAACAAAAAATGTTAGAACAATGTTTACAAGCACATTTACACTTCACGTGGGTAAATTATGTCTGACCTTAACCACAATTATAATTATTGCGAATAAAACATCAATTTCACTGTATATACATGATACAAAACGCAGAGTTTATATATCATATATTTAATGATTACGAATTAGACAAGCGCGCGCATATATATAAAAATTTGCCATCACGGAAAGGTAACTAACTACAAATTATCTATAATATTTACTATAAACAAAATATCCATAAATTTTAGAAGGTAATGACTCGGATTGATGGTTATCAACGCGGATGTCGAACGTTGCCTACACTCTAAAAATAAATTATATAATTTTACCTACAAACCAAGAAACACTATGATGTCTACACTGTAAAAAATATGTAATTTTGCATGTAATTTATGTAATATTATCTGTTTTGTGAATGTAATTTCTCATAAAAAATATAATATTATGTAAATTATCACAGTAAAATTACAAAATGTTATTTTTATTTATTATTTTTACTGTTAAAATCCACGTAAAATTATATAAATTTAAGATATATTTTTTACAAAGTAGTATTTCTAGATATAATTACTCAACTGCTGTAATTCTACATAATTCTTTAAAAATACATTATATAAGAACTATATCAAACATTATACAATATGATATTACAAAGGGAATGGAAAAGTACATATATATGTAATATTACATTATTTATAAAACTTCATTCAATTTGTTGTCAGGAATTTTCCATAAATAGATAAAATTTGTTTAGTTCTGTAATATTATTGTTGGTATAATTACATTCATTTCTAAATTTGCATAAAGAATATTTTTAGAAATGAATGAATTATACTTAAAATATTTTATTAGTATTATTACACAAAATATGTACTAACAATAAGTCTCATTATTTTGATGAATTATTACAGATATTAATAAGCAAACTGTAATTTTACATAATTTACCATCAATATGTAATTCTACATTAAGTATGTGATGCAATAGAAGGTAAGCAATTTTACATACTTATTAGGCCATTTTTACTTATTTTATGTGATTATTATGTAAAAATTACAGAATTTTGAGGTAGAAATACAGAATATTTATAGTAAAATTTTACTACTGTTTTCTGTGATTTTGCTATTTTTTTTACAGTGTAGCAATAAGACCCCCAACAACAACAATTGTGACGGCAATAAATTTCAATTGTCTCGACCAACATTTGAACGATTCGTGCAAAAATTAGAAATTAACCATCGCTTTCATTCTATTTTGCTTTCTTTTCATTTGTTTTCGCAGAAACAAAAGAGTAAAACACACAGAGGCCGCCTAGATTTTATTTAATTACTAGCTACTTACAAACTAGTATATATATACAGCAAAAGACTCGATACTACAATGGTAGTTTAGGTCTGTGGTTTGATCTAGAATTTTTACTGTTGTTTGCTTGGGTTCCTCCCGTAAAACGAAGTAAATTAATTACCTCTTACTTTGATGCAGTTAATTTATAATTTTATAGCTGAGTACAGCGCTGACAGGTATTCATCAAAGTCCGTTCACTGGTATTGTCGGGAAACAATGATGCGAATTTTTCCTGATTTTTTTTGTAGAAAAATGTATCATAAGTTAATTGTAATGCGGTATATAAAAGTAGGAAAGAAAAATACTTACAGTTGGAACTTATTTATAAGTTCCTCATATTCTGTAATAACTATATTTATTTAGTTTGCGTTTAGATTTCCTCTAATGACAAAATTAGATGTAAATATGTCGCGTTCTACTGTTAATTATTAAAGCCTGTGTTACTTTAGTAGAGTATGATGGTAGAGTATACGTACTATCCCATCATTAGCATAATGTAAACATTTTGGAATCGTGAAAGACAAGTCTAAAGATTCGTTTTACACTATTTGAAAATGTTTATATAATGTTAAAAACGCATGGCTATTTTGCCACAATAAAAATTCAATTAAATAAGCATATTTTAAATAATAAATTGTTAGAATATGGTAGACAAACATTTGAAGGATTTACAAATTGTTTGATTTAAACCTACTACAATGATAAATTTTATTTATACTTTTTAATTAATTAGTGTGATATTAAATGTGCATGTATGACAGGAATTATGAATATGGATGAAGCTAAAGTTCTTTCTGATTTCGAGATAATGGAAAGAGTTTGTGCCACACCCTTTTGAGTACCTGGCGTGATTGTGTATGTATGTATCTATATTAGATAAATATTATGTAATAAGTAAATCATAATATCCTAATCTATTATAAAAAAGAAATAATTACCTTTAACAGGAAAAAAATTTTGAGATATGATCAGTATCGTGAGTGGACAAAATCTAATGACTTTTTTCAAGTTTGCAGGGTTAGCAGCACTGAATCTAGTGCCTTTTTGAGTTTGTGGTACTAGAGGCACCTTAAATGTTTCTGTAATTTCTAAATTTGCAAGTATGATAGCACTGAGTCAAGTTAGGTGCGATAATGTTTCACTATGTTTGCATCCCTACTAAGTTGGTAACACTGTTATTGATAACATAACTGTCACCTACAATAGGAAGCGTCGCTCCGGAGGCGCCGCTTTGGAAACGCTGTTCCGAGGCTCCGGGTGTTTCCGATAGGAACATAGCATTAATACATATTTGTTCCTTATTTAGATAAAAAAATTTGAAAAAAATAATTAAACGAAAGCTACTTTAGGTTCAAGTTCTGTATTAAAATTTATTTATAATTAACGTTTCTACGAAACTCAATGCTTGTCTTCATCAGGAAAACTGATACCAGTTTTATATCGCAGTTTTCCTGATGAAGACGAGCGTTGAGTTTCGTCGAAACGTTAATTATAAATAAATTTTATACAGAACTTGAACTTAAAGTAGTTTTATTTTATACAATGAGTTCTGAAAGATTTTTTTACTATGTTAAAATTAATTAAATTAGTGAAGAGTTTGTGCTATAACTTTTTTTGGTACATAATGTGATATGTTTATAAATTATGACCGTCTAAGATAAGCTATATAAAATCTAATACAAACTGCTACAAAATCCGAAATAAATTTTAATCTTCTCTCGAATAATTTTGTATAATTCAACTAAACATTGTTTTAAACATAATAAATATAAATGTATTTCCATTTACTAATATTAGTTTTGCATCTGACATTTGCGGTAAGCATAATGTTTACCGCAAGAACTAATAATAATATAAAAAAATTACTATAAAATCAAGTTATGTACGAGTATCTCAAACAGTTAATAAAATTATTATTGTACGTTACAAAAACAATAAAACCATTACAAATACAACAGAAACTTTTCTCAATTTTCTATTTTTTAATAAGTTATTCTACTTAAAAAAAATAAGTCTCAGGTATTTTTATCTTTATTGAAATGTTTTATATAAACTTGGAAAAAATATTTTAATTTCTATAATTTGAATTATCGTGCGGAAATATGTAAATGAATTTTAGACCAATATCGTTGGCAAATTTTATATAAATAAAATAGTATGAATAACTTGCTAAGTATAGAATATACTGTCCAAATTGTGAATATTAGAAAGAAATAATAAATGTTTAGTATTACACATAATACTACAGCCTTTTTTTGCATTTTTTGAAAACTTATAGTGTGTAGAATAATGTATTAAAACAGTTTTCCGAAATTCCGAATACAGAGTTGTGTAGAGCAGGTATAGCTGTCCTAGTTAACATAAAAAAATTTAAATACTTACTTTAAGGAAATATGTTATGTGAACATATAAAATGATGTCAAAATAAATCTTTAAATCTCAAACATATACTTAAAGGAAATAACAAAATTATAACGATCGAAAAACAATAATAATAATAATAATAAAGAATCATTATTTTTTTCTGTATGAAAATCTCTGGTATATAATTTAGAGAGCAATTTCATCCAAAGCTAAATTCGGTAGTACCTCATTTGTTTCCTAAACAAACGAAATACGAATCACAAAAAAAAATAATCACATCAAATCATAATAATAATGATATTAAATCAGTGGATTTCTCTATACTAACTTCAAATGTTAGCACAGCCAACTATTCTGTTTGATCTGTCCCGATAAAACTTTATTCTGTAGAGAAAGCGCGATGGTTTTTCTGTTTGGCACGATGCCATATTTTCCTGCGATAGTTTAAGGTTAGTTCTTCATCGATTTTAGCCACAAATGGTCTTCAAATCGCTTCTTTTTGCCAACATTACATCATGATTTATGGATAAATTTCGCCAAACGTGACTAATTATCGAGAATTAATAGCAATACAGATCAGTTTTGCTTTCATTCAATTAAAAATTTTCGTCGAGTAAGTAAATATATTGGTAAATATATATATATATATATATATATATATATATATATATCGTACATGATTTGTGTGATTTAATATTTATTGCAAATGTTACATCTGTTCATATTGATTAATTGCTCATAAGAAATATCGATTATAAATATTAATAATTTAAGAAAAAACATTTATTTTTTCATGTCAATGCAAAATTAATAAATTTCTATTATATTTCAGAATGTAACGTGTAATTTTAAAAACTAACAAAAAACTTAAATTGTTAATTTGAGAATGAAAAAAAATTACATATAGGGTAAATAATTTTTTTTAGCAATATAGTTTTATTACAGTTCTAGCAATACATTTCTCTCCGTATAATGAGTTCTGAAAGATTTTTTTACTATATCAAGTTATATTATTTAATTACATTTACGTAAATCAGCATTTCCAATGAAAAATAATGTCAAACCATCAAAATAAAACAATCAGTATAAACATTATACAAACATCAAAGCAAAAATACAAAAAAAAAAACAAAACACTATCAAATTAACACGGCAAGGCATCGCCTACTTAAATCACACAGAAACCGTTACCAATTCAATTCGAACAAAAAAGCGTCGCGGCGATGTTCAGTTGTTTTTCCTTTTCTTCTATGTGGTACATAGTAAATTCTTCGCTGTGATTAATCAATGATTTGTCATTTGCGACTAACGGAGACGATGAAGCAAGCTAAAGGAGACTGGAAAGAATAGGACAGACGTATGTGGCTGGATTCTATAAATATTTTTGTAATCGTAAAAGCATCAGCGCGGTAGCCGAGCGTGTTTAAGCGTTAGGCTGGGTACACATCCTGAGCACATAGGCGAACGAAGCAACTCGAACCAGTAACCTATAACCAAAATGGTCTGGAAACTCATATTTATACACTACGCAGAAAAAAACGCTCCACTTGAAAAATCACAAAAATTACTAATTTCCAAATTAGTATAACTCGACCAATTAAGAACTACATACATACATACACAATCACGCCATGTAACCATATGGGTGTGGCACAAACTCTTTTCATCATCCCGAAATCAATCGCCTCCAAACATTCCTATCCAAACAAGCAACTAAATTGAATGAAATTGCGAGGTAAATTTCGAAAAATCATAACTTCGCGCCAAAGCATCACAAGTCCCTGAAAGTAAGGAGAATTTACGTAGAAATGTTTGAATATTTACACCTGCTTGTAAATTGAGTCGAAATTTGTTTTTGTTTACTATACACGTTGTCAAAGTTTGACAATTTTTAAAGTCAAAACATGTTTCTTTCTATGGAGTGTAGTGAGAAGCAGAATAGTTCAAATGGGACATATCTTGCATGACCTTAAAGATGAGACTTCAAATTTTTTCGTACAGGAAATTTCATTCAATTTCATTTAAAATTGGCCGAGTTATACCTATTTGAAAATTGGTAATATTTTTGATTTTTCAAGTGGCGCTTTTTTTTGCCTAGTGTATATACAGTTTTTTATTTGGTTGGTTATTGTCAAAATGTAAAATATCATTGCGCATGCGTCTTTACATTTTATTCCATATCGTGTTAATTTTATATATTTTCAATATATAATTTTGTATAGAAAAATGTATCGTGTAAAGCCAGCATTATACATACGGTGTATTTTTGTAAACTACTCCCAAATTCGATTACAAATACGAAAATGCTGTAGAATCCAGCCACACTATACATAAGACGTAGGCTACATTGACAAGGTCTTATACTAGTGTAAAATGCTCTACACTACAAAGTGTATCTATACGAATAGATATGTTGGCGGTATTTATATTTATAGAATCCTTTTACTGATTTACGCCCCGGTTGAAAAGATAATGGGACACTATTCTCCAAATTGCATAAAGAAAAAATCTGAATCAATGAAAACATTTATAAAATTAATCGTTAATTTATGTCGAACTAATATTACCGATGGTGTGATAATATTATCATGGTTGGTAAAGTATTTTGATTTTACAACTATTTACGCAAAAACAAAATACTATAACTTAATAATTTATTGCTATTTACCTAGTAACTTGTTTCTATGTTTTGTATGTTTATTATTTATACGTAGAGTATATTGAAACTTCGATTTTTATATAAAATATATACAGAACTTAATCCTAAAGCTTTTTTATTTTTATATTACTAAGTCTGGGCCGAAATATACAATAATTTTTGAATTTTCTCTCCCAATTTTTCTATTATTTTATAAAAATATTTTCTAATATCAATATATATTAACTTTGGTAAAAGAATTTATATTATTTATTTTATAGGAGTATAATTTATATAAAAAAATATTTAGTCGTATCGAAAAATGTTCTGTATAAAAGTTGTTAGTTATACTAACTTTTGTTAAATATTTTTTTTTTTCGAAATATATCTCTGTTGCGAAATATTCGTAAAACATATAAAAGTGACATACAGTAGTAAATTACCACTTCTGGTTGGCAGATCTTTACCAAAAATTGATCAAATTGCTTCTACAATTGATCCATGCTGCTATAAGCCTAATTCGTGCTTATCTGTAAAAATCTCGATATATCAAATTTGGTATGATTACAATACCTCCCTTATCATACCACGATCGGTAAAAACAGTAAATTAAAACAATATTAACAAATAACTAAAACAAATATGGAAACACAGCCTACACAAATAGCTTTGACAATTAGTTTCTTGAAAATTAGAGTACAGTGCGACAAACTTCTACATATCGCTGTGGTGTTACTTGCTGTAACTAATTTCATGTATGTTAAAATGCAAATAAATAGCTTAGTAACGCCTGCAAAATGTATTTGAAAAATCAAACCAAACCGCACCCTGTTAGCGCGATAGCAACAAGTGTTTTTTCCATAGTTGATATTTTGCTCGCTGACAAAATACTTGCTTTTGCATTGCCAGACGTCAAACATGTAAATATCTATACACAGCATATAGATATACATATATACCAGTTGGATTACAGAGAATTATTTATTATACGCATTTATATTGTATGATAAATATTTGATTTATACAATCCGATTTTATATAGAGCAAAATATTATATTATTTTATTTTATCATGCAATAAAATTAATAATTTTTGCTTCAGGCGTATTAGATTATTAATATTACGTTATTATATTGCCTATGTAGAAGGACGTGATTACAATGTACATTATTATACAGCAATTAGTTAATATATATATATATATATATATATATATATATATATATATATATATACCAAACATTACTACAACGTCAAGTGTATTTAATACAACATTTAAAAATTATTAAGTCAAATTAAGTTAATTGGCATTTGCTTTGTGTATTTGTACTTGGATTTAAATTTGATTATTGAAACTGTGTGAAGAAGTGTAAAAAATACACCGCCAGATTTGTCAGAAACTACATATTCGACTTGAATTTGCATTGGCTATTGAAAATGTGTGAAAAAGTGCAAAAAATGCAATGTGCATCGCAAAATTTTTTCAGAAATTGCATATTAGATCAAAGAAATACGGTCAAGTGTATTTAATTTGACATCTCCGACGGCTAAATTAAAAATTATTACGTCAAGTTAAGTTGATTTACAGTTGCAGTGTTTACTTTCGCTTACATTTGAATTTGATTATTGAAAATGTGTAAGGAAGTGCAAGAAATGCAATATACATCGCCAGATTTGTTAGAAATTGTATATTGCACCAAAAAAAGATTAATTCTCACAAATTACGAAATAAATATCAATAATACATACTATTTTATAGCTGTTAGTAAAATGAATGTTACTTGGTATGTATTTTTATTAGGTTTTAGTTCAGTTTCGAATTAAATCATTATTCTTGACATAAATATGAAAATTTATAAAATAATTATTTAGCCATATCGAAAAATATTTCCTTTCGTTAATATTTTTTTTCGAAATATGCGTCGGCTATTGTGAAATATTCGTAAAATACATAAAAGTGACTTCAGTAAATCACCACTTACGGTTGGCAGATCTTTACCAAAAGTTGATCAAATTGAGAATTTCACCTATGAAGCTCAAATATGAAATTTTATAACAATTCGTTCAGTCGAATTTGCTCTACACCATTCCACAGACGAACATCACGTTAAAAACAGTTGATTCGTGTTACTATAAACCTAATTCGTACTCATCTGTAAAAATTTCAATACGTCAAATTTGGTATAATTACAATACTTCCCTCATCATATGAGATATGACGTTCGATAAAAAGAACAATAACTCTATCTATAATTTATTATATATGGTAACAAACATACAAAACAATTCCTTGAAGGAAAAATAAAAGAGTAACTTTCATTTTTCTAAAACAAAAACAAAAATCTTCAAAGCTCATTGCCGAGAGAACCACATCAGTCACTCTACTCCGAAAAAAGATTGCTATCTTCATTTGTCTGACGTTGGTCTGTTATTTTTCCATATAGTGTATGTATATGGGCTCTATAGACCTACAGAGAAAGTCTACGATTCGATCCCAGTTGCCTTGTCTTCCATATTAAAACAAAACACAAACAAAAAAGAAATGATAGATAAATTCTTCATATATGAGTTCGGACATATACACCCGCGCTTTCGTTTTTGGCGATACATAATGTAATTTATTTCATGTCTAAACTTAGTAATAAGATTTGTATTTTTTTTTCATAAGCCGCTTTCTATGTCTATCCTTGTCCAACACAAGGTCTTTTGCCTGCATCTTGTCTCACTTTGACGTCTGTTTTTGTCATAAAAAAAAAAGATAACTTAGTTTTTTTATATTGTTATTTATTAATATTGATGTGGTTATCGTTATTAAATTGTTTTTTCTTTCTTTTGTTATTTATTATTGACATAGTTACCATGACAACGAATTACATACATATGTTGATTGAGAAATAATAACCTACTTCAAAAAATTCATAATATTGACATAAAAATTTCATATAAATTCTTTTCCAATTTAATCTAATAGAAAGTGTAATAATTTATAAAATATATTTAAATAAAATTTGTATTATAAATATTTAGAAACATTACAATCCGCGTTTCTCTAGTCGAATATGCAGTTTCTGACAAATCTGACAATGCACTTTGCATTTCTTGCACTTTTTCAAACATTTTCTATAAACAAATTTAAGCGAAAATAAACAATGCAACTGTTAATTAACTAAATTTAAATTGACGTGATAGTTTTCAATATATATTATTAGTTTCGTGGGATTTTCAGTCAAAAATAAAAACAACTCAATTCAAAGTGCAAGCTTTCGTCCCGTTATATTCATTACGATTCTTATCATCAATACCATACTAAAATTAATACAATATTAGGATTAAAAAATAGGGCTTTACGTTTATCACATGATGAATTTAAAGAAGATAATCTTCAAAAATTATTCACTATTATGATCAATAATGGTTATCCTATCAAACTTCTTCGTAAGCTGATTTGGACAGTATCTTATGATAACACTATTACCAATCAAGTAACACCTGGCATTGTTGATTCACCATCATCTAATGTTAAGATTTTTGTTTTGCCTAATATATCTAAAATAACCAATAATTTGATAAACACTTTGAAGTCAGATAATATGAGAATTATTAAGAAAAACATTGTTCCTCTAAGAACAATTTTTAGCAAATTAAAAGACAATATTCCGTTACACAGAAAATCAAATGTTATATATATAATATTCCATGTAACGATTGTGAAGCTATATATATTGGTAATACAAAACGTTGGTTACAAGATCGACTCACACAACATAAGTCTGATTGTCGTTTAAAACCGAATGCAACTGCTTTGTCTATCCATGCACATAATAATGATCATAGTTTTGATTTTAAAAATGTTTCTGTTTTGTGCACTGAATCAAATGATTTGAAAAGATCATTATTAGAAATGATTTATATCAAAAAACAAAGCAAGTGTATTAATAAGCGTTCTGATATACATAATTTAAGTATAATATATGATTACTTAATTTCATTAAATAGTATAACGCCAACGGGTATTACCTAAAGTACAGACTTATACATTGGTTTATCATCTTTATGTTTATTTTTTGTTGTTGGGTTGTTTCCAAGGCATATCTGTTTATATTTACTGTCAACACCTTAATATGTTACCATAGCATTTTATTATTTCTATGCACTTGTCATATATTTATGTCATGTATTTATTTTTATAATTTTAACTCTGCCATTTGCCTGATGAAGGAAATAAATTTTTTCCGAAAGCTTGCACTTTGAATTGAGTTGTTTTTATTTTTGACTGAAAATCCCACGAAACTAATAATATAAATATTTACAGTCACTAAAACTAATATATATATATATATGTATGTATAAATTGTATACAAAACTTATAACAACAAAATATAAAATTTATTGATTCTAATTGGTTTGCTTAAACAGAATTAAACATGTTTATTAACGAATATTATTTCAGTTTACGTTAGTTGTGATATGACTTGGCAAATATCAACACGTATATTTTTTTATGTGTTTTATGTGGAATTAATTTATATATATTTCGTTTTCTTTTAAAATATTAATACTGTTTTACTTATACAATTATAAATGACAATCAATAATCTATGAAAATGTACGAACTAAATTTGTATTAATAATATTTTAAATTATTGAGTGAAAAAGTGTTTGATACGAATTTTAATTCGGACTAAACTTTACAATCTATTACTTTTGCACATATTATGAATATAAATCGCAAATTTAAGTGCGGAAATGATATTTACAATGGCGAAACATATTTGGAAAACTCGTTTTTAACACAGGTTATACGTGAGATGAATTGGTTGTAGGCGACATATATGATGGCGCTCGTTGCAGGATTTGGTTAGATAAAGAGGTTAATTTGTTAATGTTTAGTAAAATTAAAGCAACGTGAAGAATTTTTAGTTGTTTTTAACGTAAAAAATTTAAAAAAACAGTATCTGCTAGTAGTTATGTAAACATGGACAAAATATGAGTTTTCCAAATCAGTTTTAGTGTTGTAAATATCATTTTCGCATTAAAATTTTCTGGTTTATATTCATAAAATGTGCTAGAGTAACAGTCTGCAAAGTTTGAACTAAATACATTTTGTGCCTTCAAATTTGTGTTACGGTTTTACAACTAAAAGGTGCAAGTATTAAAAACTGTTACCAAACTTCCTCCTAAAACTCCAAAAGACTTCCAGTGCAGTTGAAGTAAAGTACCAGGATTGTGGAACTTGTCAAAGGTCAGAATATTTTTGTTTACTTATATTTTCTTATATGTCCTACATCAATTACCTGGTATATAAACAATTACAATTTACAATCATTTTTTTAAAATTAATATTAACAAAACCAATCAATATTAGCAGCAGACTGATAAGAGAAACCATAGAAATTTATAAAGAAAATAATAACATCAATCACTGTGAAGGCACTGCGTTAAATAAAATTTGGCTTCCATTAATTAAAAATCTATAAATTTTATGATCTAGTTACTTATTTTGTTACCTAGTAACTTGCCGATTTTTAAATAAATATTAATACAGAACTTTAACCTAAAGCAGTTTTATTTTAATATAATGAGTTCTGAAAGATTTTTTACTATGTGTGTTTAAAAAATATATATTATATCTACAAAAACAAAACATACTGAAAAACAATAAATTAAATATAATTAGTTTCAAATTCAAGGATAAATAAATTAAATCGATCAACAGTTTCATAACTAGACTACTCTTTTTTTTTTCTTATTACAAATAATTTTCTTAAAAACTAGCTAAATTGTAATTGCTTCAAAAATAACAAATTATTTAAAAATAGAGGCATAGCTCCAAATCAAATTTTCATAACACTAAATTATCTATAGGTACTTATTAATATTATAAAAAGACAGACTTTGCGAAGTTCTCCGTTTGTTTGAAAGAGCTAATCTCTGAACTTACTAAATTGGTTTAAATGGCGTTTTCACAAAGATCAATTATTCCCGACAGTTATAGGCTGTATCTTTAATTAATAAACTTTATAAATAATATTTTTACTTGTATACTGTAAATGTATTGTTTACAAAAAAAAGGAACACCACCATGACTTTAAATAAAATAAATACTATTTCTTGCATTTTCTGAAAGTTTATAGAAAATTATACATATACCAAACTAAGCTAAGCTAAGCGTACCCCTAACCGCTGAATAAATAGATTTAATTGCGGGAATGCGAAAGGTATTTTCATCATTTTCATATCTTTGACATTTTTCAGAAGACAAAATTCAATATTTTAGCGGAAAAAACATTATTCATTTTTTTTTCAAAGCTACCTACTATTTATATTTTTTTAATGCGATATTTTTACGCAATTATATTATACAAGTAACGTATTTTTCCCATCTTTCCACTTAAGCTGTATTATTTGAAAAAACTTATATACAATGTGTTTTTTTAAAATTATATACGCAATGTATATACATATTATATGTTATATATGTTACTTCGCTTTAAAAATTAAATATAGAGAATTAAATTCTTTAGAATAATATATCTTTTTTTTTAATTTTTTATAAGTTTTAAATATTGATTTTTTACACTGAAAAAAGAACGCTTTTTACAAACAGCCGACAAAAAAAATCCATCATATCATGGTATATTTTTCAGTTTAGTTTCAGGATGTTCTAAGAATACTTTTGTATTATATTTCAGAACTTCCTGGGTGACGGGACAAGTGGCCATTTTTTTTTTTGACAAATCCTGACAAATCCACGCGCGATGTCACAATTTGAAAACATTTTTAACATAAAAATTCGAAAACGTAGTTCAAATTTACCGTAATAACATATGAAAAACTCGGAAATAAATTTCCAAATTTTGTCTATTTGGTGGTATCTAACCCATTAATTTTAATTTACATACATACATACACAATCACGCCATATACCCGAAAGAATGTGGCACAAACTCTTTCCAATATCCCCAAATCCTCCAATTTTAATTTAACATTTAAAATTGACAGGATTGAAAAATAATAATTTAATATTTAAAAATACTTCTATAATTATAGTAAAAATAAAATAAAAACTAAATTATAAAAAAATAAAAAAAACTGTAGTAAGCTCTTGTTTCATAACATAATGCTATGACGTGATGTAAACGATACAGTGAAATATCCGAAAATAATTAACCAATAATTTCTAATAATGTGACATCTAAGGTTGTACGAGACGTCACGTTAATTTATTATTGAAATTGACTGTTGCTTTAAACATGTCGTTTTAATTACTGCCTATTTGAATCGAATGACGGTGAACCTGTTCTAACGTCGTATTGATATCTCTGATATTGAACTAAAGGATTTCTAGTGAAAATACGATTTCTACACTCATGCTTTTCTTTCTTCTTGCAATTAGATTGAAACTTAAATGCTGATCTCATTGAATCAGAGCCAAAAGTATTGTTAGAAATTATACGTATAATAATCTTTTATTATCATAAATAATTCCAGTAAAACACAAAACTTTAGTCCGTATTCTCACCTCACTTTTTCGTGAAAAAGTGCTTTTATCATTAATTTCAAAATAATTTTTATTATATTAAAAGAAAAAAGTTTTTATAACATATATAATAAATAAACATAATATAGAAACCAGTTACCAGATTATAAAATTTAAAATTATTAATTAAATACAGTCAAATTTTTTTTATTTTTTTTTGTTTCCAAAGAAGCCCGTTTAAGTATATACAATGCAGTTTTAGTGCCTACGTTGATGTATTGTAGTGAATGTTGGGTTTGGTTGCAAAAGCATAAACGGAAAATGACTGCTGTGGAAATGAGATTTTTACGTGGGGGTATGTGGTGTAAATAGGAAAGATCGGGTACGAAATACGATTAGTGTATGATGAGTGTGAAATTGAAAGAAATGTTGTAGCAAAAGTTGGTGTTAGTCAGTTAAGATGGTTCGGACATGTTGAGCGAATGTCTAATGAACGTTTGGTTAAAAAGATTTATTTAAATGATTTTGATGGTATTCGTTTGCGTGGACGTCCGATGTGTAGTTGGAGTGATATGATTGAAAGTGTTTTGCGTGAGCAAAAGTTTCCAAGTAGTAGGAATAGAAGAGCATGTATGAGAGGAATTATGAATGTGGATGAAGCGAAAGTTGCTTGTTTGGGTAGGAGTGTTTGGAGGCGACTGATTTCGGAATGATGAAAAGAGTTTGTGCTACACCCTTTTGGGTACATGACTTGATTGTGTATGTATGTATGTATGTAAATTTTATTTAAATCAATTGATTGATGTTGTCATTTTTTTATACATTTCTAATGCTTGCAATTATTATAATATCTTCCAATTTAGAACATGAAGATTTTTCTAACGCATATTGTGCAATAGCAGATTTATTTGGATGGTTTAGACGTATTGGCTTCTTATGTAGAAACAATTCTACAAACATCAATTTAAAATACTTTTATATTACATCAAATAATAGCGACTTCATCTAACCATGTTTTTGCAAACATATAAATTGAAATAAATTATAATTTATGTCTGTAAATGCTACATACGACCACATATGTTTTTCAAAAAAAAAAATCAACATGTATATAAAGTGTTTCAAGAATAAAATACCGTTGCCTGCATTCACTATATAGAAATATAAAATGGTACCTATTTATACTATTACTACATTCACTTTGGAACGCATTTAAACTCTGCCCGTGCGCTCGGCGCATGTCCTAGAAATCGCGGCCTTGGAAGGCCGTTTGTTTCATGCCGTAGGTTTTTGAATCACCTGTATTAATTATAATTTAAATATATAACAATGCGCGCAACAGATGAATGCGTTTTTTTTTTCAACTTCAATTGTGGTGAAGATATTTGTTTGTGCCTACACACACACATGGTTTTACATACCACTCGAACAAGTTAAAGATTTGTGAAGGTTTTTTTTGTTTTCTAGTGGGCTTTGAAAGCGCGAAACAGTTGTTTCTTAAATGTTATTGTTGTTCAACTGTTTTTGTCCGTTAATGGACGATAATTATTTTTTTACGGATTTGGTTAATTAACTAATTAATATTGTGTTTTTTGTTGCAGTTTTTTTTTGCAATATGTTTCGATAATTATCGTTTAACGTCATATTATTTGGAATGTATTTTATTAAATATTTTAATTATTATGCATTGTTTTTTATTTTTTTTTATATTTTGTCGATTTAAATGTAAAATCCATTAACTCTATTTTTTTTATTTGCTAGAAAACAATGATTTACTCTTTAAAAACTGAGAAATACTGCATAGAATTTTGCTCTAAACAGAATTATAACTAAATAAAACTGCTTTAGGTTAAAGTTCTGCTAAGATAAACCATAGAAATTTATAAAGAAAAGAATAACATCAATCGCTGTGAAGACACTGAGTTAAATGAAATTTGACTTCCATTAATTAAAAGTCTATAAATTTTATGATCTAGTTATTTATTTGTTACCTAGTAACTTATTTCTATGTTTCTGTTATTTACTGTAATGTCATTTCTATCGGTTTTCCTGATGAAGACGGACGTTGAATTTCGGCGTAACATCGATTATAAATAAATATTAATACAGAACTTCATCATAAAGCAGTTTTATCAAATTCTAATCCGTTTAGCCGAATTTGCTCTATGTGTCCGCAGACCGAACACTCTCGACATGCCAAGTTTGGTATAATTATAATACCTCCCATATCATATGTGATATGACAGTCAATTAAATGATAAGCTCTTGACATATAAAAGACTTCATTCAATTCTTCAAAATAAATGACTTTTTTTTAATTTTAAATTGAATTTTTAGCAATCAACAAATTAAATGTCACAATAATTTATATGTTAATGCTAGGATACAGTAATTGAAAATATGAACCTTACATAGGTATACTTTCATAGATAAGCACCATTATATAAAATCTTAATTGACAACATAAATACAATTATAAACATGCTAAATAAAGAATTGTGAAAACTTTAAAGAGATAAGTATAATAATTTATTTAAATTTATATATTCCATTTGCAAAACGCTGCAAATTAAATAGGTGTTTGTAACGCCTTTTATTTGTCACATTAGAACTGTCATAGTAATCGTTTAATTTTATTTTATTATAATTACGTTTAATTAGCTAAAATCTACTGATTGCAATCTCGCATACCGATTCACTTAAAGAGGGAATTAGTATAGTTGTTCAACCTAGTTTAACACTAAATTTAACCTCATTTCCGATTCGTAAAGAAATAGAAAATTAGTCGTAGTCAGATTAGAATAAAATCAATTTCGTGTTTTCTATTCATGCTCAGCTTGCGGTAATTTGACAATTATGACAAGTTCGACAATGTAATCAAACGATTTTATAATAAACAGTATATTAGTGTGTTTCTATGTATTTACAAAATGTACAAGCAGAAACTGACGAAAGCAAATCTTAGTACCAGTATTCGGATTTATCTAGATACTTTATCCAGTTTAAGCATCGTTATCTTTTATCTTATTTAGATAAATTTAAAATTTAATATCTATTTTCTACATACATACAGACATACACAATCACGCCATGTGCCCAAACACATAAACTCTTTCCATTATCTCGAAATAATTTTCCTCCAAACATCCCTATCCAGACAAGCAACTTTAGCTTCATCCACATTATATTTCATCTCATACATGCTCTTCTATGCTTACTACTTGAAAACTTTTGCTCAGAAAACACTCTCATATAGCTTCAAAATCATTGATATACCAACTTTTGTTACAACATTTTTTTTCAATTTCACACTCATCATACACTAATCTATTTCGTACCCGATTCCTCCTAGTTATACCACGTACCCCACGTAAAAATCTCATTTCTACAACAATCATTTTCCTTTTTTGCTTTTGCAGTCAATCCCAACATCCACTACCATAAATCAACATAGGCAACAAAACAGCATACTAAAAATAAAAATGTTAAATTCTTTTGAAATAATTTAAAAAAAATTTATTAAACAATTTTTTTATTGCTTCTAACTTTTTCAGTTACAACAAACTTATATGTTTTCTTAAATATAACGCATACATAACAAAATAATTTTTATAAATAAACAATACACTATAAAAATGTAATTTCAATTTATGAAACATTACATTACTAGAAAATGTAAATTTAACAATAACATTGAACAAAAAAGTTCAAAAGTGTATCTGTGAAATTAATATAATAATATTCTAAGGTGTGAGATTTTTTCCCAAAATTAATTTTTGACAGCGTTGTTATAAAAATTTATAAATTGTATAAAACAAAAACAAACAATTTTATTATAAATGTGAAAAACTGATCTGTGATAATCTGCTTTTAAAAATAACTAAACAATAAAATTTACATTAAATATGAAATTTCGCCTCATTTTAATTTATTTCTAGTATATATTTTTAACAATTAACTTATTAAAATTTTAACAAATTAACTTAACTTACAAAGATAACATATAACATAGAAATATAAAACAAAACTATTGGTATGTATACCACATTTTAATATTGACTGTACGTAAAATTTTGTATATTATAACTGAAGATGGTGATGATTAATGACCAAATCATCCAACAAGAAAACGTAAATAACCAAATTATATATTTATTACTGATCCATTATTGCCTTCAAATTTTCCTACAATTTTATTTAATAATAAGTTATGCAAAAAATAACTTTCATTTTCACAGCTGTCAAATACTTGTCAAATTATATCAACATTTTCGTGTAATTACTTAGTTATGGCTTTTTTTGCAACTATAACAAATACAAACATTTCTAAAATAAATATACAAAATATCTGTCCATTTGTCTAATAACACGTTTAATAAAATTAGCTACGCATTAATTTACAGCGACATGCGTTACGATTTGCATTCATAAATTTTTGTGGAGCAATTTTTTTTATATAAATTATCCAATAAGTTTCATGTTTTATAATATTTGTTCAATAGTGAAACCAGTAAAATTTATGTAACAATTTTGCATGTTTTTTAAGATTAAATATTAAAACAATTCAACAAATGTATATGAAAAAACTTACAAATGAAATATTTCTAATTCCATATTAATATTTGGAGTCCGTATTGATGCTTACCTAAAAAAAAATTGAAAAAATAAAAATTAGTAATATTTTTAACTGAATTTCCCAGTCAAGTGTTAAAAAAATACTGCAAAAATATCTAATAAAAACCATCTTAATTTGGAATAAATTCAATATACTACAAAATTTAAAATAAAAAAGCCATTGACTTAAGTTCTGTATATATTTTATATAAATATCGACGTTTCGATATGCTCTACGTATATCTTCATTGGTAAAAAATATATACAAATAACATCTTTCTTAAAATTTCTGAGATGTGTTTCTGCAAACTAGATTGAAATAAAAATGAAGACACAAGAATTAGTCCAAGAAGCACTGATTTAAATAAAATTTGACTTCCTATAATTAATTATTTATAAATTTTATGATCTAGTTACTTATTTTGTTACCTAGTAACTTGTATCTATGTTCTGTTTATTTACTATAAATATCATTTGTATAATTTTTCCTGATAAAGACGATTATTAATAAATATTAATACAGAACTAAAATATAAAGCCGTTTTATTTTAATATAATGAGTTCTGAAAGATTTTATACTATGTTAAGATGACAGTATCTACTAACATATATAATTCACCCACATACTTATATTAAAAATAATAAATTTAATTTTCAATGATATTACTTTTATTTTCAGCAAATAAAAATGACAGCAACCTTGTCGTGAAAAACGCATTCAAACACTATTTAAAATTACATACACAGTTCTAATTTAAATATTATTTCAATTAGCAGATATCAATCTATAAATTATCATAATAAATATAGATAAATAATGCAACATTTGTTCAAACAAAATTACTTGGTAATTTCATTCAGAAATTATTGAAAAGGACATTCGAACGCAATAAGAATAGGATACCCCCCGCCGGATATGACGCAATAATAAACCATTATAATGCGACATTAAGTAAATATTAATTTTGTGTTTCGTCCATTTGTCGTATGTCATTTGTTTACAAACGTTTGATGTTTAAGTATGTAGTAAATATAAGTAAGTGCAAACAGACTGTATATAATCTTAATTTGCATATATTAATATATGTTAATTGATCATTTTAATTTAAGTGGTCATATCGCTATTAGTAGTACAGGAAGAGTATAATTCATTGATATGTTATTAATGACAATTAAAAAATCATTAATAAACTATATTTTCTACGTTTTATGTATGGTAATTTAGAAAAGTGGCAAATTAAGGTGGAGTTACTATTTCAGCGATCTAAATGCATAAAAAATTCTTCTTTTCCTACTCCCACGCATAAAAGTCGTATACAACTGTTCATATTTTACGATTTTAACACGTGTTCATTCGCTCGCTTTTTTGTCTACCTGTTTGTTTGTTCGTCTGTTCGGTACTCGCTTTCTTGTCTGTCTGTTTGTCTGTTCCCTACAAATTTTGCAATCGATTTTAAACTAACTTCCCGATGAACTCGAGATCTGAAACTTTAAACATAGCTCAGCTAACTAAATTGTAAATTTTTATCTTGTACCATATTCACGAATTCCGTACATTCGTATGTTTAGGAAATATTTTTTTTTTTTCAAAATATAGAAACTACAGAAAACAACTACAGAAAATACAGAACACACGTACACACAAAACTAAAATACAGAAAATAATTATAAAATAGTTATAAATCTGCATGGGGCTAAAAAAAATTATTTTATATTTTTAGTCCATTTTAAAACCCGGGTATATCATTTTTTTTTTTTATTTAATTTAAATAATTATTTATATGTTCAATATTACTGAAAAATAGAAACAAGAATTTTTATCATTAGGATTACATAACAATAAAAATAAGATAAAATAAATAATTTAAATTTTATATCATTACATTTTTATTTAAATGTAAACAACAAAATATAAATAAAACTACCTTATATCAATAAATATATAATATCTTTAATTCTCAGTGTTTATTATTTAAATCCATACATAAAATTTCTTGCTATCACCTGTAGCAAAACGTAAATCTTTTTTTTTGCAAAAAATAATGACATTACATTAACATTATAATATATATATATATATATATATATATATATATATATATATGTGTGTGTGTGTGTATACATACAATATCTAATATATTATTTCTAAATACTGATACGTTTCTCTTTGTGTTTCTTTAACCGCTGATTTAATCTCAAATAAAGTGTAATTTAATTGCGCGAATATATTATTTGCAATAGTTAATCCTATGGTTATTAACAGTAACAGTTATATGCAAGATGTATGCAGTAAGATCGCCTCGCTATGAGATGCATCTGCGAAACGTCAGCTGTTTTCAAAGCTTATAACGTGGATATAACGTGTATTTGTGAATGTACACTAGTGCTGTTTAGTTTGTGAAATGTCATAGACTATTTATTTTTAATTGTAAGCGTGCTTAACACAGTTTTAATTTATTGTCAAATATTTATTCATGGTTTTTCACACAATGTATCGAAAAAGCAAATGAGATTATCAAAGAACAACAGAAGTAATTACTGTTTTTCTAACGTGGCAATGTACAAATTATGACAGTACACTGTAAAAAAAAATATAGCGAAATTACAGTAAATAATAGTAAAATTTTACTATAAAAATATGTAATTTTATTTTACTATATAAATATTCTGTACTTCTACCTCAAAATTCTGTACTATTAATAGTTATGTAAAATTACATAACATTTTTTACAGTGTACTATATACGCATAAAGACTAAACCCGGCCCTGAATAAAGCTTATACAAATCAAACTCTGAAATTTTACAAACTAAAACACACCACTGTACAAACTGTTTTCACGAACATAACTCATGTCAAAAATGTTTATTATAAATTATTAACAAAGGTGTGGTCCCCATTTATAATACTAAATTGTACTAGTTTTTCAAAAATGAATTATTTTTGTATGTTTGTCTGTCTAACGAAATGTCACCACGCTTTTTCTACAGTCATTTTTTATACTTTTTCAAACACCAATTAGTTTTAACTATAAAATTATTATGCGTATAAAACTATTTTTTTATATACAGTAATGTTCAAATTGACTATTTGACAGTATATTTAATTAAAAATCATTAGCATAATATTAATTAATGTACTGTTTGAAGAGGTATGAAAAATAAAATGCAATAAGTTTATAGATGAGTTATAGTGTTAGTTTTTCTAGATAATTAAATAGAAAAAATACATGTTTATTTACATATCAAATTGATTATGTAAATTGTAAATTACCATAAAAAAGAATAAAGATAAATTAATTAATTAAGAAGAGAATGTAGGCAAGCAGGTATTGAAATCTGTTACTTTTAATTTTAAATTTATTGAATAAAAATAAACATCATAATTTCTTTTTTTCTTGATATAACTGTACTTTTATGTTAAAGTATAAAATTGATTCAATATCGAACAGTAGATACTTTTAATAAATAATAATAAAATGTAATATACCACGTTTTTAAAACAGACTAAAAAGTATAAAATAATTTCTCCTAGTTCCATACAGATTTATAATTCCATTCAGATTCCTGACCCCCATACAGATTGTCCCCCAAATTTGTGATTGTAAATTTTTAATAGCTATGACAATACTTGTAAAATTTAAAACAAAAAATATTTAAAAAAATCCAGACAGTTATTGTTTAAAAATAAAATATATAGACAAAATTTTAAAATAAATAATAACGTAAAAATCTTTCAGAACTCATTATATAAAATAAAACAACTTTAGGTTTAAGTTCTGTATTAATATTTATTAATAATCGACGTTTCAACGAACTCAACACGTCCGTCTTCATCCGGAAAACTGTTACAAATATGGCATTTACAGTAAATAACAGAAACATAGAAACAAGTTACTAGGTAACAAATAAAATCATAAATTTTTTATAAATTTTTAATTAAAGGATGTCAAATTTCAAACAAATACACTAATTAAAAATGTGTGAAAATTAAATATCCGATATTAATAATTTTATTTACAAAAAAAATCATATAATTACAATTTATTTACCATAAATTTCTAAATAAATGAAAGTTACACCATTTCAAACTGTGAAATAAGTCAAATTTGTCTACACTTTTAGTTTCTATTTACCGGATAGCGCTTAAATTTGCAAACACACACATGTATAAAACTAATACATATGTATCACACATATCGTTTAATTAGCAATAATGGTGAAATTGTAGATAATATTCTTTATAAACTTAAATATTGCGTCATTTTCACATGTATTGTAGTTATAAGTAAAATATAACTAAATATAACTTTAGTGAAATTTTTTGTTTGTGTGTGTGTGCACATTTAATAATAATTCATTATGTATAGTTAACATTAAATAATTTTATTGTCATTAGTATAAATTTTTTATTGTTAATAGTGAAAGTATTTTAACAAAGATTCGCTGTTTATTTAATAAACAAAAAACTTAAAAAAATTTTGTTATTGCAGTTATTAGTATATTAATAATAAATATTTTTTTGTGTAATATATTTAATATTATTATTGTATTAAGGCCGTTTGATATGATACATTATTATTTTGTGTAAAATAATGCAGAGAATTATGCATCAAATTATACACTTTACACATTGTATATATATATATATATATATAGGTATATATTATATTATAATTATAATATATATTATAATAAGCAATACATATATTAGATGGTCGATGCACTGAAAAATACACATGATTTTGACATTAAATACTATGGCTATTTTAAACATTATGTACCATACATCTTTCGACAATTTTTCAACGCTTAAGATCTAGTCTATGGAGAAAACAATACCATTTATCCTAAAATAACTGATAGTCAACAATAAATATTTTTCGATAATTTTACTTTACAAATCGATATTAAATTCTTCCATGTAAATGATGGAATTTCGAAAAAATAAAAAAACGAGCCAAGAGACAGATTCATTACAATTACATGTTCCACATGACTAAATATTTGTTTAAATAAAACAAGATTTACGTTAAAAATAAAAGTCCATTTAGACTTTCCATTAATGTAAGTGAAACATAATAATAACATGTGGCGTGATTTTTACACGACAATATTATTAAAAACAAAAGACGAAAAAACTAGGCAATTTATAAATAACTTTTTTATTTGTCTTTTCCTGTTTATTGTTTGTTAGGTTGGTAATCCGTTACTACTGTCGAAAGGATAAAAAACTAACTTCATTACGGATTAATTAAATAAGTAACTTCACACCTAAGCAAATATATCCTAAAGGCTGTTGCAAGAAGCCTATCAAAGTGGAAACGTGCAATTTCATTATTTAAATGATTGTGATTAGAGAAGTTGTTACTATCGATAGATTTCTATAAGGTTTTTTTTTTTCTAGCTTATCCTAAGTACGGTTATTTGATTTTACTATAAATGGAAATAAACTATTTGTTAATCATAGAGTAAGTAATTGTTAAATTAGAAAATAGACAAACATTAGATATTCAGATATGTATTATTGTGTTTTTTTTGAAGATCAATGTGATTGATATTTTATTTGAAAAATTAAAATTAGAAATAACTAACATAGTAAAAATTCTTTCAGAATTCATTATATTATAATAAAACTGCAGCTTTAGGTTAAAGTTTTGTATTAATATTTATTTAAAATCGATGTTTCGACGAAACTCAATGACCGTCTTCATCAGAACTAATGATACAAATGACATTACAGTAAATAAGAGAACATAGAAACAAGTTACTAGATGTGACACATAAGTAACTAAATCATACAATTTATAAATTTTTTATTAATAAAAGCCTTATTGAAAGCACTGAGTTAAATAAAATCATTTATATAAATTTTTTTAATCAAATGTTTATCAGACATTCGCTCAAGATGTCCGAACCATAAATAATGATAAATAAATAAATAATAAATATATAATAATATAAATAACAGAAAACACAATTTCTTTTAATTTTTACAGATCGATAAATTTATAGGAAACACTCAGAACAAGAATCATTTATGAGGGTACCTTTATCTGTTATAACTTTGCAAAAAACCGCTATATTTAAAAAAAATTACCGTTTATAATCCGAAATCCATCATTATTTACAATATGTTACTTCCTTATTATCAAATAAATAACTGTTGAAAATTTAGAAACCTAAAACTCGGTGATAATAAATATAATATGGCTGATTTTTCCACTAGTTCGTAACATTTATAGCAAAATTTAAGTAAAAATATTATACTACATGCTCGTGAAACTGAACATATATATATATATATATATATATATATATAAATATATATAATTAAATTGAATTGGCTTATGAGGCCAGAATTCAGGAAATTACTGAAATATTTTCATGATTTTTGATAGGTTTAATCATTCACATTAAATTTCTAAATTATTCCGCACCCTGTATATAATTAAGTATTTTCATGTTCCATTTTAGAAATAACATAAACTGGCTCAAACCAAATCCTAAATACCATAAATTTCTAGAGAAATACTAACCGAAAATGGTAAGATATTGCATATTCCTGCAGTCAAGTCACCAACTGATAAACGATAAATTTTATCATTAATAATCCCAAATACTTCGATACAATCAATTGTCTTTTTTTTCCTGCTCCAGTATCTAATGAATGCTCGTGACTGGACAATTAGCGTAATGATTTGTGTAGAATGCTAAAAACGTACGTATACGCGGAGTGGCTGGTTGCCAATAGAAACCAAACCTGACTTGCTATTGCGATTTACAATACGGAGATGAAGATTAAAACCACAGAACGAGAGAAATACTACTGTCTCTATAGAAACGCAGCCGCGGTGCGGATTTAACTCTTCTATAATATGCTAAACAGTTGATATCGAGTGTTCAATAAATGGATATAACTGTGAAATTGACGTTTTCACTCAATATGTCTTTCTTGTAAGTGAAACGTCACCCCTAGCTTTTTCGTATCGTTTTTATGGTTAAAAACAAATAATTATAATTTATAATAGTTCTGTGTTATAATTTATTTATAATCAACGTCAAATAACAGATAATAGAAACAAGTTACTTAGTAACAAATAAGTGACTAGATCATAAAATTTTATAGATTTTTTAATTAATGGAAGCCAAATTTTATTTAACTCAATTCCTTTACAGTGATTGATATTATCTCTTTTTCTTTATAAATTTCTACTGCTTCTCTTATCAATCTGCTGTTAATATTGATAGATCTGGCAATTATTATAGTATCTTCGAATTTTACATAATGAAGATATACTCACGCATGTTCAGTTAGTGTTAGTGTTTTGTTATTTTTTGTGTTTGAAATGAAGACACTACTCTGACACTTTCAATTTCTTTTTTGCATTTTTTAAAAGTTTATAATGTGCAGAATAATGTATTAAAACGGTTTTTCGGAATTTAAACTTTTAGCGGACCAATACAGAGTTGTGTCAGAGCAGATAAAACGTGTAGATCGGGCAGGAAAAAATTAACTTCAAACTTTAAACGCATTTTTCTTGAAACCATGTGTTTCAACCTTTTCACGCCAAGATCTCGGTAATTATTCATACGATTTATTTCACTTTAAGATGCCATTATAGAGAATTCTTAGATAATAAACTACCTAAATATACAAATTCATCTACCTGTTCTAAACATGCATCATCAACAGATACATTACATTCAGTTGTCAAGTCAGTCTTCTCAAAAACATGCAACACAAGATTCATATCCTAAATTGCAACATTAATTCTGTCAATCAGCTTTCAAATTAAAATAGGTACAATACAATCATCACACAAGGCTTTCCGAAGAAGAACATCCATATATAAATTAATAAATATGTGGAGTTTTATTTCTTTGTTTCTTTGTATTTAATTTATAGTTTTTCAAATTTATATTCTGATAAAGAACACAAAAAAATTATAGTATAATACAATTTTTTTCCAAAATTTGTGCAATCCGTCTCTGGTTTACACACATGATGCAGTGAAAGTGAACAACCACTGTAATATGTATAATTTAGCCTACAGCCGTAGCCAACTAAGATCAGCTCACACATAACAGCAAATTGGTTCAAATATTTTTATTTCGCTTGCTAATCAAAGCACTCTGATAAAACTACATAGTTTAAAACCGCGGCAATTTTCAAAAGCACCCAAACAGAATAAATATACGATCGTCACTTGTCCAGCCATATGAAAGTTACGTATATTTTAACCAACTCTATCCCGGTAAACAATTGACTGCGTGTGTGCCACAAGATAAACAAATGAAAATCGTTACGCCAATGAGAAAAGAGCCATTTGGCGGTTTGCATTGTATGTGTAATAAGGCGGATTTTAACTATATATGTGATTTTCGAAAACAGTATTTATTTTGTTACACGCTTCAAGATAAGTTTTCACATTTCAGGAAGTTTGTTTTTTGTTTCATTTAATTTTGTACTCGAGTCAGAAAAGAAAACTGACATGAGAGATTTTGTTACTTATTTTGTAATAGATTTATTGTTGTTTTAGTAAATAATACAGTAATTGGTTTGTATTTTTAATTAGCGGAGCTAAATTAGTTGGTAGATGTAAATTAATAATATATACATATTACGTAATTACAGAAACATTAAATTTAAAAGTTATTTATAGTGGGATATCACTCTGGCACTTTCAAAAAATAAATTTTTTGTATTTTCTATTTTCTGAAAACTTATAATGTGTAGAATAATTTGTTCGGAAACTATCCATCCGGTTTATTTTGCTTTAAAACGTAATTATAGAGAACTAAATTCTTTAAAATTATACTACTGACATTTTTTCCCCGATTTTTCGATGCTTTAAAAGTAGATTTTTTACACTGAAAAGAAAAAACAACCGCTATTTTCCAAAATTCAAAAACAAAATCCTACATATCATAGTAAATTTTTTATTTTATTTTATTAATTTAGTTTTAGGACATTCTAAAGAAACTTTTATATTACTATTTGACATCTAAATTAAATATTTCATATAATTCATTAATTATTCAACTTAAAAGTAATTTTATTTATTTAAATTTACAAATTACCTTACTACAAACATATTACAATCGATTTTATAACCTGCAACAATTTTTTCGCCATATGTGGAATCTCAACTTATTGTAGCTATCAGACGTTGGCCTGAAGACGATATTTTACCGAAACTAGTCGCCAGAAATCAAAATAAAAATTCAATTATAAATTGGACTTAATCTTTTGACACCGTTACTTCAATTCCTACTGAAAATAAAATCTCATTGGTGTAACATGGATACATACATCTCAAAATTAAAATATGTTGTCAATAATATATTTAATATGAAAATAACAGTTCGTAACTTCAGCTTGTTAAAATATTAACAATATTATTATTATAATAAAACATAATATAGAGATAAAATCATTTGTTGAATAGTAAAAGAATGCATAAACAGTAAAATATTAGTTATTTCTCTAACTGGATTTAAATTAACTGCCTCCTTGCAATAATACACTTGACACCAGGTGGTCCCAATGCTTTTTCAATTCACTATGTATCATACAATTCATACAAGAAATTAATATTGCATGTCATTTCATTAGATGGTCTGTTTCAAATATAATATGTACGGCTACTATATTCTTCAATATTTCTATATTATTATTTCATATATATATATATATATATATATATATATATATATATATATATATATATATATATATATAGCTATATCAATGTGTATTCTACACTGTACAAAAATTTATGTACATTTACATATTCTAACTGTATTTTTACAGAACAAATGTTATACCAATTATCACAGTAAAATTACAAAATACTGCTATTTTACTGTCAATAGTTATGTGA
Source organism: Clivina fossor (assembly GCA_963966155.1). Taxonomy (NCBI): domain Eukaryota; kingdom Metazoa; phylum Arthropoda; class Insecta; order Coleoptera; family Carabidae; genus Clivina; species Clivina fossor. The sequence continues at coordinate 8,744,092 of OZ014569.1, read as the reverse complement.
AAAATAAATAAATATATATATTATGTATATTATTTTACAGTGTAGATTTGTTACATGTCTAAGAAATATACATACATACAAACACAATCATGCCATGTACCTAAAAGAGTATGGCACAAACTCTTTCCAATATCCCGAAATAAGTTTCCTCGAAAAATCCCTATCCAGACAAGTAACTTTAACTTCATCTACATTCATAACACCGCTCATTAAAGCTCTTCTATTCGTACTACTTGAAAAGTTTCGCTTACACAAGGCTCTCTCAATCATACTACTCTAAATACTCATCGGACAAAAATAATTATTTAAATAAAAAAAAATTAATATACCACGTTTTTAAAACTAAAAAGTATAAAATAATTTCTCCTAGCCCCATACAGATTGTTCGGAAAATTTGTAATCGTGAATAATAGCGATGACAATACTTGTAAAATTTAAAACGAAAAACAGGGGGCGCATGCAATAGATATATTGTAAAAAAAATTTGCGAAATTACAGAATAATAATGGTAAAATTTTAGTATAAAAACTCTGTAATTTTATTTTACTATAAATATTCTGTATTTCTATCTCAAAATTCGGTAATTTTTACATAATTCATAATAATCACATAAAATAAGTAAAAATTACCTAATAAGTATGTAAAATTGTTTACTTTCTGCAAATTGCTTCACATACTTAATGTAGAATTACGTATTGGTGGTATAACTTCTTAAATTATGTAAAATTAAAGCTTGCATATTAATATCTGTAATAATTCATCAAAATAATAAGACTTAGTACATATTTTGTGTAATAATACTAATAAAATATTTTAAGTATAATTCATTCATTTCAAAATACATCCTGCATGTAAATTTAGAAATATTCGTAATTATACCAACAATAATATTACAGAACTAAACAAATTTTATTTATTTATAGAAAATTCCTGACAGCAAAATTCAAAAGTGACTTTACTAAAAAATTGTGATATTACATATATATGTATTTTTCCATTCCGTTGATAATAGTTAATAAGTAATAGTAGGGAATAGCTACTATTGTACCATCAAAAACGCTTCTATAATAACATAAATATAAACTATTATTTCTAAAAAAAATTAATAAATTAAAAGTATCAATTTCCTACAATTATATCAACTAATACTTCACATATTTCATGACAACATTTCACATATACGCATGCAAGAAATTAGAAATTTTATCTTGATACACCCAGAGAAAAACACTTACTTACATGTAACACGTATTTAATATACGATATCAACATATAATCTCCTTTCTATTAGTACAAAAAACTACAAATTTGGTGTGAAACTACTTAACAAAACACTAGTCAACGAAATACTGTCGGTAACTATCAAATAGCGCATGATTAACTCATGATTAAGTTCACGATTTAATAGCGAGTACAAACAACAAACAACAAAAAAAAAAAGAAATTTACATGGCATGCTTCATTGGACATCGCTGACATCTAGATAATCGAACAAATGAAAATCATTTACAAATTTCGGACACAACGTTAATTGAAAACCTAGCTACATATTGTTGTTTACTAATGGCTATTAGATAGAATAGATTAGTTTCTATTAGAAGGCATACATGGTGCTTAGAGAAGTTATTGATTCGTATATGTTTTGCGATTCGTTTTTTGTTTTGTTTTCGCGATGTCTTTGTCTGCCAGACTAGACAATGATGAACTACTTTTATATTGCGATTAAAAAGAAAAATTAATTCAGTCATTGTAATACAGGATGTTCGCTTAATTTCAGTGAAGTATAATGCATATCAAAGATGGATGAATTTTTCTAAAAAGTGTTACAAAAGTGTTATTAGGAAAAGAATGGTGTATATATTATAAGATTTAGTTTCACATAATATAATTATGAGAAAATAATAATAATAATAATATATGTATTATCGCTTGCGCTAATAGAGAATACATTTAAATACATTAATTACAAAAATACAAATCTTTAAAAAAATAAAAAATTGATATTCTTATATGTATAAACCAATATACGTTGAGTTCGTCAAAACTTATCAATAAATAATGGTACAAAACTTAAACCTAAAGCCATGAAAACGTAAATTTTGAAAATGAAAAATAAACAGCTGTTTTATTTATACAGTAAAAAAAACAAACAAAGGCCCGTATTCTCACATCACTTTTAAAAGTGATTTATTAAGCAATTTTAATTAGTTTATTTGAATTTTATAATATTAAATACAATTAAAAATATATCAAAAATAGAAATACTATTCATATTTGCTAAGAGATAGAAATAAAAATTTATTTTAAAGCAAAAAATAAAAGCACTTTTTCATAAACAAAAGCAATTAATTATTTTTTACATATTTTCAACAAATTAGTAACAAACATGTAAACTGTTAGAGATATTATAACATACTTAGTAATTTGACAAGAACAAATCACAAATTTATTTATATTATTCGTGGTTTTTTCGTTTCCGGAATTTTGCAATAACAAAAAAATAAATATATGTATAATTAATACACTTTGCTTTACTAATTAACAAATAATTATATATTAAATACTACAAATTCAGTATAATCAACATAAATCATTTTTTAAATACGAAATAAATATGAAACAGAATTATAAATGTTTATCAATTTATATAAATCAAATTCACAAGAAATTTTTTTTTTGTCGCTATGTTAAAATGTCCCTGATGTCTTACATCATACAAGAAAAAGGTTATGTTTTGAAATAATTTATTAGTGTTTAAAAAATACCGTGTATAAATACAAAAACGAAATATTTGTCGTTTTGAATATTAATCTCTTTTTTTCTTTGAATTTTTTACAAAAATAAAATAATCATTAGTAAAAAATTGACAGTTTATCTGTATTTATATGTTTAAAAAAAAACTTCAAAGTTATAACATTAAAAAACATTTTTTAAATATTTTAGATAGTTGAATATTTTATATTATTTTGGTTATTAATCTTTATTATTTTAATAATAATATTTCTAAAAATAACTTTTGCTTGTCATTTCTTTAAAGAAATATATTAAAAATACATAGCAAAATAAAATCTTTCAGAACTCATTATATTAAAATAAAACGGCTTTAGGTAATAGTTCTGCATATTAATATTAGTCGACATTTTGGTGAACTCAACGTCCGTCTTCATCAGAAAATCAAATGATGCCAAATAATTAATATCATTTCTAGCTATATCACACATATGTAGCTCTCCAAATTTACATAATTTGATAATAAATATAAGGTATAATTTTGTCTCTTTCGGGTTTTGTGTATTTATATATTTTTCCCTATATAGCCTAAAATAAATTTATTTCAAGTAAACAAATAATTAAACAAAATACAATTTTTGTAATTTAATTATTATGAGAAACAACTTTGTTAACTGACCAATTAATGAGACACTTCAAAAACAGTTGACAACGTTGACAGTTTAATAACGTTTTATGCAACTCGCCCTTAATCTAGCTATAACAGTAACAACATTGTAATATTTTATACAATATTTTGTAAATATTATCTTCAAATACATTTAACAAATATGCCTAATCATACCACATATTAAATACGCTAATTAAGATAATCATAATTAGTAAAACAAGAAGGACAAATCCATTATCATAACATACAACATCCGAAAGGAACTGTATACTATTTTTGTCATATACCTATGTTAATAATATATTATACAGTAAGACATAACCATCTTTGTCTAAACATTTAAATATACATCTATTTCGACAATTGAATTGTATAGAAATTTAATTACGACAACGAGACAAGGTCAGAATTGTAAATATTATTTATTTTACACATGTATAATGATTATAAAATATAACAAAAATTTATAATTATGTCAACATGCAAAATTTTCATGTTTTTATTACAATTAGCTGACTATAATACCGTGACGAACTATTTAATTTCGTGGCCAAAAAATGTAGTTATTGTTTAAATATCTTGTTATATTATTTATTAATGTCATATTAATTTATTGCGACAATGAAATTTATGTAATTTTTATTTATTTCATTATTTTTGATATTATGTTTGTCTAGACTCATATGTACGATATTATTATTTATTTAAATGACGTTAAGCTAATATTAATAAAAAATACAGACATTGTACAATTATATATGTTCGTTCGTCAAGTTCGTATGGGCGTTTAATATGCAGTTTCGATAATTTGCGATATACTTCTTTCTCGAGTTAAATTCGGAAAAATACTTAGAGTACTTTTCGGTAGGGCATAAAAAGTTCTATAATTTGGTTTTAGTTTTAATTTACTAGTATGTGCCGTTTGGGCGCTAAAATTTTTATTTTTTTTTATTTTTTTGGTTTTTATTTTTTTTTTTTTCCTCAAAATATGAGGTGTAGGAAAATAGGTATGATATGGTAAAATGCGGAATAATGAGTACTATAATTAAGTGAAGAAACCATTATTCTAGAATGCATCGTTTAGTAAAAAAATTAAAAACTGAATTTTTGAAAATTTCTCAAGGGGGTGGTACCCTTACGATTTTTTCAAAATAAGACTTTTTTCAAAATTTGCTTAAAAAAATCTGAAAAAATTCAGTAAAATAGAGAAAAAAATTTGCTACATAATAGCTAAGTAATTTTTTTTCTCTATCTCTAAAATAAAAACAAAAAATCAAAAATAAAATTTTAATACAGGACTTGAATCTAAACCAAAATATAAAAATAATTATAAATTTCCTTTTAAATTTTCGGTCAATTTAAATAAATATTTCATAATTCTCATAATCATATTCTCATTATTTTAGCACACAATACCAGATATTTTAACATTGTAATTTTTAAATAGAAATGTTAATTTACTACAAAAAATTCACTTGAAAATCCCGAGTTTAAAATCGTTCCTTGTAAGTTACAGACTAGAATATTGTCTAGCTTAGTCAAGATAGTGTAAGATTCTCTGAGGTATTCGACCACCCTGATAAGACAGATTCATTCATTTCGAGGTTATATAGGCATTTCTAAGATGAAATAACTATACAGATGTAGACTTTAGAGTTTCAGAATGAGTTTGAGAATGGTTGATAGTTTAAGAACGGTTTAACTATTTTTAGCTCGTGGTTGACACGCGTATTTGTTGGACGAGAATGAAGTTGGGTGAGCTAATTTTGGACTGAATATAGTGAATGTGACGGAAAATTATTTTCGAGTTTGTAGTCTGGAGTTATTTACGCTTTGCTTTATAGTCATTTTAATTATTTTAATATAATTAGTTGTACATATCACGAGAATAACATAATAGGTTGCGATAACTCTATATTATTAACATATCCTTGTTTCAAAATTACTACTAATTTTTTTTATATTATTAAAATCTTAAATGTATATTATATGCAATCGTCATAGCATAATGAATGGTACTACAATTTTAGTTTTTGGTTGTTTTACTTCAACTGTTTAATTCTAATAATAATATTAATTTACAATCGACATTTCGACGAACTCAACGTCCGTCTTTATCTAGAAAAATGATACAAATGATATTTACAGTAAATAAACATGGAAATAAGTTACTTGGTAACAAAATAAGTAACTAGATCATAAAATTTATAGATTTTTAATTGATGAGACAGTAATTGATGTTATCTTTCTGTAAAGGCACTGAGTTAAATAAAATTTGGCTTCCATTAATTAAAAATCTATAAATTTTACGATCTGCTTACTTATTTTGTTATCTAGTAATTTGTTTATATATTCTGTTTATTTACTATAAATGTCATTTGTATCAGTTTTCCTTATGAAAACAGACTTTGAGTTTGTCGAAACGTCGATTATAAATAAATATTAAAATAGAATTTTAACCTAAAATAGTTTTATTTTATTATACTTAATGAGTTCTGAAAGATTTTTACTATGTTAATATGTATTATATTTAACATTCAAACAATATTAAAAATAAAATTGCAATTTGAAAGTATTCATTTGAATTTACTTGAAATAAAAATGCTTTCAAACATTTCAAAATGTTGATGGTCTAGAAAATTCTGATAAAAAGAAGCTGTAACACAGCTGGAATACCAATGAATGCAGAATAAAACAATTTACTTTTATTGATCAATTTCGTATGTAATCTTTTTCGCATTTTGTCTATTCATATGTACGTTTATGTATATTTTTCACGTTCTTTAAGATAATTTTTTTTATTTATATGCATGCAAGAACGCCTCATATATGTTCCAAAGTAAAATTATTTATCTATCTATATAAATAAAAATGAATCTATGTTTCTTTGTTTGTTTGTCCCGTTGAGTTCTTGTGCGCACGCTCGCAAAGGATTAGGTTAGGTTAGGTTTCTTTGAGTGGCATTGCAACGTATGCCGGGTATAGCTAGTAATAAATAAGAAAAAAACAAAACAGCAATGCCTATATCTGTTGTGTCAAAACGTATTTTATATGATAATCTATGTTCGTTTTTACAACGCATAATTATAATATATAATAATAATTTTACCGAGTGCAACGAGTCCATTATCAAATATGAAAGAGTCCGCAATCGTTCCTTGTCAGTCAACGACAAACTGAATGTTATGATGCCCCAGCCACAGTCAAGAGTCCCTCCAGTGTTCACCGCGATCGGCCTAAGAGACTGAGCCGAGCGGAGCGCGCGATTGAGACCGTGGTTGCCGAGTGCCTTACAAATCGAGATTATAAACGCATTAGGGGTCGTTGACATTGGTAGTTGTGCGACTGCGACTCTGGCTGGACTCGCTACGGTGGTCGTTTCATCGCAGACGCCTCTAGTTCTTGCTGTGGCTGCGTTTGTAACGCGCACGCGCGCGACCATTGCTTAAATATTTTAGAGATAATTCGTTTCAAATTGTGTAACAAAATTGCTAGATTTTAGCAACGTTGCTAACAATTATACCCAATAGAAACAAATGTAACAACTGTCATTTTGATGTTTCTAAAACAAAACAGATGTTTTTAGGAAGGGGGGGGGGGGGAGCGATAGTCTATCAAATTTGATAGATTATAACTTAAATCATCTATGAGGTGTAGTAATATAAAATATGTATCTGTAAAATATATTTTGTTTCAGTAAAATGGTATAAATTACAAAATTACATTTAAAGCATGTGACAAGTTATCGCTCTTACATACATATTTACACAATCACGGCATTTAACCAGAAAAATTGTTTAAAACACAAACAAACACAAACTGTAAAATAATAACTATGCGATATCATTATCCATTCGCATCATAAACATTCAATAATAATAATAAGTAATATAATTTAGATTAGGTACGTATGCCCGCAGGGGATGAGTATATATATATATATGTAATGTAAACCCAATTATACTGGGCAACTCTATGTATAATTAACCTACAGCCATAAAAATCATCGCAAGAAAATAAAGAAAGTGAAATGGCAGAAATGATTATTTGCGTGTTAGGTCTGTTTTTACTTTTGCATCTTGCGTAAATATTCATTTTCTAGAATAAATTTTTAATCGAAATTAACATTACTTGTTCTGAAATAGAATACCAACAGATTTATTAGTATACTATATAATAGTATAATCACAGAATAAGTTTTCTGTTTAATATGATAAAACAAAAAAAGTCATTATCCAACTAAAAATTAGAGTCAAAATGGATAAAAAAGTCGACCGATTTTTTTAACAACTCCACGCTCCCCTGGTCATGACAATTAGTCAAAGATTAAAATTTGATATAAACACTTACGAATTAAAGTATCATGTTATAATAATCATGGCATGGAAATTGATGCTTACCTAAAACAAATAAAAAATAAAAATTAACTAATTTAATAATATCACACTTTCATAAATTCTTAAAAGTTCGGTAAAAAAAATTAAAAATCTGAATTATAAAATGCTTTAATACATCTTCGTCTAAAAATTGTCTGAATAAAGAAAAAAATTGTAAATAAATTAATATTGCAAATCAAAATATTTAATAAAATAAAAAACTTTCTCGAAACTATTCTATTGAGTAAAAAATATTTAATTTCCTCTTCATATAAATTTCAAAATCTGTTTCTTTTTTTATAATATAATAAAAATATCCTGCATTAAGTGTTATAATACAAATATACATTCTATAAATTAAGTTTTCTATTGAAAAACATCTTTATATTATAGATATGACATGAGTTTCAAACATTAACGTTATATAATGACATACTAAGAAATACGAAGAATAATAAATATATCCGGGAATCCGAAAATTACTGTATACCTCTATATAAAGTTGTCACCAGTCTCATATTTGCATATTTATTATCTAACAGTATTAAGTTGTAACATTAAAAAAATTTGGTTACAGTAATTGACACCAAATTTTATTTTTTTTTATTTATATAAATAAATAAATGTATATTTGGGACAAAGATTTATGTCAAATTAAAACGACTTTATGTTGTAGTTCTATATTAATATTAATTAATAATCGAACTACTCAACGTACATCTTCATCAGGAAAAATGATACAAATGACATTTACAGTAAATATACAGAACATAGAAACAAATAGCTAACAAAATAAGTAACTAGATCATAAAATTTTGCTTCCTTTAATTCAAAATTTATAAATTTTATGATCTAGTTACTTAATTTGTTACCTAGTAACTTGTATCTATGTTCTGTTTATATACTGTAAATGTCATTTGTATCAGTTTTCCAGATGAAGATGTACTTTGAGTACGTCGAAAGCTTGGTTATTAATAAATATTAATACAGAACTACAACTTATAGCCGTTTTATTTTAATATACTGCCATGTTTATTATTTATATGCTGGAAATAAAATTCTATCTCGTAAGTGCTACATATTTTTTATTCAAAAAAATATTTGACTCATTATTAATAAAATATGCTTTAAAGTCATAGAATTACTCCATATATTATTAAAAAATAATAACAAATAACAATGCTATAATGACTAATCACAAACATTAAAATTTCAATTTTCCACCTTATCTCAAAACAATAAGACTACGTCTGTCTATGCAGCTAATCTATTCTATAGTAGTTACGCTATATTCTTTTTAGTTCAATTTTTAAATTAAAATTAATGCATTTGAATCATACAAAGAAAATGGGACATTCTGTACAAACAGTTTACTGCAACAAAATTACAGGTATATTATAGTTTAATTTCTCTCGAATACAAACTATAACTATTACAAGTCAAAATATAATTTACTTTCGCTCTAATTTGAGCACAATTAAACGTAGAAAACTGGCTCTAAATTCTTATAAACTTGTAGTAAACCACTCACAGTACATTCCTGAATATCTTCAATCAAATCTAATCCACCTTTTGACTAGATTTAAAAGAGCACGCGAATTTCAATAACTTTATTATTTTTACTCTAATAATTTATAAAGCGTTTTTGCATAAAAACCACATTAATAGCATACAGGTTAAATTAGATTAAATTAGATTAGATTGTTTTAATTAAAAAAAATTGAGAAATTGTGATACATTAAAAAATATGTTAGTCACAATTCAAATTGGCACCACTTTTGAGATTTTGTCTGCTTCAGTTGGTACTATCCTTCTAAGCCCGCTGGCAAGTTTTTCCGCAGCCAACTTTAGTTTTCACTCAGATACTGCAATCATTTTGATATAGGTTACTATTATACAAAAATCTATAACCACAGAAATTTTTCCTTACAAGACAATATGTGAACCATCTTGTACCACCATACAAGTGCATATGTATACACACCTGCAACAACCGTTACCTAAATGCTCACATATTTTACACCATTGAAGATCAGCGATACTTAACCGGTGCTTCATGGAGCATTAGTGATCCTAAAACTTTTAAACAGTGCTCCTCAAAAATGTAAATCCATCATATACATATTCCAAGACTCAGTTTATTGTATCTGTCAAGATTCTGCAGTTATTTCGTACACTGTTATATAAAATAATAATATAAATTTGAATATCGTTAAACTAATAATAATACAAAATACATACATTGTACAATTAAATATATATCAGTCAGTTAAGATGGTTCAAACATCTTGAGCAAATATGCCTAATGAACGTTTGGTTAAAAAAATGTAATATAAATATATGTAATTTTACATAACTATTAACAGTAAAATAGCAGCATTTTGTAACTTTACTATGATATTTTACGTAATATTACATTATTTCTGAAAAAAGTACATTCATAGAATATGTTGTGGAATAATTGAGAGTGCGTGAGCAGACGTTTCCAAGTAGTAGAAATAGAAGAGCATGTGTGAGAAGAAATTATGAATGTGGATGAAGCAAAAGTTGCTTGTTTGGATAGGAATGTTTGGAGGAAACTGATTTCGAGATAGTGGAAAAAGTTTGGGCCACACCCATTTGAATATGTATGTATGTATATATATAAAGTGGTATAATTATGTAATATATTTACAAAATATATGTACATACCCTAACTGAGACAGAACATTTAATAATATTCGCTAAATTGTTGAAAGCAACCAGACTTTTATTTTAAATAGACAAACATGTTTTTATTTTATTTGTTCGTGAAATATACAAATTAGTCTCTTGACGTACATTATATGTGTGAATTTCTCTAACATATTTTATATTTTTAAGCAAATAATTAGATAATTTTTTTGTTGATATATTAAATATAAATATCAGTACATTGTATTCGAATACTGTAATTTATTGATTATTTCATAATATTTTAAAGCTTGCTTTTTAAAATGTCCTCCAAGTTATAAACACTTAAAAATTGTTCCAAGATTCTTGAAATATTGAGAATCACTGTACAATCAACTCTTTAATAACAGAGAGTTTTCTGAATCGATGTCACCTGGCCGACCAATTCAATCTCGATCACGTGTCACGCGAGCACACATAACGGCCCCAACACGCGTGTGTACGTTGGAAGAAGGCCTCAAGACGACGATGATACTGCTGCTACTGTCGCCAATGATCTAGTTAGAACTGAAAAGTATGTTCGATCCTCAGTGTTTTTCTTTGTTTTGTTTCCATCGATAGGTTGATTTTTATTTTTATTCAATGTTTTTTGTTCCGACCATATGATGCAGTTGTCTCGGACTGTCGTGACTCGAAAATATAGACTAGTCTATCCAATACTTTCTAAGATGTATTGTTCGAAGAAACAGATGACGATTAAATTCAAATTGGATTTGAATTTAATTGCGCCGTAGCGTTGACGGTTTTATTTGATTTGGTCGTAATTGTGGCATGAGTTTTTAGAAAGAAATTTGGATATTATTAATTTCAATATACGTGGTGACGTGATTGTTTTGTGTGAATCTGAAGAACAACTGAGAAGGATGATTGATTAGAATTAATGTTGTTGGTAAAGATAGAAATCTTGTGTTGAATGTTGATAAATGCAAAGTTTTGGTTTTTTGAGAAGATTTTAAAAAACGTGGAGCGCATACAACAGATAACACTAAAAAGTGTAGGGAGTAGCTATATTTGCAACCCACGTTTTTTGTTTTAAATCTTACAAGTATTGTCATAGCTATTAAAAATTCACAATCACAAATTTTGAGGACAATCTGTATGGGGTTATAAATCTGTATGTAAAATTATTTTATACTTTTTAGTCCGTTTTAAAAACATATGGTATATTAAAAATATTTTTTTATTTAAAAAATTATTTTCTGCTTTTTAGTCTTGTGTGTATGTATATTCTGTATTTTCTGTAATTTCTGTATTAAAAAAAAAATTTGCTAAATACACAAATGTACGAAATTCGTAAAAAAGAAAAAATTAATATTTCTAATATTATTAATTAACTAGTTAATATTGCATTGCCATTCAGTTCTGAGATATGTTTAAGTTTCAAATCTCTAGCTCATCGGAAATTTAGTTTAAAATCGATTGCAAATTTTTTTACCAAATAGACAAACAAACACACAGAAAAGAAAGCGAATTAATAAAAACGTGTTAAAAATAATTTTCAATTTTTGTTTTTTTTTTATAACAATGCAAGCAAAAAGTACTTTGCAATACTTGCAAATACAATCAACTATAATTTAATAACTACCAATTAAAATTGCACTTCAAACGTACTGTACAAAAAAATCGAGAAACTAATTATTAAAGTAATTGTAAATGATATAAATATTCGTTAACTACTAAGTTATAATGCAAAAATCTTATAAAAAAATTTCCAATAACAATTAATTGAAATCTATAATTACAATCATTTAAATATAATTTTAAACTACCTGCAATTATCCACGTTCAAAAGTCTGTATTTTTTATATAAATATATTTTCGCAACTATTATTAATCGACCTTGACAAATACCATCATTCATGCGTTAATATCGACCTTCATTCTTTTTATTATTCATTTTTTTTCCTAACAAAATTCATCCGATATATTTATTTAACATGAGCATTAGATAGTTTTTTTATTTTTAAATGTTTTTCTTTCAATTTTCTTATTAATATTTGAACTTTATTCTAATCATGGACAGAAGTTGTAAACAAATTAAATAAACATTATAAAAAATATTAGTTAAAAAAAAAAACGTTTGTCGATATTCGTTTGTTTAACGTGGATAAATTTACCGATGTAAATTCTTCGGTTTCTGGTCAAAGAATAGACGACAAATAAACTAGAATTATTTCAGTAGATGTACTTGTAGTTTAGACTTTGAATACATACTTCTTCAAAAAAAAAAAGCTTGTATGTTTGTGTAACAATAATATTTAACATATGTGCATATGTAATCATTCATTTTGTTAAGTGTTCTCAGAACGATATTTACATAAAGTATTGAATATTTTGAAAAAATAGTTATGTATTTGTCATTGAAAGTACACTGACAACTGCAATTATATAATTCTAAAATTAAATATTTTTAACGTTTTTCTCATGTACTTAGAAAAATATTTTGTTGACAAAATATTTTTAATGTAACAAGAGATAATGGCGTATGCAAGAGATAAATTCGAAAATTAGAGAAAACAAACTCAATAAAACACTAACTTTTTAAAGTTAATTTACTTAAAAAATTACTGTTCTTGTTGACTAAAATACACTGTAATGTTTTATAATAATTTATATAATTTTATATAATTTTTGCGGGCACTAGAAGAAACTTTGGTGAAAATTTGGTTAATCACGAATAAGTAATGTAGTCATAATAAAACTGGAAAAAGTAAATCCACATACCCATCTTAGACACTAACTGAGCCTAACTTGAAAATATGATACAAATCGGATGAACGGTTTAGAACAGAATTATCCGGTTCGCGAAGGTTTAGAAAAATACTGATTTTTCACGCAAAACTTTTTGATTTTCAAAAATATATATCGAAAATTGAAATAAATGCAAATATCATATTTGATTAAAAAAAAAGATTTTTAATTTTTAAAAATAATAAAAATAAAAAAATATATAGGTACATAAAATTTTACTTAAATTTACTTAAATTCTTCAGCAAAAGACACAGTTCTATCATTACCATTAAAAGTTGAATGAAATTTTCTAATTATGTATAATTTAGCCATATTTGTTTAGTATTGGTGTATCTGTAATTAACTGTAAAAAATTCAATACTACCTTGGTAATAATGAGATTTTTAAATTTACATATTCATGGGTCCCGCCACATATAAATTTAAATCCCAATCTGGCTCTTGCGGCAAAAAGTTTGAACACCCCCTGGTCTAGGAGAAGTTGCGATCATAAAATTTAGACGAAGAATACACCCTCCCATTCATACACCTTTACAAGCTAAGTTCAGATTCGTTATCTAGAGGCTTTATGAAAGATTTCTATATAATTTTTTCCTTTCAGTCAAAGTGATAATAAATTCAGGCATAATGCAACACCCAACCTAAATGCAATATAGTGTAAATTAAGCCTAATGAAAAAATCACATTTGACACCAATTCAAAGACATTTCGGTGACAGTGTACTAATTGGTTTGACAAGCGCATATAGTAAACAAAGTTAGGTTATGTAACCTGAATTGCAATTTCCGTAATTTGATATGGAAATCAGTGACTGAGTCATATTATTCAAATAGCTACCTATAGAATTACGTCACGCGATTTTGTCTTAAGATTCCAAGCATATATATTTATCATGTATCTTTAAAGATATACTGTTAAATAAATGCGCGTGTGAATTTACTGTAAATTTTTCGGTTTTTCCACATTAAGAGAATTTACATAAATATGCTTTTGTTTGACTACTTTTCAAAGTGTACTTTATTTTAATAAGATAATATTGCAAATCTTTGCATTTTTATTATTTAAGGTTATGCAAATTTGTGAGATATATAGCGGATTTTGTTTGATTGTTGAATAAAAATTTGTGTTATATAAAAAATAAAAATATTTTAATGAGAAGTTTTTGGTAAGAATTCTGAGAAAAAAAAACTGTAATATTTATTTAGTTCTCAACTATAATTTCTGGAAAAAAATAAACTACAGTTGGAGAAATTATTTTGTATTCGTCAATTAAAAATTACAACTTTCTTAAAATATTAACGAATGTAATGTCAAAGTAAATTATATAAAAACGAGTATATGTCTGTTTGTCCTTTAGCATTACTACACCATTCATCCGATCGCCATGAAACTTTGGGAAGTTGTTGAGTACACTCCCACAATCTTTCGAATACTAAATTTGTGCGGAAGCAACGAGCGACGAAAAAGCTAGTATGTTAATAAAAACTACTGTTTTGTTTACTTTTTTTAATAAAAAAAAACATATTTTATTAATAATAATTATCATTTAAAAATGTTATTTTTGAATTTTTATGAATATTGATTAAAAAACGCCTGATAATTATGCGCTGACATAATACGTTTAATACTGCGAATATTTTTCAATAAATAATCGTTTATAATTGACATAAATGTCTAAAACATATCAACAGATTAATAAATATATTTTGCAGCTAGATAGAACTAATACAGAGCATACGAAATACATATAAATACGTTAACCTATAATTAATAGGAACACTTTTTGCAAAAATCAATCAAAGCTATATATGTGTGTAAGCAAAAAGTGGCAATTTTCTCCACAATTACAATCAATTAGTTATACCTTCTCAACTCAACTTATATTCAAGTAAATACGGCCAGTGACTTTATGTTTCTCTATTTTCCCAAGTGATCTAAGTCACCATTTTATACAAATAAGTGAAATGAAACAGTTTGAGAAAGAAAAAAAATAGAAAGAAAACTTTTAATGAAAGAAAAACTCCGCTAACATTTTCTAAATCATTAATAAACTTGTTACGTTTCCATGGTAATGCGGCAGTTCGTTTTTCAACTTTTTATTTTCTAGGTTAAATAGATTTAACTGTGTTAATAGTTGTTAGAACTAAAACGCTAATAGATAAATATATACAGTATTATAGATAATTGTAACTATAATTTGAGAGGTTTATGTTTATGTAATTGGTTGTTACTCTTACTTATTTATATTGTGAAATATGCATTTACTTTTTTTTTAATAAATTTACTTTAAATTTCATGCTAATATTCTACAAAAGTTTGCAAAATTATGTTTCCAATAATAAAATATTTTTTTGTTAAAAAAATGTTGATTAATAATTTGCCCTGAAGATAAATTTTTGTTTATATTTTATATTTTTAATTATTCTACATATATTATATATATATATATATATATATATATATATATATATATATATATATACACAATTACGCCATGTACTCAAAAGGGTGTGGCATAAACTCTTTCCACTATCCCGAAATTATTTTTCTCCAAATATTCCTAGATAGACAAGTAACTTTTGCGTCATCCATATTCATCCAACCTATCTTATACTTTTTTTATGCCAACTACTTGGAAACTTTCGCTTGTGTTTTTGAGTTCAATTTTGGGGATTTTGCTAACTTTGCCGCTAAGCTGACAGACAAGTCTATTATTTTTAAGCAAATTTTTTCGAAATTTTTAATTTGGTAAGTCAGGTGGCCCATAATAATAAGCCTAAATTGTTTTCAAAATTTTATCGAGTTTGACGTAAATTTTTATTTTTAACTTGGGAGAATTACTTCGAAAAAATTAATTTTAAAAAATTTAAAAAAAAATTATTTTGCGTTGAAAACGGAACCCATAAATAGCCCATAATTAAAGAAATGTTAGGAAATCATATCGCGAGTGTTTTTAATATCGTTTTTGAGGATTCTGATAACTGTGCCGCAAAGCTGGTAGATAAATCTTTTTTTTTTAAATAAATAATTTAAGTAGCCCATAATGAGCAGAAATTGTTTCCACAATTTTATCGAGTTTAATATTCATTTTAATTTTTAACTTACCAGAGTAACTTTGAAATATATAAAAAAAAAAATAAGAAAAAATAATTTTGCATTGAAAATGCAGCCTAGCAATAGCCCATAATTAAAAAAATATTAGGAAGTCATATCGCGAGGGTTTTTGACATCGTTTTTAGTGATTCTGCTAACTACAGAAAAGCTGGCAGATATCAAATTTTTAGTAAAACGGCTGAAGCCTAAAATTTGGCATTTAGGGCCTTAATGAGCATAAATTTTAAGAACAATTTTACGTTATTCTACCAAAATATACACACACTATAAGCTTTCAGAAAATGTGAAACAAATCGATTTATTGAAAGTGTCAGAATGGCCTCCCCCCCCCTTAAAATCGAATCAGCTTTCATTTTTATAAAAATTATAGAGCTAATAATCCACCCTTGTATACAAATTATAATAAAATTGCAAATCTTTTTAGAATCGATGCAACATAAATTGATATATAACACTGTCGTTTCCCATGCACCTGTAACATAATAATAAACCTGCGACGCAATATTATATAATAAATAAGTTACAGATCGGTCAGCAAGGATTAATCTTGACTGCAAAGAGGTCAGCGACCATCCTGAGAATAAAACTCATTGTAAATGAGCCATACTATGACATTACAGTATATATATGTTATATTATAAGCATTGTTTTTGCGTTTATCTTCATGCTATAATATGTATAATGTGACTGACTAGTGTTGTATACTTGACATTTTGCAATCATAAGATTTTTTTTTTCCTACAAGCAACTGACGCTGATGTAGTAAGCTGTGGGTATTGTTTTTTTTTGTTTTTGTTTTAAGATTGCACGTTCTTTTTGTTTGTTTGTTTTTTTTTTTCATTCTTTCTGTTAACGATTGAGTACATCGGAATTAATTCAGGTTTTGCTAGATTAAGTTAAGTAATTAGAGTACGTTCATTATGTCAAAGTTCAATAAATGTATTATACAAAAAGTTTATTTAAAAGTAGTCTATATATTGATGTAATAATATGACGTAAATATTATGGCCTGTATTCGCTTCTCTATTTTATAAGTGATGTTTGTCAAAAGTCAAAAGAAAAACCAGTTGTACAATTTGCTGTACAAACTAATTCCTTTTATCCTACATGTCCCCTGATTTAAATGATCGTTGGTATTCAAATAGAATACTAATAATTATTTAAATAAAAACAAAATTTAATATACCACGTTTTTAAAACGGCCTAAAAAGTATAAAATAATTTCTCCTAGCCCATACAGATTACTGACCCCCATAGAGATTGTCTTGAAAATTTGTAATTGTGAATTTTGAATAGCTATGACAATACTTGTAAGATTTAAAATGAAATAAGGATTGTCACAGCTATTGGAAATTCACAGTCACAAATTTTCAGGACAATCTGTATGGGGTCAAGAATCTGTATGGGGCTAAGAGAAATTATTTTATACTGTTTAGTTCGTTTTGAAACGTGGTACATTAAATAATTATTTTTTTAATTAAATAATTATTTTCTGCTTTTTAGTCTTGCGGGTTTGTGTTCTGTATTTTCTGTAATTTCTGTATTTAAAAAAAAAACATTTTTGCTATACACGAATGTACAGAATTCGTGAATATGGCACAAGATAAAAATTAATATTTCTAATATTATTAATTAATTAGTTAATATTGTATTGTAATCAAATTCTGAGCTATGTTTAAGTTTCAAATCTCTAGTTCATCGGGAAGTTAGTTTAAAATTTGTACCGAACAGACAAACAGACAGAAAAAAGTTAATAAAAACCTGTTAAAAATATACAAATAACAGAAATTATTTTGAATACTCAATAATTGAAAACTTTACTGACTTGAATAATAAATTAACAAAAAACGCACGTATATATTTTGAAATTAAACATACATATTAATATTATATCGTATTTA
This sequence comes from Clivina fossor, assembly GCA_963966155.1. NCBI lineage: Eukaryota > Metazoa > Arthropoda > Insecta > Coleoptera > Carabidae > Clivina > Clivina fossor. Next base: position 8,725,839 of record OZ014569.1, on the reverse strand, counting down.
TTTCTATTTATTTATCACTAAAATACAATTTTTAAAAACCATTGTTTTTGCCAATAACAATTGTAATTTGAAACAATAAAGTTTTAGATACAAAAACAATACAACAATAAATATATAAATTATTATTATCAATAAAATTTATCGAATAATTTAATATTATTTGTAATACCTTTTATTGGTTTATACTTTTAAAACATACTTATATATTTTTTTTGTATGAAAATAATTTTATGTTATTATTATTTATTTCACATATTTAATTAGTTTATTTACAATATATATATATATATATATATATATATATATATATATAAATATATATATATATATATATATATATATATATATATATATATATATATATATATTATAAATAATATTGTACGTGATATAATTCAGAAAACAATAGGATAATTAACCTATTTTACGAATTATTTCTCGATATGTTTAAGCTATAAAATTAATAAAATCAATATATTATTTTAAACTTTAATTAAACAAACATTGATTTTATCATTATAACATATAAACAAATTTATAAATCTGTTTACAAACAAAATATAAAACGTTATACAACTATAATTTTGTTGTTTTTCATTACTGTAAATAAAATTTGAAAAAACTAAAAACATATAAAATATATTATTGGTTTCTTATCAATTTTTATACAACTTGTGATTGATGTAAAATAAATTAAATAATAATTGTATTTATAAATGTACTATAAACATTAATTAATTGTTTAAAACAATACAAATACAAAATATAGAAATGTGCAAATTTATTACCAAAAATATTATTATTGGGTTTTAATGTGTTTTGGTGATTTCATATGAAAATTAATAACAATATTTATACAATTTTTTTTTAATTCTTTACAAAAAATTAAATGTAAAAACGATGCTTTTTTGTCAGCTTAAAGACGGCTTTAATTAAACTTTTTAGTCCGTTTTAAAAACGCGGTATATTAATTTTTTTAGGTCGGACGTCAATTTTTAATTTAAATTAAAACAGAACTAAATCCTAAAGCTTTTTTATTTTAATATTATCTAACTTAATTGACTTAATTATCTAATTCGAATTATAACTATTTGTTTTTCTCTGTACAATCTATGAATGCTAACAGAAACAATGCATTTGAATATGTACCAATTTTTGTTTTGCAATAAAAAAATTCTAACAAACAATTATTTATTCCCATAAAATATTAAGATTCCATTATAGTATTATAATTTATTGTACATGGTATAACTTATACATGTAAAATTACAATATTAGAACTATATACACAACTGTAAAATTAATCTGAAACTACTATACGTTTTGCAATGGCAATTCAGAATTTAATTTCATTATACAGAGTGATTTATAACGAGTGTGTTAAACTTTAACAATTTATTAGGGAGATAATTTCGATTAAATATCATTTGAACATAAGTCCTATTCTATCTAGTTGCGCAACTACAACAAATTAAAGTTTTATTAGTGGGCATAGTAAATTTACAAGTTTAATAACAAGTAAATAATGACATTTTTCACTCAAAATGACCTCCCTAACAAATTGTTTGGCACACTTATTATAAATCACCCTGTATGTAGGTATATATTTTGTAGACGAACAACTGAACATTTCAAGCAATTTCTAATGTTTATTGTTGCTAAACAACATCGAGTTTTTTTTTAATCTTTGTCTTTTATTTTAGTAGCAAATTTAGTTTTGATAATTTGTATATATAGGCATGAAAGTAATTGATAAAAATCACAAATTTGATACACTTTCTCTACAAATTTAATACTCACATTATATTTTCTGTTTTTATTTTTCTTATTATGGCATTGACATTCACACGTTTCTGTTCGGTTGATTAACAAATTTTTATTACTTGCAATATCGTAAAACATATATACATACATACACAACCACGCCATGTACCCAAAAGGGTGTGATACAAACTCTTTCCATTATCCCGAAATCAATCTTCATCTTGACATCTTGAGCAAATGCCTAATAAACGTTTGGTTAAAAAAAATTGTATGAATGATTTTAAAGCTATACGTTTGGGTGGCCATCTGATAAGTAGTTACAATGATATGATTGAGAGGGTGGCTTGCGTGAACAAAAGTTTCCAAGTAGTAGAAATAGAAGAGCATGTATGAGAGAAATTATGAATGTGGCTGAAACAAAAGTTGCTTGTCTGGATAGGAATGTTTGGAGAAAAATAATTTCGGGATAGTAAGTACATGGCGTGATTATGTATGTATGTATATTGAATAATTAAAAATATAAACATAAATTTATCTTCAGGACATATCATTAATCAACATTTTTTAACAAAAAAATATTTCAACATTGAAAACATAATTACCCCATGGAACACCAAAATTAAACTAAGTTATTTTCTACAGCCTTGCCCAGTAAATATTCAACCACATTTAAGTAACTAATGTTAATGTGCCAGTATAAAATTTTAATATACTTTTTTCCTTATATGTACATCTTAATTTGGGTTAACAAAATTTTCCTTGACTTGAATATGTTTAAAAACTATATTGCTAAACACAAAAAATTAATTTGTTATTCATCTAATTTAATTATATTCAAATGTTTTTCAAATTAATTATTACTGAGCAATAAATATTTTATACATTGGCATAAAATTAACAACAACTATCTAAAATAATTATTTAACAAAATAAAACGGCTTTAGGATATAGTTTTGTATTAATTTTTATTAATAATCGACGTTTCGACGTACTCCGTGTACATCATCAGTAAAAATTACATACATACAGAACATAGATACAAGTTACTAGGTAAAAAAATAAGTAACTAGATCATAAAATTTATAAATTTTTATAAAATAAAACTGGTTTAGATTTTATTTATAATAAACGTTTATTTATAATAAACGTTTCGACGAAATTCGTCTTCTTCAGGAAGAAACTGATAAAAAATACAGAACTTAAACCTAAACCAGTTTTATTTTACATAATGAGTTCTGAAAGATTTTTTACTATGTTAAAATAAAACGACTTTAGGTTGCAGTTCTGTATGAATTTAAAAGTACATTTTTATTAGAAAAAAAGATATAAATGAGATTTACAATACCTAAACAGAACATAGAAACAAGTTACTATAACAAAATAAGTAAATAGATCATAAAATTTTATAAATTATTAATTAAAGGAAGCAAAATTTAATTTAACTCAGTGCCTTTACAGTGATTGATGTTATCTTTTTCTTTATAAATTTCTGTTGGTTCTCTTATCAATCTACTGTTAATATTGATTGGTCTTGTAATTATTACAGTATCAGTATGGTATGATTGAAAGAGTGACTTGCATGAGCGAAACTTTCCAAGTAGTAGGAATAAAAGAGAATGTATTAGAGGTGTTATGTATGTGGATGAAGCTAGAGTTTCTTGTCTGGATAGGAACTAATTTCAAGATAGTGGAAATAGTTTATGCCACACCCTATTGGGTACATGGTATTATTGTATATGTATCTCACATCCTTCTACTTTGAAATTTTACTTTGACACCACACTATAAAAAATGTAATATAAATTTATGTAATTTTACAGTAAAATAGCAGCATTTTATAATTTTATTATGGTAGTTGACGTAATATTACATTTTTTCTACAAAAATACAACATAGAATATGCAAATTTACTGTGTATAATTCGTTTAATTTCATTTACAAATTTTAGATTTACATTTTCTTCACTTTTACTAAATGTATGTTAAATTATATATGTATATACAAATCTTTTAATTCAAACATATAACGAATAAATCAGAGACTATCAAAAGAAATTAGTATCTCATTTAAGAATTATAATATATATAAAGAAAAAGATCAGCTAACAATATTTTTCGAACTTTCTACGCTAACCTCTGTTCAACGAAATAAATTTCAATGTCAAACAAAAGCGAATCATCTTCGATGCGTTTATTTCTAACAGAGAAGACGAGAGAGACTATATTATAAAAGGCGTGATGACATGAACTTTTAGTTAGGCTGTACCCAGGTAATCGCGGCTTCTAACAGCAGGTGATCTTGGCTTGTCGCTCCTTGGTTTTTTTTCTACCAGGTAATCTTTCTCTCGTTATAAATCGCTGTGTGTCCCGTCTCACTCTCACCTACACGCAACACAAAGGTAATATAAAGGCGTAAAGGCATGGTTTTGAAACCTAGTAAACTTTAATTTTTTCGACATTGGTAAAAATTTAGTTACTGTATAACAACTAGATTCTTATGGGATACGATAGTATATTATGTTACGAGGAGTGGAAAGCGATGATTATTTTGTTGAGACCAGATATTTGTGGCCGAGACCAAGCAATCTGGACGAAACACAAACAGAGCTTTCTATTTCGAGTCAGACTTATTATTATTATATACGATTTTTTCTTCAAACGTTCTAAACTAAACTTAAAATAATTTCAAATACGTGCCAAATAAACTGAATCAATAACTAACAGTTGAAAAATAGTATGTATATATTATTTATATTTGTTACGTGATTTGTGAGAATTAATCTTTCTTTGGTCAAATATACAATTTCTGACTACACAGGGCAATATACATTATTTCTTGCACTTCTTTACACATTTTTAATAACGAATTCAAATTCAAGCGAAAATAACCAATGCAATTATCAATTAATTTTACTTTGATTTAATAATTTTTAATATGGCCGTCGAAGATGTCAAATTAAATACACTCTTGATCGAATATGTATGAGAGGAATTATGAATGTGGATGAAGCAAAAGTTGCTTGTTTGGATAGGAATATTTGGAGATGACTGATTTCGAGATGATGAAAAGAGTTTGTGCCACACCCTTTTGGGTACATGGCGTGATTGTGTATGTATGTATGTATGTATGAATATGTAGGTTCATACCACGCTGAACGTTACACATTACATTTCTTGAAGTTCTTTACATATTTTCAATAATCAAATTCAAATTCAAGCGAAAATAAACAATGCATCTGTCAATTAACTTAACTTGACTTAATAATTTTTAATATGGCCGTCGGAGATGTAAAATTAGATACCTAGTACAGTGCGCCACAAGATTAACGACAAAGTAATGCCTAGTGGTTGCGCAGTTGCCGCTAAAACAAAAGGTCCCGGGTTCAAACCTCAATAAGGTCAATGCATTTTTCTTCATTTAAAAATTAACTAATGATTTAATTAGTTCATCAAAATAAATTAACGGCGATTTAAGCAAAAAAAAACAAAATACTATAACCTAATATATACTTCGCCATGTGTAATTAAGAATATAATATATTCTATAAACAAAATTTTCTATTTTCTAATGTAGATCAAGAGATTCAAATTTCGATTTCTAGATAGGATAAAGCGCTTAGTCTCCCATACATCACTTTTATCTCGACAGTTAAAGTAGTTTAAGATTTATGTTGTATTTCAATTCAAAATATTTACTTCGTTTTCTGTATTTACTAAGTTACACTACTACACGCGTGCCTGTACAACTTCATTCTTTATTCTTAAATTGATTTTTTATTTTTACGTTTTCTTAACATTAAAACTAAAACACTATTTACCATATAATATAATTCTATTATATTAAATAAAATGTTTATATAAATAAAATAAATTTCATGGTTTAAACATGTTAGTTAAAAGACAAAACGTTATTCAAGTAGAATTTGGTCAAGTTTTGTCAGTTGCAAGCATACAGCTTGTCGCGTCGGTATGCTTGTTTTTGTACACTTACGACCATATATCGCGTAATAGATATTTGATATTTTTTAATATATTGCGGGGGTGTAATGCATGTAAAAAAATATTTAAAGAACTATTAAGATATGTGTGTGTCTGTGAAGTGACTTCAAGCAGAATTGAAGCAGGATTTTTACCTATGTAGCGTTGTCAATTCGCAAAGATATCTTGGTATGAATTTACTGATTATTAATAATAATGGCTGGTATTACAAGCTCTGTATTTAGGTATACTAAGAACGTTGTTTTTGGGTGTTTTTGCTTATACTAAAAATTCCTATTACAAGCTTTGTTTTTTTTTTTTGATATGGCTAAATAATTTTTCATATTTTTATGATATATGTAAATAAGTGGCATATTTATGTCAAAACAGTTTTGTTTTTAGTTACCATGACTACACTAGTTGTTATACAAATTTTTCTATTCCATAAATTTATTTAATACGATGATGGTCAGTTCTGTGGTGGCCACACCAATTTTTTTTTTTTTAATTAAAAAAAGTGTGTTACTTTTTATTAAATAAAAATTTGACGTAGGTTTTTTCTTATTTTCGTGATTGTGTAATAAAAACTGGAATAAAAACTAGATTTAAATTAAAAACAATGTTATTGCGATAACTTTGGGAATTTTTTTTCTAATTTGCATAATACTAGATAAGACTTATAACAGTTCTTGTCTACAAACATGAATTGCATTCTAATAGAAAAATAGTAAATAACAGAAAAATTAGAAAATAATTATAAAATTTAAAACACTTAAAAAGCTAAAATAAAACTGCTTTATATTAAAGTTCTATATTAATATTTATTTAAAATCGACATTTCAACGAAAATCAACGTCACAATATTAAAAATCTATAAATTGTATGATCTATTTACTTATTTGTTACCTAGTAACTTGTTTCTATGTTCTCTTATCTACTGTAATGTCATTTGTATTATTTATCCTGAGAATACGGACGTTGAGTTTCATCGAAACGTCGATTTTAAATAAATATTAATGCATAATTTTAACCTAAAGCAGTTTTATTTTAATATAATGAGTTCTGAAAGATTTTTTATTAACTTGAAAAGATATCATGCTAGGAAAATACCTCTTTTGTTTATGAAAAAGTGGTTTTATTTTTTGCTTTACAATAATTTTTTTCTTCTACCTCTTATCAAATATGAATAGTATTTCTATTTCTGATATATTTTTTTATATCTAATAATATAAAATTCGAATAAACTAATTAAAATCGCTTACTAAGTAATTTTAAGTAAATGTCAAAAGTAATTTTGACTAAAATCGCTTTTAAATGTGAGGGGGGGAAATACGGGTCTAATTTTTTTGTCATCTTAAGAAAAACACGTTCTATACAATATGATACTTCTGAGAGAATGCTACCAGTTGCACATGACTGACCATAAGATTATGTTATACGCAGTCTACTTTTGTAAACATTCAGAAAATGTATGTGTTGAATAATAATAAAGGGTGTCTCATATATTCTAACCAACACTCTTATTACACATTTTGTTTATGTAAATATCATCTTGCATAACTGCATCATATTAAATACTTTTTCAAGTTTAACCGTCTGCTTCATGTAAAAGTTCTGTTTCTAAGAATATGAACAAATAAAGATCACACTGGCCATAACAGATATAAATAAAAACACATCTCTGTAGTTTTTTTTTTTTTCTAATAATATCAAATCATTATTAGTATTGAAAATAAAATATAAGTTTCTTATTAAAAATCTCATTTAATTTTCATGTGTAGTATGAAAGTTATTTCTAAAATAAACAATCAGTTTCAGGAGCTGTTTGGGATTTTAAAAAAATTCACTCATCCACACACTTTTGAGTACATGATGTAATTGTGTTTGTATTTGTGGGAATTATAATATTTCTTTGGTCGAATATACAATTTCTGCACATTTTATTTTTTTGTACTTCTTCACACATTTTTAATAATCAAATTAAAATTAATATTAATACAGAACTGTAACCTACAGCCGTTTTATTTTAATATAACTATCAATAACTTGATTTAATCATTTTTAAGATAGCCTTTGAAAATATGAAATTCGAGCAAAAATAAACAATGTTATTGTGTAAAAAATCTTTCAAAACTTATTATATTATTCATTCGTCAAAACGTCGAATATAATAAATATTAATACAGAACTTTAACCTAAGCCAGTTTTATTTTAAAGTTATTGTCAATTAACTTAACGTAAATAATTGTAGTCATGTTTAGTGCTGTCACCAATGGTATATACCGGGTGTAGAAATGAAATGTGAACCATAGGGATTTCAATGTTATTTTTTAAATACGGCTGTATCTCTTTCCCTATTGACTTTAGAGCAATTATTTAAATACAAAACTTGTTCAAAATGTAAAAATGCATGGTATAAACTTATTTTTGTTACATAAATATTAATATTTTACGATATACAGAGTTAACCACTAAAAAATGAGCCATAACATTGGGAAACGGGAATGGTATCGAAAAATGCGGAATAATGAGTTCTATAAAATTTTTGGACTAAATTTTGTAAAAAAATCTTATTCTGAAAAAAATGCCAATGGTCCCCCCTTATCAACTTTTCGGAAAATCAGAAAAACGTGAATAAAAAATTAAAGAAGAACAGGCAAAAAAAAATGTCTGGTACAAAGAGTAGGATAAAAGAGTAGACAACGAAAGCCAGTGTTAAAATATCCAAAATCCTTTTTTTTTTTTTTTTTAAACAAAACACAAGGGTACCCCCTTACGAAATTTTTCAAAAATCAGTTTTTAATTTTCTTCTCCTAAACGAAGTATCGTAGAACAATAATTTTTACCCCGAATTATAGAACTCATTATTCCGCATTTTTGGATACCATTTCCGTTTCCCAATGTTATAGCTCATTTTTTAGTGGTTAACCCTGTATATCGTAAAATATTAATATTTATGTAAAAAAAATGACTTTATACCATGCATTTTCACATTTTGAACAAGTTTTGTATTTAAATATTTGCTCTAAAGTCAATAGGGAAAGAGATACAGCCGTATTTAAAAAATAACATTGAAATCCCTATGGTTCACATTTCATTTCTACACCCGGTATAGTAACTAACTGCTGTATAATAATGTAAATTAATGTACTAGTAACATAATAATCTTCTACATAGACAATATAGTAACATAATATCAATATTTTGAAGATAAAAGTATGAATTACACCGCGTTTACTAATAATTGGTTATTGAAATATGACTTCAATTTTTCTCAAAAGAATAGCTATATCATCACTGCATTTATATAGAAAGCAATCATGTTTTATTACAGGCGTTTTATATAGGTATCAAATGTGAAAATGGAATCTAAAATTTCTCTTAGCGCAGAGCATGTCTTTAACTATTACCATTCTCGCTGTGACCTTCAACCTCGAGTTCTCTGGCTCAATGAAAAAAAAAATATACCCAAGCTATTATTGCTTGGCGTGAGTTTTCAAACCTTTGAAAATAATAATTTCGGCGTAATTCGGGTAGCAGCATTAGCTACTTTAAAGTTTTCGCTAAATCATTGCAATTATTTACTCAACTTCCTTCATTTGATACTAAATTCACGGCACATAGAATTTCGAATTAAAAAAAATACATTAGTCTTTTGTTTTATTTTCAATGCCTGCCTTAAAAATGTTCCCAAAGTGGAATGTACTATACAGGGTGCACTGAAAAATGTATGACCTGTTTGTTTATAAAAAAAAAGTGCTTTTATTTTCACTTTAAAATAAATTTATATTTCTATCTCTTATCAAATATAAATAGTATTTCTATTTTTGATATTTATTTTATTATATCTAATATTATAAAATTCAAATGAACTTATAAATAGAACTTAAAAAAGTACAAATTACCAAATACAAACTTTATCATGGCCATTTTACTATAATTTACGTATTTTTTTTTAAATAAAATACAAATATTAAAAATTCTACATAAATTACAGTTCGAATTTATACACAAAAATTCCAAATAGATTCATCATTAGATTTCGTAGTATGACCCTGGCAAAGGTAATGACATAATACCGATTTTAAGGTCATATTTACAGCACATGTGGATATTTTTATATAAAAATATTGCACAAAGGTTGCGACCTTAACAATAAATATTATATATTTATCCGTATAATTACATTTTCTATAATTACAACTATTATAGTACTAATAGTACACTTTAAAATGCCTTACAGCGATAGTGTTACGGAAAAAAAATCTTTTTCTATGTTTAACATGTGATAAAATTGTACTTATTATCCTGAAATTGTTACGTGAGAAACGTATTTTTTTTATAATATTATGGATGCATCAAAGAAATCTGTAAATCTGTGAAACACATTTTTTATAGATTGCTTAAGTTTCATTAAAAATGCCGTTTTACGCATAAACACAAGTCCTAGAAGCTAGCCCCTCAAGTATGCCAAAAGTGAAAACAAAATATGCCAAAATTATGTGCTTTGTTTGTGCTATTTATGTGCCAAACTCAATTTTTTTTTACTCAAAAAAAAAATTAAACTTTTGGTTTGAGGCTAGCTTCCTAACCTAACCTAACCTAACCTAGCACATTTAGTGCAAAAACTCAAAATGTGTCAAGAATTCGGATTGGTCAAATTTTTGTGCTTGTGAGTAAAACTAAAACTAAAACGGCAGTTTGGATATGACTTTATTCTCATGGAATTTTAAGTCATCTTAGAATTAAAGTAAGAGAAATTTAGTAAATTTATGTGTCCAGTGGCATAAAAAGGCAGGTGCGACAGGTGTATAAGACTCAAGGCTGAAAATTGAACTAATGCTTTTGGTTAAAGTTCTGTTTTTTTTTACTGTGGGCTAACGACCCGCACCATTGACCATGCAAGTAAAAAAATTGTTAAAAAACTATATATTCAGCTTCAGATAATAGAAAACAGCAAAAACATCATTTAAAACTATATGCAAAAGCGATTTAAACAAAAAAAAGCTTTTTCTAAAAACCGACGTAAAACAGCAATACTTTCTCATAATGACCAATACTGTTAAAACAGTAAAATTGAAATAACTTCTACAAATTTACTTTTAGGGTCCCAATTTTTTGTATACACACACATAAATATATTATAAATAATTTTCAATAATCAAAAATAAGTGACACTTCCTCAAATTTTGTACACCAGATTGTACAAAGTTTCAGTATGATTGTCGAGATTGTAGAGATTTTTTGTTGAGTTTTACGAAATATTTAAGATTGTAAAAATTTTAATCGAAATTTTACATGATTTTAACAAAAAACAATAATTGATTTTACCATAATTTGAAAGAATTTTACTCAGATTTTAAAGAACCTTAGAGGATTTTACAAAGTTTTTAATTAATTTGTTCACCAGATTGTACAAATGGTTTTAAAAGTATTTATAACTAATTACTTGTGGATCTACACAGTTCATATCTGTAAGACCTATAATGTTACAGGATGTTTTGTCTTATTTAGATAAATAGAATTTTTTGTATTGCTATAAAAATGACAAAATATCCTATAATGCCTACAACTCTTACAGATGTAAACTAAATAGTCCCATTAAGTAATTATTTTTTTTATTGATTGATTCTATACATATATATTAAGTTTAACTAATAACTAGTAGATTTTAAGTTAAGATTATGGCAAGCAGATGCGGATTGATCTATTGAGAAATCGGAGAAATATTCGGTGGGCCGGTCCTCGATAGACCAAACGACCCTGGATTTAACATAATACAATAATATTTTGTAACCTTGGCTGGCCCCCAAGCTACAGATGACCACAGGGGTCGGTCAGTTGGTCAGACCCCCTCAATTCACCTCTGATATCAAGTCTAAATTAAATTTTTATGCTACACTATATTGAAAAGACGCAGACGCTACTAAACATTAATCTTAAGATTAAACTTCAGCTTCATTTTAAAACTGAAGTGAATAAAAACTATACAATTTTATTAACAATTGTTTTATAGTATTTTTTTGTAAACTAATTATTCGTATAGCTTATAAACTACTTAAATATGAATTAAAGAATAAGTTTGCTTATTATATTTACTAAAGAAATCTACTAAAATTGACAGACATATTTGAAAACAAATGAAATACATTTGTCTAGGGCGACCACTTTTTTATTTCAACTGACCCGAAGATTTTGATAACCCGAGAGTGGGGTAGAAAATTCAATACATTAAAACTAATATTTTTAAATATAAAAACATTTTAATTTGAATACAATCATAAAATTATAAAATTCGTTTCATCGCTTGTAAATTAAACTAAATAATATTTTGATTTGACTATAAATTTATCACTGATCATAGTAATGACTTTAGTTTAATCCAGAGATTACAACAAATAACCCAGAGACTGGAGATTCAGTTGAAAAACCGGAGACTCCAGGTGAAAACCAGGGACTCCGGGTGAAAACCGGAGACTCCGGGTAAAAACCGGAGAGGTGATAACCCTACATTTGTCACATTTGTCACATGTCAAATTATCCAGAAATTTTAATAAAATTGTTCAAAAAATTTTGTTATTAACTATTTAATTAGCTTTCTTGTAAATCAATTTTAATGAAGATTAATTTAGTAAATCGTATTTTCCATAAGCTTACACGCGAATATATCATTTGTGAAAATTCTATAAGCAAACTTTTCATTAAAATAAAACTTATGAAAATCTTTATTGTTCTACTTACCCAGTTTATATGCTTATTTTAGAAGACACTTTTGACAAACACAAACACTTATTTTGCACACTGTAAACAATATCCTCCTTATTGATGTTATCAATAATTACTTCCACAGTCTCTGTGCCGTACTTTTGTTTATTGAAGATTCTCAACTGTTTCAACTATTGTTTTTATTTTTCTTAATTCACATCGAAACGATATTTTCTCATATTTTGCAACTTAAATTTATTATTAACTTAATCCCCTAATCAAATATTTGTTGTAATTATTATCAGCACTAATTTTAACTTAAAAAGCAGTTCACAAGCTGAGTTCATTCATAAACTGTCTGTAAAAAATCACCGTCTTGCTATAGTCTCCAATCCAGTAACGCAGAGTTGTTAACACATCAGTATCTGAGCACCGACTGAAGTAATTTCATATTTTTGCGCGAAGCAAAACCGGTCAGACCTCGGTCCCATTCGGGAAAAAGTACGACGTGAACCGATGTTATCGCCGGAAGAATTTTCGGACGATGATCTTAGGTGGCGGTGCCAGCGACTTGCTGTTTTTTTTGCAATACCATCTTTTATTTTATGTTTACGTATATGTTTTTTTTTTTCATTGATTTTTATCGACAATGCCGTTTCTAGATTTTAAATTCTTGTTAAATTAATCGAATGAGTTAAATGTTTGTTTTGAAGACACGATTGACTTGATTTTTTCCAAAGATGTGGGACGCAAAATATCTAATGATTTTTATCTCATATTTATGAATATGAATTATGATATGTAATTAGAATGGAATGTTTAGTCATCTGACTAATTATTTTTGTAATTATACAAAAAAAATTAAGTATTTTTTGAGTTTAATCACTAAATGGCTTATTACCTGTTGCTTATAAATTCAAAATACTTTACTTGAATTTCACTGAAGTCCTTTAAAGTATTCGGAAGTAGATTACAGTTTTTAGCACTTACACTTTCAGTTTTAATCGTATTGAAATTTGAATCAAACAATTTCGAACCAATAATTTAAAACATTTATACAAATGCACCTGAAAACTCAAATCACAACTAACAAAAATAAAAATGTGTACTTATTTTTTAAAAAAACTGTTTAGTTTTGTTACTCAATCCAATTATTATCAATTAATTTAATATTTTATGACCAGAATTGAAATTTAATTAAAGTTTGATTTTTGAATGACGCAATTCGATTATCATTAATTAATTATCTATTAAAAAAATATATATTGTATACAAAGTTTTTAATGACAAAAATAAAACTAATTGATGATAATTAGATTACTTTAACAAATTTTAAGTTAGTTGTGATTTGAATTTTGAAGTGTGAACACGTGTCGCGGTTTTTTTTTTTGTAAAATCAACTTAAAATAAAGTAAGCTATTTTTGTTTCGTTTTAAAATATTAAACTGGTTTTACAGAGTTTTAAATAATAATAAATAATATATGAAAATTCGTGAACTAAATTTTATTCAAAGTGCAATTGATAAAAATTGCAACCAACTTCCGAATATTTCAGCGTACTTCGGTATAGGTGTAGCAGAATTCGACAAAAATTAGAAATTAGAATATTTTTTTTTTTATTATATACATATCTGTATCATTTTCAATTACAAAGGCCCATATTACAAGTTTTGGTTTTAATTAATATTGGTTTTAAGACAACGTAACTGTCGTAAGAGCTGAACTAAACAAATGAATTAAAACACCCAAGAACCGAGCTTGTAATATCAGCCAATCTCTTTGAAATCAATATATCCATACAACATATTGAGATAGTAAATATTTTTAATTAGTATATTGAAAACTATATATGAAATTAATTTATACTCCTTTTGCTCGATTTATCACATGATTCATATTATATAAATTATTGATTTGATCTACAATGGATAAGTACATTTTACTTTTTAAATGTTATTTTTATTATAACAAAACTACAAAAATGTAATATTTAATAAATTAAAGTTATAGTTCATTCGCGTTAAGAAATTAGTTAAGGAAAGATAGAAGCCAAAGTGACCTTGAATGTGATTGGCTGAAAACACAGACAAGATTAGACACACGAAATATAATTATCTATCTGAATTATTTTTTATACATTAGTTCGTGCACTTCGTACAAGTACGGCAGTTTACGGTACAATATCAGTGTGTGTGTGTATTCAAATATTTTATTCAAAAAAAATTTCAAGCCAAAACCGTGTAAAATGAGTGATAACGAGATCCCATCTACATCAAGTGGATATAAAAATCCGTTACTGTTTTTTGGCAATGTGAATCTGTCTTTTAGTTACTTATTTCTTAACGCGAATGAACTATAAGCATCTGTTTCTAGAAAAACGACGCAGCGATAACAATTAATAAAATAATAGATATTTTTTGTACCTACCTCGTATAGAACCTGTAATACACATAAACAGTGCTGGTTGCATGCTTTGGGTAAATTTATTACATACTATTTGTTTATCTTTCGTGTTACTATTTATTATTTTAATTGTTAAATTCTATCAGATTTCTTGAAAATAATCACTATTGTATAGTAAAATAAAAAAGCATTATATAACAAAAGAATTTTAAATTACAATATTTAAAATTCTCTCTCACTAATTTAATATTTGTCGCTAACAAAAGAGAAGGTTATTTTTTGTAAATTATAGTTTGTTTCGTTACAATTTTTGACTTATCATATATTATATATATATATATATATATAGTCACATCATGTACTTATAAGGGAGCGGTACAAATTTTTTTCATTCAAGCTTCAATTAGTTTTCGTCAAATATTTCTATTCAGACAGACAACTTTTATTTCATCCAAATTCATGATAGCTCACATATGTTTTATTTTATTCTGAAAATTACAATTTCAGTATGAAAGTAGTAATTTTATTAAAAACAATTATAATAGTTAGAAATATTTTTAATATTTATTATTTTATTAATAAAAGCTTTAATACAATAAACAATGTATTTGTTGGATTATTTATTAAATAATGAGTGATGTACTCAGTAAGTGCATTTATTTTTAATTTAATTTGTGATTATCTTATAGAATAAATAATATAATACTAAATTACTTAGTAGTTTTTTTTTACTTTAAATTTATTAATTAATTATTAAAAGGCCATGAATCTAAACTTGGACATAATTTTTAATTCCTATCATTATGTCATGTATTTAAATTTAAAAGCACTTTACTCTTCAGCATAAATCAATATTTTTGATTTTCTCTGTATACCAATAAATATTTTACAAATTTGATTCTTGATTATTGATAAGAAAAATAAATCTACACCCTTATGATCAAATTTACGGAATGAACAAAATAAGAGGAAAAGATATCTATATGGAAATTAGAAATGAAATAAACAAAATTTGAATCATATTATATATTAAATATGTATTCACAAGACAATTACACATATTCATTTTTTTGTTGTTTTCTTATTAGGTCTACACTAAAAAAATTGCTACATCTAATAATTCCACGTTTTATGCTATTGTATTTCAAGTCTTTTTGTATCCAAAATTTTTTTTTGTATTTTTTTTTTATCGTTTACACCATTTTTGCATAAAAACTAGACAATAGTATGCATATGTGGCCTCACAGTACTGTTCACATTTTTGTTTCTAAAATATATTAAAATTTATTGCAATTCAAGTATTTTTTTTTGTTGATATTCGTATGAAGCCAGTACTTGTAAAATTCACATACACATTCACAAATTTTGAAATAACCTAAAAAAAAATCATTGCTTCTCTTACATTTTATTGAGATATTACAATTATTCATTTTTTTTCATCTCCACAATATCCTTGATTGACGTGTCAAAAATATATATACAACAATTTTATTCTTTTATATAAATAGATTTACTACGCTAAAAATATTTGCTTGTATAATAAAACGCAACAACATCAATCCTAAAAATTTCAACACAAACATCTTATCATTGTTTCTTTTTTGGAAAGAAATCCAAAATTTTGAAATCATGTCGAAGGAAAAAAGGTCGCACGAAAATATCAGGAAAGATGTTGTGTTGCACTATTTTACAAAACAAAAAAACTGGAATTCAAATATTTATAAATCGTTCACAAATGCAAAAAACCGGATTGTATAAAAAATTCAAAAACAATGGAAAGAAAATGGCAGCCTATAAAAATTGGCTTTGGAAGATTTTTTTACATTTTTATGGCATTTCATACAAACGTATTGATTACGTCATTTATTTAATTTTTTTCATCTTTAAATCTAATAAAAATTATTTGGCATCATATATTATTAACATACTCTTAAATATTAAAATTTAGCAATATATATCTGCAAACTACAATATTTTTTTCGGTTTTTCTCTTTTCATTTGATATTGCAGTATAATTGTAAAATATTTCAGCGAAAAATCTATTTGTTTATTTTATACTGAAATAACAAATGAAATTGTTTCAAGTAATATTATGCATAGGACAAAAATATATTACAATTTTGGGCCTCATTTACAAGGGATAAAAAAATATGAATGGAACCTTGTACATTGTATTTAAACTGCTACTAAAATTCATCCGACGCAATCCAACCTTCTCAAATTTCTATTGCTAATTCAAATATTACATATTATTAAAAACTCGCATCTCTTAAACTCTAACAAATTGAGAAACATATCGGCTGAATTTTAGTAGCAAATATCCAGGATTGGATCAATTAAAATTCGGTAATTCGGTTCCAATATGAAATGTGTGTGTGTGTGAGACAGCCTGGTTCACGCAGAAAAAATATATTTATAACGCGAAGCCGGGTTTTACAAAGGCAAATCTACGGGACGTGATTTCAATTCACATCAAATCTATTCCACATCTCGTAGCCCGTTGAAAAAATATAGATATATCGATTAATAATTCCGATGAAATTTCATTTTGACGGGACAGTTGATTCGGAACAAATCTGATGTAAATAATCAAAAACTTTCTCACACCCAAAAACAGATTCCTTCATTAGTTTTTGGTGCATAAACTCTAAATATTTATACGGTGATTAAAATTCCGACAAAACTATTTTATATAATTATGTATTCATATGTCTTTTATCAACTCTGAATGTAAAACAGATCTGTGTTAACTTTATTTGGTTAGAATTATATTTAAACGAATTGTAAATGGCACAATTTTAATTTAAAAATATCTTATTATAGTTTATCTGTCTATTCTAAAAACACTTTAGAGGTATTTATGTTAGAAAATACGTTAATATATATATATTTTCCGATTATATTTCTATGTTTCTGTACAGAAATGAGAATAAAACTCTGCAAAGATATGTTAAATTTAATCTCTACATTTATGACATTATGGCCGTCATATGCAAAAACCTTATTGTATATTTATATAAAAATAACGTTAATTTTAAAATCACTAACTTTATTTAGTCAAATATATAATCAATGAATATATATTATTAATATTTAATGTACATTAAATTAAACTCTTATTTTTATATAACATTTTATGCAACTCGACCGCCATCATGCAATTATTATATACAAAATGGAATAAAATATAGGAATCCTTTACATTACATAAATATAATTTAATAAAATAGATTTTCACAAAGCATTGTTCCGATTTATGTACAGAAAAATAGTAATATAAGACGAATATATTTAAATATAGATTGCATAAGTTTTGTCTTGTTTTTTGTTTTTTTCTTTCTTCTTCTTTAATATGAAATTTTGAACGCGAGAATTTGACAGGCTCTAAATTCCGCATACGATGTGTCTTTGTTTCGCTTTTAAGAACTGTTCGTGCTCAGCTATTACTAGAGTTTTTATTTTGTATATAATATGCCCGTGAATAATCATCTATTATCTATCAATAAGCAATTATCTTTTAAAAAGAACACATTAAATATAGATAGGTATATAAAAATTAAATATATATATATAGCGAGTAATTCAAATAATAATATATATCTTAGAATGGCAGTTAAATAGACTAAATGTCACAATATTTACAACAAAAATGTGCCTAGATTATATTAAATATTTTTTAAATTTAACTAACTAATTATAAATAAATTGTATAATAAATACTTACTAACTAAAAATTAGTACTAGAAAATTTGACTGGCAACTCAAAGAGATTTCGTACAGATGAGAGTTTATTTTTTGGAAATGTTTCACTTTGTACTGTTGGTAATAATGATGTTTAATAGTGAGATCATAATAGGAAATACTAATTAGGCACTAAATTTCATAAATAACGCAAAAATCGATGATCGTCCGCAAAATGCGCGTTAATCATTTTGTCAAAAAAAATAAAAAATATTACGAACAACAAGAAAATGGTAACATTGAAAAATACTAAACATTAAATTATTTCTTAATAGAGCATTCGGAGAAAAATGCCTTATTTATGGATACTGATAAATATATATATAATATATAAACGACCCTCAAACATTAATTTATTTTGAGGGCCGTTGCTTGCCCTATCCAACGGCACCGCCCTCTTGATAAGGTCCAGTTACCATGCAGGGATGCATCGGGAATAGTGTTGTCCAAGACATCGTAGTCAAAGTAGGAGCTCTCATCAGAATCTGTTTGCTATTCCTTCCATTATTTATTTTATCCTTCATAAGAGCGGCTAGATCAATCTCCTTTTCTTTAGCTTGAGATTTATCATCCGTAGCATTACTGCCACTCTGCGTCTGTGTATTCGTAGTAGAATTACCATTACTACTAGTTGTAATGCCAAGTTTCCTTAGTCGCATTTTTTCTTCCCATTCATCTAAACCGTGTTTCGGTTTATTCAGATTTCTATGTTGATAGAAAACTAGGGAAATTCGTGTCGGTGATAATCGATTCGGTTTTCTTAAGGCGGTTGTCGAATGCATTTCATGCTTAGCGCATTCAAACAGCACGCTTCCATGGCCTAAAGCAATCGCAACGCCGCCCATTTGAGAATCTTTGAAACATTCGGCATTATCGATAAAATCAGTTACTTCACCGATTGGTTCAGATTTCGGTTGTTCCGGTACTAATGGTAAGCCAAACGGTGGATATAAGCACCAGTTTGGTGGTGGTTGTTGCACCCAATTTTGAGTATTCTGGCACCAATTTGGATAATTCTGATAGCCATAACTATTATAGCAAGTCGTATTACGCAAGTATTCTTCTCGTTTTAATTTTTCCGCGTAATTGTAATCGTAATTCAGCGAACTAGCTTCATATGGATTGTAAGGATTATAGGAATTGAATGGAGTAGATATGTTACCGTAGTTTGGATTTGGATAGCCTTGATTCAAATAATTTGGATTCATAGCAGGATGATAATCGTTTACGCCACCTTTAACATCTTCTGGCCAATTATGAATAGATGGTTGTGTGTTAATTGGTTTACTTTGTGAACCACCCATAATATTACTTCCTGCAGAAGTTTTTGTTTCTAAAGTTGGATCAGGAGTGTGTCTGCTTTTATTATCTCGTGGATACGGCTTTAAAAATGTTGAAGTCTGAGTATTAGTATCTGGCGATAAGGCTGTACTTGTTTGACTTCTTGAAGGTGGACGTCCTTTAGGAATTCTGAATGGTGAAGCTGCATTTGGATTTGTTGATGTATTCATTTGATCCCAGTTTGATCTTTCAGAATTTGGCCAGTTCTGTTTATTATCGATTTGATTTGGTGTAATTGGTGATGATCTTTTGGAATCTGGAGAAATTGGTATATTTGGACTTTGTTGTTGTTGTTGTTGTTGTTGTTGTTGTTGTTGTTGTTGTTGTTGTTGTTGTTGTTGTTGTTGTTGCTGATGACAAGGAGACTGATTATTAGTATTTGTAGGATTATATTGTTCTCGTGGCCGAACAGATTGTTGTCCTTGAGGACAATTCATATTTAACCAAGGATTGTGACTATTATTACCAGTAGTATTAAAGGTATTTTGATTTGGTTTCGTGTTAGTGGAAGTAATACCAGAATTTGGAGTAAATCTACCGGAATTGTATGTACTAGAATCTACTTGATTTGAATTTTTATCTTCTAAATTAGAATTTGGAATTGCAGTAGTACTATCTGGATCTTCCTTAACTCCATCTTTATAGAAATTTCCAGAATAATCTACCCAACTATTCAAATATGGATTTTGTCTTTTCTGTGATTCCAACCAATTCTGATTTGTTTGATACAACTGATTCTGATTGCCATATTGGTTAACAAGCTGGTTTTGATTATTTAACAAACCGCTCTCATAATTCCAAGATGGATGATACATAGTCGGTGAATCAAGAACTGTACTTGAAACTTGACTGCTTTGAAGTTGTGCATCTGTAAAATTATCTAACATCGTTGCCATATCAATTAGTGGAGTTTGATGTGTCACAGGTGTTTGAGTTCTTGGTGAATTATGGTTAGATGATCGACCAGAATGATTGGAATTACGTGCAGTAGAAGGTTCCTTCTTGCCTATTATAGCATCTGGTTCATCTTCCTTTCGTTTCTTACCATGACGACGACAAGGTTGTAATGGAACTGATCTAACACGTACCTCACATGGATATCTATAAAATATAAAATAGTAAGTTTTAATTACATATTTATTTTATATTAAATATAACTAACGTACTTTGTTAATACTTCTATGCTGCCATTCTTAAACTTCTCTTCTTGTCCTTCTTTGGATCCAAATTCATCAGAATCATCTATGACATATAACGGTAACACATGTAATTGTTCATCTGCAGGTTTTGCTAAAGTTCTATGTTTCGTCAAAGTAACAACAACAGTGCATCCATTATTCATATTATGAAGATCTCTATGCGAATGAGAACAAAAATCTAAACAGGCAGTTACACCTGAAAATGGTCTTCCTGTCTTAAAACCCAATCTACATTCGGGTGCTTCTCTTTCAAATTGACATTGATTCTTAAAAGCATCCGGAGCTAATGAATTATACAACGGTGACAGTAATGTTGCCAATATGTGCATTCTTTCTTCTATTTCATTTTCTTCCGTTTTAACGCTAAGTCTAAATTTCCTGACAGTTTTTGATCTTGCATATTTGCAGCCATTATAGTACATACTCCATGAACAGCCGAAAGAGAAACTTGCACCGCATGTGTCTGGATCTAAACCCTGACAAGCGCAAGTTCTCGGTTCGTTTGTAGCACATCTTCTAGTTGTTGGCAATCCGTAACGATTTAATTTATGTGTCAAAAGATTGTAAGTTATATCGGCTTCTGCTCGAGGTACACCATCCCAAGCTACCATACAAACTACAATGACTGCAGATCGACAAGTATGTCCCTGACGTTGTTTAGCTATTGCAAGGATTTTTTCTTCGTAACTTGTTCTTCGAATAATCTGTAACGTACATTTTATTTAATAAACTGATTAAAATAGCCATTATTAAATCAATTACAATAATACTCACCCATTTAGCCATTGGACATCCTTGTGTAGTTTTTCCTTCTTTTCCTGTATAACAAATTTTCTCTATTCGTAATGCTTTTCCTGTTACTCCTATACGAGTCTCTAAATCCTTCCTTAATTCGGTTACATTACTGGCACAGCCTGCATCAGAAAATAACTACATTACTTCAATAAATTTATTTAATCTAAAAAAATAAATTTATAGAAAAATTAAACTTATATTTCTTTCACAGACATACCTAAATGCGTATAATAGCTTCCTGGTTCTGGTGGAGTTTTATCAGCAGGAAAACAATTACAATCGGGTACTTCTGTTTTCACATTGTTCTTTAGTTTTTCGATATTATCATTGAATTCTTTATTCGCATTCGATTTTTCATTTTTGACTTCGGTTTGATTCGAAGATTTTTTATTATTATCATTGGATTGTTCAGCAACTGTTTCATCTTGTGTTTGCAAACCCATACAGGCTCCATCTCTCAAATGTTCGGGAGTTGGTGCTTCAGTACCTCCTTGTCTGCAACACCATGATCCTCCTTGAGGTTTTATGGCAGCTGGTCCACCATCTCCTTTAAAAACGTAAGCTTCTTTCTCTAACTTAATATTTTCTACAGTAGTTCGAATAGATTGTGGTATACTATTATTATCCATTTTTGGTTTAACTGGTTCAGCGGGTGGAAAATTTTGATAATGATCTATTAATTTAGATGAACAACTTTTATCATCTAGTTCTACTTTAAATTGATGCTCTGGCATTTTGTAAGGATGATATGTTTCTTGTTTTGGGTACGTATTTGATTGTTCCTGCGGTTTTTGGTATTCTTCGTTATTTTTATATGTATATGGTGGTACATTTGATGGATTGTTATTAACATTATTTAAATTGTTATCTTTATTAACGGACGAATGTTGTGTTTCTATCCGAAGTATGTCATCTAAATTTGGATTTGACTCTACCATTGGCGGTTTATCAAATGGAAAGGCATTGTTTTTAACGTTTGCTTGATTATCTGTTATTGGTTGTTTATTATAAAAAGGTTCCTCGTTATAACCATAAAAATTCTCCGTTTTTATTTCCGGAACACTTTTCTTTTCCAAATTGGAATGATCTTGATAGGAAAATTGTTTATTCTGTCTGTCATTACCAATATCGCTCCATTTATTTTGTGTGTAATTTTCGTTACTGGCAAATTTCATAAAGTTTTCAAGTGCCGATGTACTGTTTGTTCCGGGATTATAATCGAAAAGGCCACCACCGTCGCTGTAATAGTTTGTGCGACGATGGTGGCTATGCGATAAAAAATGACCGGTAGTATTTTGTTCGGATCGTTGGTTGTTGTCATCTAGCTTACCATCCATTCCTTGTTGTTTGTTTAATATCATCGTTTTTATCCGAGAATTTAAATTCACCCGTTCCGGCTGCGAGAACTGTTGCTCGGCACCGTTAGCGATCTGCTGAGATTGGTGCTGTTGCATTTGGTTAGCGTGCTGATTCTGCACTTGCTGCTGCTGCTGCCCCGGCGGATTTTGCGGGCTGGGCGCCACTTGCGGCTGCTGCATTACGTGCTGCGGTTGCTGCTGTGGCTGCACGGTCCCTTGCCCCTGCACGGAACCATGCCCCGGACCTTGAGTGTGCACTTGTTGCTGTTGCATCATCTGATTGGGCGGATGGCCCACATTTGTCATATTTCCATGGCTATTTACCATCTGCGGATGCATGTAGCCCGCGTTAGTATTCTGTTGCTCCCAATTGTTTCTGTCTCGTTCCGGCGTCCAGTTTTGATGCGGTTGCGGTGTCTGTTGTTGCTGCTCATTAGAAATGGTATTCGGTCCGCAATACTGTCCGCCTGGGTAACCGCTAGAGGTGTGTGAAACTAGCTGCGGACTGCTGTTCACCGACGGAAACCCAGGCTTCCCGTTTCCCGAATTCGTCTGATTCGACATAACATAACTAGGCGGCGCATTTGAGCTGGGACTGAAGTTCGAACTGGAAATCGCCGCAAAACTGTTCGATGTAGGTGGATAGCTTTGTTGTTGTTGCTGTTGATTTGGATTGCTGCCGACAGAATTCGGGCGCGTTGTATTTCCATTCGGCTCCATATTGCCTTGATTCGCCGGGGTAGCTGGTCCACCCGCATTCGAGTAGTCGTTCTGTGTAGGATATTGTCCCGGAACAGACATATTGCCGCGATGGCCATTTTGTTGCGGTTGTTGTTGCTGCTGCTGCTGCTGCTGCTGGGGTTGTTGTGGTTGTTGAGGGGGCGGTGCTTGCTGTTGTTGGGGTTGTTGCGATTGTTGATGTTGTTGTTGCTGTTGTTGTTGTTGTGGCGATGGACTGGGCGTATGTGGAGCATGTGGATAGGCACCATTTGGCCGCGGCGTTAGCGCTGGATGCGGTGTATGACTTGGCGTACTGGGCGGTCGTTGATTTGTCAACACTTGCACGGGACCCGTGTAGAATGTGTTCGCATCGAAACCGGTGTTTGGCTGGTATGTTGTCTGGTAGATTGGATTGGGATACTGTTGCGGATAGCCGTCCAACGTCGGTTGAGGTGCGTGAGGAATCTGTTGGATGAACTGACCTTGCGCCCATCCTAAATTATCAACAATAATTACTAAAAAATTTTCATTAAAATTAAAACTTAAAAACCAAATCTAACGAAAGAAAAAATATAAGAAATTAAAATGTCATTTGCTAATTTAACATTTATCGTACAATTTTCTTTATAGAACAACACAACTTATATATTGATATTATATTAAACTAAAAGCTTTATATTCTAGTATTAGAGTTTGACAAGTTTAATGCGTTAAATATAATTAATATCGGGCCACTGAAACTATTTACTGACACTGTATGTTTACAAATTTTGTACGATAAAAGTTAATATTGTATAATAATATATAGGAATATTCAATATAAATTTGACAAATTTAAAACGATAAATTACAAATTTTATTTTATATTTTTTAAATTATTCATCATATAAACCATATTTAGGAATTTTAAAAAAACTGTTAGATTAAAAACAAAGATACTTGAGAACATTTGTATGAATAAAGAATTTTGAGAAGTTTTATATATATATATATATATATATATATATATATATATATATATATCGCAATAAAATAATGTAAATTTTCACGCTAGCTAGCAATAATCATAGAATATTTTCCATTATCGTAATGTAAAGTATCTTTTTTTTTATATTAGAGAAAACTAATAACAAATTTATATTGAATAATTATAATAGGTAATTATAAAACAAAACAATATTATCTTTAAAATTCGCAGTAAAAATCAATAAAACTTAATTTGAATTCGACTAAAACCTTAATCGAAATTTTATGTAAATTATCCAAACGATATTTGCGCTATTATTAATTTGTGATTGTCGTTAAAATTAGAAGGAAAAAAAATGGAAAATTAACAATAATAAAGAGCCGTAACACGTATTAATATATTAACAGCCATGCAAATTTCTAATTAAAATGCATGTATGTAATGTTTAGCTCATTAGCGCGCAACCGGGGGTTTTTAATAAAAATAATTAACATTTGAAACTAGCTGGGATGATGGTACACATACCTTGTGTTGGATCGGCTTGCCATACCGGAGCGGGAAATCTATTTGGGTCAGCGTAGAACGGCATGGGTGCCTGGAAAAACGAAATTTAAACATCAATTTAGATTTTAAATAAAATTTAGCTCCGGCGAAAATTTGATTATATCGCGGAAATAAACGTAATCAAATCTATTTGTATTTAAAGTTAAATTATCATTTGTCGGTGTGTGTTTGTGTGCGTGTGTGTATGAGCAAATTTTGTATTCTGCAAATATTTTAAGCTGGTTTCGTAAACTCCTAGCTTAATTTTTCGATATGTGTCATAATTTTTAATTTTAAATATGTATTTTCCGAAAATTGTTGTCATTTATATAATAATGTTTTCCCATAATATTATAAACTGTAAAAAAGACTCAGTAATTTTATATAAAAACCCATAGCAAACTGATTTACATCAATTTTATATATAAATTTATTTTTACAAAATGCATGTAATATTCTAAAATTTACTTTAGTAAATTTATAGAACTTCTGTAAATTTGCTGTCAGGAATTTTCCATAAATAACTAAAATTTGTTTAGTCCTATAATATTATTGTTGGTATAATTACATACATTTCTAATTTACATAAAGGATGTATTTTGAAATTATTACACGAAATATGTACTAAGTCTCATTATTTTGATGAATGATTATAGATATTAATATACAAGCTGTAATTTTACATAATTTAAGAAGTTACATGCCAACAACACGTAATTCTACATTAAAAGTATGTTATGCAATTTGCAAAAAGTAAGCAATTTTACATACTTATTAGGTCATTTTTACTTATTTTATATGAATATCATATTATGTCAAAATTACAAAATTTTGCGATAGAAATACAGAATATTTATGGTAAAATGAAATTACAGATTTTTATAGTAAAATTTCATTTCTATTTTCTTTTTTTTTATAGTGTATATTTTAAGGAAAATTTTTACATTATAATTCAGTATTTATATCTGTAAAAATACTAAAATATTTTATATTATTTTTAGTTATTATTTATGTAAAATTACTGTTATTTTGAGCAAGAATAGAATAAAAATTTTCTTTTGATAGAAAAAGACAAAATATTCTGTAACACTGCAGGCCTTACAGATGAGAACCGAATAAGTCCATAAGTTCAGATTCGTCGGCTATATATTTTGAATTAATTTTTGATACACTGTACCAATTTACTATACCACTTCTCATTTTAGTTAAAGTGGAAAAAATATAATATATTCAAAATATAACAGATTCTGTTTTAAGTCAACATCAAACATTTTAAAAATATTCTAATCCTCAAAATTTTTATTTTCAAACACCGCCGATTAAACCTTATTACGATTGGGAAAAAATCTGCACGAATGAATGTTTCTCACCGAAAAATCTCGAATGACTAACCGACATTTAAGCTTGTGGGCTGGTGGTACGGTGACCAGAATGAGTAGCGTGGCGTACGCGAATAAAATTCAACAAAACGACGCGTCACGCGATATAATCCCCGACGTAATCCGATTGTTTCAATGTTTCAATGAAATCATCGAACGTTACTCCCTACACCCCCTCCCCGCTATTTCATTTCCAAACGCATAACAATATTCCCAGGTTTAAATTCCAATAAGTATAATCGGCAAAAATTCGAATTGTCCTTCTGTAGTTCTTCTAAAATAAAACTTTAGGTTGTGGTTCTGTATTCATATTTATTAATAAGCCACGTACTCAACGTACATCGTCATCAGGAAAACTGATACAAATGGCATTTACAGTAACATAGAAACGAATTACTAGACGTAACAAAATAAGTAACTAGATCATAAAATTTATAAATTTTTAGTTAATGGAAGTCAAATTTTATTTAAATCATTGATTGATGTTATCTTTTTCTTTATAAATTTCTTTTACTTCACTTATCAATGTTAATATTGATGGGTCTTCTTGCAATTATTACAGTATCTTCGAATTTTACATCATGAAGATTTTCTTTTATGTTCTAATATAGTAAAAAAAAATCTTTCAGAACTCATTATATTAAAACTGTTTTATTTTATTATTATGTTCTGGCAATTTAGTAGAAACAGAAAGATTTTTACTATGCCAGGTAATTTCAACACAATTAAATTTTAGTCTACAGACAGTAATTTTGAAACAATAAAATTTTTCACTTATTTTGCGTAATTTCTAAAATTTATATTAATTACATAATGTATAGAAAAATTTTGTTGTAAAAGTTGGTGTTAATCAGTTAAAATGGTTCGGTCATCTTGAATATCTATAATAAATGTTTGCTTAAAAAAATATATGTGAATGATTTTGAAGATTTCTATTTAATTCCTTTAAACCAAATAAATCGATCTTCTAATTCCCAATAAGCATAACCTACAAAAAAAACTCCAGTTGTCCTTTTTCAGTTTCAAGTATCGGGGAACGAAATAAAGTTACACGCAATGTGACGCGCTTCGCTTTTTGACGTGTGGCACGGTCGCTTTTCAGTTTCAGTCTTTCAGTTTCATTCATTTTTCAGGGTTCAACGTTCGATGCGAGCGCGGGTTTCAATTGCTTTGGCAGACTATGGCCTCTCTGGCCACACGGTTCAATTTCAGCGCGCGCGAAGTGATTGAATACGGGGGATATAGGCGTTTGACGCGCGCGGTTCACTTGTTCGGGTACTAGATGGTAGAAAGAGAGAGAAAGAGAGATTGGTTTGATTGTCACTTGTTCCAGATGTTTTGTGGGCGGTAACCCGGTGTTATAGCTTTGGTTAGTTTTGAAAGATTTTCCGGATGTTTTAGAAAGTCAATTACTTTAATGTTTTATAAACTATTTTTATATTCTTAGTTACACATGACGTATTATATATCAGGTTACAGTATTTTGTTTTTGCTTAAATCGTCATTTATTTTGATAAACTAATTCAATCATTAGTTAATTTTTGAATGAAGAAAAATGCAATGATCTTGCCGGGGTTCGAACCGGGACTTTCTGTTTATTATTATACTTATGTTTATTATAATTCTTGTTATTTTTATTAATTTATAATACTTACTTATTATATAGAATAAAAATATTAAAAAATTAACAAAATAATATATTTTTGCATCTACATAAGATAACAATTTGGTTATGTGTACATAGATGTGTATATAGATAAAATAGATAAAAAATTACCTTCTTTCAGAACTCAACTTATTAAAATAAAACTGCTTTCGGTTAAAGTTCTGTATTAATATTTATTATAATCGACGTTTCAATGAACTCAACGTCCGACTTCATCAGATGATACAAATGACATTACAGTAAATAACTGAACATAGAAACAATTTACTAGGTGACAAAGATAATTTAATTATATAGTCATATAAAGCGATAATAAAAAGACATAATGTAAATGAATTTACTAAAATATTGGGTTTATTCACGTACGATATTAGTATTTTATGTAAAACGGGACATTTTTATGTTCCGATGCATTCTGTGGGGACATTGGGACTGTATCCATAAAAACGGGACTGTCCCAGTCAACACGGGACGAATGGGATTCCTAAATTATGCCCATCACTTTTTATTACTATTATTTATGTAAAATTTAAGTTCTAACTGAAACAAATTATTTTTTGTCATATTTTTCCAAAATTCTGTAAATATTCTATAAGGAATGTAATAAAAAATTCTTATGTGGGGGTTGGGGGCGAAAAAATGTGCAAATTGTAAGTGGTTCTTGCAATTTGTGCCGCTTGGTTGCGATGAAAGTCATAAGCACGTGTGCTAATACAACCGCCATTTTTGTTTTTGGATGTTTTGCATTTTGCGTCCTCGGGTTTTAATAGCGCGGGAGAGAGTGTACCATCGGCATCGTTTCCCCGTCTACCAAAGAAGGCGACGCCGCGTTGCGCTGTGTTGCCAAATATACGGGGGAGGAGGCTAGTGCCGTTAAAGCCCTTATAATTAATAGTGGCTTAAAATTTCGTATTAAGTTTTGGTTATGCTGTCGAGGCTTTAATATCTACCGACTCGGGAAATATATGCTTGCCCACCCCACTCCCCCAGCTTTTCACTACTGAAACGCTGCCTGAAACCTGAAAAGATTTTCACTGGCACATCCGGAAAGATTCAAGTATCCTGCGGAAGATAAGTTAGTCATATATGATTTAAGCCTTTTGTATAAAATTTTGGTTTTTCCTCTGAAAGAATTTTGAAAGCGTATAATAGTGATGGGCGTAATCGAATAATTTTTAATAATCAAATCATCGATAGTATTTGAAATGAATATCATAATCGAATAATCATTCGAATGACTATCGGAAAGGATATAGTACAACGAGAACGAACGATTGTATCTATCTGTGAGTTGTATTATATTAATTTCGCTAGATGATATCACAATCGCAACATTTTACCACCATAAAAATATTTAAATGCATTTTTACCACGCTTATATTAGCTCACTCTGTTGTTCCGTGTCGTCACGGTCAAATCTTGTAACCAATTTTTAGACCACTTCCTATCATCTGATCTCTCTGAAATTTATTTTCCTCTTTTTAGTGCAATTTAAATATAAGTGTGGTTTTTAAAAAGTGTTTTTTATATATTTTTTTAAATAACTGAATATTATATGTTAAATAAATTAATATTTTAATTATTTATTAAATAAAGTAAAAAGTATATGTAAATGGATACAACAAAATAACCTTACTAAAATTACAGTATTTAACTAAATACATACTTTTATTTTTTTTATTATTATATATATTATATCTATTATTATTATATAGGAAATTAAAATTAAATATAATTATTTATAAGTTATATGTTGGCATCTGTTAGTATAGTCCTTAGTATTCATATGTTCCATAGTTATTTGCTGTTTGGTTAGGTTGACTGGCTCTGATTTCAAATAATTTTAAAAATTTTAGTCTTAAGGTTGAATTTTAATTTTATAATCTATTTTGTATATTTTTATGGAAATTTGCCACTTTTTTATTTGTTCATCATCCAAATGATTTCAATTTAATTCGAGATATTTCGAATAATTTTCATAGTCGAATTATTGAATTATCCCATTACTAATAGTGACTAACTACTGTATAATAATGTCATTATTGTACTAGTAACATAATGATCTCTTTGTACATAGGTAATATTAATACTATGATACGCTTGAAGAAAAAAAATATGAATACATGTTTGTTATTATGAACACATACTTTAACAACCTAATCAAAAACAATATTCCTTTCAAGTTATCAGAAAGAAAAAAAGAACATCAAACATTAAAAATTGTCTATCCTATTATTTATCCATCACTTGGTTATCTTCAGTTTGAAATATCGCCAAACCGTGTCCTGTTTCCTGCCCGCAAAACCTCAGAGTGGCCGCTTGCTAGCAAGCTTGTACCGGATTATGCTTGAGTCTGAGACTTTTTACTAGCGCGCCCCATGGTGGGGGGCACAATCGATATGTGACGTCACACGGACGGCAAAACGACGGTCGCCGTCGGGACGTTAACGGTGGAGGGGGGAGGGAGAGAACAAACTCTGAAAAGCTTACAATGCGCAATAGGTATGCGCGTGAGATATAGCCACTGAAAGGCAAACGCTTAAAACACCCCCCGATGGGAGGTCATAGGCCACCCTGGTCTGGTATATGTCCACCCACCCACCCCCACTTCCCCAAACCCTCGATAACCCGACAACACTAACATTACATGCAAACGGAGCGACCGACGACGACGACTACGAGAAACGAGTGGCTGAAAACAACCCGCCCTTAGAGGATCCTGCTAGCCTGAAACAGATGCATGTTCCTTACAGCAGGAATATTTGTTGGACATGATTTTCACTTTTTATACCACCCTCGTTTTCTATACCGGTTTGTAGGTATGTATCCATTGCTTGAAATAAAAACAAAGGTCCCAGGTTCAAACCACGACAAGGTTAATGCATTTTTCTTCATTGAAAAATATTGACTAATGATTTTATTAGTTCATCAAAGTAAACTAATGGCGATTTAAGCAAAAACAACATACTATAACTGCTTTAGGTTCATTCAAAATAATGGTTCGTTAAAATGAAAATTCTCGAATTTCGTAAGAAATTTCTTTGCCATATACATTAGAAAGTTGTCTTACGGAATCCAGGAATTTTCATTTTAACGAACTATTATTTTTAATGAAAATGCACACGGGCGTAAATCTTTAATGAAACAATTCAGCCGGTCGGAACATTTATTTTTAGTTTATAAATTTTATTGAAAAATCAATAACGAAGAAATTAAAATTTTATAAATAAGTACGGTTATTTAATTATGTTTGTATCAGAAATTTCTATACAGAAAATAAATATTTAAATATTATAACTTTAATTTGCAAAATGTGCTAAATAATTGCAAATTTTCTTAGCCCATAGTCTAGTCTTCCTGCAGAATGTCAAAGTTCATTTAGTATTTAATTAAATTTACTATTATGTAAAGTAATAAAGTAAACGCACACATTGCAAAGTTAATTGTTCATTACTATCCTAAACCTTGATGAATTTATTTTTATGAATACTTAATCCTATAAAAGCATTTATAAATATTTATATTAAATTTGTTATCGCGTTTTTGTTTACATACATACATACACAATCACGCTATGTACCTAAAAGGGTGTGGCAGAAACTCTTTCCATTATCCCGAAATCAGTTTCCTTCAAATATCCCTATCCAGACAAGCAACTTTAGCTTCATCCACATTTATAACAGCTGACGTACATGCTCTTGTATTCCTACTATTTGGAAACTTTCGCTCACGCAAGCAACTCTCTCAATCATACCACTTCAACTACTCATCGGACGTCCACTTGCAGACGTATACCTTCAAAATCATTCATATATATTAATTTAACCAAACTTTCATTAGGCATTCGCTCAAAATGACCGAACCATTTTAACTGGCTAACACCAACTTTTGCAATAACATTTTTTTCAATTTCATACTCATCATACAATAATCTATTTCGTATCCGATTCATCCTATAGTTACACCATATACCCCACGTAAAAATTTCATTCCATTTATAAAGAAAGACAACATCAAATAAAATTTAGCTTCCATTAATTAAAAAATCTATAAAATTTTATGGTCTAGTCACTTGTTACCTAGTAACTTGTACTGTTATTTAACTGTAATGTCATTTGTATCAGTTTTTTCCTGATGAAAACAAGCGTTGAGTTTCATCGAAACATCGATTATAAATAAAAAAATAATACAGAACTTGAACCTAAAGTAGTTTTATTTTATATAAGGTGGAGTTGGGTAAGTGCAGAGTAGTTTTTGCATAGTTGGACTTTAAACCTATGTATTTTTAATCTGATATGTAAATACTTAACACTGTCGATATCGAACGCTTTACACAATCATTACTATTTAATTAATATTAACTAGAACCCTAATTTTCCTTGTAAATTTTTATTGTGATAGAAAATTGTTTAAAATGTCAGCTACTCTGCACTTGCCCCTAAAACGGGGCAAGAGCGTAAGTGGGGGTTAAAAATGCTTTGAAACCTTGTTTCATGTGCAATGAGACTGGAGCAGAATTATTAAGAAACCTGCTATAAAATGCTTTTTACTGCATTAAAATATATTGTTTAGTTCTATAGTTTTCCAATTTTAACACGTTAAATACGGCGTAGCATATCACACCGTATTAAGCCGTATACCCCACCGTGTTGGTCTGCACATGCCCCAAGTTATAATATTTACGGGGCAAGAGCAGATTAGTGTTTTTTCAATAAATTAAAACAAGAAACAAATGAAACTGTTTATTTAATGTAAAATTACATCGATATTATTTATATTTACCTAAAATAACAACAAAAAATATAAAATTATCCTAAGAAACTATTGTTCGTTTACGGAGCCGTCAATCTTGCTTGGTAGTTCAAACGTGACTGTTTACACTGATTGATATAATTAAGGAAAACACGTTCATTCTTACGCGTTATCTATGAGATATAGTACATATTAACTTGTAGTACATTACTACATACTAGCTAGAGAAATTTATCTCATATTATAATAAATATAGCCAATTAATGCACTTGCCCCGTTTACGCACTTACCCAACTCCACCTTAATGAGTTCTGAAAGATTTTTTACTAAGTTAAATTTACATTTAATATTACATTTTTTTTTATGAAACATGGAAAATTAGATAAATTTTTTACAGTGTATGTGTGTATGTAACACAGGTTAGAATAACATTTCGTTCTAAAAACTTTTCTATCTGGTAATATTTCTTCCCTTTTCCGTGAAAAGCAAAATTTTCTTTTGATAGAAAACATAATTAAATTTTGTTTCAATTAATAAAGTTTTCGAGTTTGCGACTTTAATTTTGAATGCTATTTTTCTTATACTTTCAATTCTTCGTAAACTTTATTTATTAAATTGAACCAGTCAAAAATCACGTGACTGCAACAGTCACTATTAGTCATAGTAAAATATTTTCCAGAACTCATTGAATTAAATAAGAACTATTTTAGGATTAGATTCTGTTTAATTATTTTATATGAAAACTATTTATCAATGACATTAAAGTATATATGTAATAATTAATAATGTCATTGATAAATTTTGACTTGATGAAGACGAAACATCGTTTTTATAAAATAAATTAAACAGAATCTAATCCTAAAACGGTTTTTATTTTTAACTATTACAGATATTTTAGTTTCTTGACAGCAACAATTTTTTGTAAAAAAAATATTTTTTTTTAATTACAGTCTAAAGTTGATTAATATAATGCAAAAAAAAGTATGTGCCAACCGGAACTTCAGTAAATTTGCCGTCAGGAATTTTCCATAAATGTACTAAAGTTTCATTATTTTGATGAATTATTACAAATATTAATATGCTAGCTGTAATTCTACATAATTTAAGAACAATATGTAAGTCTACATTAAGTATGTGATGCAATTTGCAAAAAGTAAGCAATTTTACATACTTATTAGAATATTTTTACTTACTATATGTGATTATTATGATTTATGATAAAAATTACAGAATATTTATAGTAAAATAGTTATTTTCTATTCTTTGATACTTCAATATCATATTTTGATATTTCAATATCAATATCAATATCAATTTTGTTAAAATGGAACGAGTTCAAATTGATCTAAGTTGGGAATAAAATCACACGTATTTCATAACGTCATTTCAGAAACAGTATTTAGTAATTTCATCTGGCTTTAAAGACATAATTTCAAATCGAGTTATTTTTGTAAATATAGCGGCCGTGGCCGTATCGTGCCGCACCCGTCAGTCCATTACATTTTTTAATTAAAATTGATGCATCTTAAAATCATATTATTCATCTGCATATACACATCTAGTACTCCTTGACCGGAAAAAAAATAAAACAGAAAATATTATACACTGTAACAAGATACATCTTCGTAATTATTTTAATGAAATACACACACACTCACAGAGCGTAACATAATACTCCTTCGCGTATAATTATGCACTTTTTAAATTATACATTAATTTAGTATACAATATTCAAGAATATAATACGATATGTCAGCGAAATAAAAACATTTTATTAAAATTAAAACTCTATATTTAATATAATAATAAAAATATATTTATAAAAAAATCTACTCTGGAATAGGAAAAATCTATATAATAATTACTGTAGTCATACTAACTAAAAACAAAACTGTTTTGACATAAATATGACACCTATTTACAGAATTATACCATATATCAAAAAAATATTCCATAGTCTTTTTTTGGTACACAGAAATTGTTTTTGATTTACCAAAAATCTATACTTATAAATGTGTATGGCAGCAGAAAAAGAAATGTAAATAATATTTAATGAAATACATCTTTAAGAATTGTGATATTTTAACACGTTTTTATTAACTCGCTTTCTTTGTCTGTCTGTTTGTCTGTTCGGTACAAATTTTGCAATTGATTTTAAACTAACTTCCCGGATGAGCTAGAGACTTAAAACTTTAAACACAACTCAGAACTGGATGACGATGCAATATTAACTAATTAATTAATTAACAATATTACAAATATTAATTTTTATCTTGTGCCATATTCACGAATTCAATACATTCGTGTATTTAGCAATTATTTTTTCTTTAAATACAGAAACTACAAAAATAGAACACACACACACACACACACAAGACTAAAAAGCAGAAAATAAGTTTTTAAATTAAAAAAAAAAAAAAATTAATATACCACGTTTTTAAAACGGACAAAAAAGTATAAAATAATTTCTTCTATAGCCCCATGTAGATTTATAACTCCATACAGATTCCTGACCCCATACAAATTGTCTTGAAAGTTTGTGATTGCGAATTTTTAACAGCTATGACAATACATGTAAGATTTAAAACGAAAAACGTGTGGCCCAACGACAGCTACTCCCTACACCCTTTACTATTATGTAATGCATGCGCCTCACGTTTTTCGTTTTAAATCTTACAAGTATTGTCATAGCTATTAAAAATTCACAATCACAAATTTTCAGGACAATCTGTATAGAGTCAGGAATCTGGAGAAATTATTTTATACTTTTTAGTTCGTTTTAAAAATGTGGTATCATAAATTTTTGTTTTTATTTAAATAATTACTTTATAATAACTGCTCTATAAAATATTTTACTATATTTTTAACAGTAATTTTTTATAATTGTAAAATTATAAAAAATTAACAAACATGTAGTAAAATTACTATAATTGATTGATATAAACTTACATAGATTTTTTGCGGTGAATGGATCTATAAAACTGGTTCAATATAATAAAAATTTCAATAAAATTTTTAATTATTTTGTACTTTATTCGAAAAAAAATAATTAATTTTTATACGATTATCTACAAAAGTTATTTTCTATATACTAGTTACCTGCTCCTGATAAAAATAATTCAATCTTAAACCGTTCATTTGTACATAAAAATAACTGGAAAATTTCGAAATATTTCTAAACGGTAGTTTTACAATTATGCACTATCGGAAGTCTAATTTATTTACGAAAATCAATATTCAGCTCCTATTACTTCATAATCAAATGAATGTCTGACAAGGGGATATATAATTATAGACTAGATACTCTGTTACTCTGTTATAAATCTGCTACAACTAATGCATATATATATGTCTTAACACAAAAGATCGATTATTTTAAAATACATACTGTGTCACATGATCTGGGATTTGTTGCTAGGATACGCCGAGATTTAAGTACGTGTATGGATAATTTTTTAAAGTAAATCCAATTCGTGATATTTAAGTTTCATTTTTAATTATTTCAATTAGAAGAATTAATGCTAGTTCTAAAGGTTTCGGTCGTATTGGCTACTTTTGCTAGAAATATAAATATTTTCAAAGAAACATGGTGTGATTAAAAATGTATATATTTTTAATTTATTAATATGCAGATAATTAAATATAAATTTGTATTTATTGATTAATTAACAAAGTTAAACTTCTCCAGAAGCTCCTACAAATTAATCTATAAATTATAAATACCTTTGATGGTTGTTTATATTGACAAAGGTCATTAACCTTTAAAAATTCTATATTAATTTTAATAATACTTTGTATTTATTTATTTCTTATAATTTGAGTAGCAAAAATTTCCAAGTACACTGTAAAAAAACTCAGTAATTTTACATAAAAACTCGGGGCACCTAATTTACACAAGTTTAGTATCCGGACATCACAGTAAATTTTTTTTTACATTATATACATATAAAATACATATATTTTATGTAAGTAATTGCTTACTTTTTCGGTAAAAAAACATATAAATTAATTATGTTACTTAAATTTTTTTACAGAAAATTTATGTAAGTCAACGATTTTTACTATGGTTTTCATGTAAATTAGCAATTTTTATTTTACAGTGCATATCTTTACCAAAAGTTGATCAAATTAAAATATTCACCTACGAAGCTTAAATTTTATAATAATCCGTTGAGCCAAATTTGCTCAACACGTATCTACAGACATACTGAGAGACGGACATCACACTAAAAACAGTAGATTCGTCCGTATCTGTAAAAATCTCGATATATCAAATTTGGTGTGATTACAATGCCTCTCTTATAAAAGGTGTCAGTAAATAGATTTTTTTCTGTACTATATTTTCTGTACTATTATGTAAAATGGTAACTTTTTTTAACATTGTATATTCAATTGGAAAAGCTAAGAAAAAGAAAACTCCTCGCGGTATAGTACACGCAATACAGTAGCAATTTTCCCACGGAAGTTAACAACCCCGAAACCGCATTTAAAACCGAAGAAACACACTTTATATCTGGCCACAAACAATCCCCTACACAGCAGCACGTGCCCAACACGCGAACATAAAGAGGCAAACAATCCAACCTTGGCCTTAGACGCGCCTCGCTTCACCATGCCATGGCTTTGTGTGTGTGTGGCACACGGCATGGCCGGGTTAAAATCCCTCGCGACGGGACCGTGAACGTGTCGTCTTCAAGATCCCATCGAGAGCAGCGGTTTGCGCCTCTGGTCGCCCCCGGACCTGCCCCAATGCGATTATCACGAACGAACGCCCTCTCGTCCGGTCTGATGCCGGCACGGACGACGACCGCACCTGTAGAGCGCCCCCTTGACGCGGATAAACGCCTTTCCCGTCCCTTGCTCCTGCTGCAGCAGGAATGCCACTCCTGCTGTGGCAGGAATAGCAGGAGTACGGATGGCTTGTTGTAACGTACCCCCCCCCCGGTCCCCCTCTGGTTGTGCACTTTGGTCGCCTTGTATTGTAACGTACTAGCAATGTGTTCGGTAGACTGTGTTGTTGAAGTTCATTTGCATCGTTCTTGTAGTAGAGTACGCGCTGCTTAGATCTCGAGAACTGAGATGTGAGATGTGTCTTTTTATCTTTTTTTTACTCTTTTAATCGGACGTTGGAGTTTTACTTTTATCCCGAGGAGAGTTCGGTTTTCAAGGTCAATTGTTTTGTTTACGTTTTTCTTTTCATTTTCTCTTTGCGTTTTTGTCTTAAATGATATAAAATAAATTCATGCTGGTATTCTCAGCAGCGATGTAGCGTAACAAAATGTTTTATCCTTCTCTAGTAAATTCTACAGAAAGAAACAAAACATGCTGTTACGTTACATAGCTTGCTCAGAATACCAGCATTACTTTGATTTCATTCTGTACACAAAATTTTATAGTCACTAATGTATATATGTACTTGTACATGGTATCTGGTTTTTAGAAAAAATTTATAATCAACAGGCAAATTACATAAAATTATTGAAAAAAGTATACAATATAGTGTACATATTAACAAAAACAATAAATATATAATATCAACATAGTAACAAATTTTTCAGAACTCATTATATTAAAATAAAACGGCTTTACGTTATAGTTCTGTATTAATATTTATTAATAATCGATGTACTCAACGTACATCTTCATCAGGAAAAAAGACACAAATGATATAAACAAAACATAGAAACAACTTACTAGGTAACAAAATAAATATTGATTGATTATTACTATGGCTATAGTATAAAATTACAAGGAAAACATTACACAATTATTAAACTTGCTTTTTTTTAATTTCAACATAAAAATATGTTGTCAATTTATAATGAAGTTGTATTTTGAGGATTTTATAGGAAATAGTGTCTAACGTAAATCAAATATCTGAATTTTTCACATTTAATTATCAATATTTTTATAAATTGCATAAAATCTGACAAGTATAAGCTGAAAATAGACAGTCGTAACTCGGTAACTACACTTTACCTACACATGTGTAAAAATCATTTATTTATATTTATCATTTATTTATCATTTATATTGATAATCATAGTAATGCAGTTTTATAAATTATTAGTAAATTTACAAAAAAAAAATTGTAAAATTGCAACAACAAAAAAATATAGTAAAATTAGCATGGTTTTAATATAAATTTACAGTAATTTTTTACATTGTGTTTATTGTGGTCCATATACATAAAAATTGACAAAATTACAAAAAAAAAAAAACGAAAAACATTTTTCAATTCGTCTTACCATAGGTTGTTGTACAGGAGTGGGTTGATCGGGTTTGAGCATTGCAATAGTTGGCTGTGGCGAAGGGCGACTCGTTGATTGGGGGCTAGGTTCGGGCGCTGCCACTGTACTGCTCGCGGCTGCTATACTAACACCACCAGCTGGCTTGCGACCACGGTACGTCTAAAAATATAACAACACAACATTTATTTACCATATCACTTGTACAACCCAAAAACAGTTTGCTTCTTTTTTTCATTATTATTTTCTATAAATAACCCCTATAACATAATAAAAAAGCTTTTAGAGCTCATTTTATTAAAAAGAACGGCTTTAGAATTAAGTGTTGTATAAATTTTAATTAAATAACATTAAAAGTATATGGGTAAACCGATAATAATAATAATAATAATAATAATAATGTTTATTAATCATCCAACAATTTACATGATAGGGTCATTCATATATTTCAATTATACATTACAAAATCAAGTTATAAAATTAAAATAATTTTCAAAAGAATAAATAGTCTTTTGCAGAAGTATATCTTTAGTGCCCCTGTTGAATTTTTTACTGTTCAAGAGTTTAAATGTTATTAGGAAGAACGTTGTACAGTTTCGGTCCCCAATACAACACTGAATTTTGACATTTTGATATATAGGCATTATCGCATAAATACTAAAAAAAAAAAGGAATAAAATTTTTATATTTTTTCGCCACAAGTTGGTAGCATTGTTCAAAAATTAAATTTTGTAATTATTATGCATAAAAAACAGAATCTATCCTGAAAATTTGTTTTACATCGTACAAACAGTATGGAAAATCGGCACATTGTATAACAATTAAATTGTTTAATTAAAACTGGATAAATATTAAAGCCAATATTAAATTTAAAACTTTTTTAAAACTGGATAAATATTAAAGCCAATATTAAATTTAAAAAAATTTATTCTCGAAAAGTTGGCAACCCTGTACGGAAGTAAAATTATATAATTTTTATGGGCACTAGGAAAATCTTTTTTTGAAAATTTAGTTAATTACAGATAAATAATTTAGTAATTTTTTTCTCGGAAAGTTGTTAACACTGTATTTTGTTAAAATTATACTACTATAATAATTTATGTGGGCACTAGAAGAATAGTTTATTAAAATTTGATCAAAATCAGATAAACAATAAATTAAAAAAAAAATAGTAATTAGTTTCTCGGAAAGTTGTCCATCTTGGGCACCTATCTTGAAAATTTCATCAAATTGCGACCACAAAATTTTGACTGACGACTGAGCAAGCGAGCGAACGAGTTGATCACGTACACACATACACACCTTCATCAACTAAATTCAGATTCGTTATCTAGAGGCTATATGAAAGATTTCTGTATATTTTGTTTTAAACAATTACAGGTAATAGTCCAACATTTCTAGATGATTTGTCATTACAATGAACTAATTTTAAATTAATTACAAATTGAAAAAAATGTATTGACTTTGCCGGGATTCGAACCGAGATTGTACCTACACTTGAAGTTAGCGCCCAAAAGTGATAAGAACTCAATTTTTGTTATAGTTCTGGATAGATTTCCAAGAGTTTCTGAACGTATTATCAAGAGTTCTGGCCGATTTAAGCATAAAAATCACATTTTTCAGTTTTGCGGAAATAGCATTACGCAGCGCGCCCAACTATGAAATGAATTCTGAGTGTATTTTAGGTTAGGTTAGGTTAGATACTTTCAGAAACTTTAGAACTCTTTGAAATCTATCCAGAACTCTGACAAAAATTGAGTTCATATCAATTTTGAGCGCCAACTTCATACGAGTCCTACACAGATATAAAAATCTTGATAAGTTGTATTGTTTGTATTTCAGATTTAACTTTTTTTTTCCATATACATTATTATATTTACTTAAAGATAACATAAGTATTTGAATTATTTATTATTAATTACATATTCCAAGTTCAAATACATATACATACAGACAAATCTACGTTTATTTTATACCTGACTTCACTGTAAATAAATGCTACAGAGTTAAAACGTTTGTGTTAGCATACAATGCGTTCTCCGCCTGTGTTTTTTTCTTCTTCTTCTTCTTCTTTTTATTAACTTTTATCGTGGTGTTTGGTAACCTTGGTTACAAGAGTGGAAAAAACAACCAACACGAAGTTAGTCGCTGACCAGTTTTGGTTTTATTTCCCCACTCATATGCCACGTTAATATAAAAACGAAAAATATCCCTTGCATTGGTAATATATAAACAGGTTTCTCGCGTTATTGTCTAGTGAAATTATTTTGCATCCAACCTTTAGACTAAACATTATTTAACTTGCGATTGTTTTAAGATTTTTACTGAATCTTTTAAACAAAAGAACGATCTATAAATATATTTTACAATAGCTTGAAATATGTTGAATATTTTATTTATTTTCATTTTTTTTTTTGTTGGTGTTTGTTAATTTTATAAATTCTTTAAGTTGTAGATTAAAATTTCTGTAATATTTCTATTTTAATTTGATTTTCTATGAATGAATGAATTTCTATTAATTTAAAATTCTTTTTTGGTTTGTAAGTCATAATAATGATTTTGTTATACTGGGTGTCTTATGAAGTATGCTTATCCCAATTTTTTTCTGTGTTAACCCATCAACTGCAAGGAAAAAGTGATATAGTATTTGGTACTGTGTGTAAAATTTTCAAAAATTAATAAAAATTATTATTATTTTTAACTAGAAAGAATAGAAGAGCATGTATGAGAGGAATTATGAATGTGAATAAAGCTAAAGTTGCTTGTCAGGATAGGAATGTTTGGAGGAAACTGATTTCGAGATAGTGGAAAGAGTTTGTGCCATACCCTTTTGGGTACATGGCGTGATTGTCTACGTATGCATAATATGTATGTAATAAAAATTATATATAAATCCTTCATATAGCCTCTAGATGACGAATCTGAACTTAGTTTACGTGGGTGTATGTGTATACGTCGTTCGCTCGCTCACTCCTTCGTTTTTTTTTTGTGATCGCATTTCCTCCTAAGCCATTCATCCGATGTGCACCAAATTTTCAGGGTATATTCAGTTGGTGCCCAAGATGGACATATGGATATATTTAACGAAAAACGTGAAACGCACATGCAATAGATAATAGTAAGTAGTGTAGGGAGTAGCTGTCGTTGCGCCCCAAGCTTTTCGTTTTAAATCTTACAAGTATTGTCATAGCTATTAAAATTTTCGGGACAATCTATATGAGGTCAGGAATTTGTATGGGGTTATAAATCTGTATGAAGCTTGAAGAAATTATTTTATACTTTTTAGTCCGTTTTAAAAACGTGGTATATTAAATTTTTCTTATTTAAATAATTATTAATTGATAAAAAATTAATGTTTTCCTGTAAATATATATTTCAAAAAATCCAAAACTAAACAGAATATTATTAACAAACATTACACGTATTAATTTCTGGTATTCCAGGTGCGGTTTGAAACGAATTTCTCACAATGATGCATGGATTCAACAGTGCAATGGACGTTTAATTATAGTAAGTACAACCCTTATTATCTCCACAGCTTGCTATATTATTTATCTTTGCATATACATATATAGTATTCGAATATATACACAATGGCCATGTACAATATAATATAATTCCAGCATAGCAATATAATTTTGAAATTAAACACTAAAATTTACTGCATTGTAATAACAATTCATAGTAGAATTAATTTCGTTTAATATTACTACTCGTTTCATAATAAATATTATATTCTTTTGCGATTATAAAAAGTATTTTTAAATTATGCAAATAATAGAAGTTTTATGCAAATATATGTATATTAGTCATAGTAACAAATCTTTCAGAGCTCATTATTTAAAATAAAATGGCTTTAGGTTTAAGTTCTGTATTAATATTTATTGATAATCGACGTTTCGACGAACTCAACGTCCGTCATCATCAGAAAAAGTGATACAAATGACATTTACAGTAAATAAACAGAACATAGAAACAAGTTACTAGGTAACAAAATACAAGTAACTAGATCATAAATTTTCAACTAAAGAGACCTACATTTTATTTAAATCACTGATTGATGTTATATTTTTTCTTTATAAATAATTTCTATTGCTTCTCTTATCAATCTGCTGTTAATTATTTAACTGTATTTAAAATTTTAATACACTTTACTTTCATAAAAATAATTATTGTTGCTAAATAAAATTTTGTAAACTTACGTTGAATTTTCCTTATTAAAGTTTATAGTTAAATGAGTTAGTTAAACGTTTTTTGTTTTAAATCTTACAAGTATTGTCATAGTTCATAAAAATTCACAATCACAAATTTTCAGGACGATCTATTGTATGGGGAGGTCAGAAATCTGTGTGAGAGTTAATAAATCTGTATGGGGCTAAGAGAAATTATTTTATACTTTTTAATCCGTTTAAAAAACGTGGTTATATTAGAAATATTTTTTATTTAAATAATTATTCTTCAATTTTTCAAAAAAAAACACAAATTTAATGAAATTTTAAAATACATATCTCTGAAAATTTAATTTTACTTTAAACCAAATTTTCAATTTTCTCTTAAAATAAAACGGCTTTAGGTTGTGGTTTTGTATTAGCAGAACATAAGTCATACAGATAAATCTGCTATTGCACCGCATTTTTTTGAAAAATCTTCATGAAATGAAATTCGAAGATACTGTAATAATTGCAAGGACCCATCAAATATTAACAGTAGATTTGATAAGAGAAGCAATAGAAATTTATAAAGAAAAAGATAACATAAATCATTGTGATTAATAACTAATTTTAATAAAATTTGGCTTCCTTTAATAAGTAATTTATAAATTTTATAATTTAGTGAATTATTTTGGTATCTAGTAACTTGTTTCTAC
The DNA here is from genome assembly GCA_963966155.1 of Clivina fossor. Lineage (NCBI taxonomy): Eukaryota > Metazoa > Arthropoda > Insecta > Coleoptera > Carabidae > Clivina > Clivina fossor. The sequence goes on along the minus strand of OZ014569.1, from coordinate 8,681,414 downwards.
GTCTTTTTTATTTACTGAAAAAGTCATTTGTATCATTTTTATTAATACAGAAAATAAAATATAAAAATATAAAATATATATACAGAAAATAAATTTATATAAAATAAATATTAATACAGAACTATAACTTATAGCCATTTTATTTTAATATAATAAGTTCTGAAAGATTTTTACTATAATACAATTTCTATGTATAAATTTCAGTGTATATTCAGTATCTTATAAAAATATTTACTTATATTTAACAAACGCATATTCTTTTTATAATATGAAATTTATGTTAATGTAAACCTAACAATAAACAAAAATATACTCATGCATTTGAGATTAACTTTATAATTTTAAGCAAACATTTCAGCAAAACCATTGTTTATTGTAAAAATAATAACATTTTCATTATTTAAATTTATTAATTAAGACTTTAGAAACAATATTTCCATTTCTCATTAAAATCCACCGTAATTAGAATTCAGAAATATGATATGAATTAAAGTTTAGTTGTATCATTCGTACGCTATAATAATATGAAAACAAAAATAATATCTACCCTAGAAACAAAAATATAAATATAAATTTAATTAAAATGAAATTGCATTGGATTCAAGTTCTGTATTAAAATTTATTTATAATCGACGTTTCGATGAAACTCTACGTTCGTCTTCATCATTAAAACTGATACAAATGACATTACTTTTAATTAATGGTAGCCAAATTTTATTTAACTCAATGTCTTCACAGTGATTGATGTTATAATTTTCTTTATAAATTTCACTTGCTTCTCTTATAAATCTGCTGGTAATATTGACAGGTCTTGCACTTATTACTGTATCTTGAAACTTTACATCATTAAGATATTCTAACGCATGTTCAGTAATAGCAGATTTATAGAAATGGGAAAATATTACAAATATTGATAAGAGAAGCAATAGAAATTTATAAAGAAAAGGATAATATCAATCACTGTGAATACACTGAGTTAAATAAAATTTGGCTTCCTTTAATTAAATATCTATAAAACTTAAAAATCTAAAAACTATAAAACCTACAAACCATGAGATATTATGATGCCCAGTATTTCTAGGTATAATTACGCAACTGCTGTAATTTTAACATAATTGTTTAAAAATACATAATAACAGAACTATTATAAACATTATGTAATATGATATTATCAACGGCATGAAAAAGTATGTAATATTTCAGTTTTTTTTTAGTAAAATCTCTTTTAGTAAATTTGCTGTTGGAAATTTTCCATAAAGGTAAAATTTGTTTAGTTCTGTAATATTATTGTTGGTATAATTACATACTTTCTAAATTTACATATAGGTTGTATTTTGAAATGAATGAATTAGAATTAATATATTTTATTAGTATTATTACACAAAAATATGTACTAAGTCTCATTATTTTGATGAATTATTACAGATATTAACATGCAAGCTGTAATTTTACATAATTTAAGAAGTTATACCAACAATATGTAATTCTACATTAAGTATGTGATTCAATTTGCAGAAGGTACGCAATTTTACATACTTATTAGATTATTTTTACTTAATTTATGTGATTATTATGAATTATGTAAAAATTACAAAATTTTGAGGTAGAAATACAGAATATTTTTAGTAAAATGAAATTTACTACTATTTTCGTAATTTCGCTATTTTTTTCACAGTGTATTAACGTGTTTCTATGTTCTGTTATTTACTGTAATGTTATTTGTATCAGTTTATCCTGATGAAGACGAGCGTTGAGTTTCGTCGAAACGTCAATTATAAATTAATTTTAATACAGAACTTGAACCTAGAGCAGTTTATTTTAGCAAAACAAATTTAATTTAATTATAATAAGTTTATTCTGAGCTATATTTTGTTTATATTTCATTCGCCAACGAACTTCTGTGTGTATATTATTTTACCATCAGAGAATATTCAGGTATATATAGAAAATCATTTCGCTGTGTTCTTCTAAACCAATATTATTTATAAATTATCATAGATCTATAGAAAATATTTTCGTTCAACGAACGAAAACTTATTGAACTTGACATATACAAAACTATTGAATTTGCGGCCAAACGAATATCATCCTAATGGAACGATGTTGTAGGAGCCAATATGGCCTTGTATATGTGTGGTTGAAATGGCCAAGACTTGAATGCATAAGCTCTTAAAACCAGAGCGATTTGGGTGCATTTTTGCTCATCCCCTGAAATATTCTCGCGAGGGCGATATTTTGTGCCGGAACAAAACGTTTTGAAATATGATTTTTTTTCGGCGCTTGGTAATGCCCACCAGATATTAATAGTCGGTTTTTTTTTTTTTTTTGAAAAAATTCTTCAATGCCCAGAAAACTGCTTGTTGTGCGGTCTTTTGTGCTTATGTCAGATTAAATTAATATTCTTTTTTTAAAATAACGATTAGATTTAACCATATTTCATTGCGCTTCAGAGTTCCCGAAAATTATATATATTTATTGGAGATTAATATTTCTATAGGGCTAGAATAAGATCGATATTTTAATACGTTTTTATCTCGCTTTCTTTCCTATCTGTTTGTTTGTGTGTTCGGTACAAATTTTATAATCGATTTTATACTAACTTCCCAATAAGCTAGAGACTTGAAACTTTAAAATTAGCTCAGAACAGGATGACAATGCAATATTAACTAATTAATTAATAATATTAGAAATATTAAATTAAAGTTAAAGTTAAACACGACTAAAAAGCAGAAAATAATTATTTAAATAAATTAAAAAAAATTAATATACCATGTTTTTAACACGGACTAAAAAGTATAAAATAATTTCTCCTATGAGATTATAAATCTGTATGGGGCTAGGAGAAATTATTTTATACTTTTTACTCCGTGTTAAAAACGTGGTATATTAATTTTTTTGAATATTTAAATAATTATTTGAAATAAATACCGTACTAATATAGTGGCCTAAACATTTTTATAAAATGAGAAATTCTTATTAATTTAGAACTTTTTTAATATCTGTTTTATTAAATTATACTTATATTTTCAATTTTTTCTTTATTAATTAAATTTGTATTAGATTTCTTTTTTTCTTGGACGCAATGTGTACAGGATTAAGACAGGCAATGTTAGCTCTAATAACATAAATAAATTTTACAATATTATACACCCTAAATATATACCGCAATAAGATCGCGATTACTTTAATCATTAAAATTTCCAACAAAACAAAGCAGGATCGCATACGTATCAAAGACGCTATCAGAAACGTTCATTTTTTGTTTTAATATGTATTTTGTACTAGATATATCTAAACGTTTTAATTAAACTCTTATTAGAAATCAAATTTAGTTCAAAAAGTAATTAATTAAAATTGATTTAAATCCAACCCTGATTAAAATTTAATATCACAAAAATATATAAAGATATTTCTTCCATATAAGAATATAATAAATTTGCAATAAATGCAATTTCATGATAATATTCTTAACAATATTACGCGAACATAACTCGTCTACATATGGCATACAATATCAGTCTGTCAGTTCTTGAAATTGAACTCGATGGCTAAAAATAGATTTTGTTTTTGTTTTAAAAAAAAAGTTGAAATCACGTCGGCCCGTAAGACCAACGCAACGCAACGTACAGCCTTCATTAGTAGTCTCGTATCACGGGGAGGTCCAAATACTTTTTTGATTCTTTTTGCGAAAACGCGCCTAATAAAATAGTGCGCTTCAGACGCCCCAAAAAACAAAACAAAAATATTTTCAATGTCAGTGCATGCATTTTTAATGAGATAAAATGTCTATTTTTAAATTTCGATTGTGTTGATTTAAATTTTTATGAACACTTTTATAATAAATCTATAAGGTAACTTATAGCATAGCCAAAAATCTTTCAGATCTCATTATATTAAAATAAAACGGCTTTAGGTTGTAGTTCTGTATTAATATTTATTAATAATCGACAAACTCAACGTACGTCTTCATCAGGAAAATTATTTAAATATTAAAAAAATTTATATATCACGTTTTTAACACGGACTAAAATTATTAATTAATTATATTAATATATTAAATATAACACCTCGCTATTATTATTAATATTAAAATATTGCCCTTAAAAAGAAATTAACATTAGGATTTTAAAAAAAATATTTTTTTTTTTATTTATGATTAATTTTTATGATAAAATTAAATTAACTTAAATTTAAATAAAAAAAAATTCATTCACTTCTATTATAATTTGCATATTGTTATTATAGAAAAATCTGATTTTGTCAAACTAATACAAAGCTAATTTTAAATATTATACTATAAAATCGATTATTTGATTAACAAAATATATTATTTATAAAACTATAACAAAGTATAATTTTAATAATATTTATAGATAAAATTATAATTAAAATATAAATACATTAATATAGTAGAAAATCTTTCAGAACTCATTATATTAAAATAAAACGACTTTATGTTATAGTTCTATATTAAGATTTATAAATAATCGACGTTTCGACGAACTCAACGTACATCTTCATCAGAAAACGTCAATTATTAATAAATAGGAATACGGAACTATAACCTAAAGCTGTTTTATTTTAATAAATACATTAAATATATTTTTATAATATTAAAAACAGAAATAAAAATATGAATACAATTATTAAAATATTAATCTTAAACAGATTAAAAATAAATGTTAATATTTTTTAAAAAAAATAATAATGATAACACAAAATTAATATAAAAGTACAAAATCTTTCAGAACTCATTATATTCAAGTTCTGTTTTTATTAAAAGTCGACATTTCGATATACTAAACATATATATTGTCAAGAAAATATATATACCAATTACAAAACTTTTTTAATTTTAATATAAAACTTTTTTGCAGTTGTTTTCGACAAAATAAATGTCAAAATTCGATTCCAAATTTTTATAAAAATAATATTTATCAACATTTATTTTCATCAAATTTATTTTCTTAAAATTATTTTATATTTTTTTATGAAAACGTATGTAAATTATTAAAAATATTTCACTAATATTTTAATAAATACCAAATACCTTCTTGAGAGTTAATAATTTCTTGGAGACTATCAGATTTTATACACAATTTTTTTAAAAAATAATTGAAATAATTTTTAACAATGTTTATTGCAAAATAAATCTAACACAAGACACACGGAAAAACAAAAACCGAACGATTTTCGCGCAATTTGAACCGGGAAATCACACGTGAGTTCCTTTTTTTTTTCGAAAAAATGTAAACACTTTTCAGAGATTAAACACCTTCAGTTCCGATATCCGTACCGGTTTTTTTCCCGATTTACCGAACCGGTAAACTCTCAATTAACCGGTACACCGTTGACAGGAGAAAAATCGGGGATACGACCGTTCTGTGTTTCACGTGTGTATGTATGTATTTCAAAGCTTCTCTGCTGGTTCAGTTATCAAGACTAAAATTTGTAAGTTATTTTTGCCCCTCCTTCGTGAGTTACGAACAACGATACAAGTCTCGACATACGTCCGCCACTCATATCACCGATTTAGGCATTGTAAAAGTAGAAGTGAAACGAATGACGTAGGTCTACGATGAACCCGATAAAACTCAGACGGAAATGTACGATTCTGCGCGAGAATAAACGAATATAGAATGAGGTTCTGTACCTTAGATCTACCCACGCAAAGATTGTCCCTTTTTGTACGATAAATTTTTCGTTTTTCGACAAAAAAAAAATATTTTTCAGAAAAATTATTTTTAATAATATCACATATTTTTGATATTTCTATAAAAAAAAAATTAGAAAGTATGTAGCTCATTTTTAATTATGTAATAAGCATTTGAAACTAATTCTCATATTTTATTTTAATTTACTAAAAAAAAATTACATGACTCATATTTTATTTATTATTTATATTATTTTAATATCCGTTATCATTTATTTTTTATATTTATGCATATTATTTGAAAATTATAAACGTATCAATTAAATTAGATCATTTTTACTAAACTACAGAAAGAAATAATACTTGAAACCAAAACATATGACCAACATTACACAAGTATAATGCGGGTCACATATTTTTACAAATTTGCAGGAAATTTGCAGGAATTTTTATGTGCATAATTGATTTTTATGAATATTTGTAAAGCTTCTTTTTTTAACAAATTCTACAATTAAATATACAAATTCTTTAAATTATGGAAAAAATACGTATATTGATAAATATAAGACCAGAAAATTAATTAAAAATGTTTTTTCTTTCTAATAACTGAAAATATTATAAAAAAATAAAATCATATATGGATATATATAAGTATCGAGAAAAAAAGGTTTTAGAAACATATTTTTCATATAAAATGATTCTGTACATTTAACAAATTCAAAATTTGTTAATTATTTTTATTATAAAAAACTGTGACCCGTAATTCCCACATCTTTTGTTTATGAAAAAGTGCTCTTATTTTTTGCTTTAAAATAAATTTTACTTCTACCTCTTATCAAGCCGTATTTATATTTTTGATTTATTTATTTTTTATATCTAATATTATAAAATTTAAATAAACTAATTAAAATTAATTAATAAGTTATTTTAAGTATATTTGATGAATAAAAGAAGAAAAAAAAACTAAAATGGTATCTGAAAAACATATTTTAATAATTAAAGAAGAAACACAATTTAAGATAAATTAAATTTTATATGTCGTAAATTAAATTTAAACTAGATGAAAAAAAAATCTTAAAGAAGTATTTGAAGGTTATGTGCGATATCTATATATTTGATAGTCTAGAGTGTGCATATAACCGAGGTTTCCCGAACGCAGAAAATTTAATCTAGACTTTGCCGGAAATGACCGAACCGTAAAAATAATGGAAAGTTGTAAAATGCCTTTTTTGTAAGAAAAAAAAATATATGTACAGAGAGTTTGGAACAAAAAAAAAAAAAAAACCAAGACTGAAAAAATATAATAGGCTGCGATCGAACAGTTTTCTATGTAGAATATAAAATTTTTAGTTTGCATTTCGTGTAACAACTGAAAATGAGTTCTGTGTACAGAACGTAAGCAGAATTTTGCATTTTTGTCGATTTTCATAATTGGAAAATATTATTTGAAACAGCCGGGGCTATGTAAATATTTGAATTGTTTTTTTTTTGTTTTTCGAGAATGCCAGATAAAAAATTTAATTAAAAATTTGCAAATTCCACAATTACATCCGCCGAACTCTTTTCGACTGAGAAATTGTCTCACTGAAAATTGAAAACAAATATTTATATAATTTCCGCAATAAAATTTTCGCTACGCTCTAGGACAGATATATATTCACCAAAATGTCTAATTTCAACTCCCAAGATGAACTGAACTGGGTAGATTTTAATATTGGTTTGTGCCAAATATATATGTGAATTATTAAATGAAAACTTTTACTACTTTGGGCCGGTATTTGCAATTAAAACATATATAATTTTCGTCTTTACGACCTCGCGTTTTAAGTGTCCAATTAATTTTTGCGAATTTATGTTAAAAAATAAAATGTTGATTAAGCTCCTGTTTTTATGACCGAATTTTAATGGGTATTTTTTTTATTTCCCTCACTTTTTACAACCCCCCCCCCCTCCCCTTCTCAGTAATGACGTCATTAAAAATGTTATCATACTTGAAAATAATTTTACTGTTGCCTGTACTTGGTAATTGCAAATTTCGTTCAAAATGTATTCAAGTTCGACGCATGCGCAATGCGCAAATCAATATCGTTCACTAAACAGTACAGTCCGCGTGAAAAGCTATTTAAAATTTCCCGCTTTCCATTTTCTATCGTATTGTATATTAATGCAATAATCTTACAAAGTATTACAAACAATATATCACCCAAGATTCCTAAAATAAAGTAGAATTATATTTTGGTAGAATTATTTTAGTTTCTAAATTATCATTTTTAATTTTGACTATATGATTTTTATCTCTTAAAGTAATATTTTTAATAATATTAATACTGGATATTAATGTAATCTATATTACACGTTAGACAAAAACGCATCTTTTGTAAAATGTAATGAATTAAAAACAAAATATTCGATTATTTATTTAATGTAATTTTATTTAATTTATAAAACTAAAAACCTATAAAGAAACCTTCAAAATCCCAGAAATACTATAAAAATAGTATTTATAAATTTTTTTATATTTAAATGTAATAAAAATAATTTTACAATTCCTGTTTTTTACTTTTAAGTAACATAATTTATCACATACAACGTAAATAAATGTTTTAAAAATATATAACTAAATTTTATTATTTTTCAATTATTCTATTTTTTAATATTTGAGAATATTTTTTCTATAAATATAATTAAATTTTTATTATTATTTATTTTTGAAACTAAAACGAAAACAAAAATAGTGAAAAAATGAAGAAATATATTTATGTTAAAGAGATGAAATTTTTTTTGTATAATAAGTAATTAAATAGGTAAATGCTTAATTCTGATTGGCTAAGCACATACCCCTGTCCCGCGTCCCTTCCCCCTGCCACGTCTAGATTCGCCACGACCGAAAGTTCCGTCGCCATACAGATTCTAGAACAAAAAAATAAAACAAATAATAAGGATAAATAAATACAAATAAATCAAAAAAACTGACTACTATTGCGCTTAAAAATCAATAGAATTATACACGCATTATAGATTCTTTGTCATATCGACGGAAAAAATAGTCACAAATTAAAGAAATATTAAAATAGAAAAATAAACGAATCCCAAACGAAAAGAAAAAAAACAATTGAAAAGATGTTCTATATACTGTCTTGTTAGTGGAGCCACCTAGGAGTTTTCAGGCGAACCACTAAACGACGCAATGTGGTTTGGAGTTCTGCCGCTAGGTAGCACAGCTTGTGGTTGTTTGTAGTTCACTATACCACCACCAGTTAGCGTATAGCTTGTGGTACAAACAAATGAAGTCTACAAGAAGATATCATGCAATAAAATATTCTAATTTCTAATATTATTTAGGGTGACCACCTCTCCGGAGTCTCCGGTTTTTCAACTGAATCTCCGGTCTCCGGGTTATTTGTTGTAATCTCCGGATTAAACTGAATTTGGATGTAGTCATATAGTTTTAAATTAAAAAAAAATAAGTAAGTCATTACTATAATCAGTGATAAATTTATAGTCAAATCAAAATATTATTTAGTTTAATGTATAAGCGTTGAAACGAATTTCAAAATTTTATGATTGTGTTCAAATTAAGATGTTTTTATATTTAAAAATAGTAGTTTTAATATATTGAGTTTTGTACCCCCGCGACATCAAAATCTCCGGATCAGTTGAAATAAAAAGGTGGTCATCCTAATTATTATTAATACAAATTTATTTCTAATAATTAAATACGAAAATATAGTAGTATTTTTAAAATCATGCACATAATAAAAATATTTATTTATATTTACAAGAATAACATTTAAAATATTAATAAACCTGTAAAAGAAAACAAAAACCAAAAGCAAATTGAGTTACCAATTTTTCTTGAACTAAAATTAGAAATTTGTCAATATAATCAAAGAACTTTAACATTTCATTTTATATATGAAATAAATTTATAGAAAAATAATTTCTTGAAAAGCTTAAATGTTCTTAAAGTTTTATTTGCAGTGTTTTGTATATTTTTTACTATTTACGTACTTTAAGAAGTAAAAAATTTCAATTCTAACTTTATATACTCGTAAACACATAGTAAAAAAATCTTTCAGCATTCATTATATTAAAATAGAACGACTTTAGGTTTAAGTTCTGTATTAATATTTATTAATAATTCGACGTAATTAACGTACTCAACGTTCGTCTTCATCAGGAAAATGATACAAATGACATTTACAGTAAAAAACAGAACATAGAAACAAGTAACAAATCAGTAACTAGATCACAAAATTAATAGATTTTTAATTAATATTAATTAAATATATTATATTATTTTACTTTTTTACTATATTAAAAATATTTCATTTATTGTATATTAATTTATACAGTTTCCAATTAAGATTTATTAAAGTTGTAAACATACATATAGAATGTAATTTAGTATATTATACAGTAGATTTAATTTGATATGGTATTATCAGATTATCAATACGATATACCAAAATACCGTTAGTGGCATATATATTTGCTAAAGTTTCCGAAATAAACCAATTACAGAAATTATATATATATATATATATATATATATATATATATATATATATATATATATATATATATATATATATATATATATATATTATATAATCAGATATTAGATCGTCAATTTAAATATTTGAAATTTGGTCGAAAATGTTTCTAATTTAACTTCCATTTTATATAAAGCAAAAATTAAAGTTTTTAATATTTTTCGTAATTTCATTATAAAATAATTTTATCTTTCCATACCCGTTCAAATAATTTATTCATTATACAGGGTGTTTACGGCCTTCTCTGTATCATTTTAGAATTCGATAAACCTTAAATCGCCCTAGTAAAAGTCGTCTCATAAGCGAGACAATAATTCTTTTACTTTTTACATTAAATGATTAATTTGTTTTAAACTCTAGTTTATTTATTTATTTATTTGCTCAACAGAAAAAAATTCCAATTACAGACAATAAAAAGGTTGTTATATACAACTACTACTGAATCAGTATTGTACAATAGTTATTACGTCGGTTATTTCACAGGTAAAGTTGTTATTTCAGTAATACACTTTTACTAACAGCTTTAGCTTGTTCTTTAATAAATCGCGATGGCCCATCAATATTCTAATATCGAATTAGTCAGTATGATGCTGATTTATGAGAAAGTGCATCATAATACGGCTGCTAATCTTGTTTGTATATAAATATAAATTTAAAAATAAAACATATAGTTGTGACATATGTTTGTATACTTGCAAAAAAATCTGATTGAATCATTTGATTTGTATATTGAAGAAATTATTTTTTGAAAATTCTATAAAATACGCAGCTGTCAAATCATGTCAACGCTTCCTTTCAAATTAGATTAAAATCAAATCTGATGCATTCGGAAGCGTGCCATTCCGAAAAAAAATCCAACCACATCTAGACATTTTGGAAAAAATATCTAAAAATATAACCCCCGAAAGGTTTTTGCGCGTCTAGTAATGTATTCGCAGGGGGGGGCCCCCCAGTAATTTTGTCTAGCCGTGTCTAGGCTAGTAGCCTATAGAGACACTACCGTACACCGCAGTCAAAACTCATATTGCTTTTTTTTTTGCTGGTATAAATGGTTTTGTATTTCCATATAGTCAGATCCAGTAGTTTAAGTAAACGACCGTTGCACTATGTTTTGGCGCTACGATCGCTTTAGTTTGGGCCATATCCGGTTGCTCAGTGGCCAGGTGCGCCCTGACGATCAACACAACGCCGACAGGGCTGTACAAAGTTTTTTCCCCCAAAACATTATGTATTATAGAAATGTATAACGGTAATACCTTTTGTGAAATGTGTTTGATGTATCTGTTTGACAAATATAAATATGCTTTATCGTCTTATTGTAGCAATAGATTACAATAAATAATAAAATAATTTGCCTCTTCATTTTTTTTCTCGAATATTTGACTAGTTTTCTAAAAATAAATAAAAAGATATTTTGGTATACTGGAAAGAGTTTGTGCCGCACCCTTTTGGGTACATGCCGTGATTGTGTATGTTTGTATGTATAACTTTAACTTTAACTTTAACTTTAATAATTATACTTAATTTGTGTTTATAATTCTTTTATATATGTATATTAAATAATTTATAGATGTTTAAATAAATAATTATTGTAAATAAAGTTGTATATTACACTGTAAAAAATTGATTTTATATTTACATGTTCTATGGCTGTAATTTTTTCATAAAAATGTAATATTACACAAAGTACCATAGTAACAGGGCCAGATTTAGACTTGCTAAGGCCCTAAGCTATTTGCAATATGGAGTAATACAGGCGAATCCCCGTGTTTATAGTAAGCAGTATATTTAAGTATACATATATGACACTTGCTAACTCGGACAATTTTTTTTTGCGGCCCCCAAGAAAGTGGGGGCCCTAAGCTATAGCTCGTTTAGCTTATATGTAAATCCTGCACTGCATAGGAAAGATTATGTAATAGTTATAACATATTTTATTTATTTAAAATATATTACAGTATTTTTACAAAAAAAAAGGAAAGTAAATATTTTTTCGCGCCACGCGATTTGCTTTCTGTGAGTGATTATATATATATATATATATATGATTAAAGTAATAAAAAAAAAATGTGCAACGACCTAATTATGAATATACCAGATAAAGAATAAATTTTATCTCCAAATTTATTGCTGTAGTTTAAATATTCGTTATTTTTATGTAATAATATATATCAAGGAATAGAAGAGCATATATGAGAGGTATTAGGAATGAGGATAAAGCGAAAGTTGCTTGTCTGGATAGGAATGTTTGGAGTAAACCGATTTTAAGATAGTGGAAAAAACTTGTGCCACACACTTTTGTTTACATGGCGTGATTGTGTTTCCAAAATTTAATTAAAATTAAAAATACAATTTTTAATTCAAATATCAGATCATATAAATAACACTGAGACGTAATTAAATTAATATAAGTAAACACAAATTTGATATGATTGAAAATGGCATGGATGCTAAATTTTTCGTTCAACTCGAGTCAAATTTTCTACACCCCTAGCTACGAAGCACACGTGGTTGCTAGCGGCCCGATGACAGCTGTTCTACCGCCCCCGCGCACCTCCCCCACCCCTGTACCCACCAATACGTCCTTCCGTCCTGACCGTCTGTCTTTCGTTCCAAATACGGTGGATATGTTTTTACTTGTTTATTTTTTACGATTATTTCTTTCATTCTAGTTATATACAGCTTAAAATTACTATATTTTCAGTTAATCGCCTACCCAATTCGGACATTAATAACGTGTTTGATGTGTATTGTAGTCAATCAGAAATATTGACACTCGTTTTGGTAGTTTTTGCAAAATGAAAATTATAATAATTGAATATATATATATATATATATATATATATATATATATATATATATATATATATATATTTGTTATTTTTGTTCTTTAACTGACAATTACCTATTGTTATTTGCATACACTATAAAAAAATATAGCGAAATTACAGAAAAATAGTGGTAAAATTTTACTATAAAATTTTGTAATTCCATTTTACTATAAATATTCTATATTTCTAACTCAAAATTTTGTAATCACATAAAGTAAGTGAAAATAACCTAATAAGTATGTAAAATTGCTTACTTTCTGCAAATTGCATTACATACTTAATGTAGAATTACATATTGTTAGTATAACTTCTTAAATTATCTAAAATTATAGCTTGTATATTAATATCTGTAATAATTAATGAAAATAATGAAACTTAGTACATATTTTTTGTAATGATACTAATAAAATATTTTAAGTGTAATTCATTCATTTCAAAATACATTCTTTATGTAAATTTAGAAATATATGTAATTATACCAACAATAATATTACATAACTAAACAAATTTTAGCTATTTATAAAAAATTCCTGACAGCAAATTTACTTTAGTTCTGTAAATTTAAAAAAAAAACTGTAATATTACATACATTCAGTTGGTAATTTCATATTACATAATGTTTGTAATAGTTCTGATATTATGTATTTTTAAACAATTATATGAAATTACAGTAGTTGAGTAATTATATCTAGAAATATTTGGCATCAGAGTGTCTCATGGTTTATAGGTAAAACTACATAATTTTTTTAGAGTGTAGAAATTAAGAAGTCGCTTAGATACAAATAACATTAATCGTAAAAATTTTATTTAATTATTATAATTTTTATCTTGCAAAAACCGACTTTTCCGCCCAAATAAACGGGTGTCAATATTTCTGATGAACTACGATATATCGAACATTATTATATTATGTTAACGTAGAAATTGAGATACACATTAAAAATATAATTAATGTTTTAATTTTTAAAATTCACTGTGGCTACATTATTTATCTGATTTTGATCAAATTTTCAGAAAAGGTTTCTCTAGTGCCCACATAAATTATATAATTTTATTAATATACAGTGTCGCTAACTTTCCGAGAAAGAAATTACCAAAGTGGTCTATATATGGGTTTACCCACATACTTCTAATCTTATTTATCAGTAATATTAGACGCAATAATTAAATTAAGTAATTATTAACTGAAAATTTAAATTATATAAAATTACATGTAAATAGATGGCAACAAATCGTAAATTTTCTAACAGTGTACAATTATTGATTATGGCTAAAGCATTTAAAATTTTAATAGCCACCATCTGTCAACACTGATATTAAAGTTTTAAATTATAAAATGAAGAAGCCATTCACTTACATAATTACCTTAATATTAAAGAAATCATTCGCAAAGTTAAATAGAAATTTCATTTTCAGAAACATTCGTGAAATTTTAAATTATAGGTTACTCTGAGTTTGCAAGTGATGCAAAGATGCAATTAAAACTTTATTTTTCAATTGGTCTTAATGGTACAGTTATAAAACTGGAATCACATTTACAAAACAAAATATTTATCGAATTTTTTTGTAGAATATATATTAATGTCCGTTAAAAATAAAAATTTTCTAGTAAGGCTAAAATCGATAAATTTACAACGAAACAACATCAGAAATAATAATTTTTTCATTTTGACGAACTCAACATCTGTCTTCATCAGGAAAACTGATACAAATGTCATTTGTATCTTCTTTTTTTTTCTTGATGAAGATATACGTTGTTGAATACGTAGATTATTAATGAATATTAATACAGAACTTCAGCGTAAAACCATTTTATTTTAAGAGAAAGTTAATAAATAGTGAATACATATATAAAAATAAGTTATAGAACATTTTGTATGAACAGAACTGACTTTTTTTTTGTTCTAACCATAAATATACAACTTTACGCGTTGAACAAGTACCGAAAAAAATCATTAACACGAAAAAAAAATAAAATATCTGTGTTCATTTAGAATGCTCCGCACGTTAAAGCTGGGAGAAATTCATGTTTTTCACCGAAGTTTCGCCAAGCTACTACTCGTAAAATATCCGCGAAATTAAAACGACCGTTTGTCTTTTCTTTTTTATAAAAAAAACTTTTTTAATTTGAAAAAATCATACGGAAAATAATAGCGATTATAAGAGAGTTATAAAAATAATAATTCTCAGTATAAATGATTAAAAAAAAACTCAAATAATTTTCAGTGAAATTGGAAAAAAATAAATTAAAGAAATATTTCACTGCTGTAGAAATGAGATTTTTACGTGGAGTATGTGATATAACTAGAAGGAATCGAGTATGAAATACATTAGTGTATGATGAGTGTGAAATTGAAAAAAAGTTGAGTCAGTTAAGATGGTTGAGTCAGTTAAGATGGTTCGGTCATCTTGAGCAAATGTCTAATGAACGTTTAGTTAAAATAATTTATATAAATGATTTTGAAGGTATATACGTCCAATGAGTAGATGGGGTGGTATAATTGAAAGAGTAGCTTGCGTGAGCAGAAGTTTTTAAGTTGTAGGAATAAAAGAGCATGTATGAGAGGTATCATGAATGCAGTTGAAGCTAGAGTTGGAAAAAATTTATTTGGAGATTGCGGAAAAAGTTTGTGTCACACTTTTTTGGGTACATATAGCACGATTATATGTACAAATTATAATTACTAAAGTCTTTCCTTACATAGTTGTGTCAGACCCGCTCCTCGTAAATATTAGGTTGGTGCATAATTATCAGACGTTTTTTAAACAATATTTATTATAAAAAAAAAGAAACAAAAATTAAAAATAACCCGCCTACAAAAACGCCTGATAATTAAGCGCACCAACCTAATATTTACCTGAATGATAATAATATTATCAGTAATTTCAACATTCCTTGCAACAAGTCACTATACAAGTTCGACTGCTTTGTTTATAAACATAAGATGACAATTAAAACAAACGCAAAAAACCAAAAGGGTGCTGAATGATGTTTAAAAATCTCCACTTAAATCTTAAACCAACCATAATTTTGCACCCCTTTCTTCATTAGATCATAATAATACTAGATTAACTCTTCTCAGACTAACCCTTAAAATACACTGTCCACTTTATCACCCACATAGAAATAAATCCGACCTCGACCCTGAACTACTCCTATCTGTGTGTGTGTGTGTGAGTAAACTCTCGTGCGGTCAGTCTATCCTCTGCCTTTGGGTCGTGCAATCACGCAGGGCAATCTTCGGGCATTCGGGGAAACGGGCCACCCCGCTCTAGTCTTCCGGGAAGCGAAAACCCGGCCGCACGCCGACTACTGTCTGGCTCTCGGGCCCCGGCGAGACAGATGTGCAGACAGACCCGGAACTACCTTGTCGAGGCGTATTTCGCACCCCCTCTAACCCGGGTTCGGGGTTGAAGGATTGGCTGTGCACGGGCTCTTTGGCCTTGATCCTTTTGCCTTGACGGTCATTACACTTTTCCCCGGGATCGGGTCTGATGCGATGGGTCAAGAGTTGGGTTAGGAAGGGTGTTATTGTTAGAGAAACGATTTTCGATTGATTATATCTTAGGAAAGTTTGTTAACCTTCTAATGAACAAATGTTAATTGTGCAATAATTGCAAATTTTATTAATTTACTTGAAATATGTTATATATTATGCTATTATATATTTCTCAGCTTGTGATTGGTTGTTAACTTTGTTATACACTGTAAAAAACTAGCCTTTTTACATAAAAACCATAATAAAAAAATTACATATTATTTCAGCAAAACGATGGTTTACATAATTTTTTTGTTAAAATAATGTAGTTTTGTAATTTTAAGTGACAAAAACAAGATTATAAATAACACGTTCCATTATAGAACAGAAAAAAAAATTATTTACCGATACCTTTCATAAGGGAAGTATTGTAATCATACCAATTTTTAAATATCGAGATTTTTACAGATAAACACGAATTAGATTTATATGAATCTACTTTTTTAGAGTGATGAGCAAATTCGGTTAAATAGACTTTTTAAGCTTCGGATTCAATTTGATCAACTTTTGTTAAAGATCTGCACTATAAAATAAAGGTTGCCATTTTACATAAAAACCACAGTAAAAATTACATATTATTTCAGCAAAGCGTTGGCTTACATAAATTTTCTGTAAAAATGATATAATTTTATAATTTTAAGTAAAATAATTAATATATATATTTTTTTTTACCGAAAAGGTAAGCAATTACTTACATAAAATATACGTATTTTATATGTATATAATGTAAAAAAAATTACTATGCTATCTGGAAAACATACTAAACTTGTGTAAATCAGTTGCCCCGAGTTTTTATGTAAAATTACTGAGTTTTTTACAGTGTACTTAGAAACTTTTGCTACTCAAATTATAAGAAATAAATAAATACATTAAAACTAAAGTATTATTAAAATTAATATAGAATTTTTAAAGGTTAATGACCTTTGCTAATATATATGCAACTATCAATACGTAAGTTGTCTATCTTGCAAATAGTAATATGTATTTGTAAATCTAATTATAAAAAATATATATAAATGTACCATATTATATATGTTTTTTTAATCAAAAAAATAAGTAAACTTACATAAAATATACGTTTTTTATATTTATATAATGTAAAAATTTTCCTGTAATGTATGTACAACTATTAAAATCATTTTTTTTTAGATTTTTAATTCAGTTATTATTATTATTTATTTATAATACATACGCAGATTGCAGCGCCAACTATTTCATTCTTAACGTGAATATATATTGTAAAAAAATCGGTTATTTACAGATTCAAATTATTAGACAATTGCATTAGGGATAAAAGAAAAGAAAGTTAGGTTAAGTCTTTAAATAGTTTTTATAAAGCATTATTATTAAGTCTAGCAACTGTCTACAATGTAAAACATCCTAAAAACTGAAACCATTCAGAGAAATCAGCGTTCAGCCTGAAACAAAGACAGAGAGCAAAGACGGGTTAGCCGTTGTCCGATGACGACCACCGGCTAGACGCTCACATACGGACAAACCCCAAACACACAGATTCACTCAACGACATATAAACCACGCGATTAGGGATGGACCTTTAGAGCGCGCGGGGGTGTCCTTTCCAGTTGTCGCCGCCTGAGCCTTTCAGGACCCACGTCAGTGCGCGGTCCGGTTCCGTCGGACACTTACCTACCACAACACGGAACAGATACATCGTGTCCCTCGTCTGATGGTTGAGCGTGTGTGTGTGCAAACGGCATACACGGAAATTAATTACAAATTTATTAAGTGCGACCAGGAAGGGGAGATTTGATGTAGGCGCAGATAAAAATGGGGAAAAGTGGTTGTTGATACTGGGTTGACAAATTGAGGTTGATTGTATAGTCATTTAAATATGCATTAAAGGTATAAATACCAAAAGATAGCTGATATTTTTATCACGCTCACACTGTTGTTGTCACGGTCATGTTGTTGTCACGGTCAGTCATATATTGTAACCAATTTTTAGACCACTTCCTATCATCTGATCTCACTGAAATTTTGCATGTAATTTTATTCCAGGAGACAACACAATATTATATAAAAAAAAAACCGATTACAAGATATGATAAGACGACAAGACTAAAAAGCAGAAAATGAAATATATAAAAAACTCTTTAAAAACCACGCTTATATTTAAATGAACTAATAATTTTTTTTAAAAGCGTGGAGCGCTTAATCGTCATTGCAAAATATAGTTTCCTGGCGCTCCACGCTTTTAAAAAAATTTATTAGTGCATTTAAATATAAGCGTGGTTTTTAAAAAGTCTTTTTTTATATATTTTATTCTTCTAATGAAACGAAATAATATAATGTTATTACCGACACCAAAACAGTATTATATACTCAAACGGACCTCTTTGGGAATACAGTAAAAACCTGTTTTTGTACGATTTTTTTTGTACGACTACATTTGTGCGATTTTTTATAATGCGGTATGAATTCTAACGGTATTAGCATTGTAATGTTGTAATGTTTACTATAAGTTAGTGTACATATGTACATGTTATGTACACTGTAAGGTGCTGTTCGCCTTTAGACGCTATGTTCATTTGATATCAACAGTTTTCCGGCAATACACATTCAATTTGTTGTAAAAAAATTATTCGTTATAAGTATTTATGAAATTTTCCAATATTTTTTTTGTGCGATTTTCTTTTATACGGTCCCTATTTACCGCACAAAAACAGGTTTGACTGTATTTACGATTCTCATAAAAAAATTTAACCTATTAAAACCTCAACCCCATCTACTATCGAAGAAATAATTATATAACGGTCTGAAATAAATATATGTATTTTTTTTTCAAATTACGTTCTATCTTTAAAATTTATACATTAATATTGCAGCTTAAAGATTCCTCTTTATTATATATATATATATATATATATATATATATATATATATATATATATATATATATATATAAACAAGAATATGTTACACAGTATAATTTTTATTATTATAAAGAAATATCTATTAGTCTACTTCCAGCTTTCGAAACAGCCCGCAAGGTAGAATTCTGACATACAAACATTAGCCCATATATAGCAGTCGAGGGAGGATAACATTCAATAAACATCGTATGCTGGGTTTTCGTTTGTGTGTGGGTGTGTGTTCCGCTGTGCGTCTGTAGCCCCTCCACTCCTCCCAAAAAAAAAATAAACATCACGTCCAGACAAAGTGACGGCGTAGCGCGCGCGCCCAAGCACCCCGCGTTTCTGCTTTCCTCTCTCTCTCTTTTTCTCTCTCCACCCCCGGGTGTAACGCAGAACTGAACCCACCTGACCCGCGAGGGGATTCCCATGGCCAAGGCCTACTACGATGTTTTGATTCAAGTGTCTGTGTATATATGCGAGGTATGGGTTTGTAGCTTTGATATCGTTTCAGCTTTTGTTTAGAGGTTATATGTTGGGGCAGGTATTTTTTTTTCCAAATTTGTATTATATTTATTAATGAAGCGACTTTGATGAGTGTGAAATTGAAAAAAAAATGTACTGTTAGTCATTTAAGATGGTTCGATCATCTTGAGCGATTGTCTAATGAATGTTTGGTGAATAATTTTGCAGGTATATGTTTACGTGGTCGATCGTCATCTGCGATGAGGATAGATCGACTACGGCATACCAGTCAAGAAACTTCTGTAAATTCAATTGATACCGACCGTGAAAGTCTGACGATTACTATGAATTAAAATTGTTTTTCTGTATTGCTTTAACTTTGTATTACTTTAATCATATTGAAACTAGTATCTATTTTCTTTCAGATTTTAAATTCATAGAAATTCAAAGTGCTTGTAAAACTTTATAACAGTATTCTTAGTGCTCAGGAATTAATGGTTGTATATGAAAATATGTAGTTCCATTTCAAAATATATAATAGTACCTCTATTCTAGCTTTGTATCTCTCTAAAATTCTGAACTAATAACTAATATAAGTTTTAATTTCATCAGTTAAAATTGGATGTATTACTTTTTGATCAACTATTGTGATCAGTGGCGTTCGCGGAGGATTAGAGGAACAAATCCCATTCCGAAAATTCAAAGAAAAAAAATTTCAAAACGCCATAATTTTGTTAATTTTTGAAATTCTTAATCTTCAAGAGAATTTAGTGGACACATTTTTTTTTTTCATTTTACAGGCGGCAATCCTCGGAGCAATTAGGCCTTTTTTTTTGGAGGTCCTTCGGACAACGTCATTTTACTGACATGCAGCAACAAAAAAAAGCATTTACGACATTATTTTATTGTTCAAATGACGTATAATAAACTGCTTCTGTACCCCATTCCAAAATATTAATTCCCCTTTGAGCTGTGCGCGTTTGAAAATAACAGTTTTTAGCTCTGGAAAACTGGGTTAGTCCCTTAAAACAATATTCTTCCTCGAAATATTTTTCTGCGTACGCTACTGATTGTGATTATATACAAACAAAAAGAAAAAGAGAACTTTTATAAAACCAACGTTAAGTTGAACTTTACAAATTTAATTTTTTTTCTATATTATAAGCTTTACGTAATACTGATTACAAAATAGGAAAAAACCAATCTATCAAAGATGTTTATTTTCAGTTGCTGCTTCCAACAAAATTAGATCAAAATTTTTGCCGTGTAACTAATAAGTGTACCAGTGATTTTGACACAGTTTTCAGGCCTGTCACTGGGACAAAATACACGACTAGCTAAGCAGAAAATATTCCAATTTCACAGTAAAATGATCATGGCAGGCCGTATAGAAAATAAAGTCATCATACACCTAGTTATACAATAAAAACATTGAACACATCCAATTTACATCTTTTGCTTTTTCATCCAAGCGTGCATGTTTTTCGTTCCTTAACCATTATACACTATATTAATTATTCATTGTTTTTTTCTTTTTTTGCAAATTTTAATGGACAGTTAAATGTCGGTTAAATTACGTTTTAATTGTAGTGAGATATAAAAACCCGTTATTAGTTTAATATATGGTTGTCCAGTGGCGTGCGCAAGAGGATTACAGGGGTAAATATCCTCTCGAAAATTCGAAAAACACAAAGTCAGTAAAACACTAACTATGCCATCTCTCCTATATTATTATCTAATTGCCATGACCTGATTGAAATTAATCAGTATTATTTTTGCAAATTAAAACAATATCACTCTCTAAAATATTTTACAGCGTACGGCACTGATAGACGTCAATTTTAACTGGAGATATCTGATATAAGTATACTACTATACTTGCATGATTTCTGTAGTCGTATAAATATACTTTTTAAATTAAATATGCATTTATTTTGTAAGATATTAATTAATAAGGTATATAATTACATTAACATTCATTCATTGAAATAATGTTTTAATCTTTTTAATACACAGACAAAATATAATTCGAATCAGATCACTAAATTTTAGATAATTTAATATAAACAATATAATTTATATAATGAGTTCTGATAGATTTTTTTACTATGTTAAAACTGATTTGGTTAAATCGACGTTTCGATGAACTGAACGTACGTCTTCATAAGGATAAATAATAATTAAAAATTTATAAATTTGTATGATGTAGTTACTTATTTTGTTACCTAGTAACTTGTTTCTATGCTCTCTTTATTTGTATCATTTATTCTCATAAAAACGGACATTGAGTTCATCGAAACGTCGATTATAAAGAAATATAAATACAGAACTTTAACCTACAACAGTTTTATTTTAATGTAATAAGTTACTATTTTAGATAATTTGTCTGTTTAATAATATTTATTATAAAATTATTTTATATATATGTATATATAGATACAAATTAATTGAAATAAAATTTTTGTTTCAAATAAAATTTAGATAAATAATCAAAAATTACAGGATGAATCAATAAACAAAAATATTAAAATAAAAACATTATTATCAAGAAAAATTATACAAATGACATATACAATACATAAACAGAACATAGAAACAAGTTACTTGGTAATAAAATTCAAGTAACTAGATTATAAAATTTATAAATTGTTAATTAAAAAACGCAAATTTGTTTTTCTCGTAAATCAGTTACTAAATAAAATTTGACTTTCTTTAATTAATAATTTATAAATTTTATAATCTAGTTACTTGTATTTTATTACTATAAGTAACTTGTTTCTATGTTCTACGAAGAGTACTTCGAAACGTCGATAAATTAAAATTGAAACAGAACTTAATACTAAAGATTTTTTATTTTAATATAATGCATCAAGGCATTTAATAATTTTACTAATTAAATTTGAAAATTAAAAAAAAAAAATTAAATGAAAAATGTTGAATTTTTTCTCAGCTGCAACTTTATAGCTGCGTAAACATTGTTGATGTTGTAGTGAACTGAAACAACACGATATAGAAGTGCAGTTGATTGAATGTAATTGAATGTATTTAATAAAAATTACGGCTTGAATCATTATCGTTAAATGGAAGAGTGACACAAACGACAAAGATCAACGAAAATAAACGTGATTATTATTATTATGGGTACAATTACTCTTATTAAGGTATATTATTTATATATAGAAAATATGACGCATATCGGACAAGATTATACGTTTGGAAAAATTTAAATTGTCTTTCTTCCATTATCAATTCTCCTATCATCTTAGATTGCCTCTGGGTTTTAGCCACATGAAATCAAATTGCTGAGTATTATTAACTCAATACAAAGAAAAAAATATTCGATATCAAAGTCTGTTAGTTATAACTTGTATAGTAACTTTTGTTAAATATTTTTTTCGAAATTTTTTTTTATTGTGAAATATTCGTAAAATACATAAAAGTGACATGAATAAATTACCACTTCCGATTTTCCAGATCTTTACCAAATTGAGATGTTCACCTCCGAAGCTTAAATATAAAATTTTATAACAATTTGTTCAGCCAAATTACAATACCTCTCTTATCATATGTAATACGATGATCAGTAAAAAGAAAAAAATTACAAGTTTAATTTGACTGCAATTGCACCAAAATATGGACATTTAATATTTTAAGTTAGTTATTATGAAGAAAAATGTAAAGGTTTATTAAAAACAAATTTAAGTCAAAAACTACACTGTTTAGAATTATCTTGTAACTGATTACTGCTTTTGAATATTATATATTCATTAATATTCGAAACCGGTAATCAATTAAAGATAATTCTGAACAGTGTAGTTTTTGGCTTTTCTAGTTTTTATTAAACCTTTACATTTTTCCTCATAATTTGATATTTTATTAATGTTTAAAAATATAAGTTTCATTGAATTATGTTTTTGAGATAATATAACACGTAATCATAATTTTTGAAATATAGTAAATATTTTTTGAGTTTATTGTAAATGTAATTTCACCAATAGTCAAAAAGAAATTCAATTCTTAAACATGTCAAACGTATATCAATGTTTTTGAGGATTCTCAGCCCTCATCTTATAACCAGCAACAATTAAATCCGACTTATAGTTTCACTCAATATTTTACACAAAATATTAACACCCCCCCGAAAATATATTCATTCATTGTAACACCAAGTCGGGGGCGGGAAGCTAATCCATAACAACCTTGTTAAAACACCACCAAGTGTCAAAAGGTAATAGGTGTAATCACATCGTATCAGAGCGAGTGAGAGGTTCTCTCCCCCTTTTGCTGTGACACTCAACGTACTCAAGAAATGGGGTTTGTCATCGCGAGCAACACCGTTACCCTTACACCCGACGGCGGAGGAGGACGGCGCATCGAATGAATGAACGAATAAACGTGAAAGTCAGGTTGACTATGTCTGCCTGGGCCGGGTTGCCTTGAGAGTTGTGACAGTACCCACGCGCCAAAAACGACCCAGCGAAAGAAAAAGGGGGTACCCTTCCCCTGCTGCGTCGCGCGTTCACTGAATGGCTTCTGCTTTTGAGACGGGACGCTTTTGCCAAGCATCCAAATATACACTGTCTGCTGATAATACACTCGAGGCTTTGTCAAGACCAAAAGGGGAATCCCTCCAACAACCAGTACCGAACTGGCCCCTATTTACAACTCATAATCGTTATTGTTTTAAATTATTGGAAAGATTTTATGATTTCTAAATACAGAGAAGACCTGTTTTAAACTTGGATGTGTGACGTTACAATATGAATTTTAGCAACTTTAACATTTTTTTTTATGTATAGTTCACTTTATTTAAAAATAAAAAAATACGGATCTCTTATTTTTAATTCTAGTTTAACATATAGAAAAACCCAAATTTACGGGATAGGCCCACTGAACAGAAATACTGAAAAACTGAAATAACCGTTCTTGTAGTATCAATTAATCTTGCATAACAATATACAGGATGGTCCAAACATGCTGGATCATTTAAAATTCGATGGTTCACGCCTTAGAAAAAGCGGATTAGTTGGAAGAGCCAAATGGTGATTATTTAAAGGACATAATTTTCTAAAATTTATAAAATTTAAAATAAAACGGCTTTAAACTCTTTAAAAACATTGACGTTAAATAAAAGTCCATTAAAATAAAACTAGTTTTGGTTAAAGTTTTGTATTAATATTTATTTAAAATCGACATTCCGACAAAACTCAACGCCCGTCTTCATCAGAATAAATGATACAAATGACATTTACAGTAAATAACAGAACATAAAAACAAGTTACTAGGTAATAAAATAAGTAACTAGATCATAAAATTTTATAGATTTTCAATTAATGGAAATCAAATTTTATTTAACTCAGTGCCTTCATACTGATTGATGTTATCTTTTTCTTTACAAATTTCTATTGTTTCTCTTATCAATTTGCTGCTAATATAAAATTTATTTCCAAGAAGTGTGTTTTCTGTTTATAACAGAATGAATGTGAAATATTAAAAAAAATATTTTAGAATGCTCTAGTGACTTTTAAGCCACTCTCTAGCTCAATATTACTTCATACCACATTTATGAAAAGAACAATAATATTTACCTCCCCTCATTGAATCAATTACTCATACATTAAACACATGCAACACCTGTTCGAAAGAAAGTCGAAATCCAAATCTCCCGTGCGTCTGTATCCCACTTTATCTCCATCGAAAAACAAGAGTACCCTATTTTCATCCTCGGGTAAAGGGGGCCCCTTATACCTCATCGGCGAGAGAACAAGCTGCTCGGGCCAGACATTGAGACCTACCCCAATCCCGTGAAAGACTTTCGGGCTGGTTCACCCACGTATTGTGCACTCTCGTGTCTGGCTAGGTTGTCTCCCCTTTTTCGTTGGCGCGTGCCATCACACTTCTCCCTTTCCCTCCCCTAACCCCCGCTAACTGTGCTGAAGACTACGATACCAAAATGGTTGAGTGATTGCCCTACCACCCGCCAGCCGCCTGCGATATGAAATGGAGAAGAATTGTTTGACTGACCATTGACGTATGGCACGTGGTTGAAACTTTAAAAGGGTGAGATTTAAAAGTTATGGCAGGTGTTTATTTTTAAATAAGGGGAGGGAGGCGTTTATACGGCATCGATGTATTGGATAGGTTTCGTATTTTGTTCTGTTTGTTTCATGAATGAATTAATGGTTGGTTGTAAAATCTAAGAAAATATACTTTAATTTTGGATATCATATCGCATATAACTCCAGCAAATGATATAAATTTTTAGAATCAATATTTAATCCTTTATATCACATATAATGAAAATAAAAATAAACACACGACTCTTGGTTTTTTTGTTTCAAAATTATTATTTTTTTTATACAATGTACATTTCGGCTTGTTAGGCCATCATCAGGTGACGAAATATAATACAAAAAAAATATATATTTCTGACTATATATACAAATACTTATTTCTAAAAGGAGGTATTGTAATTATACGAAATTCGACATTTCTACGGATCGACTGTTTATAGTATGATGTCCGTCTGCCTGCCTCGGAAGTAGTAATTATTCATGTCATTTTATATGATTTACAAATATTTCACAATAGAAATTTAACAAAAGTTACTAAACAAGTTATAACTAACAACTTTAATATAGAACATTTTTCAATAAGACTAAATATTTTTTTTACAATTTTACATATTTTTATGATACATATAATTGTGTGTAAATAGGTGGCATGTTTATGTCAAGACAGTTTTGTTTTTAGTTACCATAAATAGGGTAGTTGTCACAAATTTTTCCATTCAGTAAATTTATTTAATACGATGATGGTCGGTTCTGTGATGGCCATAGCAGATTTTTTTAATTATTAATTAATAATTATTAATAATTAATGAAAGTTAACAATTTCTAAATTATTTTTACATATTGTATATACTTTATATTACCACGTTTATATTAATTCACTCTGTTGTTGTCGCGGTCAGTCACGGTCAAATTTTGTAACCAATTTTTAGACCACTTCCTATCATTTGATCTCATTGAAATTTTGCATGTAGTTTCATTCCAGGAGACAACACAATATTATATTTAAAAAAACCGATTACAAGATATGACACGCTTATATTTATTTTTTTGATACAACTAATGACATCTGTCACATGGACTATTTTTTTGTTCAATTAACAATTGAATAATGTAAATGACAGATAATAAGACTAAAAAGCAGAAAATAAAATATATAAAAAAAACTTTTTTAAAAACCACGCTTATATTTAAATTTTTTCCTGGTTATCCAAAAATTTTAGAAAGAAATAAAAGCGTGGAGCGCTTAATCATCATTGCGAAATATATAGTTTCCCGGCGCTCCACGCTTTTATTTCTTTCTAAAAATTTTGGATAACCAGGAAAAAATTTATTTTCCTCTTTTTAGTGCATTTAAATATAAGCGTGGTTTTTAAATAAGTTTTTTTATATATTTTTATATTAT
Organism: Clivina fossor; assembly: GCA_963966155.1. Taxonomy (NCBI): domain Eukaryota; kingdom Metazoa; phylum Arthropoda; class Insecta; order Coleoptera; family Carabidae; genus Clivina; species Clivina fossor. The sequence goes on along the minus strand of OZ014569.1, from coordinate 8,654,021 downwards.
ACTTCAAATTTTATAATCTATATAAAGTCTATTCACATCATATTATCCTTTTTATCAAAAAAAACAAATGATAATCATTATATCGCATTTGAAATTATACAAATATTTGTTTCAAATTATGTTACTATAAAATAAATATAATATTAAACATATACTTTTAAAATTTATTAAAATCATATGTAGTCTAATTAAAGAATTCCAATTAATTCCAGTTAGATAAAAATCACATCAAATTCTATATAGTTATTATTGTACCTAGTAATTTTAATAATATTTTAATGAGCAGTTGTGAAATAGCTTTTGTTTTAAATTTGTTTTTTCTATATAATTCCGTTATATGCGTATTATCTAAAATCATTCTCATAATTATTTAAAATGCAAATGAGACATTATTCCACTTTTTGCGTATATTTTTTTTTTTAATAAATTATATTGTTTTGCAACCTTCAAAAAAATTTTAAATAATATTATACACATTATTTTCTACACATTATCTATTTCTTGATATAACTCTGTTTCGCTTCAAAAAATTTCATGTTTAATTCATCATTTCAAATAATATAAGCCTTTCTGGGAAATATATATTATGTAAACAAAAATATAAATAGTTAAATACAAAAGTAGGACGAAATAATCATAATAATTATTTTTTTAATACATTTACACTTTCTGATGCATTTTATATAGGATTTTATATATGCGATGAATTTTATATAGGACAGACAAGTAGAACTTTTAAGCAAAGAATCCGTAAACATTATAAATCCATGGTTAATAACAAAAATTATTTAAATTAAAAAATATTTTTAATATACCACGTTTTTAACACGGACTAAAAAGTATAAAATAATTTCTCCTTGCCCCATACCGATTTATAACCCCATACATACAGTTCTGACCTACGTTTAAAGTTTCAAGTTTCTAGCTCATTGGGAAGTTAGTTTAAAATCGATTGCAAAATTTATACCGAACAGACAAACAGAGAGAAAAGAAAGCGAGTTATTAAAAATGAGTTAAAATTTACAGGTTTTTTCACGCATTATATCTCAAATAAATGTGAATTTTTAGGTAAATATTAAATTTTATCAATTTAACAGAATAGTCATAAACTTAATTTGTTAGAATCCTTAGCTATTAAACAACGCCTTTGCATTGAAGGAAAACACTTACTTTTACAGTAAAAACAATTTTTGAAATTTGTAATTTGTTCTAACTAATTTGTTTAACTAGGAGGAACCGGGTACGAAATAGATTAGTGTATGAGTGTGAATTTGAAAAAATATTGTTACAAAAGTTGGTGTTAGACACATACATAAATATTACAATTATTTCCCTAAATATTTGTAAAGTTCTACATTTTTTACGAAATAAAATATAAATATAATTTTTTTAAATAAATCTTTACTTTTACTGTAATTGTAAACACCTAATTAAGTTTTAAATAATTTGTAAAATTCATCTATCGCATTATACAAAACAATATTTTACATTCACACATTTACAATTAAACATAAATAAATTTATGTTAATTCTGTTTAATATATGTTCGTAAAAATATATTTAAAAATAAAATCTGACATTTATATAACCTAAAATATACATTAAAATAAAAATCAGCACGGCATATCTGAAAAAAAAACCAAAACAAAACAAAACTGACACGAGTGAAAATCACGCAAAAACGTCCGCGAAATGTCAGAGCAAGCGACAGCATCAAGATGAAATGAAAATTCATTGTTGGACGCGTGCGAACTGTGATTTTTTACATCAGGGCTCCAACACCCCCGTCGCGTAATCATTATAATTCACGCGTTATAATGTATAAAATGTAAACGAACCAGATAGATCCGTGTACCGAATCCCCGACCAAAAAAACAAAACGAAAAACGAAATCCATGACCGGGACTGGTTGTAACTCGTCCGAAGAGGGGGAAGGGGATAGGTAATGATTCAAATTTTAATCCCGATAGATGAACCGTGAAGTCATAAAATTTGCCCATCATGCGTTATCGAAACGCCCGCTGACACTTTTGCTCACACACACACACACACGGTTCAGCTCACACAACCGAAAAAATATATGTATTTACATTGCAACAGTCAAACAGTTTCTGGACTGGTTTTCATATATTATCAATATCCTCTTCAAGTCTCGGGTATATATAGAACTCTGGATGAATTCGGTAAATGCGAAAATACACGATTTCATTTTGTTGATTCATCCAATTTGAACCGTGAATTTTTATTTATTATTATTTTACTTATTTCTTACGTCTAGTAACTTGTTACTATAATCTGTACTTAATGTAGAATTACATACTTCTTAAATTATGTAAAATTACAGCTTGCATATTAATATTTATAATAATTCATAAAAATAATGAGACTTAGTACATATTTTGTGTAATAATACTAATAAAATATTTTAATTGTAATTCATTCATTTCAAAATACATCTTTTATGTAAATTTAGAAATGTATGTAATAATACCAATAATAATATTACAGAACTAAACAAATTTTACCTATTTATGGAAAATTCCTGACAGAAAATCTACTAAAGTTCTGAAAGAGGCTTTACTAAAAAAAACTGTAGTGTTACATACATATATACGTTTCCATTTTATCATATTACCAGAATGTTTATAATAGTTCTGATATTATGTATGTTTAAACAATTATGTTAAAATGTTCAACAGTTGAGTAATTATAGCTAGAAATACTGGGCATCATAATGTCTCATGGTTTATTGTAGGTAAAATTATATAATTGATTTTTTTTTGAGTGCACTGTGGTAAAAAATGTTAAATTTTTAGAAAGTTTTCATACTAGTCTTGTAACTTTTTGGACATACTACACATATCTACGCACATATGTATGTATCCGTGTATATGAGTATTTGTATATTTTTGGCATCAGGGTGACAAAATCCAGTGGCCAGTCGATAAATCAGAAAAAAAATTCCCGAATGCTTATGGCGTCGAATTAACACTTTCATATCGGTTGTTTGTTATTCGAATCGCATACGCGACTATCTTTGATCGTTTTTTTTTTGTTTTTTTTCAAAATGTCTATGTTTGTCAACTCTATATTGAACCACGACATAAACTAAACTCTAGTATCTTCAAATTTTACTAATCTTAGGAATAAATAAAATTGGAAATTCTAACCCTAAAATTATTATTATTTATACTCCCATTTTACAATAACAAACTCGATCTTAGTATAAAAAAAAATCTTCTCATATTTCTTTCACTACTTATAGTTTTTTTTCCAATGTAACGTTAACACAGGCCCGCCCCGGTTATAAAATAACTAATGCACGCGTGTGACAGGAGTTTCGAACAAAATTCGATCGATTCGATGGCGCGCGGGCAATGGTGTGCCTCTCGAAAATGGGAAACTGAACTTAAATAAATTCCCATTCCCGCGTGTTCCCGTTCCCGCGTGTTCCCGTTCCCGTTTCGCGTTCCCGGTTCGCCGTACAGTACACCGAAGTAAAACGACATTTACGGTCTACGCCAACTTGGCACTGATATATTAAATATTTACTGTAGATATATATCAGCAACCCGTAACTCGAATCTCGAATCAAACCTATATATATATATATATATATATATATATATATATATATATATATATATATATATATATATATATATATACGCTACGATTTTCGCCCAAGCTAAAACGGAATTAAATTTACTTCCTAGTGTTGAAATGACTCGCGTTCCTACCTGGTTATCCTCCTCCGACTCCGTGGAGTACCTTGTCCATACTCGTGAGTTCAAACCGGAAACAATATTGTGTGAGCAATAATTTATATATAATCTACTCCACGAGAAAGTGGCATTGCGTAATATTAAGAGTACGTTTTCTTGCGCTAATATGGAGAATACATTTAAACACAATTATTTAATAATAAAATACGGAACTTCAAAAAAAATTCAAAAATAAAAAGATGATATTCTTATGTATAAACCGATATCAAATAATATGTAAACATATATAAAAGAAATATATAATCATAACTAGAATAAATTATTTAAATATGATGTAACTATGTGGTATAACTAGGAGGAATCTGGTACGAAATAGATATGGCAGTATCATCTTTCTCGTAGATAAATAATTAAAACACTTTAGTTTGCGGGATAGTATCATGTAAACGAGCAGGGTTCAGTTGGGTGCCGAAATAATTAAACTTACCTACTGTTAAAAAGGTCAGGGTTTAGTTGGGTGCCGGTACCCGAACACGTAGATCTTATCCGAAAAGTAATTAAGTATTCTTATTTAATAATTGAAAGTAAGTATATACATGTTTATTGAAAATATATCTGCAAAAATAAAAAAAAATTTATAAAAATAAAAACACTGCCATAATGAATAAGTATACATACATGTATTTAAAATAAGATTTCAACCTAAAACCAGGTAGAATCGAAAATAGTTTGTCTCTAGAACGTACCACAAACGTCTGCGAATCTTTTCACGCAAATTTTCCTAAAACCTGTAACCTAACCTACCTTAAGCCGACAGTGGCGGATGAGCGGCTAAACTAAGTTGCGAATTAATCCTCCGAAACCTACCTGAAAATACGGCACCCAACTCGTCTCGTCCCATGTAAACGTACAATTAATGTGCAATGCTATTTATTCTCGTGTCGTAGATTATATGATCTTGTTTTATTTATCGTCCTGATTTTATGGAAGACTTAAATTATGGAGAAGTTCACAAATCATTCACGATTGATGTTTATTGGGCAGGAAGAATGCAAAATATCGTTGTTTTGTTTATTGTAAATAATCGAGATTGCAGAATAATATACTTTTTTATACATAACTTTCCATGTTTTCTATTTACAATATTACAATAATAGTTATATTTTTTACAATAATAGCTTATTTTGAATATTGATGTATGAAATATTGGAAATATTGATCCAGGAATAAGTACGAATCAGTTAAGATGATTTGGATTAATATAAAAACTGTTTTATGATAATATTTTGTTAATTATTTATTTCAAAACAACATTTCGACGAGAGCTTAACGCTCTTCTTCATCAGGTCAAAATTTATCAATGACATTAAAGTAAATAACAGTATATTGCAACAAGTAACTAGATTATAAGAATTATAGATTTTTTAATTAATGGAAGCCAAATTTTATTTGACTCAGTGCCTTCACAGTTATTTTTTTCTTTATAAATCTCTATTACTTCTCTTATCAATCTGCTGCTAATATTAATTGGTCTAGCAATTATTACTGTGTCTTGAAATTTTACATCATGTAGATGTAGCATGTTCAGCAATAGCAGATTTATCTGGATGATTTAGAGCCAGAGGTTCCCAAACTTTTTTTCCCCGTAGACCACTTTCAAAAATTTACTGGTTTCGGTGGACCCCCTGCTGCTACATTTCTACCATATTCCCAAAACTCGTCAAAAAATGTGAAGATTAGATCTAACGATGGATATATGCGTCGCGGCTGAGTTCCAACTCTAAATTCGGAGTGGTAAAAATAAAAAGAAGAATAGTATATTTTCATTATTCATTAAAATTTTTTATTAAAATAATATGATTAGACTTAATAGACTTAAAATTAAACATTAATAACGTAACTTCAACAATTAAAAAAAATAGTCATTTTTAATGGGAGGGATGCACTTGATGAATTGATAGCAAGTTATCAATATTTGGCTTCAGTTTTGTCAGGAATAACCGCAAATCTCCCCGTTCTGTGATATTCAATCTGCTCCTTTTTTTTGTTAATAGGTTTGTCACCACACTAAAACTTTTTTCGACAAGGTATGACGAGGGAAACGCTATCAAAAGTTTTCTCGCAATTTCCCACAGTCCAGGATATTTTTCGGCAATTTCTGCTTGCAGCCAAAATGTTTGATAGCCTTTTTTAAATTTCACCTTCAGCTCCTCATTGGTGGTAAGCTCGAGTAGCTCCTCTTGCAATACCACATTCGCCACTTCCGTTTCATCAAATGGATTTATGATCCATGGTGGTATTTCCATCGTCAGAATATCTTCAAATCTATTTTTGAAGTCATCATGCAAGGCATTTAAATGTTGAACGTATGTCTGAATATCCTCATCAAGACATTCTGCCTGTGACAAGTTTGGAAACTGTGCGAATTCGCGCCGACTAATATTTTGCTTCATAAATTTCAATTTTCCAAGAAAAGCCGAAATTACACCCTTTGTTTTTATTAAATTTAGGCTGTCCCCTTGCAACTGCAAGTTAATGTCATTAAATTTTTTGTACAAATCTGTCAAATACGCGATGTCTGCTTTCAATTTGATCAGATTTTCTTTTAAATCTGGATCTTTACTTTCCAAAAACTCTAAAACTGATTCAAAAAGTGAGTAAAATCTTGTTAAACATGCACCTTTCGACAACCAGCGTACTTCAGTATGTAAGAGTAATCGTTGGAAGTCTTCATCATTTTCGTCGCACAATTGTGCAAATAAACGGGTATTTAACGCGTTGCTTCTTATTTTGTTAACTGCTTTAATCACAAATTGAAGCGATTGGTGCAATCTATCACTCAAATTTTTCGCTACCAGGTGTTGTCGGTGTATGACACAGTGAATTGCAGTTACTCCTGGTATAATTCTTTGAAGATGGCTTATAAACCCACGATATCGCCCGAACATGGCAGGAGCTCCATCTGCTGCCACCGAAGTAATGTTTGTAAATGGAATCGATTTTTCCTTAAGAAAATCGCTCAGGACATTAAATATTGATTCTCCTTTTGTGTCCGTCTTCAAAGTTTTCGCGAATAGTAGCTCTTCATGGATTTCTTCGTCCATAACAAATCGAACATATGCCAATAATAAGGCTTCATTGCCAGGTAATGTTGATTCATCCAATTGAATAGAAAAATGAGTTGTTTGCAGATAATTGCACAAGAAGCTTTCAACATCAGAGCTCATTTCATCAATACGCCTTTGTACAGTGTTGTTACTCAAAGAAATTTTTTTAAGTACGTCAAATGGAGGTTTGTGCAGAACAGTTTTTAAAACCTCTTCAACAGCGGGTAAAATTAACTGTTCACCGATGGTGTGCGGTTTTCCAGATTTCGCGATAAGCAATGAGATATTGTAGGATGCCCGCAAGCCATCATCGTTACTTTGAGACGTTGAAGCGAACATACTTTGCACGGTGGGTCTTCTTTCATATTTTTCCTTCAATGTTTGAAAATATTTTAAATCTTTGCCTATTTTATCAGGATGACACCTTCTTAGATGATCTTCGAGCTTCGATGGTTTCATCGAGTCATTGCTCAAAACTTTGTTGCACAAAAGGCATATGGGCAATCGTTTGTCGGCCGTTGATGGAACAAAACCAAATTTCAAATATTGAACACTGTATTGTCGACATTTCTTCTTAGATTCAGCCATGTTTCGTATCAGTTACCTACGTGTAAAGAAAAAAAAAAGTTTGTTTTAGTAATCATAAGGTGATTTTAACAGGATATGGCTATTTGAACAGAATTGAATGGGAATAATTAGTTAATTATTGCAATGAAAAAACCAAAATGCCGGCGGCAAAACTGATTTTAATTATTAAAAGCAATAAGCCGCTAAGATTGAATCTATTTTAATGTAATGCAAAACATTTTTTGATTAATTATATTTTGATACATTTCTGTAAATTCGAGAGAAAATACTTTTAAAGAATATTTTGACGTCAAAACACCGCGATTTTAATGTTTTATTTATTACGTTGATACATTACTATACGAGTGGTACATTTTATGAAAATATTTTTAGTCATTTAGCATTAGCAACTACGAGGGCACTGAAATATGTACAAACATGCAGGTCAATTATAATAACTCTCTTTTAGTGAATCACCACAGTCGGGTAAATAAATAATTTTATAATAAAAAGTACTAAAAGTTCAATCTTTCTCGGCTTTCTGTTCTTTTATAGAAGTATCGAATAATGGCCCTGTTCAGTATTTAATTTTTATTACGTACCTACTACACGCAAACATAACAAATAATATAATATTACTACAATATAAAATAAAAGTATGTATAACAAATAGGCAGGTATACTTACTTTTTCCGGCACTGGCAAACACTGACATCGATTCACTCACACGTTTCTTTTCAAAATTCCCGAAACAAATGAGCACAGCAAATGAGTAAAGCAAATGAGTAACGTTTGTTCTTGGCATTCGTATTTATATTGGTGAAGAATCAAACAAGTTCATGCAAGATTGCAAGCACAGTACAAGTCGTATTTCGTCCCTATGCACGTCTTAACTAGCGTTGCTGGCTGGCTAGCGGGCGGCGCTTTGCAAGTCTCGATACGCGTTGTACTCAAAATATCGAATATGCAAGTTTTTACAAGTTAACAGTCGCTGACTTTCTTAAAATACACTACTCAAAAAAATTAACGGAGGTTTAAAAAAAAGGAAATTAATACTAAATAAACAGGCTATCAGATCCATATGCCGGCCTAACTGAAAAAAAATTTTCACACCCGTGGACAAAAAAAAAACAAGCAAAAAATTTGCAATATTATTTTTTTGCGCTATCTGTTAGTATTGCATGAGAACCGTAACTCCTAAAATATTTTAGCAAAAATCTGAAAATTTTAATCATAAAGCTTCAAAATGCTTTTTTTAAAGTCTCAATACGACCATTTTGCACCGAAATAAAGCCTGTCAAAAATCACCGAAAAATTTGGAATTTTTTTTAGTACCTAGTGTATTATCTGCCTACAATGTAGGCCCTACATTGATAGGTACAGCCAAGCCAACATTTTAGTTCTTTACGATCGAAACCAGATAAATTTTCGTGGACCCCCACTTACAACCAGTGAACCCCCATTTTTTTTTCTCGACATCGTAGACCCCCGTCGAGTCTTCAGTGGACCCCTGGGGGTCCACCTGGACCACTTTGGGAATCACTGATTTAGACGAATTAACCTTTTATGTTCTATCAATCTAGTAGATCTAGTTACTTATTTTGTTACGTCTAGTCACTTGTCTCTATGTTCTGCTTCTGTTTATTTACTGTATATGTCATTTGTATCATTTATATAATATAATATTAATAATAATATATATTAATGAAATTCATAGAGAACTAAATCCTAAAGCCGTTTTATTTTCATAATAACTGCTTTTTTGAAATGATTATGAAATAAAAAGCAAAGATAATTATTTTATAATTTTCCTATAATATTTGTTTAAGTAAAGTTATATTTTATTATATTTTACATACATACATACACAATCACTCCATATACAAATGAGTGTGGCACAAACTCTTTCCATTATACCGAAATCAGCTACCTCCAAACATTCCTATCCGAACAAGCAACTTTAGTTTCATTCACATTCAAAATTTATCTCATACATCCTCTTCTATTTTACAATCGTAATTTTAACTTTATCTAATCAAGTAAAGGATCCAGTTTAAATAAAATGCTACATTACTCAGAAGAAAATTTGTAATCTTAAATTGCACAAAGCTAGCAAATTGTTACAATCAAAAACAGTATGCGTGTACACTCTATCAAAAAAAATCATCACCATTTAAATGCAAAATTAACGACATTTAACATTAGCAATTAATACCGGCCTGGTAATTCCAGGTACATATACAATATGCTGTGTCCTGTTTCTGTCCTGTCCCGACGATTTATTATTCCATCTCGTTAGATTTAGTAGATGCGTGTAAGTGCGTGTAAGTGGATGGTAGTGAACATATGACCACTACACACACACACACACACACACGCACATGAATGCATATGGGTACTAATACACTTATTTTACACGTGTAATAATGGATACACCAGGCGGAGTGGAGACAGTGTTGTTACAATTAGAGCTAGTTAGATATGAGACAAATAACTATACTTAAATTTAAATAACAACTATCAAATCAGACACGTTTGAATTAAATAAACATACAAAACGTACATGAGATGCGGATATGGCGTAAGAAAATATTTTGTGATTTGTATTGTACAGTCAGCGGTAGAATTTTCTAATTAAATAACATAGAACAAAAAATGTTTATAAGTATATTTGTGAAATTAATATAATAATATTAAAATGTTGAGATTTTTTCCAAAAAAAATTTCACAAGTTACTCAATCATTGAATCGGCTCGTTACACTATAGCTGTATTTTTTTTTACCTATAATTTACTGAAAACTCACTCAACTTCAGATAAACTCAGATCATTCTTATTCTTTTTATCTTAACTGAGCTACGACAAACTGAGTTGGATACCTTCCACCATTACTGATTTTGCTGCACCCGCAAAATAATCTTAAAATGAAGTGAGATACTCAGATGATACTCAGTTCAGTAGTAGAGATTAAGTTTATGTCAATATTGCTGTTTTTAAGGTTAGCAACAAAAAATGTTAATAATTTTAAAAGATTAAATGATATTGGACCTTTAAATTGAATGTAAAATTTATATCAAAGACATATTTCTTGATTCACAAATATATGACAAACAAACGTCAAAAAAGGTGTCAAAGTATTTCGATCTTTATCAGTTATTCGTGTTCTCTTGCTAGAGTTTGAATATCTTTTGCATATGAATATGACATATATCGCTGCGCTCATTACATTAGGTTAGGTTAGGTTAATTTGGTTATGTTTAGTAAAATTAAAGCAACGTGAATAATTTTTAGTTGTTTTAAACATGAAAGATTAAAAATAACAGTATTTGCTAATTAGTTATGAAAACATGGATAAAATATGGCTGTAGTTTTTCAACATTCAACATATTAAAAATAAATTTTTAAAATCAGTTTTAATATTGTAAATAAAATTTCGTGATTTATATTCATAAAATATGTTAAAATAACAGTCTGTAAAGTTTAAAATAAATAAATTTGGTAATCGTTAAGTAAAGTTTCACCCAATTTTCCATTATGTAGCTGCAATAAAAATATATTATTCTGTAGTTTATCTGATGTATATGTTTCTATTCTGCAGTTAGACAAAACATCATAGCCGATAGAGTAACCGTTGTCATAAGTCGAGCTTTAACAACTGTTAAGCTCCAGTTAAAGTAGCCGTCAAGTAGTTGTCGTGTCCAGACAGCTAAGCTGCTGTGGTTTATAATGCAGTGTGTGTTAATACGCGGCAACTCAACAACATTATACACAACAGATACATGATAGTTAATTTAGGAAATAGATTGTTAAATCTAACACACACACATACACACACACACACACGCATACATAGCTCACAACCTGCATCCGACTGAACTAAACTTCCTTTGTGAAAACACTCGTTCATATTGTTTTAGATTTAAAAATTGCCGTAGCGAAACAATTGACTTATTTAAGTTTTATTTATTTATACACTGTGATGGACTATTGTCTCTACGTCTCTCTAATCATTCATACTTCTCTAAGTATATTTACACACACAAACACACACTGTAAAAAAATTTTAGTATAAAAATCTGTAATTACATATTATTATAAATATTCTGTATTTCTACACTGTTCAAAATAGTAGGGTAAGAGTAAAAATTTTCTAGGGTAATTGAATTTGTAGCCTTATTGTGTAAAAAAATTGCCCTACTTTTGCGTATTTTAAAATATTTGAATTTTTACCTTGATGGAAAGGCAAAAAATACGAAAAATAAGAGTAAATAACTGCCTTTTACCCTTTTCTGAAATAATAAAGTGCTCTTTTTGAATTTACCTATTTAGGGTAATCATTTTTACCCTTTTTAGGGAACGGACTTATATAGGCACTAATATGAATTTTTTTTTTCGAACAGTGTACCTCAAAATTCTGTATTTTCTACATAATTCATAATAATCACATAAAATAAGTAAAAATAACCTAATAAATATGTAAAATTGCTTACTTTCTGCAAATTGCATCATATACTTAATGTAGAATTACATATTGTTGGTATAACTTCTTAAATTATGTAAAATTACAGCTTGTATATTAATATCTGTAATAATTCATCAAAATAATGAGACTTAGTACATATGTTATGTAATAATACCTATAAAATTCAAAATTCAAAATACATACTTTATGTAAAAATCTTATAACGCTTTATGGAGAAAAAGAAAACAATTTACCACCAAAAAATTCAATCCTAAAACAGTGTAACATCTATACATATTTTATACAAACCATAAAACCATAAAACATCACTTGCAAATTTCTACACAAATTGTCTGAAATAAACCAGGAAAAAATTTTACTGCAATTTACCATGATTCAGTCACAACTAGTCCATAATAAAACAGTATTTTTTTTTTGCCGACACGAGCTGTATTTGGTATTTGGCACCCCATTACAAATAAAAATAAACAGATCACATTCTTATCACACAATACCCGGTACATGAAAATATACATTACAGCATGCGAATTTTACGGCCGGTAACAACACGGGTAGTATAAGAATTCAAATCTATTCGCAGCGCCAAATACAATGACTATAAAAACGGCTAGAATAGCTCCACGGCTTGTTTGCGCAGTCACTCTCAGATCAGTCTCGATGAGGAATATACAGTATAATACAGAGCCCCGTGAATAAAAGTAATCGGTGTTGTTTACGACAGGAGTCCGACAGTAAATCAGCGTTTTACTATCACGACGTCGCGCGTCGGTTATCGGGGACGGGCCCGAATTTTGTTCCGAAATTTGCCGTGCGGAAAAAATCGTAAATATATCCGTTCCGTTTCGGCGCACGGGCGCAAAAAATGGCAGCGTGAATTGGCGCTCGTTCGTCGCGTATAGCTTTATGATCAGAAATGGGTCCCGTGTATGGGAAAAGAAGTTTACGACGATTTTTGTTTAATTTGGATCAGAATGGCAGTTTTGTTTGATTTTTCTTTTTTTAAGATTAAAATTTGATGGTTTATGAGGAGCTTTCCGCTCGCTATTAAATTTCATAAAAAATTTATTGCGATTTTACAAGAATGGTATCGCGGTTTTAATTAAAATATCATTAATATAACAAGATTAGATGTACATGGGTAAACCCATATATAAACAACTTTTTTACTAACTCGTAAGATCTAAGTTATAGAATACTGTGCATTAATATGGAAGGAATCCAACATAAACGACAATGAGTCACATTATACACACTTAATGTTTTTTTAGATAATTTATGTATTATATTTTATGTCTATGTTTGTATTATTTGCGGCATTTAAGCTGTTTATTTTAAAAGAAGTCTAACAGCCACTTATGAATAACTATTTGAAATAAATCATGAATACATATTTGGGATTGATTCACGGACAGTAAAAATTTCAGTGAGTTACAAAAATAGACAGGCACTTTTTTTGAAACTAGTTGTACTATCCGAAATCTGAAAAAAAAAATAAAAAACTAATTTCGAGATAGTGGAAAGACTTTGTATCACACCCTTTTGGGTACATGGTGTAATTGTGAATTTGTATTTATTTTATTAATTTTGAAATATTATATTTTAATGTTAATTTAATAAAAACAGATAAACATACAATGCAGTTTGATTTCCGTAATATGTAAACAAAACATTTTATATAAATGAATGAATTAATGATAAATATAAAATAAACAAATATTTATTTATTTAAATAAACACATCAGCATAGAATTGTTATAATTAATATAAAATTAAATTTTATTTAATGCGAAAAACCACCCCAAACATATCCATCAAAATATAACAATTTTTTTTTTTGCGTAAATCCATTAATCACAAATGCATGCAAATGCACAATTAATAATATAGTCCCTCGTTAAAATTCATTAAAATGTACTTCGCAATTTTATTTTTTTTTTGTTGGTAAAAAAATATAATATATGAACATATAATTACACTGCACATACATGTAATAATTAAAAACATATTCGAGTGCGTTTGTATATTTAAATAATGTAATTATGAAAATTTTTCAATTTATCCAATTGACCTCCCTCTTGCATTCAATTGTTTCGGGTGTTGTTATGATTGTGACATTTCCCGCCCCTAACGTACGCCGCTGGCACTCGACCGTATGCTCTAAATTTCATCCGAGAGAGTGTGTTGCCTATTTTATTTTTATTTTTCGCGTCATACATAAATATTACGCCCGGCGGCCATTATAATTAATATTCAATTATTTGTTTGACAGTGTTTTGTTTTGGGCATATTTACTGCTAATATAATCAGTATTTTTTGCACATTTTCATGTTAATTTTTGTCATTGTTGTATTCTATTGGTAATATTTTTGGTACATTCCCAGTTGGTTTTTTGTAGATACATGCAAACATTATTTTTACGGATTGTGTCTACAATTTTTTTAATATTTAACTTGCATTGTACAGCATATTTTTCCCGGTACAACCGTTACAATGCATTATTTGGAAAAATAATATTTACCAAACGTTGCAGATATTTTTTTTTTTTTAAACAGGACAAATTTACAAATCATACACTGCAAGTATAATGTACAAAATTAAATTCAAACAAAAATTTTACCAAAACTGACAATAGAATACATGAATTTTACAGTAAGCTATACATTATTCTTGTATTTTGGTGAAATTAATTGATAAATATGAAATTATATTATAATTAACATAATTTTTTTTTAATAATTATATTTACAAGACCCAACACCACTGGGTACTTTGAGAATTTATGTAACCTTAGATCAGTGATTAGGACTATAGCTTTTGCTACTCATGATAAAAGCTTAGCTTTCGAAATATGTATATAGCTCTTTTTTAATATTATTGTTTGTGGTTTAAGGGAAATTATTTTATTTTATTAATATTATCAGCAGATTGATAAGAGAAGCAATGGAAATTTACAAAGAAAAATATAGCATCAATCAATGTCAAAACACTAATTTGAATAAAATTTTGCATCCTTTAATTAATAATTTATATTAAAATAAAACTGCTTTATATTACAGTTCTGTATTAATATTTATTATAATCGATGTTTAGAGGAACTCAGCGTCCGTTTTCATCAGGAAAAATAATACAAATGACATTTATGATACATAATATGCAAAATATTTGTTAAACAGTGCATATTTTTCATTAATAATATTTTAATTTTTTTTATTAAGATGCTAGTCACACAAACTACAATAAAAGTAGATTACTTCTACCTACATATATTATTAAAATGAGTATTCAATAGTAGTTATTTTCGAGTGTGTGAAGAAACAAACAGAATTTCAGATCGATTTTCATCCATCTTTTATTATAATTATTCTATATACTATATACTATAGAAAAACCTAACTCCGTGTAGATAATAAATAAACAGATAATATAATGACTCTTTTTTTTATTTCTCTAACTAAAAAAAGAAAAGATCAGTTTCACTAAAACATCCAGAGATGTGAAACCATTAACGATATTAAAGCAAAAACATTAATATTCGTTAAAGCCGTGTAACACATCTCACAAATTTTCTCTGCTCTATCAAAAGACGTAACATCCCAGTATTTCGCAGTTGCAATTTTTTCTCATAATAATTCCCGAGCCCTGAAAAATTCCCAACCACCATTCAAACCAGCCCGGTTTTCCACCTAAACTTAAACTATAAATTTCACATAGCGACCAAAACCGTCCGGTCACCCGGTCCGAAAAAACAAAAATATCAAAGGCGATAAATAACCAAAACGGGGCCGCTATTCATTCTGTCCTTGTCCTACACCCGTACATCTGGCAACGTACTACTGTGTTTACTAATTACAAAAAAAAAAAAAACAAAAAAAAAACGTATCACATAAATTATGGTGGTGTATGTTCGCATAGGCCCAACTGCGATATATACACTGTAAAAAGTTTTTCTGTTATTTTATAATAAAAGTTATGGACAACAAAAATGCCCTGGATTATTATGTAATTTTACATAGCAAGAATTATTAAAACAAAAAATTATGTAAAACTAATTATGTAACTAATTATCTAAAACTAAATTATGTAAAATATTTATATATTTAATGTATTATTACATAAAACAATATGTATTATTGCACATAAATGATATTTATAATACTATAAGAAATTAATGTAAAATATAGTTCTCGCCATGAAAAATCTGTCCTTTCGGAAAAATAAGTGTATGATTTTGTTAGACATACGTAGCGATTATCTTCTTCTTTTCATTACAGATATGACAGATTAATTTGTATTATTATGTACATCCTAGCTTAGTTCGAAAAATTTCTATCGCATATACATAATTTAATTATGTAAAATAATTATGACAAAAGTATGTATATATATATATATTATCGCATAAAATATATAAAATTTGTCTAATAGAAAATTGTATTAATTGCAAAACGTTTAAAATTGTATGATTTATCGACCTGGTGCATTTAAATTATTAATAATTGATATTTATTAGTAAAAGAGCATGTATGAAAGGAATTATGAATGTGGATGAAGCGAAAGTTGCTTGTTTGGATAGGAACGTTTGGAGGGGACTGATTTCGGGATGATGAAAAGAGTTTGTACCACACCCATTTGGGTACATGGCGTGATTGTGTATGTATGTATGTATAATATTTTATTAAATTTGCATGTACATTTTTATAAATATTTTGCAAAATCATATTACGCAGAATTACATACATATAATTAACAATTGTAAAATTGTAAACACAATTGTAAAATACATATAATTATGTAAAATTATAATTTTGTACAATTACATAAAATTATAATTAACTTTTATTCATTATTTATTGTACATTTCAATTAAAATTTGGAAAATTACAAGAACATTATGCAAATTTATATAGCATGTAAAAATAAGTAATATTATCCTGTAACAACTACAAAAATCCATGGTTTTCTTTATGAAATATTATATTACTAGGCATTATCACATATGTTTGTATATAAATTATTTTTTTTTTATTTTTCTGTAAACTTCCATAATTAATGAAGTATAATATATAATTTTATAGTAATATTTACTATAAAAATTTATTTAAATTTACAAAACCTTTTACAGTGTAGAATAAGAGAGACTATTTGATGCCAAAGTAGTATAGAGTGGTTGTTTTGGCGAGATGGAGAAGCGGGGTGGAATATGAAGAGAGAGAAAGAGAGAGAGAGAGAGAAAGAGAGAATATGGCAAACGGAAACAAGTCGCGCATATGTTGTGAAATCGTTTCCGGTTACCTATAAAACGTTTGTTGGGACGGAATTGTGTGTCTACCGATGGGCGCACGGATATAGGTAGACAAGGTAATATTGAGTGTTATTACCACTCTGTACGGTTGGATTGTACGCGTCTCCGATTACTAGGTAAATTTTTCGATTGTTCATTTGACTGGTTGGCGGAAATTAAATATTTGCTTCCATGCGTTTTGGATTTTTATGTAAATTATAAAAAATTCTAAACTGACTCTTTGCCCAGTTGCTTAATAGAATCTGAAAATTGTTTCATTTTGATTGCATTTAACTTATTGTCAGAGTAAAAATTCTAATTAAAATAAAAACGCTTTAGGATTAAGTTATGTATATATTTTATTTAAAAATCGACGTTTCGATATACCCTACGTGTACCATCATTAAGAAAACATAATGCAAATGACAAATAATAAACAAACAAAATATTAAGACAAGTTACAAGGTAACGAAGTAATTAGATTAAAAAAATTACAAATTAAAAAAATATATATATAAATCATTAACATTGTAAAAAAATCTAAATGACTACACGCTGCGGTCGAAAATCCGAAGTTTGAATAAAAAAGGTCTTGGAATATATTTTCGTTTATTCTATAGTATATTTTTTAAAATTATTTGACACAGCAATTTTAAATGTGAATTTGAAATTAATATAGTATTGACCTATCAATAATAACAATAATAAGCAAGATTAAAAATTGATATACACAAATATTTATTATGAAAATAGACAATAGGTTAGGTTAGGTATATGATCCTGTAGCAACGGTGTATTAAATAAGAAAAAATATATGGAGAACATAGTTTTCTTATATAATAATAAATAATAAATATATATACAAATTATTGACACGCAGTGATCCGATTCTAACCATGTTTTTCTCAATCCCTTAATCTCTTTGGAAATAACCGGTGTGCAGTTTCGCTATGCAAAATTTCGATAAGTGATTAAAACCCAACCGCCGCATGCAGTTTATACATATATTATGTACCGGGTATAACTAGAAGGAATCGGTTACGAAATAGATTAATGTGTAATAAATGTGAAATTGCAAGAAAAAGTCACAAAAGTTAGTGTTGGTGTTATTATATAAAGGATATTTTATAATACGTAGCATTTTTCTAAATATCAAACATGCTTATATATAAACATCTATTATTTCAAATCCTCAAATCGCAGTCCAGCCTACACAGTAAAATATTCTGTATAAATTTAAAAGCACAGAACATTATGGCAATATCTTTGACACTCAAGTGTTTTGTTGTGCGAGGGTAGACAAATTCAGGAATAACAGGATACGGTCAGAAATAGGAGGGGGATGTGCTTTCGCGAGTTAAAGGACACCACGAAATAGACAATGCACGCGGGCCAGTACGAGATGTGAGAGAGAGAGAGAATGAAAGGCTGAACAATTATACGAGCAATTAACTTGTCCGGCGCGCGACGCGCCAAGGGTCACTGTCAAAAAGGGTCCTGGAGACATGGAACGCTGGTTGGAACATTGGTTGGTGGTGTGCGGGTTTAGGTAACTTAATTAGTGATTCTCGTCATACGGTAATTAACCCAAGAGGTGATTTTCAGTCCGATGCTAAATAATGCTCGGCCGCGCGTTATTTTCGAGTCGACCGCTCGCTCAGCATCGATCAAAACCTATCAATTTTGCCAAATTTATTGCTGGAAATATATTATATACTTGATTTATTGAAATTTAGTCGGTTTCTTGTCCGTGCTAGTTACATGATTTTTCTTTTCTTTTAAATATAGTTAATTTTAAAATAAAAAGACTTTAAGTTTTAATTCTGTTTTAATTTTAATTAAAAATTGATGTGCTCTACGTACATCATTAGGAAAAATGATACAAATGATATATGCAATAAATAACCAGAACATAGAAACAAGTTACTAGATAATAAAATATAAGTAACTAGATTTAAAAAGTGTAAGTATAAATTATTAATTAAAGGAATCCAAATTTTATGTACCTTCACTGTGATTAATGTTATCTTTTTTTAAAATTAAAAATCTTTAAAAATCTAATACCTAGTAACTTATTTCTATGTTGTTATTTATTGTAAATATCATTTGTATCATTTTCCCTGATAAAGACGGACATTGAGTTCATCGGAACGTCGATTATAAATAAATATTAATACAGAACTTTAACCTATAGCAGATTTATTTTAACATTTTATTTTAATATAATGAGTTCTCAAAGATTTTTTTACTATAGTTATATTTTTAAGTGTTTTGTCTTTCTCATTTAAATAAAAATAAAGCTTACATGAATCTATACGTTGTCCGATTAGTAGTTGCGAGTAGTATGATTGAGAGAGTGACTTGCGTGAGAAGAAGTTTCCGAGTAGTAGGAATAAAAGAAAATATATAAGTAAAATTATGAATGTGGATGAAGCTAAAGTTGCTTGTTTGGATAGGGATGTTTGGAGGAAACTGATTTCGGGATAATTAAAAGTTTTTGTGCCACACCTTTTTGGGTACATGGCGTAATTGTGTATCTGTGTATGATACTGTAAAAGCTAATGTAATACAAAAATATTAATTAAAGCTTTACTTTACTAAATATCAAAAAGTATAACTAGGTTTTTAAATCGTCCCAAAATGTAGATTTATAAAAATAATAATAATAATTTCAGCAGGGAATACTAAAAATTTCAAAATTTTCTGTATTCTTTCAATCTATTTTATTTACAATATCATCCGCTTACATTCAAAATATATATTCGTCTTAAATTTGAATAAAACCTAAATGTATAGAAATATAGAGAGCATCTGTATTACACAATACAAGAAAACAAATATGTACACGTATCAAATTTGCAAGCTTGATGTATCCACGCCCCAACAACGCGCACGTGTAAATCTGGTTGCATCCGGTTTTTATTCTACATCCTATTCAGAAAACATCATCTCTCTTTTTTCTCCCTAAACCCAACCACTAACTTGCTGACATAATATACAACGCGTGGTATAGCAAACCGAAATTTCGAACAAAGATAATTCTATAAAATAAAACAGCTGTAGGTTTAAGTTCCGTATTAATAGTTATTAATAATTGACGTTTCGACGAATTCAACGTCCGTTTTCATGAGGAAAACTGATACAAATGACATTACAGTAAATAACAGAACATATAACAAAATAAGTAACTAGATGATAAAATTTTACCTAGAAACTTGTTTCTATGTTCTGTTGTTTATTGTAATGTCATTTGTATCAGTTTTCCTCATGAAGACGGACGTTGAGTTCGTTGAAACGTAGATTATAATAAATATTTTCATAATCAATAATGTTTTACCATTGAACATATTTGTTTGGCCGTTAGAATGGTGTAAATTTGTCAGAACTTCGCAAAATGCAGAATAAATTTCTAAAAATCATAACTTCACGTCAAAGCATCGTAAGTCCTTGAAATTAGGCCAAATTTACATCGAATTGTTTGAATTTTTACGTCCTCTTACTAAATTGAAGTAATTTTTTTTTTTTTTTAATTTTTATTATTATATTATATTATATTACATTATATTGAAATCCAGCATAAAAATTAGAATTATCATAGGATATCGACGCATTTGGAAATATGTCAAAACAAAGGCAGGCTATCTCCAGACAATTGTCAATGTTTACATCGCGCAAAAACTCGCTCAGTGTGCATCTGGCTTCACTAACCTTACGCAGCAAAGTGTTCTACGCGATGCGTACACAGTGCGTACGGGAAACTTCCTAACCTCCGTGGCTACACTGGGACTAACAGAGAGACAGAGAGAGAGAGAGAGAGAGGAGTACGGGCTTCAACAAAACAGCAAACTCCAACTTTGTAAACTCGGAACGGCTCGATCGATAAGAATGTGGTATATACACGAACGGCCCGAATGCAATGATGACTCATACAGCGTCCCCGATGCCCTTGCACTTGCACGGACGCTCCCCTCGAGCGTCGTTCGCCGCCGCGACGGCCCATAGAATGCGTCTCGCATCCACACCGGAGGGAAAAAAATCAATCGTTCGTCCCGCTCCGGTGGTAGGCAAGCATAGTTTTGTTGTTGTGCTGCGTTTGCTGAATGATGATGCTCTACTGTTTTTCTGGCCACGCGCGAAATGTCAAATGTTGCCAAGTTTACCCTCTGCTGAAAACTATACCATCTCCCTCGTACTAAACTTACTGTCAGCCGTGTTACGTTTAAATATGTGTTGCAAATTCGTTCAGGATCTATATCTTTTACAGCAGTATTTATTGAAGTTTTCAGCAGTATTTGTTTTTCGGAAAAAAAAATCTAATTTTTCCTTTAAAAAATGGCGTTAAATTGATCAGGTCAAAATTCAGATTTGCCAAAGGTGGCAGATAAAACTCATGTTCTACATTTCTGAAACAAAAACAAATTAGATGTTAGTACTTATAACACAAGTAACTTTCGTTGGTATCTACAAAATGTATAAAATTTACATTTATTTTCAAAATAGCTGCCTTCTTAAAAAAACTGCCAAATCGATCCTCTTTTTTTTTGTTTGGGAGTAAAAATTATACATTTTATAGGTTCCAACAAAAGTTACTTGTGTTACAAGTACTAACATCTAATTTGATTTTGTTTCAGGAATGTATAAGTGAAAATTTTACATAAAAAAAAAAGCTCATAACTTCAATAAATAACTTTAAATATCGTATGTAGAAAATGCGAGTCAATATACGCAAAGTAAATAATTCGTAAATAGTTGATTCTAAGGACTTATAGCCACATATATTAAATATACAGTTTATTTTTCATTTGTTTTTTGAAATATAAAAAAATTTTTATAAGATATTTTTATTATTCGCCATAAATAAAAATGAAAAATACAATTTTTTTTTAATTATTAATTAATGAAATTAAAAATTCGACCCTGAAAAGGTTAATAACTTCAAACTGTGAAAATTAAACATACAATTTATGAGTATTAAATGATAATATTAATTATCTGTTTACTATAAATTAATAGAAATGTAATTACGTAGGTAATATTACGTCAGATATAAACTATAAATACGCAAAATACTCTAAATTTGTCCAATACGTATAATTTTACATCACTGAACATAAATAATAGTGTAAATGAATCGCCCACAATTATTATCTTATCAAAATTTCTATCATATGTACATAACCTTGTTAACTTTATTCGTAGTATAATATAATTGGTTTATTGAATATTATAGATATTTTATCGATACCTACACAAAATAATATCAAACGTCACACAATAATTTCATAAAATTAACTATTAATTGCAATTTTATTTATTTATAATAAACGAAATATCAAATACCACTTAACAAGAAAATAAACTGGTAATAATTTCGTACTATTTTTTTATTAATAAATTATTGGCAATAATAAATATTCCCTGTTACCAAAATTATTTTTAAATACCATTCATTTTAGACCGAAAGATGCAACTTTCTTTTGAATAATAATAACATAATAATAATAATAATAACAAATACAATAAATCTACAAATGTAGAGATTTTTTTCCCCAAAACTTTCAGTTACTCAATCATTGAATCGACTTATTACGCTATGCATCAAAGACCATAGACACGTGTTTCGTTATTTAGGAGCTCGTCAGTATGGTGAGTTGATCAATGTCCGAAGACACTAATGCTTGTATATAAATTACAGAATTTTTAGGTAGAAATACCGAATATTTATAGTAAAATGAAATTACAGATTTTTTATAGTAAAATTTTACTAATATTTTCCAGTAATTTCGCTATTTTTTTAGTGCATCTAATCTGTGTTTATGTTTTAACACCAGTTTTGTTAAAGTGCCAATAAAATAAATATATGTTTAATATTATCGGTTATTTACGTTTCATTTCTGTGAGTAATTATTGTAGGGGTCCCAGCATACTGATTTGGTCAGGGACCCTCAATGCTGTTAAGACGGCTCTAAATTTCGCATTTGATTTTTATCACTTAACATAATCCACAAAAAAAAATATATTCGTTACTTTAGCACCATTTACCACATTTACCATCCATCCAATTCAAACCCAAAAAAAAAAATCATCGAATCATCAATGAATAGGCCTTTATTACTCCAGGTCAAATCTTCAAAAAAAAATAACAAAACAGCATCGAGTTTGCAGTCAAATCTGTAACCATCTTGCAGAGATTTCTCCGCGCCAATTCTGATTGATACTCTCCGAAAGGTGTTCGCAATACTTGGCGCTCGGTGACAAGACATTATATGAAAGTACAATTTCCGATTTTTCGACGTACGGGGGGAGACAGATGAAATAACACAATTGTCACACACATACACAGATGATAAAGGGACGCGTGCTAGCTGTTTTTAATAGGAACAGCTGTCGAGGTTTTGGTTTTGTCCGACCCGGCTGGTTCGATGTGCTTGGGTTCTCGGTTGTCTGACTGACTGACTGTCTATCTGTTCGTATGGTCTCTCTCTATGGATGGATGATGTCTGTGGATATATGGGCTACTGGTTTATTTATGTACCGGCTGGTTGATTGTTTGTAATTTTTATGGTGTAAGGATGCCTTTTGAAATTTTCAATTTTAATGACTGAATCTTCGATTATAATATGAACGAGTTATTTTTTTAAAGGCTAGTATTACTTTTAAGATACGAGTTAGTAAAAAATTATATGTAATTGACTACAAATACGCAAAGTCTTATAATTAAAATAAACAATCTATAACCCAAACTAAATGTATAATTAATTCAACATAGTAAAAAAATCTTTCAGAACTTATTATATTAAAATAAAAAAATCATCCAGATAAATTTGCTATTGCTGAGCATGCGTTAGAATATCTTCATGAAGATACTGTAATAATTGCAAAACCTATCAATATTAACAGCAGATTAATAAGAGAAGCAATAGAAATTTATAAAGAAAAAGACATCAATCATTGCGAAGGCATTGAGTTAAATCCTGATGAAGATGAGCGTTGAATTTCGTCGAAACGTAGATTATAAATTAATTTTAATACAGAACTTGAACCTAAAGTAGTTTATTTTTTTTTTTAAATAAAACAATGCTTTAGTTATAGTGCATATTATGAAACAGGGCTATTAATTCTAAAGCATTTATATTTTAATATTATTAATTCATTCAATGAGAAAAACTTAAATAATTTTATTGTACATATTATACAGTGTGTAAAGTGATGAGGTTTCCTATAGGGAAACAAATTTTAATATGAGTTTTAGGAAAAAATCTTATTCTTTATACAAAAATTTGCTTGTATCGAAACCCTTTATAGTCAAAGAAAAATCCAGTAATCACTTAAGATAAGATCAGAAACTTGATATTATGTCGAATTGTTGATTTTAAATATGACCAAGTCCGAATGTTATATCAGTATCGTGTGAAAAATGTTAAAAATATTTGTCATACAAGAGACTTACTTTTTTATTATTATTATTATTATTAATTTGACAAAAAATAATTAAAAAAAATATATATTTATATTCTTTTTTTCATGGGTAACACGATAGTGATGTAACATTCGGACTTAGTCATAATTAAAATTAACAACTAGACATAATATCAAGTTTTTGATCTTATCTTAAGTGATTACTGGATTTTTCTTTGACTATAAGGGGGGTTTTGATAGAAGCAAAATTTTTTATAAAGAATAAGTTTTTCTCCTAAAACTCATATTAAATTTTTTTCCCTATAGGAAACCTCATCACTTTATACACACGTATATCTATATAATAATAAATATCGAAATTTAACTAAATCGTAAATCGAAACCTATCTAAAAATATAAACCAAGCATAAATTTGTCACATTGCTACAATATTTGAAAAGTATACATTACCACTCCCATATCATACAACCCCCCCTCAATCAAATTTAAACTGCATTTTCGCAAGGCCCTTAGGCCGAAAAATACCCTAACATATTTCCTAATAAAATAAATTCTAGATTTGAAGAAACTTGATTTTACCTCAAATCCACTGATACACAATTTACAATATATTTTTTTTTCACAGCGCGTTTATGAACAGATGTTACACAAATAAATAAACAGTATTTGTACTGGTTAATAAGCCAATTGCTTCTGGATATTTATTCACAACACAATACAAAAAAAAATTGAACTCTAATTTATCCTTAATTGATACCGAATTTTATTTGTTTTTTACACGCAAATATTTTTATAATTGTTTTTTAATTAAATTCTCTCCCGTCGAATAATTTGTTTTTCTTCGAGCGTATTAAAATATTGATATTACGTTACTATATTGTCTATGTAGAAGGTGGTTATTATGTTACTCATACAATAATATATATTATTATACAGCAGTTAATTACTATATACACCAGTGGTGGCAGCGACAAATATAACTACAACGTCAAGTGTATTTAATCTGACAGCCTCGGTGATCATATTACGTCAAGTTAAGTTAATTGACAGTTGTATTATTTATTTTTGCTTGAATTTGAATTTAATTATTGAAAATGTGTGAAGAAGTGCAAGAAATGCAATGTGCACCGCCAAATTAGTCAGAAACTGCATATTCGACTAAAGAAACACGTTTTTGATCGAATTAAATTATAACTTAACAAAAATTTAATTTATATAATCGAAATTTAACATTATCGATATTATTGGTAATATTGATAAGGTATTATCACTTAATTGCACCTATATACGATGTGTTATTTTGTGTTGTAATCAATTTTATGATATTGCGACGACGCATATATAAATTTGGTCAATATTTGCTAATCGAATTTTTTGCAAAAACAAAATCCAATAAAACTTATTATATATAGTACAGTTTTACCAGTTTTTTTATCTATTGTAAACGTAGATTTGTGATTGAATAAGCTTTATGACGTTGAAAATTTAATAATTGCAGTTTATCATTTGCAGTATGTTTTTTAAATTTGTACAAATAATATTTTAAATAAAAATAAAAATGGGGCATATTTTTTGTTATATTATCTAGTCACTTATTTGTTACCCAGTAACTTATTTCTATGATTTCATTATTTACTGTAATGTCATTTGAATCAGTTTATTCTGATGAAGATGAGCGTTGAGTTTCGTCGAAACGTTGATTATAAATTAATTTTAATACAGAACTTGAATCTAAAGCAGTTTACTGAATAAAACATTTTAAAAAGAAAAACTGGATTAAAAATAATTTAAACTAATTATTTTGTTACCTAACAACTTATTTCTATGTGTTGTTTGATATTTTTTCTGATGATTGATTTTTTAAATAAAATATACTCGTATAAAGAACTTAATCCTAAAGCATTTTAATTTTAATATTAATCAAAATAATTTGTGCAGAGAACTTTAGCAATAGTTGTAAAATAGTTTTTATGATTCTAATTATAATTATCAAGATTTTGGCAGTTTGTTCTATTAATTAAATTTAGCTGTAATTAAATACATGAATCAAAATTATAAAACCGTCACTGAAAAGTGTTACGAAAGCGATCAAACGACTAGATAAAATTTTTAAACTTATACCGGATATAAAAACCACCAAAATATTATGTAATTTCTTTGTTAACGAACTAAATTTTGTAGAATAAAATCTAAACCAAAGACAGTTTGAAAAGTCCACAAATCTTACAGTGCTGTAGCGCAGAAAATCGAAAAAATATCAAACGTGCAAAAAAATATTTGATAAACCTAACGGAGTTTTCGGAATAAAATTGCAACAGAACTTGACACATAAATGTTGTATACGCCCAGCGGGCAAAATATGGCGGAACCGCACGTCAAAGCCAGTGACGTATTTGGTATAACACCCGGTATCAAATATGACTCATATAAAATTTTATTATATATATATATATATATATATATATATATATATATATATATATATATATTATGTAGATACCATATAGTATTCAATAGTTGTTGTCATACAAATTTTTTATTCCATACATTTATTTAATACGTTTAATACGATGATGATCGGTTCGGTGGTGGCCACAGCAGATTTTGTAAATTATATTGTATAGTATAGTATATATATATATATATATATATATATATATATATATATATATATGTATATATATATATATGTATATATGGATGAAGCGAAAGTTGCTTGTTTGGATAAAAATGTTTGGAGAAGACTGATTTCGGGATGATGAAAAGAGTTTGTGCCACACCCTGTTGGGTACATGACGTGATTGTGTATGTATATATACATAGCTTTTTTGCTCCCATGGACGTATAGTCACTGTTGTATATAATTAATGAAATTGAATTTGGATTAACGTGGTAAAAATCTTTCAATACTCATTATATTAAAATAAAACGGCTTTAGGTTATAGTTCTGCATTAATATTTATTAATAATCGACGAAAAAACTGATACAAATGACATTTACAGTAAATAAATAAAACATAGAAACAAGTTACTAGGTAACAAAATAAATAATTTAAATATAATTTGGCTTCCGTTAATTCAAAATTTATAAATTTTATGACCTAGTTCAGAGGTCCCCAAACTTTTGCGTCTCGGCGATATAGACCACTTTAGGAATCATTGGTTTAGTTACTTAACTGTATTATTGGTTTTCCAATTATAAATAGGTAACAGTGCGGAATTGTTTTTCCCCGTGTGCAATCATTTGCTTTTAGATTTATATATTTTTATTTAAAATAAAACTGCTTTAGGTTAAATATTAAATAAATACCGGCCGTGAAAGCTTGAAGATTACTAATATATTTCTTAATAATAAACAAATTTATTTAGAATAGATATACAACTGTTTATTAAAAAAAAAAAAACATTTGTTTGTAATAACTAAATATCTTATTTGCCACTATTGAAAAAAAATAATTATGATTTTTTTTTCTTAATAAATTTTAAATTAATTTAATTTTAAATTAATAAATAAAACACTCGGTTATGTTTCAAAATAATTTTAATTCATTCTCGTTTTTTCTTTTCTCGAAAGAATCCTTTTTTATTTTATCTACTTCATAAAATAACTTCAAAACTTTAATTTATAAATTCATAAGTACAAACAAATTCGTAAAAAAATCTAAGACCAATCATTACATAGAAACGTGATATAATAAATATCGAGCACAATTAGCAAATGCCCTAGTAGGGCCGCCACTGTACAAGCCATCAAGCATAACATACACACACATACACGGACGTAAAAGTCCTTCGCTGTGTTCCATCTAACATATGCCGTAATATGTGTGATGTGTATACCTGGTTTTCATATATCGTTCGGTCGCGTTTTATAACAGCTGCATTTGTGTCGAACATTCGAAACGACAGAGAAAGGAATAAACTTCTGCCAGCTGGTCCCAGTCGACCAATCGGTTATTGTAGGCCCTTAGGATGTGCGAAACATGGGCAAAAGGTAGCTGGATGATTGGGACATAATAGGCGAAATGCATTTGAAAAGTGAGCGAAGCATTTTGAACTTGGATAAAAGAGAGGAAAAGAATGATGCAGATTACGATGTGAAAAATTATAGGATTTTTGTAGTAAAAAGTAACGAACGGCTTTTCAGTTTTTTTGTTTGTCCTATAGT
This sequence comes from Clivina fossor, assembly GCA_963966155.1. Taxonomy (NCBI): domain Eukaryota; kingdom Metazoa; phylum Arthropoda; class Insecta; order Coleoptera; family Carabidae; genus Clivina; species Clivina fossor. Next base: position 8,625,272 of record OZ014569.1, on the reverse strand, counting down.
GTGTTCCATAGTTTATGGTGTTGTATGCTTCTATGAAATTTTGGAATGGACTGTGTTTGATTGGTTTATAAAACCAAATTGTTTTGAATATTAATAATTATTATGTAATTAGTAATTGACGGAATTCAGTCTTTTATATGTATTTATTATTTTTATTCGGCAATCTCTATTGTTTTTATTGTTTAGTTGTTATATTTATTATTATATTATAACATGAAAAACGTTTCTTTGATATTAATAAATAAATTTCAATAACATATATTTTTTTTATTTTAAATAAATTTATTTAGAGTAAATATACAAGCTCTTTATTGTAAAATAATTATTTGTTAGTAATAAATAAATACCTATAAATCAAATAGATATTTATTTGCCACTATTGAAAAAAATATTTATTGGAATGAAAATGATTTTCTTTACTCCAAAGAATGCCTTTTATCTGTGCATGTATTTATATGTATACGTATTTGTATTCATTGTAGAGCCCTGAAAAAGGCAATAGTGATTGCTTACATATAAAAGACTGAATTTCGTCAATTATTTGTTAAATATTTTTCTATTTTGCAAAATTAATAATTACTTTTATAAAAAAATAAAACGGCCTTAGGGTATAATTCAGTATTAATATTTATTGATAATCGACGTTTCGATATACTTAACGTAGATTTTCATTAAGCAAAATGATACAAATGACATTTATAGTTATTGATTACGCTAAAGTTTAATATCTAAAATCACAAAAATAATTAAGATAGTAAAAATCTTTCGAAACTCATTATATTAAAATAAAACGACTTTAGGTTGAAGTTCTGTATTAATATTTATTAATAACCGACGTTTTGACGTTCTTAATGTACATCTTCATCAGAAGAAATGATACAAATGACATATACAGTAAATAAACAAAACATAGGAACAAGTTACTAGATAATAAATAAGTAACTAGATCATACAATTTATAGATTTTTAATTAATAGAAGCCAAATTTTATTGAACTCAGTGCCTTCACAGTGATGGGATGTTGTCCTTTTCTTTATAACTGTACATTTGTTAATATTTTTTGTAAAATAATTTGACATTCAAACAGACGTGTAGTTAACTTTCAAAGCATTTAACAATATTTTATGTAATCGTCTTTACAATTATATCTATCATAAACAATCAAAGCTCTTATTTGACTATATCAAACGAACAATATTGTCAAAAATAATTATCATATTAATAAAAACGTTATCAGTTTGCGAAATCGTTCTTTGGCAAAGCTAATAATTTGTTGGGGGCTGTTGTCATGAATTACGATAGAATTTAGTAAAACACGACAAAAAGGGCCATGCCGAGCGAAAGCAAACCAAAGAAACCAGCTTAAAATGCGTAAAACGTCGCGATTTAGAGATTGTAATACATAATACACCGCGCGACGTGTCGTTTCAAATGAGACCCGCCTGGGAATGACTGGAATATTTAATAAAACGCACGCGGGCGCGCGGGCGCGGAAAAAAGAAATATAAATATCACCTAGCCCACACCCCCGACAAGCGACGAATAATCCCAAAAGGTTTGCTGCTACCCGTTTATAGCCTAGATTCAGATTAAAATGTTAAGTCTCGCTGGGAAATTTACTTTAACCAGTTTGGACAAACGTTAAGCTCAGTGATTTTTGTTTACAATATTATTATAATATTGATAACAATTTACTGCATCATAATTATTACAAAAAGTGGCTAATACTAAAAACTCAGTATGTGGATTCATTTGTTTAGTCCTAGTCTCATTACATTACATTAAATTCGATTTTAAAATCAAGCTTCTAATAATAAGCACACTCTAAAAAAAAATATGTAATTTTATCTACAAGCTATGAGACACAGTGATGCCTAGTATTTCTAGGTATAATTACTCAGCTGCTGTAATTGTTTAAAAATACATAATATTAGAACTATTACAAACATTATGTAATATAATATTACTAACGAGATGGAAAGTACATAATTATGTATATTTTTTATTAAATCTCTTTTAGTAAATTTACAGTACTTCAGTAAATTTGCTGTCGCGAATTTTCCACAAATAGGTAAAATTTGTTTAGTTCTGTAATATTATTGTTGGTATAATTACAAACATTTCTAAATTAACATAAAGGATGTATTTTGAAATGAATGGATTACACGTAAAATATTTTATTAGTAGTATTACACAAAACACGTAGGTACTAATTCTCATTATTTCCATGAAATATTACAGATATTAATTTTGAATACTTATTAGGTCATTTTTACGTATTTTGTTATTACAGAATTTTGAAGTAGAAATACAGAATATTTATAGCAAACTAAAATTTTTATTATATGTTACGCTATTTTTTTTTTACAGTGTAGCTATTATTGTAAGTTTTGAAAAAAAAAACTTGAAACTAACGTTTCAATGTACTCAACTTAGATCTCAGGAAGGAATATGTTGAATACGTTGATTACGTAAATTATTAATAAAAATTAATACAGAACTAAAACCAATATACGCTTTATTTTAATATAATGACTACTGACTATGTAAATTATCCTATATTTATATTTTTCAGCACCTACATAAAGTAAAAACAAACGATAAATTAACTAAGAAATTAAAATAACGAATAAAATTGTTTTATGGCCGAAGGCAAACAAATTGCACGTACAATTTTCGTGTCGTGCTCGTATTTCATTTGTTTATTGGTACCTACAAAAATGTTAACTAGATTTAAAGGCCAAAACACAGCCAACTAAAACAAAAAAACAATAAAAAAACGAACTGTTTGTTACGTAAGTAAGAGTAGTGGGGAGTGAAATGATATACAACTCCTAATTATATTTCCTGAGCACTGTGAAATAAATTGCTCTAGGATAAGCGAGTAGATATGCTAGTTTATATAGTTCCAAAATGATTTAAAATTTAATCGGATATCTTAAAGGAAAATAATAAATAAAATGGTTTTTGGAAATAAACAATAAAGAAAATGAATAGTATTGGTCCGTTTTTAAAAGTGAATTTTGTTAAAAGTACTTTTGCCGTTTACTCAAAATTACTTATTAAACAATTTTAATTAGTTTATTTGAATTTTATAATATTAACTATAAAAATATTATTCATATTTGATAAGAGATGAAAGTAAAATTTAATTTAAAGTGAAAAATATTATAAAAGTTAAAGTTTTGTATAAATATTTTTTTTAAATCGACGTTTCGACAAAACTCAACGTTCGTCTTCATCAGAATAAACGATACTAATGATATTACAATAAATAACAGTACATAGAAATAAGTTACTCGATAACAAATAAATAACTAGATCATAAAAATTATAATAAAAATAATTAATTAAAAATCTATAAGTTTAATTTCAATATAAAAGTCATGTCAAGTAAAATCAATTTTTCAAAATTACACACAGAGAAGTTGTATAAACATTAGGTGATTCTTGTTAGGAAATTATTTTTTTAATTTACTTGAGATTTTTTCTATTAAATTAAAAATTGAAATATATACAAATAACTACAAAAAGATTTACTGAAAATCCAAATCCAATTACAAAAAATAATCATATGAAAATATAGAACAAGTTATTTTTAATATCTGAAAATTAACATATACAAAAAAAAAATCGAAAAACAAGTTCTTATAGTTTCTAATCTCCTCGTTTATACAATCTTAGCAGCGCGCTAGCATAAACCGTGTGAAACTTGCAATGTAAATCATATTTATCTCGCATCTTCAAATGAATCAAGATTTATTTAAACGTGACAAAAAAAATATTAATAAAAAAACTAAATAATAAATCCAGTTTCATGCATTTGAAAACTAGATTCTGTGCCAGCGAGTGAGGGTATGTAACTGCCGAAACCACTTTGTAGTAGTACACAGTAGTTTTCTCTAGCCCGATCTAGGCCCAGCGCTTGGCAAAGCGGTACAGGGTTCAAAGGTTACAGCATCCTAAAGAGCGCAAGTCTGGGAGCCGACGAACGGTCGTAGCCCGCTTTGATCTACGTCTGAAAGTCTCAATGAAAAGGAGCAGAAAGCGCGCGCATTTGTGATCCAATACTACACTCTAAAAAAAATTTATATAATTTTACCTATAAACCATTAGACACATGAAGTATTTCTAGGTATAATTACTTAACTGTTGTATTGTTTAAAAATACATAATATCAGAACTATTACAAATATATGATATTATCATCGGAATGGAAAAGTACATATGTATGTAATATTACAATTATTTTTTTTTTAGTAAATTTAAAGAACTTCAGTATATTAGCTATCAGGAATTGTCAATAAATAGTTAAAAATTGTTTAGTTCTGTTGGTATAATTACATACATTTCTGAATTTACATAAAAGATGTATTTTGAACCAAATGAATTACACTTAAAATATTTTATTAGTATTATTACATAAAATATGTACTAAGTCTCATTATTTTGATGAATTATTACAGATATTAATATACAACCTGTAATTTTACATAATTTAAGAAGTTATACCCACAATATGTAATTCTACATTAAGTATGTGATATAATTTGCAGAAAGTAAGCAATTTTACATACTTAGGTTATTTTTATTTACTTTATGTGATTATTATTAATTATGTAAAAATTACAAAATTTTGAGGTAGAAATACAGAATATATATGGTAAAATAAAATTATAAATTTTACTACTATTTTTTTTTTTTAATTTCGCTATTATTTTTGTTACAGTGTAGTCCTCACGATGATGTCAGATAAAAACATATAGGTTAGGTTTTAGATTGTAATATTAAATGTGGTTAGGAATCGTTTTAAGTTGCTGACTGGTTAATGGTTAACAATTGAATATAATAGACAATATCGCGCTGTTGGTAAAGGGTGACTAAAAATTTATTCGATTTTTTTATTTCTTCTTTATACATATACATATATATAAGTACTATTATTATTTCTAACTAGAAATCTATGCTTCAATGAAAGTTTATGCAAAAGAATATTTGATTTTCATTCAAGATTACCTGTAAACTTTTTTTGCAATTGTACTGTTGTGGCTAGACTTTAGTATAGTTGTTATAAAAATATTTCTATTCCATAAATTTATTTAATACGTTGATCATTTAAAAAATATCTAATTTTCTTTTTTGTGTACTGTTTCGATAATATTTATAAAAACTAATAATGATTTTAAACAAAAATCCATCATTTAAAAATATATAAATAAGTTTTAATACCGAACAAAATCATTGGGAAACCACCTATAAATTCCGATTGAATCCCGGCCTGCCAATCAGCCAGCATGCCGTTTAGAGAGGATGCAAAGGGCGCAAAGCTGCGTCAGGGCGTCAGGGACGCACACGCAAATGAATGGGGATGAGTTTTGAACCGGTGCGTCGTTTCACATATTGACGGCGCGCCGCGGCGATACGTTTGCGTATGTGCACACACAAATACATCGAGTGCCAGGGCCTGATGTCACTTTCATTATATATCGATCTGTGCAACACACTAACACATCGGGGCTAGTTTATGTCACATATTTGTGTCGGTATATATGTGTGTGTGTGTGTGCGAAGGTGCGCTTTGATTATTCCTATATGCCCTTTTGCAAGAGGAACAGTCCATTGGTGAACCCTACAGGGTATGGTTGTATAATATTGTATGTATGAAGGTATGCTCGATTAGATGAAAGTGAAGTTACAATTACAAGAATGTTAATTTATTGTTGGTTTGCTACAAAATTATTTACTTTAATTTTTGCAATAGATGTATAATTTTATTATTTTAATAAATTATATTTATATTTCAAAATGTTGATTTTATGGTAATAACATAGTAATAATTCTTTCAGAACTCATTATATTAAAATAAAACGACTTTAGGGTTCTAGTTCTGTATGAATATTTATTAATATAGACGTTTCGACAAACTCAACGTACGTCTTTATCTGGAAAAATGATGTAAATAACATTTACAGTAAATAACAGAACATAGAAACAAGTTATTAACTAACTAGATTATAAAATTTTAATTAAAGCAAGACAAAACTGTTTTGACATAAATATGCCATCTATTTGCAGAATTATATAGGTATTATAAAAATATAAAAAATTGCAAAAAAATGATTTAGTCGTATCGAAAAATGTTCCAAATAATTATTGTTAGTAATAACTTATTTAGCAACTTTTGTTAAATTATTTTCGAAATATCCGTAAAACACATATAAGTGATATGAGTAAAATTACCAATTCCGGTTAGCAGATCTTTACCAAAAGTTGAACAAATTGAGATATACACGTTCCCAAACTTAAAAATGAAATTGTATAATAATCCATTCAGTCGAATATTCTACACGTATACACAGACCGATATCACAAAAAAAAAAAAACAATTGATTCGTCGCGTTACTATATAAACCTAATGCATGCTTATCTGTAAAAATTTCAATGTCACATTTGGTATGATTGCAATACCTCCCTTACCATACGTGGATATTCCGGTCAGTAAAAACTAAATGGTATTCCATATCACTTTATAAAAATACTATTATAATTCTGAAATACTTTCGTTAGAAATGAAAATTCGTGGATTTCGTAAGAAATTTTGTTGCAATATACAAAGAAAGGGATTGAAGAAGTTTCATTTTAACAAAACATTATTTTTAACAAAAATGTTTTAGAATATAGGAGTAATTCTCTAATAAGCATTTTAATAAAGCCATAAAAATTGATAAACAACTATTAAAATATTAAGCCACAGAAACAGCAAACGCGTACAGAATTATTTTTTTAATACACGCCAAATATAAAACAAACGCACATCAAAACAAAATCGGTGACAATATTTCGCGTCCTTTCGCAACAAAATCGCATCTATGCTAGCCCCGCACACCACTACCTCAACACGCGTAGAATTTTCACCGATAAAAAAGATAAGCCTCTGGTAAATGGGGGAGAGAATATGACATTCAATGTCCTCAATTGCGCATGCGTGCCAGTCACTGTCCCATGTCCCGAAAAAATATAAACAACTGAAACAAGTCGACATCATTTCGAGATTAAGGGATTTTTTTTGTCGAAACTATAGATCAGAAGTGTGTAATTGCAAATAACCACTTCAATTTTTATACTCGTGCGCAGGCGAATGAACCGTGCGAGTGTGTGTGTTCAGGGGTTGGGGGTGACTGGTGATTGGTCATCGGTATTTTTGTAATTTTGTTCCCTCGTTTTGTGCCGATGTTTGACGCGCTGTTTTTTATTCGATTTCCGAAGTTTTTTTTTTTTTTCGCTGAATGACCTTTGGGTATACATATAAACTCAATGGCATTTTGTACCCGTTTGTATTTATTTTTAATTTATTGTTTAGTGAATAAAAATTTAATTTAGCGACTAATGTTGATTTGACCAGCATAATTAAAATTATTGTTATTGGTTTTTTTTTTTAATGTTGGCATTAACAATTCAAAAAGTAAAACATGAAATGTATTTTGTAAATTGATAATGTTAATAACATTTGCTTTTCTATATATTACATAAATTAGGATACAATTTATACATTTAATTTTAAAAGGACATAAATATTGTACTAGCACAAAATAGTATTCGCCAAAGTTTGTGCTGCAATTGAACAAGTTTGAAATTACACTATACTTTTTTCCAGGATTGGGCTGTTTGAGATTAAAAAAAAAATCCAAAAAAATTTTTTTTGTTTCAAAAAATTTAATTTAAAAAAATTAGAGAAAAATGATTTTCTTTTAAATTTCGAAAGTATGAGTTAATTATAATGCTTCTAAATAAAATTGATGGATTTTTAATTAATGGAAGCCAAATTTTATTTAACTCAGTGCCTTCACTATAAAGGCATTTTTGACTTTCCACTTCGAGTTTTCCTGCTGAAGACGGACGTTGAGTTTCGCCGAAACGTCGATTATAAATAAATGTTAATACAGAACTTGAACGTAAAGCAGTTTCATTGCATTTACTCCTATTATGTGTGTGCTTTTCCCGCAATTAACGTTTAAATAATATTAAAATGAACAAAGCAAACGCAAACCATGTCATATGACGTGCAAATGTCACTCACATATGATGCAATATAAGTTTTTAAGTGGAAATTTCTGCTTGAAACAGCGTGGGCAAAAACTCCACAACATATATACGCACTAGTAAACTAATTTTCCGGAATACATACATACATATATTTTGCATGTTCTGCCCCTTTGTATAATCAATCTATCTCTTTCTACCCCATACAAACCCCCAATGTATGCTAAACAAAGATGGAATAACATTTCGCTCGGCTTACTATGTAATATATGCGTGCAACACACATACACATATACAGACAAATGTGCGTATACGCACAACTGTAAATTAGGCCGAGTCCAAGTTCCATACACGAAGGGGTGGATTGCATAACAAAACAATAACGTCATATGCATTATGGTACAGCGAAAAAAATAGGTTGTTTGAAAATGATGTATTTAATTTCATTAAATCTCATTCGGTTCGGATGAAATGCGTGAACTTGCTATCCTTTTCTAACTTGTTTCATTAGCCTGTGTTTTGTTTCTATCTCTTTTGTTGGATTGAGTTGATAATGCAGAATGCACATTTGTATTATGACGCCCCTAGTTGTAAGTTCCTAGGCCAACTAGATATTGCCAAGTTTTGTACGGTGCTTTCTTAATTAGATTAAGTTCGTTTGTAATGGCACTTTTGTTGCACAAAATGAGTAAACATTTACAAATTTACTTTAATTTATCCAATATTCCAAATATTCATCAAAAACTTATTATATTTTTAAAATAATTTTTATTATTCGAAACTTATATAATTTGTATGTACTTGCATGTTTTAATATTTCAAAAATAAATATTTTCACTAATTTTGCTTCGAGTAAAACGAAAAACATGTGTTATATATTCGAAAAATAAACAAAAAAAAATCCATGTTAAGTTAAATTGTCCCATTCAATTACAAACTTCCGTTAAAAACTAATTAAAATCAGTCTGCTAGGTCCTTGTGAAATTATTACCAAAATATTAATTTCATATTTTTGATACATTCACGAAATTAGTTACACCATCTTGTATCGTAAATATACAATTTACCAGCTGTAAAAATCAAATACTATCAAATAATTTGACAGGCCCGGACTGGTCATAGAAAATTTTGTATAATTCCCGATGACTTGGTATCATTTTAGTGCCTGTTTTACTTCTAATATAATAACACAAAATTTATATTAAATGTTTTTTTTTTATTGGATTCCTGGTGCAATTTAAATTCCCAATCCGGCCCTGCAAAGATTACAATATTTATTTGTATTACGTAGACAAATTTAATGTGACATTACTAACCTAAACCAATCCAAAATATGTTTAATGTTTATAAAACTTCAAAATGTTTGGTTATTTTTAACGTAGTACATTTGGAAATTATGTCCTATTAATCAGAGACGCATTAGCCCGAAACTAACCTATTAAAAATCATGTTGACTATTATATTTCTAAATAACAATCACTTATTACTTATTTTTCTTTGCATAAGAATTTAAATTTCATATTCCAAATATATTTATTTACTTTATTTTAAATCCCAATGAAACTTTTATCCTAAATCAGACCCTGACCAATGAATCCATCCATGTGCAAAGAACATTTTTGTCGCATGCTCTGTCATATTTCAAACCGATTTTTATATATATATATATATATATATATATATATATATATATATATATATATATATATATATATATACATTTTTTTTTCATAAATCAGTGACGTACAATTCCGGTCGCCACGATTGAGATACACCACGATGATTGGATGACAAATGAAAAACCGGGAGTAAAATATTTCACGACTATCGGAAAAAGGTCCTCATGTTTTTCAAAATCCTACTTACAAAGTCAAAGAAATGAAAAGTTTCCATATATCATAACTAATAAATTAAATATATCGTTAAACTTTGGTAGGAAATATATACAAAAAATATCAAAACTTCATTTTTAATACTTTGATAGTTTTCTAATAAACTTAGTAGAAATACGTTTTATATTTCATATACATTTTTAAAAATATAATAATTAGAATTACATAGAGAACATGCGAAACTACACAGAACTATTAAAATTATTATTTCAAACACTTTTTTTTCTAAATTCTATCGTCCTTTTTTAAATGTATCATTGAAGAATGAATATTTTATTTTATTTAAAATATTTAGCAAACTAAAGTAAATTATAAAGATTCCAAAGATAAAGTTAAAGAAATGATGGCCAGTATTCCCACCTCTTTTATTTATGAAAAAGTGCATTTATTTTTCACTTCAAAATAAATTTTTACTTCTACCTCTTATCAAATATGAGTAGTATTTCTATTTTTGATATATATATTTTTTATATCTAATATTATACAATTTAAATAAAATAATTAAAATTGCTTAATAAGTAATTTTAAGTAAACGTCAAAAGTAATTTTTGATAAAAATCCCTTTTAAAAGTGAGGTGAGAATAAGGACCAAAGTAATAAAAAAAAATCTTTCAGAACTCATTATATTAAAATAAAACGGCTTTAGGTTCTAGTTCAGTATTAATGTTAATAATAATTAATAAAAAAAATTGAGGTGAGAATATAAGCCTTTGATTTTACTTTTCAAATAAATAAGTTTTAAAAACAAACGTTACTTCATAAATTTATAATTAGAGTAAATTTATTCTATACAATACAAAAATTTATATAATAAATTTATTTATTCCTAAAGTATATTTTATTCTACAAATATTATAGTTAATAAGCGCAAAAGTCATTTAAATAAAAACAATAGAACTTTGTTAGTATATTCTTAGTTACACATAGCGTATTATTATATTAGATTATAGTTTTTTTTTTTTTGCTTAAATCGCCATTAATTTATTTTAATAAATTAATTAATTTTGAAATGAAGAAAAATGTGCATTGACCTTGCCGAGGTTTGAATACGGGACCTTTTGCTTTCGCGGCAGTTGGTTAGCGCAGTTAATTAATTATTGACGAGTTAAGCAAAAAAAAATACTATAACCTAATAGAACTTTGTTTAAAATGAAAATATACATATATCGCAGTCTCCGTTGCAGACGAATGTAATTTAAGTATTTGAAATAACATTTCCAACATAGAAAAAAAAATACCAAATTAGCAAAAATAAATTGTCTAGAACCGCACTGGAAAAATAGTGAGTGAAAAAGCGAAAAGAATGCTTGTTGTGTCTTACCTTCTTCTCGGTGAGTTTCTCGCATCGTCGCTGTTTGCAGATTTGATGACTTTTATCGTTCCTACACGGCGCACAATCACCACAATTGTCTTTCCGTTGACACCCGATACATTCGCCGCATCGTTTCCGTTTCTTCTTCACCTGTTTATCGCCGTTACCACCGCTAATCTCATCCACTTCCATACCACCGTTGGTAGGCAGTTGCTGATGATGAGGCGATTTAAAACCGGCCGTCGATGAAATCGCCGCCACTTGTCCAGAGTTCTCCGTTATTTCCATATTACTCGATGCACCATCACTTTCCGTCGCCGAACTTTCCAAACTCGACGCTCGAATTTTTCTCCGTTCTTTCTTACGATAATCACTTCGCGTCGGCGAACCCATCGTCGCCGCGTTAAAACCGTTCATTTTCTTCTCCATACCATTGTAGCCATTATCCAATACGGTGGACATTGGATTCTGAAACTGTGTGTGATGCAAGCCAATATTTTGCACCTTCAAACCGTCCGGTTGCAATGCAGTTAGATTGGTACCTAATTTTAAATCAACATGATTGATTGTATCCGATTTGAGCACTGTCACCACTGTTGGACCCTGCAGCAGTTGATTATTCTGAATCAATGCAGCGGTACCATTCTGTCCCGGAAAGATATTTGTCGGATGTATCGTGTTATTGAGCGTTGCTATATTCGTGGTGGGATGAGTATATAATTGGATATGTCTTTCGTCCAAGAACTGCTGTTGGATGGATGGAATCTCTCGTGCTTGGATCGGTGCTGGAACTAGAGGATAATTCCGTGCGTTTACCGTACTTAACGTATGGAAATTCGAGTTAAGAGTAGTTAGATTTGACGAAGAATTTGGCGATACAGGTGTTAGATTAGTAAGTGTCGTTAAACTAGATTCGGTAGTTGTTACCGCTGTAACATTCGGATCGTTAAAACTTTGGAATTGCGATTGAAACGATGGCAGTTTTGAGATGCCATTTTGAGCGAAAGCATCTGCAAAGGTATTTACAGGCGTTGTGGTAGCAAAGGATTGTCGTAAAGAATCTTGCGATGTTGAATCCACAGGTTTCGATTCCCACGGTCGATACTGTGGTTGGGAAGCAATAATGGATAGACCATTTTCGTTCCTTTCTAAAAGTCGTCCGCTAAGCCCTTCATAGTAGTCCCAATTGGAAATGTCTAGGAGACGTTCGGTGGAGACTGGGTATCCAGTTGCAGCATCGATGTCGCCCGTGAAGGCTGAGCCGAACGAAGGCAGATTGGAGTTGGGTACGTCCTGGACCGTGCTGCTGGGAGTGACTGGCTGCGATGGATACGCAGCTACGACACTACCCGCGGCAGTAATGCCATACCCGGAGGTCATAGACTCCGGGTCTTGGCTTAACGTCTCACTCATTTTCTCATCTTCGATCAGCGTACCCGATACGAAGAATCATTCTCACCGGACAGTAGTAATACTACTACTAACAAAACGAATTGAACAAACCTAGCGGGTTTTGGTTCACTTTAGTAAACGAATTTAACCAAAGACAAAGCTATCTGCGGTCAAACGGGGAAAAATTTTGTACGTGATCACCTTTCGGTTATTGTCAATATATAATAATAGTAAAACCTGATTCTCACTGAGATTTGTTGCGCGGAGTATTTTTTTTTTCTTTATATTTTTCTTTCTTTAGTTTTGTTACTTTGAAAACGACTTTGTTTTAAAAATTTGTTTCGTAGAAAAATTAAATCAGACTTTATCGATTTGTACTTTACGGAAATTTGTACTGTTTTGTTGCTAGTTGCTAGTTTATAAAAATACTTTGTTTACAAACTTTGGTTTCGGCATTTCAATTCTCACTATTTGTTGATTGATGACAAGAAAAAATCTGTGAACAGAAAACAAAACATAGCAAGTATTAGTAATCTGCATATCAATAAAACAATAAAATATTTTACTTGATTTTAATAAATAAACTAATGATATCTCAATTTATTTGAATATTAAATTATATTAATATTTTTTTAAATTCATTTTGTTTAACAAAATACAAATTATTATCCAAATAAGTAAATTAATATGATTGTTTTCTACAATATGTAATTCAAAATGAAAATTTTTAAGTATTTCATTTTATTATGTTATATAGATTATAATTGATACTAAACAACTCAGAGCAGTTATCAGTATGTCAGTCGAGAACTACAAATCATTTATGTCTTTGCTGTCATGTAAAAAAAAATAGGAAAAATATGCAGTAGAACGTCAATATATATATATATATATATATATATATATATATATATATAAAATAAAATACAAGTTATGATTATGATATTGTAATATCCTTTCTATTTTATTAAATAAACAATTGATAACTATTTAAGGAATCTGGTCCCTCTTTAACGAGCGCAGCTCGGCCTTCTTGCTACTGCTTCAAATCCAAAGCATCATATATATCATCCAAAACACTGCCATCCTCCTTAAACATGATCTTAACAAGATTTCGGCATCATACACACGACGACAACACATCGTTGTCTTCATAAGCACGAGTCGATCTTCACTTGTTCACGTTGCCACCATTTACAACCACGTCTCACCCATCCCCCTACCCCTCTCTAACTCAAAACAAACCCCTATTGCATGCAGGCGAGAGAGAAAGAGAGAGATACGGACTTATTCCTTCTATCACCCCATTGATCTGACGAAGATAGCGACAACACGAGACGACGTAGACGACGCATTTCCTCGACGCCGTACGGGTCACGGTCGTGCGTTGTCCTGGCCAGACGCATGCGCCGGTCGATTTGCACGCGGTGGTGTTTGTTAGGGCGCCGTTTTGGGTTTTTTTGAAAATACGCTCGCGAAATTATTTATTCCGTAACAGCGCGAAAAGACTGTTTGGAAAAATCTTATATATCAAGTATATTGCAAATAAAATACTGATGATTTTTTTAGGGTAATGTGTTACGGGTATTGTTTTAATTAATCATGAAATTTTAACAGTTTGATGTTAAACTAAAACGGCTTTATGTTATAAAAATACAAATGTTATTTATAGTAAATAAATAAAACATAGAAATAAGTTTATAGGTAACAAAATAAGTAACTAGATAATAAAATTTTTAAATTATGAAAATAAAACTGCTTTAGTTAAAGTTCTGTATTAATAATTATTTGAAATCGACGTTTCGACGAAATTCAACGTCCTTCTTCATCAGGATAAATGATACAAATGACAGTAATTAACATAAAATAGAAACAAATTACTAGGTAACAAAAAAGTAACCAGATCATACAATTTTTATAGATTTTTAATTAATGGAATCCAAATTTTATTTGAAAATATATTTCCATTAATTTAAAATTTATAAAATTTGAAGATCTAGTTGCTTTTTTGTTACCTAGTAACTTGTTTCTGTCATTTAGTGTAATGTTATTATTTATATTATTTATCCTGACGGACATTGAGTTTCGTCGAAACGTCAGTTTTAAATAAATATTACTACAGAACTTTAACCTAAAGCAGTTTTATTTTTACTATGATATAAATTATTAATTAAAAAAAGCCAAATTTTATTTAAATCAGTTACTAGTCATACTGATTGATGTATTAATCTTTTTTCTTTATAAATTTCTATTGCTTTTGTTATCAATCTGCTGTTAATATTAAGAGTAGATATACGTATTTTTTCTGAGACTTGAAAATGGAGATGTACATTTTTTTTGTTAATAAAAATATATTACAAAATACTGACTTTTAAATAATATTATAAAAAAATAATAATAATAACAATTTTTTTATTTTTCAATAAAATATAGATAGGTATATATCGATAATAATCAAATCTATATAATAATGAAAATAATACTAATAGTTTATTCACACTGAACGTTTACAGGAAACCCACAATTACAAAATTACAATGAAATTGCATTTACAAATTGATTTTTCAAATTATTTTTAATACAACTGAAAATATCAATATTCTGATTTGAAGTACAGACTATCCAAACTATTCATTTCAGCCAATTCATTCTATTTTACTATCCGAAATTCACGCGATTCGCGGCTGTCATAGCAACCATTTACTATTCTAGTCGACATTCCCAGCACTGCGTGGCCACCCATCCGATCAGGTTTTCACACACGCCCCCGTCATTGACGCGTCGCCACTGGACGCTACTTTCACTTTCTCCCTTATCTAGTGAAAGGGAAAACGCGAGGACGCCAATGTCACTAGCGCGTCGGGCAGGATGCATTTCGCTCTAGTTTGCCTAGCTCTGCGTTCCGTTCACACTGCCACCCCCCCAATTATTGGGGTTGGTCTATTTTTAATTTTAATTCATACGCATTGGAAGCTATAGGGGATTTTATATATGTTGGTATTTTATAATTTCTTTTATTTGAATTTACAGAAAAATAATTGTAAAATTTGACTATAAATATTCTGTAATTCTACCTCAAAATTTGTGTCATTTGTAATAAATTTATAGTAAATACTAGATATCAGAATGAGTAACTAGATCATAAAATTTATAAATTATTAATTAAAGAAAGCCATAAATTTTATGGTCTAATTACTTATTTTGTTACCAAGTAACTTGTTTCTATGTTCTGTTTATTTACTACAAATGTTATTTGTATCATTTTTTTCTGATAAAGATGTACGTTGAGTACGTCAACTGTTAATAAATATTAATACAGAACTTTAACCTAAAAATAAAGCCTTTTACAAAGATAAAGTAAAAATAAAATATGCTAGACAAAACTAAACATAAAAAAACTTAATTATATTAAAAAAAAAACAGCAAAACATTACTAAAAGTTAATGCAGAACAACAACCTAAAGCCGTTTTATTGTAATATAATGAGTTCTGAAAGATTTATTATTATATTAATAACATAATAAATAATTTTTAATATATTGAACCAGATCAAAAAAATTTGCCAAATATTTCAAAAATCGATATAATACCGTCTGTTCTGACTGTTCCATACAAAACATATCTCAGAACTGGATGAGAATTAAATATTAACTAATTAATTAATAATATTAGTAATATTAATTTCTATTTTGTGCTACATTCACGAATTTCTTACATTCGTGTATTTAGCAAATAATTTACGTATAAACATACTACATACAAGCAGATGTATAAAATTTTACTGTATATTTCTCATGTACATAAATCCAATCCAGGACAATAAAATATATCTCCATACATCCAAACACACACACACACACACACACACACACACACACACACAAATAGAAAATCAATAGTTATCCTGAACTAAATCGAAATTCAGCAAACGGAATTTCTCAATTTCACCAACACACATACAAACTTCTTGTATGCAGGCGAAACTAACTGCATCATGAGTCATTCGACTCACATACACACACACATACACACGCGCGGAGAAGGAACTTTGTCGGTTGTGCACGTGAAGGGGGTTGCGTTTAGGCCATCGCGCTAGCACGAGCGCTTGTGTGCCGTTGGCGATCAATGAAATTAGCGCTGGCGTATGCGCGCGTGATGCAATGCCACTCTGGGGTTTACGCACGATGCAGTGTACTGCATCCGTTGCCGTTTTGTAGAGAGAGAGTTTACGGCCACCCTGTATAGTTGTAGCTGCAGCGTCTATTTCGTATATGTTGTGTTGGTCCTTTCGCTGTACTACGCAGGTACAGCGTTGTGAAGAAAAATGTACGAAATATTATATATAGGCAGTAAACGGAAAGTTTAAATAGTAAAAAATCTTTCAGAACTAATTATATTAAAATAAAACGAATTTAGGTTGTAGTTTTATATTAATATTTATTAATAATTGACGTGTTTCGACGTAGTCAACGTACATTTTCATCAGGAAAAATGATACAAATGACATTTACAGTACATAAACACAACATAGAAACATAGTTAACAAAATAAGTAACTAGATCATGAAAAGTTTATAAATTTTTAATACAGTAAAAAATCTTTCGGAACTCATTATATTAAAATAAAACGGCTTTTAGGTTGTAGTTCTGTATAAATATTTATTAATAATCATTAATTCGACGTACTTAACGTATATCTTCATTAGGAGAAATAATACAAATGACATGACATTTACAGTAAATAAAAAGAATACAGAAACTAGTTACCAGGTAACAAAATAAGTAACCAGATCATAAAATTTATAAATTTTTAACGGATGCTAAATATATGATCTATTAATAATTCAAATATTACCTATGAAATTTTATATTTTTATCTATAGAAAAATCAATCATTTACCTATTAATAATTAAAAAATGATCTATATTAAAAAAAAACCTAAACCAACCTACTAACCTAACCTACCCTAAATAGCCAATTACGTAAAAATACTGTATGTATAAATAGCCAATGGCGTATACATACCGTATGTATAAATAGCCACTTTCTTAATTTTATAGATCAAATTTTATAGATCGATAATTATATCAGTAGATATTTGATTATTTCCATAGGTCGATAATTATTTTCATAAGTCGATAAATATTCCTATAGATCAATAATTAATTCTATAGGTAAAAAATTTAAACCATAGATTAATTATTTAATACATAGGTAAACTATTATTTTCATAGGTACTATTCGGTAGATCATATGTTTTTTTCATAGGTCAAATATTTTTATCCATTTTTAACGTAGTGAAAAATCTTTTAGAATTCTTTATATTAAAATAAAACGGCTCTAGGTTGTAGTTCTGTATTAACATTTATTAATAATTGATGTTTCGACGTACTCAACGTACATCATCATCAAATGACATTTACAGTACATAAACAGAACACAGAAACAAGTTACTACGTAACAAACTAAGTAACTAGATCATCAAATTTTATAAATTTTCAATCAAATTTCTAAATTTCTATTTTTTTAATTTATTTTTTATTTCACTCAATTCTCGAAATATTAAATTACAAAGTTCTTTTCAAATTCGTCAAAAAAATATGTTTTTTTTACCGATCGTCTTATCACATTGGGTAACTACCATTAAATATAGTACAATAAACTACTGGCCCGCAGCGCTATTGGGACCTAAGGGTACACAAAAAAAAAACCATAATATGATGACGATTGGTACTTTTACAACAAATTTCTTAAATTAAAATAAAATTATAAAAAAGTATATAAATGTCAAACAACTTTTACCGAAAAACGATAAACAATTTTAATTTAGTTACAAATATATAATTGTAAAATATATATGTTGTTAATTCCCATTTTAATTTGTATCAGAAACTTTTGCAGTCATCAGAGAGATAATTAATTTTAATTAATATTTTCCAATTTCTTTTGCTCGAACTTGTATATATTTCGCATCAATTATAATTAAAATATTTTTGCAAAACTTTATACTAATTACAAATATTTTCTATATTTCTAAATACAATTACATGATTTTAATTATTTATTAGTTTTTTTTTACATTGCTCCATTTTGAATATTTGAATCGTATTAGATCGCCAACTTCAATATCTAATTCAATTCTAAAATGCTACTGATGATGGAAGCTTAGCTATTTAACTAACAGTTTTAGTGGTTTATAAATTTATTTAATGAAATATACTCATAATAATACACTGAAAATATATAAAATTTGTCTGGAAACAAAAGTTATCGTGCAGAACATGAAATATTCCAGAATATTCTGCACACGATAAAGTTCCATGTGTATCTAGAACGAAAGTAAATACAAGCCAAATAGAAGCAACCCAGGAAACTGCATTATACCAAAAGTATATTTAGTAAAAATACGACTCCAACTTTAAACTTTTATTTTATTCAATTCCAAATCCGATTTAAAATCCAACTATTAAATCAGTTATGATTTTTATTACATTAAATTAACTACAGAATATATATTTCGTGATTAATTAAAATTATATTTTGTCTCCAAAAGTTGGCAACACTGTTAAAAATAAAAATCTATAATTCTTGTGGGCGTTAAAAGAATTATCAGTAAAATTTTATTAATCTTGAATAAACAGTGAAACTATAATAAAATTTTAATAATTTTTTCTCAGAAAGTTAGCAAACCCTGTGACACTAAAAATTATATAGTTTATATGGGTTCTAACAAAATATTTCGTAAAAACTTGATTAATCTCGGACAAATAGTAAAGCCTGCATTAAATTTAAAAAAAAAAATTTCGAAAAATTTGCAAATAATATAACAATAATAAAAATGTAGGTATCTATAATTTTTCAAAAAACTTTAGAATTTTTTTTTTTCGGAAAATTGACATCACTGTAAAAATAAAACCACATGACTGATTTGGGCACTAAATACAAATACCTATCCTGAAAATTTTATTAAAATTGGTTGAAACGTGTAAGAGGAGTTGCGATCACAAAATTTTGACTGACGACCTAGCGAGCTAACAACGCACACACATATTTCGTACATAAAGTAAGTTCGGTTTCATCATTTAGAGGCTATATGAAAGATTTCTATAGAAGTTTTTTAATTTTGGAAAACACCGTACCGCTCTATACTACTTTATCTACAAGGAAAAGTGCTATAGTGTTTGGTATGGTGACTGTAACATTTTCCAAAATTAAATATATGTGTATATAAATCCTTTATATAGCCTCTAGATGACAAATCCAAATTTAATTTATGATGTAAAAATGTTGTAATTGCAACCCCTGATAATTATAAATATTCCAAAAAATAAAGTATGAATTTTGTCGTACATTATTATTATAAAAACGATAATATTTAATCGTGTGTTAGTACAACCTACTTTTGGCCAAATGATTTGATGAATTATTATTTTTGTATGGGGGGGCCCCTGGCCGCATTATCCCATACACAGAATACTCCTGGTACAGTTAGGGTAGTTGTACCCCCTCTATTTGCGCGCTGTTGTTTTGTTGATAAATCATTAAAATTGTTAATTAGGTGCATTCGGGGAAGGGGGGGGGCTGTTTATGTATCAAAATGAGTTTTTAAATTTGAAATTTGTTCATGTTAAATCAATAAATTTTCAAGCGATTTACATATTATTTGCCTAAAACCATCATAAATAATATTTTATGTACGCGCGTATATTACATACATATATATATATATATATATATATATATATATATATATATATATATATATATACTATATATATATATATATAATTTCCTTTATATGACAACAAACTTATTTAGTATGTGAAGCGTATAATGGTTGCTACGGCAACGAACGCATCTGTCATTTTAAGTAATACAAATATAAATAATTTTATTATATATATATATATATATATATATATATATATATATATATATATATATGGATTATTATAAATATGAGTTGTAATAGCTTATTCTGTTAATATTTATCTTAATATACAACCATGTTACATATATTAAATTTAATGAAAATGTTTGTGTGTAACTGATAACATTATTTTCTCAATGTAAAATTTATTTACTTTACTGTATTTATTTTAATTTTAATTAAAAATTTCAAATATATATATATATATATATATATATATATATATATAATTATATATATCATAGCTGGGCAGTAGCTAACTATTTTAGTAGCTTAGCTACTTTTATTGGAAGCTGTAGTATCTGTGCTACAAAAAAATAATAGTAACTGTATCTTTTAACTTCAGAATTTGTCACAAGTAGCTTATAAATAGTAGCTAAAACATAAAGCTACTATTTTGTAGCTACGTTTGGTAGTTAAAAGCTACTTTTAGCAGCCTATAGCTAGTTTTAGTATAGGTTACAGCTACTTTTAGTAGTTTATAACTATAGCCACTTTTCTATACTTAATAACTACTTTTCCTAACGTAGTATTTTAGATAAAAATTTCCTTTTTAAATTAGCAGAGAAGTATCATTAAAAATTAATAATCTATAAATACAATATAAGAAAATAACAAAATTTTATTTTCGGGTGCAACACTAAATAAGTCAATTATTTGACAGTCAAAGATTTGACAGCTACTTTTATCGTAGCTTAAGATACTTTTGAAAGAAAGTAGCTGTACTCGTAGTTGTAGCTTTATAATTTTTTAAAAGATGTGAAATTGAAAAAATGTTTCAGCAAAAGTTGGTACTAGTTAGTTAAGATGGTTCGGATATCTATGAACGTTTGCTTAAAAAAATTTATATGAATAATTTTGAAACTATACGTTTGCGTGGATGTCCGATGAGTAGCAGAACTTGTATGAGAGGAATTATAAATGTGGATGAAGCTAAAAATGCTTGTCGGGATAGGGAGGTTTTTAAAAAGCCGATTTTCGGATTGTGGAAAGAGTTTATGCCACACCCTTTTGGATACATGTATGTATGTATAATTTGTGAGAAATTAATTCAATTCTAAAATTCTTGACCAATTCTGTATAATGGTAATGATGCCATTAAATATTTAATTAATGATTATTTTTAATTATTGCCGCATAAAATTTTTATGAATAAAAATATCAAACATTACGTCAAATAATTCTCAGTCAAATATGAAAATTGTAAGTGAACAATGTACATATTTCAATTTCAAACATTTCTTTTAATCGCAGCTGAAATATAACATCATAAATTTAAGAACAATAACCTATAATTACGCACCCAAAAGTAACATTAACAGTTCATTCTTGAAAAACAATTTATATTATCATCGGAGTATCACAGGGGCAAGTCGAAAACTTATTAACAGAAATTATTATCTTCACGCATAGATAGCTTTCGCGAAACCAGAGTCGTTTTTACGCACTTTTTAACGTGCGACATATTGAAATATCAGCGACCTTCGCCCCTCTTGAACGCTCCTTTATCGGGAACCAGAGGGGTAACCAGCAAAAAGTCAGAACATGCAAAAGATTTCTTTATTATTATTAAGAGTTAAATTGGATAATTTAATAAATAATAAATTCTAGAAGGAATTCAGTCAGTTATATATTTTTATTATCTTCAATGCCAACATTTCGACAATTACTATTGTTTTCTTCAGTCACAAAGCACTAAGATCGACCATGGCATACCAGCCCGGAAAATTCTATGAATTTAACACATTATATTGTGTTAAAATCGCACAGTATAAATATATTTTTTAACATATTAATTTAACATTTTAACATTTAACAGTGTTTGTTAAATTAACAAAATTTAGGTGTTGGACTTTCTTTTAATATCAAAGTTTGTTAAAATTGTGTTAATTTAACACAATTATTTTTTACTGTGTAGAATGTCGTCTCAACTTTAGTATTTAATTACTCTTAAATTTTATAAGTTATTTATAGTAATATTAATAAATTAATATATATATTTTATATATAAAAAATATAAATTCTTATAGAACTTTTACTCTAAAAAAAATTTAATTTTACCTACAAACTAAGAGACATTATAATGCCCAGTATTTCTAGGTATAATTACTCAACTGTTGTAATTTAATACAGAATTGTTTAAAAATATATAAAATCTGAACTATTACAAACATTATGTAATATGATATTGCCAACGGGATGGAAAAGTACAAATGTACGTAATATGACAATTTTTTAGTAAAGCCCTTTCAGTAACTTCACAGAACTTTAGTAAATTTGTTGTCAGGAATTTTTCACAAATAGTTAAAATTTATTTAGTTCCGTAATATTATTGTTGGTATAATTACATATATTTCTAAATTTACATAAAGGATATATTTTAAAATGAATGAATTACACTTAAAATATTTTATTAGTATTATTACACAAAATATGTACTAAGTCTCATTATTTTGATGAATTATTACAGATATTAATATGCAAGCTGTAATTTTACATAATTTAAGAAGTTATATCAACAATATGTAATTCTACATTAAGTATGTGACGCAATTTGCAGAAAGTAAGCAATTTTACATACATATTAGGTTATTTTTATTTACTTTATATGATTATTATGAATTATGTAAAAAAATTACAGTATTTTGAGGCGAAACTACAGAATATTTAATAATAAAATGAAATTACAGATTTTTACTATTTTTCTGTAATTTCGCTATTATTTTTTTTCAGTGTTAACAATATTTCTAATCCCCCACCTGAAACTACCTAGGTACGTCACTGTTCGCATCTATCTGGTAAACTTTGTCATATCGCGAGAGCACCAGCCCTGGAGTCGTAATTAAAATTTTAGTTTCGATATTGGCGCGAACACGAATTTGTAATGTTGGTGGGTGCTTTCACGCTGTTTGATTCGGTGGCCCGCTTTTCTCGTTTGTTCTCAACCCCCCCTGCACCCCCCCACCCATTAAAGGGGATGTGAGGGGTGAGAGGGTGAAGTTTTAAAGTGATCGATTATCACTGTGTTATTTGACGTATAGACTCTTGTTTTGTTTGTTAGTGTGTGCTTGTGTGCGTATGTTACAATATACAATGCTCTAGTTCTTGTATAATTTGACCCATACTGACTGACTGATCGGCAATTGTTAATTTGGTAACACTGTTTGGGACACTGTTAGTGTTTTGTTTTTCAAGTGGGGACTAACGTTTAAAAGATTCAACACGGAACATTCGCTGTATACCGGCGAATTATTTAAAAAATACACACACACACACACACACACACACTTGAAAGCATTGGTAAATAAATGTTTATACACAGAAATATATCAAACAGCTATTTCATTTAAATCAAATTAAATGGTTAAATTTTAGATGATTTGTCTGTTTAATTGGAGAAGATATTTACTATAATATTTGTTCTTTCATCCACATACAAATTAGTTGAAATTAAATTATTTTGCCAAATAGAATTCCTAAAAATTTGAATGAACTAATAAACAAAATTATATATACAGTGTGTCCCAGGATTGATGTTACAAGAGGTGTAATGGACTAAAATTTTTTGAATTTCATTTCAAGATTCTGGAATTAAGCCCTGCTTGGCGTGAAACGAATTTTAAGAATTTTTTTGTTTTTTGAAAAACAAAATGGCCGTGACGGTGAAGCAAGAACTATTTTCTTTTCAGGTAAAGTACCCTTTTTGTTTAGGATACGACAAAATTTTATTAAGAAAAGTTGTTTATAATGACAAATCATGGCCGTATACCAAACTTCAGGACGATCTACCTACTTTCATTAAACTGTCTGTTTTAGATTGAACAAAATAAATTGTAGGTATCTATTAATTTATTAAAATTTTTATTTGTAGACCATTGAACGAAACAAATAGTATTTACATCAAATTTAACTTACGAAGCTTAATAATATCCTAAAAGAAAGGATAAGAAACGCAGTAACACAAATACACATAGAGGAAATTCGGAACAGTTTCATAGGATTCAGACGTCGCATAGAAAGATGTGCAGAAAATGATGGAGGTTGCTTTGAATAGATAATTTATTGCAGTACAATCTTTTGTAAGTTAAATTTGTTGTAAATACTATTTGTTTCGTTCAATGGTCTACAAATAAAAATTTTAATAAATTAATAGATACCTACAATTTATTTTGTTCAATCTAAAACAGACAGTTTAATGAAAGTAGGTAGATCGTCCTGAAGTTTGGTATACGGCCATGATTTGTCATTATAAACAACTTTTCTTAATAAAATTTTGTCGTATCCTAAACAAAAAGGGTACTTTACCTGAAAAGAAAATAGTTCTTGCTTCACCGTCACGGCCATTTTGTTTTTCAAAAAACGAAAAAATTCTTAACATTCGTTTCACGCCAAGCAGGGCTTAATTCCAGAATCTTGAAATGAAATTCAAAAATTTTTAGTCCATTACACCTCTTGTAACATCAATCCTGGGACACACTGTATATATACAATTTTCTATAGAAAAATTAATATAGAAACTATACAAAATAAATATATTTCACACCAAATAGAATAAAATGTACCTACAGACGCATGCGCAATTGACAATTTATTTATATCTGAACACATATTCATCAATAAAAACATTAATAAGATTTAAGTTCTGTATTAAACTGCTTTAAGTTAAAGTTCTGTATTAAAATTTATTTAAAATTGACGTTTCGACGAAACTAAACGTCCGTCTTCATCAGGATAAATAATACAAATGACATTATAGTAAATAACAGAACAGAGAAATAAGTTACTAGATAACAAATAAGTAACTAAATCCATATAATTTATAGATTTTTAATTTATTTTTTTTAGATTTTTAATTAATAGAAGCCAAATTTTATTTTCTATCTAGTTAGTTTTATGATCTAGTTACTCATTTGTTACATCTAATAACTTGTTTCCATGTTCTGATATTTACTATATCATTTGTATCATATATCCTGATAAAGACGGACGTTGAGTTTCGTCGAAACATCGATTTTTAATAAATTTTAATACAGAACATTAACCTAAAGCAGTTTTATTTTTCTATTTCTTACTATGTTCTAGGGCTGAAAAAATCGGATTTTTTTGATTTAAATCGAATTTTTTTGATTTAAATCAGATTTTTTTGATTTTTTCAATTTTATGTACACTGTTCATTAAATAATCGGATTTTTTTGATTTAAATCGGATTTTTTTATTTAAATCAGATTTTTTTGATTTTTTCAATTTTATATGCACTGTTCATTAAATAATTAATCGGATTTTTTTGATTTAAATCAGATTTTTTTGATTTTTTCAATTTTATCTGCACTCTTCATTAAATAATTAATTGATTCTTACTTGTATTACAAGTAGAACTAAAAATTTATAAAACAATCCCATCTCAATACCCTGTATCGCCGTAATTAACAGTTTTGAATTTCGGGATGAGACGTTCGCGCCATCATCGCTACATCTGTACTGATTGTTAAATGAGAAAGATATTTTATTTTGTTAGATTGCGTTATTATATTTTATCAAAATCAGATTATACTATATTATTTCACTGTGTAAAGAATGAAATATTTGTTTCTTCACAATAACATTTACTTTATTAAAACCTTACGCCTAGCTATTTATTTGATTTAATACATATAAAAAATGTGTCTATTAAACCACTTGATTAAATCAGAGCGAATGATTTGCTGAAATATTTTTTTTGGTTGATTTAAATCATTGATTTTTTTAAAAAAATCATTTGATTTAAATCGCGATTTAAATCAATGATTTAAATCACTTGATTTAAATCATCGCAGCCTTACTATGTTCGTAAAACATATTTTTATTAACTGAATATTATATACCTTATTTAGTACATCATAAATAATTGATATTAATTTAACAAAAAAAAACAATAAATAAAATATATTCTCTAAATACAAACTAAACTGAAATCTAGAAAAATTCTAGAACTGGCGCTGCCACCAAAAAACGCAAACCCTACAAATAAATATGTAACTAACAATAACTCAAAATGTAAACACGCGGAATGCTTCATAAATCATTATTATGACAATTTTCAAAAATAAAAATATGAATCATACGGTACGTATTTTACACAGTGAATCATGAACGGATTTATTAATTACGGCGCATACTGTTTGATGCATGAAATATATTTCAATCTAACCGCGAAAATCAGAATCGATATATTGTACAAAAAAAAAACAAACTGTCAAGAAAATTTCTTTATTATATTTCACAAAGTTTAAATTCCATTTATAAAAATATAAATAACTTTTAATAAAATATTTAACAAATTTTATTTAACAAAGTAAATTTTTTTTCAGAATTTATTATATTAAAATAAAACGGCTTTAGGTTATAGTTTTGTATTAATATTTATTAATAATCGACGTTTCGGCAAACTCAACGTTTCGTCTTCATCAAGAAAAAATATGAAAACAAATGTTGAGTTCGCCGAATAATTGATTATTAATAAATATTAATACAGAACTAAAACCTAAAGCCGTTTTATTTTATTAGTTTATTTGTTTATACATTCTACAATATAAGTCAAATATTTTAAATATTTATACAATGTAATAAATGTTATAAATTAACTATACATATATCATTATGACTTTAAAATAAATATTTAAATATTAATAAAATTCTATTCGTTCTGTTCAATAATTCTTGAATTTTTAGCATATTATATAAATATTTTAATAAATTTTGTAACGATTATGTGTTATAAAATTGTTAAGTTGTAACCATAAAACCGTTCATATTAAAAGTATTTGTTTAAAATGTATCAACAATATTTTCAACAAATAATTTTAATAATATTAAAAATTGTTACCTATTTTGTTGTTACATTGTAAATGTTTTGTTAAGAATAAGAATTAAGAGTTAAATTTTAAAGCATAATTAGTTTCATTTTCTTGCAAATATTGTCTTAGATTAGGATTAGATAAATATATATATATATATATATATATATATATATATATATATATATATATATATATATATATATATATATAATCATCTTTATTCATCGAAACTTTCAGAACTTATTATATAAAATAAACTTGTTTTAGGTTCAAGTATTAAAATATGTATATATTTAATCATCAATGTTTCGACGAAACTCAGGAAAACTGATATAAAATACAGAATAATACAGAACTTGAACTCAAAGCAGTTTTATTTTATAAAATATTCAATTTGGAAAAAACTTGTTGATTCTTTTTTGTTAATATTGCTTTTGTTTTAGTATTATTTCTTTTAATTCAAAATTAAATATGTATGATAAGTATTGTAATCTGTAGAAAATAAATTTAAATAGAGCAATTCTGAAAACACATGTCATTTAAATTTAAAGGAATTTAAGCTATTTCACACTGAAAGTAGTGACCAGAATTGAAATTTACTTAAAGTTCTTTAAATTTAAAGAAAATTAAGCTAATTTTAATGACGATAATAGCGCCAATGAAATTGTTTTATCAAATAAAAAGGAAAAAGAAAATATGCATGATTATTTATTATTTAGTTTGAAAATAAATAAGTTTAATATTGTAAAATATAACATTGTATCAAAATAAAAACCGTTTTAGGATTAAATTTTGTTTAATTATTTTATAAAAACGACGTTTCGACGAAACTGAACGCTCGTCTTCATCAGGTCAAAATTTATCAATAAATAAGTTTATTTTAATTTAAAAATATTCATAATTAATATACTATATGTCTGAAAATACTGTTTAAAAAAATATTTTAAATAAAAACGAACAATTACTTTGTAAATATCACAATTTAATAAAACAATTTTTGTTACTGAAGTTTTTTACAATGTATTACAAAGTATAGGCTAATCGAATTAAAAATTTTAAAAATATATTTAAATTTATTTTTTTTTATAATTTTTTTTAGTAATATGTAATTTGAAATCACAAACAAAGTTACTTTTGAATTAAGTAAGGACAAATTTTTGTCCCATGAATATAAAAATTACGTGCAAACGAAAAAAAAAAAGAAAAAAAATATGTATTAATTATAAATTAAGTACTATTTCTGTAAATACTTGCGAATAAAACGTATATAATCCATAATAAAATCGGTAGAATAAATAGATAAAAACGCACAATAAACAAAACAGAGAGATATCACAATATAAAAACATTCACATAGAGAAATTAATACTTTGTAGAGTGGTGTTTCAAGTAACTTGTAATTCAAATCAAACTTACAGTAAGTATTTAGTAGTAGTAAGACTGTGGGGTACTAACCATGTGTAAATGAAAAACAAAAATCACGCATCACGCACACCACCTCACACACGCGCTATATCGTAACCGACTGACGCTTTTCGTGTTTCAGTTGCATATTGGAAGAGCGGTCGCGTGGCTGTCTCACATCTGCCGCTGCCGAACAACCAATCACCGGGCACAATTTGTGCTTTCAACGCATGCGTATTGGCTCAGCCACGGTAGCCGAGTTGTTTCGCGTTTGTTTTTGTGATTTTCTTCTTTTTTCTTCTCTCCTCTCCTCTCTCTCTTTTGTTCGTTTCTTTCTTTACTCTCTCTCTCACTCTCTCCTCTGCCGGCTGCTACTGTTTTGCGTGCGAGTGAGTGAGTGTGTGTGTGTGTTGATGTGATCGTAGGTTGTGTAGGTAAATAGACGTCGCGACGACTTGCTTGGCTGGCGTCGGTCGGTAGGACGCCTTCATTTGTCTTCTGGCCACGTTGCCTTGCTGTGGCGGGTGCACCCCGAATGAAGGCGGGACCCCGCGATGCAGTTTTGTTTATTTTTGTTTTGGTGTTTCGTGTAGCAATTTCTTAAATTGTTTTTATGTTTTTCTGTATTTTTTGTTTGTTTGCAATTAATTTAATCTAATTTAATTTGTATTTACTAAGAAATTCGTGTCGTAAACATTCAATTAAAAAAAAAAATGTAGATATAAATTGTTTACTGTAAATATATATGAAAATATAATAATTTTAATACCGGTAATGAAAAAATATTACGCTATAAATTTCATTGAAAAAATTATACAATTTTATTTGAAAATTTCGGTATTATATTGAAAAGAATTTATTAATAAACTTCAAAAAAAATTTTTTTTTTTTGGAGAAATTGTTTGTTTTTGACATATGGCTATCCGTATTTCAAAAACTATGTCACGAAATTTGGCATATATTTCCGTTATGCTCTGTTTAATAACAACATATCCAAATTACAAATTTTTTCTATTTTACTAAAAATCTATCAACTTTAAACATAGGACATGTTACATTAATACTATTTTTTAATGTTTAAATTCATTAAATTAGTAGAAAATAGTTTTAATTTATTTTTCTACAAAAATGTAGCCTAAAACTTTGTTAGTAAGGCCCCCTTTTACAAATTACAAACATTTGATTGCATTTTTGAGATACGAACTCCGAAAGATGTTACCTATTTCAAACTTAAAACGTTGAAATACGTCAAAAACAGTTCAACTACAGTAAAATGTTATAAATATGTAAAATTTACTTCTAAATTTAATAACAGAACTAGAAGTGGAATCTTATTGTCAATATTTTGCATTATGTTGCAAATTTTGTGACATAATATTATATAGTTTTTAAAATACCAATAACGTTAGCTACCAATAGTTATGTCATATATTTTGTTTATTCTCAAACAAGACTTACAATTGCTAGCTGATTTGTATATTTAATATTTAAAAAAATCTGTTTTTAAAAATTGTTAAGTTTTGTTAAAAAGTGAAATTTCAACTACACAAATACCTATGTAATAATAATATTTATGTATATTAACAAATTAAAAAGTGCTTACACAAGTCAAAATAGAATAGATATTACAATATTACAAATATAAAAATAGTGTTTAATTTTTAAAATAATCAATAAATTCTTTTATAGTAAAAGGAGCCAAATCAAGTAGTATGTCTTTAATTTTATTTTGTTTTATTTGGTAAATAATTATAAAATTTAATAGCATGGTAATTGAAACTAGTAGGACTTCTGTCTATGTAGTTTACATAGCACAGTCTGTGCCTGATTGGTATACATCATATAGACGTAATACGATTTATATAAAATAATATAAATATTTAAAAAAGGTCTACGCCGTTAAATGACTTTTTAAATTTAAATATAAAGCGTAAAAAAGGAGAGGAAATATGGAAGCGACGAATAGGTAGTTTAATACATAATTCTAAGCAAGTAGGTATTACCATAGCATAGCCTGTCCAATATATTTCGTTTTAACGTCGCATGCATAAAATTTTCAGTTATAATAAAGTTGAACATTAGGTTTACGTTATACTTATACCAGAAAATATACTACGCTCTTAACTTTCGCGTTATTTTATGTATTTTATATACATGGTAATACGTAAATGTCGGAAAATACGAAATATTGTCATTTTAAAAACTTTTATTGTAATTATTTGCATATGTGTTTTAAGTGTCTGTCTCTATTTAGAATTTTATTTTTTGCAAATTCAAAACAATATAAAAATAAAATAAAATTGCTTTAGGTTAAAGTTCTGTATTAATATTTATTTTTAATCGACGTTTCGACGAACTCAACGTCTGTCTTCATCAAGAAAAAATAATACAAATGACATTTACAGTAAATGTCATTTGTATAATTTTTCTTCATAAAGAAAGAGTTTCGTCGAAAAGTCGATTATAAATAAATATTAATACAGAACTTTAAACTAAAGCAGCTTTATTTTAATATAATGAGTTCTGAAAGAATTTTTTTACTATGTTAATATAAAAATAATTTCTATTTTAATTCTATTTTCACTCCTCAAAAAAAAATAAAAAACGCGCCACTTAAAAATCGGTTTTCAAATAGGTATAACTCGGTCAATTTTGAACGAAATTAATTGAAATTTTGCGTCCGAAAAAATTTGAAGTCTCATCTTTAAGATATGTACCATTTGAGCCATTTCGCTCCCTACCACACCCCGCAGAAAAAAAAAACATGTTTTGATTGTCACATTTTAACAACATGTATAGCACACACAAAAATTTGACTTTATTTTTTTTTGTATTAATAAATGTAAATAAAAATTAATGAAATTCTAATCAAAGTCGTGCAAGCAACTGTACCCTGAGAAACAAATATTGAAAAGTAATAGATATATACTTTAAAATTGGAATTTAAAATGCAACTAAATTTTCAATAATTTCACGATAATTTATGCATATTTCAATTCTTCAAACTCAAGTTAGTAACCTCTGTTAAATAAATATGCATTTGTTAGATTGTGTATGTTTTACCTGAGTTTGTCCATTTCCCTTATAGAATAGAAATATCTTGAAAAATGGTCAGTGACTTGAAATCGTAAAAATCGTGTCCGATTTCTGAGAATAAAAGCATTGAAAATTTGACAAAATTTCGCAGATATCTGTCTACCTGGGATATATAAGAAGGCCACTGTACGAAAGGTATATTTTATGTAATATCCCAAGATATGTGCGTGTGTATGTGTGTGTGTGTGTGTGTGTGAATACCGGAAGAAAAAAGGTTCATAACCTCTAACGGCATTGTCCCTTAGCGGCTATGCGGGTCTTGAGGTCAGATATCTCACGCGCACTTCGTAAAATTACACTGCTATAGCATTTAGGCTGTATTTTGCAAATCTTTATTATACTTGGTGATAAAATCAATTTAATGAAATTTAACTAGAAGGAATCGGGTACGAAATAGATTAGTATATGATGAGCGTTGAGGGTGAGAAGTTGGAAAAAAAAATGTTATTGCAAAAATTGGTTTTATAGTCAAGTTCAGATGGAGCGAATAGCTAATGAACGTTTGGTTAAAATTATATATATATATAAAACATACTAACCTAAAAATATTTTAAAATTGTAGTAATAATTAAGAAACATATTTTATAAGATTAAATGCGTTGAATCTTTCAGATGATAAGTAGAAAAACAAGAGGTAAAAAGATTTAAAAAATAAAATAAAAAAAAATTGAGACAAAAAACAAATGAAAAACAAGATTAGAAGTATATGGGTAAACCCATATATAGACTACTTTGACATTTTTCGGAAAGTTGGCAACCCTGTATTTTAATAATATTATAATTTATGTGGGCACTAAAAGATACTTTTCTGAAAATTTGATCGAAATCGAATAAATAATGTAGCCACAATAAATTTTTAAAAAATTTTGTGATTTTTTTTCTCGATAAGTTGGCAACACTGTATTTTGTTAAAATTGCATAATTTATTTAGACACTAGGAAAAACTTTTATAAATATTTGATTAAAATCGGTTAAATAAAATGGTCAAAATAAATTTTTAAAAATTTTACTAATTTTTTTCTCGGAAAGTTGGCAACACTGTATTTTGTTAAAATTACATAAATTATATGAATACTAGGAGAATCTTTTGTGAAAATTTGAGTAAAATCGGTTAAATAACATAGCCATAATAAATTTTTTAAAACTTTAGTAATTTTTTTCTCGAAAAGTTGGCAACACTGAATATTAATAAAATTATGTAATTAATGGGAGCATTAGGGAAATCTTTTTTGAAAATTTGATCAAAATCGGATAAATAACGTAGCCAATATGAATTTTTTAAAACTTTAGTAATTTTTTTCTCGGAAAGTTGGCATCTCTGGAAAAAAACAAAACCACATGACCATCTTGGGTACTAGACAAATTTATCCTGAAAATTTCGTTAAAATCGGTTGAACCGTCTAGGAGGAGTTGCGGCCACAAAATTTTGACTTACGACCGAGCGAGCGAGCGAGCGAGTGAGCGAGCGAGCGAGCGAGCTGACGACGCACACACATACACCCACATAAACTAAGTTCAGATTCGTCATCTACAGGCTATATAAAGGATTTCTATACAATTTTTTTTTTTTTTTGAAAATGTTACAGACACCGTACCAAACGCTTAACTACTTTTCCTTGCAGTCAAAGTAGTAATAAGGCAGGAAGAACGGATACAACCTGGAACCCATATGTCGTAAGTATTTTTTCTTCATTCCAGATTTTTATCACATATAAATAATTAGTGCTTATACTAAATTTATAATATTTATACTGCTGTTTGTATCATAATTAAAATAATAAAAATATTTTGAACATATGTTGTTATTAACAAGAAAGTATTTTTTTCATAAAATTATTAAACTTATATTTTACAATAATATATGTATATAGTACAATGTATGTAATAATTCCACATGTTTTTATTATTTAAATATATAAAATAATGTACATTTGTATATTCAGCAAATTTGTATTTAAAAAATCTGCTGTGGCCACCACAGAACCGACCCAGATTGTTCGATAAGTATCTATAATCGACAAAATAAAGATGGCTTTCTGTTCCTCATAATATAATATACTATTTTATGTAGTAGTGTTAATGTTTGAAGAAAAAAAAATAAAATATTTACTATTATAATATTAAATACAAAGTAAAAAAATCTGCTGTTGCCACCACAGAACCGATCGTCATCATAGCACTCTGAAAATAGGTAAAGTTTGGGAATTTTTTTCGGGTAGACAAAATAAAGCATATGTTTTCTTGTTTTTATATGTTTTAGAGCTTTATTTGGTCTACAATTTAGAAAAGTTTCCACCAAATTGGTTGCAGTGGTGAGTAGTAATTCGCTCATTTGTGGAACATTGGTCCGTTGTTCAGACTCCCGGGCAGTACTCAAACATAGAAAAATATTTTTGGGTACTCTGCCCGAAAGTAAACTAAAAACATCCAGAATGTAAAGTAGGATTATTTTGAAATTCATAAAATTATCAAAATGGCAGCATTTTTAAAAAAGTGTTTTTTTTTTTTTCGTTTAAAAAATCAACTTTGAAAGCTCATCAAAAATCGAAAAAAATTAGTTGTCAAAAATATCCCACTCTTCATCCTAGAGAATTCAATTCTCTTTTTTTTTTTTGGAGAGAAAAATCAAGTCAACTGGACTAATAGTTTCCAAGATATCTTCTGGATAAGTTATAAAAACATGGTTTCCAGAAAAACACGTTTAAAATTTGAGATACCCTATCTATCTTAACTTTCAAAAAATGTAAAAAAATTAATACAGTCGATTCCGCTTAATTGGGACACCGCTTAATTGGGACAGCCGCTTATTTGGGACAAATCTCAAAGAACAGAAACCAAACCAAGGAACCAACAGTAAATTTACATGTTTAATTGGGACAACATTCCGCTTAATTGGGACAGTAAATTTAAGATCACAGTATATATTATGTTACAAATATGTATTCACAAGAAAAAATATTTACAAAAAATTTAATATGATTCGCTTCATATCTTTTTGATTCACAACATGGAAAATTATATTTAAAAAACTAGCAAATATGTATCAATTAATTACATTAGTATCGCGCGCTGTGAACTTTTTTCCCAACACATTCATTCACGTATGAAGTACGGACCCACGCGCGCTCAAAGGTTAATGTTTACCCTCGCGACGGCGTGGCGCGGCACCGGTCATTAAAGCTGTGAGAGTCTACCCTGCTGTCTCAATCGTTACGTATTCAGTTATGATTCAGTTACCACTACACCTCGCGCGTGGAAGGTTCGTTAAACTTACATTTTGTCGATTTTATTTAAAAAAAAATTGACTCTTGCCAAGATGCCAAGAAGTGATATGACAGTTTCTATAGTAAAATTGCTTTGCTGGATAAGTGTAGAAGTGAAATGTTTCAAAAACAAAAGACAGACTACACTTGACACATTTTTGAATTGAATTAAAAATGTATGCATTTATTTATTATTTTATTTTGGAATTTATTATTATTTTTTCTTAAAAGTTTATATTTTTTGGTTATATGTAGTTTATAGTTTTTTCCAAGAATCTATAAAATAAAATTATTGAAAGAAAAATATGGATTGCTTAATTTTATGTAAAATTCGGTTAATTGGGACAGCCGCTTAATTGGGACAAAATGCCCTAGTCCCGATGTGTCCCAATTAAGCGGAATCGACTGTATTTTGAATATTTCAGGTTGACGTCCCCCCTTAAATAAATTTGTATAACAACAACTATTGTAGTCATGCTAAAACAAAACTGTCTTGACATAAATATACCAGCCATTTACAGAATTATATGTAGTATCATAAAAATGTGAAAAATTATTAAAAAATATTTAGCCGTATCAAAAAATATTCCAAATAAAAGCGGTTAGTTATAACTTATTTAGCAACTTTTGCTGGGAAATTTTTTTTGAAATATATCTCTGTAGCGAAATATTCTTGAAATACCATGAAAAGATATCGGTAAATTACCACTTCCGATTAGCAGATCTTTACTCATCTCCGTGCTTATGTGTAAAAATCTCGATATGTAAAATTTGGTATGATTACAACACTTCCCTTATAAATGATATAATAGTTTGTAAAACTGTACCTACATGCTACATATTTGACGCCTAAAACAAAATATTTAACCAAAAAAAAATATCGAAATTGAAAGTTTGTTTCAACAAAATGCGAAAACAAAACTAGTTGCTATTTTTTTTTTGTAAAAGTAAAATTTTCAAATCCAATCACATCGGGGGAGGCAAGGGGGACCAATATTGTAAAAAATCAATGCGTAATTTTACGCACTGCATCTCGCTGACATGAACAACGACATACGTACCGCGCCCAGCTAGTGCGTTTCACGTTTGATACGATGACACGATATGAACAGTGCTGTACGCGGCCGACTTGGGGTAGGACCGTGAAAACTTTTCTCCGGACATTTTCATTCGAATGCATCGTCTGCGTACACTTTTCCCGTATTTTACTCGGATGGAACTTTATCTCTTATACAAATGACATATATAATAAATAAACAAAACATAGAAACAAGTTAGTGGGTAATAAAATACAAATAAATAAATTATAAAATTTATAAATTATTAGCTAAAGGAAACCAAATTTTATTTAAATCACACTGATTGATGTTATCTTTTTCTTTATAAATTTATTTTGCTTCTCTTATCAATCTACTCTTAATTTTGATTACAGTATCTTCGAATTTTACATCATGAAGATTTTTTAACTCATGTTGTTGATAGTGTTATTTTGGTAATTAGAAAAATAAATATCAGTATTATAAAATATTATATGGTTATGTTTTTAGAGTTTTATTTCCATTGTTTTGTATATTTTTACTACAACTTTAAGAAAAAAAAATTAAAAACTTCTAACTTTAAACAATATACTAATAACAAATAGTAAAAAATCTTTCAGAACTCATTATATTGAAATAAAAGTCTTTAAGTATAAGTTCTGTATTAATATTTATTAATAATCTACATACTGAACGTACTCAATTATACGTCATCATCAGGAAAAATGATACAAATGACATTTATAGTAAATAAACAGAACATAGAAACAAGTTACTATAGGTAACAAAATAAGTAATTTAAAATCATGTAAGTAATATGTTTTATATAATTCGTACGTTATTGTAATTTAATTTCTTAACTTTTTTTTTGCTTTTCTTATGTGTTTATGTGTTTATGCTGAAGAAGCTTATAAATCATAAGCGAAATATTGGCAACTTTACAATAAATTTGATATACATTAATGTTATTATAACTTTTATTAATTCTTTCCGATATCCATTTTACTAAATTTCAATATTCCATACGGCAGTAGACATTTCATCATTATATATATATATGCGTTTAGGATAACGCATATATATCATTACGGTAGTGAAAAATTAAAACTATATATATATATATATATATATATATATATATATATATATATATATATATATATATATATACAGGGTGTAACAGAATAACTATTCCTAATTTTAACTGGAGTATCCTGGGCTCAGAATATGAAGATTTAATGCAAATCACTGAGATAAAATGTGGCTCCTTACTGAGCTACAGGGTGTTTTATATAAAAATTTAAAAACGATTTTTGCCCAGTACTTTAAAACTATTTGACGTATCCTTATCATACTTGGCAGGAAGTGTAGGTACCGTACACCATACTAAATTATGTTAAATAAAAGTTTCTGACTACTACCAGTGGCGTACAACAGAGGCAAGTGAGAGGTTAATCCTTTCTAAATTCTACGCCACTGGCGGAATTGTCATTTTAGTACAATTTTTCGATTTTCCAATACTTGCTGTGTAAAAAACATACTCTTCCTTTGTAACGATAAAGTCACTGTTTTTCGAGATATTTAAAGTTAAACATAAGCTGCACCCTTGGGATTTTTCCAAAATTTGCTCAAAAAAATCTGAAAAAATTCAGTAAAATAGAGAAAGAAATTAGCTACATAATAACTAAGTAACTTTTTCTCTAACTCATTCTGATTTGGCTGTAAAAATTATTGAAAATAAAAAAAAATAAAATGCAAAAAATATTAATTTTCAATAATTTTTCCTGCCAAATCAGATGGGTTAGAGAAAAAAGTGACTTAGTTATTATGTAGCAAATTTTTTTCTCTGTTCTACTGAATTTTTCAGATTTTTTTGAGAAAATTTTGAAAAAATCTCAAGGGTGAAGGTTATGTTTAACTTTAAATATCTCGAAAATTAGTGACTTTATCGTTACAAAGGAAAAGTATGTTTTTTACACAGCAAGTATTGGAAAATCGAAAAATTGTGCAAAAATGACAATTCCGGCAGTGGCGTAGAATTTAGGAAGGATCAACCTCTCACTTGTCCCTGTTGTACGCCACTGGCAGTAGCCAGAAACTTTTATTTACCATAATTTAGTATGGTGTACGGTACCTACACTTCCTGCCAAGTATGATAAGGATACGTCAAATAGTTTGAAAGTACTGGGCAAAAATAGTTTTTAAATTTTTATATAAAACATCCTGTAGCTCAGTAAGGAGCCACATTTTATGTCAGTGATTTGCATTAAATCTTCATATTCTGAGCCCAGGATACTCCAGTCAAAATTAGGAATAGTTATTCTGTTACACCCTGTATATATATATATATATATATATATATATATATATATATATATATATATATATATATATATATATATATATATATATTTATATATATAAAATACATTTATTCTATTTTGTAGTCTCATATTATGACTGGTCATTTTAATTTAAAACATTGAATTAAAAATGTTTAGTTTAAAAAAAATGGTC
This sequence comes from Clivina fossor, assembly GCA_963966155.1. Lineage (NCBI taxonomy): Eukaryota > Metazoa > Arthropoda > Insecta > Coleoptera > Carabidae > Clivina > Clivina fossor. The sequence goes on along the minus strand of OZ014569.1, from coordinate 8,586,553 downwards.
TAGACTTATAGAATAAACATAGGATTACTATCAATTTTTATATTTCTTTATATTCAGCAAATTGCATTATTAATTCGATAAAATTATGTACCACATACAATTAAATTTTAAATAGTAGATAACTGAAAAACATTTATAAATATAAAAAATAAACCGACTGTAGGTTCATGTTCTGCATTTATTACTATTTATTAATAATCAACTTATTAAACATCCGTCTTCAGCAGGAAAAAAGATACAAATGACATTTACAGTAAATGAAACAGAACATAGAAACAAGTTACTAGGTGACAAAATACAAGTAACTAGATTATAAAAAAAACTTATTCAAATTATTATATTTATGTTATTTATTTGTTTTACAAAATTGTTCTAAAATTTGTAGAAAAATTATACAAAATATTTTTTTTATTACAAAAAAGTGTTATATAGTTTCCATGGAAACGCCTTTAATTTCCATGGAAACGCCTTTAATTGTACAGTTAAATACAGATACATATATGAACATATTAATTAAGATTTACTATATTAATAATTTAATTTTCGAATAGAAATTTTTAAACTAAAATTAAATTAATTAATTATTTGTGTAGTAAAAAAACAAAATTATCACTACACTGTAAAATAAAAATTGCCATTTTATTTAAAAAAACCATAGTACAAAAATTACATATTATTTCAGCAAAATCGATGGTTTATATAAATTTTTTGTAAAAATAATGGCCCGTAATCTCACCTCAATTTTTAAAGGTCAAAATGACTGTTGACGTTTACATAAAATTACTTATTAAACAATTTTAATTAGTTTATTTAAATTTTATAATAGATATAATAAAAAATTTATCAAAAATAGAAATACTATAAAAGCAAAAAATAAAATCACTTTTTCATAAACAAAAGGGATGCGGATACGGGCCAATATAATTTTGTTATTTGAAAATAATTAATTTACCACGTTTTTTTCCGAAAAAATAAGTGAACTTACATAAAATTTACGTATTTTATATGTATATAATATAAAAAATCTGTAAATTTACATATTAAACTGGTGTAAATCAGTTGCCTGGGTTTTTATGTGCCGAATTTTTTTTACAGTATACCATAGATCTAGCAAACTATTTATTTCATTTACTATAATAAAAACTACCACTAAATCATCCATTTCTAGTTTCATCCCCTTACCGGCGTCCACACTACCCCTGTTTGACATCGTCACCATAGACCACACGTCCTCTTTAAAACGCACACGCCAAAGTTGCAAAGTACGAAACACAAACGCAGAGTGAAAGTGAAGGTGAACAGTCAAAGCCCGACTTACACACGGCCAAATTCACTTTCGTTCTCGGGTGTTTGGGGGGGGGGGGGTGGGGGGTGGGGGTGGTTACAGAAACGCACACAGGCACCTAGCATTGGGACGTAGGTCGTAGTTTGGTGCAGGCAAAATGCGTGTGCCATGTGACAGTGCTCGTTGCTAGGCAACCATCGACCCACTAGGTGACTGACTATCGAATCGTGCGGTTTGGCGGGTAAAATTTTCACTGAAAATGTATATATGTATGTATGTATATGGTTGGTGATATATATATATATATATATAAGGTTTGGTTGATAATTGGAACTAGTTTACTATGAATAACATCCTGAATTCATTCTGCGTTATATATGCGTTTTAATATCTCGACAAAAAGAAAGCATTTTTATTAATAACAAGATTAAAAGCATATGGGTAAACCCATCGACTAGATAAAGAAGGGGTAGACGGATATTAAGGAGAACACCACTTTGACATTTTAAAAAAAATCAATTTTTTTCACATTATTTTGAAAACTTATACTGTGTAGAATTTTTGGCTAAATCGGTGTTTCGAAATTAGAACTTGTTGCGGAGTTATAGCGATTTTTACAAAGTCGTGTCAGGCCCTACCGATAGGGTATCTCATTTAAAAATTGAGGTGAGATTACGGGCCATTATTTTTGCAGAAAATTTATATAAACCATCGATTTTGCTGAAATAATATGTAATTTTTGTACTATGGTTTTTTTTTTTAAATAAAATGACAATTTTTATTTTACAGTGTAGTGATAATTTTTTTTTTACTATACAAATAATTAATTAATTTAATTTTAGTTTAAAAATTTCTATTCGAAAATTAAATTATTAATATAGTAAAAATAGTTCAGAACTCATTATTTACGTTATTTGTATGTAATTTTTTCTGATGATGATATACGTTTAATATATCAAAACGTTGAGTTTTAAGTTAAGAAGTTAAAGGGCTAAGAACTAATTTTTCCAGTTTAGAGTTGCGTACTATATGTTTTTCCAGTAAAATTAATATATAAATAGTAATTGACGGAATTTAGTTTCATATATATTTTTTCGAAGCCATGTTTTTATAACTTATCTAGAAGATATCGTGGAAACTATTGTTCCAATTGACCAGATTTTCTCTCTAAAAAAAAAAAAATTAAATTCTTTAGGATGTAGAGTTCTCTAGGATTTTTATGTGCCAAAGTTGATTTTTTATATGAAAAAAAACACCTTCTTTTTAATTCTGCCATTTTTATAATTTTACGAATTTTAAAATAATCCTACTCTACATCTTAGATTTTTTAGTTTACTTTCGGCCAGAATAACCAAAACTGTTTTTCTATGTTTGAGGGCCGCCCCAGAATCTGGACAACAGACCAATGTTTTTTAAATGAGCGAATTACAGCTCAACACTGCAATCACTTTGGTTGAAACTTTTCTAAATTGTAGATCAAATAAAACTCTAAAACATATAAAAACCACAAAAGATGTGCTTTATTTTATCTACCTGAAACAAACTGAAACCGGAGAGAAAGATGAAATCAATGCAACAAACTGTAGTAAAACTTATAGAAATTGCATTGTTTGTTGTTTTTCAGTTTTAGAAAATCTTAATCTCCACACATTGACATACGCTAATTTATTCATTGCTTATAAAGTGCTAACATTAGTAACATTATCTTCCACTTAAGTATCATGTGAATGAACATTTTCAAAATTAAAGTACATTTTAAACAGATTAAGTCAGGATAATTTCGAGGGCTTTCATGCTTACGTCATGCGAGAAGGATATATATTTTAGAAAAATTAAATAATAAAACTATCATTTAAAATATTTCCGAAAAGAGTCATTTGTTAAATCGTCTTTTAACTTAAGATTTAGATAAAGAATTATATTTAATTTTATGTGTGTTATTTTTACAATTTCTGTAATGTTATTTCCATGTTTATTAGAATAGAAAAATATAAAAACAACGTATTTGAACAATTTTGACATGTAAGGTGCAACTTTCCCAAGGTCTAATTTTTAATCCAGTCCAACCCTGGAGTAAAACTGTATGACACTGTATTCGAACAGACCTAGTGCAACTACTCGCTGTTATAAAGCTGGCAGTGTGTGTGTGAGTGTGTATATGCAAGCCCTCTGTTGGTGACATTGAAATGCGCGTTGTTTTGTATGTCAGTGGATCCTGCTGTACGGCTTTGCTACTCGTTTATATTATCCAACCCAACCACTGTTTCCGCGCGCAAAAGCACACTTTTTGCATGGATGAAAATGAAAGTGAGGTTATGTGTAAACCCGGGGAATTATCAACCATTGTATATGTCCTTATCCATATGCGTTTGTTAAATGTAGTGGAGATTTTATAAAATGTTAAATATAAACACATAAATACATAATATTACCTCAATATTAAGGTCTCATTTAGACTGTATTATTATTATTTTTAGGGTTATCCGAGCGAATTACTGGAAATTACTGTCCGAGGAATACCGTCAATGCATATATGTTTAGACTTTATTCCCGAACTTCTGAGTCAACCCTGTATTAATAAACAAGTATTTGCCGTACAATTATTGTTGTCACATCTACCTGTTCAATATGCGTTACCAAAATCAATGTCCGTTGCTTATTTAGCTATTAGTACTTTAGCAGCATTACTAGGAGGTGTATGTATTTATAAGTTTGCTAAGTAACGCTAATTTCTCTTCTTAATACAACTTAATTTTCCATATGATGCCGCGAGCTTTATTGTATTATTCTTATAAAATTTTCCTACGTGCTAAAAGAAAATACATAAATTTGTTACAGTGAAGGTCGAAATAAATTATTTATATGAGTTCTTCCTAATTTGGGGTTCGTATTGCTGAAGCTTTTCCACCATTGATCGAAGATATTACTTCTCTTCTACAGCAGTTAGCATGCATTGCATTTTATTGCAAGCATCAATGGCATCTCATGTTGATTCACGAACTGGATATGGTGATAATATTTCGTACAAAATGTATTTCGACAAATTTTAACTACATCTGTTTTAAAAACAAATTTATTTTAATATGTACAAGTTTATGTTTAACAATATTTATTAAATAATTATATAGCATTACACAATTGTAATAAATATAGGAATTATTTTTGTTTTATTTATTTCCTAATTGTATTTTAGGGCAACTTTATTAAAAATTATAGATGCATACAGAACTAGTTTAAAATGCTGATGATAGGTTTTATTACTAATTTAAATTTCAATTAATGTAACATCGTTAAATTGTTTATTATTAGTAAATACAAATTTATCCACTTGATGCACATTTAGAGCAGGTAGATGAGTTTGTGTAGTTGAATAGATTTTCTTTTCTAAGGATGGCGAGTTTATCTGAGAGGTAGTGAGTATTGGGTTTGTATGTAGAAATATATATAAGGAAAATAACTGCTATTGAAATAATATTTTATCGTGGGGTTTGGAATGAATTGGTGTATAACGAATACAAAATTAGAAGAAAAAAAGTAAGTTAAGTAAAAAAATATTATATGATATGGCTGCATCATTTACGATGACGTTTTGCAGCAAAACACAAGAGTTAATCGAACAAACTTAATATAAATCATCAAATATGTTTTTATTTTCAAATTAGAGAAATAAATATTTACATAATGCCAACTAAATTAACCGCTTAAAATTTCTGAAGAATTTTAAGTTGCCGTTCTGCAATTCTAACCAACCAATCCCAACATAAGTCTAAATAATTTGAATCAGTTGGTGGTCGTTGAATCAGTTAATCAGTTGTTGAATGTACATTGTAGCGTAAGCGTATAGTAATCTATGCATTGTAGAGTGTTGAGTTATTTTATTTTGTTTTACTTTTCAACTTTAATTAATAATAATGGATAATAACACTCCTGACATTATTATTAGATCAGAAGGATAGCAGACAAGTTCTTTTAATGAAACGTAAGTTATTATATTATATATAATATAGATTTTTATATAGGTATTTATGTATATGTTTTTATAAGTGATATTTAAAAATAATGTAGTATATTATTTTACTGACAATATTGCATTATCCTGTTATAAAAATTAAGAAAAAATCTACAAACAAATGTGTAAAATGAAATTGTCACGTTTTCATATATTTTTTATTCAAGCATATAATTTGAGAAATGAATGTGTATTGTAAAATAAGTTTTAACCGGTTTAACGTTAATTCAGACAGGTAGCTCAAATACAAAACATGTTTAAGTTAGAAAATTAGTCGGCATTGAAACAAATATGAATTTTTTTTTCAATTGTTTAAAAAATTGTTTTTGTTATTCAACGAATTTCGAATTTGGTAGTTATTGGTAGTTATTGTAGCTAATTGTTCTTTTCTTGTTACAGTGATATTGCCAGATGCATTCAAGAAGAAAGCGCAGGTTTTTTAGAAAAACTAGACAACATTTGGCTACAAAGAAGTACGAGGCTTGTTTAAAGCAATGATAACAGAAGCCAAAGATGTACGGGATGCTTTAGTAGAAGAGAGTATAACACTTTTAAAAAAAGTCCATAATATGTGTCACGAACTTCAAATGAAGAATTCTAAGGATGGCTACGATCATCTTCCATTACTACTTATTAAAGAAATTAAATTAAAGCGATATAGTTAATCTATGATTTGCACATATTCAACCAATGTTTTAATTTTAATCGAATTTTATCAATAGATATTTTAATAGTAGCTTTTTTTAATTCCTCATATTTTTTAACTTCTTTTTTTAATGCATTATGTACGTCGACGGAGTTGCCCGTATATTTTTGCCAGATCGCATTACGTATTTGCGGCGATACTTCAAGTCTTTCAAACAAATTTTTTAACTTTTCACGTAATTCAGCAATATCTGCTCTCATATCGTATAATTTAGTCTCTAAATGTAAATGGAATTGTTCTAAATTGTCCATATTTTTATCAGATACTTGAAATTGATGATCTGATCCGCAAATAACTAGTTTCTCGAAATCTAAACTTGGCTTTATCTTTAGTTTTTTACTGATTTCAACACACGACAATTTAATTGTCCGAAATTCTTTTTTACGTTTAGCAATTTCTAAAGACATCTCCTCTAAATATATTTTAAAATCATTTAATTCTCCTGCATTTGGTAGAGGTTTTACTGATAAAGATTTTATATTTCTTCCTAAAGTCTGACATAATTGTTTTTCTTTTAAAATAATATTTGCTATATTTTCAGCTACAATCATATTTATTCTGCTATAGCAGAATAAATAAATTGTAGCTGAAACAATTAAAGCAATTTTTAAGAAACAAAAAATAAGAAAAAAGAAATCTAAAATTATCTTAACAGCTTATAGTCAGTCGAATTTACAAAAGGAGATTTTTTTAAAATTAATTTCATGGAAAATATACATACTATTTGAAGTCATTATCCAGTTCATAGATTAACTATATTTTTTCAGTTTTATATTCAATTTTTATTTTATAAATGCAATATTATTTTAATTTTTTTAATATTTTTATTTTTGTACGAAGTTTTTATTTTATTGACTAATAAATTGCATTTCATTTATTTTGTTTTGAAGTTCTTATTTTGTCAAATGTAGTATTATTTTCTGTTCAGTTTCTTCTGCAATTATTTTAAGAAAAAAGTATTAAATGTCATTATTGAAAATTAAAAACAATGATAAAATATTTTGTGTGCTAATAATAATGTCATAACCATTATTTACAAATATTGGTGCTTTATGAATGTAATACATAATTTGTGATTTTTTTTAAATATTTAAGATATTTTTCTATGTTTATATAATTGTTTAGTTTGTAGTACTTAAAAGCAATTTTCAATTAAAATATTTTATAAAAATAACCATCTTATTTTTATTTCTTGAAAAAATATAAATGTATAAATATTGTTTTTCCGAATTCAATTTTTAATTTGCAGAAATTTTAGAATCACTGCCAGTTTTGGTACCTGTGTATCATTATGAAATGTTTTTAAAGCTTTTTAAAAATAAGAGAGTGATTAGCCCTGTTTGATTCGGATATTGCATCTACTGTTTACTGCTACGTCAATATTCTATTCATAGAATAAGGTAATATATATACAGGGTGTAACAGAATAACTATTCCTAATTTTCAGAAATAATAGAGTGCACTTAGAGAAACATTTTTTATTAATAAACTAGTGTCCGGAAATTTCTCGGTGTCGAGATACACTAGATATCGTTAAAAACAATTTTAATTATTACAACGTCAAAGAATAGTTAAGTTAAGAAACATTTTATTAGAAATAATGTGCATTAAACTTTATTAAAATTGTTCGAAGTTACGACCACCATTTTTGATACACAAGTTGTCACGATGTACAGGGTGGGCAAATTTGGACGTTTTCATAGAGGAACTCGGAAACTATAAGAGATATGGAAAAATGGACCGCGCATTCTCGATTGCTTTTTTTGAGAGAAACTCAATTATGAAAACAAAAATTAGCTGTCGTCTTTTGTTTTCGAGTTATGGCGAAAAGTTCGTTTTTTCCGTATTTTGATAAATGGCGATATCTCGATGGTTTTTTAAATTAGATGAAAATAATTTTCACATTCTTAAGGCACTTTTTTGAGTAGAATAAAATGGTCTTAACGGATATTATAAATCTCCGTTAATTCTCGGGTTATAACATAAAGTTGTGTTTTTTACAATCGACTGCCAAAAAAAAAAATAATAATTTCCGGACACTAGTTTATTAATAAAAAATGTTTCTTTATGTGCCCTCTATCATTTCTGAAAATTAGGAATAGTTATTCTGTTACATCCTGTATATATATATATACTATTCACTTTGCAATTACGTGTTATGTAAATGACAAACCGCTGTATAATTTACAGCGGCCGGCGTTTTGCAATAAAACGCACGAGAATCAATCGAACAAACCTTTTATTTCAAATAACATTACAATCATAATTTCAGGATTAACCGTTTGAGTACCACTGGTACAAGCAGCGATTTTGCGCGCTTCTGTTACGCGTTTATAGATGACAGCACCGCAGTTGTTTCTACGATTGTCACCAACTTATTAATCTAGAAATATTGTAAAAATAATAGAATACAAATAAATTTAAATATGTACATATCTATTTCGTAACGTATAATTAACTTTTTTAATTAATTATGTAACAATAACATAAATTATAACAATTCAGAACGTGTCCGAAACAAAGGTTATGTGCGTTGTTTTTGTTGTTGAAGTTTGCAAAGAAGGCTTGCATCAAGCATGCAAGTTTGTGTCATAAGTGCTTTTATTCTTTTACTGTTTAAGGCAGAAGTATAATTGTTTAATATAATAGGATATAAGAAAGAGCAATGGGACGTAAATGCAACGTATTGGATTGTCCATCGGACTCCAGGCGTCCTGAAGACAATGGGGTTACGTTTCACAAAATGCCATTTCACTCGGATTTGCGACCAAAGTGGATAGAATTATGTCGCATTCCAGAAGAGAGACAAGTCAACAAAGTGTTATACGTATGCTCTAGACATTTTCGTCGAACGGATTTTTGTAATTTTAAAGGTACGAAATATATGTTGAGACAAGGCGCTTTACCTTCCGTATTTCCATGGACTAAGAGCCTTGCTAAATTATCAGCACCACCAAGTGAAAATGGTGACGTTGAAGTTAAATCCGAACCAGATACAACTAATACAACTGAAACTAAATTTACAAACAGTCAAATTGAAGCAGTTGTTTTGAAAATTAAAAAAGAAGTCTGTGAATCGGATGAAGAGATAGGAAAACCTGCCGAGAAAACATTGGATGAGCTTGCGACAACAATTAAAAGTGAACCGGACATTAATGAAGTCTTGCCGGAGATAAAAACTGAAACATCGGTTGCTATTAACTTTTTTCCCGGTACCAGAATCGAAGCGAATGATTTCAATGAGAAATGGTATCCGGCAACGATTTTAGAAGTTGATTACGATGAAAACGAAGTATTTGTCGAGTTTGATAAACATTTGAATCGGGCGAATGAATGGATTCCGATGGATAGTTCGCGATTACGGCCTTATCAACTGCGACCACATGTAGAAACATTTATTGTTGGTGAAAAGTGTATGGCTACTTGGGTTGACAGTTATAATAAATATCCTGGTACAATTCGGCAAGTTCTTGATAACGGTGAGTGTTTAACACATACATTTTTTACTTATTTTACTAAAATTGTACAAATTTGATAAGATAAGAATTTATTTTACACAATAGAAAATTTTTGTTACAAAATTTTATGAACATAACCTATATTTACATTATAAATTATATAATTTTAATGCTATATTTTTTATATGTACACGATAAAACTTTTGTCATAAATATAAATCTTTAAAATAGGTTGGGAAATTATTATAAATACGAGTATTATGCGTTAGTATACTCAAATCAAATGATAATGATAAACATTAAATAAATTTGTTCCATTTTCTATTAATAATTAAAAATTACATCTTAAAATTTATCTTCTCTTACTGCTTTATTATAAATAAAGTAACATTGCTATTATTTTAATCATAAAACTAATAATTTATTGGTTAATTTTTAAGAATTCGTAATGCTTCATTTACGTTAGTTTAAATGCCACGCCTCGCAACTGATTTTGCAAAATTTATCTATCGTGTAAATTCATTGCTATTGTATTTATATTAATGTCAAAAGATAAACTTTTATTTTTGGGTTCCGAACCTGCATTATGATTAATTCTAATGTTATTAAATTCGCTATCAGGTTTGTTATTGTTTTTAGCAATGACGCGTTTCAACTTTTCAGTCATCTTTAGATTTTCTGAGTTTGGTCCGTGTTTGTGGTTCGATAAACACAGAAAATCTGAAGATGACTGAAAAGTCGAAACTCATCATTGTTACAAACAATAAAAAACCTGATAGGGAATTTACTAATAGTAGAATTATTTACTGTATATTATTATTGAGCAAGTAATTTAATTACAGATATGTACGATGTCTTGTTCGACGATGGTTTTTCTAAAGTTTTAAAAGCATCGAAAATATCGAAACTGAAAACTACTGATCCAATTCCAATTATTAAACCTCCACCAGTGGCGCATGCATCGCCCTTGTTTGATCCCGTTGTTGGATCGAAAGAGGAACGTCGCGAAAGAAAACGAAAAATAAATGTCGCCGAATTATTTGGCATGCGAAAGAAACCGAAAACGGAAGAAGAAAAAGCGATTAAACAAGAATCAGGACAAGAAGATGAAAAACCGCCACCAGAAGAAGTTATTACAAGTAATATAATAATAATAATCTTTATTTCTGTTGATCCTTGCTCAATAGGACAATTGCAATTATGTAAATACAGAAAATATAATAAATGATATATTCATATTATAAACAAATACTAGTTAATATAAATTATAGATTTTTCTAAAGTAATGAAAATACATACACAATTACGACATATACTTTCCACTATTCCGAAATCAGTTTCTTCATCAGCTTCATCTACATTCATAATTCCTCTTGTACGTGCTCTTCTATTTCTACTACTTGCAAAGTTCGGCTTACGCAAGCCACTCTTTCAATCATATCACTCGTATACCTTCAAAATCATTTATATAAATTTTCTTAACCCAATGATTTCTGTTATTTGTAGCTGTTCCGGAGACGAGTGAAGGTGAAGAATGGACCTGCCGATGGTTGAATGGTGAACCAATTGGAATTGAATCGGTTGTTGAATGTGCAGAAGGACCACGTAGATCTGTTATTGTACCCGATCATCGTTTACCGCTCGGATGGGAGAAGCATTTGACGCAGAGACCTTTTGGTAATTCAGCCGGGAAGTGGGACATTGTTTTGAAAAAGTAATTACCTTTTAATTTCGTAATTTCGATTAATCCGTTAATGAATTGTAACCACTTTTCTTTAACTATTTAACAATAATAACTAGGAAACCCGTGACCCTTAAAGGGTCACGTTTGAAGTCGAAAATAGTAATTAAACATATAAACATAATAAAAATAAATAAATAAACAAATAATAATAATAAAATATCAATTGCACTATTATATATTAGTCAAAAGTAACACTTCTTCAGTAGTGTACATAACTTCACACAGCTGTCATTTGACATTTGCATTATAAACATAATATTTCAAATTTTTGAGAACCTAGATGAAATATAGGGAATGAATCAATTAAAATGACACCACTCCCATCAAAATCGGTTCAGGGGTTTAGGAGGAGATGCTGGAGAAACATATATACATACAAACATTTGACAATTAGGGAGATTAATTTGTATTAATTCTGTAATATTATTATTATAACCTATATGAATTGATTTTTAGTTCGGATGGGAAAAAGTTCCATACACGTCATTCGTTGAAAACATGGCTGGAAGAAACGAAATCGGAACATTCGATTGATCGATTTGATTTCTGTTTGCATTTAAATCGAGCGAGAAAACTCGGTTTATATGAGGTTACCGATCCGGAAGCATTAGCTGCTACTACTAAACCAATACCAATTAAACCTCCGCCTATGTCGAAATCCAAGGCAACATCAAAATCACATAGTAAGTCATCTATACCGAAAACTATTCCGGTTGTTGCACAACCGCCAGAGGTTGCATCTGATGTGAAAGTTGAAGAAGATGAAGAAGATGGTAAGTTAAAATTTATTTAAATAAAAAAAAGAATTAATTAATATACCGGGTGTTCGTTCGTTAAGTTCGTATGGGCGTTTAATATGCAATCTCGATAATTTGCGATATACTTCTTTCTCGAGTTAAATTCGGAGAAATACTTAGAATACTTTTTGATAGACAATAAAAAGTTCTATAATTTGGTTTTAGTTTTAATTTGCTAGCATGTGCAGTTTGGGCGCTAGAATTTATTTTTTATTTTTCGGTTTTTATTTTTTTTTTCTCAAAAACTATGAGGTCTAGGAAAATAAGCATAATATGAAAAAATGCGGAATAATAAGTACGATAATTGAGTAAAGAAACCATTATTCTACGATGCATCGTTTAATAGAAAAAAAAAAATAAAAACAATTTTTGATTTTTTTTTGGGGATTTTTTTCAAAATAAGACTTTTTTCAAAATTTGCTCAAAAAAATTAGCTACATAATAGATAAGTAACTTTTTTCTCTAATTTATACTGATTTTGCAGGAAAAATGATTGAAAATTCTAAAAAACATTTTAGAATTTTCAATAAATTTTCAGTTTTTAATTTTTTTCTACTAAACGATGCATCGTAGAATAATGGTTTCTTTACTGAATTATCATACTCATTAATCCTCATTTTTCCATATCATGCTTATTATCCTAGACCTCACAGTTTTTGAGAAAAAAATAAAAAACAAAAAATTAAAAAAATTCTAGTGCCCAAACGGTACATGATAGCAAATTAAAACTAAAACCAAATTATAGAATTTTTTATTGTCTATGAAAAAGTATTCTAAGTATTTCTCCGAATTTAACTCGAGAAAAAAGTATATCGCAAATTATCGAAATTGTTAAATGCCCATACGAACTTAACGAACGAACACCCGGTATGCTTCAATAATCTAAATTTATTTACGCTAAATATCTGTGATAATTGTTACAGATAAAAGTGCAAGTTTAAAAATAATTCACGAAAACGATAGCTACAAATGTCCAATCGAGGGATGCGGTAAAAATTTCCGAAAAGAAAATTTAGCTCAAATGCATATTAAACATTATCATCCCGAATATACAAAATTCATCGGATCAACACCGAACGTTGCCGATTTGGCCTATGCCCGCACCGCTATCGAAGAAGATGCACCACCAAAACCCAAATGCGTTTCATTACCATCCGATTCAACCGTGAAACCAAAATCAACCATCAAAGTTTTAACGCCAAAGCTTGCCCACAAAACCGATGAAATCGAAATGAAAAAACCATTATCGCCGAAACCACAAAAAGACGCCGAAATAATCCGTTTACTAAACAGCGAACCGAAATCGAAAACAATCGATTCAATCTTCGATTCGGTTACAGCAAAACTGGAAAATCATCCAGACGATGAATCGAATATTGTTACTAATCCACCGGATAAATATCCCGAGATTAAATTACAAGATTTGCTGAGTAAATCAGAACCGATTCCGGCCGCGAAAAAAGACGAACATAGAATCAAAATTTTATTGCCGCTTGTGCGGCCGCTTGACGATGAAGTTCGGAAAGAATTTGAGGAGAATATTGAACCAGATACGGTAGCTGTTAAAGTTGAACGAACTACTCGACCGGGCAGGAAACGACAATCAATCGATCATGAAGGTGGTAGAAGAAAGAGACAGAGTTTCCGATACGATACGGATGAAATGTCCGATTATTATTACGAAGCCGATAGTCATTCGCAGGATTCGTTTAAGACGAAGAAATCGATCGATATTGCTGTGGAACAGCCGCAGCCGCAGCCGGTGCAAGCTACGCCCCAAGTTATTATTGAAGGCGGTGAAGTTATACGGCTTGTACACATGAGAAGGTTAGCTCAGTTTTTATAATAATACCATTTTCGACTGCAAGGAAAAGTGGTATAGCGTTTGGTACGGTGTCTGTAACATTTAGAAATCTTTCATATAGCTTCTAGATCAGACGAATCCACGAACTTAGTTTATAAGTGGATATATGGATGTGCGTCTTCAGCTCGCTCGGTCAAAATTTTGTGATCGCAACTCCTTCTAGACGGGGTTCAACCATTCAAACATTAAAATATACATGTACACTTTTAAATCCACACTTAAGTCTTATTAGACAACGCAGTAATAGTGGAAAAAACTTAATAGAACAAGATTAGAAGTATATGGGTAAATCCATATATAGACCACTTTGACATTTCTCGGAAAGTTGGTAACACAATATTTTTATTAAAGTTATAATTTATGAGAGCACTAGGAGAAACTTTTCGGAAAATTTGATCAAAATCGAATATATAATGTAGCCACAATGAATTTTTTTAAAAAATTGTGCATTCTGTTAAAATTGCATAATTTATTTTGGCACTAGGAGAATCTTTTATAACAATTTGATTAGAGTGAGCTGACGACGCACATCCATACACCCACATAAACTAAGTTCGGATTCGTCTGATCTAGAGGCTATATGAAGAATTTCTATAAATTTTTTTTTGTTTTTTTGAAAATATTACAGACACCGTACCAAACGTTATACCACTTTTCCTTGCAGTCAAAGTGGTAAAAATACACCTACCTCAAAGTGATCCCCAGTTTTATATTCAATTTAAATAACGTAAGTGTTCATCCATATAAAAAAACAAACCAAATTACGATTATGTCATTTCAAAATTATTCCGCATTAATCATATATAAACAGAATTGAATTTAATGTTACAGTGAAGAAATAATAAACTGCACATGTGGTATAACAGAAGAAGATGGCCTAATGATACAATGCGAATTATGTTTATGCTGGCAACATGCGCACTGCAACAATATCCAACGCGAGAACCAAGTACCGGAGAAATATGTATGTTATATCTGCAAGAATCCGCAACGTATGCGCGCATCAAAGAAATATTATCACGATCAGGATTGGCTGAAACAGGGCACCTTACCAACATCGAACTATCACGCGAAAGATACGGACAACCTAACTAATCGATTTGAGAAATTACGTAAAACACACGAATTGAGCGGATGTCTAATTGAGCTCAATGAGTATATTCATAACTTGCGAGTTAAATTAAATATTGCCGAGTAAGTATTGTTTTTTTTTAAATTAAATTAAAGTATATTAGATAAAAGGCTTTCAATAATACAGATTTTCGTTAAATTTCACTAAACTTTAATTCGTCAACAGACTTAAGTTTCGGCTCGCACCATTGTGTGTTATAATGAAAATAAAATACAAATTCAGACTTATATATATATATATATATATATATATATATATATATATATATATATCCGAGTTACAATAATCAGAAAACATTGTTGATGATTATATCAATACAATACAATACATATGCGAGTTACAATAATCAGAAAACATAGTTGATGATTATATCAATACAATACAATACGAAATGTAAAGGTTAAAAATGAACAAAGTATTGTTAAATTAAATGTTAATTGTTAAATCTATTAGGGGTGAGTTATATAAATCGGTAATGTCATTTATAATGTGTTGGTTTTTCTTTTTAAACTTTTTTATTTCGTGGGCTTCCAGGAGATTTAATTTTATGCCTTTTTTGTTACAATGCAAAATTTTTGGTTTAAAATTAGCTTGGTGATTTTCAGTAATTTGACGAATTAAAGTTTAGTGAAATTTAACGAAAATGTGTATTATTGAAAACCTTTTATCTATCAAAGAGTTTCACAAAGTTAAACGGTCGACCATTAATTACATTAAAATATATTATATTTTGGAAACTAATTATTTCAGAAATAAAGATCATCCGAAACTCTATCTTTGGAACAAACCGTGGGAGAAACCCGAATCTCACGGCACGCTAGATTTATTAAGGCCCGATCAGAAAAATCGCGAAAATCTCAATACTACTTTTACCGGTTCCGATCACAGTTACATGAAAACCAATACTAGTGCATTTGGTGATCTTGCATTGAAGACAATGTTCGAAACACCAATATCGGATTTCGTTAAATCCGAAGTGGACAGCGCTGATATTACGATGAAAACCGAACAGCTATTGTGCGATGGTGAAACGAAAATCGGATCGCAGACCGAATTAATTTCGATATTAGAGGATAACGGTGATGCCACGCTACACTTGCACGAAATGAAAATGGAAACGGAACCACCGTTGAGCGATTATCCGAAAATCGATTTGAATACGATGATGGTGAATAGTTTACCGATGAAGAAAGAGATCAAACAGGAGGTGCTCGATGATGGGAAAGAGAACGCGTTAAGTTCGATTACCAGCGGTATGTATAACGAATCTAATTAATTTTCAACAATTTTCAACAATTTTTTATCTTTTAATGAAATGGTACAAAATAAAACTGTTTGTTTTACGGAATTATATATATATATATATATATATATATATATATATATATATATATATATATAGAAATTTAATGTAAATGATGGGTAAAACAGCCGATGTGGTTTTTTAAAAATCAAATACTCATTTGAAATTCACAAGCTTTCGGTACAATTCGTGCCTTTTTCAAGTGTGTGTTTTCCATATATTCCAGCCATAAACATTAACTTAACTATATATATATATATATATATATATATATATATATATATACCGTGTGTTGACTTGGACCGTCGTACATAGGGATTTAGCATGTAAAATCGGACATGTGCGATTTCCTGCTTCCCAAATTATTTTACAAAAAAAACTTTGGGATAAATGTTTTAGGAAACACTTTTTTATATATATATATATATATATATATATATATATATATATATATATATATATATATATATATATATATATATATATATATATATATATATATATATATATACAGTAGAACCTCGATTATCCGGGCCAGCCGGGACCGAGCCTTCGCCGGATAATTGAAAACACGGATAATCCAAAGACCTCATTTTTATTTTTTTTAATAATTTATTCAGACAAATACATGTGTCAAACGAATGTCTGTTTACGTTTAACTAACGAGTCGGTCGGCAGTTGCCGAAAATAATAAGTAAACACATAAACGGAGGATTTCTCGAGCCGAACTCGGGTATTCCCCGAGGCGAACATCTGAACGGTGCAGCCACGGTCAGCCACGGATAATCCGCACACGGATGACATTTTAAAAATGCCGCACGAAGAATCCGCCGCCCGGATAATGCGCGCACGGATAATGCGCGCACGGATAATCGGGGTTCTACTGTATATATATATATATATATATATATATATATATTTTCAGCTATAAATACGATTTGTTTGAAAAGTCGAAGTGAATCCGTCGCCCGAGTTGGAAAAGATGAAATTTTGAAACTGTTTTTTTCAACCTGAGTTTATATATATATATATATATATATATATATATATATATATATATATATATATATATATATATATATATATATATAATTTATGAATATTGTTCATGTGAAATATGTTGATCCAGAGCGGAATATCATTAAAAATGTGATTCCGTGTTCATCACATGATAGTTTTGTTTCCATCATTCAATTTCATACGAAATTGAATGATTGAATAATATTGGACCGGTAAATTTATAAAATTAATGTAAAATTTATCAAAGATGTATTTCTTAATTTACAAATTTATGATTGATTAGAATAACAAACGTGAAAACAGGTGTATATCCGATCTTTGTCAGTTATTCGTGTTCTCTTGCTAGAGTTTGAATATCTTGTTCTTTTATAAAGCAACTCAAATCACTTCACTACATTTCATTTCTGAGCTGAGTAAATTTTTTGATAAAAAGAATACAGCTTATGTGTTACAAATACATTACTTTACATGAAATTGTTGCGGTTGTTCGGTAGAGTTTGTGCAATGCGGTTGCGTTATGTTTATTGCCTATAGCGTAGGCGGAAATTATCCTTTTTTGTATTCCCACCACCTGTCTGAATATAGCCTTTTGTTTGCCTTGAAATGCCCTTAAAAATGTTTATAATATTGTTAAACAGGTATTTTGAGTACGGGATCATTGGATTTAGCTCTTTCGCAATCCGACTTAGATCGTCTATCATCATTGGCGCAGTTAAGCGATATGGAGCAACAAGCTGTCGTAGCGCCCCAATCCCATATCCCTCAACCGGAGGCTGCAATTGATTCGTCCGATTGTCGTATGCATCTGTTAGAACATGTTGCACATTTTCAAAATCTTGTCGACGAACGATTGAATTGTATTGAAGCTGAAATTAGCGGTACGTATATAGATAGTTTTTATTTTTATGGTAGATTAATTAAACTTACCCGAATTAAATTATGTTTTATGTCAAATATGTCTTTGAAACATGCGTTCAAGTACCTAATTAAATTATCGTTTTTATTATTTCTGTTGCAGAATTAGAAGATCAAGATTCAAATCCAATTCTTGATGATAGTGAAGATAATTATCCAAAAACGAAACAAACCCTTCAAATGTTAATTCGCGATTTATCTACTATGCGTCAAATAGCCGCACTTAGTAATTAAATGTTGTTTTGAAAATGTTTGCAAGACTATGTTTTAGTACAAAATGTATTCATAATTTTATTAATAAAAATAGGAATAATAAATAATCTCTCGCATTTATGAGAAAGTACAATATTAAGTACGACATACGTAACTGTCCTCTGCTTCGTTTTAAATCAACACTCAAATGATAAACTCATATAATGTGAATTTTTTTTCTTTAAAACTATAAAAGATATTACATCGCGGTTTTCTGGGGTGAAAGAATAGACTTTGAACTTCTTTCAGGATTTTT
Source organism: Clivina fossor (assembly GCA_963966155.1). Lineage (NCBI taxonomy): Eukaryota > Metazoa > Arthropoda > Insecta > Coleoptera > Carabidae > Clivina > Clivina fossor. The sequence goes on along the minus strand of OZ014569.1, from coordinate 8,567,812 downwards.
TACTTTACCTTTTGTTGGAAATTGTCCGAGTTCTCACCCTTTCTTTGAAGCTCTGCAAAACAAAAGTAAAAATAAAAATTCCCGACAGAAGCTCAAAGACTATTCTTTCATCGCCAGAAAACCGCTGTTTGATCTTTTATAGTTTCTAGTATTTATATTATAATAAATTTAATAAAATTTCTATGAAAATATATTATTCAATCAATGGTTAAATTACTAGATAAAAAATTAATATTGTGTTGTTAGAAAATACTTGTATATTGTATATTTTTAAAATGTTTTTAAATAAAATACACTAAATAATTATTTTGTGAAATTTATTTTTCCTTATTGTTAAATAAAGTTCGTTAAAAACAGATGTTGTGTTGTATTTATTTTTTCCCCATTCTCTCCCCGCCAAGATATTTGAGATTAAAGATTTTAAAGTTTTAAGGGTTGGCTTAATTAATAAGAGGGTGTCCTAGGGGGTTGATTTTTGGATATGTTGTAGTACGTACCGATTTATAGGGGTGTTTGTCAGGGGGGTGCAAATTTTTGCGAAATTCCCAATTTGATACATTTTGTTGCATTGATACATTTTAATATATTCTGATACAACTGTGATAAAATTTCGTTAAAATGTTTCATTTTACGCTTTCCTGATACAAATCTTGCATTTTACGCTTTCCTGATACAAATTTCGTTAAAACCCCTTAGCTTATGCAATTCCGCAATGCATTATGTAAAACTGGTTGCCTATAAGTAAGTGTTAAAAAGCAAAAGTGTATTGCAAACAACGCTGTTCTCCTGATACAACTTTTGATTTTTTCACAAGAAATGAAACATTTGGAGAAAACAAGTTATGTTTGCAAACGACCATGTTCTCCTGATACTATTTTTGATTTTCGCAACAAATCAAACATTTGGAGAAAAATTGAAATTTCTTTTATATTTTTATCACGGTTTTAGGGATTGGCTTAATTAATAAGGGGGTGTCCTAGGGGGTTGATTTTTGGATATGTTGCAGTACGTACCTGGTTTATCTATTAGTTTGTAAGGGGGTGGCAAAATTTTGTTATTTTTGCGAAATTCCCAGCCGTTTTCGAGATATTTGCGATTAAAGATTTTAAGAAAAAAATTGAGATTTTTTTATATTTTTATCACAGTTTTGAGGGTTGGCTTAATTAATAGGGGGGTGTCGTAGGGGGTTGATTTTTAGATATGTTGTAGTACGTACCTGGTTTATCTACGGGTTCGTAAGGGGGTGGCAAAATTTTGTTATTTTTGCGAAATTCCCAGCCGTTTTCGAGATATTTGCGATTAAAGATTTTAACCAATTTTAAGGGATGAAATTGGGAAAAACATAAATACAACACAGCATCTGTTTTTAACGAACTTTATTCAACAATAAGAAAAAATACATTTCACCAAAATTTCAATTTACCAATATTTTCATCAGTTTTGTTGGGGGGCTTGACTTAATTAATAAGGGGGTGTCCTAGGGGGTTGATTTTTGGATATGTTGTAGTACGTACCTGGTTTATCTCTAGCGGTTCGTAAGGGGGTGGCAAAATTTTGTTATTTTTGCGAAATTCCCAGCCGTTTTCGAGATATTTGCGATTAAAGATTTTAACTAATTTTAAGGGATGAAATTGGGAAAAACATAAATACAACACAGCATCTGTTTTTAACGAACTTTATTCAACAATAAGAAAAAATACATTTCACCAAAATTTCAATTTTAATATTTACATCAGTTTTGTTGGGGGGGCTTGACTTAATTAATAAGAGGGTGTCCTGGTTCATCAAGGGTTCGTAAGGGGACGGCAAATTTTGTTATTTTTGCGAAATTCCCAGCCGTTTTCGAGAAATTTGAAAATAAATAAATACAACACGTCTGTTTTTAACAAACTTTTAACTTATTATCACAGTTTTGGGAGGTTGGCTTAATTAATAAGAGGGTATCCTAGGGGGTCGATTTTTGGGATATCGTGTAATTTATCAAAATATACCATTTTATATTTGTAAGGAATAATAAGATAGACAAACAAATAGATTTTACAATTATTTTATTTAAAAATTATTTCCATGTTTTATTTTTTTACATACGAACATTATTATATACTAACAAATATTTATTATATAAATAATAATAATTATAAAGTATATCGCACAGTACTGTTACATAATTCTTATTATATACATAGAGGTTCAGTTCACAGTTGATATCATTTTTATAAACATCTCCAAAAAATAGCCAATTTCTGACACTCCATTTTAAGAACTAGACTTTCTTTCATTCTATTATTACAAAAATACGATTTTTGCTTTATTTTATTTACTTTTTTAACAACATACATAGATTTTTAGTAAGTAGAAGAATATTATAACAAATAACACAGTACCATATAATTATAATTTATCAATTGTCCAAAGCAATTTTAATCTTACGAGAATTGTGCAACTAGAATTAAACAATTTCTACTTAAAAACCAATAATATTAATATTAGATTCTGTTCGTTTCCCTACCCTGCTTTCTTTCCGCTGTAAAAATAAAGTCACTAAATCGTTGATCGGTTTATTTTGAGCAATATAGTTGACATTAATTTAGTAACTTATTCGTACAGCTGATCATAAACCTAATTTTTGCAAAATGAATCGAACAAATCTAATATTGATATTCAATTGATCGCAATCGTTGTGCTAAAATAATTTCGAGTTATTGTTTGAAACGCAATGGACAATAAAAGAAACAATAAGATAATTATCATTATTTTATAATATATTATCACAATCAAGGAAAATTTAATTTGCCGCACAAGTTTGTTAATCTTCCAATTGAATAGTGTGTCATGGGACTACATTTTTTTTCTTTCTTTAAATTATTAATATCAGTCTCTCGCTAAAACCAAGTTCTGACAACAGTATTACGGTCAGTGCGGCCATTTTGACTTTATTTAGTAATAAAAATCGTATTTATAGTAAAAAAAATTATCACAAAATTTTTAAGTTGAACTAACTACGCAAAACTTGGACCCGCCTAACCGAATGACTGCACGAAATTGGTGATGTATTTATGAATAAAAGTGTATGAAAAATGAATAAATAATTACTTAAATATATAAATCTAAACTTAAGTATAATGTCTATACAGTTTTAATATTTCTAAATAAAATAAATAAATTACAAAAAAGAAGAATATTAATGCAAGTGAATTTTATTTTCTAACTTTGGTAATTTTTATAGAAATCGGTAATTATTAATCTAACATATTTTACGAAACATTGTATTAATTATTTAAAAAAGAAACCAAGAATTAAGTTTTCGTTAAATGAACCGGTTTACTAAATAATTATGAATGGTGAAAAATGTGTTCGTTTTTTCAAATTACAAATAATTTACAACAATTACATTCCAATTATAAATAGTTATCGATAAAGTTTTGAATGTAATTAATATAAATTACTAGTAATTTGAAATGACTACTTAATAATACTTAATTGTACTTAAAGTACTTTTCTTTTGGTCAAAAACAAAAAATTACCAACAACATTTATTTAGAGTACTTTCAGTACTTTATAGAAAATAAAACCATTTTTTAAAGTATTTACAATACGGAATTTTTATTTAGAAATAGCAACAATGAAATACTATTATTACAATGGGTAGAAACTAATAAAGGAAAACAGAAATAGAAATTTAACAAAAAGAAGAAGGAAAAAACTACTAGTCTCGTATATCCTAATCACCTTTTTTCAAAATAAGAGCTTCATCGCGTTGTTCTTGCGTTTGGTCTTTATCGCCCCAGCCCCAGAGTTCGTGATGATGATGGCTACCATCTCCAGTACGAAGAACACGTTTCTTGACCATTTCATGGGCTACTGTTTTCAAGTCGTAGGCCAGACCCAACCAGGCGCAGAAATCAATAAATCCGGCGGTGAAATTCACACTGTATTTGCCCAATTCGGATGTTTTGTAGTCCCAGGGGAAGGTGTGATGGTAGTTGTGCCAGCCCTCACCCAAAGCAAAGAGTGCAACGAATAAGCTTTCAGCTGGGTTGATGAATCTGAAGAAAATAAAAACATTTTTGTAAGAATATTTGTAATAATAATATCACAAAATTAATACAAACTATTGTTGATAAATACAAAAAAAAAGAATATACAATAAAATAAATTTACAAAATTTATCAATGAATCAGCATTTTTTATATCTATTGATAAGTTATTATACATATTTAAACCACTAGTAAATATTGACTGACTTGTCGAAACTTTATTAGTTTTCGATATATATAGTTGGTTTCGTACACGTATCTTATATTGATTGCTAAATTTATTTGTTAACATTTTGTAAATAAAAATTAGTGCATTGTAGTGGACAAATTTTTTAATATTTAACCATTCCAATATCTCTAACTTATGGTTAATGCTTGTCAGTGTACCATACTTCAGAATAATAATAATTTAGTTTGAAAATGTAACGCTACAAAATTTAAATCAAACGCATTCAGAATCTGTAGTTTTTAGTACTGTCTATTTACGTTTTTATTAATTATAATTTACAGTTAATCTATTATTTTTTTAAGACTTAAATAAAAATATGAGCTAACTTACTTATCATATGGACGATCTCCCCAAATATGAGCAGCACTGTTTACCAGCCAGGTGAAGTTTAAGTTAACGCAATATCTGGTCAATGCACAAATCACAAACGCATTGGAAACGGATTCGCCGAAGCAGTAGACTGGCACCATAGTGGGCATAACGAAACAGGTGATAGGCATCAAAAGCAAGTAGTATTTCTTTTGGAAGCGCAAAATTGGATCGCTGTACAGATCAGATAGATCGATTCCCTTGCCTTTGGCACGAACTTCCGGATGCTTACGAACCAACAACCAACCGATATGCGAGAAGAAAAAACCACGTTTTGCGTTATGGGGATCGGCGTCGGTTTCACTGTACTTGTGATGCACACGATGGTCACGGGCCCAGTCAACTACAGCATCCTACAGAAGAATAAACATCCATAAGAATAAATTTCAATAACATGCACAATATGAGATATTAAAGCCTCAGTCAGACTGCCGTTTTAGTTTTACGAACAAGCTGAATAACGCCTTGATTGTGCGGCAACCATTCTTACCTGGAAAGCTAGCGTGTTGCAGAAAGTCAGGAAAATACGGAGTGGCCATTTGGCTTTATAAGAACGATGCGCCCATAATCTATGAGCTCCTGCAGTAATACCCAAACCTCCAAGCTGGTACAATACGAGAGCTGTAAATAAAACAAAAAAAAAACATTAAACTTACAAATTATGTTACTTAACCCTGTAATTATTTTGCGCAAAATTATTGCGAATTCAATTTCTCTGCACGCAGAATCAATTACCAAAAAAAAAAAGAAAGAAAGACCGAAGTAAACTAGATCAAATTTTTAAAAGTAATTTACAAAATTTGGGTCAATAGACTTTACAGTTAGAAATTTGGCATAATTTTTTATAAATTAATTTCTCGTCATAAAATTAGAAGCTAATAATTTATTATCATACATTTCAATAAATTAGAAGAAATTACAATGAACAAATTAAAATATTTTTACAATATATAAAAGAAATTTATCTATACCAAAGTACCGTTATCGAAAGGTAGAAAAACAAAAATAAGAAATTTGTCATAAATATTTGTAATTGTTTGTAAGATCAAGAATGCCTAATAAAATTACCAGTGGCGTAGGAAAAGTATGTTATACTCGCGAGTAAATTAAACCAATATTATTGTAATTGTAATATAATAATATAAAACTATTATTTATGTTATACAATAATTATTTTGAGATTAATATGGCAGCCCCTTTCTATAATAATTCCCGAGGTATTAACCTTTTTCGGGTTTTGCTATCACTACGCTACTGACAATTACAATACAAAATATATAGTCAAACGACACACTTTATGAAGCAGAAACAAAATAGGAGTAATATTTTTATTGCTAATTGTATACTTTCAAGTGAGATTCGACGTTTATATTTGTTAAATTTAGCTTTATTAATTATCATTTGAGAAATTTTTTAAAAGTAATACTTTAAAGTTTCTGCGGTATATAAGCTGTTATTAATTTGATGCAATTTTTTTCAGATTTTACAAGAATGCATATACTATTAGTATAAATTACATATTTTTAGTAAGTTTTTGAAGCGATTTAAACAGAAAATAATAATTATTGATTATAGAAATAAAATAAGTTTATTTAATAATAAGTATTCCAAAAATGAAAGTTGATAGATGACCCCCTAAAAGAATAATCAAAAATTGAAAGTTGTTCATAAATTGCATTTTTTTCTTCTTTAGAAATAATAATTATTAGTTCATTAGGTACTTTCTAAAATTTGGACTATTTACTTTTAACATCGAATTTAGTTTCCATCAAATATAATTGTAAAACTCATGCAAGAAGTTTTACATCTATTTCTCAATTTCTAACACAGTTAGTTCTGATCATCTGTAATTGATCAAAATTGAAAAAAAAAAGTAGCGTCCAATTATTTGACACCAAATAATCAAATTTCGATGTGTGTATGTTGTTATTCTGTATTATTATATAAACTCCACAAGATTATAGAATCTTTTGTCATTAACATATAAAATTTTCTATTTATTAAAAAAAGTCTTGTAGAATAATACCAGCGTTAATGTAATAATTACTTACCAAATAAGATGGTTGAAAGTTTCGCTGAGGTAAAGGCTAAATAAATGCCGTACAAAGCTGCCAAATGCAAATAAACAAACATTATTATGTTACGCCATACAAATTGCATTTTGCGTTTTTCCGGCTCGATATTTTTATGTGCAATGGCTTCGGTGTTGATCTCCTCACTCTCGTACAGGGAACCAGTTGCGGTTTCGACGATATTTGGCGCCATTTATTTTTTGGTAATTTCTGCAAATAAAAATAAATCGAATTAATTAATTTTTATTTGTGCAATGATATATGACAACTGACAAGGTATATCTTTATTGCCAATTACAAGGTTTCCTTAAATAATTTTAATACGTTATTAGATTTCACTGTTTAAAAATATTTTAACGGCCTATTTTCTGTGAAATTCTATTTTTGTAATAATTTCGACTTTCATTTTGAAATAATATCTGTGTATTTTCGTTAAAAAATAATTATTATTCAATTTCTAGAAATGTTAAAATTATAATGTCATTTTTATACTAGTCATAGTACATAGAAGTTCAATTTTAAACAATACGTTTTCATTACCAAAAACAAAAGCTAATGCATATTTATAATTTTAAATAATCGAATTGTTAATCAAAATGATAATCAAAAATATATATTGTAATATAATTTCACACGAATGACGATGCTTATAAAATAAAATTTGTTTTTATAAATAAATAAGTATTAAAATTAACGTAAACAAAGTATATTTATTTATCAATGCAATGATACTATAAAATGATAAAATTACAAAAGTTACATCATAGATAAATTATTGTGATAAAACTAAAATAATCTTTACTTCCGAAACAAAGGTGAACAACCTAAAAATACGCAAAAAACCGAAAAGCGAACCTTGAATTTCTAGGTGATATTAAAAAAAGATCTAATCTCCCCGATGTCCCCACCCGACGCTACTATATAATATGAGAGATTACTTTGAATGTATCACGCCATTTCTAACTGACGTCATAACAAACTGTTTATTGTGTTGAGAAAGGTTAAAAATTGCATGTTAACCCGGCTCTGGCATGATCCGATCAGGTGATACGAATGCTGAACGACGATTGGTTAAATTTAGATCGTTTTTAAAACGAGTGTTAATTTTTTGGCGGGTAGTAACCAAATACGCATTCTTTTTTATTTATTTATTTAATTTCACGGATGTTAATTGATTTAACAGATTGACAACATATTTATTTCGATTTTTGAATAATAATTAATGTGTATTTGTAAAAAAATAAAATTAGATTTATTTAAAAAGTTAAGTCATTTTAATGATTGCGTTGTTAAAACCAATATAATAAATATTTATTTTTAAATGTATATTAAATACAATTTTATAAGATTTTTTAATCATCATATTATCGCGTGAAATAAGCATGCCATGATCACGTAGCGCAAAGGTGATAATATATAATTGACATTTTTTTTTTTCGTTAAATAAATACTGACCGAACTCAATGCGAATTTAAATAATATTTGCGTTTATCTCCTAGGTGTATCTTAAACTTTGTTATTTCTAATATTTATTTTCTGTAATTTTTTTCCTAAAAGTTTTTGTATATACAATTTTTAATATAAGAAAATCAATACTTCAATTTATCTTTAAAAAATAATAATACGTCATATCGTTTTAAATAAAAAGAAAAGAAAAACTTGCAAAATATGAAAATTGTTGCGAGGTTTAGAAATATTATCAATTTTTTTCGAAATATTTGATAACGTGAACATGCCATGATATGGCGTGATGCCGATTACATCAAATATATTTGGTTTTTACAATTGTTTTTTGTTTCGACAAAAAATAAAAGATAATCTTATATAAATAAATAAACAAATAATATACTTATAAATATTTTATCAAAGAAAAAAACGACTTATGTTAAATAATAAGTAAATTACGTATGTCCTATCAGCTATAAATTTTATTGTATTTATAATTTATTGCATATTATGTCAAAAAATACAAACTAATATTTGTTCTTTTAAATGTACAAACGATACAAAAAAAATAATTATATCCCTTTAAAAATCAATACTAGAAACATATAAATATATAATTATGAGAACTTATAATTTTCTTATTCTGTCATTAATTAATAATACTATTTGATTATTTAGTACGATAATTAGCATATTATATTTTATAGTTTTGAAGTAGACATTTATGATTGACAGTAAGTATTGAGCTATATACTTATATAATTTGACGATATAAGAGAATTTTGAAAAGATAATTTACGTACACAAATTTCATTTGCAAAAATAAGTATTCATAATTCAAGTTTATTCGCTAATATATGCATAAAAATTATACAGTTTATTGTAAAAATAATATTATTGTTTAAACATTTAACTAGCACAATATATCTGCAATTTCATGTAAATAAATACATTTATAATCAAAAGAACTTTTACGCAAACAGTTTTGTTTCAATATAGTTTTAAAAAAAAGAAATTTCCACTTACAATTTATGAATTAAAGTATGAAATAATATCCGAAATTATTATAGCATTGACAATATACAATAATGAAAAATAAAATGCGATAACAAAAATCATATATTGTTCGATGTCGTAGAAATAAAAACGAATTTGTGACATATTTTATTAAAACAAATAAAACTGTTTTTTCTAAACATATCTACACAACTAAATTTTTCTCTTACGGATATTTCTATATAACAATAATTTATCATTTTTCAATATTCATAGATAAATATACAAATTACAAATTAATTTATAAATTTTAAAGTCAAATTTTTATGTGTCTGTAAATATCAATAAATTAATATATAAATAAATAAAAGACGGTAGAAAATTAATCCTTATAATGTAAAACAAATATTTTATCTGTGATTAAGTTATTTAATTTATGACTTAATAATAGTTTAATACAATTTAGGGTCAGGTTTAAGGTTAGAATCATTATTTAAGGTTCAAGGTTGGTGACTTGAAAATTTTATTACCGGAAAATTAGCGTTAATCAGTGTCTCTAAATATTTAATGCATTTAAATTACAATTAATTACATTTAAACGATTCTTTCTCTAATATTAATTGACATTTGAATTTCTTTTTTTTTATATATTCGTCAACATTACTAATCTAAGTAAGTTAAGAGCGCAGTCATAAAATTTTAATAACATTAATATTAAGAAATGCGACTTTCTTATTTTAATATTGTGCTATAATTAAATGTATGCAAAATATATAAATAATAATAAAGCAATTATTTATATATATATATATATATATATATATATATATATTTATTAATAAAATTACTTAAACACTTCCGAAATACTGTTATATGAAATAAATAAAATATTCATAATTTTTATAAATAAAGTATATATAAATATATATTATAAATGAATAATGTAATGCTAATATTAAATTTGACATGCGATTTTGGTGGAAAAATTTAAATTAAATATATTTTGCGCACTTTGAACGTAAAATCAATACATCAAAAAATATTGTTACGCACGGACACAAAATTTGACAGATTGCGAAATAGCATGTTTTCTAATATATAATCAAATTGTCAGTACAAACCTTAAGTAGAATCAACAATAATAATGTAAAATTAATTTAAAAAATATAATATGCGTTGCTGTCAATGATGCAACAATGAGAAATATCAAATCTCCGTGATTATATGTCACTCGTTAAAACAAAACAATGAATCGCCCGGCACAATGATAGAATAAAATAATATAAAACTGGTACTCACTTTTCTGTTTCAATAATGTTAATAAATCACTTATTATTTAAATAAATAATTTAATATATACAACGATTAATTTGCTTTAGAGGTAAAGTAAACTAAGCGATGTGATGTACGTTGTTGAACTGAAGTTTGCAACAGAAAATCACCTAGATATATAGTACGGTAAACACTTGTCGTACGAACGGTGATACATGTAACACGCGGGAACAAAGTTCAAAAATGCAATCTAAGGATTACGGCGAATAATTGCGTTTTGTGTCGATAAGCGTTCTGTTGGTCCACGTATAGGGTACGCGGTGTTGCTGCTTTTGCCACGGGAGAATCAGCTCGAAATGGTGAACTTTGTACACCGGCGAAAATGAGTAGGTTATCCCCGCAGTGGAGTGCGGTAGGAGACGGGGTATCGCATGGCTCTATCACGCCATTCCGAATGGCGTGATGTTCGGCTATGTTCTGCGCATGCTCCTGCTAATAGAGATTCCGTTGCTAAAGCCCATTTGACACTTGTATCATCTTGTATTCTTTGAATTTCGGCAGGAGTTATAAATAAAATATTAGTAATAATATATATACATTGAATAAGAAACACAATGCGTTTAAATTAATATTTTATATTTTTTTTCGTGCATAAATTATGTTATTATCGTATAATAAGTTATAAACAAATTGCGTATTTTAATTAAATAATGTATTAGTACTTGTAATATATGTATAATATACATAGAATACAATAGATTCATTTAATATTAAAATCATACCTTCATAAATATGAAAAGGCATGAATATTTTCAATAAAATTAATTACAAGTTTCCCCATTAAAAAATCTGCCATTACAATTAATTTTAAAAAGAAGATGTATGCATTAATTTTTTTTAAAGACATGTACTTAAATTATCTTAAATTTAGCATTTAAATAAGAAATTTCAGATTCATAAAAAATGATATTTTAAATTTAAAAAATTACAATAACACTATTGTACAAATATATATATATATATATATATATATATATATATATATATATATATATATATATACAATCACGCCATATACCCAACAGGGTGTGGCACAAACTCTTTATCATTCCGTAATCAGTCTCCTCCAAACATTCCTATCCAAACAAGCAACTTTCGCTTCATGCACATTCATAATTCCTCTCATATATATATATATATATATATATATATATATATATATATGAAACAAAAGCATATAATATTCTTTAATCACTATTTACTGGTGCCTCATTAGTATTTATTAAATCGACCTATATATTGAAGCGCGCGATTCGTTAATACGAAAATTTACAAACATCTGAAACGACATTGTCATTATTTTTCCAAAATAGGCAGAAAATAGCAAAAAATAACTTAGTTTTAAAAAACTTTATTGCATGAGGTCTCCGGAAATTATAATTTATAAGTCCGATTTCTAAAATTTGCTTTATATATATATATATATATATATAAATATAATTTAAATTTGACATAATCTTACTTAAGAAAATCTGTTTGTTATTAATTTAAAATTAAGTATATTTCATTGATTTATAAAATCATTATAAATGTATAAGCTGAATTAATTAATTTAATATGCGACTTTTTTATTCTTTGACCTTATTCTGCAAAAAAATAAATAAATAAATAAATAAAAATATATATAGCAATAGAAAAATAACAAAAAAGTCAAAATGTGATTATTTTTTAAAAACTTGATATGATAATGACACTTTTATTTTACTATTTTTTTTTATATTATACTCCTATAATTTTTTTATGTTAATTAATTTTACTTACGTACGTAATATACGTATTTAAATTTTCTAAAGTTGAGTAAATCTTTAAATTTAATTGACAATTAAGATATAGATGTTGAACAATAATATGGAAAATAAAAATCTTTCGAAATATTAGTGTGAGCAGTTAAAAATCCCATAGATATAAACAAAATTATTATTTCATGAATTTATAGAATATCTATATATTGTGATACTAATGTATATAAGTTATTCGGATCTGAAATCCGGATCCGATATCTGGATCTTAAATTGTATATATAATTTTTGAGACACATTACATATATGATTCTTTAAACACATAGTATATAACTGAGTACTTTTATTTCTGAGACACATTGCATATTTATATATATAAAATGCTTGAGAAACATTGTATATATAATTTTGAGCCACATTGAATATATGATTCTTATTATATTATTATTACATTAAATAAACTAATAAAACACTTATATGAAACTATTGCGACAATTTTGAAAAAAAAAATTATATATATTACATAAAAATTAAGATCATGCATGTAAGTGAAGTCATGACGTGATATGATAAATATAATTATTTTGTTTTAATTTGAAAGTTTATAACGTTTTAATTACAAACTTATATAAAACAAAAATTGCGTACCTCACAAAAAGAAAATCTAGTTGCTATATATAAATTGTTGATTTTTTATTATTGAATTATTTCATAATAATTTTGTAATCATTTAAAGAAATAAACATGACTGAATTCATGATCTACCATGTAAGGCTACATACACAACATAACAGTTTAATAATAATAATAATAATAACAATAATAATAATGATAATATATTTATATAATAATAATCTATTGATATACCTAGCCTCTTACAACAAATATAAAGAAAAAAGAAAATAAAAAAAATAACAAAATATCTACCGTTACCCAATGAACTCCGGACTAAATAGCAGTGATCCTGCCAGGACTATCCTGGACACGTGCAGGATAGTCAGGAAGGTACTTCAAGAGTATAAAGACAAGAGCTGATGAGCCGGCCACAAGAGTCTTGGAGTCAGGAGCGGACAGTGAATTTGTATTGCCCTGAGCTAATATTACTTGGGAGCCTATCTAATTAATCAAACTAATTGCCATTTTGTCAAAAAACTATTTTCTATAATGAAATATTTCATTTACTTAACATGACTTAGATACACAAACAGCAACTGTAAGATCTTATGATTTTAGATTATTTTCTTTTAATTCGCTAATATAGTCTATTATCTTCAATGGGGACTGGAAGCCCTTTATATTCACGGTGCTCTTGAGCCCAAAAAGCCCATATATAGATCCGCCCCTGCTTGGAGTAACCCATTACATTGTTAGTAATGAAATGAATGAAATACAATTTATGTTGTAAAACATTTCAAAATTAATATTGTAAAAACTATGATTAATATATATATATATATATATATATATATATATATATATATATATATATATATATATATATATATTATATATTTGTCTAGCAATAAATGAGAATAATAATAATAATAATAATAATCCCGCAGGAGTGGGTTGGCTTGCGACAGCCTATTGGGAGAGTTGCGTTCCTGGGCAATGGCAACTATTGTGTCGCAACTAGACTTGTAGAACAACTGTCACACAAAACTGATAAGACAAGTCCTCTGCCAAAATCAACATTCACTACTATACATCAATGTAGGCAACAAAACAGCATTGCATATATTAACAAAAGCAGGAAAACATATTTGTTCTACTCCTGTGAGTTTTTGAATCATTAATCAACCAAATTTTTGTTAATTTAATACTCGACATTTTCAAACGTAATACTAGAATTGAACAAGAACTGTTGAGTAATAACTTTACACAATTTTAATTGGTGAGAAAGTATTGAGTAATAATTCAAACATTATATTTATCAAGCAGCATAATGAGGCATTCAGCGAAAACGTGACGAATAAGTAATTTTATAAAGTACCTTATTACTCATGTTTTCATTAACCACCTCATATAATTGATATATAATAAATAAAGTTATTTATTATTTTTTAAGTAATGATTCAAAAAACCTAATGCCGTGAATAATGAACAACGTTACTTATCAACAAATGCATATTTAATCTATATAACTAACCACAAAAATGCATTTGATATATCTGATGAGTTATCGCTGTTGCTATAAAATAGTGCAATTTTTATAATATAATTATTTTGTACCAAAAAAAAACTATTTTCCTACGAGAAAAGATGTTTTTTTGAAAACAGCGCAGTTCATTTACAGATCAAATCTGTTTAAGTGTAATTCAGATAAGAACATTGTTGAAAAAAACACGACTATTGCGTTCCGGTTTGTAAAATTTTCCAAGTTAAACCCGGAGCACATAAACTGCACGCTGCGGTCAGAAATTCCAAATTTAAATAACGAAACTGCACGCCGGTGAACCGCTAGTCAACCCCAGCAGATTATCGGATTATAAGGGTCTTAGAATATATTTTCGTTTATTCTATAGCATATTTTTAAACTTATTCGACATAGCAATTTTAAATGTAAACTTGAAATTAATATTGTATTTTGTACAAAAAAAATATAAATGCAGGATGAATGAAAAAATAAAGACAATAAAAATTAAATATTTTCTTCATTAAATATAATAAAACGCAGTTCAAATTTGTATTATATATTTATTTATTTATTTATTTAGTAACGAAATTGTATATTGAGTTTAATTTTCTCTGAAATAGTTGTCATTTATTTTAAGTAAAATCGTATTTCAATAAAGGGATAATTTTCTGTAGTCAAACCAAATATTTAATTTCTCATTTTTGGTAACCGTTATAAATTATTGACACGCTACGGTCCAATTATTACCTGGTTTTAGGTTGAAATCTTAATCCCTTAATCTCTTTGGAAATAACTGGCGTGCAGTTTCGCTATGCAAAATTTCGGTAAGAGATTAATACCCAACCACCGCGTACAGTTTAAATGTTAGGCCTTGACTTTATTGTTATAATTCGCATATTGCAACGTAGTAAATTTTTGCCAAATATATTACCGATAGAAATCAAAAAATATTGATGTTATCAGATTACATCAAACATACAATAGATAATAAAATAATCGGAACACATATTTATTTTTAATATTTTTTTTCGAACTTTGTACCAAACACCTGGTGTGCCGATAAATAATTTGTTAGTAAAATTAAAATATTTTAGTTCTCATTATTAAATATTAATCTCTTGTTTATTTTCGTTTATATATTTATAATTAAAACTGTTTATGTAATTTAGATTTTAATCATTTACTGTTTCTGATGTTATCATTGTTTGCAAAAATTGTTTCTTAAAAAATGTAGGTAGTTCTATTACAAAATTTATTTCAAAGTTCAAAATATTAACAATTCAGTTTTGCACACGGATGTATTTTCTGACAATTTTTTAAAACAAATAAAAAATTTATATACTTCCTTAATTTTTACTTCATATTATGTAAAAATTTTCCTTTGACGTCTACAAATTTACATATTAAACTGATGTAAATCAGTTCCAGGAGCTTTTTAGAGAATAATGCACAAAAAATGATATTAATATTAAATCGTTCAAACGTGCACAGTATAAGTTTGTATTAAACAATGACTTTTATGCATTATATGAATATTTCAATATGTAATTTGTATATTACAAATTAGACAATGATATACAAAAAAATGATATTAATATTAAATCGTTCAAACATGTAATTTGTATATCGGACTACCACGTGTCAATAATTTGTATATATTTATTATTATATAAGTTACAGCTAACAATAATATTATGTTCTCCATATAATTTTTCTTATTTAATATACCCGTTGCTATAAGATCATATACCTAACCTAACCTATTGTCTATTTTCATAATAAATATTTGGTTATATTAATTTGTAATCTTGCTTATTACTGATAGGAAAATACAATATTAATTTCAAGTTCACATTTAAAATTGCTGTGTTAAATAATTTTACAAAATATGCTATAGAATAAACGAAAAAATATATTTCAAGAGCCTTATAATCCGATAATCCGTAACCGGGGTGAAGTTTCGTTATACAAACTTGGGGATTTTCGATAGCGGCGTGCAGTTTATGTGCTCCGATAGAAACACGTGAATTTACCGTAAAATTTGCAAAAAGTCCCTTTTATATTCATTATATATGCATTTATTGATAAGTACCGTTGTTTATTATTCACGGCATTAAGTTTTCTGAATCATTATTTAAAAAATAATAAATAACTTCACTATTATATATTAATTATATGAGGTGGTTAATGCAAAATGAATAATAAAATTTATAAAATTACTAATTCATGCTTCCGCTGAAAGTCGCTTCATAAATAATATTTGAAATATTACTCAATACTTTCTCACCAATTAAAATTGTGTAAAGTTATTACTCAACAGTTTTTGTTCAATTACGTTTGAAATTTCTGACAAATTAATACTATTTTAGCCATTGTTATATTATATAATAATTTCAAAATATCATCCATATTTAGTGATGCAATAAATAGAGTTTTTTTTTTTAAAAAAAGCAGATAACGAATATTCGGCTAAATTTAAAAGCCGGATAATGGATAATTCGACCGGATAATAAACTTATTAAAAATTAGCAATACTCTAATAAGAGCAATTTATTTCATCATTTTTTTTTTGGAATATATATATGTATTTATATTAAAATAAAAAGTTCTGTATATATTTTAATAAAAAATCGACGTTTCAACATACTTTACGTGTTTTATCATCAGGAAATATTATACAAATGACATATACAGTAAATAAATAGAACATAGAAATAAGTTACTAGATAATAAAATAAGTAACTAGATTACAAAAATTTATAATTAAAATTTAATTAAAGAAAGTCAAATTTTATGTGCTTTTACAGTGATTGATGTTATCTTTTTCTTTATAAATTTCTATTGCTTCTCTTATCAATCTATATTCATGTGTCTTGCAATTATTATAGTATCTTTGAATTTGACGTCATAATTTTTTTTAAAATTTGTCTCGAAATATTGATTTTATGGTAACCGAGACAGACAAAACAGTTTTTTGTTTTCTCTAAAATAAACGGCTATTATATATATAAGTACCTATATATTTTTTGTACTAAAGAGTCTGTTAAGGCTACTTTAGACGGTAATAATTTATGAATAATAAATTTTTTGAAATAAATCATAAATAAATATTTGTAACTAAATATTTGGAACAGATCTGTTTCAAATATTTAGTGAAAATAAATCAATTTCAAATATTTATTCATGATTTATTTCAAATAGGTATCGATAAATTATTAACAAATTATTGCCGTCTAAAGTAGCCCCTGGTAATAATATTAACAACTGTTTATTAACATACAATAACATTATAAAACAAATGATACACCTTTAAAATTTGTATCTAAACAGAATCTTCAAAAATATTTTTAATTATAAATCACTTTATAATACAATAATAATAATATTTTTACATATTATTTTTCGGAAACGCGATAACAATTTTTCTTTAACTAAAAATAAATCTCACTTATCGATAGGTCTAATGTTCAATTTATTTTCTATTAATAAATAAGATTGATTATTATCATTGATAATAATATTATGATAAGTAAGATAGATGATAGTGAATGAACAATTCTTATTTAGTTTGTTATCAAATTAATATCTTTTATTTTTATATTTTATATATTATGTTTAACTTGAATTTTAATAATATCAAGATTACTATAATATATATTTTTTTGTTAATAAGTACTACAAACTTTGAACTACTGTAATAAGAACTATACTTAAGGGTGTACTGAAGCCAGCTAAAAAAAGCAGTTTTGTAATAACAAAACAGTGTTCACAATTTTTAAGATATTTTAACAAATTTGGTATTTTTAGAAAGATAAAGAGTTACTCCTGGAAAGCTTGAAATTAGTTTTTTGAAATTAATTACTATATTTCAGTAATTTATTATCAAAAATCACTATACTTTACAGTTATATTGACGCAATTTAGAGAAAAAAATGTAAAAAGTACTCTCAAATATATCTGCAAATTTTCTTCATTAACAACATATTCAAAAATTGTATCATTATTTTTAATAATACGACCGTGATTCTGTTATTACAAAACCTATTTTACGTGTATATTTGCCTACTTTACAGGGATAAGCAATTGAGTATTGCGAATGGGAGGAGCTTATTTATTTCGTAAAGGAAAGAGTATAATATGTCTGTCACTGTCGTTCTGTTCGTATCGCTTTCAACTTATATACTATTGCTTGTTTACAAACACAAACTTTTTACAACAGTAAAATTGTAATAACTTTTATAAATTTACTTGTCGGTTTCCAATTTTTTACATTTTACATAAATATATTATAAACAATTTACAATAATCAAAACTAAGTGAAACACTTTGCAGGGATAGCAATAAGTCATAAATTTATATATATATATATATATGTACTTGTGAAATTAGCTGTTTGATTTCCTAAAATATGTTTAAATAATAGTAAACAAAGTTATCGGTTCGTGATATTGAGAATGCTTTTTTCGTAATGTTGCTGACTTTCAAAGTACAATTTTTAAAGTATATTTTGGCAGCACTATTTATTAGAATTTAATCAAATTTTCAGAAATAATTTTTTTAATGACCACAAAAATAAAGGGGGTAGCAGGATAAGCATAGGAAATCGGCCCCAGACGAATTTTGACTTGTCGTAGCTTTTGATCACTTAAAAACTAGTAAAAAACAAGATTCAGATGGTTTTTAAATTTCTAGTCCGTAACGATAACCTTAAAACGGTAAAAACCGGTTTTTTTGATATAATTGTGAAAAATTTTTTTTTCATGTAGTTAACTTGTTTTAACCGAATTATTAGTAACAGTATAATATTCTACAGACTTTAGAGTATACATACAATTATTTTCAAGAGTTTTTTACCCGTTTTGACCGTTACAGAATTTTTTAAATCGAAAAAAAACTTTTAAAATACCATATTTTTCGTATAAAAGTCGTGTTTTCTAAGGTTGTATTTGATGTAGAAAAAAGTCGCAAAAACAAAATGTAGCCCTTTTCTTGGGGAACACGATTGTCTAAACCGCGGTTAAATATCTTGATCCTATAATGCGATAAATGAATTTTAGTAAAGGATTGCATATACAGAATGAACCAAAAGTCTCGGAACGGTCAAATATCTCTAAAAATATATTTCCGATCAACAAAATAAAAAACACGTGTTTAATCTTTTTCAAAAAGCTATCCACTGATATCCCACCTGACCCCCTACACCCACCCCCAGGCGGTAACGGGGTGGTCAACTTTGAAATTTTAAATAGGAACCCCTATTTTTTATTGCAGATTTGGATTCTATGGCTAAAAATACGTATTATTTGTCTAAACAATT
This sequence comes from Clivina fossor, assembly GCA_963966155.1. NCBI lineage: Eukaryota > Metazoa > Arthropoda > Insecta > Coleoptera > Carabidae > Clivina > Clivina fossor. Next base: position 8,548,138 of record OZ014569.1, on the reverse strand, counting down.
TTTTTCTATAAAAAAACAGAAGCAAAAATTTATTTTGAAATAAATGATATGATCAAAGCAGAAAGAATACGGGCCGATGTTTCTTCGGCCGTTGCATTATCATCAGAACGTGGTACTTGTATACATATATGCTACTATTTATAAGTGTATAAGTCTATATTTTTATGTGCCATTGCTTTCTGATACTAAATATCATTACAACAAAGCTAACGGAATATTTTCGATAATTTTTGGCGCACAACACCTCTGGATTGTACATCTGGGAAGGCATTTATGATTAAAAACTTAAAAAACTATGTAATATTAGATTAATTTTTAAAAACAAGAATTTAAACAAAATAACTCAAAGAAAGTTGATAAAAAAATTGAATGTAATATGTTAAGTAAATACGCAACATATAATAAAGTTTTTACAACATATTATTTTTTTAATTATGAAACAAATATAGTTTTATAACATTCAAATTTTAGAAAGACATGTTTTATAATGCATTTTCTACACAAACTTAAAAATAGAAAATCCAAAATTAGTGTAAAATTTTTTGCTTATTTTTTTTTACATTTATTACAATATATGCCCTGAAATTATAATTTTGTATTTTTTTATCGATTGATAATATATCCAAAAATAGAATACCTTTAATTTAAAATTTATATTAAATGTTACAAAGTTCTATAAGTATGCAACATAATAAATACGAGTATATTCGTATATATAGAGCATTACGCCAGCTGACAGTAATTCATGTTTCACGTTTAGAAGTACATAACTCAAAAATTGTACAAAATATGAAAAAGAAATTTAAATAAAAAAACTTCTATGGACATTGGCTCTAAAACTTTGTCGCTTATTATATCTACTTATTCCTTAAAGCCGAAAAATTTCTAACTGTGACAAAAATTTGCCTTTAAATTGAAAAAATATTGCTCATCAATTTGTTTATTTATTTTTTATGTTAATTTATAACAATATTAATATTTCTTTTTTTAAAGAAGCGTACACGGAAATAGATAATAAAGAAATTAAAAAAGAATTATGCTAATAACTTGTATAGTAACCGAGATATGATCGCTTAAAGTTAAAAAATAATTAAATTAAAATTTTAATTTTTTTTTGAAAAACTGGATTTTTGAAATTATTCAAAGAAATAAAAAGTACGTTTACCCATCATCAGATCGGGCAGAAAATTCCTCTAAAATAATGTATTCAAAAAATATATACTAAAGAGTTACAAAACACAAACATGGCTTTAGAAATTCGATTCTACACAGTTGTTTATGATTGACGGCTGTCTTTCTCATTAGAAAAAGAAAAAATTCCTAAATTTAGCAGTGGGGTTACTTGAACGCCACGCCTATAAGCTACTTCGTCCCTCACCTACAAACCCCTTAGAAACTTTAAGATTGCTACAGTACAGCCTTAATACGTAATTTAATAAATGAAATGAACTAATTTATATGTAAAAATATCCATGGATGCAATTATTATAAATAGTGTTTTATTAATCTATTAAAAATCAATAAAATATATAATTTTAAAATATTTATAATTTATTATTTCTGATTTAAATTAATTAATGTATCCTCCGCTATTAAATTGGTAAAAATAATATATTTATTTTAAGTAAAACGGCTTTAGATTGTATTAATATTTATTAATAATCAACGTTTCGACAAACTCAGTATATGTCTTCATCAGGAAAAATGATTCAAATGATAGAACACAGAAACAAGTTACCGTAAGGTAACAAAATAAGTAACTAGATCATAAAATTTATAAATTTTTAATAATTAAAAAAAGCCAAATTTTATTTAATTTTATTTATTAGATGTTATTTTTTTTTAAATTTCTGTTGCCTTCATTATCAATTTGATTGATGGCTCTTCAGTATCTTCAAATTTTACGTAATGTAGATATTCTAATGCATGTTGTGCAATGACATATTGACTCTCATATGTTCTGCATTCACACGGTGTTCTATATATATATATATATATATATATATATATATATATATATATATATATATATATATATATTCGAAGATTAAAGAGGAATAATATCTTTATATAGTTTACATAGAGTTTGTAAACTATAAAAATTCATTAAAAACTCGACATCTATGGAACAAATTTTGATGGGAGTTTTATTAATAGTTGAGATGTTTTTCGAGAAAGATTCTACTTAAGGCAATGCAGCGTGAGTCGTAGGCGAACGCCATAAACGATAAAAATTGACAGAAAATTTCAATTAAGTTAAAATGGGTTTAAAGTATAATGAATCCCGTACTGAAACACGGACATTATGTTAGTCATTATAATAAAACTATTTGATTCTTATGAATCGAATTCTTCATTTATTTTTGTGTTTCATTATTTTTCATCTTTCATTCATTAATTATATCTTTCATTCAAGGAACTCTTATTTACTACGTAACTCATTCATGCGCAGTTCATTCTAGCGCAATTCATTCAATTCGCGGTCCATTCTTAGGGCAGCGCATTCCCTGTGCAGTTCATTCACTGCGCAGTTCATTCACTGCGTAGTTCATTAACTGCGCAGTTCTCTCACTGCGCAATTCATTCAATGCACATTCATCCGTTTTGTTTATTTACTGTAAATGCCATTTGTATAATTTTTTCCTGATTAAAAATGTACGTTTAGTAAGTTGAAACGTCGATTTACTATGTTAGTTTATTTATTTATAATAAAAGTTTGTGTTGTAACTAAGAACAAATAACATAGTAAAAATCTTTCAGAACTCTTTCTATTAAAATAAAACTGCTCTAGGTTCAAATTCTGTATTAATATTTATTAATAATCGACGTTTTGACGAACTCAATGTACGTCTTCATTAGGATAAATGATGCAAATGACATTACAGTAAATAACAGTACACAGAAACAAGTTACTAAGTAACAAATAAATGACTAGATTATTTTTTTTTATATTGTTTATTATTTTTTAATATTCATAAAAAGTATAAACGAAAAAAATAATTGAAATCAATGTTATATTTTAAATAATGTTAAATTACGAGTATAACAATGACTATGAATATAATATAAAATTGTTATTGTATAATAAATATATTCTATATTTCAAGGTTAAATATAGATTGTAAATGTATTTTCTAATGAATATACAATATATTCAATGAAATTATATAATTTTTTATAGATTCAAAGTTCGATTTACATAATTAATTAGGTTATTATGTAGAATTGCAAATATAATTATTTATAAATTATAATTCATAATTATTATTTATATATATATATATATATATATATATATATATAAATAAAACTGATTATGATCACGTTAGTGATGTGATGCTAAGAGAATCTTCTCAGAAAATTGCTTTAATTTCGGATAAATATTGTAGCTGTAGCCAATATAAAATTCTAGAAGTTTTAGTATTTTTTTCTCGGATAGTTGGCAAAAACTGTACCAAAATAAAGTTCTGTAATTTTTGTGGTCACTTAGAGAACCCTTTGAAAATAATTGTAAAAATTAAATAATTTCTAATTTTTTCCTAATTCCTGTTATTATTTAATTTAACAATTATTTTATTTATTTTACTGTTTGAACTTTATACATATTGTGGTACATAATATGTTGTATTTCGTACATAAGAAAATGTTACAAAGTCAAATAATTATTTTCAATAAAATGTTTCATCGTATTTCTATTAGAACAAGCCCTTGAAGAAGGTGACAATTTTTCACCGAAAGCTTGGCTAAGAATCTATAATTGAGATTTTTATTTAAACATCTTCTAAATTAACTACAATTTCCATAAATTTTTCCTTATTAACGTTACTAGTCGTAAATAATTATTATTTAATTATATATATATATATATATATATATATATATATATATATATATATATACCTATACCGGGTGTATACTTGGTTTATGCAATATAGGAAAAACAATGTTATTTTTTTAACATCGTAATTCCTGCCTCCCCGTTAGTTTTAGAGAAAAATTATAAGAGACAAAAATTATTTAGAATTAAAAACTACATTATTTACACTTAAAATAATTGTGATATTACGTCTCAGTAATTAATTATTAATTAAATAAATATTATCAGTTTTCAGCAATATCAGACAGGCATGGACATAACGCGAATGTATTTTGTTCACAAATGACAGTGTATTGTCATTTAAATGCAAAAAAATATAGTAAAGAAATAATTTGATATTTATTAGAAAAAACTAAATTATTTTATTTACAACAAATGTTCGAATAAATCGCCATTAACTGCTAAACAATAACCTAATCTATTATAAAATTCTCGCCGCACATTACTTAATCAAAGCAATAATGACATCTTTTAAATTTTAAAATAACAATAACACTGACAGTTGTAAACAAAATACATTCGCGTTTCGTCCATGGCTGTCTGATATTGCCGAAAACTGTTAATATTTATTTAATTAATAATTAATTACTGAGACGCAATATCGCAATTATTTTAAGCGCAAATAATGTAGTTTTTAATTGTAAACAATTTTTGTTTCTTATATTTTTCTCTATAACTAACGGGGAACGGGGAAGCAGGAATTGCGATGTTGAAAAAATAACATTGTTTTTCCTATATTGCATAAGCCAAGTATACACCCGGTATATATATATATATATATATATATATATATATATATATATAAATATAAATATATAAATATATATATATATTAGGGTGCATCGAAAAAAATCGAAATTGCTGGCTAGGGTCTCAAACGATAGTTTTTCATCTAAAAACATGCGGTACACCAAAAATCTGGTAAAAAAATTTTTTTTAGAGGGCGCGCGGGGCCCTCAAAAATGCCATTTTTAGCACTTTTTTCAGTTTTGAGGCTATATCTCCTCAGGAAATGGTTAAAAATGGCTGAATTTTGGATATATTGTACCCAGAACTATACCCTACAATGTGATTACATGCGACAGATATGGAGATAATATGCTGATAAACTATACTTAACTTAAAAAGCACATTTTTTGCCACTTTTCATTTTTTCGGAAATGTGCGATTTTTTAAGGTAATAAGATGAAGGTAAGAAGATCATTTAAGGTAATAAGATGATAACCGATAGTTTTTTTATCTAAAAACATGCTGAAAATGGCACTTTTGAGGGCCCCGCGCGCCTTCTAAAAAAAAATTTTTTACCGGATTTTTGGTGTTCCGCATGATTTTAGATAAAAAAAACTATCGGTTATCATCTTATTACCTTAAATGACCTTCTTACCTTCATCTTATTACCTTAAAAGATCGCAAATTTCCGAAAAAATGAAAAGTGGCAAAAAATGTGCTTTTTAAGTTAAGTATAGTTTATCAGCATATTATCTCCATATCTGTCGCATGTAATCACATTGTAGGGTATAGTTCTGGGTACAATATATCCAAAATTCAGCCATTTTTGACCATTTTCTGAGGAGATATAACCTCAAAACTGGAAAAAGTGCTAAAAATGGCATTTTTGAGGGCCCCGCGCGCCCTCTAAAAAAATTTTTTTTACCGGATTTTTGGTGTTCCGCATGTTTTTAGATGAAAAACTATCGTTTGAGACCCTAGCCAGCAATTTCGATTTTTTTTGATGCACCCTAATATATATATATATATATATATATATATATATATATAAAATTTTAATATTTTATTTTAACATGTTAAAAATAAAAGAAAAAAGTTTTGTTTTGTAAATATCTCAATTTTTCGATAAAAATAAAAAGATAGTTTTGCCTTATGGAATTTATTAATATTAAGAAATAAATTGTAATTTTGTTTATTTACATAACGTATATAAACATGTATAATTATTTTGATAAGAATTAATATTAAAATCACGCGTATATTCTCAAGAAATGCTTTTTTTTACTGATAATACTCATATTAAATAATAATTAAAACAGAAATTGTTTTATATAATAAAATTATCATGCGACAATATTATTAATTAATACTCTTGTATTTTATCACATATTTTTCTTAACTCAGTATTTTCACTGCGTGATGGGGCACTGAGTTTAATAAAATTTGACTTCCATTAATTAAAAAAATCTATAAATTTTTAAATCTAGTTACTTATTTCGTTATCGAGTAACTTGTTTCTATGTTTCTGTTATTTACTGTAATGTCATTTGTATCATTTACAGGGTTGGACTAAATAAATAATTAGGCCGGGGGAAAGTTGCAGAATAGACCCACCTTACATCCCAAAATTATTCAAATATGTTATGTTTTTATATTTTTAAACTCAGAGACCGTTTTTAATTTTTTGACAATCGCCGGTGGGCTAGTCTAATCCTGATCATTTATCCTGATAAAGACGGATGTTAAGTGTCGTCGAAACGTCGATTATAAATAAATATTAATACAGAACTTTAACCTAAAGCAGTATTATTTTAATATAATGAGTTCTGAAAGATTTTTACTATGATAATATCTTTATTTGTCTATTATAGTAGATACATTTACCACAAATATAGTTACACTAGTATTCGAGATTAATTAATTAGTAAAATTAAAACGTATTATTATAATTTATCAATTATATTCCAATAAAAATTAATTGGAACAAAAGAAAGTGAAATGGTTCAAAAGTTAATGTATGATTTACTTGTAAATGCCTAAGTTATTAATTTAATTTAATAACTATTTTTTCGATTTTATTCAAGATAGTTAGATGTTTATCTTGAAGTTTTATTATCTACGAGATATATAAAAACTTAATATTAATACATATTATTTATTCTGCAATTAACTTATTTTATAGATTACATCATTTTTTTTATAAGTAAACACAAAACTGTACATAACTAGAAAAAACCAGCCGATCAACAGTTGGAAATCAAAATTCCATAAAGTTGATTATTTCATATAATTAATTATATGAAATATCTTTATATAATAAAAACTAAATATATTAAAACAACTACACTGTAAAAAACGTCTATGAATTTACATATGATGTCAGACGTTCTAGTTATGTTTACTGCTGCCACCATTGGTGTATATATATATAGTAGCTAACTGCTGTATAATAATGTCATTATTTTATACTAGAAACATATGGGCTATATGATAACGTAATATTAATATTATGATACGCTTGAGAAAAAGAAATTTGTTTATTACCAGTAATTTTGTTTTTTATGGTGCATTTTTTTTTATTTCAATATTAAAAAAAAAAACGATGGATAAATAGATTTTATTCATTTTATTTCATATCATTTTTTTTATATACCTATAATTATGCAATGTATTTCGCTATATACAATGTGTCTAAAATAAAATATTTAATTTTATTTTAAAACTTTAAAACAATCACAATTATTTATTACATTTTCAAAACATAAAAACCTGTTAGGAAAAAACAGAAGTACATAATTACTATTTATATTTTTTCCTTTCTCTCTACATAAGCTGTATTATTTCACGGAGATGCACTGTACGAAGCAATTATATAAAAAAGTTATATATCATACAATGTGTTTTTAAAATTATTGTACCTATACAATGTGTTTTTCAAGAATTATGTATGAAATGTATCTAAAGAATTTTATATAGAATATGGTTTTTATAAATATGTAATGTATCTAAAATGAAATATTTAATTTTATTTTAAAATACTAATTAATATAATAAAACAATCATAATTATTTATTACATTTTAAAAATATAATAAACAGTTAGGAAAAATACAGAAGTATGTCATCAGAATATCATTAGTATTGCACAAGCTAGTCACAAAGAAATCACAAATTGTCCACCTGATAATAGATACAAAGTTACAAATATTATCAGAAAAGCTAGGGATCATAAACTCTACAATAAACTAGAAAAAAATACATTTGTTACTAATGAAAATTTACAAGTTCTACTGTAATTAAAATAAAACGGCTTTAGGTGGTAGTTATGTATTAACAAAAAAAAAAAAGTCATTTGTTACTTTTTTCTTGATGAAGACGTATGTTGAGTTCGTTCAGTACGTCGGTTATTTATAGATATTAATACAGAACTTAAACTTAAAGCCGTCTTATTTTAATATAATGAGTTCTGAAAGATTTTTTACTATGTTACACTGTAAATTATTAATGTTTGTGATAAAATTTGTGAAATACAATATAATGTGAATTAAAATTATGTGTAAAGTTAGTTTGTGAATTGTAAGTACAAAGGTTTGTTAAGTATACTTAAATATTACAGTGCAAATTTTTCTGTGTATTTTTAATTAGTTAATTGAATGTTATTTCAGAAATAACAAATATTACGTTTTGAATTTTTGAGAAAAATAAAATATTACAGTACAAGTTTTTTTTTTGTTTTTTTAATTACTTAATTGAATGTTATTTCAAAAATAGCAAATGTTACGTTTTGAATTTTTGAGAAAAATAAAATAAGGTTTCATTGAAGTTATTTTTTTTAATTTTTAATTTTGTGAAAAATTGATAATTTAAATTAAAAGTTTCTACTTGATTAACTACATTTTTATCAAATGCGTTAAATTTTTTTCTTTAAGCGTATCAAAGTATTGATATTACATTAGGGTCAGCAACATTTTGCCGCCGGACATTTTGCCACGGGACATTTTGCCACGAACGTTTTGCCGCCGCGACATTTTGCCGCCGGGACATTTATGTAGAACATTTCGTTACTAGTACAATAATGCAGTAGTTTGTTACTATATACATCACTGGTGACAAAACCAAACGGAAATACAACGTCAAGTGTATTTAATTTAATATCTCTGACGGCTATATTACAAATTATTGAGTCAAGTTAAGTTTATTGACAATTGCGTTGTTTATTTTCGCTTGAATTTGAATTTGATTATTGAAATTGTATGAGAAAGTGCAAGAAATGCAATGTGCACCGTCAGATTTGTCAGAAATTCGTCCAAAGTAACATTAATTTTCACAAATCACGTAATAAATAGTGTTAGTTTATGTAACATGTCCTATATTAAAAGTAAAATAGTAAAATAAAAAAATATTACAAATCAGTTAATATACAATAATATTAATACATATACAAATATATTATTATATTTTTACTAACTTAATTATTTAAGCTATTAATTAGTGAATATAAATTTTCATAAAAAATATCAAAATCCGAAAAACAATGGTTAAAATTTCTGCACATTATGTTGACTGGTGTGTTATATAAAATATTTGTTCTATAAGAATCACAAGAACAAGACAAAAGTCTTGGAATTAAGCTAGTACAATCCGCCATATTATGCAGTAATTTTGTACAATATAACTATACTAGTTTTAATTCGTCTGCGATCCAAAGATTTAAAAACAAATCTACTTAGCAGTATATTATAATCAGCTCCCTGCTGTGTATATACTTTATTTGTTCTAAACTAATTTATTTCAGATATTTTCTTTGTACTGATTCTAATTCGTGTATAAAGTGATTCTAATAAACAAAAAATCAAATCAAAAGTCCATATTCCAATTTAGATCGTTTATAACTATAATACATTTTTACCACGTCAATATTATTAAAATTTTTCGAATTTCTAATTATGAAACAATAACGCGATTGTAGCAGATTTTATTGTATTATTTATATGAGTCAAAAAAGTGAATTTTTACCGAAAGTAACGCTTAAATCTTTCACAGTATTCTCGTGGTTTAACAAAGTTTTAGTTATTTGATAGATAAATGTTAGCACTGTTTTTTTTTTTTGCGAAATGAATCATTATTTACTGGTATCATCATCAGGAGAGGCGTACATGACAAATATGTTATTTAAAAAAAGTAGCAGAAACTATAAATCATGCCTTAATTAAAGTATTATTGCATTATTGCTGGTGTAATTTGTTTATGAAATTATTAATAGATAAATTGATAAACTAGAAATTTACAATAACACGATTTTTTTAATGTTATTTTTACATTTGTTAGACTGAATTGTACTTTGTACTATTATTGAAATAATTGCTGTACTTTATCCCGTAACGAAAGTCATCCTACATTGTAAAAAAATTAATTATTACTATTAAAAATGTTTATTTTTACAAATAAACTATAAACAGTCAGTTTCATAATAATATTTCAAAGATAGATACTTTTATATAAAATTATAAGAAAAAACCGTTTCACTGTCATATCTGGTGCTGCCGTCAGTTATACATATAATAACTAACTACTACTACAATAATGATTTAGCATTATATTATCAGTAATATAATGATTTCTAGCTACATAGACAATATAGTAACATAATATCAATATTTTAATACGCTTGAAGAAAAATAATATGTTTGATAATAATATAACTCTAATAAATTTATATTCTCTTTTAGAACTTCCCGGAGAATGAGACAAGTGGTCAGGGTTTGTTTGACAGGGGCTGACAAATCCAAGCGTGACGTTACAATTTGAAAACATTTTTTGATATAGAAATTTCGAAAACATAGTTCAAATATACGGTAACAACATCTAAAAAATCTGGAACAATTGCATTATTATTTCTCTATGAAAAAAAAAAAAATCTTAAACTTTTCCTATTTTCATAAAAATTCATGATTTTCTTTTTTAAAATTTGATTTGACTTCTAGTAATAATGTAACTTAAAATATACACACATATACATTCACGTCATGTACCCATAAAGATGTGGTACAAACTCTTTGCATTAAAATAGAAATTAGTTTTCGTCAAACATTCATATCAAAGCGAGCAAATGTAAGAAAAGAAATAGAAACAATACGATTTATTCATGACCTTGGAACGCCTTCACTTATAGAATTAACAATACATGTAATGTAGATTTAAATGACGACAGATTGACGTTGATTTGATGATTAAATTAATTTTTTGGTTCTACTCAAATATGTACGATATATAATAGAGTTATAGAATGTTCTGGTCAGTTCTATAGTGCATTAAAATTTGTATTTACAATTTATCAAAAAAAAAAAAAAACTAAAAATATATATAATAATTCCTAGCACCTTTTTCATTATTATCCTTGATAAATAATAAGGTATTTGCACATTTTTTTTTTGTTTTATATAATTTTCTTTCATATGAAATAGTGAATAAGAAGTTTTTCTAGCGCATGTAAAAAAAAGATACTGTAATAATTGCAATACCTATCAATATTAACAGCAGATTGATAAAAGAAACAATTAAAATTTATAAAGAAAAAGATAACATCAATCATTGTGAAAATTTATAAATTGTATGATCTAGTTACTTATTTGTTACCTAACAACTTGTTTCTATGTTCTGTTTATTTACTGTAATGTCATTTATCCTGATAAAGACGGACGTTGCATTTCGTCGATTATAAATAAATATTAATACAGAACTTGAACCTAAAGCAGTTTTATTTTAATATAATGAGTTCTGAAAGATTTTTTCGGAACTGACTTTCCAAGTCAGTTGACTTTTTTTTTCATTTTCGGGGTCTCATACCGTAGTCGCAACTCGCAAATCGTCTTAAGCGAAAGAGTATTTGGTTTGTTTTTGTGGATGAATACTCAGGCTATTGAAACTGAAAATGAAACTAAAGATCACTTTGACGCAGGTGTATATTTTGATAATAACTTTACTTTTAATAATCTTTAAATAGTTTAAATGAAAATGCATTAGAAAATATTTTAATAATCAGAGGTAATTTTCATTTTTTCTAATTATAAATAAATACAAATTTATTATATTAACATATCTTATTATTATATAATTAAAACATAGATATAAATTATATAACTTTTGAATAGTAAATTATATTATTATACATACATACACAATCACGCCATTTACCCAACAGGGTGTGGCACAAACTCTTTTCATCATTCCGTAATCAGTTTCCTCCAAACATTCCTATCCAAACAAGCAACTTTCACTTTATCCACATTCATAATTCCTCTCATACATGCTCTTTTATTATTATCATATATAATATACTTTTAATAATTAATTAATAATTATTATTATTCATATTATATTATTGTATCAATTTATGTAGTATGCTTATATTATAAAAGTAGGAATAAAATGTTCTAAATTATGGTAGAAAATAACTTTTTAATACAAATAAAAACATTTAAAAAATTTAAAAATTAATTACTCGAAATTGAACCGAAACAAAAAATATAACGGTTCGAAGCCCTGATTATATCTTCTATGTTTGGTCTAATTAAAATTCGTAAATGTGTGGAAAAAATATTAAATTATGTACTAAAAATCTATGTACTTCTTATATAAGAAGCAAAGTCCAAATGTTCAAAAGTAAATAATTAAATTCAAATGAATATAAATGACAAGCTGCGGAAACAATATGATTCCCGAAGAACAATACTAGAAAATTTGAAGGTACATAGCTAGCTATAAAAAGAATGTGCAACCCGAAATTTTCAACAGTTCATTATTATAATTATTATGCTTGGGTGTTTAGATATCGTATTAAAACTTTAAAATCATAATCATGAAATTAGTGAATCCTTTTCTGGAATTTGAAAAATGGTGCGGTTTCCAACAGCCATTAGTATGGCGCAATGTGATTGGTTTATTTGTAATGCATTTGGTGGTAATATGGTCGCTCATTAATTTATTACCGAAAGCAAAATTTGCCACTCTGGTATGGCGTAAGTATTCATACATTTTTATATAAAATTAGGCATTAATTAAATAAATTAAAATATGATTTTACTGCAAAATGAAATAAAATAATAAAAATATATATCGATTCGGTTCCAGCTTTTGTTCTAGCAAAAATAACGGTTTTTTTCAAAAAAAAATTTAATATACTACGTTTTTAACACGGACTAAAAATTATAAAATAATTTATCCTAGCCCCATACAGATTTATAATCCCATACAGGAAAACGTAGAGCAACGACAGCTACTCCCTACACTCCTTACTATTATCTATTGCATGCGCCTTACGTTTTTCTGTACGGGGTTATAAATCTGTATGTGGCTAGGAGAAATTATTTTATACTTTTTAGTCCGTGTTAAAAACGTGGAATATATTTTTTTTTTATTTAAATAATTATTTTTCTGGTCTTGTTTAACTTTAACCTAATTAATTAAGTTAATTAATTATAATTAATTAAGTTAATTAGTTAACTTTTACCAATTTAATATTTTCAATATTATTAATTAATTTACAAAAAAAAAATTCAAAAAAAATTGTTTTAGCGCCCACAAAAATTATGTGGAACAGTGTGATCAATTTTTGGACAAAAAAATATAAATTTTTATTTCTATTTCTTAGGATTTACGTGATAATGTTATTTATATATGGGTTTATCCATATGCTTTTAGTCTTGTTAATATATTTTTTTTAGATTTTTTTTTGCAGTTTTGAGTGAAACAAAAACCCTGTATATATATATATATATATATATATATATATATATATATATATATATATATATATATGTATATATATATAGCAAAAATGTTTTAATGGCTGGAAGATATGCGAAAAGGAAAATAAATGATGGGTTTGGCAGCCAAAAGTGTTAAGTGTTAAAAAATCAACCACTCATTTGTGCCTTCTTCAAGGGTTGTGATATCACAGAGTAACACTAATATTCTATAATTATAATAGTCAAATTATAGAATCAAAGTGTTACTCTGTGATATCACAACCCTTGAAGAAGGCATAAATTGATGCCGAAAGCTTGGTGAATATCAAATGAGTGGTTGATTTTTTATTAACACTTTTGGCTGCCAAACCCATCATTTATTTTCCTTTATATATATATATATATATATATATATATAATTAGTTAGTTACTATACTATTGTGTTACAATTTTAATCATTTGATCTGACTGAAAAAAATTAATTGATCAACCTTCATATTAGTTTAATAAGTAAAACAACAAAGAATTTTTATAATAATAACAATAGGTATAATTATAAATAATAAAAGTAAAAAATTGTTTAATATTATCAATTTGTATAACGTTGTTTCTGTGGAAACAATTTTTTTTCATAGTTTTATAAAAACAAATCTGAATTTATATTTTATCATCATTGATTAAAGTTTGATTTTTTCAAAATTGAAAAAAATATACTTAACTATAATATATAATAATAAATAAATAAATAATTATAAATAATTATATTTCGGCCAAAAAAAAAATTTATATACAATGTGTTTTTTAATACTATTGTATATGTGTTTTTAAGGAAGTATCTAAAGAATTTTATATACAATATTATTTATATATGAATATGTATTGTATTTAGCTATATGAAATGTATCTCAAAATCATATATCTCAAAATCATATATATATATATATATATATATATATATATATATATATATAATGTCTAAAAAAAATTATATACAATGTGTCTAAAGTATATTAAATCTATTATTTTACATTTACGTACTGTTCCATGGGGCGCGCGCGTGCGAGCGTTTTTCATAATTTCACATTTGTTAGTATTTGTTTTCTACATATGAATATACAATGTGTCTCAGAAATAAATATACTTAACAATGTACAGCAATGTGTCTAAAAAATTGTACATACAATATGTTTTTTAAATTGAAATAATTATTTAGTTAAGATTGGAAAATGCACATTTATATTTTTTTTTTCAAGGTAATTATGTTATTAGTACAATAATGTATATTATTATACAGCAGTTAGTTACTATATACAGATACACTAATAGTGATAGTACCAAACATGACTACATTGTCAAATGTATTAATTTGACATCTTCGGCGAGAATATTAAAAATCTATTATTTTCAAAAATTATTCAAAAATTAAATCGATTCTGATCGATAAAAGAAAAAAGAATTAATGATTGATCACAAATTTCCATGCTCATACAGACCTACTAAAAATATATATACCTGTATTTACTATACATATGTTATCATGGTACAAAAATTTAAATTTTTTTTTTTTTTTAGTTTTCTTCGTTGGTCTTTTTTCGGGATTTGGCGTTACATCTGGCGCTCACAGACTTTGGACACACCGAACATACAAGGCCAAATTGCCGCTGAGAATATTTCTGATTATGTGTTATCTGATGGCTGGACAAGTAAATATCAAAATCTTATAATTTTTATACGATACACCTTTTCAACAACTAGTCTTTCTCTTTATTATTTTGGCGAAAGTTAGAGTGCGATTTTTATTTTAAGTTTTGTAGAGGAGAAGGGATAGGCTGCCGTAGGCCAGTGGGACACCAAAAGTCCTTGGTTTGTGCCACGCTCACACCAATATAAGATTAGAAAATGATCTATAAGATTATAAAAAATTCCCTAACCTCACTATAAATTAAAATAAAGCTAAATACGTATTTCGGAAGCTAAGCTTCCATCTTCAGTAGCTAAATAAAGTTTACAAAAAATCTTACCTTTGATCCGAATTACATAAACACTTAGACAATTTTCATTGATCAATAAAAAGTGCTTAAGTGTTTGTGTACTTCGAATCATATTAAGTTTTTAATCATCATTGCGAAATATATAGTTCCCTGGTGCTCCACGCTTTTATTTCTTTCTAAAAATTTTACAGAACCAAGAAAAAATTTATTTTCCTTTTTTAGTGCATTTAAATAAAAGCGTGATTTTTAAAAAGTTTTTTTTTATATATTTTATTTTCTGCTTTTTAGTTTTCTCGTCTTGTCATATCTTGTAATTGTTTTTCTCCTGGAATAAAACTACATGCAAAATTTCAGTGAGATCAAATGATAGGAAGTGATCTAAAAATTGGTTACAAGATTTGACAGTGACAACACCGTGACAACTCAGTGAGCTAATATAAGCGTGGCAAATGAGCTTATTCACTAAAATTTAATAATAATTTTTTTTATATAAAAACAACGTCTCTCGGATTACATTATTCATTATTTTGTTTTTAATGTAAATATACTTTTAAAATTTATAATTTATTTATTATCTTTTTGTTTCCATATGACACTATAAGGTTAATTTATTCTAATTAAATCAATGGTAAAAGCGATTGTTTGTAAATCTAATGACATATGATAATTAAATTTTGCAATTATAACTAGAAAATACATATTTAATGAATAAAAAAGAGCAAAGTTTATTATAATCTATATAATGCATTATTCAAAAAGTAATACAGTATTACTAGAAATTTGAATATAGGTAATATGAATAAAGAAACCTACTTGAAATAAAATTAAAACTGTTTTAGGTTAGATTCTGTTTAATTATTTTATAAAAACGACGTTTTGACGAAACTGAATGCTCGTTTTCATTAGGTCAAAATTTATCAATGACATTCAAGTAAATAATAAAATAATTATACATAATCCAATCCTAAAATAGTTTTTATTTTAATACAATTTACTTGAAATAGTACTTTACGTAAAAATGCAGTGTTATTGATATATAAAAATCAAGGTCCGTATTTGCACCTCACTTTTAAAAGTAATTTTTTGTCAAAATTACTTTTGATGTTTAAAATTACCTGCTGAATTTTAACTTATTAAATGAGTGACACATATAATAAATAGGAGATTAGAATGAGCAATAGGTAGATTAAAAAGAATTAGTACTTCTTGTAAAGGAAGAAAGAAGAAATTTTAGATGAAAAAGTAGTGTAGAGTTATCGATAAAGTTATTAATTAACTTAAAAAAAGTTAAAGTTGAAATAGTTTATTCTAACTTATTAAATAAATGTCACATATAATAAATGAAAGACTTTGTTAGATTAGATTGAGCAATAAGCAGATAAAAAGCATTTATACTTCTTGTAAAGAAAGGAAGAAGAAATTGTAGTTGAGAGAGTAGTATAGAGTCATCGATAAAGTTATTAATTAACTTAAAAACAAAAGTCAAAGATGAAATAATTCTGCAAGATTGTAGAGAATGAAATTCAAATAAAGAAAGAGGTGAATTCAGAGAGTGAAAATTTTACTTTACAAAGAAATCGCTAAAAAGCTTTAAGAAAGAGAACGTATTAAAGAGGTTTATGATTTCTCATACGATCGATTGTGACGTCAGTCTCAACTTGGAAGAAAAACTATACTATATTTAATTGAATAAAGTTATATACATATACATATATATATATATATATATATATATATATATATATATATATATATATATATATATACCGGGTGCAGAAATGAAATGTGAACCATAGGGATTTCAATGTTATTTTTTAAATACGGCTGTATCTCTTTCCCTATTGACTTTAGAGCAAATATTTAAATACAAAACTTGTTCAAAATGTGAAAATGCATGGTATAAAGTCATTTTTTTTACATAAATATTAATATTTTACAATATACAGGGTTAACCACTAAAAAATGAGCTATAACATTGGGAAACGGGAATGGTATCTAAAAATGCGGAATAATGAGTTCTATAATTCGGTGAAAAAATCATTGTTCTACGATACTTCGTTTAGGAAAAAAAAATTAAAAACTGATTTTTGAAAAATTTCGTAAGGGGGTACCCTTGTGTTTTGTTTAAAAAAAAAAAAAAGGATTTTGGATATTTTAACACTGGCTTTCGTTGTCTACTCTTTTATCCTACTCTTCGTACCTGACACTTTTTTTTTTCCTGTTTTTCTTTAATTTTTTATTCACGTTTTTCTGATTTTTCAAAAAGTTGATAAGGGGGGACCATTGGAATTTTTTTCAGAATAAGACTTTTTTACAAAATTTAGTCCAAAAATTTTATAGAACTCATTATTCCGCATTTTTCGATACCATTCCCGTTTCCCAATGTTATAGCTCATTTTTTAGTGGTTAACCCTGTATATCGTAAAATATTAATATTTATGTAAAAAAAATAACTTTATACCATCCATTTTTATATTTTGAACAAGTTTTGTATTTAAATATTTGCTCTAAAGTCAATAGGGAAAGAGATACAGCCGTATTTAAAAAATAACATTGAAATCCTTATGGTTCACATTTCATTTCTACACCCGGTATATATACATCTTTAAGTAAATAAATATATTTTATATTATTAAATTTTGATTAATCCTGGTATTAAATTTATTTTCTGAAATATTATTTTGGCATCTGGGATCTTTAAAGAATTAACTCCTAAATAAATATATTTATTTTTATTATATTGAAATATTAATATTTCTAATAATAATTATAAATAAGTGATTGTATTATAATTATTTTAAAAAACGTGACATGTAAATCACGTGCATATTAATATTAATTTTATAGTACATTTATTATGATTAAAATATAATATAAATTTATACTGATAAATAAAAGAATATTCAATATAATATAATATTTAATATTTTATATATCTCTCTCTCTCTCTCTCGTTCGTGAGAGAGATTTAATATCAGTCTGCGAGAGATTAGCGGTTACTTTAAGATTCCTTGCGACTAGAAGAAACATTCAGACTGTCAGTCTCTCCTCCACTTCTCGTGATTGAAGCTCGGATTTCAAAATATTTAAAAATCCGTCATTCCATTCTTAACCTTTCAATCAGAATGTCAATCTTCGGTCCGAATGTTATTCTGAATAATCGTGTAAAGCCCGCTAAATATATTAATAAATATATTTTTTATAGAATTTAAACTAATACTGATTTTGATAAAATTATATATTTATTTATTAACTTAGTCAAAAAAATCTTTCAGAACTAATTATATTAACAAAAAAAAGCTTTAGGATTAAATTCTGTATATATTATATTATTTTTCACAATGAAAATATACTTAGAATATATCAAAATATCAATATTTAAATAAAATTATATACAGAACTTAATCCTAAAGCTACTTTATTTTTATTTATCAATATTATCTTAAAAATGTATAACCAGCTGTAATCTCAACATTAGAATATTACTATATTAATTTTACAGACACATTTATGTACCAGAAACAATATTTAATTTAATTTCGAACCAGGGATATTTGGGACACGAGTACAATACGATATCACTGGCCTACTGCCTTTTACATACATACACAATCACGCCATGTACCCAAAAGAGTGTGGCACAAACTTCTTCCGCTATCCGGAAATTAGTTTTCCATCAAATATTCCTATCCAGACAAGGCAATTCTAGCTTCATCCATATTCATCTAACCTATCTCATTCATGCTCATACTTAGATATACTTTAAAATCATTTATTATTTTGACATTTAATTACTTATTTCCAATCTAAATTTAAGGGTCTTTAATTTTATTTATCTTTTTCGACAGTATTCGTTGGTACAATGGGCTAGGGATCATCGTTTGCATCATAAGTTTAGCGATACAGATGCAGATCCACACAATGCAAACCGTGGATTCTTTTTCTCGCATTGCGGCTGGTTAATGATGAAACGGCATCCCGAGTCGAAAGAAAAAGGAAAAACAATTGACTTATCCGATCTGTGGGCTGATCCTGTCATTGCATTTCAACAAAAGTATGTATTCGAATTTGTATTTCATTATATTATATATATATATATATATATATATATATATATATATATATATATATATATGTATATATATTAGAGTGTCCGTAAAAAAAAATTTTCAGTAAGGCTAAAATCGATAATTTTACATCAAAACAACATACGAAAGTAACAGGTTCCTCTACACAAATGAAATTTTTGAAAAACGCGTGTTAATACGCAATATAAACGATATATGTTTTTTTGTTTTTACGGACACTTTAATATATATATATATATTTTAAAAGTTCAAAAAATTCTATGTACATCATTATCATCAAGAAAAATGATACAAATAACTAGGTACAATAAATGAACAATTATATTATTAATGTAAGATTTATGTAAAATATTAATGTTGCTTTTTTTTTTCAAAATTAAAATTATAGATTGCCAGAAGAAGATACGCTCAGTATCGAAATTAGTCGAATGTGAAATGAAATAAAATAGTTTTATTTAAAAAAAAGTTACCTACACTCCTGTACAAGAAGATTTTTACTTAAATGAATAAACAAAATATAGAAATAAGTTACTAGGCAACAAAATAGTTAACTAGATCATAGAATTTCTAAATTTTTAATTACAGGAAGCTAAATTTTATTTAATTCAGTTGCGTTAGAAAATTTTCATGATGTAAATTTCGAAGTTACTATAATAAATTTACAAGACCCATCAATATTAACAGTAGAGAAGCAAAATTAATGAAGAATCAGTGTAACTAGTAACTGATTTAAATAAAATTTGGCTGCCTTTAATTATCAATTTATAAATTTTACAATTTAGTTACTTATTTTGTTATCTAGTAACTAGTTTTTAAATTCTGTTTATTTATTATATGTGTCATTTGTATCATTTTTCCTGATAATGATATATGTAGAGTACGTTGAAACCTCGATTATTAATAAACTAAATCCTAAAACCGTTTTATTTTAAGTATATTATTGTAAAATGTTTACAAATTTGTTTTTTTTTTTTTTAGATATTTCGCACCACTGATGATTCTCTTCACAATTGTGATACCAACTGCAGTACCAGTGTACTTTTTCGGTGAAGATTTATTTGAAACTTTTATAGGAATGTTCGTAGCACGATACACGGGTCATTTACATCTAATTTGGACGGTAAATAGTGTCACACATATTTGGGGCTATAAACCATATAATGAGTAAGTATTTCGTACGATTTTTCATAAAATAAGAGAAAAATTGTTGCGATTAATTATAATTTTGTATATTAATCCGTAGTAAGATAAATTAATAGTCGATTCTTGCACTGTAAAAAAAGCGAAATTGCAGAAAAATAGTTATAAAATTTTACTATAAATATACTGTACTTTTACCTCAAAATTCTGCAATTTTTACATAATTCTTAAAAATCACATAAAGCAAGTAATAAGTATGTAAAATTGCTTACTTTCTTCAAAATGCATCACATAGTAAATGTAGTATTAGATATTGTTGGTATAGCTTCTTAAATTATTTAAAATTACAGTTTGCATATTAATGTCTGTAATAATTCATAAAAATAATAAGACTTACAAGCAAACTTATCGAGGTGTTAATCGCCGATTTAAATGAGCTTCAGGTATTCAAGTATTGGCCAGCGTCAAGGTTTACGGGGTAAAATATCCCTATTCGTACATTTACACTTTTGTTCTAGAATGTATAGTTTCCGAAAAAAATAATTTTAAATTGCAAATTAGCATTATTTTAAGGGTAAATTACAGTCGTAAACAACATTAAACTATAGTGTTTTTTTTTCTTTTAAAGTAAAAATTATTACAAATTCGTTCAAATTTCAGAAATATACTAGCTGTACAAAATAAGGCAGCTGCATTTATAACATTGGGCGAAGGATGGCATAACTATCATCACGTCTTTCCCTGGGATTATCGAATCGGTGAATATGGACAGGGTTTTCAAGCTGGCGCACATTTCATTAACTTTTTCGCTTGGCTGGGATTAGCATACGATTTGAAATCTGCATCGCCTGAATTGGTTGCGAAAGTGTTGGCAAAAAATTCAAAAATTCACGAGGTACCCGATCCTGATACGTTTCAAACACAGCAAATCGACGAAAATAATTCAAAAACTAAACACATTCTTGGTAAAGGAAGTATAGATGATAAAATTGTCGAAAATTTAGCAGATAAATTTGATTAGTATTAGTTTATAGATTCTTGCAATAAGTCCTAGTAAATATTGGAAATTCAAAGTTATTAATAATAATATAATAATTTTGCATATATAATGTGTGTGATATATCAATATTTATATAATTGTGTGCTAATTATTATGCAATAAAATATATTAACATTAATTTGTTTTTCATTAAAAAAATCTTCCCTGTAATGAATGGCCATGACCCCTTTTAAAAGCACAATAGCAAAGCTAGAATTAAATTATTAAAATTTTAGTAATTTTTTTTCTCGAACTATTTATTATTAGTAAAATTATATAATTTATGTGAGCAGTAGATGAATCTGTTGCGAAAATTTGATTAAAATCGAATAAATAGTAATGTAACCATAATAAATTTTAGTAATTTTTTTCTCAAAAAGTTGGCATCACTGGATAAAGATAAAACCACATGTCCATCTTGAGCACTAAATAAACCTATCCTACATTTTTTATTAAAATCGATTGAATTATAAGCTAAGTTCGGATTCGTCATCTAGAGGCTATAATATAAAGGATTTCTATAAATACATATATATATATATATATATATATATATATATATATATATAATTTTTGAAAATATTACAGATACTGTGTCAAACACTATACCATCTTTCTTTGCAGTGAAATTGGTAAACAGTCAAAAATATAAATCAAAATAATTTTTACTCATTATTATTATTATTTTTTTTTTAATTATTTTTAATATTTTAAAATATAAATAAAGCCAAATGCAGCTCGATTTTTTTTAAAAATAAATAATTTAAAATATATGCGTTTTTATTACTCAAAAAGAATACAGGTCCATGTATATTTCCTGTACTGCAATATCGACGGTATAGAAGCAGGACCTCGTATGTGTAAAATGGTCATTTTGTAGGAAATACTTAAGAAGAATTGTTATTAGAATTTTAAATTATTATTTATTAGTAAGTTATAAATAGGTTTGCAATAACATTTTTTTGAAAATATTCTTTATTAATTAATAAATGCTACTTACGTGGTATTGCATTGCATTTTTACTTACGAGGTCCTGCTTACTTAAAATTGCATTAATCTTTTAACGTAGTCTAACATTTACACTAATAATAAAAATAAATAAATAAATAACAGAAATAATTAAACTTTGTTATACGTTGTGCAACTAATTATGTAGGATAATTGTATGTAAATTTTATGATAACATTCATGTTATACATAATTACGTTGAAAAATATTAAAAAGTAATTTAAAAAATTATATATTGATAAATATATTGAAAATAGTTCTGCAATATTAAAAAAAAAACAATCTTTTCGCAATAAAATTATAACCTATAATTAGCTATCTTAAATTATATGAATATGTACTTGACATTTGCAATTAAGATGTTTTAAAAGAAAGATATAACTTACCATGTGTTGTTATATTCATCAAGGGGCCCCAAAACAATAGAAAAATCCATATTTATTTACTTTTCAATCACACACACACACACACTTAAAAATAATTTGTTCACCAAACTGTCATAACACGCACTAATTTTAGGTTAGTTTACGGCCACTAGTAAACAAATTACAGCTAGATTTACAAACACAACTTATTTTAAAGTCATTATTAGTTATACGAAATTGAGATATAATAAATATACATTTTTGAGATTTTTGATTAATTGATAATATTGTTATATAAACAAAACTGATTTGGAAGTATTTCTTAATTAAATATTATTTTTCTAATATTCAAGTATTTATTTTTCTGGACGCCAGTTAAAACTATAAAAATTATATAAAAATATATTAAATACAAAAAAATTAGGTTTTTATTATAAAATATATTTTTTTATTATTCAAACTAATAAATTGTAATAGTAAAAATCTTTCAGAACTCATATAAAATAAAACAGCAGATTAATAAGTGAAGCAATTGAAATTTATAAAGAAAAAAATATCAATCACTGTCAACGCATTGAGTTAAATAAAATTTGGCTTTCATTAATTAAAAAAATCTATAAAATTTTATGATCTAGTCACTTCAATGTCATTTGTATCAGTTTTTGTTAATAAAGAAAAACGTTGATTATAAATAAATTTTAATACAGAACTTGAACTTATAGTAGTTTTTTTTTTTTGATAAATAGTAATTTTGATAGCTTTACATAAATTTCTTATATTTGTTTATTAGTTAAATTAGTTAATGATTAGAAATTAGGATTACTTTATAATAAGATTTTTTTAAATAAATTATAATTTTATTTAAAAGTACGATTTGTAACATAAATTAAGAAACACTTCCAATTTTTCTAAGAATATATAAAAATTAATACATAGTATAGTTTATTCTAGATGCGTTTTTACTTAAAATTGCTTTTGTCATTTGTTTGAAATTTTTTATTAAATATTTAACTTTGTTTAAAATATGACATATTACATACGACACAAACAAAAGTAAAAATGCAATAAGAATCAAGTCTTTTTAACATAGTGAAAAATCTTTCAGAACTTATTATATTAAAATAAAAAGACTTTAGGATTAAATTCTGCTTATATTTTAATAAAAAAATCAACGTTTCGACGTACTTGACGTACGTCCTCATCAGGCAAAAGAATAAAAATAACATTTACAACAAAATAAGTAACTAGATAAAACTTTACCGTTACCAAATGTATTTACTTCAAATTTTACAAACTGTTATTTTAATTTATTCTATGAATATAAATTACGAAATTTTAGTGCGAAAATAATATTTAATATATTAAAACTCTGATTTGGAAAATTAGTTTTTAATAAGTTGAATGTTGAAAAACTGTTGCAATATTTTTCCATGTTCGCATAACTGTTATTTTTAATTTTCTACGTTAAAAATACAACTAAAAATTCTTCACGTGGCTTTAATTTTACTAAACATTAACAAATAAACCTCTTTGCCTAACCTATCCTACAATGAACGCTACCATATGCATCATCTACTACTAAGTCCTCTTACGTTAAAAACGTGTTTTCAAAATAAGTTTTAACGTCATAAATATCAGTTCTGCACTAAAATTTAGCGATTTAATATTCATAAAATGTGCAAAAGTAACAGTATCTAAAGTTTGAAGAAAATACATTTGGTAATCGTAAAGTAAAGTTTAGCCAGTAACTAGATTATAAAATTTTATAAATTATAAATTGAAAGAAGCCAAATTTTATTTAAATCAATACCCACATACTGATTGATATTATTTTTTCTCTTTATATTACTTTTCTTATTCTTAAATTCTGGCTTTCTCTGATTAATAATTTACAAAATTTTATAATCTAGTTACTAATATTTTATTACTTAGTAACTTGTTTCTATGTTCTGTTTATTTATTGTACATGTCATTTGTATAATTTTTCCTGATGATGATGTATGTTGAGTACGTCGAAGTGTCGATTTATTATGAAAATATAAGCAGAACTTAATCCTAAAGTTTTTTTTAAGTAAAAACGTATTTCAATTTTTTCTTTTAAATATAATTTTTCGTATAAAATTAATGCTAATATTTTATAAAACACTAAAAAATATTTTTTACATTTACTAAAACCAGACATTAATAACACAATTAAATTTTTTTTTCTGAAATAACTTAATATAATATTAACAATCTAATGTTGGAATTTTGAAAATGTTGAATGAATTTTTTGAAATTTACTGATAGATAATTACAAATTAAAATACATAAATAAGTTGTTTTATATACTTTTTCATATTGTTTGCAAGTATACTAAAAATAAACTGTATACATTAAAAAATAAAATAAATGTTCCTGAAATTATTAAACAAAAAAATAAATGTTTATTAATAAAAATTAATACAGAACTATAACCTAAAGCCGTTTAGTTTTAAAAATAGACGTATTTAAGAAAATTGAAATCTGAGTAAATTTGTTATTTCATACTATATTATAAAACGCTGTATTTTAAATTAAAGTCAAATATTTTTAATTTAATTTAATCTATTTAATAAACTGTAAAATTTAAATTAATTTAATTTTACATTTATCTTAAATACTAAATATAAAATCAATAATAAACTTTAAACAATAACAAATAAAATAAGACGGCTTTAGGTTTAAGTTCTGTAATAATATTCGAACTCAACGTCCGTCTTCATTAGGAAAAAACAATACAGTACAAGATACATTAATGTTATCTTTTTTTTTAATATAAATTTGTATCAATTTGTGATTAGTAACTGATTTAAATAAAATTTGGTTTTCTTTAATTAAAAATTTAGAAATTTTACGATCTAGTTACATATTTCGTTATCTAGTAACTTGTTTCTATGTTCTATTTATTTACTGTAAATATCATTTGTATTATTTTTCCTGATGAAGACGTACGTTGAGTTCGTTGAAACGCCGATTGTTAATAAATATTAATACAGAACTATAAGCTAAAACCGTTTTATTTCTTCTTACATATATTTAAATTACATTTTTTTAATTAAATAATATATTCATGATAAAGCACCTACATTTATTTTTTCTCCACTTTTTTCAGTACCTAACAAGTTAAACTGTCAAATCCATGCTTTTATACTTTTATAATTTTACATATTTAATACGCAAATTATAAAAGTAACATTATAAAATGTCGTCATTTTTACTGTGTAAAATTACATAAATTTCTCACAGTGTAGACTGTAGTTGAAAATTCAGTTTGTTTAAACATAATACAAATTTAAAGAAATTATTTTAAAAAATTAACTCTTTCGGCCGTTACTTTGTGAAATTTCATATCGAAGTAAATTAATAAAACACTTTTTAACTTTGATAATTTCACACTTATAGAAACGTAATTTAATGTAATATGTACAGTTCGACAATGCCAATGTTTGGCGAAACTGCAGTCACGTTTCTATAATAAAGTGTGAAATTATCAAAGTTAAAAAGTGTTTTATTAAATTATTTTAACTTTGAAATTTGTACAAATCGTAGTTATTTAATGAAGTTCACAAATATTTAGTAAATAATATATTTCAGGAATATACAAATCAATAATAAAAAAATAGTTTCAAACATTATATTTTCAGTTTCTTTAAGAACCCAGCAATAAACATTAACTTACAAAAATAATACAAAATTAACTGAAACAATGTCGTTTTTTTGATTTTCTTAAGTTAATAATTAATTATATCACAAACCACAAACAAACCTAATCTAGCCAATCGAAATTACGATGCATCTGGCACGGTGTAATTGTCGTCAGCATCTTCTGGAACTTCGGTGGGATGATCGCTATTCAAGGCATTTTTAACGAGCACCCGATCGATGAGTTGTTGCGTGGGTTGTTTACGATCCCACACCCAGCCGATTTTCGCGAACTGATCGAGAAAAAATGTGGTATTGTTCAAATGATAGTTGCCCAGTTCAGCCGCTTTGTAGTCCCAGGGGAAGACGTGATGGTAGTTATGCCAACCCTCGCCTAAAGCCAAGAACGATACGATCTTGTTTTCGGCTGGTTTGATTGATCTGAAATACATAAGTTTCGTTATTTGACTGTGATAATTTACGTAATATTATATTTTTTTAGTAAAAATTACATTTACAAAATATGTAAAATTACATACAAAATATATATTATTACATAAATTTTTTACAGTCTACGTATTATGAATGTGAATAAAGCTAGAGCTAGAGAACTAATTTCAGAATAGACTTTTTGTCACCTTTTTGGGCACATGGTGTCATTTTGTACGTATGTACCTACTCTAAAAAAATATATGTAATTTTATCTACAAACCATGAGACACTATGATGCCTAGTATTTCTAGATATAATTACTCAACTGCTGTAATTTTATTCATACATGTAATATTTAGTAAAGTCTTTTTTAGTTTGCTGGCGGGAATTTTCCAAAAATAGGTAAAATTTGTTTAGTTCTGTAATATTATTGTTGGTATAATTACATACGTTTCTATATCTACATAAAAGATATATTTTATAAGTGTTATTACACAAAATATGTACTAAGTCTCATTATTTTAATGAATTATTAGAGATATTAATATCCAAGCTGTAAGCTGTATAAGCTGTAAGCTGTATGTGACGCAATTAGCAGAAAGTAAGCAATTTTACATACTTATTAGGTCATTTTCATTAACTTTATGTGATTATTATGAACAAAATTAACAGAATTTTGAGGCAGAAATACAAAATATTTATGTTAAAATAAAATTACAGATTATTTACAGAAAAAGTTTACTTTTATTTTTCTGTAATTTCGCTATTTTTTTACATTATGATTATAAGCTAATTTCATATAGCGCCTGTCTCGAAATTCCAAACTGATTTCCGTTTGTCGTATCGATTTTGTTATGTGTTTTTCAAAATGTATTTTTGGGAACTGATGTAATTTACTTACGTGTCATATGGTTTGTATCCCCAAATATGCGCTGCACTATTCACCGACCAGGTTGAATTTAGTACAGTTGTATATCGTATTAAGCATTGCGACATGAAGCAGTCCCAAAATGGAAAGCCCCAGAAATAGATTGGAATAAATGTTGGCAAAACGAAACAAAAGAATAGTTTTAGCGCTACGAAATATCTGAAAAACGGACAAAATGCAAATCAAACATCTATATTATTCATAATAACTGATTTTTCAATATCATATTCATTTTATATTTTTTTTTTGAAGACGATTCAATATGACTATTTTAATCAAATAAACGTATTATTATTGTTGTTATTACACTAATAGCATGTATGAGAGGTATTCGTGAATGTGAATGAAGCTTGAGTTACTTGTTTAAAAAGAAATGTTTGGAGAAAATTAATTTCGGGATAGTGGAAAGAATTTGGGCCACACTCTTTTGGGTATATGGCGTGAATGTGTATGTATGTAATATCAAATACAAGATATTTAGTGTTAGATATTGTTGGTGCACAAATTTTCGTTATATTTTTTAAATAGTAATTATATCAATATTATTACTATTTTAAAAAATGAATTCAATGACATATAATTTTCGTATTAGTTTATGTTGTTACAGCACAAGTATGGCAAGTTGCCTATTAAATTTATTAAGGCGTAATTTTGTTCTTTTCTAAAATATTACTGTAAATTTTGTAACACATTAAGGCCATGGTCCCTCAAAATATCCAATGGTTTAAGTTTTGTATTAATATTTATTACAAAATCGACGTTTCGACAAACTCAACGTCCGTTTTCATCAAGAAAACTGATACTGTATCAATTTTCCTGATGAAGACGGACATTGAGTTCGTCGAAATGTCGATTTATTAATAAATATTAACATAGAACTTAAAAAAATTCCAGAATTCATTATATAAAATAAGATTCAATTTAAAAAAAACTTTTTTAAAAACCACGCTTATCTGTCATTTACATTATTCAATTGTTAATTGAACAAAAACATTGTTCATGTGACAGATGTCATTAGTTGTATTAAAAAAATAAATATAAGCGTGTCATATCTTGTAATCGGTTTTTTTTTAAATATAATATTGTGTTGTTTCCTGAAATGAAACTACATGCAAAATTTCAGTGAGATCAAATGATAGGAAGTGGTCTAAAAATTGGTTACAAAATTTGACCGTGACAATATGATTGACCGCGACAACAACAGAGTGAGTTAATATAAGCCTGGTAAAAAACATTTAAGTTCTGTGTTAATATTTATTAATAACAGTACTCAACGAACTCAGTATTCGTCTTCAAATTGTCAAAATTTACACAAACTAAGCCACGAAAGCCATGGAGTTTTCGATATCTTTTCTTCCGCGAACAATAAATTTAAGTTATATATTTTTTCAATTCGGCAAATTACTTTTGAGCGAATTGCACAACAGGATCGGCCATAACATCGCTCATATCGATCTGGTTGCCTCGACGAATCACTTCGGGATGTTTCTGTTGCATCAGCCAGCCGCAATGCGAGAAGAAGAAGCCATGACGGGCGTTGTGCG
The DNA here is from genome assembly GCA_963966155.1 of Clivina fossor. Classification (NCBI taxonomy): domain Eukaryota; kingdom Metazoa; phylum Arthropoda; class Insecta; order Coleoptera; family Carabidae; genus Clivina; species Clivina fossor. The sequence goes on along the minus strand of OZ014569.1, from coordinate 8,518,588 downwards.
GATCGGCGTCCGTATCGCTGAACTTATGATGCACACGATGATCACGGACCCAATCGTAGATTGAATTCTAAAACAATTAATTATAGGAAATAATTAGCGGGGGGCGAGTTATCATAATGCTAATGTTATTCAATGATATAATAATATAAATAAGTATGAATTCTAAAACAAAATATTTAGAGAAATAATTAGCGGGAGTTGTCATAATCGTTATTCATGATCTAATATACATATAAATAAGTATGTAACTAAATATATTTTATATTTATATTTTCACTTTAGACGGTAATAATTTATTTCAAATTTATACCGTGACAAATTACAATGTAAATTACAATGAAACGATAATTGGAAATATATTATAGATAATGTCACTTAATAATAGAATTAGTAGATAATAATTATATATATATATATATATATATATATATATATATATATATATATATATATATTTGAGTAAGAATTAATGGTTGTAAAGAACAAATATGAGAGTATATCAAATATAAGCATGGAATATTTATAAGTTTTTTTATTTTCAGTTGAATAAATATTCCATGCTTATATTTGATATACTCTCATATATATATTAGAAAATAATTAATGGGAATTGTAGTCAGATTTGATGATGTTAAATAAAAACTTCAAATTTCGATTCCTAGCCAAGCTCTCGTTATAAATTTTCACTTTCTTCAGGGGCTTACTCTAAATGAGATTATTTGAAACATATTTAATTTTTAACATATATTTTTTTCACAATTTGATAAAGATAAATAATTCCAATTTTGTTTTTGAATTATGTAGTCTTTATTATTTTTTTGTTGTGACAATAATAGTAATTAATTTCTAATATAAATTAATAGTTTAAAAAGGAATCCGTTTATTTTGACTGCTTACATTAAAATTTATACCGAAAGCTCGAATAAAAATCTAGATTTAAAATTTTAATCATTTCCTAAATTATTTGTACTAGTATATATAAATTATTTAATGTAGAATGTAAAATTTTTAAAAAATTATTTATTTTAATTAATAAATTGAAGTATTACAATATAGCGATATGTTTTTACAATTATAAAGTAAGATCTAAACTAACTACACATTTATTTGGAATGTGAAAAATACTACCGAAAGCTTTGACATAGAATCTTAAATGAGAGTTTAATTCGAACATCTAACTTTTTTTGGCTACCTTCCAATTAAAAGTCAATCTTTTTTAGTACATTCTAGTCGTGATTTATATATATATGCTAAAAATTTACTAAAAATATTGGATCACTTAGTAAATTTGTAGATGTACAGCAAATATTTTCTAATAGCTGTATTTATTTATAATTTATTGTTTTATAAATTGCAAATCATAATAATAAAAAGTTTATTATTTCAAGTGAGAAGTAATCCAAAAATTTACCAGCTAAAGACCGCTTTAGACAGTAATAATTTGTTCATAATTTACGAATAAATATTTGACATAAATCATGAATAAATATTTGGAACTGATTTATTTTCACTAAATATTTGGGACAGATTTGTAAGCATATGCGCGTTCATGTGATCTATCACTGCTACTAACAGTTGCAACAGTTGACTGGCAATGTAAAGTATATAGACCAAGGTTTATAGCACTTATTACTAAATAAATATGTATTATAGTAATCTTAAAATTATTAAAATTCAAGTTAAACATAATATATAAAATATAAAAATAAAAGATATTAATTTGATAAACTGTTCATTCACTACCTATCTTACTTATCATAAGATTATTATCAATGATAATAATCAATCCTATCTATTAATAGAAAATAATTGAACATTAGACCTATTGTTAAGTGAAATTTATTTTTAGTTAAAGAAAAATTGTTATCATATTTCCGAAAAATATTATGTAAAAATATTATTATCGTATTATAAAGTGATTTATAATTAAAAATATTTTTGAAGATCCTGTTTAGATACAAATTTCAAAGGTATATCATTTGTTTTATAATGTTATTATATTTTAATAAACAGTTGTTAAGCGGGCCTTACACGATCATTCGGAATGACATTCAGACCGAAGATTGACATTCCGATTTAAGATGTAAGGTCAAAACTGATAAACTGACGAATGGATTGACGGATTAATAATCTAGTATAATAAATTAAACAGAATTAAAATTGCAATAAAAACATTTTGCAATAATATAAATATAATAAATAAGTCATATCGTTGTGTAAGAACAAAGTTACGAAAATACGATTTATTTTATCTTACTAGATCAAAAGAAAAAATTCTTGCATAATAAAATTTACGTCAAACATTAACATATATTTTGAAATAAAAACAGCAGACTGATAAAAGAAGCAATAGAAATTTATAAAAAAAAAGGATAATATCAATCACTGTGCAGACACTGAGTTAAATAAAATTTGGCTTCCATTAATTAAAAATCTATAAATTTAAGCAGTTTTATTTTTATATAATGAGTTCTAAAAGATTTTTTACTATGTTATAATAATTTTATTCTCAACATTTGTAGCTTTTGAGTTGTATTAAAAAAAAAATGCATTTTTAAGCTTTCCAAAAATATATAATTTGTTAAATTTATTATTGCATAATACGCGTTAAAAAATATTCATAAAATTCGAAGATACTATAATACTGCAATATTAACAGCAGATTGATAAGAGAAGCAATAGAAAATAAAGAAAAAGATAACATTAATCAGTGTAATTAGCAACTGATTTAAATAAAATTTGGCTTACTTTAATTAAAAATTTATAAATTTTGTAATCTAGTTACTTATTTTGTTACCTAGTAATTTGTTTCTTTGTTCTGTTTATTTACTGTAAATGTCATTTGTATCAGTTTTCCTGATAAACATGTAAATTGTTTATTAATAAAAATTGATACAAAACTATATATTAAAGCCATTTTATTTTGATTTAATAAGTTCTGAAAGATGTTTCACTATGTTGAATATGATATGCTTAAAAAAACTGTATGATTTATTGTGTCTGCAAACCTGCATTTATGCAATTATATTACTTAAATGCTCAAAATTATGTATAAGCCATAAATTTACTTTTATTTAAATAATCCTATATTATTATATTGTAAAGAAAAGTCAAGATTTCAGATAACAATAAAATGTCGGCCTATAGTAAAGATTTCAAATATACAATGAACCAATTGCGCAACAGACACTATAGTCTTTAGTATATATATATATATATATATATATATATATATATATATATATATATATATATATAAAAAAACGTACGTCAAATCCAGAAAATGGCCTGAGGCGGTGAGAGGAATGATTAAAAACAAAAATCGTTGCCGAAATCGAGGTCATTGACATATTAATTCGTGATGTTGATGAGCAAAGATTTTCCAGAAAATCGTTTAGAAAATTATATACGATTGAAAAACTATAGTTCAACCATTGTTTTTCAACTTCAAACTTTGAAATAATTTAATTAACAGTAAGAAATTAAGAAAAATAATCAGTTAACTTTAAATTATACATATACAATAAAAATATAGAAATATAATTACTAAAATAATTCAGTAATAATTATTTAAATAAAGAGAAAAGATAACATTAATCAGTGTAACTAGTAACTGATTTAAATAAAATTTGGCTTCCTTATAAATTTTGTAATCTAGTTACTTATTTAGTTACCTAGTTACTTGTTTCTATGTTCTGTTTATTAATTGTAATGTCATTTTTATCTTAAAAAAAAAATAAAACTGCTTTAGGTTAAAATTTATTTATATACAACGTTTCGACGAAACTCAACGTTCGTCTTCATCAGGAAAAACTGATATAAATGAAATTACAAGTAAATAACAATATATAGAAACAAGTTACTATTTTATTGATTTTTAATTAATAAAAGCCAAATTTTATTTAACTCAGTGATTTTATAATGACTGATGTTGTTTTTTTTCTTATAAATTGTAATTGCTTCTCTTATCAATTTGCTGTTAATATTGATAGGTCTTGTAAGAAAGATTTTTTACTATTTCATTTGTATATTATTTCTTGATGATTATGTTTGTTGAAACGTCAATTATTAATAAAAATTAATACAGAACTATATCCTAAAGTTGTTTTATTATAATTTAATGAGTTCTGAAATATTTTTTACTATGATAAAAATGGATAGAGATGTTTGGAGGAAACTGATTTCGAGATAATAGAATTTGTGTCACATCCTTTTGGGTAAATGGCGTGATTGTGTATGTATGTATGTTTTATGTATAAATATGATATGCTTATATAAACTATTATTACATAGTCTATTGTGTCTGCAAACGTGCATGTATGTAATTATATAAATTAGTATAAATTGTAAACAATATGTTTAAAAGGTGCGAAAAACCTACTTGTCTTTACAAAAATCGATGTCGTAAGTTACAAAATGGTACTTGTATGATTAACTCAAACGTCTGAAGAGATATATCTATTTGTTATTGAACAAGTATGTGTGACATAAAAATCTTCCAGTGGCTCTCCACAAATATACATAACACATTTACATATTAACACTCAAATCATATAAAAAAAATGTAAGCTAATATTGATTTTAAACTTGAGGAAATTGTTTTATTTGCATAAAAAAAATCTATAAATTTTCATTATTGTAATTTGTATCATTGTTTCATTATTATAATAAGCAAGCAATTGAAATTTATAAGAAAAAATACAACATCAATCACTATGAAAGCATTGAGTTAAATTTAATTTAATTTAAATAATTAAAAATTTATAAAAAAATTTATGATCTAGTTTTTCATTTGTTACCTAGTAACTTATTTTTATAATCTGTTATTTACTGTATGTCATTTGAATCAGTTGAATCCTGATGAAGAAAAGCGTTAAGTTTCGTCGAAACGTCGATTATTAATTAACTTTAATACAGAACTTGAATTTAAAGCAGTTTATTGTATATAATGAGTTCTGAAAGATTTTTTACTATGTTAAATAAAATATATGGTCAAGTTATTATTTTTACGCAATGGTGATTAGAAGAATTCATTTTTACGCACTGATGCTTAAACGAATTCCATTTTATGCATTAGTGCGTGAAAAATATCATTTTAAAATTAAAATGACGCTTACAAAAAATAATTTTTTCAAACCAGTTTTAAAAAAAGTTAAATTCTAAATCTGTAACATGTTTATTTCCACAACGAGCTTACGCTATCTGTATTTTACAATATAATATTAAAACAAAACGGTTTTAGGTTGTAGTTCTGTATTAATATTTATTAATAATCAACGTTTCGACGAACTCAACGTACATCTACATCAAAAAAAAATAAAAATGATTTTTATAGTAAATTGAAAACCAGCGTTGAGTTTCGTTGAAAAGTTGATTATAAATAAATTTTAATACAGAACTTGAACCTAAAGCAACTTTATTTTATAAAATGAGTTCTGAAAGATTTTTTACTATGTTATGTTCAGTTTATTTATTATAAATATTACTTGTATCTTTTTTCCTTAAGATGATGTACGTTCAGTTTATTAATAAATATTAATAGAAAACTATAACCTAAATCCGTTTTATTTTAATGTAATGAGTTTTTAAAGATTTTTTACTTTTTTATGTTACGAAATTCGGTATACCAATATGCTCAGTTTATTTTCCTAATGAAGATTCATGTGTAATGATTTAAAACGTTAAATTTTAATAAAAACAATACTTAAAGTTTGTTAATTTAATATAATGAGTTTCAAAATATCTTTTACTTTGCTAAAATTTATTTACAATATGCATTTTTGTATGATTTACAAATCTGTAAATAGAAGATATTCAAAATTTGAGCATTTAATAATAAAATAAATAAATAACACATTTTCGACAACCTTACCACGCAATCAAATATTGAGGACCACTGATTGTTTACGCAAAGTTACATAAGCACTCATCAATATATACGTAATACTATTTGTATTGTGTCTTTATATAAAAGCTACTTAAAAAAAAAAAACGAAACCTCTTTTACAGTTTAAAGTTGGCAATATTAAGTGTACCAGTATTGTATATCGTTTTTTTATATTGACTTACAGTTTCTATCGCGTTTTTTTATAAAGTACTTCGAGTAGAAAGTGATAAATGAGAAATAAAAATTGTATTTAACGTTCGTTTTAAAACTATTATTAAAGTAATTTTTATGTTAAATGATAGGAATATTATTAACGTATAATTTATGATTGTATTAGTTAGGAAATATCGTATGATTAGAACGAGTATTTTGCAATTTATTTTCGCCAAAGAAAAGTATTTTGATTTGTTTTTAATTTGCGTTAAATATTTAGTATATTTATTGCAATTTGTTTTTAATTTGGAACAAATATATTTATTGTAATTTTATTATTAATATTTTGCAATAAGTTTTTCTCTTTCAAATGTGACATAATCATGTAATTTTTAATATTTATTCTTAGCACAATATACAGATGTGGTCTAACGGGCAAGTAGCTTGTTCAGAAATTGTAGGTTTGATGATGTAATTTCATATTTCGACTATAAAAATTTGATGAAATTGCACATAATTCGCTATAGAAATAAATTTCAATAAAAAAAAAGTGTAACTTACTTGTCCCGCTGTACAATAGCAGATCATAAGAATAATTCTCATTGGCAGATTAGCTTTATATGTTTTGTGCGTCCAATATCTATGAACACCACCTGTGACACCAAATCCTGACAATGTTCCCATAACAACTCCTGCAAAATAAAATTTAACATGTACGTAAGAAATTGCTCTACTACAAATTATCTACCTAAAAAATAACGCGTGTATTCTGTATCTTTTTCTGTTAAAAATATCGGTACGATAAAATAAAAATTCTGAGGTTCCGTAAGAAATTTTGTTGCTCTACAGCGAGATTTGGTTACGAAATCTCAGAAATTTTATTTGAAACGTTATTTTTAACGAAAACGGTATAGAATACTCCCGTAAAACAATTGAAAGCAGGACTAGAAACTAAAATTAAGAGGATAGCGCAGTACTCTGGATCGAAAAAATAGATTTTTCAGTTTTTTTGCATAAAATTAATGCTTATAAATGTGTAGAATATGTGGACGAAACTGTTTTTCAGAATTCGAAAACCTTAGCGAAGTTATAGCCAAAAACGTAAGCACGTGCACGGTCATCAAACAAAAATTTAACAAGATTAGAAGTATATGGGTAAACCCATATATAGACCACTTTGACATTTCTCGAAAAGTTGGCAACACAATATCTTTAATAAAATTATAATTTATGTGGGCACTAGAAGAAATTTTCCTGAAAATTTGATGGAAATCGAATAAATAATGTAGCCATAATGAATTTTAAATGAGATTTTTTTCTCGGAAAGTTGGCAACACTGGATATTAATAAAATTATATAATTAATGGGAGCATTAGGGAAATCTTTTCTGAAAATCTGATCAAAATCGAATAAATAATGTAGCCACAATGAATTTTTAAAAACTTTAGTAATTTTTTTCTCGGAAAGTTGGCATCACTGAAAAAAAATAAAACCACATGACCATCTTGGGTACTAGACAAATTTATCCTGAAAATTTCATTAAAATCGGTTGAATCGTCTAGGAGGAGTTGCGGCCACAAAATTTTGACTTACGACCGAGCGAGCTGACGACGCACACACATACACCCACATAAACTAAGTTCAGATTTGTCATCTAGGGACTATATGAAGGATTTCTATACACAAATTTTTTTTTTGAAAATTTTACAGGCACCATACCAAACGCTATACCACTTTTTCCTTGCAGTCAAAGTGGTAAAAATCTGAATCAGGTGTCGATAGCCATCTTCAAGGGAGTAGCTGTCGTTGCCTCAAGTTTTTCTGTACGGAGTTTTTTTTCTATTTAAATAATTATTTTCCGCTTTTCAGTTTTGTTTAACTTTAATCTAATTAATTAAAATTTAATAACTATAATTGTATAATTGTAATTATAAATAATTAAGTTAATTAAGTTAACTTTAATTTAATATTTCTAATATTATTAGTTAATTAATTAATTAGTTAATAATGCACTGTCCATCCAGTCATCCAGCTATATTTCAAGTCTCTAGCTCATCTAGAAGTTAGGCAAAATTTATACCGAACAGACAAACAGACAGAAAAGAAAGTTAGTTAATAAAAACGTGTTAAAACAAATAAAAATTTCGACTTACCCCACATGAATAGAGGAATAGTGTAGGTGACTCGAAAAACACTAATTACAGCCCATATATTAATAGCGAATATTAGTATTATATTCATCCATTTTAGTGGCATACCATTGCCAACTTGATGACGTATTAAAATATCTGCTAAAGTTCGTTCTTTCGTATTTGAAATGGTTTGATTCGCTTTATTATTGTTAATATTGTTATTATTTAAACCATTTTGTAACGAATAAGTTTTGCTAGGTTTCGTTCTAACCTCTAATTCGGTTATTGTTGTTGATATTGGCGCCATTGTTTTGATTTTCTCTAATTATCTGAAACAAATAAAAAACATAATAAAAAAACATTAATTGTTTTAATTAAAAATAAATCGACTAAATTTATCAGTTTTGGAAATTTCTATTGGGGAACATAGCGGCTATATGCTCGAGAAGCTCAATATTACAAGCTAGATTTTTTTGGTGTTTTAGGTTATTTGTTTAGTCCAGCACTTATGACAGTTACGTTGTTGTAAAACCGAGATTAGTTAAAAACAATTTTAAAACCGAGCTTGTAATACGGGCCCCATAGTTTCTTAACAATTTTTACTTGCATTGTGAATGGGTGCGAGTCGTTAGTTCACAACCAAGAAAAAAATGTAGAGCTTATAGTGGGTTTCAAACTACTCAGACCTAGCCGATATCAGTTCAGTGATATAAGGTTTTAATACTAGAAATAATATTTAATTTAGCATAGTAAAAAATCTTTCAGAATTCATTATATTGGGATAAAACTGTTAAAGGTTAAAGTTCTGTATTAATATTTATTTAAAATCGACATTTCGACGAAAATTAACGTCCGTCTTTATTAGAATAAATGATACAAATGACATTATAGTAAATAACAGTACATAGAAACAAGTTACTAGGTAATAAATAAGTAACTATATCATAAATGTATAGATTTTTAATTAATGGAAACCAAATTTTATTTAATTCAGTGCCTTCACAGTGATTGATGTTATCCTTTTCTTTATATATATATATATATATATATATATATATATATATATATATATATATATAAGAGGCACTAAGTTAAATAAAATTTCTATAAATTTTATGATCTATTTACTTATTGTTACCTAGAAACTTGTTTCTATGTTCTGTTATTTTCTCTTAATGTCATTTGTATCATTTATCCTGATGAAGACAGACGTTGAGTTTAGTTAAAACGTCGATTTTAATAAATAAAACTACAGAACTTTAACTTAAAGCAGTTTTATTTTAATATTTAATATAATTTCTAGTGTAAACGCGACGCGAACCAAGGACCTTTGGGATCTTAGTTCAACACGCTAATAGCCAAAATTACTTTACATTGTCAGCCAGTTGTTGTGGCTATTTCTTGTCAGTTGGTAGCAGTGGTAGAAGGACATGAATGCACATATTCTCACAAATCTATCCCAAATATTTAGTGAAAATAAATCAGTCTCAAATATTTATTTATGATTTATTTTAAATAGTTTTTCGTAAATTATTACCGTTTAAAGGTGGTCTTTAGCTTGTAAATTTTTAAATTACTTGTCACTTAAAATTATAAACAAACCTTTTAATTATTATAATTTACAATTTATAAAACAATAAATTAAAAATGAATACAGTTATTTAAAAATATCTACTATACACCTAGACATTTACTAACTGATTCGATAATTTTAGTTAAAATGTAAATATATATAAAATTTGTTTACTAATTCTATTAGTAAGTGACATCATCAATTATCGTTTTATTGTAATTTAATGATTAGTATGAATTCGGAAATTTTACAATTAGATATGAAAATTAGGAAATTCGAATAATTTGTCATAAAATCAATATATTTAATCAATATATTTTTCTACGAATATCTTATTAGTATCAATAATAATAAATAAATTAAAATTTCACATTAATTATTAATATATTATTTATTCAAAATATATTCCATCACATATATTTACTTCATTAAATATTTCCTAATTAATTTGTAATTAAAAACTAAAAATAAAATTTAAACCAAACGGAAATTACTTCATGTTATAAGTCACATAGAACTTCCTTGAATTTAATGTTTTCATTTTATATATATATATATATATATATATATATATATATATAAATATATATATATATATATAAATATATATATATATATATATATATATATAACATAATAATAAAATTTAATAATTCGATAACAAATATTTTAAGTTTCATTGAACCTGCAAATAAAAATTTATCCTTGTATTTAAATAAGGTTATTGGTTTTTATAAAATGCTAATAAATTAATATAGTAAAAACAATCTTTTAAAACTCATAATATTGAAATAAAAGTTTTTAGGGTATAGTTCTGCATTAATTTTAATTACAAATTGACATTACGGTACATCATCAGAAAAAATGATACAAATGACATATACAGTAAATAAACAGAACATAGAAACAAGTTACTAGATAACAAATAACAAAATAGATTATGAAATTTATAAATTATTAAATAGTGTAAACACTGATTTAAATAAAAAATCATATATACAATTTAAAATCCGAATATCGGATCCGAATTTAAAATCCGGATATTGGATCCGAATTTAAGACCCAGTATTCGAGTCCAAATCTAAAACCCAGATTTCTTGTCCGAATTTTAGGTCCGGATATCGGATCTGATTCTCAAGTTATTCGAAAATCGAATATCCGGATATTTGAAATTTTTTGGATCCGAATATCCGGATCAAATTAGTTCTAAAAGGTTTAATTACTATGTATAAAAAATGTGTTAAAAGGAATTATTTTAAACTTTTAATATAGAAGCATGATTCAATATGAAAAAGATTTAATTAATATAGAGAAATCTTAATTTTTATTTAATAATTCATATATAAAAAAAAATATTATTAAAAAAAAATAAACATCATAAAGAATAAAAGAACGAGTTTGAATATTGTTTAAAATATCGTAAAATTACAGTTTATGTTTATTATTTATTGAAAATTAAACGATTAATAGAGGATATAAATATATACTGTTTAAATTTAAAAAAGACATGACCTTTTATTGATAATAAAATATACAGTATGGCACAGTGACTTACATTTTGAATACTTCGAAATTCCTAAAAATCAATGACCTCAAACAAAGAATTCACACATATATTTGCTTGAAGCATAAAATTATAAAAAAATGTAGGTGTTTCTAAAACTAGTTTTTGTTAATGTACAATAAAAAATATAACTGTTTAAAAGTTTAGTTATATATAATCATGATTAGAATAACTGTAAAATTATGTTTTTATTAAAATTATTGTTTTGATTTTTTGAAATTGATTATTTACATTTTCAAAACTGGTCTAGAATAATTTTCTATTTGTATATTTTTCAGTGCATATGCATTATTTAAGAGGGTAGTCCAGTTCTCGGGATTTTTTTGCATAAAATTAATGCTATGTAGAATTAAGTATGTAGAATGTTTTTCTCAAATTCGAAAAAATTAAGAAGTTATAGTGAGAAACGTAAGCGCGTGCATGGCAGTCAAATAGACACTGGTAAAAACATTTCAAAGCTCGTTTTCTCGAAACGTACTTTTTCCTCGTGATAACTCGAACAATTTTCAATTTTTTTGAACAACGGGCATTTCTGCTGACGGAAAATATTTTTCGTCGGCAGAAATGCCCATTGTTCAAACTCTCGATCTTAATTTTTTGATATGTTTATTTTAAAAAAAATTATCAACACTTTTATAAGAAAATTTGCGGTAAAAAAAAAAATATTGTTAATTTTCAAAAAAAAATTTGGATCAAAAGTCAATAGCCACAATCTTAATTTTCAAGGGAGGTTTATGGAAAACACTAGAAACATTTTATTTTTTTTCATTTTACAGCCAGCAGTCCCCGGAGCAATCAGGCCACCTTTTTTTGGAGGACCTTTCGCGATGTTATTTTGTTTTTCGAATGACGTATAATAAAGTGCTCTTTACTAAATCTCAAAATATTAATTCCTTTTTGAGCTGTACGCGTTTGAAAATAACAGCTTTTTTAGCTCTGGAGAACCGGGTTACTCCCTTAATAATGTCAAATTTGTAAACAAAAAGAAAATATTTAAGAACATATACTTTCCTAAACAAAAATCCAAAAAAATATGTTATGTTGTATATTGAGCAAAATTTAATAAACAGGTTGAGAAATTTCTTAAATATCTTTAATAATTTCGTAATATTATTGTTTTACATATCTATAGACATATGTTTCCTAAAAATTTACTCAATACGTTGATGTAATGTTTATCATTATTTTTGTTTAGACCAGTGGTTTTCAAAATTTAACTATGCAAAAAATCAATTTTACATTTACTGTCTGTTTAAACTTTATAATTAACGTTCAAATCAAGAATAAAAAATACATAAAACAAAAAAATTATGAAGTATATTGCAAAAATATTAATTTGTTTTGCGAAACACTTTGGAAAGGTTGTGCAGAATTTCACAAGTCCGCGTAACTGTTTCAGTACTGCGAGTTTAGACAAACATAGCAAGTTTCATTTGACGACTAAATAAAAATGTTACATGCTACACACCTCAGATTTTTACCTATTGATAACTTTTAATTGATTTAAAATTACAACCATATTTTGTGGTTTTTTTAATGTATTAACACGTGTTAATGTAAAACACATGTTATAAATTTGTACCTATGTATTCCCAATTATAGACAAATATTTCATTTATAATCTAATTTCTTCGAAATATTAATACATAAATCTAAATTATCCACATGGTTAATTAAATAATTATTAAGTTAATATATTTTTCTTCAAGCATATCATAGATAATATACTTATTCATATTATATTACAAAACCCAGTACAAGATGTTCAAAAACGATCTTATGTTATCTATATTCTAAAAACTATATAATATCTTAGTTCTATTATTTTTAAATTAACTTAATCTGTGATTATAAATTAGCTCTGAATAATCGTGAAATAAGGTCAGTTTGTTTTTACTTTTAGTGAATGTTGATTCAGTTTTTTCTTTTTCGACGAACAATTTTATTATATAATTAAGTTTCTCTTGAATGCTGACGAAATTTAAGAGTGTTTCTTCCGTGAATTTATTACGTGAAATTTCGGACTAAGACCGGAATTTATTTAAATCATTTCGTTCCTAAGATTGTTTATGTAATTTTATTGAAATTATTCAAAATTATTCTCACGTTAAAGAAAACTTTTGTTTTTTACGAAAAAAAATAGAAAAATTATTAACATAGTAAAAAATCTTTCAGAACTCATTATATTAAAATGGAAAATGCTGTAGGTTAAAGTTCTGCATTAAAATTTATTTAAAATCGACGTTTCGACGAAATTCAACGTCCGTCTACATCAGGATAAATGTTATTATAGTAAATAACAGAACATAGAAACAAGAAACTAGTTAACAAATAATCATACAATTTACAGATTTTTAATTAATAAAAGCCAAATTTTATTTAACTCAGTGCCTTCACAATGATTGATGTTATCCTTTTTTTCATAAATTTCTATTGCTTTAGAATAATCAGTATTAATAGCAGATTGATAAGAGAAGCAATAGAAATTTATAAAGAAATAGATAACATTAATTGATTTAAGCAAAATTTGGCTTCTATTATTTAAAAATATATAATTTGTGTAATCTAATACTTACTTATTTTAATTATCTAGTAACTTGTTTCTGTGTTTTGTTATTTACTGTAATGTCATTTATATCATTTATCCTGATGAAGACGGACGCTGAGTTTCGTCGAAACGTCGATTTTAAATAAATATTAATACAAAATTTTAACAGAAAGCAGTTTTATTTTAGAAAAATTATTGTTTGCAATAATATAATTTTTATAACTGGTATTGCAAATACTGTGTTATTTTCCGGAGTTTCTAAGTAAGTAGGATATGACGTCATATGTTCGAGATTTTATATTATATACTTTCATTAATCATTTCTCTTGGCGCTGTATTCAGTTTTTGACAGATGTCTTAATTATTTATTTTTAAATGTGTGCAGCAATTAACTCGGGAAATATTATTCTTTTCTTCACTGGACAAATACGAAATTTTTGCAATTTTTTTCAGTGTCTTTTCGAAAACTAACCAACCAGCAATTTTTGTTTGTATGTATGATATACGTAGATCGTTGAGTATATCGAAACATCGATATTTAAACATAATATATACAGAACTTAAACCTACAATAATTTTAATTTAATAGTAACCGTTAGAATTTTATTACATGTAACATCAATCGCGTTAGCCTTATTTATTATATCAAAAAAAAAGAAACTAGTCATAAACTTCTAAATAATTGTAAAATTACTGATTGATTTTCTAACATTTTGTTTAAGCACTAGTAAACCAATTCACTAGTTTATAAATTTTTGTACACACATAAATAAATATTTAATAAACAATTTACAATAATTAAAAATCGAAAACAAATTTCGTCGGGACGCAATAAGTCATAACTAGTAAATTGGTTTACTAGTGTTTAAACAAAATGTTAGAAAATTAATCAGTAATTTTACAATTATTCAGAAGTTTACGACTTTTTTTTCCTGATATAATAAATAAGGCTAACGCAATTGATGTAATAAACTTCTAACGGCTACAGTTTCGTTAGAAAGCATTTTCGAGCATATATTTGTTTAAAGTTTTTTTATTTAGATTACTCATAGGAATCACCTGGTGTAGTTTTTCCCCGACGTCATAAATCACCCTGTATATATATTTAATTGAACCGGAACGAAAAATATAACGAAACAACTTCATCACCAACATCATTTTGAAACTTAAATTAACTATATTAAAATATAACTATAACTTATCGCTATTAATTTTACACTATTTTATGCGTTAAAAAATAAAGTTAACCATCAACTAACTCGTGTATTAATTTTTAAAAAAGCAATTAAGATAAATTAAGAAAAATCGAAAACATTTAATATTTATCTATATGTTCAGGAAACAAACGACAACTTTAACAACACAGTATGATTAAAGATCGTTATACATTGTTAGGCACTTGTTTGAATTGTAACATACCTATATACTTTATTTCTTACTTAAAATTATTTATTTCGTATGTAAATATTGTTTTTAAATTAAAGAGTACAAATATAATATTTATGTTTAAATAAAATTATATCAAAGTCTGAAAATTAAAATACTAAAATAATCAATTTAGTACAAATATCGCACATAAATACAGAGCCGGTGTAAAAATTTGCGATGGGACCTAGAGAATCTAGAGCTGCGAAAAATAATCGATCAAAAGATCGATCGATTCAAACGATTACAATAAAAAAAATCAATCTAAGCACTTAATCGATCTGATCGATGTAGGTTGATTTGATTTCCTGATCCATTAAATAGTTTGATCAAACATTTAATTAATTTATATATATATATATATATATATATATATATATATATATATATTATACACAATCACGACATATACTTAAAAGGGTGTGGCACAAACTCTTTCTATTATCTCGAAATCAATTTCCCCCAAATATTCCTCTCCAGACAAGCAACTTTGGCTTCAGCCGGTTCTGCACAAATACGTAGTAACATATATGTTTGTATTCCGAAAACAATATACAATTAAAATATTCTACAAGCAAATTTAATATTTAGAAATATATGTGTAGTACAAGTGAATATAGTTTATCCATTTCCTATAAACTCAAATGTATTGTATTATGTTTTTTAAAGAAATTTGTTTTTTAGATTTGTGTGAATTAACCTGAAATGTCAATACATATATTAAATTACAATTTAATTAAGTATTTTTACTATTTATTTATCAATTTTTATTATCAACCACATGAATTCTATGATATGGTTTGTTTTTTTTTTCAATTCTCCAACAGAGCATGTCCTGAAGAAGCTAAAAATACCACCGAAAGCTTGACATAGAATCTTAAATAAGAGTTTGATTTGAATATCTAACCCTTTTTTGACTATCTTCCCATTACAAGTCAATCCAACATATATATATATATATATATATATATATATATATATATATAAACAAATACTGTTATATATAAAATAAAAGGAAAATATTATTTAAATGTACGATCCACTTTAGTGAAATGTATTTGTCTTAATGTAAATAGAATGACATTTTTTTAATTCTTATAGTATTTATAAGTACATAAATTGTCAGACAATGATAATATATCTTAAATGAAGATTTTCTCATAAACATACCATATAATGCTAGTAGTATTTTCTCAACACAATGTGCATTTCTTCATGACATTTAAAATTTAAAAGTCATTAGGTTATTATTATTATTAGAGAGAGTCAAAGAAATATTGATGTTTATTCATATATTATAACAGTATTAAATTATCTATCATTGCAATAATAATATATGTTGAAATATATTATTAGTTGCTCCCACCCGCCAAAATTATTCCAAATAAATAAAAAAAAATGTCCATACACTTCCCAGACCTGTCAGATGATATTAACCCGTGCCTGTGGAAGGCTCAAAATTTGCATTTATCTTAAATGGGGAAATTGCCTTTTTAGACATTTTGGGATATAACTTTTATTGTATTTACTTTAAAAATATTTCAAAATAATCGCCAAAAAGCTAATAAAATATGCTTTTTAGTAGTCTAAAATTCATGCCATTCTAATGATTATTAACGGAGTGATGTAAATTTGAAAAATATGATTTTTGACTCAGAAAAATAGCTGTTACAAAATAAAAAAAGGACAATATATAGTAGCTAAAAGATATATTAAAAAGTAGCTTTAAAAGTAGCTTACAAAGCTACTTTAATGATAGCTTATAGCTGTAGCTTAAGCTATTTTCGAAAAAGTACTAAACTAACAACATTTATTTGAAACATTTTTTGATACGTCTAAATAATTTTTTTATAATTTTTCATATTTTTATGATATACATAATTTTGTAAATAAGTGGCACATTTATTATCAAGATAGTTTTGTTTTTAGTTACCATGGCTACAGTTATTGTTGTAATATAAATTTTTTTATTTCCATAAAATAAAATAAATATTAATACCAGTACTTAATTTGAGACTATCTACAAGGTTAATAATAAATTTTTATTATTGTCTTGTGTTAGGAAAAATGTATTTAAGTATAATATTTTTGAATTTTGTCCCAACCCAACAATATTAAACAGAAAATTGATAAGAAAAGCAATAGAAATTTATAAAGAAAAAGATAATATGAATACGAAAGCATTGATTGATATAAAATTTGACATCCTTTAATTAATAATTTGTTAATTTTATGATCTAGTTAGTTATTTTGTTACCTTGTTTCTATGTTCTGTTTATTTATTGTATTTATAATTTGCATAATTTTTCCGAATGATGACATACGTAGAGCATGTCAAATCAAAACTTGGATTTTTAATTAAAATTAATACAGAACTTAATCCTGACACCATTTTATTTTAGTCTAAAATAAATTCAGCTATAAATTTTTTTAAATTTTTAATTAAAATTACGATTCTCTACTGAATATCATATGTGAAAAAAAAGTTGTCTTTAGTATTTATTGTGGTGTAGTATAAATGTGTTTTAATAAATTTTAATGTGGTAAATTATAATTTTAAATTATAAACAGTATATCATGTCATGTATATATCATGTCATTGTGTATACATAATGTAGAATAATTGTATTGTATTTCATGTTTCTTCTAAAAATTAAAACTAATTTATGATCTAGAAATCTACATACTAATTTTTATGAATGAGGCTATTTATACATAAGGTATATATACGCAATTGGCCATTTATACATACTAAAAAAAAAACCTAAAAAAACCTAATCTAACCTAACCTACCCTAAATAGCCAATTGCGTAAAAATACTGTATGTATAAATAACCAATTGCGTATACATACCGTATGTATAAATAACCACTTTCAATTTTTAAATATTTATAATAAGATAATAAAAATGTGAATGAACAAAATGTATTTCAATTTTTCGTTTTAGATTTATGTTGAAAATACGTCGTAAAAATTATAAACAATTTGAACTTGAATAAAATTTAGGTGCTAATGTTTTTTATAGCTATGTTTCTAAATTTTATAGTTTATTTTTATTTTGATAACTTCATCAATAAATTCTATAATAATTTAAATATATATCTTCTCGTTTGTGGAAAAAAATTGTATTTAGTTTTTTCATGTTAATATGGTTTGGACATCTTAAGCGAATGTTTATTGAACGTTTGGTTAAAAAAATTATATGAATGATTTTGAGGCTATACGTTTGCGTGTAATAGTTAGAGTGGTATAATTGAAAGAGCGGCTTGCGCGAGCAAAAGTTTCCAAATAGTAGAAATAGAAAAGCATGTATGAGAGGATTTATAAATATGGATGACGCTAAAATTGCTTGTCTGGATAGGAAAACTGATTTCGGGATAGTAGAAAGAGTTTGTGCCGCACCCTTTTGGGTATATGAAGTGATTATGTATGTATGCATGAAAAAATTTAACAAAGTGTCAAATTAGAATTTTTCAAACATTTTTAAACATTTTCAAACTTTTTTGGTAATTTGAACACGTTTACGCATCCTGTGTCAAAATTGAGACTTTTCAGACATTTTTAGATAAAAAATTAATTTTTTTCGATTTTCATTAGTTTGTGACACCATTTAACATCGATATTGAACGATTTTATGGTTTGCGATTTTAATAGTTTTATGATTTAGAACCGATTCAGGGGGTTAACAAAAAATAGTTTTTTATGAACACCCTAGAGCAGTGTTTCTCCGCAAGTAAATTTTCAATATCTCTTTAATAATTATTATACTTTTGCTAATAAAAATTATTTATATATTGTGCATTTTCCGTAATTTATTAGAAATGGTAATTTTAAAATTATTTTTGTGTTGCATTTCATTATTTAAATATTATTATGCGTTTTTTTGCAGTTTCTATTGTTATTTTTTTATGCGCATTTTTTGTAGAAATATATTGTTTATTTTTTGTGAACTGTCTGTGATTTTTATACAATTGAAATAAATGTTTTTAGTAGTACATTAAATATATTTGTTTTCTTGAAAGAAATTAATCAACATTTTTATTAGTGGTCCGCGTAAGATAATTAGATATTTTACTGGTCCGCGGTGCGTTCTTAGTTGAGAAACACTGTGTCGACAAATTTTAACATCTGAGATAAATCAGAAACTGTGCCCCTAAATTATTGCTATACAAAAATCAAAACAAAAATTAAGTAATATTTTTGAATAATAATGGTAATTTCTATTAAACAGTTATATTTTTCAAAGCTTTATTTTTAAAGCGTAATTATTTGAATAGGTATATTTCAGAACCGATGTTTTGAGTTAAAGTGAAAATGATTTCGTGTTTTGTTAAAAAAAACACACACATTTTCTGTATTATGTGTACTGTTACATTGACCAGTGAATACATTTATATGTTCTATTCCTAACACTAATTTACTTAAAAAATTGGCGTGAGGCGTGTTGCCGTTCACGGTGCTTGGTTTTCTTTCAATCGAATGGAACCATTAAAATCTGGATATTAGACGACAAAGTAAGATTCTAATTTATAATTTAATAATAATAATATTTACTTCTGTTGAACTTTGTAATAAAACATAGAAACAGCCAAACATATTTTAAATTTTTAATTACTTTTTGCAATTGTATGTAAATTAATGTAAAATTTAAAATAATTAACTTGAAATTAGTTCAAAATTTATTAAAAACATGTTAATATATACATTACGAAACAAAATCGTTTAACAAATAAAAAGGTTAGTGGCATTATTTATTTAAAAGCTATAAATTATGATAATGAAATAATATTTATCACTTTGCTCGATCTACCGCTGGGTTTATAAAATGATGACCGGGTATAATGAAAAAAGTGGCGAATACGTCACTTTGTAGTTTTGAGATAATTATCAGAAATTACGTTACTTTTATCGCTCTGTCTCTGTCATTCTGTCGAGAACAACCATACAAAAATCACTTATCAGTCTATAACTTTATAGCCATGGTTATAAGATCTATACAACTAAATTTTTGTCTATTTTCTAGCGTACATCTATGCTATGGTGTATATAGGGTTTCTAATGCTGGAATTCTGAACAAACCTGTAACATTAAAAAATGCTTTGTTTTTTCTATTAAATAGAATTTGTCATTTAATAGAAAAGACAAAAACATTATGTAACGCTACAGGTCTGTTCAGAATTCTAGCATAAGATCCTGTTTACTTGCTTACTTAGTGTATTCTTCATTTTTCCACTAAGCCATATACCGGGTGTCTACTTTTTTTTTGTTACATAGGGAATACAATGCTAAAATTTTCATTTGGTGATAAATTTTCCCCTAATTATTATAGAACAAAAGTACAAATACAAAAGTTGTTTAGAATTCAAAAATGCATCAAATGATGCCAAATTTATCAATATAGGATGTTCCGATCAAGAATTAGAAGCAAATTAAAATTTCCATTTTTGCGCTCTTTACATCAAAGTGCCATGGAAATTAAACAAATAATTTCATTTCTTCTGGAGTTTGAGTTTGACAGATCGTATTTATTTTATTGTTACGTTCTGTATTATTATCATTATTATTGAAAATAATGAATAAACTTAAGGTAAATGAAAAAGTTCAGTGCGTAAAATGGTATTTTACTGGAAATTCGATACGACGAGTAAGAGATTTATTCAGCGCTTTCTTTGAAAACCGTCCCATACCTTCCGCTATGACTATTCGTAGGATAATTAAACAATTCGAAGAAACTGGAAGTGTGTTAAAACGTTGTAAAAATTGTAGAAAAATCAACGCAGAAGATCAGGAGGAGAATTTAAATCAAAATGCAATTAAAGAAAATACATTGAATATACTTTTGTGTGTAACGGAAAACCCAAATGTTAGTGTGCGTCAACTTGGTGCTGAATTAAATTTGCATCCTTCAACAATACATAAGGTACTAAAAAATGAAAAATATCATTCTTATAAATATTCCACGCACCAAGAGATATTTGAAGCGGATAAAATGGCTAGAAGCGAATTTAGTAACATTATTATGGAAAAATCCAATTTAGACAGAAACTTCTTGAAATCTATTTGTTTTACTGACGAGTCTACGTTTACTTTACACGGCGAACCTAATACACAAAACTTTAGAAAATGGAGCCAAACAAATCCTCATTTAATGGTAGCAACACGTACCCAATATCCAGAAAAAGTTAATGTATGGGCTGGAATTTTTGGCAGGTGTATAATTGGGCCATTTTTTATTGAAAATAATTTAAACAACGAAAAATATTTGGATATGTTGCAAAATCATATTGGTCCGCAGTTAGAAGAGTGCGCAACTCAAGATAATGTTGTCTGGTATCAACAAGACGGATGTCCGGCACATTACAGCTGCAACATTAAATTATATTTGGATCAATGTTTTCCAAATTCATGGATTGGTAGAGGTGGTCCAATTAATTGGCCAGCTAGATCGCCCGATTTAGCACCGTGCGATTTC
Source organism: Clivina fossor (assembly GCA_963966155.1). Lineage (NCBI taxonomy): Eukaryota > Metazoa > Arthropoda > Insecta > Coleoptera > Carabidae > Clivina > Clivina fossor. The sequence continues at coordinate 8,496,834 of OZ014569.1, read as the reverse complement.
TTTTTATGGCCATATTTGAAGGAGAAAATTTATAAACGACATATCAAAAATCTTGTTGATTTGAAAAATGCCATTGTTGAAGAGTGCAATAATATAACACAAACACAATTAAGCTCTGTACGTCACGAATTTTATAACAGATTAGGTTATTGTTTGGCAGTTAATGGCGATTTATTTGAACATTTAATTTAAATTGTTAGTTTCGTTTTTGTTCTCCTATATCTTGTATTCATGAATTTTTCTGTTTTATAGGTATATTGAATATTGTAATAAATAAAGAAAGTTTTACGGAGTTCAGCTATTTACTATTTATTAAACTCTTATCCGACGTTTCACTGCACAACTTACAGCATCCTCAGGGATAAGTTTAAATTATTATAATAAATATATTAGGCATAATGCCAGTCATCTAATTCAAATGTATTGTTTTTATAACTTGAAGTTAATAAATAAATTAAACAATTACTTAAAATTATAATGGAGACATTCACAATTTAAAACCACAGCTAGTACGTAGTGTACAGCCGAGTAAAATACCCTTTCATTGTAATAAATAATAAATACTTAATACTTTTTATACTTAATAGCTTTTCATTTACATTAAGTTTATTCATTATTTTCAATAATAATAATAATAATAATAATAATAATAATAATAATACAGAACGTAACAATAAAATAAATACGATCTGTCAAACTCAAACTCCAGAAGAAATGAAATTATTTGTTTAATTTCCATGGCACTTTGATGTAAAGAGCGCAAAAATGGAAATTTTAATTTGCTTCTAATTCTTGATCGGAACATCCTATATTGATAAATTTGGCATCATTTGATGCATTTTTGAATTCTAAACAACTTTTGTATTTGTACTTTTGTTCTATAATAATTAGGGGAAAATTTATCACCAAATGAAAATTTTAGCATTGTATTCCCTATGTAACAAAAAAAAAGTAGACACCCGGTATATATATATATATATATATATATATATATATATATATATATATATATATATATAAAATGAAATTTAGGATCACGACTAGGAAATTATATTGTGAGTAATTTTTTTTGGGATAGTAGTCGAATTGGTAAGATGTTAAATTAAATTCTCATTCTAGATTCAATGTCAAGCTTTCGGTGGTGATTTCCACCTTCTTCAGACTTGCTCCTATTTTGAGAAAATTGAAACAGTAAACTACATGAATAATTTTTTACTGTTTCAATTTTCTCAAAATAAGAGCAAGTCCTGAAGATGGTATAAATCACCACCGAAAGCTTGACATTGAATCTAGAATAAGAATTTAATTTAACATCTTACCAATTCGACTACTATCCCATAAAAAAATTACTCAATATATATATATATATATATATATATATATATATATATATATATATACACCTTATATAAGAACAATTATTTTTAAAAAAATGAGAATAAATCTATCAAATATTAACTATTTCTGAGATCCTGTATTTCCAAATTTTGCAATTAATTTATTCTTGGAATAATTTTAAAATTAACCATTAAAATGTTATTATATTTATTCTTCGAATACATTTTCTTAACAATTAATCAGTCAGTAGGATATGCCGAGCGTGTTTAAGAGCAAATATAATACTAGATTCAATGATTTGAATTCGCTGACCGGCGTTTCTGTTCGTTGTAATATTAAAAAAAATATATAACAAGGTGAGAAATTAATTATATAGAATCGGACACACATCAGTTTGATCAACTGCTTGTGATAAAATAGCAGTAGTTTAGATTATTGGCTGAGACTCGTCGCTGCTCTATGCTAACGAACGACTTGCAATTTTGAAATGTGTCTAAATGAATGATCACGAAACAAGTACTTCGTAATTGCGGTCATCTCCTACAAAATATGATGATGAAAAATAAATACAAATTGGAAATACTGAGATTTAAATAATTCTAGTAAAACAATATCAATTTCGATCAAGTGGCAGATTTGTTACTTTTCTATTGAGCCTCTCATATACATTATAAATTCACTAATATATAGACATGTACGTAGCAAGTGTTGATAGATTTGTTTCCTTTACTTTGCAACAGTGACGTATCTGTATTAAATTTTCATAATTACAATTGTTATTTTCATAAATATTAAAACAAACAATTAATAAATTTACTATATTTTTCTAAAATTTAATTTTTAAGTTAAGTTTATTCTTATTTCCCCCACTTCCGATTAATGTAAATGGCAGTGCAAGATTTAAAGGTGGGCAAATTGAGCTGTAGGTCAAAGGTTCCCACCAAAAAAGAACCACTATGAAGTAAAAAATCAATGACTCTACATTACACTTGTAACTACAATTTTTTCTTCCTTCCTCTACAAGAAGTACAAATACTTTTTATCTGCCTATTGCTTATTCTAATCTTCTACCAAAGTCTCCCATTTATCATATGTCTCACTCATTTAATAAGTTAGAATTAACTATTTTATCTTTGACTTTTCTTTTTAAGTTAATTAATAACTTTATCGATGACTCTATACTTCTCTCTCAACTGCAATTTCTTCTTTCATCCTTTAAAAGAAGTACAAATATTTTTTTACTTGTTCTAATCTTCTAACAAATTCTACTCATTTATCATATATATATATATATATATATATATATATATATATATATATATATATCATTCATTTAATAAGTTACAATTAACTATTGATATTGTTTTCATGTTTTCTTCATATTTTTATTAATCATTTACATATTGTACACAAATCATGTTTTTAAGTAAATTTATGTATCAATATTTTATAAGTATAAGTTTGTATTATTTGCGCCATTTAATTGGGCTGTTGGCTGTATGGTGTAACTAAATAAACAAATAAATATCACACCTTCAATATATACGTGACGTAAGTATTTTAACAATAGTTTTTATAATTATCATCAGAATAAATAAGTACAATTACGTTTTTACATTAAAATTATGAGAAAAGCAATCTTAAAAATGCTTTTCCTGAAATATTGTATTATTTACATTTATGTTACTACATACATACACTGGAGGTGCAGTATGTACACTGTAAAAAAATCCTAATTTTATTTTATGTATCAAAATAATTCGATTAAATATATACGTCGATTTTTAATTAAAATTAATACAGAACCTAAAGCTTTTTTATCTTAATATAATGAGTTTAAATTTTTTATTATGTATATAATTTTTTTGCAATTAAATATATTTGCAAATTGCAAACATATAATATCTTTTCTATGAAATTTTATGTTTGACGACCGTAATATTATAAGTAATAAAAACATAAAAATCGACTAATTTACAAGTTTCATATACAGGTTATACTACGTAATTTATCATTTTTACGTATACGATTTTTTGAATGTATTCTTAAAGTACTTTCTTTTAATTTATATAATAAGGAAGTTGTAACGTAAAAGTTGTGTAAAAACTACACAAAAAAAGATTTTACATAATAGCAAATAAAACTCGAAGAAATAAACTTAAATTAAAAAAACAAAAAACAAACATAAAACAACTTCTTTAAACATAGTAAAAACTCTTTCAGAACTCATTATAAAAAATAAAACTGCTTTAGGTTTAAGTTCTGTATTAAAATTAATTTAAAATAAACGTTTCGACAAAACTCAACTGAAAAAAACTGATACAAATGACATTACAGTAAATAACAGGTCATAGAAACAAGTTACTAAGTAACAAATAAGTGACAAGATTATAAAATTATTAATTAATGGAAGCCAAATTTTATCTAACTCAATGACTTCATAGTAATTGATGTTATTGATTGGTCTTGCAATTATTACTGTATCTTTGAATTTTATATCATGAAGATATTCTAACGGATGTTCAGAAATAGCAAATTTATCTGGATAATTTAGATTTGTATATGTTGTTATTTTATTAAATAAATAAACGACTAGAAAAATCTTTAAAAAAAATAACAAAAGTTATATTAAAAATTTTATACAATACTCAATATTTAAAATCAATAAACAATATTCTATAAAATATTATATGCAATAATATATACCATTAAAATTAATATATCAATTATTTTTCAATAAATCAAAAATATTCTAATAAGCTTTTTAATAGTTTAAAGACTAATTATTTACTTATTAATAAAATTAATTTATTAAAAAGTATAAGTAAAATTTAATTAAACAAAAATGAATTATAGTAAAAAAATTTTTAGAACTCATTATATTAAAATAAAACGGCTTTAGGTTGCAGTTCTGTATTAATATTTATTAATAATCAACGTTGAGTACGTCGAAACCTGTTATCCTTTTCTTTATTTTCTATTCAATCACTGTGAAAACACTGAATTAAATAAAATTTGATCTAGTTACGTATTTGTTACCTAGTAACTTGTTTCTATGTACTATTATTTACTTTCATGTCATTAGTATCAGCGCTGATTTAATTAAAATTTAGTTTCCATTAATTAAGAATCTATAATTTTTATGATCTAGTTACTTATTTGTTACCTATTAACTTGTTTCTATATCCTGTTATTTACTGTAATGTCATTAGTATCATTTATACTGATGAAAACGTATGTTGAGTTTCGTCGAAACATCGATTTTAAATAAATATTTATACAGAACTTTAACTTAAAGCAGTTTTATTTCAATACAATGTTGTTTCTGCATTTTCCATGAATTACACTAGATATAATATTAATTTTGTTAATGTTTCAAGATATCATCATATGTTTTTCCAAAATTCCTTAAGTCTATTAATTTTATTATAATTACTTCAAATATATATATATATATATATATATATATATATATATATATATATATATATATGTATAAACGATAAATCAAACTAACAGATTAACAATATTTAAAATACTAAAGTATTCTTTTGTTTTGTTAAAAATTTAAAATAATATTTTTTCAAGTCAACGATTTTCATATACCAATTATAATAAATTATAAATACGCTCTCATAATGGCATAATTGAACATTTTAAAAATTAATTAATTTTAAATGTATATTTTACATTTGTAATTCTAATATATAAGTCATTTTAAAAACTACATTTTGCTTTATTTATTTAACATATTTAAAATTTTATTAGCACTTTTTAAAATGTAATAATAAATATTAATTAAATAAATATAAAAAGTTACTAATAAAATTAATTTGTTTAGAAGTTTAAGTAAAATTTAATTAAACCAAAATTAATAATAAAAAATCTTTCAGAGCTATCAAAATAAAACAGCTTTAGGTTGTAGTTCTGTATTAATATTTATTAATATTCAACATTTCGACATTTTCATCATTTTTCCTGATAAAGATGTACGTTAAGTACCGAGACGTCGATTATATGATACAGAACTACAATTTAAAACCGTTTTATTTTAAAAATTAGTAAAAAATACATACAGAATCACGCTTTGTACCCAATAGGTTGTAGCACAAATTTTTAATGAATTTTCCCCAAACAATCTTATCTACTTTCATCAAAACTAATTAAAATTATTAACCAAATAAATAAAACCGAAATAATCAAAATAATATAGAACTTCAACCTAAAGCTTTCAAATTTAAATAAATCTATTATTATATATATATTTTTAAATAAAATATAGCTCCGTTTTTTAAAAAAATACATTTGTGAATAAATTTTCTTAAACTAAAAATAATTGAAAACTAATTAATAACAAATGAATAAAACCGAAATAATAAAAATAATATATAACTTTCATCTAGAGTTATAAAATATAAATAAATCTATTATTAAAATAAAAAGACTTAAGAATTAAGTTCTGTTTATATTGTAATAAAAAATCCACATGTCGACCTACTCGACCGTACATCATCATCAAAAAAAAAATTATTATTATTATTAAAATATAATCAAAACTTAATCTTAAAGTTTTTTTTTTATTTTAATATAATGAGTTCTGAAAGATTTTTAACTATGTTATATCTGTTATATTCTTTTCAAAATAAAATAATAATATTTAATATGTTTTATTTAAAAGAAATTATCTTTGTGGATATATTAAAATAATTAATAAAAACGTACTTACAAATTTAAAAATAACAGAACCAAAATCCAAAAATGTCTTTTTTTTTCCCAATTCAACTTATAAGTTCATGGCACACTAAACCCAGAAAACAAATGAATAGAACCAAACAAAACTTGAGTCAGTAATATTACGATGTTCAAAATTTTTTTTTGTCGAGTTGCGTGCGTTACCACAGCAATACAGTGTCCGTGTGATTATCTTCACTGAACGAAGAATCTCTCTGTATGTTTCACAGTCTTCTACTAACCTATACATACAGTAAACTCTACAATATACGTCTAGAAAATGCTTTTAAACTTTCTCTTGTAAGAGATATTGACACTGCGTTTTTGGAATTTTTTTCTTTCTTATTGGAACACACTATCACTGTTATACTGTAGGTATTAACTAATTTATATTTATGTGTGTGTGTGTGTGTATATTTTTCGAATGGAACCGAAGAACCAGTTTTTAATATTTATATATATTTTTTGATTATGGTAACAGTATTACATGTGCGTCTCTGTAATATGAAAGTATTACGTACTAACAAATCAAAAATTTTGTAATAGTGTAGCTACAGCTTTCAAATGTAGTTTAACATCAAAATTTATATATAATAATTATATACATATACAATCACGCCATGTACCCAAAAAGGGTGTGACAGAAACTATTTCCATTATCTCAAAATCAGTTTCCTCCCAACATCCCTATCCAGACAAGCAACTTTAGCTTCATCCATATTCATAATTCCTCTCATACATGCTCTTCTATTCTTACTACTTGGAAACTTTTGCTCACACAAACCAATACTAATGATTGGACATATAGCTTCAAAATCAATCATATAATTTTGTTTTAATCAAACGTGTATTAGACATTCGCTCAAAATGTCGGAACAATTTTATCTGATTATTACCAACTTTTGCTACAACATTATTTTTCAATTTCAAACTCATCATACACTAATCTATTTCGTACCCGAATCCTTCTAGTGATAATAATTAGAAAAATCTATGTTTCGACAATGCTGCCAATTTATAGTAAAAAAATATAAAATTTGCTATTGCTGAACATGCGTTAGAATATCTTCATGATGTAAAATTTAAAGATACTGTAATAATTGCAACAGTATTGTTAACAGTAGATTAATAAGAGAAGCAATAAAAATTTATAAGGAAAAAGACATCAATCACTGTGAAGGCATTGAGTTAAATAAAATTTGGCTTTCATTAATTAAAAATCTATAAAATTTAGTTACTTATTTGTTACCTAATAACTTGTTTCTATATACTGTTATTTACTGTAATGTCATTTGTATCAGTTTTCCTATTGATTCAAAGATTCGGTTTATTTTCTGATATTCAGAAAATTTACTAAAAAAGTGAATCACAAGCAAAAAATCTGCTGTGGTCATCACAGAACCGACCGTCATCGTATTAAATAAATTTATGGAATAGAAAAGCTAACTACAAACAAATCTGTATTGATATAAATATGCCATCTATTTACAGAACTATATAAATATCTAGCCGTATCAAAAAATATTCAAATAAAAGTTGTTAGTTATAACTCGTTTAGCACATTTTGACAAATATATATTTTTTTTGTAATATGCCTCGGCTGTTGCGAAATATTCGTGAAACACATAAAAGTGGCATCAGTAAATTACCACTTCTGGTTGGTAGATCTTTACCAAATGTTATTCAAATTGATATATTTACACTCCAAAACTTAAATATGAAATTTTATAACAATCCTTTCAACCGAATTTGCGCTACACGTGTCCACAAACAGACGAACATCACGCTAAAAACAGTTGATTTATATGTAAAAATCTCGATATGTCAAATTTCGTATGATTACAATATCTCCCTTATCATATGTGATATGACGATCGGTAAAAGCTTGTAACAAATAAACGAATAAATTTATTTGTCGGATGTATGTAATGTATGTGTTTGTAAGAAACCAGCCATAAAGAAAATGCAAATACGCCTATTTTTGTAGATAAGTGCAAAATAATATTTCTAAGATTTAACAAACAATATTTTTATTGCACTATTAGCTAAACTAATAAGAATTGTAAATTACAATACCTAGTAGCGGCAAATAATAAAAATAATAACAATAAATGGAACGTCATATTGCAAGAAAAACATTTCGCAATTCTTCATTGTCTGTCCTTATTTGCAGAAAACTGTTACGTTACCTTAAGAATTATTATGACATAAAGAAATTTTTAATGACAAAACTGCTGAATAAAGACAAAGTTAACGGTTTATTGTTTTGAGAAAAACACAAAAAGAACATAACCATTTAATATAAATTAAAATGAATAAACATGTTACAGAGTGCATATTGTTAGGTTAGGTTGGGTAAAACAAATATTATTCGTTATATAAGTAATCGAAATTAAAGATAAAAATTATTTATTGACATTTAATTTCAAAGAAAATACAAAACAATTACGACTTTGCTAATAATTATTGTTAATGAATAAACAATTTTAATAACAACATTTATTTTCAGAAAAAATAACCATGGCGATTTTGAAATTTATAACGTTATCTTCGCGACATAACGGGACAAAACTTAAACGTTTAACATAGTAAAAAATCTTTCAAAATTCTCTATTTTAAATAAAATGGATTTAGGTTGAAGTTCTGTATTAATATTAATTAAAAATCAACGTTTCGACGAACTAAACGTCCGTTTTCATCATCAAAATTAATACAAATAATATTTACAATTAATAGCAGAACATAGAAACAAGTTAATAGGTAACAAATAAGTAACTAGATCATAAAATTTAAATTTTTTCAATTAATTAAAGCTAAATTTTATTTAAATCATTATGTAAAATTTGAGAATACTATAATTATTGCAAGATCAATCAATATTAACAGTAGATTGATAAGAGAAGCAATAGAAATTTATAAAGATAAAAATAATATCAATCAGTTAAATAAAATTTGGCTTCCTTTCATTAAAAATTTATAAATTTTATGATCTAGTTAGTTATTTGTTACCTAATAACTTGTTTCTACATTCTGTTACTTACTGCAACGTCATCTGTATTAGTTTTTCTGATAAAGATGTACGTTGAGTTCGACGAAACGTAGATTTATTAAAAAATCATTACAAAACTAAAATCTAAAGCCGTTTTATTCTTATACATTTTAAAAATTTCAAACTTAAATTCAAGCAAAAATAAATAATAAATAAATAAATACAATTTAGCTTCCATTAATTAAAAATCTATAAATTTTATTAATCTAGTTATTTATTTTGTTACTATACCTAGTAATTTGTTTCCATGTTCTGTTATTTACTGTAATGTCATTTGTATCAGTTTTCCTGATGAAGACAGACGTTTAGTTTGTCGAAACGTCGAGTTTTAATAAATATTAATACATAACTTATCTAACCTAACCTAACCTAGACTCAGAACTTATTTTTGACCATAGTTGGGTGCTGCGTGATATTATTTTCGCAAAACTGAAAAATGTGATTTTTATATATAAATCGGCCAGAACTCTTATAATACTTTCAGGAACTCTTTGAAATCTATCCAGAACTCTAATAAAAAATGAGTTCCTGACACTTTTGGGCAATCGTTATAAATCAAGTTGTATATTCATTTGTCTACTTTCACAGTAACTTTATACAAAAGTACAGAACTATTTACATCATTAGAGGATATAAAAATTGTATTGTTCTAACATAAATTTCTATTTTTTATTCATTCGTTTCTAAGTTGATTACATGCTCTCATGCATGTCTAATTTTCAAGTTAATTCTGTTGCGTCTAACATCTAATTTTGGTTTGTTAAAAAAAGTTTTAGATTATAATTTTACGCATGACATCTTTCCTAACCAATTATCTTAAAGGAATTTAGAATTATTAAGTATTTTTGTTAAAAATAAGAATTAATGGTACATATATTAAAAAAAAAACAAAATATATTATTATTAGTAAAGTCATTGTACAATAAAATATGTTAATAATTAAATATACAGAGTTTTAATTATATATATGACGGGTTTAAGTAATTCTTAATGGATTATAGAACTTATGTTCGAAATATTAAATTATATAGTTTTATTAACAATGACTGCTGTGTAAATAAGATTTTTGCGTGACGTTTGTGGTGTAACTAGAAGAAATCGAATACGAAATAGATTATTGAAAATTCTAAAATGTTTTTTAGAATTTTCAATAATTTTTCCTGCAAAATCAGTATGAGGTAGAGAAAAAAGTTACTTAGCTATTATGTAGCTAATTTTTTCTCTATTTTACTGAATTTTTTCAGATTTTTTTCAGCAAATTTTGAAAAAAGTTTTATTTTGAAAAAATCCTAAGGGTACCCCCTTGTCAAATTTTCGAAAATTTAGTTTTTAATTTTTTTCTACTAAACGATGCATCGTAGAATAATGGTTTACTTAATTATCGTACTCATTATTTTGCATTTTTCCATATCATGCTTATTTTCCTAGACCTCATAGTTTTTGAGAAAAAAAATAAAAACCAAAAAATCTAAAAAAAAATCTAGCGCCCAAACGGCACATGCTAGCAAATTAAAACTAAAACCAAATTATAGAACTTTTTATTGTCTATCAAAAAGTATTCTAAGTATTTCTCCGGCTTTTGCGGCTAGTGCGCTACCAACTGCGACACAAGATCAACGACAAGGTGATAATTTTTCTTCATTTAAAAATTAACTAATGATTTAATTAGTTCATCAAAATAAATTAATGGCAATCTAAGCAAAAACAAAATACCATAACCTGAAAAAAATTGTGTTATCTGAGATGGTTCGGTCATCTTGAGCAAATGTCTAATGAACGTTTGATTAAAAGAATATATGTAAATGATTTTGAAGGTATATATGCGTGGATGTCCGATAAAGTTGTATAACTGAGAGAGTTGCTTGCGTGAGCAAAAGTTTCCAAGTAGTAGAAATAGAAGAGCATACATGAGATGTATTATGAATGTGGATAAAGCTAGAGTTGCTTATCTGGATAGGAATGTTTGGAAAAAATTAATTTTGGAATAATGGAAAAAATTTGTATCACACCCTTTTGGATACATGGCGTGATTGTGTATGTACTAATAAAAATTATATAAATAAATATTTATAATTATAAAACAAATGTATTATTTAGAAAATGCAATTAAAATTTATAAATACAAGTATATTTATTACTTAGAAAGCATTTTTCCCATGAACATAATTAATATAATAGTAATTAATAAATTAATACCATGTTCAATTGTTTTATTAATACATATAATAATTCATAAACAAATCAATAATTAATTAATAAACATAAAATTTTCTTAAGCAATTTGATTTTTTTTAATTTTGCAATACTATGATGTCGTCATTATTTACAAATGAAGTTTCTCAAATGTCATTTTTGATTTTTTTGAAATAAATCATTGCCACAGTGGAATTTTTAGATCTATTCAATTGGATATTTCAAATATCGCACATTATTACTACATTGAGAAAAATTTTACTTTAGATCCAAGGTTGCTACCTTTAACTAAAAAGTAAACACATTTTTGAAGTGTAACTATTGTAACAGTGTAACTGTTGTAACAGTGTAACTATTTTCAAAGCATTGTATAAAATTAGTTAAAATTATTAATAATTTATTCCAGAAAAATACTATGACCTTTATTTCCACGTCTTTTGTTTATAAAAAGTGCTTTTATTTTTTGTTTTAAAATAAATTTTTACTTCTGGGTGGGAATACAAACCTATATATTTTAAAAAATTAAAATAAATATTGTAGAAAACTTACCAAAAATACAAATATATTTTGCGATAATCCAATTATAAAGCGAAAGCATATAATAAAAATTAATGTACAACAATTTATTTCCGTTATTAAAACTTATTATTTATTCGCAACACCAAAAAAAAAACAAAAAAGAAAAAAAAATGAAAATCGCACAAAGTGAAATTATAGTGGAAACTGTGTTAAAACATTTTATAATTTTACATAAACAGTTTTAAATACAGTAATAAAAATTCTTTATATAAAATGAAGCGTTTCTTTCATTTGTTATATTATTAAAAAAACTGTGTCGTACTGTATTTTAAAAACAATGTTAAATATAATATGCAAACGTAGCTTACAAAAATGATTACGTTACAATTTTTGTTATTTGTATAATAATAGTTTGTAATAATTTATTTGTATTTACAAAATACATAGCACTTGTTACCAGTGACGTACGCAAAGGGAGGGGGATTGTATATTTATACTAAAACACAGTATTAAGTAAAAATTTATTTAAATAAAAAAATTAATATACCACGTTTTTAACATGGACTAAAAAGTATAGAATAATTTCTCCTAGCCCCATATATATATTTATAGCCCCATACAGTATAGGGGTTATAAATCTGTATGGAGGCAAGGAGAAATTATTTTATACTAAAAACATTTTTTTTTATTAAAATAATCTTGTGCATAGCCTTAACTATGTGAAAGGTGAAAAGTTAAATTGAGGACATATTCAAAATTAGCGATATATAATTTTTAAAATTTTGTAGGTTTAATCAAATAACGGTTTAATATGTAAAAACATTTATATTTAGATGTAATAAAAGTCTTCGATATTAAATTATACTAAATTAAAAATTCCACGATAATGTTTAAAAATAATATTATACAGAATGTCCAAAGATGAGCTTATGCTTGACAATTGTCTTGATCTTACACCGTTAATCAGAATGCCAATCTTTGGTCTGAATGTCATTCTGAATAATCGTGTAAGGCCCGTTTATTACATAATATAAAATTTCTGACGTCATAAGCGTAATTACATCATATCAATCAAACAGAAACTGACAAAAAAAAACAGTACTAATTTGAGACAATAATAATTCAAAAAATGTTGAACAAGAAAGATTGCAAATATATATTATATATATATATATATATATATATATATATATATATATTTATATATATATATATATATATATATATATATATATATATATATATATAAAACGACAGCTACTCCCTACACTCCTATTGCATGCGCCCCATGTTTTTCGTTTTAAATCTTACAACAGTTATTCAAAATTTACAATCATAAATTTTCAGGAAAATCTGTAAGGGGTCAGGACAATCTATATGGAGTTATAAATCTGTATTGGGCTAGGAGAAATTATTTTATATTTTTTAGTCCGTTTTAAAAATATGGTATATTAAAATTATTTTTTTAAATTTAAATATTTATATTCAATTTTAATTCTGCTGTAGTGACAATGTTTATAATTTGCAGTTGGAAAAACTTGTATAACATTTATTAGAAATCATGTATCAAATGTATTAGATATTGTACCTATAAGTAGTTACGTGATAAAAGGCGGTTTTAATTTACTTTTATTTGCCGCAATTGTGTCGATTTGCACAACCGAAAAACACTATTGTTAAACTACTTATATCTACAAAGCTACCAAGGATAATTAAGTAATTATGTTCAAAATTACAATTACAATGACTTACTCATCATTAGTTCAAACTTTCTACTTATTATACGTTTACTTTTTTTTTGATTTTTTTCTTGTCATTGCTGAACATAAATGAAATAGGTAAAAACAGTAATCTATGCAAGTACATAAAATAATACATTTTTTTACGGATGGAAAATTAAAAAAAAAATACTTTAAAATTGGTCAGTTGAGATGGTTCGGTCATCTTGAACGAATGTCTAATAAACGTTTGGTTAAAAGAATATATACAAAATAGTACAAAAAATCTTTCAGAACTCATTATATTAAAATAAAACTAAATAAGGACGTTGAGTTTCGACGAAACGTCGATTTTAAATAAATATTAATACAGAGCTTTAACCTAAAACAGTTTTATTTTAATAAATATGAATGATTTAAAACTGTATATTTAAATTATTATAGAATTAATAAAGTTATCAAATTAAAAATAAACTATAAAATTTACAAACATGGCTATAAAAAACATTAACATTAAAATTTTATTCAAGTTCAAATCTTTTAAAATTTTTACGACTTATTTCCAACATAAATCAAAAACGAAAAATTGAAATACAATTTGTTAATTCACACTTTTATTATTTTATTATAAATATTTAAAAACTAATATGTAGATTTCTAGATCATAAATTAGTTTTAATTTAAAAAAAAAATTGAAATAAAATTATTCTGTCCAACTACTCATCGGACGTCCACGCAAAATCATTTAAGAAATTTTCATTGACAAAAATTATCATAAGTTTCATGATTAATTTAGTGATAAGTTCTAATTTTCAATTAAAATGTAAATTCTGTTGTAATATTTTTTTTATGTATCTTTAATTGATTTTTCCCATACTATGTGGTTTATATGGAAATGAAAAATATTATTATTATTATTAGTGATCTAAGGTTACCCAAATATTCAACATAACCAGTGGTCAAAGATCACTTAATAATTATATTTAAATGTTTGCTCTAGGGAAGACCAGTATAAAATATAGACAACATATGTATTCAATGAAAACATCATAAAAATATAATTGTCTAGTATTGTAGAAATTAAATTTAACATTCATAATTTATTATTATAATTTGTTTATTGTTATCAATAATAAGAAAATAAATAAAGATAAATAAAAAGTATTTACTCCCTGATTTTATACTTAAGAAAAAAAAATGTATATCCAATTGAAAATATTAAAAAAAAAACTATAAATATTACGTCAGTATTGCAAAACTTTTACAGAGACCAATATATATTGCAATAAAATTTTGCATAAATAAACTAGAAACATAAAATTAAATACACGCTGTAAAACTATCATATTCGATTAAATTTCTTTTCATTTATTACTTTTTCCTTTCAAAAATACCTGATAGATTCGACTATTATATCAGTGATGCTTTAATTAAATCATTAAAAAAGAAGAAATTGAAATTGAAAAAAGAGTTAATGCTGGTTGTAAGGTTTTAGGTGCTTTAGGTACTTTTGCTAGGAATGTAAATGTTTCCAAAGAAGCCTCCCGTTAGAGTATATATAATACTGTTTTGGTGCCTACTTTGATGTATTGTATAAAAGAAAAATGACTGTTGTGGAAATGAGATTTTTACATAAAAAGGTATGTGATGTAACTAGGAGGAATCGGGTACAAAATAGATTAGTGTATGATGAGTGTGAAATTGAAAAAAATGTTGTAGCAAAAGTTGGCGTGTTAATCAGTTAAAATAGTTCGGTTATCTTAAGCAAAAGCCTAATGAACGTTTGGTTAATAAATTTATATGAATAATTTTGAAGCTATACGTTTGCGTGGACGTCCGATAAGTAGTTGGAGTGGTATGATTGAGAGTGTTTTGTGTGAGCAAAAGTTTCCAAGTAGTAAAAATAGAAGAGCATGTATGAGGGAAATTGTGAATGTGGATGAAGCTAAGGTTGCTTGTCTGGATAGGAATGTTTGAAAAAAACTGATTTCGGGATAGTGGAAATAGTTTGTGCCACAGTCTTTTGGGTACATAGCGTGATTGTGTATGTATGTATAATTTTAAAATGTTTGTTATGCTCAAATTATTAATTAGTAGAGTTGATGTATATTTGGGCAGTTTATTATCTAAGGATGGTCCCTTTTATCGTGAAATTGAAATTACAGTTAATGCTGGTTGTAAGGTACTAGGTGCTTTGAGTACTGTTTTGATGCCTACGTTAATGTATTGTAGTGAATGTTAAGTTTGGCTGCAAAAGCATAAATGAAAAATAACTACTGAGGAAATGAGATTTTTACGTGGGGTATGTTATATTAGTGGAAGTGTTAATGTAATTTTAATTTGTTTTACATCTACATAAATCCATATTATTGAAAAAATAATTACAAACAATAATATTATGTAGAACTTATTACCCTACAATTTCCCGATATAATTATGTTTAATAATATTATACTTGAAATTGTATCAAAATAAAAAAATAATAAGTTTTCAAAGTGTAAAACTTTTGTTACATATAATTATTATTATACACGTAATTCCAACATATAAATATACCCTTGAAATTTCTTACAAATATATTGTCATTATTAATATTGTTAAGTTATACATATTTCGAATTCAATAAATAATCAATTATTGTTGAAGTTTTCAACAAATAAATCATATTTTTCTATATACATGTACGTAAATATAATTCATTCTCAATCTGACTTTGAAAAAGTAATGCAAATGTACAGTGTGTTAAAATAGTAATATTTGAAATATATCAGGTATTAAATAATTTTGATAATTGCATTGGTATTGTATTATATATCGTATATTTTTCCAAAAATGATATTTATAAAATTCTGTACATCTAACATTAAATCTTCAAACCATTATATTTTTCATTCCGGTTCAATTTATATATATATCGGTTCGGTTCCGGTTTTCATTCTGGCATAAATAACAATTTTCGTCGGTTTATTTTCGAGTGATTTATTTTGAAATTTTTTCAATATTTTTATTTGTATTAAAAACTTATTTTCTATCCTAATTTAGAATATTTTGTTCCTACTTTTTATAATAAGCATACTACATAAATTAATACAATAATATATTAATTATTAATTAATTAAAGATATGATAATTAGAAGACGAGTAATTAACACGCGTTTATATATGATAATAATATAATTTATTATTCAAAACTTATATAATTTTTTAACGTAACAAATTCTTGTATACAGAACATAAATCAGATCTAAATTTTTGTATATATGCAAGTGTACATGTTAATTAATGACTAGGCACAAAATCTTCATCATATACAAATAAAATAATATTTTTTTTTAAATAATTTTCCAGATATTTAATTGATAAATATTAATAACAAAATTCTATAATGTGGATTTACTTGATTTTTTCAAGTTTATTAATACTAGGATGTAATTGTCAAAACAATACAACATTAATATCGACAAAAATAAATCCATTATCTAATATAACAATGCAGTTTGTAATTGAATATTTAATTTGGAGAAGTATTGATCACATCATTATTTTTGACCCATTTGTACAAAAAGGTAAGTAACTCAATTAGAACTCATTTGTAATTTAATAAAAAGAATATTTCTTTTAATCTAAAAAAATTAAAAAATTACATAGAATACTTCCATTAAAAAATACTATAATAAATTTAGATAAAAAGACAAATGTATATTTTTTACATATCGAAAAGAAAAAAAAAATATTTGTGTGGTGCTTCTAAGCAAACAAAATCTCTGAGTGAATGTGTCCGAGATCGCTTTGAATATAATATAGCAACAAGTAGATGGGATAATTCGAATAAAAAATAATCGATTATTCGATTATGAAAATCATTCGAGATATCTCGAATTAAATAGAAATCACTCGGATAATAAACAAACAAAATGTGACAGATTTCCATAAAAAAAATATACAAAATATAGATTATAAAATTGAAAAACAACCTAATTCTTTTTAAATATTCGAAATCAGAGCGAGTCATCCTAATCAAGTAGCAAATAATCATAGAACTATAAATGCTATGAAAGCTGGTTTTGTTGATAGATGCACTTAAAGTGAGAAAAAAAAACATATAACTTATAAATAATTATATTTAATTTTAATTTTCTATATAACTAGAAAGTAATAATATCTTCATTAGTTTCCTGATAAAGACAGACGTTGAATTCGTCGAAACGTCGATTACATATATAAATATTAATACAAAACTTTAACCTAAAGCAGTTTTTATTTAATACAATGAGTTTTCAAAGATTTTTTACTATGTTAAGAGTAATATAAATTTTGTGATAAATAACAAACTTAAATTGTAATATAAAATTAAACTGCTGTAGGTTCAAGTTTTGTATTAAAATTAATTTATAATTGACGTTTCGACGAAACTCAACATCAGGATAAACTGATGAAAACGACCGTTGTGTTTCGTCAAAAAGTCGATTATAAACTAATTTTAATACAGAACTTAGTTTAATTTTATATAATAAGTTCTGAAAAAATTTTCACTATGTTCAGAAACAAATAGTTTAAACGCGGCATTATTCGGAGCATACTTAATCAGCTTAATTTTTGGTATCAATGTAAAAATAAAATGTATGAAAAAAACTTACCAATATTTGCAAATACCATTTAAATGAATGCTATGCGTTATTAAAATAACATGCAGTTCTTGAATGCAACTAGTACTACTTTCAGATCCAGTTTGAAACTATGATTGCAACGATTTTAAACTTGACAATATACTTGAAATTAACAACTTTCTTTTGCCGGCCTTGCCATGCAGCAATTGTTTATAATAAATGTAAGAAATGATATACATACGCGTGCTTATATATATGGTAATTACTCAGCATAAATTTATAAAGGATGTGACAAAATTTCAATTGTTTGACTTGAAATACGAATTCTAAATCTAATAAAATTAGAAGTACAGTAGAACCTCGCGTAACAAGTATAATTCGTTCCGGAATCTTACTCGTAACACGAAACACGCGTTAAGCGAAACAATTTTCCATATAAATTAATGTAAAATACGATAATGCGTTCCATGATGAAAAAATTATTCAAAAATAAAATTAAAAAAAAAATTCTCAAAAAAACTTTATGTGTAACGTTTATTCAAAGAAAATTACATATAAATTCTTAAGAAGCTTGATTCATTTTCATCTTTTCTTCTATCGCGGAATGAACCAACCTGAAATGAGAATTCAATTTGCAGAGAATTAGTAACATACCTAATTCCTTTACTAGAAATCTGTCTAGACATTTGTTTTGCTACATTTTGTTCTAAACACAGACTTATGTAGCAATGATAAAGAAAGTTTCATCGCACAATTCGGGGATTCTCCTATCACGTTACTCGTTATGCGAAACGTCGCTCGTTAAGCGAGTCATTTTTTACAATTGATTTTGCTCGTTATGTGAATTACTCGTTAAGCGAGGTTCAGTTAAAGTTAAGTTTGACAACTCTGTATAACAATAAAATTATATAAGCAACAAGGAGATCTACATAGAAATAAAAACAAAAAATAACAAACACAGTGGGAGAGTTAAAAAATGACTTTTTACGGACACATTAAAAGAATAAAGGAAGGAAAACTGACGAAGAGAATATGGATCAAGAAGGTCAGAAAAGATATAGAAAAAATAAAAATAGATGGAGAAGAGAAGAATTCAAAGAGAAGATCAGAGGATTCAAGGGTTTTCAAGAAAAGACAAAAAAAAAACATGAGTAAAATGAACGGAAGAAAGAAGAAAACAACATAAAGAATGAATGAAATAGAAAATAGAAAAGAAAGAATAGAGAAAAACAATCATGAGAAGTTATTTCACGTGGTTCATAGTCGGCCAAAATCGAAGAAAGAAGAAGAAAATTATATAATTCTATTGTTATACAGCGTTGCCAAACTGACAATGTCAAAGTAGTCTATATATGTGTATTTATTTAAAAATATACTTCTAATCTTGTTAAATTTTGAATTTGTGTTTTAAGTCAAACGATTGAAATTTGTCACTTCCTTTATAAACTTATGCTGAGTAATTATCATTATATACAAACACGCTCATGTATATCAATTCAAATATTGTTTTATTTTTAAACTAAATATTAACAAATTTTACACAGAGCTTTGAGAATAGTTTCGGCTGAATCTGAGTGGTTCAGAACCCACTATAAGCTGTAGATCCCTTGCTTGACTGTAGACTAACGACTCGCAACATTGACAATGCAAATAAAAATTGTTAAGAGATTATAGCCCCATATTCCATCTAGGAATTACGAAAACTAATGATGATTTCAAAATACTTATACTGTTGCCTACTATTATTTTTTTCTATTACAATTTTTTATTTTTATTAGAAAAACATAAGTTTATAAAACAAGTTTACTTTTGAGTTAAAACTAAAAACCTTGGATTTGAAGCAAAAATTTTCTGTCTAATATGTTATAAACGTTAAAAAAATTGAATAAATTTGATTATTGTACATGCATACACAATGACGTCATGTATTCAAGAAGGGTGTGGCACAAACTCTTTTCACCATCCTGAATCAAAAAAAGACCTAAAAATAAAGTCTGTTTGCAAATGATTTGTATTTAATATTTAATTCAATAGTATATAGAGAGAGGAAGAGACGTTCGTTAAGGTTCAAAATCGCTTGCCTAGATCAGCTGTTTTTCGAACACTAATGTTCCTTTATAGTTATTCAAAACATTTATTGTTTATTTAATGAAAATTGTAAAAATTTATGAAAAACATACATTTTCATAAATATTACAGAAAAAAAATAAGAAAACGTTTTTTTAACTTAATTATAATAAATAATATACATAAGTGTCATAAGATAAAAATAATATTATATGTATAAAATATATAAATAATATCAATGAAATAAGTCGTTTGATATTTATAAACTTAATAATATGATTAATATTGCAAAAATATTAATATAAATATTATTTTAGTAATACTTTGTTTGTTTTTTTATTGATGAGTTTACAAGCATTGCTACTAGCAGCTGCTAATACTTTTTAAAACATTTTTAACATATAATACACTATTAATTCATACATATTAATTAAATTATAAATAATATAAATATATGATTATATAATTTAATTAAAATTACACATACAAACATATTCTCTCTCTCTCTGTAGATGTGTTTACCTATTTGAAATAATTGAAAAATTATATAAAGGGATGCTAATTTTATGATCTATTAATAATTCAAATATTACCTATAAAATTTTATATTTTTACCTATAGAAAAATCAATCATTTACCTATTAATAATTAAAAAATAATCTATAATAAAAATAAAAAAACTTAAACCAACCTACTAACCTAACCTACCCTAAATAGCCAATTACGTAAAATTTATAAATCAAATTTTATAGATCGATAATTAGATCAGCAAATATTTGATTATTTTCATAGGTCGATAATTATTTTCATAGGTTGATAAATATTTCTATAGATCAATAATTAATTCTATAGGTCAAAAATTAAAACCATAGATTAATTATTTAATACATAGGTAAACTATTATTTTTATAGGTACTATTCGGTAGATCATATGTTTTTTTCATAGGTCAAATATTTTTATCCTTTTAAAAGACACGTATCAATATTAATTATACAGGGTGTTCGTTCGCTTGGTTGATATAGGGAAATAACATGGGATTTCGATAATATGCAGAATACTACTTTCTGAAGTAAAATTCGGAGAAATATTTAGAATACTTTTCGATAGGAAATAAAAAGTTATATAATTCAGTTTTAGTTTTAACTTGCTAGCATGTGCCGTTTGAGCGCTAGAATTTTTTTTAAAATGTTTTTTAGAATTTTCAATAATTTTTTTTGCTAAATCAGTATAAGTAAGAAAAAAAAGTTACTAAGTTATTATGTAGCTAATTTTTTTTTCTATTTTACTGATTTTTTTCCAGATTTTTTTAGGAAAATTTTGAAAAAAGTCTTATTTTGAATTTTTTTTAAATATAACTTTTTTTCAAATTTGCTCAAAAAAATCTGAAAAAATTCAGTAAAATAGAGAAAAAAATTAGCTACATAATAGATAAATAACTTATTTCTCTAATTCATACTGATTTAGCAGGAAAATTTTTTGAAAATTCCCAAAAACATTTTAAGAAAAATTCTAGCGCCCAAACGGCACATGCTAGAAAATTAAAACTAAAACCAAATTATAGAACTTTTTATTTCCTATCGAAAAGTATTCTAGGTATTTCTCCGAATTTTACTTCAGAAAGTAGTATTCTGCATATTATCGAAATCCCATGTAATTGCCCTATATCAACCAAGCGAACGAACACCCTGTACATACATACATACATAAACAATCACGCCATGTACCCAAAAGAATGTGGCACAAACTCTTTCCATCATTCCGAAATCAAAAACATAAGCAGTGCATGTCTTTCACGTTAAATACTATAGCTATTTTGAATCTTATATGTATACCATATATCTTTCGACCATTTTTTAACGTTTAGGACCCGGTCTCCCCTCTATACCTAGTCTATGGTACTTACCAATTTCCATGTAAATAATTCGTCCAAAATATTTATTTTAATATCGTATCTATTATTATTCTTCTTAAAAATTCAAAAAAAAAAAAATAATAATCCAATTAGAATTACAAGTTTCCATTGAATTAAATGACTGCTAACTTCGATATTAATTCGGAAACATTACTGTTGTACCCGAACCTTATCGTAATAAATTTGAATATCTATATTTTATTAATCTATTTTCGTTTTCTCAGTTCATATTAATAATTTATTTATGTGTGAAGTAGTCATGTTCTTTGAAGGCTAATCATATTTTATTGTATGCGGTTATCAATATTTTTTATATGAAAACATAGATAGACTTTTCTGAAAAACCCATATTTAATGCCTTTATCTCAAAGAAGTATTAAAATATTAAATTTTTTTACATTTTTACATCTTTAATATTGTCTTATATCAATTTATACCAATTTGATTGTACAGAAAAGTGTTCTAGTATTTGGTACGGTGTTTGTATCATTTTCAAAAATTACTAAATATATATAGAAATCCTTCATATAGCCTCTAGATGACGAACCCAAACTTAGTTTATGAGGGTATATACATATATATGTGCGTGTGTGCTTGTGTGTGTCGTCAGCTCGCTCGGTCGTCATCGTCAGTCAAAATTTTGTGACCGCAACCGAGATCGCAACCCATCCTAGATGGTTCAACCAATTTTAAAGAAAATTTTCAGGATAAGTTTATTTAGTACCCAAAATGGTCATGTGGTTTTATTTTTTCCAGTGATGTCAATTTTCTAAGAAAATAATTACTAAAGTTTTTAAAAATTTATTATGTCTACATTATTTACTCGATTTTAAACAAATTTTCACAAAAACATACACATACAGAAAAAATTACTAAAATTTTTGAAATTTTAAATTCTGACTTTACTATTTATCCGAAATTAATCAATTTTTTAAAAGATTCTATTAATTACCAAATAAATTATTTAATTTTAGTGCCTTAGAGTGTTGCCTACTTTCTAAGAAAAAAAATTAATAAAATTTTTAAATTTTTATTTTAATTTTACTGTTTATCCAAGATTAATAAAAAAATGAAGGTCCACAAAAATTATACAATTTTATTTTTGAACAGTGTTAACATTTTGTGATATGTCAAAGTGGTCAATGAAGTATCTTTTTATTTATAACATCAAACACTGTGCAGGTACTAATTTAAATAAAAATTGGCTTCAATTAATTAAAAATTTATAAAATTTTATGATTTAGTTACATATTTGTTACTTAGTAATTTATTTCTATATTTTGTTATTTACTGTAAATGTTATTTGTTTCATTTTTCCTGATAAAGAGGTACGTTAGGGTTGTCGAAATGTCGATTTTTAATTAAAATTAATACAGAACTTAAATCTAAAGCCGTTTTATTTTTATATAATGAGTTCTGAAAGATTTTTTACTATGTTAAATATTAACTAATTGTATAAAAAAAATTGGAAAATAGTTATACTTTTACTTGCTATTATTGTTTTTCTAAAAATTTTCTCAGTGTGGTTCCAAATTTTCTCTTAGTTCTACATAATATATGAGTTATAATTAATATAATCATAATAATAATATAATTTAAACATAAATAACTTAATTATGCATTTGCTTATATAATTTTTTATCTTAAAACAAACTACCTAGTTTTAGAAATAAGTTTTATATTTAATAATTGTGTAAAATAAAAGTAAAATTATGTTATCATACATATTAATATATAATTTCATAACTATTTATATCTAGATTTTAATATGAAAAAAATTCATTTCACTTTTTTAATAATATGAATATTACAATCTAACAATTTGAATAATAAAACTTTCACAAACAGTACGTAATTTGAAATAATATTCTTGAAGAATATATGCAACATGTGATTTATAAATATTAATATAGACATAAACAAAACAGAAACATATGCTAGAATCTTAGAAATCTACTTGCAACTTTATATTTCATCATTATATTGACATTTCTCTATATATAAGCAATTTCAGTTAATTATACGGTTGTTGTTTCAAAGAATTTTTGATTTTTTTATACAGACGTATTTCCTATGTTATTGTACTTATTTGGTTAATAAACAAGGACAGATATTAACCCATTTAAAGACAGCGTCTCCTAATATTAAAATCATCTAAATCATTCAGATAAATCTGCTATTGCTGAACATGTTTTAGAATATCTTCTTGATGTAAAATTTAAAGATACAGTAATAATTGCTAGACCAATCAATATTAGCAGCAGATTGATAAGAGAAGCAATAGAGATTTATAAAGAAAAGAATAACACGAATCACTGTGAAGGGGGCACTGAGTTAAATAAAATTTGGTTTCCATTCAGTTCAGTTTCATTGAAACGTCGTTTTTATAAAATTAAAATATTTAACAGAATTTTATCCTAAAATAATTTTTACATTAAAATATAAAGTTCTGAAAAAAATGGAATCAAGATAGAGGAAGTAATACTGATAAAAATGTTTTAATTATAGGTGAAATACCTGTTGATATGGTGCAGCTAATAGATTGTTTAACGAAACAAGGCATATATTCGGCAACGTATTCAGCATATTCCACGCCAACAAAAGAAATGTTCCGTGTTAATCGACACCGTATTGGCGTTATTGTTTTGTTTCGATGTGATGAGAATATCGATCAAAATCATATATTAATAAAAGTAAGTGATTTTTGAATTATAATCTTAATAGGTTTGTTCGATTGACTCTCTTGCCAAACGACGCCGTAAGTAATTGTAGCAGGTTTGATATTTACGTAACATGTAACCAGGGCTTCGAACCGGAACTGAATCGAAAATCGAAAACTGTAAAAACCGAACCGATATATATATATATATATATATATATAT
Organism: Clivina fossor; assembly: GCA_963966155.1. Classification (NCBI taxonomy): domain Eukaryota; kingdom Metazoa; phylum Arthropoda; class Insecta; order Coleoptera; family Carabidae; genus Clivina; species Clivina fossor. The sequence continues at coordinate 8,471,817 of OZ014569.1, read as the reverse complement.
ATATATATATATATATATATATTTATATTTGTAACTGAACCGAAACAAAAACCGGTTCGAGGCTCTGGAATCATCTAAAAATTTAATCTAATTAAAAAAAAAAACTTTTAAAAAACAGGCATCGTTGCAACGAATGTTTGACGAACAACGCGCATGGTTATTAATTTCATGTGGTACTATGTTTGGTACACCCGAAATGGATCCGTTATTGGAGAAAGTTCGTTCGATACATTTGGGATTGACAAGTGATGTTGTGGTAGCATCAGCTATGAAACCCGAGATCTTAACGTATGCACCAACCGAAATGGTCGTTTCGGGAAATGGAAAAAGAAATACAATGTGTCCGCTGACAGATATGAAAATACGAACATTTCGCAGTGACCGATATGTTCAGGAGATGCAGGTTTATCTAATTTTTTATTAACACGTTTTTATTAATTTGCTATTAATGTGTGTTTCATTTCAAAATACATACGTGCGTTTTTTGTCAATTTAATGAATATTAAAAATTTTACTAGCTTGAATAAGCTAGTAAAATTTTCAATCATTGAGCATCCAAAATTATTTGTATCTGTATACTTTTAACACGTTTTAATTAACTAGCTTTTTTTACTATCAGACGATTTTGTAGGCGGGTTATTTGTTAATAAAAATTGCTGTTTTGTTAACTTTTTTTTAATAAAAATAATAAATATTGTTTAAAAAATGCACCAACCTAATATCTGAGCTCAACACAATAAAGTTCGCTATCTGCTCCTAATAACATAATATACTATTAAATAGGTTGCAAAATCAACTCGAAAATCAAGTCAACTTGTTGAAAAACATGCTAGGAAAATTCGTGACGTATTTAATGATCAATTGAAAAATATAAACAAATCAACTATAAGCGATCATAAAAATAATCTAGCGGAAAAAACATATTTTGATCTGACACAAGTCTACAAGATTCGAAATGAACTGCCTGAATCTATTATTTATTCATCAATGGGTAAGTTTTGTGTTTGTTAAAATAAAAATTCTTAGATTCAGTACAGAAATTTCGTTGCAATATACATAGAAAGAACAAACTGTTATTTTTAACGAAAATATTTATAAATATTATGGAAAATTAAGTACATATTATTAGTATTTCTATATCCTATTTCAAGCAAAAGTAATAAGTAATAAATAATAAGTAATGTCAGTAATAAAAATTGTACAAGCATAAAATGATCCTCATCCTTCTCCAGAAAAATTATTTCAACTTAATTTGTAACCAACGTCGAATACTTTACCTAATAAAATTAGAAATAAAAATAAGTTTTTCCAGGTACATGGAATACAATTAGTCATTTTGAAAAAATAACGCAATTTGTATCAGTAGAAGGCCGAGATAATTTTCAATTATTTCCATTGATTGTTGGTTTCAAAAATTGGACTTCTGATTCGGATATTGTGCAGACTAAAGTCACCGAATCGGATGTTGATGATACAGAGAATTTAAGAGAAATTATGGATTTTATTGCTGCAGCTTTAAATGCTACGTAAGTATTTAAATATTTTGATTACCAAATCCAAATAAAAGTTAATAATTAGTAAGTATATATATATATATATATATATATATATATATATATATAAATAAATAAAATTTGAAATAATAATTAAATCATGGCATACATAACAACAAGTAAATAGTATAATAATGTATAAATATATAATTATATACCTTTCACTTGAAATAGCGATTGCGTTGGTTTTATTTAAAACGTATAAATTAATTTCAAATGAAATAACACTTCTAATTTTTGTTTGTTTAGCATAATAATATCAAAATTAAAATCAAATATTTACTTTTAACTAGTTATGTTATGTTTTCATATTTATTTATTAAATTTATTTATTTTATTTAAACGAAAAATTAATTAAATAAAAATAAACAATTACTTTATAAATATTACAGATTTATTAAAAACAATTTGCGACTGCAGTTTCATCATCATCATACTAAATTCATGCACTAATGCATTTATAAATAATTATTTATATATAACAAAAATACAAAGTAAAAACTGATATTGAAAAATTAATTATATATTTTAATAAAATGATGATTTATCCGATAATGAAAGAAAAATAATCAAATTTAAAAATAGCATTTTTTTTGTTCATGATGTAAAATTTGAAGATACTGTAATAATTGCAAGACCTAGTAATAATAATTTCAAAATAACTTTTTGCTTCTGTTTGTCATCAAATATAAATAATATTTCTATATTTGATCATTGGTATTATAAAATTTAAATAACCTATTTTAAAATGCTTAATAAATGAACAATAAACGTCAAAAGTATTTTTGGCAAAAATCACTTTTATAACTGAGGTTAGTTGAGGCCAATGTTTTTTCGATTCAGAGAACTGGGCTACTCTCTTAAACAGAAAAAGTTTTAGTATCACTAAAACGATTTCAGGGCCGTGTCAGCCTAAGACTGTAATCATTTTGGATACCGTCAATATTTTTAATAAATTACAATAATAAATTGTATTTTGAAATATACAAGTCTTCTTCAGTGAAAGTTTCAACATAAAATACTTTATTAATCGTATTTATAAGCAAAATAATGACCTTGGATTTATTAAAAGAAAAATTACAATCAGTGTGAAAATATTAAGCAGCTATATATAAACAGTCTTTTATATTAATATAAATATTTACGAATTGCATTAATAAATTCTCTTATAAGTACTTATTATAAATGGAACATAGAATTATACATTTAAAATACTAAATAATATATGTTTTGCATTGTAAATACTACCAGTTTTGAAGCTAATAAAAAAGAATCATATTTTATTCTAATATAGTAAAAAATTAAATAAAACTACTTTAGGTTAAAGTTCTGTATTAATATTTATTTATAATCGACGTTTCGATGAAGTCAACGTCTGTTTTTATCAGGAAAACTAATACAAATGATATTTACATTAAGTAAACAGAGCATAGAAACAAGTTACTAGATAACAAATAAGTACTAGATTAACAAAACTTAAGAGGTCAATACGTCTAAATCATCCAGATAAATCTGCTATTGCTCAACATACGTTAGATTATCTTCATAATGTAAAATTCGCAGATACTGTAACAATTGCAAGACCAATCAATATTACCAGCAGATTGATAAGAGAAGCAATAGAAATTTATAAAAGAAAAGATAATATCAGTCACTGTAAAGACGTTGAATTAAATAAAATTTGGCTTCCATTAATTAAAAAATTTATAAATTTTGTGATAAATGTCATCTGTATCAGTTTTCCTGATGAAAACAGACGTTGAGTTTGTCGAAACGTCGATTATAAATAAATATTAATACAGAACTTTAACCTACAGCAGTTTTATTTAATATAATGAGTTCTAAAATTTTTTTTACTATGTTATAGTAAAAAATCTTTCAAAACTTTAAAATAAAAAAGCTTTAGGTTGTAGTTCTGTATTAATATTTATTAATAATCGACCTTTCGACAAACTTAACTTACGTTTTCATCAGGAAAAATGATAGAATCGATATTTACAGTAAATAAACAAAATAGAGAAACGAGTTATTAGGTAACAAAATAAGTAACTCGATTATAAAATTTATAAATTATTAAATAAAAGTAGCCAAATTTTATTTAAATCAGTGCCTTCAAATTTTCGGATTTTAGTCTTTTTCATAATTTACTACTGATAATGAAAGCTTAACATAATAAAAAATCTTTCAGAACTCATATTAAATTATAACTGCTTTTTTTTAAAGTTCGGTATTAATATTTATTTAAAAATCGAAGTTTCGACAAAACTCAACGTCCGTCTTCATCAGGATAAATAATGTTGAGTTTCGTCGAAACATCGATTTTAAATAAATGTTAATACAGAGCTTTAATCTAAAGCAGTTTTATTTTAATAAAAGCTTAACTTAAAAAAATCTATTTACTACTGCCCAGTCCTGTAAATCAGATATCATTTTCATGATATAATGAAATTACTTTAAAATATTTTCAGTGTTATATACCGATCGTTTACATCTGTTGGTTCTGAAGTACAAGAGGGCGTTTTTACCGAATTATTAAATGCAGTTGTGAAAAATGACGTTGATTTTGCCTTGGAAAAAGTCACTGTTACTTATAATAAACTGGATTACATGGCGTTTACACACACTATTATGAAAACAAGGTACGTTTATGTTTATACAAAATTTTACGCACTGCATATTTTTACATAATTTTCTAATTTTTTTTTTGTTTTGTATTCATATAAACATAATCTGTGACATTATTTAGTTATACATAATGTTGAATGGAAACTTTTCATGTATAATTAAAAAAAAAAACATTTGATTTATTGATTTAAAAAACAAAATATTTACGTAAAATAATTTTACATATTTTTTTTTAATTTTAATTGACATAGTAATGTTTTTGTTTTAATTATATCTCATTTTTCAAAGATTATTGATAGATATTATACAGGGTGATGAATAACCAATTTACCAAAATTTCAACAGTTTGTTAGAGAAGTTATTTCGAGTGAAAAATTATCATATGAAGATAGATGCTATTCTATCTCGTTCCGTTCCGCTCTAGCATCGATTTTTTTTAAATGTTTTTCAACATTTTTTTTAGGAACTTTTACAATAAATATAGTTAACAACAATTATACCGTTGAAAAGTTTATTTATTGAAGTTTTAAGCAGTATTATTTTTTTTTCAAAAAAGTCAAATTTCCTCTTTAAAAAATGGCGTCAAAGTGATCAAGTTAAAATTGAAATTTGCCAAAAACAAATTAGATGTTAGTACTTGTAATATAAGTAACTTTCGTTGGAACCTACAAAATATATAGAATTATGCTACACTCTAAAAAAACTTATGTAATTTTATCTACAAACCATGAGATATTATATTTCTAAGTATAATTACTCAACTCCTCTAATTTTATATAATTGTTTAAAAATACATAATATCAGAACGATTATAGTTTTTTTTAGCAAAGTCTCTTTTAGTAAATTTACAAAACTTCAGTAAATTTGCTGTCAGGAATTTTCCATAAATAGATAAAATTTGTTTAGTTCTGCAATATTATTGGTGGTATAATTACATACATTTCTAAATTTACATAAAGAATGTATTTTGAAATAAATTATTACATAAAATATGTACTAAGTCTCATTATTTTGATGAATTATTACAGATATTACATTTATTTGGATATTTACATAAAGAATGTATTTTACAATTATTACAGATATTAATATTCAAGCTATAATTTAAGAACAATATGTAATTCTACATTAAGTACAATTTCCAGAAAGTAAGCAATTTTACAAACTTATTAGGTAGGCAACATAGATATAATAGAACCTATGTTCATATGACATTTTTCACTCAAAATGACTTCTCTAATAAACTGTTAAATTTTGTTTACTCGTTATAAGTCATCCTGTACATTTATTCGAAAGAGTTTTAATTGTTTGTATTCAACTTTTAGTCGCAACATATATATGCACCCCTCTGAGTCTAGTGTAAGTCAGGATATTTATTTAACGCCGTTTAGTCCACACTTACTATTATCTGTACTAGCAATGGCAATCATTTTGGCGTTTGTCATGTTAATTGTTAGCTTAGTTGCTAATTATCGAGCAAAGAAAAAGAAACAAGACATTGAAACCGTCAATGTCTCGTATGCATCATTGTGGATCATTGGTATTTTGGCAATGCAAGGTAAGGAACCATTAACGTAAGTTCTGGAGACATTTTTCAAATATAAATAATATTTTTCTTCACGCGTATCATAATATTAATATTACGTTATCATATTGCCTATGTAAAAATAAGTCGTTAAGTTATTAGTTTGATTGCAAAAGCATAAACGGAAAATGACTGCTGTGGAAATGAGATTTTTACGTGGGGTATGTGGTGTAAATAGAAGAGATCGGGTACGAAATAGATTCGTGTATGATGAGTGTGAAATTGAAAAAAATGTTGTAGAAAAAGTTGGTGTTAGTCAGTTAAGATGGTTCGGACATGTTGAGCGAATGTCTAATGAACGTTTGGTTAAAAAGATTTATTTGAATGATTTTGATGGTATACGTTTGCGTGGACTTGATGAGTAGTTGGATTGGTATGATTGAAAGCGTTTTGCGTGAGCGAAAATTTCCTAGTAGTAGGAATAAAAGAGCATGTATGAAAGTGGAATTATGAATGTGGATGAAGCGAAAGTTGCTTGTTTAGATAAGAATGTTTGGGGGCGACTGATTTCGGGATGATGAAAAGAGTTTGTGCCACACCCTTTTGGGTACATGGCGTAATTGTGTATGTATGTATGTATGATACATTTATTTATACACAAATGTTTTTATCAGTTTTCATTTAAAATACGCAAGGTAACCTAATTAAAAATTATTATTTCAAATTGCTAACGCGTGCACATATTAGGTTAAATCGCAATTAAAATAATTATATATAGGATATTGTAGCACAATCTTTCAAAGAAAAAATATTCCACATTCCGACTATTTTATGAATTTGAATGAATATAAACAATATAAAAAGTACTATTAGAGGTTAATGAATCAAGGTATAGGTATACGTGATTATGAACACGTAGTCTTACAAATGTATCACAAATTTATTGTAAACATATTTTAAATTACAGTTACTTTAATTATTTTAATAGTACTATTATTATATATATATATATATATATATATATATATATATAATTAGTAAAAAATTATTATTTTTTACGACTGAAAGTATTTAACAATTTTTAAATATTAATTTTGAAAGATAAACTTTTTTCTTAGATCCTAAACTTGCGCTCTGATTAACTTTATGATAATTAGTAATAGACAGAATTCAGTCAGTTAAATATTTTTATATTTTCTTCTTCAGGGCTCTACAATAGGTACAAATGTGTATACAGAAAAATACATTCATATAAGCATAAGAATGAAAAAACATTTACAACAGAATATATAATTAGCTAATGTTAAATGTGCGGAACATAATTAGTGTTTAATATTATGCAACGCAATGTATACATTATACGTGGTCAGAAAATTAAAAAAATAAAATTATCGTTGTTACATTGAATGCAAGTCAAAATGTCATTTTTAAAAAAATAATTCCACCTCTTTTGTTTATGAAAAAGTACTTTTATTTTTTGCTTTAAAATAAATTTTCATTTCAGCCTCTTATCAAATAATATAAATAGTATTTCTATTTTTAATATATATATATATATATATATATATATTTTATTATATCTAATATTATAAAATAAAAATAAATTAATTAAAATTGTTTAATAAGTTATTTTAAGTAAATGTATTTTGACAAAAATTACTTTTAAAAATGAGGTGAGAATACGGACCAATGTCTGAAAAACACAATCTCAATGTCGTACAGGATAAATTCTTTTTATATTCTGTAAAACAATAACAGATATAACGAGAGTGGTATAGATAGCTATGTTTTGTATAATTACGAGACATTATTATACATGCAGCTTAAATTATTACTATCATTTCTGAAATGTATAGTGTTTTTGTTATTGTTAATATGTAACATTTCACATTCTAGTATTGTAACACTGTCACATTTTCCAATTTAATAATAATAACATCTAAAATAATCATAAAATCTATGTGGTTTATATTTTTATATAAATTTTTCAAGCATTATACAAATATGCATGAATGGTTTTTTTTTAAAAAACTGTATTATTAAAATAAGTGTACAGAGTGGTTATGAAAAAATCTATGTTCTATTTAAAATATCTAATATTTTTTTAAAATCGACGTTTCGACGAAATGCAACGTCTGTCTTCATCAGAATAAATAATATAAAAATTAATAAAATATTTACATAATTTATCTTGATGAAAACGAACGTTGACTTTAACCATTGATTAATTAATTAATCTTTAATCAATGCTTTAACTTAAAGCAGTTTAATTTTAATACAATTTGTTTGTTTTTAAGTACTGTTAAAAATAATATTGTCTAATTCAAAATGCGAGTCTTAAATTGTACATTTCTCTGAGAAAAGAGAAGCGTTCATGGTCTGTAACTGTGACCAGTAAAGTAAATATATTTGTTTTCTTCACAGGTAGTATTTGGACACCGGTATCATCATCAGGCAATATGATATTAATTTCAAGTTTAATGTTTTCCCTAATCATATACAATTCTTATGCAGCTTTTATTACTTCAATATTATCAGTAAAAACGTCTGATATAAAATCATTAGACGATATATACTCAAATGGTTATAAAGTTGGATATATAACAAATAGTCAAGATGAAGTTTATTTACAGGTAAAAAAAATCAAATTTAGAATTCAATTTATTACTCATAGTAATACATCTTGAGGCTTTTACGGTCGGTATCCATTGAATTTATAGAATTTTCTTGGCAGATATGCCCTGATCACTTTATCTATGTCGCATTCAATCACCAAGTACTGAAGATGTCATCTACGATGTATGGCAAAACGTCTGCGACAAGGATAGACCGACCACAGCATACCAGCCCATAAAATTCTATAAATTCAATTTATTACTCATTTTAAATAGAAAAATTAGAAAATACAGTGGAACCTCGGTGTACGACCTTAATCAGTTTCTGATGTTTGGACTTATACCAAATAGGACGTATACCAAACCAACCTTTCCCCATAAGAAGTAATGTAAAAATGATTAAGGCCATTTCAAGGCAAACAAAAGGCTATATTCAGACAGGTGGTGGGAATACAAAAAATTTTACATTCGATTTATACGTTTAATACTATATATTTATGGTAACTAATTATTAGAAAAATTTGCTAATTTATGTACAATTAATAATTTATTAACAATTTTTATATATTTACAGAATTAACATATAACAAAAATTAATCAAATATTTAATTGTCAATATTTTCTTTGTTTATTATTATTTTAATTTCCAAAAAATATGTATGTTGTTAATTGTAATAAAGATTAATCATATTTTTTTTCAAATAAATTGTATGTATGAAATAGGAGAACAAAATAATTTTTATCATTTTCCTTGAAAAATGCGATTTTCTCAGAATATCTAAGATTAAATGTACAGAATGTCCATAAATTAAGATAACATAAAAAGAGAAGTACTATTTATTAATTTTCAATAATTTTTCCTGACAAACCATGTTACTATGTAGCTAATTTTGCATCCTGGAAGTGGCATTCTAGAATAATTTTTGTTGACTTTCTTAATTGATTGAAATTTTGTATTTAAATTTTAAAAAAATGCAATAAATGGTATTTCTCTTTTTATGTTATTTTAATTTATAGACATTCTGTACATTTAATCATAGATTTTCTGATGGTAAACTTATTCAACAAGCAGAACTTTTTATAAAGAATGACTTTTTGTTTTAAAATCAATCCTCTTTTCAACTCCATTCGGGGACACACTGTATATTACATAATTTAAAACAATTGTACAATTAATAAGTATGCACACATTAAATAATTTCAAATATTTATTAGGCGCAAGACGCAGAATCGGATATAAAACAAATCTTTTATAAAGGTTTAAATTTCCGTCAAAATAACATAGATGCGGGTCTTTTGGCTGCAGCTAGAACCAAATATGCTTTATTTGTATCAACACAAGCTGCACGACGAGCAATTCAAGATTTAAATCCTTACGAATGTCGTTGTCAAATTCAAGAATTTGCATTGCGATCAACAATAGATGAAGTTGCATTTCCACTCGGCAAAGGATCTCCATACCATAAAATTATCAATATGGGGTTAGCTAAACAGACCTTGTTATTAATAATAAATAATAATTTATTAAATATTTTCAGAGTTATGAGACTTATAGAATCAGGAACTTTATCACGGATACAAACTATAATGATGCCAGATATGCCGACTTGTACGTCAGATTCGTCATTTGTTAGTGCTCAACTTGAAGATGTTTCATCGGCTGTTTTTCTATTATGTCTTGGCATAGGATTAGCGCTGTTAGTTGCAATAATAGAATGTGTCGTTAAATATAGAAAGGAAATTAAATATAATTTAAAACATTGTTGCGGTCATATGGGGAGAAAATTGAAAACCACCGTAAATAATTTTGAATTTTGAGCATAATTATTTAATATTATATTTATGTAAAAATATATCAAATTTAACACATTATTATAAATTAAAATATATATAAATTAAAAAAAATATTTATGTAGCGCACGTGTTGATGGGTGCTGCCATCTAACATTTATCAAGCAAACCAAGTTTGACATTTGATGCAAACATTTGTGATGTGTGTCAATTTTAATGTTTTTATAAATTAAAATGTGTTTGCACGTAGGAGTAAATATATTTTATCTAAATTAGAAATTGTTTGTGAATATTTTATGGAAAAATATCCACTAGAATATATCCTGTGATTCAAAATTATATAACCTAACCTATTCGCAATGAACAGTAATAATTTACCAGGGTTTTTTAGTAAAGAATTAACTTGTCTTCCGAGTTTATTTGATAAATATGTTGGTAAATATTATAATAATGCAATGGGAAATGCAATTTCATGGGGATTCTGTCTATGGTTTTTAATACATTTTCTGTTTGACAGATGCACCAATGTAAGTAGAATTACAATTATTCTGCCATCAATTCAATTTAAAATGAAATGTGAATTTATCTTAGGCTATTTTAAAACAAATGAAGTATCCTGAATATGTCAGAAATCGTATAAAATCAACGCTATGGAATTTCGGCTTGGCTGCCGCTAGTTTTTTATATTGTTACGCAACATTATCTAGAAATAATATTGAAATACTCAATTTTCGATACAAGTTTATGTTGAAAAATACAGAATATGTTCCTGGTCATTATATATTTGGTTTTATGATATTGAGCACATATTACGCTCAAGGGTTTTTCTGGGAGAGTACACAAAACAATTCGATGATTGGAGCATTCGAAAATTTAACTTTATTAGCAATAGCTTCGCTTTGTTATATAAATAGGTATGATATACATCGTGTGTGGGCGAAAAATCGATCTCAGAATAATTTGTCAAGTCTAAGCTTGGATCGAATTAATCAGGGCTTCGAACTGTTATATTTTTTGTTCCGATTCAGATAGTAAAATATATATAGGTTCAGTTCCGGATTTTTTGTTCCAGGAAATTTTTTTTTTTTTCGGTTTTTGTTTCAGTTCCGAGTGAGTAATTTTTAAATTTTTTTCAATGTTTTTATTTTCTACCATAATTTAGAACATTTTATTTCTAATTTTTATAATAAGCATACTACATAAATTGATACAATAATATATTATATGAATTATAATTATTATTAATTAAAGGTATAATAATTAGAAGTATATAATATGATTTATTATTCAAAACTTATATAATTTGTATGTATGTTTTAATTATATAGTAATAAGATAACATACGTTAACGTAACAAATTTTCTTGTATGTAGGATTTTTATTTATTTATAATTAGAAAAAAAATGAAAATTACTTCTGATTATTAAAATATTTTCCAATGTATTTTCATTTAATCTATTTAAACATTATTAAAAGCAAAGTTATTATCAAAAAATACATCTTTCTCAAAGTGATCTCTAGTTTAATTTTCAATTTCAATAACTGAATTGTGTTTTTTTTTTCGGTTCGAAGCTCCGTAATTAATTATTAATTTGCAACAACATAACTGCCTTTTAACTCAAAATTCAAGCTTTGTTTAAACTTTAGTAGACTGCAAGCTTACGGGGAAAAAATTAAGTCTTGAATTAATAAAAACTGCCGAGGTCTGATACAGACTGTCTAATTTAATATGTAATCAATAGAAAATATGTTTGTTTCAGATGTATAGAATTATTTTTCATGATAATTTACGTCAACAATCTATTGCAATGTATTTTGGAATTAAGTCGAACTTTTTCGTTTCAAATGTACAATAAATCATTTATGAATATAATATCATTGATATATTTTATTCTTCATGTATCGTCCAGGTGATTTTTGTTTTACGAAAAGAATGTTTGAAGACACTAAAATTTGCTTTTAAATTTCAGTATCTTGTTTTTCATCGCTATTATTCCATTATATATTTTCATACCTGTTAATAAACATCTAATTAATAACTTGTCGGTTGGATTTGTATTATTAAATGTTTTAATATGGATTTGGCTTATTTCGAGTATCTACAATTCGGTAAAGAAAATGTTTTCTTCTTGTAATATCGTTTCCTATTTGTACTTGAACCTAAAATTTGGAAATTGTTGTTTGGAATTGGAAATGATATTGCAAATTAAGTAGGCATAGTCTGAATTGTGTCAGTAATCAGTCAGTAATATTGAATTGTTTTTTTTATTAGGCTGTAATGAGACTAGTAAAGCATTATATCTGGCATGATGGTAGTTCGAAAGATTCTTACTGTGGCAAAAAATATTTTGAATGTGGTTTATTTTTACCACGTAAAGATACCGCATTTAATGTATTTCAAGTTCGGAGAGAAATTGAAGAAAGACATGATTTGTAATTATAAATAAATAATTGAAAAAAAACTATTGATTATTAAATAGATTTATTTATAGGTTAAATTTGAAAAGAAAAAATCCGAAATATGCGTTTTATCAGACATTGAAATGTAAGTATTCTTTTAAAACTCTTATTACAATCGAGGGGGCAAACTATTTCTATAAATTTTAAAGTGGACCTTACACAATCATTGGGAATGACATTCAGACCGAAGATTGATATTCTGATTGAAGGTGTAAGGTCAAAATAAGTATCAATGTCAATATAGGAATGACAGTCATTCCTGATTGACCGCGTTAAATATGATTGTTGAGGTTTTAGTGATTTTTCATTCATTTTACGGAATTTATACGAAATTTCTAGGATTCTACAGATTTTACTCGAAATTTTACATGATTTTAAGAAAATCTTTAATTGATTTTATGATTTTAAATGATTTACTAAGATTTTAAAGTATTTTACAAGGAAGTTGTAGAAATGATTTCCCCCTTGATTACAGTAGAACTTGTATAGAGTTTAAAAAATAATAATTGTAATTTATTTTGTTTTTATTTTCTTGAACTTGTATATTCATGGTGTTTTAATTAATACAGAACTAAATCCTAAAGCCTTTTATTCAAATATTTATTTATATTCTAACAAAAAATGATTAATTTTATAGAAATGGTAGAATAATTTTACTTAAAATCATTATTAATCAAATACACCATGTACCCGAAAGGGTATGGCATAAACTTTTTCCATTATCCCGAAATCAGTTTCCTCCAAACATTCCTATCCTGACAAGCAACTCTAACTTCACCCACATTCATACTGATACTCCGTCATACTTGGAAATTTTCGCTCACGCAAGTCACTCTCGCAATCATACCACTTCAGCTACTCATCGGACGTCCACGCAAAACGTATAGCTTCAAAATCATTCATATCATTTTATTTTTTTCTATTTCTATATAATTTTTCTCTCTGTAAGTCTGGTAATTGATTTCTATACAAGTCCTACTGTATAATAAATACTTAAAGTAAAGTAGTCATATAACAAAAATTTATTTATTATTTAATATATTAAAATTTACTTAATTGGTATGTAGTGGTATCACTAGGGCTGGTTTAACCCCTTTCCCCACCTTCACATGTAAGTTTATTATCGATTTTGTTATAGAATAATTTGTTGTAAATTGCTTAAATTTATTATTTCGCAAATTATTTTTTTTACATTAATATTGAGAACATTATTAGGTACTTTTATTTTTTATGCTTCTTTAATTACCAATTTATTCCATATTTTTTTTTAAAATTGAAATAGATTTGAATATTGAATTTTCTGAGATAGTTTGCCGTGTTCAATCCTCGCAGACGTTTCGCCATACATTGTAGATGGCATAGCAAATTAAAATTAAATATAATTATTTATAAGTAATATGTTGGCATCTATTTTATTTCTCTCCATTAAGTGCATCATCTATCAGTCAAACTAAGGAATTTTTAAAATGTTGTAGGAAGTTCTAGGAATTTTAAGGAAGTTTTAGAAAGTTCTACGAATTTTTATGAAGTTTTAGAAAGTTTTAGGAAGTTTTAGAATTTCTCTAGGAAGTTTTAGAAAGTTTTAGATGGTTCTAGGAATTTTTAATTAGTTTTAAAAAGATCTAGGAATTTTTGGGAAGTTTTAGAAAGTTCTAGGATTTTTTTAAATGTTGTAGGAAGTTCTAGGAATTTTAAGGAAGTTTTAGAAAGTTCTAGGGATTTTAGAATGTTCTAGGAATTTTAAGAAAGTTTTACAAAATTCTTAGCTTCCTTACTATTCATAATTGTTCCATGGTTATTTGCTACTTCAGTTAGGTTGACTGTCTCTGATTTCGAATAATTATTGGTTGTTTTTCAATTTTATAATCAATTTAGTTATATTTTCATGGAAATCTGTCACATTTTGTTTGGTTTTAATTTGAGATATTTCCAATGATTTTGCATAATCGAATGATCGATTCTCCCATCACATATTAGAATATAAATTGTTCACTGTATAGGTATGGTGACAGTACGGCGAAAAATCAAGAATAAACGAATGCAGGGACAAACGAATCTTTTATCGGGAAACGAAGAAAATTTCGATGTAAAAAATATGGTACAAAAAATGCTAGATGAAATTATTGATAATGTCGGACATTCCGAAGATGGAAATTTGTCGGAAAATAAATAAAATAATAATTTAAGTAATATGAGTGACGAATTTGGTAAGAAATATTAAGAGGTACCAACGTAAATAATTACACCGTGGAATAAATTAAATATTGTGTTTTTTTCCCCTTTTCATACGTCCAACCCGTTTAGTTGTATCAGAGCAGGATTTTTTTAGCTCAAATTTCTATTTTAAAGCAATGCCAAATATATATGCAACAAAATACTTGCTTATAATTTTTTTACAGTGTTCAGTTAAAAAGTACAAAGATTTATTTTGTAATTTTATTTAATTTACATTTATATACTAGTCACTATATATTTTATAATAATTGTTGTAGTGATTGTATTAAGTTATTGAATAATAAATAAATATTTTATCGACCTATATTTGTATTTTATTTCACACATTCTGAGTTATATGTATATTAGGATGAATGGAAAATTTATTATTTTGTCGACGAGAGCAAAAAATCGAAGTTACTGATCAGAAAAGTTCTTTCGCAAACCGCTTTGAATATTAAACAATATCTAGAGGGCGCACCGAGCGCTCAAAAATGCCATTTTTTAGATTTTTTTTCATATAATGACCTAAACATATATCAACATTTTATCTAACCGAGCCGTAACTCTGTGTTTTTTCCATAAATAGATAAAATTTGTTTAGTTCTGTAATATTATTGTTGGTATAATTACATACATTTCTAAATTTACATAAAGGATGTATTTTGAAATGAATGAATTACACTTAAAATATTTTATTAGTATTATTACACAAAATATGTACTAAGTCTCATTATTTTAGTGAATTATTACAGATATTAATATGCAAGCTGTAATATTTACATAATTTAAGAAGTTATATCAACAATATGTAATATTACATTAAGTATGTGATGCAATTTACAGAAAATAAGCACTTTTACATACTTATTAGGTCATTTTTACTTATTTTGTGTGATTATTATAGAAATAAAAAATATAAAATTACAGATTTTTTTATAGTAAAATTTTCCTATTATTTTTTTTGTAATTTCACTATTTTTTTTTACAGTGTAGATTATTCGTCCAAGGTTTAGTAATAAAAATTATAAGAAAATTATTTCAAATATCTTTATTTTATAAAAATCAAGTTATTGATTTCATTAATTACAGGATGTAGAAAATGATTTTTTAATGCTTTAAATATAATTTAATTTTTATAGGCATAATTATATTGTTTTGAAATTAATATTGGCAGTAAAGTTTACCATCTTTTTTTAAAAAAATTTCGTTATTCTTTTGTTTTATTTTAAGGGGGTTCTTGAATGTGTGTATATTTTCTCAATACAACAAAATAAATTTAACATTTTGGAATTTGTTTACTATACACAAAAACAATCAAATGAAGATCAACCTAATATTCTGTAAATTAATTTACGTGTTCACAGTTATTAAAAACTTAGGCCCGTATTCTCATCTCAGTTTTAAAAGTAATTTTTATCAAAGTTACTTTTGACATTTACTTAAAATAACTTATAGTTCATTGGAATTTTATAATATTAGATAAAAAAATATATCAAAAATAGAAATACTATTCATATTTGATAAGAGGCAGAAACAAAAATTTATTTTAAAGTGAAAAATAAAAGCACTTTTTTCATAAATACAGACCTTAGTTTCTCTGAAAATATAAATAACATAATTTAAAATTATCTTCATTTGATCAATAATTTATTAAAATTAATAAAAGTTAGAATATGTAAAGGCTGGCCCAAAAATCGCTAGACCATTTAAAAGGTATAATAAAAGAATAAATGTGAATAAATAGAAGTTATTTCATTTCAAAATAGTCTAGTGACTTTTGGGCCAGCCTGTACTAAACCGTAATTGTTATAACCACTAAAATATTTTAGTAACAATTTTGACATTTGAAATAAATAACGTTGATAAAATATTCTTACAAATAAATGACAATCATGCTATCAATATATTAAATATACTCTGTTACTTTGTTAAGGTTACATTTCTTAAAACTTTTAAGATTTTATTTTGTGAAAATAATATGATATTTACAAAAACTATTATCGAAACCAGTGGCTAAAAAAATGTCCAGGGTCCTTACATCAAGATAATAAAAACGTATCATATTTAGGTCATACAATACTTGTATGCGTTTTAATTGCATATATTTCAGATGGCTTATTTTTACATTAAGTGGGCCTTATATGATCATTCGGAATGACATTCAGAGCAAAGATTGACATTCAGATTAAAAGTGTAAGGTCAATACTAATGGACTGATGAATGGATTGACGGATTTCCAAATATTTTGAAATCCAAGCTTCACGGGAAGTGGAGGTAAGACTGATAGTCTGTCAATCAGATAGTCTGTCAATCTGATAGTCAATCAGACTGTCCAGTTTGACTGATAAGTGTAGGGGCTTTGTGATTGAAGTCACGAATGATTGCAGTCAGACTGTCATTCCTGATTAATCGTGTAAGGTCCGCTTTATGTATATAGACAATTGATTGATACTTCAAAAGTTTTTTTACAATATTAATAAATCAGTTGCTGTAATTTCTAAGTGGAACATAGGGGGCTATATGCTTGAAAAACTGAACATAAAGTTTCTTTAACATTGTCAATGGTTTGGACTTTTAACTCACAGACAAGCAAGGGATCTACAGCTTATAGTGGGTTACGAATCACACAGTATAGTGGTACAAGATGGCTGTTTTTAAACAACAATATTATTACTAAATAGGTTTAATTTATATAATATAGTACTAATAAATTACGTTTTTTTTTTTTGGTATAGAAAAATGCATCGTGTATAGTCTAGCATTATGTAGAAAAATTAATTTCATATATATATTTTAGAGGTTATAACCATTAATATAAATTTATTTCCGAAATATTATTAACAAATTCGTTTAACATTTTCATAGCAATTTAAAACTAATTTAAATATACAATATTATGAACAATTAGAACAGACATGGATATGTAAAATATGATTTTAATAAATTCTAATTTATATCATTATATATATATTTATGAACGCAGCGATTTAACAATGGGGTTTCAAACTATAATCATTATAAACTATTTTAATTATTTATTTATTTATTTTGTCGTTTTAACAAATTTGTAATTTATCGTAATTTTATTGGTTATATGTACTTTATTTTATAACGTTTTCTTTATTTATATTTCGTACTATTTTTACAGTGTGACGTTATTTTTAAAACTGATTAATTACTCGTAGATTTGTTACAGCTTACCATTAAATCAGTTTGGAATCAGTTCAGAACTGTCCGAAGCATGCGCAATGCTGCTTCGTACAGTTACGAATTAACAAACCTATTATTTGTTGTATTAACCAGCTCAAAAATGTTTGGTGAACATGAAACATGTTTTTTATTTATCGTTAAATATATTTGTATGTGTGTGTGTGTGTGTATGTTTTTTAAACGACTTTATATTTCGTTGTCTATCTAAAACTATTGTAGTACATTAAAAATTAAGAAATTGTTTTTATTTAACATACTTTTTTCATATTCTGTGCTGTTTCTACATAACCACAAAATCGGTCATTATTAAAATTAACATTGGAATACTGTCATAATATAAATAAACTTGTATTTTGTATATATACACTTGGATTTTCGAAAGAAATCATATTTACACTGTTTTTTCAATGAGTTAATTCAAAATGATATTCTTAAAAACAATTACACATCGGAAAATTAATTAATATATTTTTCAAAAACAAACTACATTTTGATTAGTTTTTCTAGAAATAGTCTAATCTGGTATCACTGATAAATCAATCTAAATCTTTCAAGTATTTAAACTCATAAATTAATATAAACAAATTGAAAACAACAGAATTTTTAATACATTTGATTTAGATAAATATATAAACAATATCGCCAGTTTTTATAATAAATATTTTAACTAAAGTCACTTTTAAACAAATCAAAAAACATATTCTTAATTACACATGGCGTAGTATTATATTAAGTTATAGTATTTTGTTTTTGCTTAACTAATTAAATTAATTTTAATGAACTAATTAAATCATTAGTCAATTTTGAAATGAAGAAAAATGAATTGACAAGGTCAATGCAGTTTTCTAATTTTAAACGTCAAAAGTACTTTTGGCAAATGAGGTGAAAATACGGACCAAAGCCTTTTTGAAACCTTAAAATCGACTTTAGTTAGTGTTTATTATGAAAGCGGCTGTAATATATCAATTCTTCGAGATCGAGATTGATTTCTGATCGATCAGCTTTAGTCTATATTGTATTGAACAATTCTGAGTTTTCTTTTCCCGGAAGACGGGCATACAAAACGGGAGGTTATTGTATTTATCAGTAAATATGACAAAAAAAGAAAACGAAGTATTAACTATAGTATATATGGATACAGAGAGACGTAACAGGAAAATTATAAATTAAAGTTTTATGTTAGTATTCTATATTATTTCATAAGCTAAATAATATTATAGAATTTTTTTTAACATACGATATTTTCTGTTTATTAAAAAAAGACAAAATATTCTGTAGTACTATAGAACTTATAGCTTAATACTACACTGTAAAAAATGTAATTTAGATTTATGTAATTTTACTTAGTTTAAATACAGTGGATGATTAGTTTACGAACATAATTCGTTCCAAGACTATGTTCTATGTTCGTAAACCAATCATCCTTATAATGTTGCCAGATATTCTAATATTTTTATTTTAATTTATTTTTTTATAAGGGGTTCAGAAAAGTTTGTTATCCGAACATATATTTTTGTTGTCCGAATTGTTTGCAGTTCAAACTGTTCGTTAACTGATCACCCACTAGCAGAATTTTGTAATTTTTACCGTGATAATTTACGTAATATTAAATTTTTATGTAAAAATTACATTAAATTTAGATGAATTTTTTACAGTGTGAATACTACCATTAGCTTCGTACAAATAGCCATCTTTCAATAACCCAAATGCACACAAATTTTTTAAATAAAATATATTTTTAATGAAAATATTTCACTTGTAAAATTATTAATAATAAATATATATATATATATAATGTATATATGTTGTGCTATATGCCATATAATGTATATTTATTATATAATATATATCAATAATTTTATTTTCTTCTGAGCAATGTAGGTAGATGGATTAGATTCAATCTGAAATCTTAATCCGATTTAAAATTGGAATCGAAATTCTTTTCTGGACCAGCAGAACGGGAATAGGAATTTAAGGGTCGTAGATATATTTATTTTTTTAATAATACTTATATATCTTTTTTTTATTTCTTCTCTTATTACTTATAATATAGGTTTCTGTTTTTTCTTTTTCTTGGTCGCTATACACATAAATTTTTGTCGCTTATTTTAGGTTAAAATTACGTTAATAATTAAATTTATATATATTTTGCCATCTCGCTTCAATAGACCTAACTATATACGATTCGCTATTGTTTTTTTTTTTTAATTTAAATTATTTGCAACAATATACGTGTTTATAATTATTTTTTTTATCGGAAATATGTGCATCATTATTTGGATAATTGTGAAAATATTATTGCAGATTTTATATAAACTATTAATCAATTTATTTATACACTTTTTTTATAGATAATAATATATAAATGTATAGATAATAATGCGAAATAATTACAGTAGAGTCTTTTGAAAAATGATATATGATTTTAGTTTTAATAATTAGTCATATTTTTACCTCCATATTTATTTCTTTTTGCTTTTGCAAATAAATCCTGGCTTTATTTTTGATTAAAAATTACAATTATAACATTGTAAAAATAAAATAAAACGATTTTTGGTTTAAGTTCTGTATTAATATTTCTTAATAAATAATGAAGCCGTGTCATTTTATACGAGTTCTGCAAATTTTTTACTTAAATTTACTTATTGTAAAAATACCTTTCAGAACTAAATTCATAAATTCAATCACACCATGTACCTAAAGGGATGTGGCACAAACTTTTTCTGCTATCTCGGAATCAATTTCCTACAAACATCCCTATCCAGACAAGAAACTAGCTTTATCCACATTTATAATACCTCTCATACATGCGAAGAATTATGAATGTGGATGAAGCTAAAGTTGCTTGTCTGGATAGGAATGTTTGGAGGAAACTAATTTCGGGATAATGTAAAGAGTTTGTGCCACATCCTTTCGGGTACATGGCGTAATTGTATATTTATGTATGTAAATTTGATTAGTAGTGATTTTGAGTAAAATTATTGTAACATTTTTCTATAAAATTAATCATTTTTGTTATTAATACAAATAAATATTATTTAAGTTTAATTAAAAAGTCGATGTTTCGACGTACTCTATGAACTTCATCATTATTTTGTATAATTTTTTTTATAATGTACGTGGAGTACGTTAAAACGTCGCTTTTTTAATTAGAATTAATACAGAACTAAGTCCTAAAGCCTTTTTATTTTAATATAATCAGTTCTGAGAGATTTTTTACTATGTTAAATAAAAGAAACTTTAATACTAAAATCTGAAAGAAAATAGTGTTGTATTAAATAAAAATTGTGTTAAGATTAGATTCTGTTTAATTATTTTATAAAAACTTTATCAGGTCAAAATTTATCAATAAATATAAATTTTGACCTGATGAAGACGAGCGTTTATTTTCGTCGAAACGTCATTTTTATAAAGTAATTAAACATAATCTGATCTTAACACAATTTTTATTTAATACAATGAGTTCTGAAAAATATTTTACTAAGTTAAATAGTGTTGTATTAAAACATAATTCAATCGCTGTGTAAGAAAAATATAGAGGTATGAATAAGACTTTTGCCCGTATGCATAAACATTTTTATTAAATATAATGATTCATTAAAATGAAAATTCTTGGATTCCGTAAGAAATATACATAGAAAGTTTTCTTACGAAATCCCAGAATTTTCATTTTAATGAATACGGGCATTTATATATTAAAATAAATTTTAAAAAATGTGCTTCTCTTTCTGCATCATTCTAATTCAACAACAATTATTTTTTTTAAATATTTATATAACATGACAATTTTTTCGATAAATATTATTTGTATATAATATATTTATTTTATAATTCTTTTTTGTTTCAATTCCTTAAGCATAAGGATACGCCTTTTTTTATTATAAAATGCAGGTATAATATTATTATAATTCTTAATTATTTATTTTTAAATTATATACGATGCTCCGATTCGATGTAATAACTAGATGTATAAGTGAAATGCTGTTTGCGATACGATTGAATAAAAGAATGGAACAAATTTTCAATTTTATTTATACAGTTGAAATAAGGAAAGAAAATTTGATTGTCAATAAATATATAATATATGATTAATTCGCGATATTTCCTCATGTTAATTGTACAAATTATCTAGCGATCTTCATTATATTAATGTCAAAAGATAAACTTTTGTTCTTGGGTCCTGAACCTGTGTTATGATTAATTATAATATTATTAAATTCCCTATCAGGTTCGTTATTGTTTTTAACAATGACGCGTTTCGACTTTTCAGTCATCTTCAGATTATTCTGATCTTGGTCCGTGTTGTGGTTCAAGTGAACCTGAACCACTTGAACCACAACACGGACCAAGATCAGAATAATCTCAAGATGACTGAAAAGTCGAAACGCGTCATTGTTAAAAACAATAACGGACCTGATAGGGAATTTAATAATATTATAATTAATCTTCATTATTTTTTAATTTATTTGAAAATTATTAAAAGATTACATTTCTGCTTGAATTAAAAAAGTTTTTTTCAAATTTTTTTGTGGGTACACAAATTGTACGGCACTATTTTTTTAATATCCATAAAGGTGTGGCACAAACTCTTTTCATTCAAGTAGAACTTAGTTATTAAATATTCAATAAAATATGTCATACGTGTATTTTTATTATTAATACATATTTATATATTTATTGAAAGATTTTTTTTCATTCAACTGTAAGAATTTAATTTAAAATTGAATATTTAACCGTTTTTTTTTTAAATAAATATATTTCGGAATTCAGACAAAGATCAAATTCGAAAATAATAAAATATATCGTTAGCTTGGTGCTGAACTCGCCTATCTCCATTGTATATATATATATATATATATATATATATATATATATATATATATATATATATATATATATATATATGATTATTGTGGTTATTTTCTGTTTTTATTATTAGCAAAAGAAATATAACTTTATATTATTATTCTATTTCTACAAAATTTTAACTAGAAATTTATATTTACTGTCTTAGTATTTATGAAACACATTGCCTAGGATATGCTGATATGATATGAAATTATATAAGTATAGTTCGATTAATGTAAGTTTTGTTGTACGTCATCCAAAAAAAGTAACTAAATCTATGACATCATCACTGAGTATATTTATATAGGCTTATAATAAATATATAAACATGGCCAGACAGTTACACGAGATAAGAGAAAATCCTGGAACCAAAATATGAAGATGGAAAAGAAAAAATGTGAAGCAACAAGGATATCTACACAAGAACAGAAAAAATAACAGACACAATGAAGAGAAGAAGAATGACTTTCTACGGACACATTAAAAAATGAATGAAGGAAGACTGACGAGGAGAATATTTAATTATTTCGACAGAAACCCCAAGACCCAGATGACGTGGATGCAAGGAGGTTATAAAAGACATGGAAGAACTGGAAATATATGAAGAAGAGGTGGAGAGATGAGAAGAATTCAGAGAGAAGATCAGAAGATTCAAGGATTTTTAAGAAAAGGCTATAAAGAAGACAGGAGTAAAATGAGCGGAAGAATAAAGAAAACAACATGGAGAAAGAATGAAAGAGTACGAGGAGAAAAAAGGGAATAAAAAATTATGAGAAGTTATTTCACGTGGTCCATAGTCGGCCGAAATCGGAGAAAGAAGAAATATATTTTTATAATATTATGCAAAATTGCATAAAATTATGTAATTACTGTTTTATTCTTTATAATTTTAAATTTCTTATAACCCATGTTAAATAAAATAAAATTAAATTATGAAATACCAAATTAGTCTTGAAAATAAGAGATTTCTTTTCTAATATTTCAAAAAAAAAAATGAGAAAAATTTATTATAACACAAAAACAACTTATCGTTTTTTTCTTTTGTTTGTACAATTTAGCAAAAATAATTATTATTGGCAAAAGCAAATACTAATCTCAAAATATTATTGTATACAATTAGTACTTATTTGTTTGTAAATATAACAAAATATCATTGCTAAAGAAATTAACTACAGTAAATATTGATTTTAAACTATTTAAATACTATCTTATATAAAATTATAAGCAAATATATTTAACAAACTATTTTAAGTACAGATATTTTTGTGTTATTAGGTTTTTCACCAACAACCTGCAACGAAACTTACAATAATCAGACTATATATATATAAATAATAATAATAATAATAATAATAATAATAATATATACATAATATATACCTAATATACATAATTGAAATCTCCATTCCATCTGATAGCAATATAAATAAAAAGGAAATAGAAAAACAATTAAAATATAAAGACTTAATAATAGAATTAAAAAACATGTGGAATAAACAGGTGGTGATGATACCAATTATAGTAGGAGCAACAGGGTATGTAAGTCAACAGTACAAAAAATATGTCGAACAAATACCGGGAAAACACAATTTCGCCCTTATTCAAAGAACTGCCATTTTAGGCACTGCTTACATACTACGCAGGACTCTCATGTAAGCTAAAAAATATAACAATCCTTTAGGTCACGGTGTGACCTCGGATGTTATATAATCCACACCAGTTAACACTGCGAAAGAGAACCATAATAATAATAATAATAATAGTTTATTAATCAACATATTAACACAATTAATAAAATGCATTTTTGAGGGCCTCGTGCGCCACCCCCAAACAAATTTTTTTAAAGTTTTTTTGATGTTATATATATACATATATATATATATATAAATAATGGAAATGGAAATAATATGAAACCTAACATACAACGGCGCTTTTTGAAATTGTTATTCTTAAAATCGTTGGTATATATCCCTCTTATATTTACTCTTACTTGTTCTTACTTTCTATATTTCAATTTCATACTCTAGAATCTCGCAGAATTATTTCATATTTAATTTTTCTCTTTATGTTAATTAATAACTTTATCGATGATTCTGCACTACTCTCTCAACTACAATTTCTTCTTCCTTTCTCTACAAGAAGTACAAATTCTTTTTATATCTGCCTATTGTTCATTCTAATTTTCTAACAAAGTCCCCCATATGTGTCATTCATTTAATAAGTTACAATTAACTATAGATATTTTGTCATATGCTCTTTGTATATTTATTAATCATTTAAATATTGTACACAATTAATGCTTTTTTAAATTATTTATGTATTATATTTTATAAGTCTATGTTTGTATCATTTGCACCATTTAATTGGGTTGTTGCCTGTTTTGGTATAAATAAATAATAATAAAAAAAAGGTCTGACCTTTGCTGAATTTTACTGCAATCCTAGTACTTTACGTGAACTCCAATGAAGTCCTCTGAAGTACTCTGAAATTGGTGGCACTTTTTAACACTTTTTTTTAAAATAGTGACGTATTAAAACTCAAATTAAATATATAGTTTTTATCAATAATATAAAATAATATTGAAACAGTCCAATTCGCACATTATTCATTAAATCAATAAACGTCTTAATAATTTCAAAGACAAATCACAACTAACCAGTAACTAACGTATATCGAAATATATATGTTCGTACTTGTTCAATTCTGTTTACGCAGACTAATTATCATTTATTACTTTTATATTTAGTTGTTAAAAATTGTATGTACAATATTTTTTTTAAATATTTAACTAAATTTTTAACGGCAAAATATAAAATTAATTATTATTAATAATTGGATTACGTAAACAGAATTTTTTTTAAACACATATTGACCTTAGCTGCTAAAACTATTAGCTAGAAACAATAGTTGTTATCACTTTTGAAGTATATTTTTGACAATAAATATTCATGCACTAAGCGGGATTTGAACCCGGACCCGTACAGGTACAAGTGGTGTCAAACACACGTCTTAAATTGCACAGTCATGCCTGTTGGCTGTAAACAGAATTAAAGAAATATAACAATATATATTTCAATTCACGTTAGTTATATATACATATATAAGAAATGATTAATGTGAATTGTAGTCAGACTTGGATGATGTTAAATAAAAAAGACTAAAATATAGATTCTTTGCCGAAGTTTTGGTGTAAATTTTCACCTTCTTCGGGGGCTTGTTCTAAAAGAGATTACTTGAAACATAATCTCTTTTATAACCAGCCCCTGAAGAAGGTGAAAATTTATACCGAAAGCTCGGTTAACAATATAAATTTGAGGTTTCTCTTTAACTTCATCCAAATCTGACTACAATTCCCATTAATCATTTCCAAAATTATTTGTACTAGTCGTAATAATTATTTACATATATATATATATAAAAATACAAACTGAATTGTATTTTTTAATAGTGAATATTTTAAATTATTGATGTAAAAGTATATAATTTTATTATAAATACGTCATTATTTTAAAGATAAAATGTGAGTGCTAAAAATTACAATCAACTTTCAAATATTCCAAAAAACTATAATAGAATTCAAGTAAAGTACTTAGAATTGTACTAAAATCCGACAAAAACTAAAATTTTATTATTACATCAAATAAAAAGCTTTAGAATTAAGTTCTGTATTAATTTATTTAAATATCAACGTTTCGATATATTCTACATATATCTTCCTGATGAAAATATAAGTACATAGAGTATATCGAAACGTCGATATTTATATAAATTAATACAGAACTTAATTCTAAAGCTTTTTTATTTTAATGTAATAAGTTCTGAAAGATCTTTCTATGTTGATTATTATTATTATTAACATAGTAAAAAATTAAAATAAAACTGCTCTAGCTTAAAGTTCTGTATTAATATTTATTTAAAATCGATGTTTCGACAATACTCAACGTCCGTCTTCATCAGGACAAATGATATAAATAACATTACAGTAAATAACAGAACATAACTATGTTCTGTTATTTACTGTAATGTCATTTATATCATTTATCCTGATGCAGACGGAAGTTGAGTTTCGTCGAAACGTCGATTTTAAATAAATATTAATACAGAACTTTAACCTAAAGTAGTTTTACTTTAATATAATGAGTTCTGAAAGATTTTTACTATAATAAAGAATCATTCAGAATTCATTATATTAAAATAAAAAAGCTTTAGGTTTTAGCACTTAAATCATCATCAGAAAAAAAATAATTTTCCTAATAATGATAGGAGTGCAGTATATCGAAACGTTGAAATTAAATTAAAAAATACACAGAACTAAAACCTAAAACTGTTTGTGTTTTATTATTATTATATTTATATATAATTTGCAATTATAACATTTTTGTAATCAGCTTATTCTAGACAACGTATTTTTAAAAATACTGAGATAAATATAAATATCTAATCATTTGTATTATTTTTTTTCCTGATGAACATATGCGTAGAGTATATGGAAACGTCGATATTTAAATAAAGCAGACGTATACCGAGGTTCTACTGTATTTTGTTTTTTGCTTAAATCGCCGTTAATTTACTATGATGAACTAATTAAATCATTAGTTAATATTTAAATGAAGAAAAATGCATTGACCTTGCTAGGGTTTGAACACGGAACTTTCTGTTTCGCGCCAAATTATAACTAATTTATTTTTTAATTATAATTCTTCAAATTATATTTAATTATACATAAATAAATAATAAATAAAATAAAATAATTTACCTGTTGAAGAACGAAATGAAAAGGAAACCAAAAAAAATATCAGTCCGTGAATTTGATCTTTGTCCTATAGTTTGTGGGCGATATTGTAGAAGGAGGAGGGGGAGTGGGTGATATTTGATAAATAATTTATGAATGATTACGACGTGATAATGCGTTGATACTATAGCGCTGTAGCGATATGGGGTTTGGCTGTGGTCGAAGCAATCTCCGACAGACGTACATCGATTGGTATTCGATCATCGTACAGTGTCGGTGCTTGTAGTATTATACCCGCCGTGCCAACTAATACGGCCAATGTGAAAATCCAAAGGAATAAACGATCTAACACCATTGCCACGTATTTCCAATCTTCTTTCACCTGAAACACAAAAGAAAACAAAAACAAATGTATTAGATTTATCTAAATTAAAGTTGAGATTTTTTCTCAAAATTTTACAAAGGCCAGTTAACCATGGACACGTGTTTCGACCTTTAGAATCTCGTCAGTATGCTGCTTTGATCAGTTGCTGTTAATTCTGGCTGACTATTTAAGCCAAGTAAAATAAAAACTAAACAAGAGTATAGATTATGTATAGATGATGGCCATGACTTCAGGCATCTCTACAATTCTCTCTGTATATTCACAATTGAAAACAAAATTAATATAAAGCTAATTTTATTTTATGAATATTGTAATAATTTCAATTTTCGTACAAAATATTAATAAGGAAAATTGAATAACAAAAAGAAATTCTTTGCTATAAAAAGTAGGTATTTTGATGATATGAAACAATTTCCATAATGAAAATAGCGGAATGTTCAAGTACAATGACATTTTGACATTTCTGACAGTTCATTTTGAAATTTTTGACGTGAAAATTACAGACATATTTTTCACATGATGAACGTTTGTTAATAATAGAAGTTTTTCTGACGAACCTTTTCAAACTTTTACAAATAAATTTAAAAAAGAAAAAGTTCTTATAGTAAAGTAAAATTCTTATATCACAAAAATTTAAATTTAAATTTATTAAGTAGAATAATACAATATATATATATATATATATATATATATATATATATATATATATATATATATAATGAAGTTTCTCATATCTTGTACATTAAAGTAAATAAAAGTACGTAGCAACTAGTTACTAGGTAACATATAAGTAACCACATCATACAATTTATAGATTTTTAATTAATGGAAGCCAAATTTTATTTAACTCAGTGACCCTTTACACAGTGATTTATGTTATCCTTTTCTTTATAAACCTCTATTGCTTCTCTTATTAATCTGCTGCTAATATTGATTGGTCCAGCAATTATTATAGTATCTTCAAATTTTACATCATGAAGATATTCTAAAGCATGTTCATCAATAGCAGATTTATCTGAATGATTTAGACGAATTGACCTTTTGTGCTCTGTCAATCTAGTAAAAACACAAATTATTGAAAATTCTAAAAAACATTTTAGAATTTTCAATAATTTTTCCTGCCAAACCAGAATGAGGGTACAGAAAAAAATTATTTAGCTATTATGTAGCTAAATTTTTTCTCTATTTTACTGAATTTTTTCAGATTTTTTTGAGCAAATTTTGAAAAAAGTCTTATTTTGACAAATTTTGAAAAATTCAGTAAATTTACTAAACGATGCATCGTAGAATAATGATTTCTTCACTCAATTATCGTACTTATTATTCCGCATTTTTTCATATCATGCTTATTTTCCTAGACCTCCTAGTTTTTGAGAAAAAAAATAAAAACCAAAAAATCAAAAAAAAATTCTAGCGCCCAAACGGCACATGCTAGCAAATTAAAATTAAAACCAAATTATAGAACTTTTTATTGTCTATCAAAAAGTATTCTAAGTATTTCTCCGAATTTAACTCGAGAAAGGAGTATATCGCAAATTATCGAATTTGCATGTTAAACGCCCATACGAACTTAACGAACGAACACCCGGTATACCCGAAAGAAAGAAATAACATGAATCACTGTGAAGGCACCGAGTTGAATAAAATTTGGCTTCCATTAATTAGAAATTTATAATTCTTATGATCTAGTTACTTATATATTTACCTAGTAATTTATTACTATGTACATACCGTTATTTACGTTAAGCGCCAAGCGTTCAGTCTTGTCGAAACATCATTTTTGTAAAATAATTAAACAGAATCTAATCCTAAGACAGTTTTTATTTTAATACAATGAGTCCTAAAAAATATTTTACTATGTCAATTAATTAAACATTATTCGGTATTTTTTGCTGCTTAAGCTCTGCTCTTTACAAAAATCTGACTGCTAAGTTAGTTGATGTTTTCATATATACAGCAAGAAAACGAAGAAATTTCATGAAGAAAAAAAGAAAAACGAAAAAAACGTAAACATAGTTGTATATGGTAAGTATATGCAACCCAAACTTTATTGCCTGATAAGCACAGTGTACTTTGATCCTAAGCGTAATCATTTCGCTAGCACGTAATATATTTTTATCTGATGACACGAAAGTTTAACTTAGTTTCTTTTTTTTTTTAAACTTACTTCATCATTCTCGGTTTATTTCGACTTTTATGATGCGCGATAAGACGGTGATGAGTTTTACGGGTTTCGCATCTAAATACTTGCAAACATGGCGGATAAATTGATTTTGTTTTTAAATGACAGCTTATCATGACATGCTGGATATCTGTTACATATTTAGCGCGAGTATTTTGAAATTTACTGACATACTTTATACAATTTTTGTAAAAACAGTATTCTATGATAGCAAATAATTGCTACATAGAAATGTCATTCCTGATGAAGACTAGCGTTGAATTTCATCAAAACGTTGATTATAAATAAATTTTAATACAGAAGTACTTGAACTTTAACCTAAAGCAGTTTTATTTTAAATAAATTTAATTATTAATTTAGTTTGAGATATTTAGATTTGTTTTCTTCAAGCGTATCATAATATTAATATTACTATACAGTAGTTAGTCACTATATACATCACTGATAGCAGCACCAAACATTACTACAACCCTAAGTGTATTTAATCTGACATCTTAGGCGGTCATATTGAAAACACTATATTTGATTATTAAAACTATGTGAAAAAGTGCAAGAAATGGAATGTATACCGCTTAGGATGGTCAGAAATTTTACATTCGACTAAAGAATGATTAATTCTCACAAATCGCGTAACATATATAAATAATATGAATACATAAAATAAAACTGCTTTAGGTTCAAGTTCTGTATTAAAATCAATATCAGTTTTTCCTGCGGAAGATAAGCGTTGAGTTTCGTCGAAACGTTGATTATAAATAAGTTTTAATTCAGAACTTGAACCTAAAGCAGTTTTATTTTATATAATAAGTTCTGAAAGATTTTTTACATTTGTATCAGTGTTTTCCTGATGAAGACGAGCGTTGAGTTTCGTCGAAACGTCGATTATAAATTTATTTTAATGCAAAACTTGAATCTAAGGCAGTTTTATTTTAGATAATGGATACTGAAAGATTTTTACTATGTTAAATCTGAATAGTCTAATCAAATATTGGATTGGTGCACAAGTAACAGGCGTTTTTCTAGGTGGTATATTTGTTAATAAAAATTGCTGTTTTTGTTTACTTTTTTTTAATAAAAATAGAACCGTGACCTTTTTGCCCCTGGAATTGACCGTCTTCCAAGCAAATCGAAAGCAGTTATTGAAGTAGATGGTGAATCATTTAAAAATGTTATTGTTCAATTTTTATGTTTCTTTTTACATACATACACAATCACGCCATGTACCCATATAGGTGTGGCACAAACTCTTTTCATCATCCCGATATCAGTCGCCTCCAAACATTCCTATCCAAACAAGCAACTTTCGCTTCATCCACATTCATAATTCCTCTCATACATGCTCTTTTATTTCTAGTAGTTGAAAACTTTCGCTCACGCAAGCCACCCTCTCAATCAAACCACTACCAACTACTCATCGGACGTCCACCTGCAAACGTATACCATCAAAATCATTCAAATAAATCTTTTTAACAGCAAAACGTTCATTAGACATTCGCTCAACATGTCCGAACCATCTTAACTGACTAACACGGCATTTTTTTCAATTTCATAAGAAATATTGTTTAAAAAAAACACCTGATAATTATGCAGCAACCCTTATATTACGCAGCTGCAAATCAGAAACTTACCCTTGTCGAATCCTCCTCCCGCTTGGTATGATCTGCAATAAAACGCACACCATCGATGGCCTTATGCACCTCGGGACAGTGATGCCACGAGACGTGATGTCCACCACGACATAACAGCTGCTCCTCGGCCATTCCGCACAAGCCCAACCCAAGTCCCAGATCGGGACTGAGGTGTTCAGCTAGGTCAGCAGCTGCGCCCGCTGCAATATCACTACCGCCTCCAGTTGCTAGATCAGCGTGACTAGCGCTCAAACCCAGACCGTTTACGACGAGGGCGGCTGGAGGTGGAGTGCCGTGAATACGGCATGCCGTCAGCGAAGCGGCTTCCAGCTCTCTGGAGGAAGAGAGTTTCAGAGGGTTGTTTTTTTTGTTTTGTTTTGTTTAAATATAGGAAGAGAATAAGGTATTTGATAAATTATTCGTGTACATGAAAATGGGGGTTGCTAAAACGTGTAGATTTTTAACCTGAACCACTTTATGTACAGATCGGGCCTTATTGTAACGTGTGTGCACTGGGAATTATGAATTATACAGTGCACTTTAATTAAAGTTGCCATTTTAAATAAATTTTCTATAAAAGTAATATAATTTTGTAATTTTAAATAAAATAATTAATTTACGGTATTTTAACACGTTTTTATTAACTCGCTTTCTTTTCTGTTTATATTTTTGTCTGTTCGGTACAAATTTTGCAATTGATTTTAAACTAACTTCCCGATGAGCTAGAGACTTGAAACTTTAAACATAGCTTAGAACTGAATAACAATGCAATATTAACTAATTAATTAATAATATTGGAAATAGCAATTTTTATCTTGTGTCATATTCACGAATTCTGTATAAACGTGTATTTCGTATATATTTTTTAAATACAGAAACTACAGAAAACAACTGCAGAAAATACAGAACACACATTTTATTAATTAATTAATATTTAAATTTTTTTTTAATATATTACTAAAAAGTATAAAATAATTTCTTCTAGCTTCATATAAATTTATAATCCTATACAGATTGTTCTGAATTTATACAGGATGTCTTGAAAATTTGTGATTGTGATTTTTTTAATAGCTATGACAATATTTGTAAGATTGAAAACAAAGAACGTGGAGCACATTCAATAAATTA
This sequence comes from Clivina fossor, assembly GCA_963966155.1. Classification (NCBI taxonomy): domain Eukaryota; kingdom Metazoa; phylum Arthropoda; class Insecta; order Coleoptera; family Carabidae; genus Clivina; species Clivina fossor. Next base: position 8,438,918 of record OZ014569.1, on the reverse strand, counting down.
TAGTAAGGAGTGTAGCGAGTAGATATCGCTGCGCCCCATGTTCTTTGTTTTAAATCTTACAAGTATTGTCAAAGCTATTAAAAATTCACAATCAAAAATTTTCAGGACAATCTGTATGGAGCTAGGAGAAATTATTTTATATTTTTTAGTCCGTGGCATATTAAAATATTTTTTTTTTTAATTTAAATAATGATTTTTAAATTTATTTATTGTCGAAACAAAAATTATTTTATTTTTACATCACTAATGTATTCTAAGATAAGTCTTAACTTTGGTCCACTCTACAGCACATCTATTAGAAACATAATAAAATGCCAAATACCTGGGTGTAAGTTCATCCCGTGATCCAGCACTAGGAAACAGCGTATTCGGATCGACAAGATCGGCTAAATCGCCCGTACTGTGATGGTGATGATGATGATGTCCATAGCCAACGTAGTCACCCTCTCCAGCAAACATAGTCGGATCCTGGAGTTCGAGACCGTTACAGGTACGCACCATGACTCGGTGATGCGATGAAGTAATCATACTGCAACATTCAGACAGTACCAAACGCTATACCACTTTTTTCTTGCAGTCAAAGTGGTAAAAATGACAAAATTTTCCATTCATTAAAAAATCTATAAATTGTATGATCTAGTTACTTATTTGTTACCTATTAACTATGTTCTGTTATTTACTGTAAATATCATTTATATCATTTATCCTGATGAAGACGGACGTTGAGTTCGTCGAAACGTCGATTATAATAAATATTAATATAGAACTTTAACCTAAAGCAGTATTATTTTAATATAATGAATTCTGAAATATTTTTTACTATAGAATTTTGATAAATGTTCTCAACTATACACGCAAGAAACAAAAAAGCGGGTAATAATTCATTTCTAAAACAATTAGAATAAAACTAATTACTTTTTTTAGCGAAATTAAAATGAAATGTTTATTAAATAACTTTAAGAAAATAAATGTAAAATAATTTCTATTCGTTCTTAAAAATGTTAAAGAACATTATTTGAAAATTAACTCTTAATTTAACTACTAGAGAATGTAAAATTTACATGTTTTCATTTTAATGAATGCATTGTTAGAAGGATCAAAGACGGCTGAAAACAAAAACGAAACAATATTAAAAGAATGGTTAAGAGATCTTAATTAGTTGTTAAAAGTTGAACAATGTTTTAAAAAGAATTTATTTAATCAAGTAGGTTACGCTGAAAATTCATACAAAAAAGGGAAAAATTTCTAAACAAACTACATTAAATTTATCTGTATTTACCTTCTAATTATACAGTTCTTTACAAAAACAAACAAGATTAGAAGCATATGGGTAAACCCATATATAGACCATTTTAACATCATTTATAATTTAGTTAAAAAAATCTTTCAGAATTTATTTTCTTAAAAGGCTTTAGGATTTAGTTCTGAATTAATTTAATTAAAAATCAACGTTTTGATATTATTTATATATAATATTTATACTATTTTATTATAATTATATTATTATATAATAATATAATTTTGTGAGTACTAAGAGAATATTTTGTAAAAATTTGATTAATTTTGGATAAATAATGGTGATTTATTTATACTTTAATAATTTTATTCTAAGAAAGCTGGCAAACACTATATTTTACTAGATTATGTAATTTATGTGGACACTAAAAAATCTTTTCGCGAAAATTTTATTAAAATCGGATAAATAATATCCCGTATTTCCAACCTCTTTTGTTTATGAAACAGTGCTTTTATTTTTTGCTTTAAAATAAATTTTTAATTATACTTCTTATCAAATATGAATAGTATTTCTATTTCTGTCGTTGGAGTGGTATGATTGAGAGTGATTTGCGTGAGCGAAAGTTTCCAAGTAGTAGGAATAAAAGAGCATGTATGAGAGGAATTATGAATGTGGATGAAGCGAAAGTTGCTTGTTTGGATAGGAATGTTTGGAGGCGACTGATTTCGGAATGATAAAAAGAGTTTGTGCCACACCCTTTTGGGTACGTGGCGTGATTATGTATGTATGTATGTATCAAATATGAATAGTATTTCTATTTCTGTTATATATTTTATTATATCTAATATAATGAAATTCAAATAAACTAATTAAAATTGCTTAATAAATAATTTTAAGTGAACGTCAAAAGTACGTTTGACAAAAATCACTTTTGCAAATGAGGTGAGAATATGGGCCAGTAATTTAAAAAAAAAAATTAAAAGTAATTTTTTTGCGGAAAATTGGTAACACTATATTTTACTAAAAATATATTATTCGTTTGGGTACTAAGAGAATCTTTTGTAAAAATTTGATTAAAATCTGATAAATAATGTAGACATAATGAATTTTTTAAAACTTTAGTAATTTTTTCTCGGAAAATTGCCAACACTGTACGATAGTAAAATTATTAATTTTTGTAAGGACGAGGATAAACTTTTGTGAAAATTTGGTCACAAATGACTAATACAGCCATAATAAATTTTTTAAAACTTAACAACAGAAAATTTGGATTTAATGTTTTGAAAATGTTACAGATACCGTACCATTCACTATACCACTTTTTCATAAGGGGTAAAAAGTAGAATATGTCTATAAAATTTACTAAAAAAATTTTCAAAACTTTATATCAAATATATGATATTTAAACAATAAAGTTAAGAAAAGGATAACATCAATCACTGTGAAGTGGCACTGAATTAAATAAAAAAATTTCTGATCTAGTTACTTATTTCGTTATAAAGTAACTTGTTTCTATATTCTGTTATTTTTCTGTAATGCCATTTATATATCATTTATTCTGATAAAGAGGAAAGTTGATTTTTTGTAGAAACGTTGATTTAAAATAAATTAATACAGAATTTCAACCTAAAGCAGTTTCATTTATAAAAATGTTTTACAAATTGGTTATCAGTGATATTATAAAATTAATTAAACGTTACAAAATATTATTTAAATTATTTTTTGAAGTAATACAATTTTTATTGCTTGTTGAAGTAAATTTCAATGAAATATAAGCTAAATGAACTGCCATAAACGATTTTCTATTATTTCATGTACTTTATAAAATCGTCAGTCAATTTCTTATTTGTCAGATTTGTCAGAATCGTGGATGTTATAATTTTAATAGTTTCGGAAATATAATAAATTCAAATTAGTTCCATATCTTTACTATAAACAATTTATTCAGTTTAGAATCTTTAAACATCATTTTCTCGAAAGTAAAATTATGTAATATGGAACAAACAAGAAATCGACTGACAACATTGTTTACTTTCATATTAAAAAAGAAAATGGTGGATATCTCAAGTTAAGACAAGAAAAATGAGCCTGTATTAAGTTATTTATTACACAAAGTACATAATTTATAATATTTACTAACGAGTTTTGTCATTTCGCATTTAAGATGGCTGCTCAATAATTTTAGATTAATTTGTTTAGCGTTCGGAGTAAAAACAGTCACCACAATGATTTTTTTTCTCTCACTAATTACTAATTACAATCGATGTTTGTATTTTTGCCGGTGTGTAATTAATTTCTTTCTAATTAATTAAAAACTGAAGATGAGCATCGGAAAATGTATTCGGGTACCATGTTCTACGTTTAACGAGGAATGCAAAAGTGACAGCGCCTGAAATAGTTTACACGCTGACCCGCTATTCAGGAGGGTATTGATGGGTCATTCAAATTTACAAAAAAAATAGTATTTCTTTGCAGGGCTTTGAACCGTCATATTTTTCGTTCCGGTTAGAATTACATCATAGTAAACAATCATCGTAGTTGCGTAATTAGATAGAATAGGACCTATGCTCATATGAAATATTTCACTGGAAACGACCTCCCTAACAAACTATTAGTGTGGAATTACATTATACTTTTTTCCTAACCTAACCTAACCTAACCTAACCTAATCTAACCTAACCTAACCTAATCTAACCTAACCTAACCTAACCTAACCTAACCTAACCTAACCTAACAAACTATTAGTGTGGAATTACATTATACTTTTTTCGTCTAGATTCATACTAGATTTCTAGTTCAATTTTCGTTCAAGTTTTGTTCAATTTTCATACTTTTTTCACAATCGGTCGTGTATTGTCGAGTTTCTTCGATTTTTTCCGATGTATTGCCAGTACGCCAACTTAAAAATATAAAGTACTTAATTTGAGAGTTACTAAAAAACACATTTAAACAAAAATGGATACATATAAGGTTGGTAGAATTGCGTGCGCATGCGTATAATGTATCTAGTATGAAACTTGAATAGGAAAATAGAGTATGTTGTATATTTCTATACTAGGAAACTTAAAAGAAACTTGGATGCAAAAATCTGATTTACATTATATTAGAACTGACTATCTGTACTTGAACGAAACTTGAACTAGAAACCTAGTATGAATCTAGACGAAAAAATTATAATGTAATTCAAGTGTTTAGTAAACCCGTTATAAATTACCCAGTAAATAAATTTAGAAAATTTTCAGTTAGTGTATTAATCAAATAAAAATTAAATATAGCTAAACTGTTAGTATCATTGTAAGAAAATCCGTGGTAATTATTTGACATTGACATAACCTGGAGAAGAAGAAGAAATAAAAAATTGAAGGAGTCTCGTTGGTTGTGAAATAATGTCGTTACGGTCCATAATGGGACACAGGCCGATGTCTTGCTGGCGTGTATTCGTCGCGGGACCCAACTTTAATTAATAGCTCAGCGTGACGTTAAAACGCTACGCCCGGGAGAGGGTTGAAGTCCCACTCCGAGCTGTCAAACTGTGCGGCGGCTCCCTATTGGAATTTTACACGTACCCGACACTGGTTGCCAGTAGATTACACCCCTCCAGATATATAATTTATTTGTTTTTCTTTTATTGACTTTGAAAAACCACAAAGTGAACAGATTCTTTTATTCTAATGAATAAAAAAAATTATCTAGAGTTTATTTGATTTCTCGAGGAGAAATTTGTTTGATTAATAATTTTTGAAATGAATAATAATGAGGAATATGTATACAGTGTGTCTCACGACAAGCTTACGCTATGTATATTTCAAAAACTATATAATATTAATGTAAGATGGTTCGGACATGTTGAGCGAATGTCTAATGAACGTTTGGTTAAAAAGATTTATTTGAATGATTTTGATGGTACACGTTTGCGTGGACGTCCGATGATTAGTTGGAGTGATATGATTGAGAGTGTTTTGCGTGAGCGAAAGTTTCCAAGTAGTAGGAATAAAAGAGCATGTATGAGAGGAATTATGAATGTGGATGAAGCGAAAGTTGCTTGTTTGGATAGGAATGTTTGGAGGCGACTGATTTCGGGATGATGAAAAGAGTTTGTGCCACGCCTTTTTAGGTACATGGCGTGATTGTGTATGTATATATATATATATTTTTTTTTTCTTGTTGACTTTTTCCCATACCATTTGTATCGGTTTATTATTATTATTAAAGGAAACATTTATCAAAATAGATTACAACTGTGATGTGATTGAATTGCTTGTTCTAGTCTAGTCTAGAGACAGAGAGATAGATAGAGAGAGAGAGAGAGAGAGAGATTATTTAACATCTATGAGTGTTTACCATCGTATTATTGGGTGTGTGATTAAGATGGATGTTGAAACGGGGGGGTGACCACAATTATATACCAGAAATGGCTGCTTTAATTGAATTTCGGATTGGATTCATATTAAGACTTCTACAAGAGAGAGATCACTATCTTCTTAACTTTAATACGTTAGTTAGCTTTGGCTAGAGAGAGAGAGAGAGAGAGAGAGAGAATTTGGATTACGAATCAAATCAAAATACAAACAAACAAAAATAGAAACACTAATCATTTTACTCTACTCGGTTTGTCGCCGCGTCGCTATATTCATCAAATTTAATTGTATTTATTTTATGAGACGAATTATGAATGTGGAAGAAGCTAAAGTTGCTTGTCTGGATAGGGATGTTTGGAGGAAACTGATTTCGAGATAGTGGAAACAGTTTGTGCCACACCCTTTTGAGTACATGGCGTGATTGTGTATGTATGCATGTATTTTATATTTAATTGCAATGCAAAAGTCTCCAAATGGATTTTATTTAAAATATAAGATTGAAAAATATTGATGAAAGTGTAAATTTAATTAATCTCTCAAAAGTGATTATATTAAAATAAAGTGGCTTTAGGTTTAAGTTCTGCATTAATATTTATTAACAATCGACGTTTCGACGAACTTAACGTTACATCTTTATCAGGAAAAATAATACATCTTAATTATACATGGCGTATTACATATTAAGTTATAGTATTTTTGTTTTTGCTTAAATCGCCATTAATTTATTTTAATGAGCTAATTAAATCATTAGTTAATTTTTTAATGAAGAAAAATGCATTAACCTTGCCGAAGTTTGAACACGGGACCTTTTGCTTTCGCGGCAACTGCGCCATAAGATCAAAGACAAGATAATAATTAAAATAAAACGGCTTTAGGTTATTGTAATTCTGCATTAATAATTATTAATAATCGACGTTTCGACGAACTCAACATCAACTGATACAAATGGCATTTACAGTTTATAAACAGAACATAGAAACAAGTTACTAGCTACCAAAATACAAGTAACTAGATCATAAAATTGTTATAAATTTTTAATTAATGGAAGCCAAATTTTATTTAAATCAGTACCTTCACAGTGGTTGGTTGATATTATCTCTTTTTTTTATAAATTTCTGTTGCTTCTTTTATCAATCTGTAAGACCAATCAATATTGCAGATTAATAAGAGAAGCAATAAAAAATTATAAAGAAAAAGATAACATTAATCAGTGACTAGTAACTGATTTAAATAAAATTTAGCTTCCTTTAATTAAAAATTTATGATCATTCATGATCTAGTTACTTATTTTGGTTACTTAGTAACTTGTTTCTATGTTCTGTTTATTTACTGTAAATATCATTTGTAACTTTTTTCCCGATAAAGACATACATAAATTGAGTTCGTCGAAAAGTCGATTATTAATAAATATTTCTACAGAACTACGACCTAAAACCAGTTCATTTTAAAATATTATTCCTATTGTTCAAAACACTATGATATAAATACAAAAATATAATAATTTTGAATGCTATAACGGGTATAAATATATATATTTTCCTTACCTTCTCCTGTCAATTTGATACTGTGGTCTTCGCATAACTAATAACCTTGGAAGGATATGAATGAAAACACGTCGCACCCAGGGTGCCATTGTGTGAGTCTGAGGCGATCGGAAGTGCACATTTAGTACCACTACTGTCACACATATACTGAAACAAAAATACACTACATTAAAATTTTATTTTACTATAATATAACAGACACGCGACTGACAGTAGCTATTATAAATAAATCTAGTTATAAGTAAATTGTTATAATTTTTATTAAAATTAACTATACTTATTTACAGGGGTAAAAAAGTATATAAAATGCGTAAAAAATGTAAAAAAATGTAAAATTTTTAGGATGAGGCTATTTATACATACGGTATGTATACGCAATTAGCTATTTATACATACTGAAACAGAAATAAAAACCTAAACCAACCTACTAACCTAACCTACCCTAAATAGCCAATTGCGTAAATATACTGTATGTATAAATAGCCAATTGCGTATAGATACCGTATGTATAAATAGCCACTTTCAAATATTTATTACGACACCAAGTACTTAGTATTTTTTTGTGTGCTCAAATACACATATAGGGAATTTGTTGATACTGAACCATATTTTCAAAACAACGTAATATGTCAATTTAAAAATGTAAAAAATATTTGTATTAGTACCTAGTAACAATGTTTTTCAAGTATTTTTTTATCATATTCAACACTATATAATAACAACTGTTATATTTAATAATATTACTGAAATGTCCAGATTAATTTACAGAGAAATAAATTTACCAAATTTGATTATAATACGAATTCATTTGAATAATGAGAAACATGTTAGTTATAGTTTGATAATAATGTAATAATTACATATACGTGGCGCGGTTTTCAATAACCGTGTATTTGAACATTGTTTCGAATGAAATTATTCAACTATGACTAAACATACAAAATTCAAATTGTACTAATAATACATAGTCAATCCTTTATGTATGAGTAAATTATAGTAATAATTTTTAAATATATATATATATATATATATATATATATATATATATATATATCAATGTAGATAAGCTGCAGCTAAAAGTTATTCTTTGAAAATTTATAAAGCTACAGCTAGTTATTTTTTTCAAAAGTAGCTTTAGCTTCAGCTATAAGTTGCTATAAGTCGAAACATGTTTTTTTTCTGCGGAATGGCTTAAACGTTGCATTATTTTGCACGGCGTTAAAGAGGAGACTTCAATTTTTTTTTTTTCATTTTCATTCAAAATTAACCAAAAACTCGTAAATTAAAAAAAAAACATAACTTCGCGCCAAAGCATTCTAAGTCCTTGAAATTAAGGGAAATGCACATCAAATTATTTGAATTTTTACGCTCTCTTGGTAAATTGAATCAAAAATTTTTTTTTGTATACTATACATGTTGTCAAAACTTGACAATTTTTTAAGTCAAACCATGTTTTTTTCTGCGGGGTGTGGTGGGAAGCGAAATGGTTCAAATAGTCCACCATCTTACATGACCTGAAAGATGGGACTTTAAATTTTTTCGGACGCAAAATTTCATTCAAATTTGTTCAAAATCGGCCGAATTATACCGATTTGAAGAATCGGTAATTTTTCTGATTTTTCAAATGACGCTTTTTTTTATTTATTTTGACAAGTATACATTATGATTTTTTGTTAAATTTATCATCGTTTTATTTTTCAACTTTAAACACTGAATATAAGATTGAAATATGCAGAATGAATTACCTGAATGTGTCCAGTATCATTGTGAACAGTACAAATTTGCCCAACAATGGAACGACTAATGATGTAGGAGGAATAATTTCAGCAAGTAGTAGGAAGAACACAGTCAGAGACAATAGAATTGATATTGATAAGCTAACCTGTAAATAAAAATCATATTACATAACCTCCACGCAGAAAAACTTTATTTTCACATAACAAATTTTTTTCAGGAAAGCCTATTAAAATTGTAACAGGGCAGACATGTACCAAATCTTAATAATGATTGTATGAATATGATATAATTTATGTAATAATAAAAATAAACACAAGACTCTTGACGCTTTAACAAAAAAAATCGGAGTCGCAACAAGAAATATCGATTTCGATTTCGGCAAAATTCCTGCAATATCTAAATATCTTGAAATATTGACCAAAATTACTTTAATTGCTTCATCTAAACAAATTTGTTTTGTAAAAATAAGACTCCTTTCTCTGTAGTGAGTCACAAAGATCGTTATTATTTGTTCAAATATCCCTATTAAATTTATAGAAATAACAGGAAACAAATGAAGCGTAAAAACCAATAATAAAACAGCGATAAAATTATTGAAATATTTCTCGTACAGATCTCTAGTTTCTCTGATATTTAAATATGAGTAATTAAATTTTGCTTAGTTGGTTTCTTTTAATTAGGAGCGTAAACTAATGTTCTAGAAAATATAAAATATACATCTGACGTCTAGAAATGTACATATATTTGCTTAAATTTAAATAAAATTAATACTATTCCGTCTTCACTCGCTATTTTATATATACAGTCTGATTTTAGTTCATATACTCTGGAATTTCAATATTTTGATGTTCATAAATATTTGAATATATATATATATATATATATATATATATATATATATATATATATAAAATTAAATTTCAATGGAAAGGTAGTCAAAAGGTTAAATGTTCAAATCAAACTTTCATTAAAGATTTTGTGTCAAGCTTTCGGTGGTATTTGCCTCCTTCTTCAGGATCAGAAATTTATTAATTAATTCAACCAACCGTATAGTAAGAATAATTACAATAAAATCTAATAAATCAAGAAAATTCAGAAACCGAAACATAAAAAATGTGTTTGTTTCTGAATTTTCTAAAAAGAACATGTAAGTTATAATAAGTTATTTAATTTTGTTGTAATTATTCTTACTGTACTGGTGTTGAGTTAATTAATACAATATTACATAAATAAAATGTATTACAAATACATAAAAAATATATTTGTTTCTAAATATTTAAAAATAAAATACATGTAAGTTATAATAAGTTATTCCATGTTATTGTAATTACTCATACTGTACTGGTATTGAGTTAATTAATACAATATTACATGCATTCTAGTTACACCATTAGTCTCATTTCCACAGCAGTGATTTTTCTTCTATGCTTTTGCAGCCAAATCCGATATGATAAAATAATGAATATACTTACTTATATTGCATAAACACACATATTGTATAAATACAATTCTGTATTACATTTTTACATTTATTTAAAGACGAGGTAGATTAGCAATTATGTAAATGGTAAAAACTTACCTTTTCACCGCTGTCTGATGGTAAATAAAACACGAGAACGGTAAGAAATGAGATTCCCATGCATGGTATGATAAGATTTACGGTGTAAAATAACGTTTTTCTTCGCATCGTTATATTGAACGTAATGTCTAAGTATGGTTCGTCGCAACACGTGTAGAATTTTTCATTTCTGAAAACAAAAACATTAATTTAATTTTTCTAAAATTTTATATTAAAATTTTAGAGCTAATCATTCTGTATTTAGCGCGTAAGGTTTGTCTGTCGATCTGTCTGTGGACACGTATAGAGCAAATTTGGCTGAATAGATTGTTATAAAATTTCATATTTTAGCTTTGGAGTGTCAATATCTCAATTTGATCAAGTTTTGGTAAAGATCTGTCAATTGGAAGTGGTAATTTATTCATGTGTTTTATGAATATTTCGCAACAGCCGAAGTATATCTCGAATAAAATTATTTAACAAAAATTGCTAAACAAGTTATATTTTTTGATACGGATTATTCATATTTTTATGATATATATACAGGGTGATTTATGACGTTGGGCAAAAACTACACCGGATGATTCCTACGAGTAATCTAAATAAAAAACTTCAACTAAACATATGTCTGAAAATGCTTTCTAACGGAACTGTAGCCGTTAGAAGTTTATTACATGTAACATCAACCACGTTAACCTTATTTATTATATCAGAAAAAAAAACAAGTCAAAAACTTCTGAATAATTGTAAAATTACTGATTGATTTTCTAACATTTTGTTTAAACACTAGTAAACTGATTTACTAATTTATAAATTTTTTTACACACATAAATAAATATTTAATAAACAATTTACAATAATAAAAAATTTGGCGGAACTCAGTAAGTCATAACTAGTAAATTGATTTACTAGTGTTTAAACAAAATGTTAGGAAATCAATCAGTAATTTTACAATTATTCAGAAGTTTATGACTTGTTTTTTTTTCTGATATAATAAATAAGGTTAACGCGATTGATGTTACATGTAATAAACTTCTAACGGCTACAGTTCCGTTAGAAAGCATTTTCGGACATATGTTTAGTTGAAGTTTTATTTTATATAATATTTTTCTCTATTAATATTATTCCTAAAAAATAAGAAATAATTATTTAAATTTTAAAAAATATTTTAATATACCACGTTTTTAATACGGACTAAAAAGTATGAAATAATTTCTCCTAGCCCCCATATAGATTTATAACCCTCATACAGAAAAAAACGTGGGGCAACGACAGCTACTTCCTATACTACTATCTATTGCATGAGCCCTAGGTTTTACATGTTAAAATAAACGTATTTTAATAGCGTATTAGCATATTAAATTATTTTCCAAACTATTATTGATTGCAAAATATTTTGTAGAGAATATTTTGTTATATATTTTTATAATAAATATTTAAAGAAAATTGTGGAAAAATGAGGAAATAAAAAGGGGAAATAGAGTGAGACAGATAAATAGAGCGAATGATGTTGGTCGGTCCCTAAAGCACTCTTCCGCAGTGTGAATCTTTAATAGCGGCTAAAAGGGGCCATACGTTCCGCCAATAGCGTACCAGCTGGATAATTTTTTCGGGGTTTACACCGCCTCGATGTTTGTAGCACATTCAGCAACATAAATCTAATATTTATACACTTACCATGAATAAATACCCGGACTTTTTAACTGACTATTTTAACCTTAAATATTCTGTAAGATTCTACAAAATGTACACGACAAATATATTTGAAAAATTTTCAATGTAAGATTACTTCTCTTACAAAATTAACACAAACACATCTTTCGGAAAGCATTATATTAAAATAAAACGGCTTGAGACTGAAGTTTCGTATTAATATTTATTTATAATCGATGTTTCAACGTACATCATGATGATGTACGTAGAGTTCGTCAAAACGTCAATTATTAATAAAATTTAATATAGAACTAAATCCTAAAATCATTTTATTTTAAAAGAAACGAAAGCACAAGATTCCGGGTTCGAATTCCGGCGGTAATAAAAAAAAATTCAGAACTCATTATATAAAATAAAACTGCTTTAGGTTCAAGTTCTGTATTAAAATTTATTCATAATCAACGTTTCGATGAAACTTAATGCTCGTTTTTATCAGAAAAAATATATAATATTATGTTACAAAATTTGAAATATATTGCCAATGTTTATAGTTTTTCCTGATGAAGACGGACGTTGAGTTTCGCCAAAACGTTGATTATAAAACATTTTTAATACAGAACTTGAACCTAAAGCAGTTTTATTTTATCATTTCTATCTTTTTTTCCTGATAAAGATTATTAATAAATATTAATACAGAACTAAAACCTAAATCCGTTTTATTATACATGAAACTTACCTAACAGCTGGTACTTCTAAAATATCCCATTCTACTGATGTATAAAATTCGGACAGATCAACACCAATTTCTACAATATTTGATCCTTTGACTTCGTCAACGTGTCTTAAATCGACCTGAAACAGAAGATAAATCGTTCTCATTAATAAATAGAATTAATAAATTAATAAAAATTCTTTAATATTAACAATAAATAATTAATTTTGGTGTTTTTTGAATTGGAAACATTACACAAAACTTTACAAATATTGTGAAAAAACAAATGTAATATATATTTATGTAATCTTACATAACTATTAACAGTAAAATAGCAGCATTTTGTAATTTTTACTATAGTAATTGACATAATATTACATTTTTTCAGTAAAAATACATATATAGAATCAATTTTTTACTGTGTATGTTGTTGTAAATCAAAAACTACCTGTATTTAAATACACTTCAGTAATTAATTTCAAAAATTGCTAATGCAAATTAAATTATTTTTACGTTTAATACAGAAACATTTTCCTACAGTAGGTATATTTAAAAGTCAAATAATTTTAAAACAAAACAACAACTTCCCCTAATTATTAGTCTGAAACTTTTCTACAAAGTTTTCAAGAAAAACGCTCAACATTGCGAAATAAAGTTTGACTTTATGAAATCAACGAATTACATGCATAAAAAATTGCATGGTTTTATTGTAATTTCTATTTAATTCTATTTCACCGCATTGCAAACAAATTATCTTTAGAAAAAAAATGTTGTCCAACTGCAGAGAAAATTTTATTAAAAATATTTTAATAAAAATTCTTTGTACATCCATTATTTTCCTTTCGTAGAAGTTGTTTTAAACTATTTCTATTATTTTATTTTAGCGAATGTTGAGGAAATTTACCACAAAACAGAAGTCAATTTGAACCCAACTGATGTATATTTGCTCAAACTATTTGGCAATTTTCGATCTGTGTATTGAGTTATTGGAAAAAAGTTCGGCTACTTGTATAAATCAAATTTTTTGACAAATTATAAATTTACTTGAATTGTATGTTAATAAATTAGCTTTTGTCAGTCACCAAGTCATCTATGATGTTTGGCAAAACGTCTGCGACGAAGATAAATAAACAACAATTCAATTAAAAATTCTATAATTTTTTAAATAATTTCACAGACTTATCAAAGCATTGAAACAGTGACGATAATAAGTACATTGATAAGATTTCAGAATAACAATAAGCGAATCAGAAAGGAAGATTATAATATAGGGTCTCTCTCTCTCTCCCACTCAAAATATCCATTTATGGAAAAGGATTATATCCTTAGTAATTATTCAGTTATTCTGTACGAATCTCTTTTGAGCCTAGACTACGTGGCCTAAATGTCGACTCATCTAGAAGATTTAATTATTAATAATGAATCAATCTTAAATGCCAAGAGATAAAGACAAACTTGGCGATATAGAATTCAAGTTAAAATGAGATGGATAATAGCAATATTACGCAATGTTCTTGCGTAATCATTGATTCGAATATCTTGTTAGTGTTTCACAATGAAAAATAAATGCAATGATTCTGAATTTAATAGATAATTCGACAAATATACTTATTTTAAAAGTCTGTCTCTGTACATTCAACATTGTATAAAGTAATAAGTGAACTGTTTTACAGTCAAGGAGGTATTGTAATCAAGGACGAAAAGCTAACGATAATTTATATTAACAATTGAACTATAATTTCTAATACAATAACGTAATAATATTTCGATAACGTTTTTACAACACAGTAAAAAATATATCGTAAATTTATGTAATTTTACATTGTTTTAATACATAATTAAAAATACAGAAACGTACTGGCTCTTATACCTATATGCGAAAGCAAAATCGGAAAATCAGTCTGATAATTTATAGATTTACATTTGAATTTGCAAATTTGACAGCGGATAATTTATCCAAGCACACTTATAGTAATTGTTCTATCATTTTATAAGTGATTTATCGTGTAAAATAATTTAATGGCTATTATATATACTAGAACAAATTTCAATTAATATCCAATGTGTATTAGTTTTGAATTAATTCCGTAGAAACTATATTTGTATGTTTTAGTAACTTACAGTTTAAAATAAAACTGCTTTAGGTTAAAGTTCTATATTAATATTTATTTAAAGTCGACGTTTCGACGAAACTCAACGTCCGTCTTTATCAAGAACGTTGAGTTCGTCGAAACTTCGATTATAATAAATATTAATACCGAACTTCAAGTAGTTTTATTTTAATATCGTAAGTTGCGAAAGATTTTTTACTATACAGTTTTAAAAGGTTGTAGTTCTGTAGTAATATTTATTAATAATCAACCTTTCAAAATTGAAATTTATTTTTAATATTCGTTATTCGTTTCGAATAAATACTGATTTAGTTAAGGATTTTCCTAATCTAGTTGTAAAATTTTATACACACAAGAAACTTGGTTGTAATATCATAATAATGAATGTACAGTAAAAAATGGTTTCGGCACAGGCAAAAAACAATGTATCCTAACTTTTTGTTCAATTTTATTGAAAATTATTTAGATGTAAATGTATTCATAAGACCCAGTACTTAAATTACAATATAATTATTTATAGCATGAATATATAATAGACGTTTCGACGTTTCGACGAACTCTTCCTGATGAAGACAGACGTTGAGTTTGTCGTAATATCGACTATAATAAATAATGCAAAATTTTAACCTAAAACAGTTTTATTATAGTATTATGATTTTTTTTATTCATTATTTGTTTCATACTTTCATATACTTTAATCGTACACCATTTGCAAATAAATTACAACTCATCGTCAGTTATCGAATCACCAACATCATTATAAAAACTGAACAAATTTTAAACAAAAAAATTTATTTACAATTTTCCAGCGAAAGAAATTTGGATTTAACCCATTTTTTAAATAATTTACAACACCAACCAAAAACTCCCATTAACTTTCTTAGATCAGTTTTTAATTTCAAATTTTACTGCTCATTTTTGCACGTCTGGTAATCGATATGTAATTAAGTTGCGATCAGAAAAATTAAATTAAAAAATAATTTATTTAAAATTACATTGCGTACAGTCATTGAATTCAGATTTCTTAAATGAAAAAGAAATGCAAAAATGAATAGAATTCGTAAAGAATAAAGACGGTGTAAATGAAGCTTCCTCTCGTGAAAAGTTTTTCGGAAACGTTTTTGGTACGAAAAGAATAAAGTTTGAACGCGTTGAAGTTTTCTAATAGCATCATTATTGGCAGAAATCAATATTAGAAGTTCTTAGTTTCAGTAAGGAACTGTGTGTGTTGTCCTACTGTTACAACTTTTCGGTTTAAGTTTGCTTTCCCTCATTCTTTGATTTAAACTTTAATTCGTTCTACTCCTTCAATATGGTTTTTTTTTCTACTACAATGTGCTAAGTAATTTTTTATGTTTCTTTAATTTTTAAGTTTTTTTTATGTAATGTTTTTGACATACTGCACTGTAAAAAGTTTTATAAATTTACATAAAAAAAACAAAAACAAATATACATAGAGACATATGTGACAATAATAGTAATATGTAATACTTCATAAAAAAATCATGAATTTTGTAGTTGTTACAGAAAATATTACTAATTTTTTTCTAGTTCCTTTTATACTTTTGTAGTCAAACCCAATATTTACTACCATGCATAGATAACAAAACAGCATTGTATATACTCAAAAAAAAAGATATTAATAAAATATTTCTTCAGAATACTTGATATATAATGGATGATTAAAAATCTCTCTTACCTGGAAACCGTCGTAGGTCCACGATCCAAATTTCATAACGCAGGTTTGTTCATCGAATGGAAAATATTCGACGTCGATTTCACAGGATGATTTATAGATGGCGGGTGGTTTCCATTCCACTCGACCGGTATAATTCAACGTGGCTTTCGTTGCTAAAGTTACCTCAAAATTACCATCCGCACTAGAACAACAAACATACACACACACAAATTAGAATTTATATTTTCTCTCACATATATATATTTGGATTCTACAACAAATAGAATTTGACAATTTGCTTATGGCGTAGTTATTGTTGTGTGTTTTCATAATACATTTATTTTTTACAATTTGAAAAAGATAAATAATTCCAATTTTGTTTTTTTTTTTATTTATATAGTATTTTAGACCTAGAAAAACTGAACATCATAGTGTCTCATGGTTTGTAGATAAAAATTACATATTTTTTTTGGTGTAAATATCCCGCTTCGAAATATTTTTTTGCATACGCCACTGATGGTAACACATATACTAATCTATTATTCAATTCCATTCAAACAATTAACGAATAAAAAAAAAACATTTTTTGTTTAGGTAAAGTTTGAAATAAGCTCGAATCCCAGCAGGCTTTTTTTCGAAAACTAAATGTGATAAATTTGAGCCCGCAACACTTTGTAGAGTGCTAACAATTGCGGACGCTAATTTCAAAAGGGGTTTTTATCTTTGGAAAGTTTGTCAGACTGGCTGGCCAAAACTGCCGCTTCCAACTAGAATCACTGATGAGAAAGTACTCGAAAATTTTACCCACTGTCTCTGTCGCACACCACGTTTTTTTTTCCTGCTCTTTTCCTGCAACGATTCATGAATGAATGTTGACATGCGAACGGCGCAATCTTACGAAAATTGAGTTGGAATCTTTGCAGGATTTTCCAGGATAACAGAAGAATTTTGCGCAAAATTTGTCTCACCGATCACGTTGTTGAAATAAGAATATTTTTTCTTCAAGCTTATCATAATATTAATGTTACCATATTGCCTATATAGAATACAGCAAATTAGTTGTAAAATTCGCTAACTAATTTACTAAAATATTGTAACGTGAATTTGAATTCGTGTCGGGGCAGTCCGAACAGTATTGGAAATGTATTAAATTATTACCATCATATTTGCGATTGTATATTTGCCTAGCATTTATTTACAACACTTAAACACTAAATAACAATAACTGTACAACAACAAAGGTTAGCCGAGCGAAGCTAAACAAACAATTACACTATTTACATTACTTATAATTAATCTTACACCTATCGGACTGGCATTAACACAACTTATAAACTAACACCATATTCACTTATACTTGCGCACATTTATTTCCACATATTTATATCACACTATTTATTTATTTAACCGAGCTATCGCCAATTAACCCAACGAGGATTGCTCTCTGACGATAACTCACTGAGCCATCACCTTTCGGCCCCCCGGACCGACTACACGATCTCACCAGATCGACTAACTTATGATGACTGACTCTGCTTGTACTTCGTAGCGCCTATATAGGCTGCAACCAATCCTTCTACAACAATCTAGAGTCTCCGTAGAATCTTCGACACATACATACACACAGAGCGCACACCGACATTACGTCATCACGTAAACACAATGCGTAAACACATCCCTTACGCGTGACTCACCGCATGCACACACACACACATGTAAGCACGCATACACACACGCAAACATAATTACTTATGCAATCTCAGTTTTGTTACACTGCCTCCTTCTTAAGACTGTTCCGTCCCGGAACACGCTTACTCCACCATAGGAGGATATTTTGGGTGTCCGCGAAAATCTCCGCATGCTGGTTCTCCTGCAGCACTATCTTCAGGACCAGCCACCAGTCCAGCGGCTTCTCTGGCTTCAACCGTGCGGTCGGATCTCAACTCGCCAATCCTGACATGCCCCAGCATGTACTTGACGTTCTCCAGTTGACCAATCCGATCCGCAACCTTGCCTCGGACTATCAGTACCATGATGCCGTCCTTTATCGAGAGTGGTACTCCCTGGCCTTTCCGTTACGAATAATTACTGACTGAAGAATTTTCCTGAGCAGATCTACACCCGGCATGCGCCCAGCATACCCTCAACCTGCTCCACTTCAGTCCTCTCAGCCCGTAACCTGCCTCGGACCCCGCCGCATCATGACACAATCCTTTCTCGAGAATCCGTCCTGAATACTCCCGCAGTGCTTTCTCATCTTCTACTGCATGCCATCTTCACCGCCAAGTTCTTCGTTGGCTAGTGACAGCCAACCACGGACATCTACTTGCCGACCGGCGTGATGTTAGATGCCGGCAAGAACCCAGAATACTATCTTCATTCATACGCCGCGATCATAACATTCTGATCGCGTAGTGACAGCATCTTGCCCAAGAAATCACAGCTGCTGCTTCAGATATTTGAACCAAAACATCTACTTGCTTCCAATGACTACAGTGCCTCTCTTTTCCACAATCTTCTACAACTATCTGACCAGCATCCAGATCTTCAACGATCGATGACCCATCAATCCTCGAACAACCAGAACACTTTCGTTGTGTATAGATCGAAGAATTTGAGTGAGGATGTCTACACCGCATGCCCCAAGCATACATCGACCATCCTCCACTCCGATCCATCCAGTCTGTTGTGTTCCATGAACGACCATGTCATCGCCTCGTTGCCCATCAGCCCCACTTCATTCCAAGTTGTGGAACCACTGTACTCAGCCATCATTGGAACTTGTTTCAACCGTAGCACTGTCTTTCTGATGTTTTCATTCTTCATCTTTCTTGGCATAATTATCACTGTCACTAACACTTTTGCAACAATACCAGTTGCAAGCACACACACAACAATGCCAGTCCGATCATTCCTATCACAGTGTAGATACTAACTTAAAACTATATTCACATATAACAAAATACTCGACTTACTAACAAAAATCATTTACAACAATCAGATCTCATCAGTAAATCGAGCTTACATTGTTCAACAATCGCAAATACTCGCCTTCATTCCAATACTGCTCAAAACATACCCCTCACACCTGACACCAGTGTAACGTGAATTTGAATTCGTGTCGGGGTCGTCCGAACAGCATTGGAAATGTATTAAATAATTAACATTATATTTGCGATTGTATTTTTGACTAACATTTATTTACAACACTTAAACACTAAATAACAATAACTGTACAACAACAAAGGTTAGCCGAGCGAAGCTAAACAAACAATTACACTATTTACATTACTTATAATTAATCTTACACCTATCGGACTGGCATTAACACAACTTATAAACTAACACCATATTCACTTATACTTGCGCACATTTATTTCCACATATTTATATCACACTATTTATTTATTTAACCGAGCTATCGCCAATTAACCCAACGAGGATTGCTCTCTGACGATAACTCACTGAGCCATCACCTTTCGGCCCCCCGGACCGACTACACGATCTCACCAGATCGACTAACTTATGATGACTGACTCTGCTTGTACTTCGTAGCGCCTATATAGGCTGCAACCAATCCTTCTACAACAATCTAGAGTCTCCGTAGAATCTTCGACACATACATACACACAGAGCGCACACCGACATTACGTCATCACGTAAACACAATGCGTAAACACATCCCTTACGCGTGACTCACCGCATGCACACACACACACATGTAAGCACGCATACACACACGCAAACATAATTACTTATGCAATCTCAGTTTTGTTACAATATGTTTAAATAATAGAAAACCAAGTTGTCCCTCTCTGAATGTTGGTACATACATAAACAAATATATTATAAACAAATTGTAATAACCAATAAATGGGTACAAACTTTTCGGAGGCGGCAATAATCCATAAACTTATAATTTATTTATAAAATTACAAGTAAAATGTAAATTAAAGTAATTTGATGTAATAAAATAACTTACTTATTGTAAAGAACAATATCAGGCCTCCAAATATGGTCAGATGGTACATGTAACATTTCAACACCGCCATATTCTTTTGGGTCCCATTTTAATTTATAATCGTACCAGCTCTGGAACAAAAGAGACATTGTTTATTACTTGTTCATACCTTGGAATAAAGAAAACTAAACAAATGACATTACTCCAAATTATTGTTATTATTGTTTGGAAGAAACTGATTTTGGAATAGTGGAAAAAGTTTGTGCCACACACTTTTGGGTACATGGCGTGATTATGTATATATGTATTGAAGCCATTTCCGGCACTCCAAAAAATGTTTATATAAGTTCGTTTTCTAAAAATGCTAAATCGTGTTATCCTAAATAAGTATATTTCTAAAGAACATTTTTTTGTATCATTTATTCTGATGAAAACCGACGTTGAGTTTTGTCGAAACGTTGATTATAAATAAATATTAATACAGAACTTTAACCTAAATCAGTTTTATTTTACTACAATTTATTCGTTCTAAATAAAAATATAAAGCTCGCGACTATAATATTTATTTAAATAATATTTACTGCATAAATAATGAATATATAATCATTGTGAATTTGGAATTCTTTCAGCTAAAATGAAAAAAAAAACACAAGAAACAGTGAATGTTGTTTAAAAAACAAAATTCTCAACAATAAAACCTCAGACAGAAATATTTCCGAATAACAAATAATTCATGGAGTTTGTCTTGACTCGTATAACATTTTAATGCAATTGTTTTCCACAATTCCGGTTCTATGAAGAATTGCAAACAGAGAGTTATTCGTTTTGTATTTTCCCAGTAAAATTACATTACTTTATATATTTTTTTAACTGCTCAAACAAATATTGCATTGATAATTTACTCGTAATTTCGGTCACAAAAAGCTTAGTTTTAACTAATACCGGTTCGAAGGGAAAAGGGGTACAAATGCACCCCAAGTGAATGTTTTGTGGTATTTCTTTAAGAAGAATTTTTTTTAGATGCTATTGTTCCAGTAATGTGTAGTGCAAGCTATTACCTAAATTTTCTAAAAACGGCAATTTTCCACCTTGTTTCGTTAATTATTTATAACAAAAAAAAAAAAATTTGTGTGTACAGAGCATTCTAAAAAACAAACAGTTTGTAGTGAATGTCAAAATTTTGTAGGCTAAGTTATTTCTTATTTTTGTAATGTTTGAATCATTAAACAATTAGAACAAGATAACACTTTGTTTCCTTAAGTCATTAGAACATGTACTTAACAAAAAAAATAACTACATATTAACTTACAATACATACACATAGCGTAAAAGCACAGGGGTACGTGTGTACCCCTTTGGCCGTTTATGTAAGTTTTTTAGCTTAGCTTTACAAGGGTTAAGAGGACTTAAGAGCATCTGTACAAGTTCTACTACGTATTAAAATATTTAAAAAAAATAATAACATACCTGTTCAACCCATAAATTCGTCGTCATGATTTGATTTTTGAGATTCTGTAACAAAGAAAATTCAATTTTAATAGAAAATATAAACAGAGCGCGTATATAATATAAAGAAAGAAAAAAAGAAAGAAAAATAAGGAAATATTCTAAAACATTTCTGCATTGCTAGCACAGATAGAGTCACGATAAAAATTGGTGTACAACAGAAAGTGCTTATATAAATTTTTGCGGCATCATTCGACGAATTCGTTTCCATTGTGATGTCAAATTGAATTTGGGCACAAGTTGCCAACACGTAACATCATCGAATTTTACCGAAATGATCTCTGCTCTGCTCTGCTTTGCTCTGCGAATCTCAAGTAAATCTTGTGGAAAAAAATCTGCCGAGAAGCGGCTAGTAAAGAAAATTGTGACACGTCTTATCATATTACGTATGATAATAGAATTTTACTCAGATTTTCTTTACATTGAAAACGAAAATATTCTTTTCTCATTGCTTCTCTTAACAATCTGCAAGACTAATCAATATTAACAGCAAGTTAAATAAAATTTTGCTTTCATTAATTAAAAAAAATCTATAAATTTTATGATCTAATTACTTATTCTGTTACCTAGTAACTTGTTTCTATGTTCTGTTTATTTGCTGTAAATGACATTTGTATCATTTTTCCTGATGAAATTTTAACACAAAACTTCAGCCTAAAGCAGTTTTATTTTAATATAATGATTTCTGAAAAAAATTTTACTATGTTACTTTCCAAAAAGTGTGCTTTCTGTTTATAAATGTGAATTATTAATAACTAGAGAAGTTATTTTATTTTAAAATGGTCTAGTAACTTTTGGGCCAGCCTGTATGTAAGTTTCAAGTACTGTATTAAAATTTAATTAAAATTTATTGACGTTTTGACGAAATTCAACGCCCATCTTTATCAAGAAAACTGATACTGATCAGTTTTTCTGATAAAGATGAGTGTTTAGTTTTATCGAAACGTCGATTATAAATAAATTTTGATACAGAACTTTAACCTAAAGTAGTTTTATTTGATATTCTTTTCTCATTTTTACGTTTCTATACATTATAGAATATTTAATTATTAAAATACTTTAATAATATTATAATTTGCATTATTTACCTTTTATATTTGTAACAAAAAATTTAAATAAACGTTAAAAAACCAGTTTATTATTAATAATAAATTAAAATATAATCGTATTGTGGCGAAAAGTTAATAAAATAAAATAATTTCCCTTAAACCACAAACAATAATTTTAGAAAGCTATATACGTATATCGAAAGCTTTGCTTTAATTATCAATAGCGAAAAATAAAGCTACAAAACACCCAATTTTTTTGAAATATTGTTACAAACATAATCAACATGCGCATTGAATTTTAACCTGTTGTCTATAATTATTCCTAACTATTCAACTATTACAAATATATTCCATAATTTCTGCATAAAAATAGAAAAGTACAAAAATATTCCGTTTTTTTTTTTTTGGATAAAACATCATTTCCGAATCGAGCCATGAGACGACAATAATATTTGTGTACCGTTAAAAATTCAAATCTACCGCCTTCTAATAATAACATGGGCCCATCAGTGCTTCCTGTCCCGTTTACGTATGCAGGATTGGTCGTGTAAAAACCTGCACGTGCTTATAACTTTCAGGCGTCTCCACGCTACTATTCTGTGCGATAGGCGTCGACTGTAAAAAATAAATCCAAAAATGGCCCACTGTGTTTCGATGTTACTAATTCTTCAAACTTATAAACAATAACCCACAAAAAGTGATAGCATAAATTAATTAGGATTTCTTTCCAAAAGTCACTAGACCATTTAAAAATTAAATAACTTTTATTTATTTATTAATAATTCATATTTATAAACAGAAAATACACTTCTTGGAAATTAACATAGTTAATTTTTTTTTTTGAATTTATTATATTAAAATAAAACTGTTTTAGATTAAAATTCTGTATTAATATTTATTTATAATCGACTTTTCTTCGAATTCAACAAGAAAAATGATATAAATGACATTTACAGTAAATAAACAGAACATAGAAACAAGTTACTAGGTAACTAGAACATAAAATTTATAAATTATTAATTAAAGGAAGCTAAATTTTATTTAAATCAATTACTAGTCACACTGGTTCATGTTATCTTTTTCTTTATAAATTTCTATTGCTTCTCTTACCAATCTGCTGTTAATATTGATTAGTTTTGCAGAATGATAAAAGAAGAAATACAAATTTATTAAAAAAAAGATCACATTGTGAAGACACTGATTTAAATAAAATTTCATTTCTATTAAATACAAATTTATAAATTTTTTTTATGATTTAATTACTCGTATTTTGTTACCTAGTAACTTGTTTCTATGTTCCATTTATTTACAGTAAATGTCATTTGTATGATTTTTCTTGATAAAGACAGACGTCGAGTTCGTCAAAATTTCGATTATAAATAAATATTAATACAATTATTACAGTATTTTAAAATTTTACATCATGAAGATATTCTAATGTATGTTGAGCAATAGTAGATTTATCTAGATGATTTAAACGAATTGACTTCTTATATTTTGTCAATCTAGTAAAAACATTTCTACCTGTCTGTCCAATATATATCTTATCGCATTCACAAGGTGTTTTATTTACCCGAAAATTAAAAAGGAATAATATCTTTTACGGTCTTCAACATACGTTGCAGTTTCATGTGTGGAAAATAGGAAACATTAATATGAAGCGAAAGTGGATAGGAATGTTTGGGGGCGACTGATTTTGGGATAATGAAAAGAGTTTGTGCCACGCCCTTTTGGGTATATGGCGTGATTATGTATGTATGTATGTATGAGTTTGTCGAAACGTCGATTATAAATAAATTTTAATACAGCACTTGAATCTAAAGTAGTTTTATTTTATATAATAAGTTCTGAAAGATTTTTTACTACTTTAAAAATAATAATAATATTAACATAGTAAAATAGAAATTTATAAAACAATATCAATCAGTGTGACTAATGATTGATTTAAAATGATAGAATTCTGCCTATTATATCAGTAAAACATTTTTCACGAAAGGCAAAAAAGCGTAACTGATGTTTTCATAATCAAACAAATCTTCTTCTCGGTTGAATTGCTTTCTTGATAACTATTCTTTGTTTAAATGAAGAAAAACAAACTGTGTAATACAAAAATCTCAGTTAATAATATTCACGAATTGATTATAGAATAGTGTTCCGAGTGTTGAGTCTGTTTTGGCGTACCGCCCTCACTTCAGTGGTTTTACTGTTTTTTCACATCGGTGAAACATAGCGAAAGCACAAGGCCAGAGAGAAAATGCGGAAAAGCCGTGGAAAACTCAACCGGAGAAAATACTGGCTCTGTATCCGGTGCACGAATAAAATAAGATGACAGTTTTCTTCTACTCATACTTTAAATGTTATTCTTATTATGAATATTAACTATAAGCATAATTCTATATTATTGTACTAAGAGATAAAAATACAAAAAAATTCTAAATATTTCCATATTTTCTTATTGTCAACGTACTCTAAGTACATCATCATCAGGAAAAATGATACAAATGCCATTTACAGTAAATAAACAGAACATAGAAACAAGTTACTAGGTAACAAAATACAAGTAACTAAATCATAAAATTTCTATCAATTTAAATCAATCATTAGTCACACTGATCGTTGTTGTTTTATAAATTTCTATTTTACTATGTTAATATTATTATTATTTTTAACGTAGTAAAAAATCTTTCAGAACTCATTATATAAAGTAAAACTGCTTTAGGATAAAATGCTGTATTAAAATTTATTTATAATCGACGTTTCAACGAACTCATACATACATATATACACAATCACGCTATGCACCCAAAAGGCACAAACTCTTTTCATCATCCCGAAATCAGTCGCCTCCAAATTAATTTCGGTATAACGGAAAAAATCTTGTGCCATATTCTTTTGGATACATGGCGTGATTGTGTATGTATGTACCATTCAACAAAAGATTCATATCCTTACATATCAACTAAAGCAAACTATTAAAACAAAACAATGAGTAAAAGACCTAATAAATAATTCTCAATAAATTATTCCATAACAATAGATAGATTTAAAACAAGTTTAACGCTGTCATTTGTTTTTAAAAGATAATTCATATATCTGGAGCTGTTGCGAATCAACATTACCGCCATCTATACAAACGCAAATATATCAAGAGTTAGATAATATATTTTCCACAATATGCAAATCCATGTTATGTTTCAATTTCTCATCCGCGAGGCGTAATGAAAACAAAAAGGTGAAAAACGACGTCAAAATATAAAGCAATGCTGACGTTCCGCGTTTACATTTT
Organism: Clivina fossor; assembly: GCA_963966155.1. Classification (NCBI taxonomy): domain Eukaryota; kingdom Metazoa; phylum Arthropoda; class Insecta; order Coleoptera; family Carabidae; genus Clivina; species Clivina fossor. Next base: position 8,412,528 of record OZ014569.1, on the reverse strand, counting down.
GTTTGTACCATACTGGGTGAATAAGATCACAGCTTGATATTTTATGTTCGTTGTTGAAATCAATGGCAAACGAACAGAGACAAAGAACGAGTGTCGATAAAATACAGTCCAAATATTTGTAGACTGTTTGTAGTTAAAATACTAATTTACGCATGCATTTAATTTATATTTTAAAAAAATATAAATGATTTTAAAAAAATTGTAATTTGATATTTTAATATACATCTAAAATTAGTTTTGAGCCGTTAAGAGAATCATGTTTGATCTTTATAAAAAAAAAACTAAATTAACTTAACTTAACCTAACCTAACCTATTCTAATCTTGAAATCTTATAAATATTAGTTTTGATATTTAAAAATATATTAATCTGAAAACATTAACTAAAAATTTTATACTACCAATATTTTTAATTTTATTAATATTATATATAATATTAATTAATTTTAAAAATGAATTATTGGATATTTTAATATATATTTAAAATTTTTAAAAAATCAGTTTTTAGTTTGTTTTTTGCACTATATAGAATAATTTTATATCTTTCTATCAGCACACATGTAGCAATTATTAACAATTATTTATATTATTGTATTGTATTTTTTCTTGGTTGCAAATGAAGCTTATAGCTAAATAAAGAGTTGTTATTATTATTATATTAAATTTTTTATGAAAAATTAAATTCACAAAACATGTAACATTATATAAATTACATGTAAAATTACAGTGTACCGATTACTTTTGGTTCATCCAATGTACCACCATCACCAGCTGTCAACCTAGGTAACCATTTTCTTCTCTATTTCCTTCTTCCGGTTGGCCCGTTATCTTATCGCAAGGATTTATACCAAGTCAACATCGTTCGCACATTGGCTGCTGTGCGTTTCAATATCAGCTATGGCAAGGCCAGACCAAAGTAAAGCAAGAAAGAAGCGAAACGATTACATTTACATACGAATACACGCGCGGCGCGGCGGTTAAAATACGATCGATTTTGCTTTATTTACATGCAACGACAGAGTTCTTAAACGAGTTATGATCAAGAGTGGAGTTTTATTAGTTTGTGCTGCGAAGTATATGTTGATCACTTCGTTATACGTGTTGGATTTATTGGGAGTTTTAACGGGAGTAAAGTAAGTTTGAATAATGCTTATTTGGAAGAGGATAATAAAGGGCTTTTTAAGTGAAGTTATTTCTGTTTGATTTGGTTTATTGGTATTTTTGATTTTATTATACAAATTATGTTAAATTTAATGTAGGATCTCTTGATAATTCTGCAGAGACCTCGAATACTAATCTTAGTTAATTGTCATATGTATATATAGATACACTGTAATTTTTTTTATGTAATTTTACTATAAAAAACCAAGCGTAACAAAAATCATATTGTGGAATTTAACATAAAATGTGATTCTACAAAAGTTGTAATATTACTGAATATTACTTAAATTATTCTGTAAAAATGCTATAATAATATAATTATAATTTTAGTGCTACACAAGTAATGTGGAAAAATACATAATATTATTTGTTGCAGCACAAATTTACATAAACTTTCGTGAAAATATTCAAAAAAATATGTAAATCTGCTATTTTATTGTATGTAATATTTTAATTCCATAATAATTTTATGAGATTTACAAAATAAATATATTAAATTTGCATTACAGAAAAAATTATATATTTGGCTTCCATAAATTAAAAATCTATAAATTATATGATCTAGTTACTTATTTGTAACCTAGTAACTTGTTACTAGTTTATAAATTTTTGTACACACATAAATAAATATTTAATAAACAATTTACAATAATTAAAAATCGAAGACAATTTTTGTCGGGACCCAGTAAGTCATAACTACTAAATTGGTTTACTAGTGTTTAAACAAAATGTTAGAAAATCAATCAGTAATTTTACAATTATTCAAAAGTTTATGACTTGTTTTTTTTCCTGATATAATAAATAAGGCTAACGCGATTGATGTTACATGTAATAAACCTAACGGCTACAGTTCCGTTAGAAACCATTTTCGGACATATGTTTATTTGAAGTTTTTTATTTAGATTACTCATAGGAATCATCCGGTATATATATATATATATATATATATATATATATATATATATGTTTTCATTTTAATAAATGCATTTTTAGCACGATCAAAGACGGCTGAAAATTATATGATTTTTACATACATACATACATACATACACAATCACGCCATGTACCCAAAAGGGTGTGGCACAAACTCTTTTCAACATCCCGAAATCAGTCGCCTCCAAACATTCCTATCCAAACAAGCAACTTTCGCTTCATCCACATTCATAATTCCTCTCATACATGCTCTTTTATTCCTACTACTTGGAAACTTTCGCTCACGCAAAACACTCTCAATCATATCATTCCAACTACTCATCGGACGTCCACGCAAACGTATACCATCAAAATCATTCAAATAAATCTTTTTAACCAAACGTTCATTTTACTATGAAAAAATATGTAAAATACTTTTTTTTCAGTGTATACAGTGTATACAATCACGCCATGTACCCAAAAAAGGATGGCACAAACTCTTTCCATTATCTCGAAATCAGCCTCTTCCATGTATGTAATAATATAAATGAACTAAATAAGAATCCAAAAACATATAGTTATAACTACATTATACTTTTCTTAAAAAATACCTTTAAAACCCAGAGAACGAATAAGAAATTTAATAATCTCATTTCCCATCTGAAACAGAATGGGTCCGTTCTTTATTGGACGATAAAACGATTGCCTTTTGAAATAACTTTATTCTTTTTAAAAAGATAGCAAACCAGGCTCCAGCAAGCAATATATGATTCTCGAGTTTGGGGGTATAAAAAAAAAGGACAGGTATATAGGTATTTGAAAAACAAACTTAATATTCAACTAGCGTAATATATTATACATTCAAGAAATAAGCTTTAAAAAGCAGAGAGGATACTGATGTCAGTTTTTAGCGGCGGCGTCTGCCATACGAAGACATTTCCATCAACTGAACCTTCAAGTTCAAATACTTCATAAATCTTTTGACACATTCATTCAATTCGTTTTGCAGACAATTTTCACTATTTTTTTTTTCAATGTTATTTTTTCTCACTGTTTTTTTAAAATTAAATTGACATAGTAAAAATATTATATAAATACAAATGAAATATAAACTCATCATTAAGATATATTACCAAAAAAAATAATAATAAATGTATCTTAATAGAATTTTTTTTAAAATAAAGTTAAACGAAAGCAGAAATAAATTTATATTATATTTAAAAATCTTAAGAATTATATTAAATTTATTTTATTTTGCAATCAGAATACTCTACTTATCACGAAATAATTAGTGTTAGATCAGTAAATTTTATATAAATGTATATAAAAAATACTATTCTACAACTAAACTTAAAGTTACTTAACATAATAAAAAAAAATTCAGAACTCCTTACATTAAAATAAATCTGCTTTAGGTTAAAGTTCTGTATTAAAATTTATTTATAATCGACGTTTCGACGAAACTCAACGCTCGTCTTCATCAGAATAAACTGATACAAATTTTAAAATTTAAATTATTTTTTAAAAAGTTATTGTTTGTGGTATAAGGAAAATTCTTTTATTTTATTAATTTTTTCGTTACAGTAAAATCATATTTCAATTTATTATTATTGTAAGAAAATTTGCAGTAGAAATACTAAATTCTATATGGAAAATACATATTTATGCTGGTAAAACTTTACTTTTTAACGAAACTTGATAATATTTGTACAGAGATTTGTAAATATTGAATATGCTAAACAGTAAACAGCATGCATAAATTTCTAACTTAATTTGTTGACTTTTTCTCTAATATATGCATTTCAAGTTAACTAGTTTTATATAGGTTTATAGTTATAATAATATATTAACGATTTTATATCAAAAAATAAAAAACTCTTCTATAAAATTATTTAAAATAAAACTGATAAAGTGTTGTATATTTTTTATTTCATATTAATAAATTGTATCTATTTTAAAATAATATATAAATAAAAATCTTGCATTACATTAAAAAACTTTGTACTTAGTGACATAATTTCAGCAATTATTTTAATGACAAACACATACACACACAAAACATTAATTATTCAAAACATATATAGTAAATGGTTTCATAACTAATTCCCTTTCTAGGACATTAAAACTTTCAAATAACAAATATGTATTTGTTTCATTTTAATTTGAGTTTCATTTGTCTTCTCCACTCTGGACAACTATTGTATTTAAGCAACAATATGGCGTCCAACGTTAACGTATATTTTGTTTTAGTTTCATTTTCTCTCATCCGATTCGCCAATTGTCATTATTATGATTCCATACTTGTCTTTGTACTGATATTAAATATTAAACGAGCTTTTTAGTCATATCAAACTAGAAAAATTTAATTACAATATTGTCATTATTTTAAATTAGTTGTATATTTACGTAGATCCTTTTAGCTTTTAATTTCGTTACAATATACATTCTAAAAAAATATATGTAATTTTACCTACAAACCAAGAGACAATATGATGCCCAGTATTTCCAAGTATAATAAATTACTCAACTGCTGTAATTCTATATAATTGTTTAAAAATACATATAATTATAACTATCATAAACATTATGTAATATGATATTACCAACGAAATAGAAAAGTACATATGTATGTAATATTATATTATAGTATTAGAACATCAGTAAATTTGCCGTCAGGAATTTTCCACAAAATATATTTAGTTCTGTAATATTATTGTTGGTATAACTATATATACAGAGTGTCCAAGATAACTCCTTATGCATGGGGATCTCCGGAACTGTTAGAGATACGACCTCGGTTAAATTGGATAAAAGTTGCCTCCATAGTAGGCGAGTTTAGTCATCTTTTGTTTTTTCCAAAAAATTCCTTAGGTTACTAGATATAGACAAAAATGCAAATTTTGCTGTTTTATATTTTCGCTTATAACTCTCGTATGCAAAACGATACATTATTTTGGTTTGCACTTCCTTAAGACACTTTTTTACACAGAATTTCCAAAAGTAACCATAATTTTTGTGCCATGTACCGTTTTCGAGATTTATGATGCAACTTTCATTTTTCTTATGTAACTAGTATTTCAATGTAGTGTCATTAAAAAGACCTTTTTTTTCTCTTTCCAGTGATATAACATAGACCTACTTTATTTTAAATAGTAACATGGAAAATTGACAAAAAAATCAATTTTGCAAAGTAATAATTCATTTTTTTAGTTGAAAACTAAGTAGGCCATGTTAAAATAAATGAAACATGAGCCCTACCTTATTTTAAACAATAATATAGAATTGTAATAAAAAAAAAAACATTTTATTAAATACTAATGCCATATTTTACATTCGTAATAACTAATAACTATAACAGTAAAATTACATTAAGTTTTCAAATAAACCACCGTTTTCTTGAATGAACATACGTGTTCTCTTAAGCACAGCTTGTGTTACCTTTAATAATGTGGCACGCGGTATTTTATTAAAGGTATTTAATACCGTACTCAATCAAATTCATGTTTAATATCCTATACATCTCTACACTGGGTTGCCTTCTTTAAGAATATAAATTTAAATACATTTCCGCGGCTAATACTGCGTTACTTTGACAACGAATGTAACAATGAAGCATTTCAAACTTCTCTAAATTTTCAAACCGCTCCATGAATTAAAATTCTTTCAATAAGCACTCCAATAAAACTAACTAACTAACTAAGACAATAATCAGAAAAAAAGCAAAACCAAAAATTTAATAATAACGAAAACAATGCCTATTTCTCATGTTTCATTTGTTTTGACATGGCCTACTCAGTTTTCAACTAACAAAATGAATTATTACTTTGCAAAATAGATTTTTTTTAATTTTTCATGTTATTATTTAAAATAAAGTAGGACTATGTTATATCAGTAGAAAGAGAAAAAAAAGGTCTTTTTAATGACACTACATTAAAATACTGGTTACATAAGAAAAATAAAAGTTGCATCATAAATCTCGAAAACGGTATATGGCACAAAAATTATGGTTACTCCTCAAAATTCTGTGTAAAAAAGTGTCTTAAGAAAGTGTAAACCAAAATAATGTACTGTTTTGCATGCAAAAGTTATAAGCGAAAATGTGAAACAGCAAAATTTGCATTTTTGTCCATATCTAGTAACCTAAGGATTTTTTTGGAAAAAACAAAAGATGACTAAATTCGCCTACTATGGAGGCAACTTTTATTTAATTTAACCGAGGTCGTATCTCTAACAGTTCCGGAGATCCCCATGCATAAGGAGTTATCTTGGACACTCTGTATATATATATATACAGGGTGTAACAAAATAACTATTCCTAATTTTCAGAAATGATAGAGGGCACATAAAGAAACATTTTTTATTAATAAACTAGTGTCCGGAAATTTTTTTTTTCGGCAGTCGATTGTAAAAAACACAACTTTATGTTATAATCCGAGATTTAACGGAGATTTATAATATCCGTTAAGACCATTTCATTCTACTCAAAAAAGTGCCTTAAGAATGTGAAAATTATTTTCATCTAATTTAAAAAACCATCGAGATATCGCCATTTATCAAAATACGGAAAAAGCGAACTTTTCGCCATAACTCGAAAACAAAAGACGATAGCTAATTTTTGTTTTCATAATTGAGTTTCTCTCAAAAAAAGCGATCGAGGATGCGCGGTCCATTTTTCCATATCTCTTATAGTTTCCGAGTTCCCCTATGAAAACGTCCAAATTTGCCCAGCCTGTATATCGTTACAACTTGTGTATCGAAAATGGTGGTCGTAACTTCGAACAATTTTTATAAAGTTTAATGCACTATTATTTCTAATAAAATATTCATTAACTTAACTACTCTTTGAGGTTGTAATAATTAAAATTGTTTTTAACGATATCTAGTGTATCTTGACACCGAGAAATTTTCGGACACTAGTTTATTAATAAAAAATGTTTCTCTAAGTGCACTCTATCATTTCTGAAAATTAGGAATAGTTATTCTGTTACACCCTGTATATATATATATATATATATATATATATATATATATATATTTCTCAATTTACATAAAGGATGTATTTTAAAATGAATGAATTACAATTAAAATAGGTATTTTATTAGTATTATTATACAAAATATGTACTAAGTCTTATTATTTTGATTTTTTAATTTTATATTAATTCGTACATTACAAGTAGTTTCCATGTAGGGATATTAATATGCAAGCTGTAATTTTACATAATTTAAGAAGTTATACCAACAATATGTAATTCTACATTAAGTATACATATGATACAATTTGCAGAAAGTAAGCAATTTTACAAACTTATTAGGTTATTTTTACATACTTTATGTGATTATTATGAATTAAGTAAAAATTGCAGAATTTTGCGGTAGGAATACAGAATATTGATAGTAAAATTAAATGACAGATTTTTTTATAAGGATAAAAATATTTGACCTATAAAAAAAACATATGATCTACCGAATAGTACCTATGAAAATAATAGTTTACCTATGTATTAAATAATTAATCTATGGTTTTAATTTTTGACCTATAGAATTAATTATTGATCTATAGAAATATTTATCGACCTATAAAATAATCAAATACCTACTGATATAATTATTGATCTATAAAATTTGATGTATAAATTTTACGTAATTGGCTATTTAGAGTAGGTTAGATTAGTTTTTTTTTTTACTATAGATCATTTTTTTAATTATTAATAGGTAAATGATTGATTTTTCTATAAGTAAAAATATAAAATTTTATAGGTAATATTTGAATTATTAATAGATCATAAAATTAGCATACTTTTTATAATAAAATTTTCTACATTTTTCTGTAATTTCGATATTTTTTTTACAATAACACTATTTTTAATATAAAAACAGTTTTATTTTTAAATTCTGTTAATTATTTTTATTAAACGACATTTCCACTAAAGCTAGACGTCGTTTAATAAAAATAACTAACAGAATTTAAACCTAAAACTGTTTTAATATTAATGCTATAAGTTCTGAAAAATATTTACTACTATTTCTAATGATTACAGAAACTTGGAACGTTGTTTTAGAAATGTCTTTACACAATTGAATAGAAAATTTGTATTGAAAAGTTACATTTTCACTTAAAACACTGCAAAAGTTCTCCGTTTCAAAATTGGCTCAACTATTCTCTCTTTGCCGAAAACAATTTGCGGGCGACAATTCGCCCATCATTTCATCGCTTTCGTCGTTTTGCTTTATCACCGCTCGTCTTTATCTTATTTTGCTCAACCGAAAGCATCCAACTGGGCCAGGAGCGCCCCATCTTCCATCACTTAACGGTCCCGGTGACCGCAACTAGGAGCCATCTGTCCCGGCCGAAAATTACCACTCCGTCACCTACCCTTTGCGTTGTGTCTTCGGTTGATACACCCAGCTACGTATATGGTATAACTAGTATTTTCTTCGCTGAACGATTGCCGTCAAAGGTTTTAACTTATTTCGCCCGAACGCACGCACACACACACACCCAAAGACTCGTTACGTCTTTGGTCGTGCAAAGGAGTTTGTTCGGATGGAATACGGTTGTGTCTGATCATCAGATAAACACTAATATAGATACAATGTTTTGTTAAACTAATAAAAGATAGAAAAAGACAAAGAAGTTTTTTTATAAATAATTTTGGTGTATATATTGATGGTGCACGTTTAGAGCAGGTAAATGAATTTTTGTATTTGGGTAGTTTGTTGTCTAGAGATGGCCGTTTTGATCGTGAAATTGAAAGGAAAGTAAATGCTGGTTGTAAGGTTTTGGATGCTTTGGAAACTTTTGCTAGGAATGTAAATGTTTCCAAAAAAGCTACCCCCGTTTGAGTATATACAATGCAGTTTTGGTGCCTACGTTGATGTATAGGGTAGTGAATGTTGGGTTTAGTCCGCTTTAAAAACGTGGTATACTAAATATATTTTTTACTTAAATAATATATTTTTTTATGTATATAACAAAACAATTCATGTATTAGGTATAGACATTACGAATCTATATTTATGGTTGATCTGATGTCTGACCCTTTTCTTTCCTTTGGTGTGTAACAGAAGAAGGGTGCAGGATGAGGTTTGTCCTGGGACCCGTTGTCCTTTGCGTTTGGCTCCACATGGATGAAAACTAAATTAATGTATTTTGTGGTAGCGAAATAATTGCTTGAGTTACGGACCCAGTGTGTGATTTTGCTCGTGAATTATGACTTTAAGGTTAAATTTTGTTGTATGAACAAAGTATACTAATAGGGATGGCCACAAATTCTATTTTTCTTTTTATGAAAACAGATATTTTATATAACGCAAAATAAATACTAGAAATTTACAAACTGTCAAAAAAAAGGCTTAAGGTTCTAGTTCTATATTAATATTTATTAATAAATCGACGTTTCGACGAACTCAATGTGCGGCTTCATCAGGAGAAAAGATGGAAATGACATTTATTGTATCTGACACATGTTAAGTTCGTTAAAACGTCGATTTATTAATAAATATTGATACAGAACTTTAACCTAAAGCCGTATTATTCTAATATAATGAGTTCTGACAATATTTTTACTATGTTACAAAATGTCATTAGTTTTTCTATAATAAATAATTAAATTTCTGATTATTATTATTTTCTAAGTCGATTCAAAATTTTATAAAACAATGAGATGCTATTATTAGCATAATAAAAAATCTTTCAAAACTTATTATATTAAAAAAACGGCTTTAAGTTAAAGTTCTGTATTAATATTTATTTATAATCGACTTTCCGACGAATTTAACGTCGGTCTTCATTGGAAAAACTAATACAAATATAAAAGAAAAAAACTTTAATATACTACGTTTTTAACACGAACTAAAAAGTATAAAATAATTTCTCCTACCTTCCTCCATATAGATTTATAACCCCATAGAGGAAAACGTGGGGCGCATGCAATAGATAATAGTAAGGAGTGTAGGGAGTAGCTGTCGTTGCCCTACGTTTTTCTGTATGGGGTTATAAATCTGTATGGAGCTAGAAGAAATTATTTTATATTTTTAGTCCGTGTTACAAACGTGGTATATTAATTTTTTTTTAATTTAAATAATTATGATATATAATTCTATTAATAAGTGGCATATTTCTGTAAAGACAGTTTTATTTTTAGTTACCATGACTATTAAAAAAATTATATTTTATAAATTTATTTAATACGATAACAATAGGTTTTGTGATGGCCACAGCGGATTTATTTACTATTATTAACCTCAATTAAATCATCCTAGTCTAATTAAAAACAATAAACCATCAACAGGTCATCGAAATAACCTATTACGTCCATTATATAAACCAAAATAATCCCAAAACCGGTCAAACGCTATAACACTATTATTTACCAATAAAGTCGGGTAATCTTAACTAACCAGATATCAATATCCATTTGCCAAAACTAAACCTCATCGGAGCCATAATCAAATAACGATCTCATTAAATTTCAAAGCCGGCAAATACCACCAAAGATCAATTTGATATCCGAACCAAGCTCACTGTTTGACATTCCTCGTCTGGCCTGACCTCCTGCAACGCCTGCTACTCCTGCGACCGTCATTCAAGACGCTTTACCTTGCAAGGCGAAACAGAACGAGATAACTATGTGGTGTATATATATATATATATATATATATATATATATATATATATATATATATATATATATATATATATATATGTGCCTGGCTAAAGTGTCGGCTACCACAAAAGACCTCTAGGATGCTAGTGTGCCTTTGTTCGGGGCCAACATTTGGACGTTATTAGCGAGGGGGCCAGCATCGTGTGAAGAGATACTTTGCAAAGAGACATAGAGGTGTAGATACATGTAAATGTATCGCCACCTTTGTTTTGTGTTTAGCATATAAACACTGTCGCCGGTTGGTGGAAGACTTGATTCAAACAATACACGAACGCAAATCAGTTGTCTAATTGTTTTGGAAAAGGCTGGCGGACAATAAGTCTTGGAAGATTACAAAGTTAGGTTGTTTAAAATACTGTGGCCGGATTTGAAATAGTGCTTGTACCGAAAATGACATCATTTATAGCAATGAGAGTCGTTGTATATTTAATTTTTTGTTTTTAATCAAATATACAATCATACATCGTTTGTTTGATAAGCTGATATATTCGATTAACGTATAGGAAATCGACAATATTCAAAATACTTCATTCTCGAGCCAAATTTCGAGAAATTACTATTAGGATCATTTAGTTATTAAAAAAATAACAATGATTAAATACAAGAAAACCATTTAATTATTTACCATTATTTTAAAATATACATTTTAAATGAACTGTTTGACAATATTACTATTTACTAATACTAAGTACTGACTTTCAAGTCCAGGATTCGATTCCCAGCTACCGAATTATTTTTATTTTTTATTTTTAATAATTACCAAATTTTAATGACTATATTATAAAATAATACAATACTAAATAATAGTACTAATTAATAATTATTTACTAGGATTTTTAAATATAGTGCTAGCAATACTAATAAAGTCAAATAATTTATTCAAAATAATTTTTTTTCTGAATAAATAATTTTATCGAAATTTAACTCGAGAAAAAATTATTTCGTATTTTGTCGATTTCCTATATTAATGTCCTATGTCAACCTTCCAAACGAACACGCTATGTACCCAAGAAAATATGGCCCAAACTCTTTCCATTATTTCGAATTCAGTTTCCTCCAAATATCCCTATCCAGACAAGCAACTTTAGCTTGTGCCACATCCTCATGGGTACATAACGTAATTGTGTCTGTATGTATATATTTTTAAAAATTATGATCAATTAACAAATTTAATACTAGTATTCATCAAATAACTAAAATTATTATAAATTAAATGTTGATTATAGGTTGAAATTTAGTATAAATTTGGTATAATGCTTTTGTGCATAGCTAGTAATACTATGGATAAACAGTTCTGTAAGTTTAATAATTGCTTATTAATTTGGAACCAGGGGCGGTGCACCTGGGATTTCATTAGGTACCCGACTCATGCTATACATATATGTACAAATTCGTTGTCTGTATCTGGTACGTATCTGACTTTAAACATACACTAATTGAGTTGAAATGCAAATATGTGGGACTCTATATTGCATATTTATCTTTCAGTTTTATTTTATTAAGCTGCGATTATTTTCAAATATTTAATCGTATTTATTTTTAATGATAGATAGAGATAATTATTTTGAAAAAAAATACATGTATATTAAAATATTGATATTATGTTACTAAATTGCCTCTATAGAAGGTCATTATGTTACTGGCACAATAATGTACATTATTATACAGCAGTTAGTTACTATATACATCATTGGTGGCAGCACCAAACATGAATTAATCTGACATCTTCGGTGGCTATATTAAAAAATTATTAAGCCAAATTAAGTTAATTGACAGATACATTGTTTATTTTCGTTTAAATTTGAATTGATTATTGAAAATGTATGAAGAAGTTAGAAATTATATGTTTGATCAAATAACGTAACAAATATATATATATATATATATATATATATATATATATATATATATATATATATATATGTATACTATTCTATAACTGTTAATAAAGTTCTGGTGTGTATGTATTTTTATTTATTCTTAGTTTAGTTTCGTTTGGAACGCTTGAACAGAAAATAGCAATGCTATTTTTTGTGAATGATTTTGAAAGTATACATTTGCGAGAACGTTCAATGATTAGATGGGGTGGTATAAGCAAATGTTTCCAAGTAGTAGGAATAGAAGAAAATATATGAAGACTATCATGAATGTGGATGAAATTAGAATTGCCTGTCTGGATAGGAATTTTTGGAAAAAACTAATTTCGGTATATTGCGCCATACACTTTTGGATACATGTCGTGATTGTGTATGTTTGTATATCTTACTAAAAAATATCTTACTAAAAAATCAATTTTAAATTCATTTATAAAAAAAACAAAAAACTTTTCTGAAATATATCATCATTTTCAGTGCACTAAAAGTTGACAGTAATATTCAGATACTTGAAAAAAATATGAAATTTAAACGAAATAAAACTTTTTCAGTAGAAGTAGTTTACGAACTGAAAAGTTAATATAATTTCAACGTATATGACATTATTTTAAATTAATTAAAAAACTCAGCAAAATATTCTATCATAATAAATTTTTTCCAGTATGTTTATTTTCAAAACATATAAATGAGAAACATCAATGGATAAAAAATAAAAATACAAATATTAATTACTAAAATTAATTAATAATTGAAGAGCTAGAATATTGAATATTTAATCAATTCTAAAATAAAAATATTAATAAAAATAACATATTAAACATTTGACAAGTTAATAGCATACTGTACCTCTGAAATAGGTTTTTTTTTATTTTTATTTTAAATTAACTAAAAGTTAAAAAAATGTCAATATTTATAAATAATTATTTTACTTTTGATACAAATAAAATATAGCTTACTTTAATTAAAAATTTATAAATTTTATGATCTAGTTACTTATTTTGTTACCTAGTAACTTGTTTCTATGTTTCTGGAATTTGTAAAGGGTTTTTAAAGAGTTACAAAGACACCAACACCTTTCTTAATTTAAAATAAAACTGTTTTAGATTAAGGTTCTGTATTAATACTTATTTATAATCGATGTTTCGACATCCATCTTCATCAGAAAAAAATAATACAAATAAATAATAATAAATTTGTATTTTGTCTCGATGAAGACGTATGTTGAGTTCGTCGAAATGTCGATTATTGATAAATATTAATACAGAAATATATATATATATATATATATATATATATATATATATATATATATCAAAAACTTGAATAGTATTTCAATTGAGTTTCATTTATTAAAAACATAAAAAACTGCTTTAACCCATCAAAAAATATTTCACAGATTATGTCTTGGTTTCCAGTAATTTGAAATTTAAAAAAAATTATTTTGTGTCGTCAGAAATGAAAGTAAATAAATAAATATTAAATATTTTTAAAAACTGATTTGATTCATTGATCATTTAACACTATTGTATAAAAAATTATAAGTCACAAGTACAACAATTGTAATTAATGAAAATAATTGAGAAACACAATATTATAATTACCATTAAAAAACATAAATTTCATTTTAGCAAAAAAACATAAAAATGTAACTAAAAGTTGAAAATAATTAATATTTTAGTAAAACTGTTAAACCCAACTTAAAAGCGAATATAAAAGTAGTATAGACAGTGAAGTGTATTAAAATATTTAAAATTCCTTTCAAGCTACGAGTTCGTCGTATGTACGCATCTAACAATAAGTATGAAAGAGGAGCAACCATTTTCCTAAATTGTGTTATTTTTCTTTTTTCTTATTATTATGTTTGCTTTAGCCGGGGCACTTTAGACCATTATTTAATTTGTCTACCATGTTCGTTTACATTAAATTATGCTAAATCTCAAAACATAAATTAGACAGTTTTTACAAAATTCTATTTCTTGCTTTAGAATAAAGTTTTTCATACTGTTTTTTCAAATTGTAACATTCTTTGTACTTTCTAGAATTTTTACCTAAAGATGCTTTATTTTATAATTTTTTGACATATGAATAAAGTTAACACTGTAAAATAAAATAGCGACAAAATAGTAGAAAATTTTTACTAAAAAAAAAATCTGTAATTTCATTTTACTATAAATATTCTGTTATTTTTACAAAATTAATAATAATCACATAAAGTAACTAAAAATAATCTAATAAATAAGTAAAATTGCTTACTTTCTGCAAATTGCATCACATACTTAATGTAGAATTATATATAGTTGATATAACTTCTTAAATTATATAAAATTACAGCTTGCATATTAATAACTGTAATAATTCATCAAAATAAGAAGACTTATCGTTAGTATATATTTTGTGTAATAATACTAATAAAATATTTTAACAAATTTACTGCAGTACTGTAAATTTACTAAAAACAACTTACTAAAAAACTATAATATTACATACATATGTACTTTTCCATTTCGTTGGTAATATCATGTTACATAATGTTTGTAATAGTTCTGATATTATGTATTTTGAAACAATTATGTTAAAATTACAGCAGTTTTAATACCTAAAAATACTGGGCATCATAATGTCCATTGGTTTGTAAGTAAAATTATATATATTATTTTAAAGTGTACATATTGAGAACACTTATATCCTTACAATTAGGCCAAATTTCACAAATAATGCAACCATACTTCAATAACAGACTATCCAAGTACACAAACTCATTTACTTACTTTAAGGGGGTAGTACTCTTTGCAAGTTTTAAAAAATCAATTTTTTTTTGGTTTGCTTAAAAAATTCTTTGGAGTGTCTACTTTATCGTAAACTTTACCCAAAGTTCATGAGATACTCCGTTTCAAAGTTACAGGCCGAAAAGCGAAGCCGTGTAGCAGACTGAAGGTATGTAAACGAATTTGATGAAAAACTGGACTTAAAACTTCAAGCGCGATTATCTCGAAAGCATGTTTTCAAAGTTGGCGGACATCATAACTCAAAAACGGTTCGTCCGATTTGAACGCGGTTTGAATTTTTGAATTCTACGCAATTTTTTCTGTCATCGTACGTAGCCGTTTTTCTTTATCTTTAAAAATGGATTTTTGGTGCAAGCTTTTATGTCCATTTTTGAGTCCGAAAACCTGATTTTTTTTTCAAAACGTTGTCAATTTTTCATTTTTCAACATAATCAAAAAATCCTACGTACGATGACAGGAAATATATCGGAGATTAAGGGAAAAATATCGATTTTGTTCTAGCTCCAACGGTGCGGCCTCTATGATGTCCGCCGATCAGCAGGTTGCCCTCATAGGTGCCACGCTGCACATGGTGTAGCGGCCGAAGGAGTTGCCCAATGTAAACCAAAAAATTAATTTTTGTAGCCGGAAAACGGCAGAATAAATATATGTATTCCATTTTTGTCATACATTTATAGTTATCTTTTAAAAAAATCCCGAAAATCACCTTTTTTTCAGGCCGCCAAAGAGTACTACCCCCTTAATCGTACACTATTTGCAAATACATTATATATATATATATATATATATATAGTCTGAGTTACTACCGTGATAATATGTTGTATATATTTTTGTATATATTTATTAACGTATTTTATTCCCGTTAATAAATATATACAATATATATATATATATATATATATATATATATATATATTTTAGAGTGTAGCCAAATACAACCGTATGTAATGATGTATTTTCAACATTGCCCAACCCAGAGTCAAACCCTACAATATATACAAAATAAATCACGGTACCAAATTAAATCTTTAATTTTCCAATAACAATTATCCGAAAAACACAATTTTCATTAAACCCAAAATCAAACATCTGAACATCATACTGAACAAATCTACACTCTAAAAAAAATATTTTTACTTTGTGAAACTTCATATTGAAATAAATTAAAAAAAAAGTTTTTTATTTAATTTATTTAAAAATAAATATATAATTTTATCTGCAAACCATGAGATACTGTGATGTCCAGTATTTCTAGGTATAATTTCTCAACTGCTCTAATTTTATACATAATTGTTTAAAAATACATAATAACAGAATTATTACCAACATTATTTAATATGATATTACTAACTAAATGGAAAAGTATATATGTATGTTACAGAACTTTAGTAAAATTTGTTGGCAAGAATTTTCTATAAATTGTTAAAATTTATTTAGTTCTGTAATATTATTATTGGTATAAATATAAAATATATAGGATGTATTTTGAAATGAATGAATTACACCTAAAATATTTTATTAGTATTAGTATTACTACATAAACTATGTACATACTAAGTCTCAATTTTTGATGAATTATTACAGACATGTAAGCTGTAATTTTAAGAAGTTACATCACCACTACTTAATTCTACATAACGTATGTGATGCAATTTGCAGAAACTAAGCTATTTTACATACTTATTAAGTCTTTTTTACTTACTTTATGTGATTATTATGAATTATGTAAAAATTACAGAATTATAGTAAAATAAAATTACAGATTTTTATACTAAAATTTTAGTACATTTTTCTGTAATTTCGCTAATTGTTTTTTTACAGTGTAACATTATTTTTAATAAATACAGAAACTTGGAACGTTATTTTCGAAATATGTCTTTGAACAATTAATTAAAAAAATGATATTCAAAATCGTTATGTAAATGTAATTTCGTTATTTTGTTTTTACAGTGTAACATCATGGCCTGAAAATCGAGGGTTAGGTAAAATATGAAAATATCCGTTCAAAATTTCGGGTATCCTCCGTGTTTAAATTATAAACGTATGGTTATATAATCTGTATGCCGAATATGTTTCTCTGGGCCCCGGCTATACAAACGAAAAGTTCCCGCCCGCATATATCTGACACGTCACGGGTTGAAAACCTCAATTTGAATTAACAAATACGTTAATAATGTAAACGTAAATTTTGCAATCAACGAAATAACCTTATAACCTTATAGGATATACCGAACGGTACTTGAATTTCTGAGTTTCTCATTCTGTGTATACTAGATATATGTATGTATATTTGTATAGGTATATTTGATATACAATAAGTCTGTGTTAGTTTTAGCTACATGATTTTACGCAGAATATGTGGCATATATGAAATATATTGATGAATTACTACAGCATTGAGAAATTAATACAGGATGGTTTTTTCGAGTGAAAAATATCATATACATCTAGTTCGTAGTCAATAATGTGTCTTTTATTTATTCTATATTATTGTTTTTATTTTTATTATCATTATTTAAGTAAGTTTATGTTCTAGAATCATTTCCTAAGATTATTTTAATTAATTTAAAATTTTAAATTATTATTCTTATAATATTTTGAGCTGCATATATTTGTCTGACATAAAGCAACATAAAAGAATAAAAAACCTTTCCATAACAAAGATTAATAACATGAGAATAAAATCTTCTTTTCTGAAGACAAATAGAAAAACTGTCACCCATAAACTGTGACAGAATAACGACATACGAAAATCCTTTATATCATATCTATGTTTCTAGGTTCTCTCGGTAGATGTCTCGGACATTTTCAGCGCCACCTAATTTCACGTTAACTGCTAGGACATACGCGTACAGAATTATGGGACTTGTTTCCTTCGGTTTGACGTTGCAAGAGGAAAAATAAAAAAAAAAAACAGAGAGAAAAGTGGTATATTTGCGAGATAACTCGCGAATTTATTTAACGAAATAAAAATAAAGAAATGATGCAATTCGGTTATGATGACTTTTCTAGCAAAACTGGAATTGTGAAAAATACAATGTTTTAAGTTTTGCTTTTATATGTTGCTCTATATAAAATATTAGATTATTATTTGTTACTTTAATTTTTTAGATTGTAATTGTATTTGGGAAATATAAAAGTTATTGATTATTGGTTGATTTCTACCATTTTGACTGCAAGAAAAAGTAGCGGAGTGTTTGGCACTGTGTTAGTAATATTTTCAAAAATTAAAAAATTATGTATATGTATCCTCTAGCTAGGTGACGAATCTGAACCAAGTTTATGAGGGTGTATAAATGATTTTGAGACACATTGCATAGAGCTAAATTCAATGCATATTCATATATAAAAACACATTATATATAAAATTCTTTAGATACTTTGCATATATATATATATATATATATATATATATATATATATATATAATTCTTAAAAACACATTGTACATAATTTTCTTGGACACATCGTATATAATTTACACCATTCAACCAATTTTGATGAAATTTTCAGGATAGATTTACGGTAATACCCAAGATGGTCATGGACTTTTATTATTTTTCAGTCATGCCAATTTTCCAAGAAAACAATTACTAAAGTTTTAAATTTTTTTAGATTCTTCTAGTGTCTACATAATTTATATATAATTTTACCAATACACATTATTCCCAACTTCTCAAGAAAAAATTACTAAAATTTTTAAAATTTAATGCTGGCTTTACTATTTATCCGAGATGAATCAAATTTTTATTAGTGCCCATATAAATTATATAATTTTAATGTCTGTGTTGCCAAATTTCTGATAAAAGTTATTAAAAATTTTAAAAAATTAATATGCTTATATTATTTATCCAATTTTTATCAAATTTTCACAAAATATTCTTCTAATACCGAGATAAATTATATAATTTTACTAATGTATAGTGTTGTCAACTGTCCGAGAAAAAATTACTAAAATTTTTAAAATTTAATCCTGGCTTTACTATTTATTCTAGACTAAACAAATTTTACAAAAGATTCTATTAATGCCCACAAAAATTATATACTTAATTTTAATGTGTTATGATGTTGGCAATTGTCTAAAATATTCTAAAACTAAAAAAAAATATTTCAGTTTCATTGTTTATTCAGGATTAATAAAATTTTTAGAAAAAATTCTATTAATATCCACAAAAATTATATAATTTTATTTTAAAATTTTTGAGAAAAAAAAAAGCATATATATTTCTACTTCTTAGTTTTACGTAATAATCTCAAAGTGGTCTATATATGGATTTATTTATATGTTTCTGATCTTGTTATATTCACGTTTAAAATGAATTTGATACGAATTCAACATTTAAAAAAACGAATCTTAAAAATCTACAAATTCTTTTTCTTTAATTAATTCTAATGGAATTCTTTTTATCTTCTTTGTTGAATTCCAAATATTTATGTTTTAAATTTGATCTCGTTATTTTGTTTTAATTACAACTTCCTAAAGTACATAAAAACAAATGACAGTTTTCAAATGAAATATAAACTCATCATTAAGATACATTAGCAACAAAAATCAATAAAATGTATCTCAATAGAAAAACATTTTAAATAAAGTTAAACGAAAGCAGAAATGAATTTATATTTAATTACAAAATATTTAAAATCTTTAAAGTTATATTAAATTTATTTTATTTCTCGGTTAGGTTAGGTTAGGTTAGGTTAGGTTAGTTCAGGTTACTCAACTTGTCACGAAACGTGAAATTTTATACTACGAAAAAAAATACTATTTATTATACAAGTAAAGTTAAAATTAACATAGTAAAAATTCAGAACTCAGTACATTAAAGTAAAACTGCTTTAGGTTAAATTTCGGTATTAATTTTTATTTATAATCGACGTTTCGACAAACTCAATGTCCGTCTTTATCAGGAAAAATGATGCAAATGGACGTTGAGTTAGACGAGGTGACGATTATAAATAAATATAAATACAGAACTTTAACCTAAAGCAGTTTCATTTTAAAGTTAAAGTTACTTGGTATGTATCATAATAAAAAAATCTTTCATATTTGTTAATATACACAAATATATATATATATATATATATATATATATATATATATATATAGATATATCTTAATATAAATCAACATTGACATAACGTACTGAAACAATTCGACTACTGTAATGGACTTGTAATTTCATGAAGTTTGTTTGTTACATTAAAACAATTAGGATTTAATGAACAGCCAGTAATTTGGAATATTCTCCCTTAATTAAACTGTTAAATTGGGTATATTTAATTAGCGGATTTCATGAAAAATATCAAAATCATTAAAATTTCTGCACATTATATTAACTAGTGCATTATACAAAATATTTGTTCCAATAGAACACTAATAGATCTTCTACTTATTAAATAACACAATTTTTGCTATCTCTGATTGATACTCTAACAAATATAAAATAGTCCATTTAAAATTTGATATTCAAGATATTCATTATTTCCGAAGCAATTATAAAACCGACTATAACAAAAAAAAACGCGATTTTTATCGCCTGACAATGGAGTACTGTTTCCTATAGCATATTTTCCTACGAAAATTTTCCATCAGAGCCCCTCATTAGAAGCTGTCAAACAAGCAAAAGTGTGAACGAGAGAGAAATAGTGAGTGTGTGAGTGAGAGAGAGAGAGAGAGAGAGGGATGCCAAGAGGTCACCGCGAGTTGTATTACGAAACAATCGGCCAGACGGTTATTGATTGATCGGTGGGAATAGGTCATACCTTGGTCAAATTTTCGAAAATATATGGAAATTTATATGTAAATTTGCGAAATTACGATGTGATTTATTTGGTTGTCTATCAGAGGATGTAATCAGTGATTTTGATTGTTTATTGTTTAATAATAAGCAAATTATACAATGGATTTTCTTTAATTTGCAATTCATGAAGATCTCAACAACTACAGAAGCTATGTTCGATAAATGTTTTCTTTATTTTTTAAACATTATATACAATCAGGACATAAAATCGGTAAAAACTGGTTAGTCAAAGCGGTTAACTAATATTTTTGTAGATATCTTTTGAACGTTAATGGATATTTTAAAATAAATAAATAATAAACAATAAAACCGAAATAAAATTTGAAAATTTTTAGTAATTCAATGTTGATATTATATCATCTGTAATAGATGTATAATCTTGTCCAAATTTTGTAGACTCTGAAGATAAAACAAAACTGTTCTAATAATGATTTTAATAATGACAACGAAATTTGCATACACAGTATACTTTATACTAATTTCTGTAATTTTATTTGTTCCAGTTCTAATTACTCAGATATAAAAAATGCAAAAATATTTTTATGTTTGGAAATAGAATGTTTTAATTTAATTTGATAATATTATCTATTTTTTGAGAATTTTTTACAGCTATTTACACAAATAAGTTTTTGTCTAGATTTGCAATCTAAGATAAAAATAATTAAAAAGAAATTAACGAACAGTCTTAATTGAACATTTGCAGCTCACTGTTACTAATTAGAGATAATGAGAGGAACACAATTTTATTATCTTTGTAATATAATTTTAGAATTAACCATATTACAAATGATTCTGTTGTACTTGGAAATTCAGGTGTAACATGTTTTTGTGAATATTTTTGCGAAATTAGTAATTAAAAATTTGAAAATTTTGGTACACGTAGAGAAAGAAGAAATAAAATCTTATACCCTAATAAAGCAATTTTATATAACCTCACTTTTTATTGTACCAAATTCCAAATGGTTGCATTTACGATATCAGTTTATATTTGTATTTTACACCTCCATTTTTACAAGAACATTGCAGAATGTTTTTAACAACCGCACCCAAATATATTTTGCGTCTTGCCAACTTTACAATTTTATCCCTCACAACCATCCTACAAATTTCACTTCAATATTTTCCAGGATAGTAGATTAAATTAAAACAGTATTATTAATAAACCTAAGATTAGATAGTATTTAAATATAAACTAAAATATTTAGTAAAAATTTAAAGTAAAAGTATATTTATTTTTTTATATGTTTAATGTTATTATTTCAAATTTTATATTAAATCTTCTTTATCTATTTTGCTATATGTTATTTTTTTTAAATTTACTATATTGCAATAAAATTACCTTTAGTTACCAAAGTAATAATAATGACCAAATATATTGTTAGAAATAGTTTTTAGATTGTGTACATAAAATATAGTTTGTAAGATTAATGTACCTATTTAGCTAATGCTAATAAATAAACTATATTATTATTATTATTATTAGTATTAAATTTCAATTTCATTATCAACCAAGTTTCAATAATATTTTTTATTTTTATTTACCAACTTCAAAATTTTCTCTTTCACAGCTTTTGGTAAAATGTGTGATAATCTTGTCATTTGACTTATGTATAACGCAAATATACATTACTTGGTCAGTAAATTAAAAAAAATTTGACACATTTAATATAACAATGATAATTTTTTCTTTAATTTTCTGACCAAGTAATGAATGTATTTGGTTATTTGCATTACATAATTTTGAACACTAATTTTGTAACTTAATCAACTAAAAATATTCTGCTGGCCCTAAAGAAGGCAATAGTGATTGCTGAAACGTTGGCATAAAAAATAATAAAAATATATAACTGACTGAATTCCAGCTATTACTAATTATTTATTAATTTTTTTAATGCCAGATAATTGTGAAACAAATAAAAACGTTAATATTTTGCAGGACAGTACCAAATTTCTGCTTCAACACAAACCAAGCTTACATAATAATTTTTTTTAAATAAATTTTGTGTACATTATCACCTATGTGTAAATCAGAGTTAATATTTTTTTTTTATCCTCAATGCTTTTTTTCATAACGGTTCAAGATTTTTGTGAATCTCAAATGTTATTCTTTTTGAATTTTCAAGTTTTATATTGTTTTAATGCAGACGCAAAAAGAAATTTCAATACATCCAAATTATGCGAATATAAAATATGAATAAGTTTGTTCAAATGTAATGAATTTGCTCAGAGTTCGTTTTTATTCTATATTATATTATTATAAAAGGAAATTTTATGCTTATCTGAGCTTTTTTTATATATATTTTGATTCCATTTTTTGTACTTTTTTTCTTTTATTTTAATGCAAATGTTTGGATTTTCCGTCTGTTTGCTTCTTTAAGAAAAGCATATTGTTTTCGTAAAAATTTGCCAAGGCGAGATTTTAAAGATAATGATTTGAAAGACTTTAAGTTGTTCACAGTATACGTAAATTTGAAAAAATAAATATTAAATTTATGTTAAATTACTGTATATTTTTAATTTTTCAAAAATAATTGTTAAACCTAAGCGCAAATTAATTTTTTGTAACATACCTAATTCAAGTATTTTTAATGTGATATTTATCAATCTGTAGACACGTGTAGAGCAATTTTATTACAGAACTTAAATATAAAACAATTTTATTTTAATAATTTATAAATTATTATAATTTTTTTTTAATAATTTATGTTTTTTAAATTTAGTTACTTTATTACCTAGTAACTTGTTTCTATGTTTTGATTGTTTATTATTTGTATTATTTTTTTCCTGATGAAAATTTACGCACAGTATATATATTTATACATTTATACATTTGGTAACTATAAAATATAGCCAAATTTTTTTATTTATTTATATTGTAGTAGAGATTTTTGGGTACTAATACATAATTTACCATATATAGTAACCAATGACAGATTCAAAGTGACAAATTTCAGTATGGTCGTAGAAAAATTGTTTTCTCTTTTACCGAAGCTAGGAATCATCACTATAATAGTAGAGAGTTTGATAAAATGGTCCCTGTTATATTTCGATACAGAATTACAGAGTAATCTGTTTTGGAAGACAAGAATCAGTGGGTTTTTTCTCCTTAGTTTGCAAGAAGCATCGGTTTTCTTGTTTACTATCGTTCGAGAACTTTGTGCAATTAATAAAATTGTGCTTTGTTTGGGACTTTTTAGACTCTCATGATTAGATTTTCGAAAGATTAAGTAGCTAGCTTAGTTTTTTATAGAGAAGTATAATTTATTATGTGAAACAAATAATGGATGGTAAGAATATTTGATTTATTTTATAATATACTAGTAGATTTTTCCGTACTTCATTTGGAATATAAAAATAATGTACAAGATGATTTATTTTCCTTGTTTATTAAGAGGGAACACTACACTGACACTTTGAATGTTTTTGCATTTTCTGTAAGCTTATAGTGTGTAGAAAAATGTATTGAAACGGTTTTATAAAATTCGAACTTTTAGCGAATGATTTTCAACCTTGTCCCGTCAAGATCTCGGAAACTATCCAACCGATTTACATCGCTTTGAAACGTAATTATAGAAAACTATATTCTCCAAATAGTACTGCTGGTATCTCTTTCTTTCAATTTTTATATGCTTTAAAAGTTAATTTTTTTACATTAAAAAAACACTTTTTCAAACAACTGCCAAAAATTCGCTATATTATCGGATATTTCTTATTTTAGTTTAAAAATATTCTAAGAAAATTTTTGTATTATGTTTTAGAACTTCGCAGGGGACGGGACAAATGGCCAGGATATTTTTGACAAAGGCTGACAAATCCACACGTGACATTACAAGTTGAAAACATTTTTTGACATAAAAATTCGAAAACGTAGCTTAAATATACCGTAATAACATATAAGAAAACCTAGAACATTTGAATTATTATTTATTCATGAAAATAATTCCCAAATTTAGCCTATTTTTAAAGTGCTCAGAATAATGTTCACTCCCTTAAATGACATATATACCTACATTTGACATAAAAATGAAAAATAAAATTGAAATTGTGTTGGACATTCCATTACAACCAAAGTGCAATTTATAATAAATTTTGACAATTTTTTATTATTTATTCAACAATTTTATAAAATAATAATAAAAAAAAGAATTTAGTAAAATCGGTATTTATCTGTTTTCAATAAAATAATTCAAATTTTAACATCAAGTTTATTTTGTTAATGGACGAAATGGATAAAATTAATTAAAGCAATTAAATCGTAATAATAGTGAGTTTTTTTTGTTACTTTTGATTTTAATTTATGCGACTGGATATTGTTGTAATCCAAAGTGAAAATGTTATAATCAATTTGGGCAATTAATTTTTATTTATGCATAGCTTATGGGCATTTCAAGGCAAACAAAAGGCTATATTCAGACATGTGGTGGAAATCCAAAAATGAATAATTTTACATTCGATTTATTCGTTTAATACTACATATTTATTGTAACTAATTATTAGAAAAATTAGCTAATTTATGTACAATTGATAATTTAATAACAATTTTTATATATTTACATATAATAAAAAAATTAATCAAATATTTAATTGTCAATATTTTCTTTGTTTATTATTATTTTGATTTCCAAAAAATATATATGTTGTTAATTGTAATAAAAATTAATCATATATTTTTTTCAAATAAATTGTATGTGTGAAATAAGAAAAAAAAAATTTTTCTTCATTTTTCTTGAAAAATGTGATTTTCTCTTATTTCACACATACAATTTATTTGAAAAAATATATGATTAATCTTTATTACAATTAACAACATATATATTTTTTGGAAATCAAAATAATAATAAACAAAGAAAATATTGGCAATTAAATATTTGATTAATTTTTTTTTTATATGTTAATTCGGTAAATATATAAACATTGTTATTAAATTATTAATTTTACATAAAGTAGTTAATTTTTCTAATAATTAGTTAGAATAAATATGTAGTATTAAACGAATAAATCGAATGTAAAATTATTCATTTTTAGATTCCCACCACCCTTGAAATGGCCCTAATAGGCCGATCCAATGGTGAAAATTTTTGGGAAAAATCTCAACATTAGAATATTATTATATTAGTTAGAAATATAAAATATATATGGTAAAATAAAATTACAGATATTTTATAGTAAAATTTTACTTAAGGTGGAGTGGGGTAAGTGCAGAGTAGTTTTTGCATAGTTGGACTTTAAACATATGTATTTTTAATCTGATATGTAAATACTTAACACTGTCGATATCGAACGCTTTACACATTCATTACTATTTAATTAATATTAACTAGAACCCTAATTTTCCTTGTAAATTTTCATTTTGATAGAAAATTGTTTAAAAAATCAACTACTCCGCACTTTCCCCTAAAATGGGGCAAGAGCGTAAGTGGGAGTTAAAAATGCTTTGGAACCTTGTTTCATGTGCAATGAGACAGGAGCAGAATTATTAAGAAACCTGCTATAAAATGCTTTTTACTGCATTAAAATATATTGTTTAGTTCTATAGTTATCCAATTTTAACAACATTAAGTACGGCGTAGCATATCACGCCGTATTAAGCCGTATAAAATACAATCCACGTAGATATGATAACCTAATACGCAGTTACCCCACCGTGTTGGTCTGCACATGCCCCAAGTTATAATACTTACGGGGCAAGATCAGATTAGTGTTTTTTCAATAAATTAAAACAAGAAACAAATGAAACTGTTTATTTAATGTAAAATTACATCGATATTATTTATACTTACCTAAAATAACAACAAAAAATATAAAATTATCCTAAGAAACTATTGTTCGTTTACGGAGCCGTCAATCTTGCTTGGTAGTTCATACGTGACTGTTTACACTGACTGATATAATTAAGGAAATCACGTTCATTCTTGCGCGTTATCTATGAGATATAGTACATATTAACTTGTAGTACATTACTACATACTAGCTAGAGAAATTTATCTCATATTATAATAAATATAGCCAATTAATGCACTTGCCCCGTTTACGCACTTACCCAACTCCACCTTATATTTTTCTGTAATTTATCCAATTTTTTTAACAGTGTATGTATTTGTATTTATTTTTAGTTCAGTTTCATAGAAAGATCTTTTTGTGTTTCGCCGAGATTGCTAAGTATATAAGCTCAACACAATAAGGATCCCTTTCTCCTCTTCGTAACATAATACACTTTTCCATGTTATAAATAATATTTTACATTTTAAATCGATTCCAACTTTATATAATTAAACAGTGTAACTGACAAAATGATTTCCATTGCAATCATTTGGAAATTTTAACTTAACCAAACTTATTCGATAATAATGAAATCACATTGCGTCTCGGTTAGAATATGAAATGAAGCAATCACACACCATTAGACATTTGTGTAGCCAGTGGCGTACGTAAGGGAAGATTAGGGAAAAAATTCCATTCCAAAAATTCGAAAAAACATAATCAATAAAATATTAACTTTATAAAGTTAATTTACTTAAAAAAATTTCTCTGAATAATTATTGTTGCCTGAAATACATTTTAATGTATCATTTTATATTTTTATAATGGACTAATTTTATAGTCAACAAGTTTAGTTTATAATTCATACATATAATACTTAATTTATTTTTATTTTTTAAATCATTTGAACTGTGAACTGCTGGAATTGATACGCAATTGATTATTGGTTTTGGCAATTTGTGTTCCTCTATCTCTAATGGCTATGGAAACACGAACGATATATTGCAAATTTTATAAAAAATTCTTCTAATGTAACTTACTTTACATTGGTAGATCTTTAAGTACAAAATTAAATAAAAACGAGAGATTACTTTTTCATACAAAAAAGCCCGTTCGAGTGCATACAATGCTGTTCTGGTACCTACGTTAACGTATGGTAGTGAATGTTGGGTTTGGCTGTAAAAGCATAAAAGAAAAATGACTGCTGTGGAAATAAAAATTTTAAGTGGGGTATGTGGTGTAAATAAAAAAAATCGGGTACGAAATAGCTTAGTGTGAAATTGAAAAAAAAAAATGTTGAAAAAGTTGGTTGTTAGCCAGTTAAGATGGTTCGAACATTTTAATACTAAAATATTAATATAGAACTATAATATATACATACTATTTTTATAAATGTTAATAAAATTAAGGTTACTTGGTATGTATTTTTATTTACTTTTAATTTAGTTTCGTTTGGAACGCTTGAAGAAAAAATAGCAATGCTCTTTTCATGATTTGCCTAGATTGTTTAACCCAATAAAAAAAACAACAAACAAAGTAAAATTTGGCTTCCTTTAATTAAAAATTTATAAATTTCATGATCTAGTTACTTACTTTGATATCTAGTAACTTAAATCTATGTTCTGTTTATTTACTGTAAATATTATTTGTAACATAAAAATGTACGTTAAATACATCGATTATTAATAAAAATTAATACAGAACTATAACCTATATAAAGTCGTCTTATTTTAAAATAATATCCCTCTGTGAAATATTTTTCTTCGTACGCCACTGTGCATAACCGCTTGTAAATTAACAAAACGAATATTTCAGAAGTTTCCACATGAAAAATCTTATTAACAACTTTCGGTTCGTCTGTTTTATATTATACTTATATCTTTGCTGCTCCGTCGACAACCCAGCATAATTCAATTGTAGCAAAATATATATTCGTAAATGTTTGACCATTCGTTGCCAACTTGGAAAACTTTTATGAAGATTGTGATTGAGATAATATAAATTTTCTAATTAATTTTGCACTTTTGAAAACTGTTTCTATAGGTACAATTATTATTATTTTTATTGCGTTTTAAATTGTAAATTTTTTATTTATGCTGTAATTTTTAATAACTAATTGTAAAATTTGATGGCGCAGTTTATTTTTCAAAATTAATGAGAATCTAACTAAAAAATCAGACTGCCATTCTTGACTTCAATCAGTCAAACAAGATAGTCTGATTGAAGTAATTTTAACTCAATTGACATTAAAACAACAAAACATGTGGATTTGGCGTGACTGGTGTCACCATTCAGACTGTCAGTCTTTCCTGCACTTTCCGTGATTGAAGCTCGGATTTAAAACGAAAAACGTGGGGCGCAATGACAGCTACTCCCTACACTCTTTACTATTATCTATCGCATGCGTTCCACGTATTTCGTTTTAAATCTTACAAGTATTGTCATAGCTATTAAAATTTACAATCACAAATTTTTAGGACAATTTGTATGGGTCAGGAATCTGAATGGAGAAAATTGTTTTATACTTTTTAGTCCAATTAAAAACGTAGTATATTAATTTTTTTATTTAAATAATTAATTCGTTTTTTACACCAAAAACAAAACACTTTTTTCAAATAGCCGACATTTTCGTAATTTTTCGAAATTTAACAAAATCCTATATCATGGTAGATTTTTAAGTTTTAGGATATTCTAAGGAAACTTTTGTGTTATTTTTCAGATTTTTTTGACAGTGGCTGACAAATACACGCATGATCTGAAAATTTGAAAACATTTTTTACATAAAAATTTGAAAACGTAGTTTTAATTATACCGTAATAACATAAAAACTCGAAACATTTTTGTATTTTTTTTCTCCATGCAAGAAATTGTCAAAATTTATCTATTTTCAGAGCGATCAGTAATAAAACAAACATTCAAATTTTACTAAACAAATAAATAATTTTTAATGTAATTGTGTCTATAAAAAAAAACATAAAAACAAAAGTCAGCTTTTAATCCTAAACTGATCAATGTTTTAATTAAACATTTGAATACACAATTATTCATTACTGCAAATAAAATAACAAAATTTAAATTACAAACGATCATCGAATATATAATTGTAATGTCAAGGACACGTATATAATCTATGAGAGTATAAAAATATCATATTTTTATTACGATCTAGTAATATAATAATAAAATGTAATAATTTAAAAATTTATATATGTCATATGAGATCACTGATAAATATGGTTTTCTGCATAAATAATAATTATGTTTGTTCAATGCGACATAATTTTATTTAAAATAATTTATATTAATGTCGGCGTATGCAAATGGGCGTATGCAAATGAATAATAGTAAGAAATGCGCCCCACGTTTTTCTAGGAGAAATTATTTTATACTTTTTTGTCCGTTTTAAAAACATGGTACACTAAATTTTTCAATTTATTTAGAAATTAAAACAATATTCTTCCTCGAAATATTTTTTTGCGTACACCACTGGGCTGTACACTTTATTGTTTACATATTAAATTTATAATAAATAAAATACATCTATCTATTTAACGAGAGAAATAAGAGAAAAGAACTAATATAAATTTAGCATTAAAATATAAATGATAAATGCGAAAAAATAATACATAAAATATGAGAAACGATAGAAGCGGCAGCAAAAAAAAATCTATGATAAAGTCAAGACTGTAGAGATCCATCACTAAGGATGATAATCTAATTACCTGTAGCGGAAGTTCTAGAGAACCGGAAATTCCGGCTGAGGTGATTGGTTGAGAATCCGGCGCCAGATTTAATTAATAATGTTCCCATTGGATAAGCGCGTAGGCAGGTTGGAAATATTACAATCGGATATTCGTTTCCCAACACTTTGCAAATGAGAGTTTAAAAATTTGCTCTATCAATAAGTATTAATTGAATGATTTTTTTTTTCAATTGTAAATATTTTATAATTTGATTTGATTTATCAGATAGCTTTTAAACAAATTCAATAAATATCACTTGCGTGAGCGGAAATTTACAAGTAGTAAGAATAGAAGAGCATGTATGAATAGATTCGATAAATGTAGATAAAGTTAGAGTTGATTGTCTGGATAACAGTGGTGCAACCAAGGGGGGGGGGGGCGTTGGTCCTTGCCCTCCCCCCCCAAAGCTAGCAGAATTAGCACAATTTTTATTCGTTTAGTCATATATTCAGCAGTCACTTCTAACGCTACAATTATTTACCCCAAAATATTGAGTCAACATTCATTATTTTAAACTATTAATTATTCGATTCATGTAAGATAAAGTAGAAATCTTGTTAGTGTTTGCTTTTTTTTTGCTTCTCCAAAATAAAATCCTTGCCCTTCCCCCCCTCCCAAGACAAAATCCTGGCTGCGCCACTGCTGGATAGAAATGTTTGGGGGAAACTGATTTCGGGATAACGAAAACATTTTATGCAACACTCTTTTGGGTACATGGCGTGATTGTGTATGTATGTATGTGTGTATATAAAATAGTTTTCAATGTCCCTTCATACAAACAATTTTTTTAAATTATTATTTTAAATTTAAGTTAAGATAGTAAAAAATCTTTCAGAACTCATTCTACAAAAAAAATTGCTTTAGGTTTAATTTATTTATAATCGACGTTTCGACGAAACTCAACATTCGTCTTCATCAGGAAAAAATGGTACAAATGACAAGTAAAAAGAAAACGTTAAGATTGTGTGATTTAGTCTTTTTAAAGAGATGTACAGACACCAACACCTATCCTAATTTAAAATAAAATTGGATCCGGTTAAAGTTCTGTATTAATATTTATTTATAATTAACGTTTCGACGAACTCAACGTCCGTTTTCATCGGAAAAAATGATACATATAAATAATAATAAATTTGTATCATTTTTCCTAATATAGACAGATATTGAGTTCGTTGAGTTCGTCAATTATAAATAAATATTAATACAGAACTTCAACCTAAATTAATATTAGCTTAATTGCACCGTACTCTCTTAATTTAAAAATTAAATTTAGAATATGCGACAGTTATTATTAGTGCAGAAAAATATATATATATTTTTTTTTAATTGCACGAAAAAATAAAAAAAATTCCTCTTAGCTATGCAGGCCAATATGACATGAAGCCCGCAGATAACTTTCCATTTCTCGTTTTTCTTTTTTTTTTGAGAACTCGCTCAATATATTTTTATGTCACGTCCAACAGCGCGGGTCCCGTATAGCCTCCAAACGGTAGAATCACGAACTAACGTTGGATTAACCGGACGTGATATTTTATACGCTTGTGTTATTATTATGATTCTGATGTTACGTTCTGTGTGTGTGTGTGTGAGTGTATGTGATTCTTTCTCTATCTCTCTTTCACTCTGTTTCTCTCTTATTCCCTCAGTCGCATCTTTTATGCTCTTTTACGTTTGTCCTTTTTGATTTTGCTGTTATTTTTTATTGCGGTTCGTAACTCCCTATTTTTTTTTTACCTTCACAGCATGTGACTCTGAAGAATGTTTGT
The DNA here is from genome assembly GCA_963966155.1 of Clivina fossor. Classification (NCBI taxonomy): domain Eukaryota; kingdom Metazoa; phylum Arthropoda; class Insecta; order Coleoptera; family Carabidae; genus Clivina; species Clivina fossor. The sequence goes on along the minus strand of OZ014569.1, from coordinate 8,380,059 downwards.
TGCAATTTTTATTTTAGAAAAATACTTTTTTGTCTGTAATTACACATTGTAATTTTTTTTTTTATTTTTTTCGTTTGTGAAATTAAACATGAAAAATAAAAGTGGAAAATTTTAATTGCGGCAGTTTAAATGCAAAGTGAAACTACTAAAAGTTAATTAGTTTTAATGAATATATATATATATATATATATATATATATATATATATATATATAAAGATAAAAATTTCGTTAGTTAAAAGCAGTCTGTTAAAGCTTCTGATAAAAGAAACTCAACTGAAATACTATCCAAGTTTTCGATTAATATCAGGGAGCTATAATAGCCAAACATATAATTAATATAACATTTTTTTTTAAGTTAAAGTTCATGTTAAACTTACAATTTAAAAGCTTGGATAGTATTTCAATTGAGTTTCTTTTTTCAAAAGTCATAATAGACTGCTTTTAACACACAAAATTTTTATCTTTATCTGTTGTTATCAAATCATGACAAATCCAATTCTACATATATAGGTATATATTAGGGTGGGCCGAAAAAAATTTATTTTTAGTGAAAGAAAAATCGCAGTTTACCTGGAAACACTGCTCAAAAACGCGCTTTTTGCACTTTTTTTAGTTTTTCAAGTAAAACTGCATCTTATATTAATCGAAACTGGTTCAACTTGTGATATTTTATTCCCAGATAACCCGTGATAAGATCATTGTAATAACATGATATGTCATTCTCTCCCTAGAGTAAAAACTTTAAATATAAAAACATAATTTCACTGTTATTTTATAAATATAGATAATCGATTGAGTTTTTAAATTAAATTATATTTTTAAGAAAAATCGTTATTTTAAAAAATTGATAAAAAAGCTGATTTTTGCGGAAAAAACAGCATTTAATTAGCTTTAAATATCCTGAAAATAATATATATATATATATATATATATATATATATATATATATATATATATATATATATACATGATTGATAGCAGTCAAAAAGTTTGTAATATTTCGACTTCTAGTAAAAAGTCTAAACAACATTTTGCAATATATCAGATAGTAAAAGAAACTAAATATTTTTGCATACAAGCTTTGCATATTATAGTTACACCACTGAAAATGCATGCATATAAATTATAAAAAATGTAAATATCGTTATTTGAATAACAATAATAATATAAATAATTCATTTTCAGCCAACTATATCTGAAAATCTCTTTGTTCATTTTTCAGCTAACGACTCCACTTTATCATTTGCCATCAATAAGCTGAAAAACGGAATTGCTGACAAAAAAAGCAAAATACAAACAACTACTTAATCTATAAACTGTCAAAAATACGAATTCATTCGTTGGCGCGCGCTGGCAAAAGCACAAATTTTTAATAAAAAATCACTAGAAATTAAAGTGAATAGCAATTTGTATTTTTTTTTGTTTTTTTGAAAATTCAATTTATACACAGGAACAAGAAAATAATATTTTAACGCCTCATAAATTACGTGTCAAGCTGAAAAAACAACAAATTCGCGGCGGAAAAGGAAAAAAAATGGTAAAGAAAAAATAACAAAAGTTTATGTTGTTATTAAACAGTTATAAAACATCCCCTAAACATGCTGTCATTTACAGAATATTTTGTTACACTTTTTTTTGTTCATGCCTTCAAATAGAAATTAAATTTTTCCTTTAATTTGCGAGACAATTTTTTTTACGACAATTTTTATTATATGCCAAGTTGTTTTTTAAAAAAAATACTTATATTTAAATTTTTATTAAATTTCTTTTATATGATGTGCACTTGAAAAATAATAAAATAAACGTATTAATACAATTTTCCAGACATACGTGATATTGACAAGAATAAAATAAGAAAGCTTTAGGATTAAATTTTGTATATATGTTATTTAAAAATCGACGTTTCCATATACTCTATGAGAAACTCTATTAGATAAAAAAATTTATAAATTATTAAAATAATAAATTATAATTAAAAACAAAATTATTAATATAATAAAAAATCTGTCAGAACTCATTATATTAAATAAAACTAGTTTAAGTTAAGGTTCTGTTAAAGATTAAAGAACAATTGAAGTAAGTAGTTTGTAGTGTAAAAATTTATTTTATTGAAAGTTTCTGGATATCGATTTTCTATTGCTTAATTTATAAAGAAAACGATAACATCAATCACTGTTAAAACACTGAGTAAAATAAAATTTGGCTTCGATTAATTAAAAATCTATAAATTGTATAATCTAGTTATTTATTTGTTACCTTAGTAACTTGTTTCTATGTTTCTATTAATAAATATTAATACAGAACATTAACCTAAAGCAGTTTTATTTTAATATAATGAGTTCTAAATGATTTTATACTTTTTTTCATGCTTTATACAATTCACAATTATAGCTGTACCTATTTGTAAATAACGAAAAACAACGAAAATAATTATTAAAAAATAATTAGTTAATATGCGAAACGACTAAATAAACAAAAACATGTAAATTAAACGAAAACTTAAATCTCTGCTGTTCGCTTTTGAGTTACGGTCAGTTTCTATAAAAATAATTTTCCTGGCTTTTGAGCATGTTAAATTTACAATCAAGCTCCCGGTTTAAGAGAATCTTGACTTCATTAAGCGCCCTATTGAAACATCTGAATGAGATTTTGAAATATAAGGTTGGGGGTGCCAACATCTAAACTTCTATAATTAATACGTTTATTATTTGCATTGAAAATTACACTACCTTCTGATAACATGTACCATGTATAACTTATTAAAAACTAATTTTCATATACAAAATTTGATTATATTTTATGTTATAATATAATATAGTAAACAAATCTTTCAAAACTCGTTATATTTAAATAAAACAGCTTTAGGTTATAGTTCTTTAGTTTGTCGAAACGTCGATTTTTAATAAATATTAATTCAAAACCACAACCTAAAGCTGTTTTATTTTAATATAATGAGTTCTGAAAGATTATTAATACGAACTATATCCAATATATATTTATTACTCTAATTATTCTTATACAGAAATCTAAATTAATAAAATTAATAAATAGAACGTACATTTACGGATTTAATTTTCTTGTACAAAATAATAAATTAAACTGCAACAGCTTTTTAGAAAACATTAAATTTCATATTCCTCAATATAAAACAAGAATTTTGACTCTACATATATATTAGTCGATAATTTTACGTCAAAAAAACGTCAAAAATAATATTTTTTACATGTTTTTATGAAAGTAACAGATTCCTCTACACAATTGAAATTTTTAAAAAAACACGTGTTAATACATATATCGTTTATATCGTGTATGTATTAACACGCGTTTTTCGAAAATTTCAGTTGTGTAGAGAAACCTGTTACAAAAAATATTATTTCTGATATTTTTTCGATGTAAAATTATCGATTTTAATCTTACTAGAAAATTCTTTTTACGGACGGTTTAAATATGTATTAATAACTTATCAACAGATATAAAAAATGCCGATTTATTGATATCTTTCAAAAGAAATTTGAAAGAAATCTTGTAAATTTATTTATTGTATATATTAACAATAATTTGTATTAATTCTGTAATACCAATATTAGCATATGCTTAGTAAACAAACTTATAATGATTATTATCATTCTAGATTCAGCAAGAATAAAAAGTGACAAACAATAATTATGCAGCATGATCCTTCTATAGACGATAATATCATATGTGATTATACGTCTTTTGCTGGTTCTTCATGTCATCAAATTCAAAGTGAAATTAATGACAAACTAATTATAGCAATTATAGAAGTTTGCAAATAACATCTGTCCCATTCTGTCTCGCTCAAAATCCCTTTTCATCGTTTTGTGCCATTTGCAAAGTGCTTTCGCATACACAAAAACGAATTAAAATCATCCGTTATCGAAAAGTTTCCTATTATGTTCGTCTATATGTATGTATGTCTGTCTGTCTGTTCGTATTCTTCTTCACCTTATTGTCGTTTTGTGTCAATAGAAAATCGCGCGTTGTTCGCTTGATGGAAATAATAAACGCAAGTAAAGCTTAAATAATTGTTTAAAGTATACTGACAGTGCTCTATAGTTGTTTTGTATACTTGATAACAAAACAGATGTTTCTTTTATTTACTTAATATTATGTACTAAATCTCAAAATATTAATAAATAAGATTAGAAGTACATGAGTAAATCCATATTTACAGGCCGATTCAAAATTAAATGGCATCCTGTGTATGGCGTGTTCCTCTTACCAAAATAAGAAAAAAAGTTCTTATAAACAGGGGTCCTTAAATGCAGCATTACCAAGATACAGTGTGTTAAACAAATAATAAAAGACTAATCATGTAGTGCTGATAATTTATTATCATACCAGATTCTAAAATAATATTTTAGGATCCCTGTTTATAGGAACTTTTTTCTTATTTTAGTTCAATTAAAAATATAAATATTTTTAATTGAACCGGAACGAAAAATATAACGGTTCAAGTAAAAACTGTATGTATATTTCCATTAGCTGTTTTTGGATTAACAAAACAATCAATTGACGCATAAGCAAAAAATCCTAGACGATAAGAATCTAAAATATGGCAAACTTTCAACACAGCATTACAGATGAAAATGATAATATTCTATTTTTCCATTATTTCTCCGTGCGCGCCTTGATTCCGCGTGAATGGCTTTAAAAAGGCTGTAGTCGAGATAAAAGGCGTCTGGGCAAATTCGTGTTGGAAATGCGGGAAAATTCTCACCTGCGGCCGCTTGAAACTTTTCATTGCCGAGTATAAATCGCACGCCCTTATTATCCAACCAACCAGTTTAAAGAGAGGCGACGAAACCGCCTTTATTCTATATAACCCCTCTTACATACATATCTGTATATTAAGTACTTTTCTACATTTAAGTGGCTCTTGCAAACTTTGCGTCGTTTGGCTGTTTAATTTTCAAACAACGTGTGTATGTGTGTGTGTGTGTGTGTGTGTGTGTACTTTATGCAACAATGAAATGTTTATTTATATGTATACACAGAGTGTTTAATGGTTCAGATGAAAATTACTCGCAATCCAGTTAAATATTTGACATACTATGTAGTTTCATATATGATTTTGTACGCCATGTTTTCACAAAATCTACACCACGACTTGGTAAGTACAAACTTTATAAATTAGATAATACAGAAGAAATATATGTTCACATACATAATAGTATAATATGTTATAAAGATCAGAAAGTGATATTTATTAGATACTTGCAACCGAGGCCGAACCGAGGCGAAGCTATTTGAGCGAAATATATAAAAAGAGAATTCTGGTACAAGTGACATATAATATTTTTTCTACAAGCATTCCAAATAAAAGTAAACTAAAAATACATACCAAGTAACCTTAACCGTACTAACAATTGTAAAATAGTAAATATATGCATATATTATTTATATTTATTACATAATTTATAAGAATTAGTGTTTCGTTGAGTGAATATACAATAAATACACATTTCAATGATTCATTATGGAAAATTCCTGACAACAAATTTACTGAAGTTCTGCAAATTTACTAATAGAGACTTTACAAAAAAAAACATACATATGTACTTTAAGTACATCCCGTTGGTAATTTTATATTACATAATATTTGTGATATATGTTTTCAAACAATTATGTAAAATTACAGCAGTTGAGAAATTATATCTAGAAATATTGGGCATCATAGTGTTTCACGGCTTATAAGTAAAATTTCATAATTTTTTTAGAGTGTAGTCGACTATACAATTTCTGGCAAATCTGACGGTGTAGATTGCATTTCTTGCACTACTTCAAATATTTTCATTCGAGAAATTGCCGTTTCGAATCCCGTCTGATGACCTAGGTCTGTATTCTCACCTCATTTATAAAAGTGATTTTTGCCAAAAGTACTTTGACGTTTATTTAAATTATTTATTAAGCACTTTATAATAGTTTATTTAAATTTTTAAATAGGTACCAAATATAATAAAAATAATCAAAAATAGAAAAATTATTTATATTTGATCAAAAACAGAAGCAAAAAGTTATTTTGAAATTAATGATAAAAGCACTTTTTTACGAAAAAGTGAGGTGAGAATACGGGCCATAATTTTTCCATTTAATATTTTAACTTTAAAAATATTAAATATATCGGTACAAAATTCCTTATGCGAAACAAAACTTCACATAAAATTTTCAACAAATCCTCAACAAAAAATGTTATAAAAACATGAATTTATACATGATATGTAACGATATTTCCGCTTGATAAAACATGAAGTATTTGCCCCAAAATTAACTGCATAGCATAGCATATGTTATTATTACACGAAAATCCAATATAACAAACATACCGTTTTTGCAGAAACATACGAATAGCAAAAACAAGTGACTGTAATAGTGAATTATTACATATGTTTTTACTAGCATTAGTACAAATAACACAAATATGGAAATTAATGAATATAGATACACAAAATGAAAATTTATTAGTCTTGTTATATTACTAATCGATACATTTACTAATGCATATTTACATAAATATTTATAGTTTTTATCATAATATTTAATAGTATATTATGTTACTAGGAGTAGAAACCGATTATTTAAAATTAAGTATGGAATAAATTCAGTAATTCCATAATATTAATTTTTTGGAAAAAAATCTCGAAAGGGTAAAGCGATTTTGACTACAGCGAATATGTTCAGCCTATTTTCAGTTTCGTATGTCATTTGTTTTTGATGTTATGACGTCATCGACTTTTTTTTTAAATGACAACCTATAACATTTGTTATTGATTTTGGTAGTACTTTTTATTTCATTTCCAACCATATAAAATTTTCAATATGTTACATTTGAAGAAAATTGAGAAAAATAGTCTTAAAGTTCAAATATTAAAACTTAATTAAATTGGCAAAATGAATCTAGTTATTGGTGTATCAAACAAAATGCATTAGCTACAACTGTCAGAATTATACAATTTATAAATATAACAATAAAATAAATGTTATTATTTTGCTTTTTCCACTTCGAATTGAAGTGTTATTTTATTATGGATATATAAATTTCATTTATGCACGCATTTTCAATAATAACATTCAAATTCAAGCAAAAATATGCAATGCAATTGTCAATTAACTTAACTTAATTTAATAATTTTTACTATGGCCATCGGAGATGCCAAATTAAATACACTTGACTGTGTCACTTTCGTCGAATATGCAGTTTCTGACAAATCTAGCGATGTACATTGCATTTCTTGCACTTCTTCACTGATTTTCAATAACCAAATTCAAATTCAAGCGAAAATAAACATTGCATTTGTCAATTAACTTAATTTAACGTAATAATTTTTAATAAGACTGCCGAAGATGTCAGGTTACATACACTTGACATTTGTAGTCATATATATATATATATATATATATATATATATAGTAACTAACTACTGTATAATAATGTACATTATTGTAGTAGTAACATAATGACCTCCTTCTACATAGGCAATATTCGTAATATTAATATTGTGATACGCTTGAGAAAAAAATATTTATTTAATGTACCTACCCGCCAAAATAATTAATTAATATTTTATTATATTGTATATTATCAAAATGTTATGTTATTTGGATAGCCTTGTTTTTGTGTACTTTCTCATGAATAATCTATTTACATATTTTAACTTATAATAAAACAACTATTTTTGTAAAACTGATCTATGGTACGTAGGTAGTTTCAAAAACTAGCCACATCAGCGTTAGTCAAATAAACTTATCGAAAATTCAAATCTTCGTTATTAGAAAGATTATAAATAACAGTCAGTCGCAGTAAGTCAGGTATAAGTTGATTTTCTAATAGTAACTTTTTCGTAATATTAAATTAAATTATACCAAATCGTTGTTATTCTTTAATGCTCACTACATTTATTTAAAATAATCGTTAAATGAGTCACAAACAAATAGAATTTATTTATCAATATTTCATAATATTTCTGATAAATTTAATTGATTAGATTAAATTAATAGATTTGTGTTTATTTTATCGATAATATATTTTTGTATAATAAAGCTATATATTAAACGTTAATTTTGCGCAAATATTTATTGATTTTTTGAAAGTTTAATAACTGTCAATTAATTATTAAAAATTTAAAGTGATATAAATAAATTATAATGGCATTGATTGCAGCCAAAGCGACAGAAAAACGGTAATTTTTTTTATATATTTATGTGAATATAATTATAAACATAGCAACAAAATCTTTCAGAACTCATTATATTGAAATAAAACTGCTATAGGTTCTAGTTCTGTATTAGTATTTATTTATAATAGACATTTCGACGTATACTCAATATCCGTTTTTATCAGGCAAAATGATACAAATGACATTTACAGTAAATAAACAGAACATAGAAATAAGTTACTAGGTAACAAAATAAGTAACTAGATCATACAATTTATAGATTTTTAATTAATGGAAGCCAAATTGTATTTAACTTAGTGTTACTTCAAAGTGATTGATGTTAAAAATTAGTTTCCATTAATTAAAAATCTATAAATTTTATAATCTACTTACTTATTCGTTAGCTAGTAACTTGTTTCTATGTTCTATTTATTTACTGTAAACTTTATTTGAATCATTTTTCCTGATAAAGACGGACGTTGGGTTTATCGAAATATCGATTATAAGTAAATATTAATACAGTACTTTAACCTAAAGCAGTTTCATTTTTATAATTATATTTGTTCAAAAGATTTTTATAAAATTTGATTTTTATAACAATACTTTAAAGTACAGTGCTTCTAAACGAATAAAGTCTCTGTGTGTAGAAGATCGCTTTGATTATAATATAATAACAAGTACAAATACACTCAAATATAAACAATTTGCTTACGATAACAAAATATTTCACAAACAGTAATAAAAAATAATTAAAAATTAAATACCATTAAATTGTAACAACAACAAAAAAAAAACACTAACATACACGAATACGTATATTCCAATATTCGTTACAATTTTGACATAAATAATATAATAAACTTTGACCTTTCTGTTTACAATAACTATGTCAATAATAGCAATATATGTTACAGTGATGTATATCTACTTATCTAAAATATACAAGATTGGTATCAAAATTGGTATTTATCACATATACTATATCAAATTGAACCAATCGCATAGGTATATTTATTGTCAATCTACATATCTACATATTTAACAAATTTGAATCTGGTGCTGAACGATTAATTAGTGATAATATTTACTGTAAATATGACAAATAATCAAATAACTATAATTTATAAACCGAAAATTATTATTAATAATAATTTTTATAAATTTTTAGATAATTATTTTATTTATTTTATTGATTTTTATCGATTGTCATATTACATATAATAAGGAAGGTATTGTAATCATACCAAAATTATTAATAATATTTATACAGAACTTTAAACTAAACAGTTTTATTTTAATATAATGAGTTCTGAAAGATTTTTTACTATGTTTAATACTTTGTTATTACTATTATTTTTTTCTCTTTCTTTATTGGAAATATTCTTTTCTTTTCATTAAAAACACATAAGTTTACAGTTCAAAAACATGTTTCCTTTTGATTTAAAAATAAAAACCTTGGATTTAAAGCAAAATTTTCCTCAGTACAATACAACAATCTAAATCAATAATACCATCCAAAATTCTACAAAATTAATTACCCGAAAAACCATTATTTTTCTTTCTTATTTCTAGGAAACCACCAATGCTCCCGGAGGAAATCTTAGCCAAACTAAAATGCAACGATTGTAATGGATATCTTTCAACAGCACCCATATTTAAACATAGCGAATTTGGTGCGTTATGCGGCATTTGCGCTCCATTCAACAACACCACCCAATATCTTCTCTACACTGAATACGAAGCTTTGGCCGCATTTCACGAATTTCCGTGCAAAAATCAAAACTGCAACAAACGCATACCATTCAATCAGACGGAAGATCATGAAACCGAATGCATTTTCCGGCAATACGATTGTCCGTTGTTTCACGACGATAACACTATGTGTTTTTGGAAGGGTTGTATTACGAATTTCGGTGCGCATTTCAACGAAACGCACAAAAAATCTATAATCTCCGAGCATTGTTTCACGCCCGAATTGAAGAAGAATTCGCAACAAACTCGAATTTTACTCATTGATAACATATATTTTTTGATTCAAATCAAATGTGTAGTGCTGGAAAATAAATTTCTTTGTTTGATAAGATATTTAGGACAACAGAATAAATTGGAAATGCACAGTTATCAATTGCAAATTAAAAGTGATAAAGGCAAAGAGTTTTATACTCATGAAAAAATTGTACAGAATGATATTTATGTGGTTATGCAAGAATATGCAGCGATAAAAATCAATATTAATGATATGTTACGGAGGCTTGGTACACCAAAAAATGTACAATGTGTTGTACATATAAAAAAATTTAAATATTGTAATTTTAAAACTACACTGTAAAAAAAAAATAGCGAAATACTATAAAATTTACACCTCAAAATTCTGTAATTCTGTAATAAAATTCTGTAATAAAATAAGTAAAAATGATCTAATAAGTATGTGAAATTGCTTACTTACTAAAAACTTCATCACATACTTAATGTAGAATTACGTATTATTGATATTACTTTTTAAATTATGTAAAATTATTGTTCACATATTAATATTTGTAATAATTCATCAAAATAATGAAACTTAGTACATATTTTGTGTAATAATAGTAATAAAATATTTTTAGTGTAATTCATTCATTTCAAAATACATACTTTATGTAAATTTAGAAATGTATCCAATTTTACCAACAATAATATTAAAGAACTAAATAAATTTTACTTATTTATGAAAAATTCCTGACAGCCTGAAGTTCTGTAAATTTACTAAAAAACTGTAATATTACATACATATATACTTTTAAATATAGTTTTCACTTATATGCTAGGCCCCGATTTTGAGCTCAAATATTTGTAGCCGAGGCAGGGTCGCAACTAAGCAATTTGAGCGAAATATAAAGAGTGCATTCTGCTACAAATGGCATATGCTTTTTTTTCTACAAGTATTCCAAACGACATATTATATAATTTTAAAAATATTACAGAATAAGAGAAAAAACATTAAATGAAAAAAAAGTCATTCCTATAGAATATAAATAGTTAAAAACATAAGTAGCAATAATCTGTACTATTCACACATGTTATAAAAAAAAACTTGTATACACAAGTAAATATACGATATTGATTTGGCGATATTCCCAGATGGCTGTGAACGAAACAAATCACAATCGAAAAGAAGAAGAAGAAAGTAAAAAAAAACACACGTGAGCTACATCAAAAACAGATTGGTTCAATGCAATAAATACTATTGAAACATCACAAGATTTTTTTTTCTCTGATTTTTATATGTTTCTCGCTAAACTAGAAAAATGTCTTTTATACCGTGATCGACGCTCTTTTGTTTGGTACCAACACACAAAAAAAAATTATATATCAAAAAATACATTTATATAAATGCGATATTTATTTGAAATATGAGTAGAGATCGTCTGGTACTTTAATTTATAAAATATCTGAGTTTTTTTTTGTGCAATTTACTTTCATCGAAAGAGTGACGTTTTTTTTTCATTTCTATTTTGACAAACATTTTAGTTCTGAAATGATATTTATATTATGACACATTTCTTTATACATATTCATACAAATATATTGATATTATTAAATTTTTTACAGTATATATTAAAAATAAAAAAAAATACTACATCTAAATCAATTTGCTATTACATTTTATTTTCTTGAATATTAAATCAGTTCTGTACGACGTGAAATTAATTTCGTTTTATGCAGAAACGCTAGGCAAAGTAAACGTATAACTTCTCGTATAAATTCAAAGCGATCTATATATTTTCTTTGTACATCACAATTTAATTTTCGTTCGTAACACTAACCAAACTAAACAATACGTTCGCTACACTACAAGCAAAATTAATAAATAATATACAACACAAATTAATTTGCTTCATTGCAAAGAAAAAAAAATTTACGAAAACAACCACAATATAGTTGCTGATAATCAAATTTTAGAAATAATTAATTTTTCAACGCGTCATAATTCATTTAACTGAAGATATTAAAACTAAAACCTTAAAGATCTTTCAGAACTCATTATATTAAAATAAAACTGCTATAGGTTAAAGTTATGTGTTAATATTTATATTTAAAATCGCCGCGAGGTCGAGGTTAATTTTTTTTTATTTAAATAATTTAAAATACAGGTAGTGTAAGCTCGTTGTAGGATATCCTATATAATCAATATATATTTTTCAAAAACAAAAATGAATAAATGCTATACAATCAATATTAAGCCAGTACCAAAAACAAAACACGTAAATAGTTTCAGTAATCAACCCCCCGTACCAATGATCAATTTCCCGAACGTGATGGCTGCTCTCATCGCCGGAGTATTCGCAAAGGTACGACGCCGGCTCCGGTTAACAAATTAAACAAGCAGGTAAACGCACCAGCCCACCAAAACAGATCGGGGGCCAAAAGAACACGACATGCGAAAAAAGAGACGGTAAAGTTCTACGCTACGGAAGAAATTCAAACCGAGTAAACGATGCTTTGTTTCTCTGTCTCGGGGGAGTCGAAAATTTGGTGGAAAACACGAAAGAAAATACAAACGATATGATAAAATTGGTGGATACAGACTGTTTCAGATTTAATTGTTTACATCATGAAAAATTGTAGGTTGCAGTGAGAGACCTGAAAATAAACCTGAAATGAAAACCTAAAAAAAACCTTCATATTTCTTGAATCTGAATCTATACCAAACCATTATATTTCAAAATCAGTACCAGTAACCAGTAACCACGTATTTTTAACAGATTCAGAAATTTGTAATATAGCTCGTTTTTAAAACGGCCTAAAAAGTATAAAATAATTTCTCCTAATCCCCCTATAGATTTATAACCCCATACAGAAAAACGTGGGGCAAGGACAGCTACTCCCTACACTTCTTACTATTATTTATGCATGCGCCCCACGTTTATCTGTAGGGGGTTATATATATATATATATATATATATATATATATATATATATGAGCCTAGAGAAAACTATTTTACGCTTTTTAGTCCGTGTTAACAACAATAATAAAAATTATGTATAATACATATTTAAGGAATCAGGTTTAATCATTTTGATCGAGATTCTAAGGAACAACAAATAAACTTCCCGTTCAACAAGCAATATAACCCGAGCCTAGTGTTGTAAAAGATAATTCTTCTTCGTCTCATGTTGCAAAAAAAGGAAGAAGAGAGAGAGAGATCTGTGATTCGGTTCGAAGTGGAAATGCCGAATGTGCAAATTCCCGTGACTAAATATCGATTAGACAATGTGTGTATGTGTGTGTTCCATGTTGTACCGTGTCGTGCTTAATCTCAAGGTACATTAACTTTGATTGTTTGTCGAGAAGTTGCTTTATCGGTTCGATTGTGAAATATATATGATGCGCTCAGATAGAAAGAAAAAAAAAACTAACAGATAGAACTATTTCCGTATGTGCGCATCTATTTAAAATGAACGCTCATTGAAATTTATTCAATTGAATGGTTAGTTAGGTTGTTAAGCTGCTCCGATAATTTCGTTGTTAAATTTAAAGTAACAGTGTTAAGAGGCTTCACTTCTCTAAAAATTAAACTAAACAAATAGCCAGGGCTTTGAACCGAAACCGAAAAGAAAACCGGAACTAAACCGAAAATAAAATTGGTTTATTTCGGTTCAATACATGTTAAAACAAGCGCCTTAACGCAATCTTACTTTCGACGTCAGTTGTTGTTTTTGTTTTTCATTTTTGAGATTTTACGCGAAAGAGTATTTGGTTTGTTTTTTTCTGGATAAATACTCAGTTATTGAAATTGAAAATTAAACTAGGAATCACTTTGAAGCAGATAATAACTTTGCTTTTAATAATCTTTAAATAGTTTAAATGAAAATACATTGGAAAATATTTTAGTAATCAGACGTAATTTTCTTTTTTTCTAATATCCTATATACAAAAATTTGTTACGTTAACATATATCTTATTATTATATAATTAAAACATACAAACAAATTATATAAATTTCTAATAATAAATTATACTGTTATCATATATTATATACTTCTAATTAATTAACAATTATTGTGTTAACAATATTTTATGTAGTATATTTATAATAAAAAGAAAAATAAAACGTTCTAAATTATGGTAGAAAGTTAGTTTTTAAGATAAATAAAAACATTGAAAAAATTTAAAAACTAGTCACTCAAAACTAAACCGGCAACCGAGAAAAAAAAATTTTTTCCGGAAAAAACCGGAACGGAACCGATATATATTTTTTTAATTAAACCGGAACAATAGTACTCCAAGTTGTCAAATATTTCAAAATTCTTGCTAAATAATTAATTTTTTTTACATAAAAATTGCACTTGTTTATCGAATTTTAATTTATTATCTATTATAATTCCCAGGTATATAATTAAAATATATTACCCTGGTTTCAATAATAAACTTTTGTTAATAATACAAATTAAATTTGGCTGGTAATTATATATAATTAGCATGATCAAAACAAAAGCTGGCTGATGCCATTCCATCATCGATAAACTTTGAAAACCGACTTAAATCAAACAGATTAATAATCTAATTAGTATTAGTGGTTGAGCTTATCTGGCCCGATCAAAATTTCATAATCCCAATCCGGTATGAGATAACGGGTATATTGGTATATACACCTCTATATAATATACTAAATATAACCAATTTACTTTGTCAATAACTTGAGTAGTTTTCCTAGGTGTTCGATGAAACTTTCGGGTATCAAAACTTCCGAAATAGCATGGAAACTAAACTGTAAGCACTATTAGAATATAACTCATCTAATACATATAAATGTTTGATTTTTTTCTAGCACTATACGTAAGATTGTTCAAGGTTGTAGAAGTTTACAGTCGATTTTTTTTCATTTACAAATAAAATGCAAACCAACACTTTCTATTAGGCTGAATATAATGATCTAAAGATATGAATTTTGTTTTGAATGTTGATAAGTGCATATGTAATATAAATAAAGCTTAGAACTTTAGCTTTAATTTTGCTACTGATAATAAAAGCTTAACATTCAAAATACGTGTAGAGCTTTTTTAAATTATTATTTGTGATTTAAGGGAAACTATTTTATTTTATTAACTTGTCGTTACAGTAAAATCCTATTATAATTTATAATTTAAAACATATTTAAAATATATTGACAAAAATTTCAAAAAATTCATATTAATTCAATTTAAATTTGAAAAAATATTTTTTTTAACTTTTAGACATAATTTCTATTACATAATTTTACAAATTTCTGGTCATAAATTTTTAATATTTTAACTACAATTTTTTCTTCATACGAAAAAATGCAATTGAATCTAAACCTAACCTATAAAATTACAACATCTAAATGTAGTAAAAAGACATTTTGTAGCTAATTAGACGGAATATTACCTAATTATATTAATTTATTTAAATTTGTAATTTTCATAATTTTTTAAAATGTATGTAAAAAAAATTGTCCTGCAATGATATTTATTGGTATATTTATTATTTGTAGTTGGCCTGAAGACGGTTTTTATAACCGAAACTAGCCACCAAAAATCAATAAAATTCAATTATAAATTGCATAAATAAATTTTGTACACCTTTATTTTTACTCCTAATATTATATGAATTTCACTGCTGTATCATGGATGCTTTTATAATTAAACAAAGTTTGCTATTTATATTATTTTCATTAGTTCGTTAATTGGTCCTATGACAAAAAAATAAAATAAAAATTAAATGGTAATAGAAAAACGGTACTTACAACATCGATGAGCTGCGATAATTTAAGCTTAATTTTAACGGTAAGTGCGTCAGTGACATTGACAACAGGTCGTACTAATTTATTATAGTTGGATAGTAGATCGTCGTACAGTCGTTTTGCATCTGGATTACCGGAACATCCTGTAACAATCAATAAAATACATATTACAAATAGTTAATCTAAATTAATTAATTGTTAATAAAAATTGCTGTTTTGTTTACTTTTTTACCGTGACTTCTTTGTCTGTGGAATCGACCGTCTTCCAAGCAGTTATTGACTACGCTCCGGAATAATCATTTAAAAATGTTGTTATTGAATTTTCATGTTTTATTTTTCGTAATAAATATTGTTAAAAAAAAACGCCTGATAATTATGAACCAACACTACATTATCTTAATTAATAAATAGATAATCGCCAAATTTTAATTATACATAAACAATCACGTTATTTATCCAAATGTAACTCAAACTCATTCCAGTATCTCAAAATTAGTTCTTAGACAAACAACTCTAGTTTCATCCACATTTTTCTAACCCCGTGATTCTCAAAGTGGACAAGAGCTGTGTTTTTTTTTACCGAAAACCTCAGCTCAGATTAGCAAATATCAGTAACCTTGAAATAATAGCTGTTTTATTTATCGTCTCGTAACTGAGTTCGAAGTGGTGAATTGCTTCCCCCCTTACCGATACTGAGTTTGATATTTAGCTTTTGCTTAGCTGAGATTCAAGTGAGCGCATATGCGTAATTCAAATTTTCCTAGTTTAAGATTTGATAACGTGTTTGATACTACTTGACATATTTCTATTTGAATATTTTATTTTGACATCAAACAATAGATATCCGGGGCGAGTTGCAATAAATTATCATCGCAAACAATCCAAATACATCTAATATATTTTACGTTATATCATATGTGAAACTTAGATTTTAAACGTCACTTTCAAATAAATTATTTTATTTATCAATACAACTCACTCAGCAAAACTCAGCTCAGCTCAGCTCATTTACAAGATTTACTGATCTGAGTGAAATGTAAAAAAAAACAAAGCTAATATCGCCCCCTTGTGTGCAATGATGGGCTATTGGGCGCTATAAAAATTCCGGGGGTAAAATAAAAATAACGCGTCACGCGCAAACATTATCTCTATATAGCAATAAGGGGGAGGGACATTGGAAATTTATTTTATTCATAATTGAGCAATAGCTCAATGGTTTAAAAAACTCAGAAAATAAAAAAATCAAAAACAACTGACGTGGAAAGTAAGATTGTATCGAACCGAAATAAAACGATATTTATTTTCCGGTTCAGTTTCAGCAAAAATAACATTTTTTTTCGGTTTTCGGTTCAGTTCCGGTTTCAAGCTTTGGTTTGTAGACATTTTACAAAGAATTTTTTTTAATTTTAAAATTATCATTACAAAACAAAAAACTTGTACCCCTCAATTAATCTCAGTACTATTTTTGTTGCATAGTATACTTAAAATAGCTATAATTATAAAAACAACTAGTATACATAACAATACATAAACAAATATTAAAGAATGTGCACAAAAAAAAAACATAAAAAATATCTGTGTCATTCTTCATTTGTACCTACATTATTTTCTAACTTTTTTTCTTTTCGCCAAGACATTTGTATCTTGCTTGTGGTCCGTTTTTTGTGTACTGGTCGTCTTTTGTCTTATATTTTTTCCTTATTTTTCCATAGATGTCAGCATCTACGATACAGATTACTTTGTTTTGTTGTTTATTTTTGATTCGAAAAATACGAAATGTATCTAACGTTTTGCTAATGGAACATTCAACTATTTTTTTTACTGATATCTTTGAATTTTGCATTTAGAATTGTATTTGCTGTTTTAATATATCAATACATACATGTTCGGTGGTCGTTGCCAAGAGAGAAATGCATCATTATTGACAAAAATATTTTTATAAAGTTTCTAAAGATAAAAGAGAGATGTGATGAATAATAAATTGCTTCTCTAAGATATATTTCCTATTGTCATGTAGAAGTAGTTGAAGGTTTAATTCTGAATACTTCATGTATAGCAGTGCCGTACGCAGACAAATATTTCAGGAATAACTGATAAACTCATTTTTTTTTTAATTTTGACTTAGACCACTTTCATAATTATGGGCACATTTATAAGCCACTGTGAAACACTGTGAAAAATAGCATTAAAATTTTACTGTAATTTCATTTTATCATAAATATTCTGTATTTCTACTTCAAAATTCTGTAATTTTTACATAACTCATAATAATCACAACAAGATTAGAAGTATATGGGTAAACCCATATATAGACTACTTTGACATTTCTCGGAAAGTTGGCTACACTGTATTTTAATAACATTATAATTTATGTGGGCACCAGGAGATACTTTTCTGAAAATTTGATCAAAATCGATGAAATAATGTAGCCACAATGAATTTTAAAAAAAATTTGTGATTTTTTTCTCGATAAGTTGGCAACACTGTATTTTGTTAAAATTGCATAATTTATTTAAGCACTAGGAAAAACTTTTATGAAAATTTGATTAAAATCGGTTAAATAAAATGGTCATAATAAATTTTTAAAAATTTTACTATTTTTTTCTCGGAAAGTTGGCAAACACTGTATTTTGTTAAAATTACATAAATTATATGAATACTAGGAAAATCTTTTGTGAAAATTTGAGTAAAATCGGTTGAATAACATGGCCATAATAAAATTTTTAAAACTTTAGTAATTTTTTTCTCGGAAAGTTGGCAACACTGAATATTAATAAAATTATGTAATTAACACCCACATAAACTAGTTCAGATTCGTCATCTACAGGCTATATGAAGGATTTCTATACAATTTTTTTTTTTTTTTGAAAATGTTACAGACACCGTACCAAACGCTATACTACTTTTTCCTTGCAGTCAAAGTAGTAAAAAGTAAATAAACCTAACGTAATAAGTATGTAAAATTGCTTACTTTCTGTAAATTGCATCACATACTTAATGTAGAATTACATATTGTTGGTATATTATGTAAAATTACAGCTTTCATATTAATATCTGTAATAATTCATCAAAATAATAAAAATTAGTACATATTTTGTATAATAATACTAATAAAATATTTTAAGTGTAATTCATTCATTTCAAAATTCATCTTTTATGTAAATTTAGAAATAGACGTAATTATACTAATAATAGTATTACAGAATTAAACAAATTTTATCTATTTATGGAAAAATTCCCGACAGCAAATTTACTAAAAGAGACTTTACTAAAAAAACTGTAATATTACTTACATATTATACACTTTTCCATACCGTTGGTAATATCATATTACATAATGTTTGTACGAGTTCTGATATTATGTATTTTCTAAACAATTATATTAAAATTAAACAGCAGTTGAGTAATTACACCTAGAAATACTGGGCATCATAATGTCTCATGGTTTTTAAGTAAAATTACATATTTTAGTTAGAGTGCAATTATATTAGAAATAAATATTAGCTTAATTTTAACCAATAATCCATTACAATGTCTTATAAACTAAATAATTCTAAATCCAATCCTGCGATAGTATTCGCAAGTCCCATTTCCGCATCAGGAGTGAAAAATTAGTTTTTCGACCCCGTGTGCAACGGCCGGCTAGATTTGCGTGTTTCACCTAGACTATATTACCTCTATTGGGCTCTATTGCTAGGTAACTATTCACAATCGCCTAGATAAGTAATCAGCTAGGTCGTAATAAAAGCAACTAATACACGCGAAACTCATATAACAACAATGTACAGCGCCCTCCCCCCCCCCCGGAGCAACAGCCGGCAGTGATTTGCCGGGGCCCCCTTAGGGTGCCATTGTATTGGCCACTCATCGGCGATGAATTGTGACACACGCTCTAGATAGCACATCCATATCGGGTTAGGGTACAATGCGCCCATCTATGACTATTGGAATTTATTGAAAAAAACCAGACACAGCACGGTGATTAGCTGATTTGTATCGAGGATTTATTTGCTCGGATTAAGTATGGAGGGTGTCCACTTTTTCTTTAACACGTTTTTATTAATTCGCTTTCTTGTATGTCTATTTGTTTGTTTGTGTGTTCGGTATAAATTTTGCAATCGATTTTAAACTAACTTCCCGATAAACTAAAGACTTGAAATTTTAAACATAGCTCAGAACTGAATGACAATGCAATATTAACTAATTAATTAATAATATTGGAAATAGTAATTTTTATCTTGTGTCATATTCACGAATTCTGTACTTTCGTGAATTTAATTATTTTTTTTAAATAAATAGTAAGAAGTGTAGAAAGTAGGTGGTTGCACCCCACGTTTTTCGTTTTAATTCTTACAAGTGTTTCCATAGCTATTAAAAATCACACAAAAAATCACAAATTTTCATACTTTTTAGTCCGTTTTAAAAACGTGGTATACTATTATTTTTTTTTTTGTATTTAAATAATTTTGCAAATTAAAACAATATCCCTCACCCAAATATTTCCCTACTTCGCATGGCCAGCAAGATCTCCAGATTTAAATTTTTTTCATTATTATTTAAAGCAGCTCGTATATAGTGTAAAAATAAACACTCGTAAACAGTTGATGAACAAAATTATGGTATCATTAAATTAAATTCATTATAGTATTGATATAATTCGCCTATACCATTCTTTGATTCGTCGGTGTCATGCTTATATTCAAGTTCACTTTGAACATTTTGTTATAAAATATCAAATAATTTTACTTGTCTCTCGAATATTTTATTTTGTTTTTCTATGGTATAACTCGTAAATTTACTATGTCACTAATAAAACTTTAATTTCTTGTACTTGCGTAACTAGTTAGAATAGGACCTATGTTTATTTGCTCAAAATGACCTTTCTAAGAAACTATTAAAGTTTGGTACATTCGTTATAAATCACTCTATATATCAAATAAAAAAAAAATCATAAACACCTCCTGACATAAACAAAAAAAAAAAATAGGAAAACCTTAATACATATTTTTTCATTTTTCTAGCACAATACCAACATCACCTTCAAAACAAATTTACCGAATACTTTGTACCCATCAGCGCCATTCTGGGATAAACAACCAAACCAGGAGTTATATGTTTCAGGTATCATTTCACATCGTCACTACATATTTTCGCACTATAAACATGCATAATACAGGGCGCAATAACCGGCCATAATAAGTCCTGATAATATGTGAGATGTTACACCGACTAGGGACTTTAATTTTCCCCCGGGGTTGGCCACACTGCGTTCAACCAGACAATGTATGTCTTGTTATACGGGTCATGCCATGCATAAATCAGTCTGGCCAACTGCGCGAAAATACACACTAAATGATGCACGAATTATGACTCTGGTGTGTGTCAGTTTTTATTGTAATATTTTACGGGAAAGATGTTTCTGCACCACACGGGTATAATTATATTATTTCGGTTTAATTATGTTGTTGGTTTTAGTGTTTGCTGAAAATTTAGCTAAAATTAGGTGAAGTCTTTCATGAAAAATAAAACTATAAAACCGTTTATTTTATTTTATATGTGCAAAAAAAAGATATGATAAAAAATTCAAAAAAGAAAATTAAAACAACAAACTAATTAAAATAAAACAGCCTTAGGTTTTAGTTCTGTATTAATATTTATTAATAATCGACGTTTTGACTAATGCAACGTACGTCTTCATCAGGAATTAAAAAAATATTTTAATGTACCACGTTTTTAAAACGGACTGAAAAGTATAAAATAATTTCTTCTAACCCCATACAGATTTCTGACCCTTATACAGATTGTCCTAAAAATTTGTGTTTGTAAATTTTTAATAGCTATGACAATACTTGTAAAATTTAAAACGAAAAACGTGGGACACGACAGCTGCTCCTTACAGTCCTTACATGCATGCAAGTGTTGCCAATTTTCCGAGAAAAAAATTACTAAAATTTTAAAATATTTATTATGGTTACATTATTTATCCGATTCACAAAAGATTCTATGAGTGCCCACATAAATTATATAATTTTAATAAAATACAGAGTGGTGGCAACTTTCCGAGAAAAAATACTATATTTTAAAAATATCAATTACGGCTACATTATTTATTCAAAATTAATAAAATTTTGGACAAAATATTCTTTTCCGAATTTATATATTCTAAATTAAAATTACATGAAATTGTATAAAATCACAAATATCAAAAATAAATCTGTCATATTCATTGTGAAATATTTTCAACAATAATCTCACAATAAATCTGCTTTAAAATCAGTTCATATATAAATCAAAAATTTTGATGGATTATGACAGATTAGTTCGAAAACATTTTATATTTTTTTAATTTCACACGTTAAGAAATTAATTTTCCGCAAATGAAATGAATATACTAAGTGTCTCACAAAATATTCTCATCCTCATTTTCTATTTTATTCATTAATTATATATAATAGAAAATTCACGACTAGAATGTATGATATTTTAATGTATAAAATTTTGATGGAAAGGTAGTCCTAGTAATATAATATCCTCCTTCTACATAGGCAATATGAAAAAAAAATTTGTCATTTATTTTCATTTATAAAATACTACATAAATGTAATACCCCCTTTGTTTTTATTTAGAAAAAAATAAACTTCGATTTGATATAAAAGCAAAAACTAATATTTTATTTTGACGTTTAAATTAACTGTTGTTATCATATAGCAATATGTCTGTGGTTTAACTATATCGATCTTTAAGTCTATTAAAGAAAATTAATGTTACACTTGGATTTATTACATTTACTAGTGGAGAATTTTAAAATAATTTCTACTATTTCATTTCATGATATATATATATATATATATATACGCCGGTATAGTTTTGGCTAAATACATATGATTTTTTAACACATTTTGTCTGTTTGGTAGAAATTTTGCAATCAATTTGAAACTAATTTTCCGATTAGCTAGAGACTTGGAACTTTAAACATAACTCAAAACTGAATGGCAATACAATATTAACTAATTAATTAATTAATAATATTAAAAATATTAATTTTTATCTTTAGAATATTTACGAATTTCGTACATACGTGTATTTAACAATTTTTTTCAAAATACAGAAACTACAGAAAATACAGAACACATGCACAAGACTAAAAAGCAAAAATAATTATTTATATAAACAAAATTAAATATATGTACCACGTTTTTAAAACGAACTAAAAAGTATAAAATAATTTCTCCTAGCCCTATACAAATTTATATCCCCAAAGAGATTGTCCTGACCTCATACGAATTGTCCTGAAAATTTCTGATTGTGAATTTTTAATAGGTAATACTTGCAAGATTTAAAACGAAAAACGTGGGGCGCAATAACAGCTACTCCCTACACACCTTACTATTATCTATTATATGCGTAATAACAAATTTTCAGGACAATCTGTATGGAGGTCAGGAATTTATATGGAGAGCTAGGAAAAATTATTTATACTTTTTAATTCGTTTTAAAAAGTGGTATATTTAATTTATTTTTTTAAATAATAATTTTATTTATCTTAAAAATAAATAAAAATTGGAAATATTGACCATTAGTCAATCAACTTATTGTCAAAATTAATTGATCCTTAGATTGTACTAATCGCTTTACAAAATTCAGCATTACAGTATTATTTCAAGTATCATATACTGAAGTTAAATTAAGTAAACTCAAACTTAATCCAATAAAACAACTGAAATTTACATATATAGTATGTATACAAGCTAATATATGTATATGCGAAAAACAAATATAATATTATATATATATATATATATATATATATATATATATATGAAAATTACGCCTGAGGTATTGTTACAAATAAAATATAATCTAACACAATAACAAATCTTTCAAAAAAAAAAATTTTTTAAATAAAACTGCTTCTAGAATAGCATAATTTAGTAAATAGATCTAGTGTGATCTAGATGTAAATTTGAAAAATATAATTTCTGACTCAGAAAAATGCTAAAATATTAAACATTCTAACTTTTTCTGAGTCCGAAATCATATTTTTCAAATTCACACCACTCCGTTAATAATCATCGGAATGGCATAAATTTTAGACTACTAAAAAGCATATTTCATTAACTTTTTGGCGATTATTTTGAAATATTTTTAAAGTAAATACAATAAAAGTTATATCCCAAAATGTCTAAAAAGGGGATTTTCACATTTAAGCTAAATGCAAATGCAACAGGCACGGGTTAATATCATCTGACAGGTCTGGGAAGTGTATGGATATTTTTTTTATTTATTTGGAGTAATTTTGGCAGGTGAGAGCAACAAATTTCCGACTTTGCCAAAATAAGAGCTACCCTAATATATATATATATATATATATATATATATATATAAAACTACTAAGGTTAAATTTCTGTATTAATACTTATTTAAAATCAACGTTTCGACAAAACTCAACGTCCATCTTCATCAGGATTTATTGTAATGTCATTTGTATCATTTATCTTAATGTTGAGATAGTCGAAACGTCAATTATTAATAAATATTAATACAGAACTTTAACCTAAAGTAGTTTTATTTAATATAATAAGTTCTGAAAGATTTTCTACTTTGTTATATAAGTAGACATTGCGTTATTTTCTTTTTCCCACTTCCTATGACAAATTGGAACTAAAAACCACCATTCATTTTAAAGACATGTACTATTTAATACAAACTGATGCCTTTTGCCTAATTATCTAAAGTATTTAACCTTTCTTCCCTATAATTAAGATCAGACCGTATGAAACAGAAGACAATCGCATCGCATACTCCTAGAATAAAGGTTAGAAATATGCCGAAAATTTCTAGACACTTCCTGCTAAAAATGTCCTTAATGAACCCGTTAATTATAGTCATAATATACAAGGAAAGACAAAACCAGTTTATTGACTCTCCAATACTGTAATTTTGTAATGCTACTGACATTCACATAAACATTTATCTTTTACTACACTGCAAAAAATATATCTTAAATTTATGTAATTTTACATAGATTTTAACAGTAAAAATATTAACATTTTCTAATTTCACTGTCATAATTTATGTAATATTACATTTTTTTATGAAAAATTATATTCACAAAACATATAAAATTACATAAATTATATATAGATTTAAATACATTTTTTACATTGTAGCATTGTATGAGGCAAGTGATAAAAAATGAACACCAATAAATAATTGCAAAGAAATATTGTATCATATGAATAAACTCATATATATATATATATATATATATATATATATATATATATATATATATATATATATATATATAAACACCACTTTAATATCAAAATAAATCTGTTTTAAGTTAAAATTCTGTATTAATATTTATTTATAATTGATGTTTCGACAAAACTCAATGTCCGCCATTATCAGAAAAAACGATACAAATGATATTTATAGTAAATAACAGAACATAGGAACAAATTACTAGGTAACAAATAAGTAACTAGATCATAAAGTTTTATAGATTTTTAATGAATGAAAGCCAAAAAATGTTTTACTCAATATCTCAAATATCTATTGCTTCTCTTATCAAGCTGCTGTTAATATTGATTGATTTTGCAATTATTACAGTATCTTAGAATATTACATCATAAAGATATTCTAATGCATGTAATGTCATTAGTATCATTTTTCCTGATGAAGATAAACGTCGATTTTAAATAAATATTTATACAGATTTTTAACCTAACGCGCTTTTATTTTAAAACAATTAAGTCAACAATTATGTAACGTTAAAAACAGAACTTAAATAAAAAATTTAGTTAAATTTAAAATTTCAACACGAGTAACAGTATCAGAAGTTTGTACAGAAAAAAAAATCTGAAATAATGACCTCATTGCGTTTTTTCCTAATGGCGTTGTTATTTAAATGTGTTGTTATGGGCTTGGCGATTTTTAAAACTAGAATAAATTGACCAATAAAGTATTCCACATTCAGTTGTTTCGCTGTTTTAATTGAACAATTATTTTCAGCTTTGAAATCATCGAATTTTTAGGCTTGTATTTTTAGTGAAAAACTTACAAATATATATATATATATATATATATATATATATATATATATATATAATAAAATGAAATACTGCTTTAAGTTTAAGTTCTGTATTAATATTTATTGATAATCTACGTTTCGACGAACTCAACGTGCGTGTTCATTAGGAAAGCTGATACAAATCAGTACATGTCATTTGTATCTTTTCCTGATGAAGACAAACATTGAGTTCGTCGAAACGAAGATTATCAATAAATATTAATACAGAACTTAAACTTACAGCAGTTTTATTTTATATAATGAGTTCCGAAAGATTATATTCTATATATATATATATGCAACTTGTGAATCTCTGATAAAAAGCGCAAAATAAATGTTTCAGAGTTAGAGGTTTTATATAAATAAATTTAATTATACAAATACAAGAGAGCAAATCATAGCAAGAAAATCTCTGAAAGAAATTAATAAAAGCAACTCTAATCTATTACAAGTGGCTGAAAATAAGCAGGCGAAATTCCTTTTCAAAATTGAAAAAGCATATTACGCAAAGGGTCTTTAATCCATTGATTTGAGTTTGGAAAAGGGCTTAGTGGGAGTGTTTACAAATCGTATTGGTTTGATTAGAGTTTTATTAAAAAAATGATTTTATCACTTGAGCCGTATAAAATCATCGCAAAATGAAAACGGATTAATTTGATTGGAAAAGCACAATTGTAAAGAGGACCAGTTTTCAATATTTATTCCATTTTTAATTAGAAAAAATACTTGACAATTTTATATATATATACACTAGGCAAAAAAAATACAATAATATTTCTTATTGTACTTAATAACAATTTATTGTATTTTATGTTTTTATTTATAAAATTTAACATATATATATATATATATATATATATATATATATATATATAATGTAACAACATAATTGATATTACATATTAATAATACATATTAATAATACATATTAATAATACAAAAATTTGACAAAAAAATTATTTTTGGGTACATTAAATATACTGATATATTTTTTTAGAATTTTTTTAGAAATCTTTTATAACAAATACAATAAATGAATAAACAATTAATTACAGCGTTGAAATGTGTATTTATAGAAGTTTTCAACAGTATTTTTTTTGTTCAAAAAAGTTAAAGTTTCATTTTAAAAAAAAAGCGTTAAAGTGGTTCAGATTTGCTAAATGTTGGCGCAGATAAAACTCATGTTTTACATTTCTGAAACCAAAAACAAATCAGATGATAAGTATTTGTAACACATGTAACTTTCGTTGGACTTTAATTAGACATTCGCTCAAGATGTCCGAACCATCTTAATTGATTAATACCAATTTTTACTACAACATTCTTTTCAATTTTATACTCATCATACTATATTCGATATTTATTATTTTTATCAAAAAATTGATATTAATAAATACAATAATTATTAAGTGTTAATAATTTAATTAATTATCATCAAATGCGTAAATTTTTTATTTGTAACAAATAATTTTTCTAATTTAAATATCGAATACGTATATTTTTATTCGCACATTATCACTATAATCTAGAATTCAACAATTTTATTTTACAAAATTCTTCCATCCGTAAAGTGCAGCATACCAAATAAAGAACAAAACAAAAAACCATAGCTGAAAAATAAAATTGAATTACGTCATTGTCTTTCCATACGATCACGTAAAAACAAAAGACGGCCGTTTCAAAAGTCCATTTCAATGGCCATATTTAGAATCCATTTTCTGGTGAATTCTCTCTCTCTCTCTCTCTCTGTGTGTGTGTGTGTGTGTGTGTGATTATACGTTTGAAGTTTTCTTTAAAACGTTCATGCGGTCCATTTCTCACCGGTACGCGCGACGCTAGCGACCGACGCTGCGGCGCACATATACACAGTCACCGACAGATAGACAGACAGACAGACAGAAAAGAGGGTGGAATTTTCAAACCGGTTGCGGATTCGTTTGTTTATTTCCGGATTGATTTCCGGACTGCGCTTGACGGCGAAATGTGCGTGATCGAATCAAATGCCTCTTCAAGACATTTTAGTTTTAAGCAGTTCTCATGCCCGTATTATCTACGTGTCTATGTTGGGTCTTTAAAATGGAATTTTAGTTTCAAAATTTTTTCTGTTTTTTAGTTTATAGTTGATGAGATATTGCAAAAAAAAACCTTCAGAACCTATTACATTAAAATAAAACGACTTTATAGTTCTGTATTAATATTTATTAATAACCAACATACTCAACGTACGTCTTTACAAAAAAAATACACATGATATTTACAGTAAATAAACAGAACATAGATACAAGTTACTAGGTAACAAAATAAGTAACTAGATCATAAAATAATTATAAATTTTCGATTAATGGAAGCCATATTTTATTTAAATCAGTGCCACTTTACACTCTCTTATCAATCTATTGCTAATATTGATGGATTTAGTAATTATTACTGTATCTTCAAATTTTACATTATAAAGATATTCTAAAGCATGTTCATCAATAGATTATTTACCTAAATAATTTAGACGAATTAACCTTCTAAATCATTAAGATAAATCTATTATTGCTCAACATACGTTAGAATATCTTCATGATGTAAAATTTTGAAGATACTGTAATAATTTCAAGAATATTAACACCAGATTGAGAAAGAGAAGTAATAGAAATTTATAAAGAAAAAGATAACATCACTGTGAAGTTAAATAAAATTTGGCTTCCATTAATTAAAAATCTATAAATTTTACAATCTAGTTACTTATTTGATACCTAGCAACTTGTGACTATTTTCTATTATTTACTGTGATGAAGAACGGACATTGAGTTTCGT
Organism: Clivina fossor; assembly: GCA_963966155.1. Classification (NCBI taxonomy): domain Eukaryota; kingdom Metazoa; phylum Arthropoda; class Insecta; order Coleoptera; family Carabidae; genus Clivina; species Clivina fossor. Next base: position 8,351,256 of record OZ014569.1, on the reverse strand, counting down.
CGAAACGTCGATTTTAAATAAAAATTAATACAGAACTTTAAACTAAAGCAGTTTTATTTTAATATGAGTTCTGAAAGATTTTTTACTAAGTTAATAATTATTATTTATTGAATACAAACAAAAACACTTTGATACGACAAAGAATTAACTAAACTATTTAATAATACTCGAAGTATTAAGATTTTTATATTTTTCTTAAAATTTCACTCAGTTACTCAGTCATTGAATCGGCTTGTTAGGCTATGCATCAATGACTGGCCAGTTTAACCATAGACAAGTGTATCACGTCGCAGTATGGTGCTTTAATGATGCTTTAAATATTTTAATAAAATTTACCTGATACAAGAACCAAAACGATCCACATGATTCCAACCAGAATCTTCATCATGTCATTGTGACGTCACGTACGCAATACTCCTTCCTCTGCAAAATCAAAGAAAAAATTTGTTAAAATTCAAGTGTACACAGACTTCCATATCAATTTGTTGTATCATTTGTCAACAAAAATATTGAAGTAATTATGTAATTAAAAATATGCCGTCGATTTAATCAAACATATTTTTTTATTCCATAACATTATTCCTTCCTTCTTCCTCTGCAAAATCAAAGAGAAAATTTGTTAAAACTTAAGTGTACCTACACAGATTTCCATATCAATTTGTTATATCATTTGTCAACAAAAATATTGAAGTAATTATGTAATTAAAAATTACCATTGATTTAATCAAGCATATTTTTTATTCAATAACATTATTCAGAATTAAAGTAAATCTTCTAAGAAAAAGAACGGAGACGCGAATTATAAAATTAGAACTACCGATAAAAGTTGCCATATTATTTCAGCAAAACCAATAGTTTATTAAATTTTCTGTATAAATAATTATGTATATACTTCTGCAATTTTTACCGAAAAAATAAGTAAACTTATATAAAATATACGAATTTTATATTTATATAACGTAAAAATTCTCTTGTGACGTTTGTAAATTTACATATTAAACTGGTGTAAATCAGTTGTCCAAGTTTTTATGTAAAATTATTGTTTTTTTTTTTACAAAGTACATACACACAAAAAAGTTGCCATATTTGATAAAAGCCACAGTAAAAAAAAATATATTATTTCAGTAAAAATAGTTTATTTAAATTTTCTGTAAAAATAATATAATTTTGTGATTTTAAGTAAAATAATTAATTTTCCATATTATATATGTGTTTTTACCGTAAAACTGAAAATTACTAATAATTTAATTAATTAATTATTTTAAACTTCATTATTTTGATGTATAATTATGCAAGCTGTAATTTTATATAAAAAGTTATACCAACAATATGTAATTCTACATTGCGTATGTGATGCAATTTGCAAAAAATAAGCAGTTTTACATACTTATTAGGTTATTTTTACTTATTTTATATGATTATTATGAATTATGTAAAAATTACAGAATTTTTAAAGTAGAAATAAAGTATATTTATAGTAAAATAAAATTACAGATTTTTTTATAGTAAAATTTTACTACTATTTTTCTGTAATTTAGCTACTATTTTTTTATAGGCTGGTATTTTATGTTCTGATATAACTAACCAAGCTTTTAAAATTAATTATTAATAAATTAATTATTTATAAAACAAGTATTTTTAAATGTTACAATAAATTTATTAGAACTATAGCTTACAATAAAATATATATGAAAAAGTTTGAAATAAAAACCAAATACATCGCGACAAAATCATCAATTGTTATTCATCCGCAAAATAAATATAATCTATGCTCAAGGCCGTATTTGCCAAAATTCATAAATCAATGATTAACTGATCCATTTCACGTATGTGACATGTGACATGTCACAGTGACATAGGTCTGTTCGCTTCTCTTGCCCTACAAACAAACATCACGAAAACTCTTCAACGTGAATCAACAAAAATAAAGTAAAAACAAAAAGTAGGAAAAAAATGGACGCCGAGCGCGAAAAATAAACAAATGCCCCGTCGTTGCAACCAAGGCACACTGTTTTGAATACAAATTCGAAAAGTTTTTGCACTTGTTCGCGACAAAAATTTGGTTTCCATATTTTTACAAGTCCGCAAAAAAGTGCTACCGATTTTTCTGTTATTCTTCAGCATTCGCACACTTTCTTTTTTTTTCCAGTTTTATTTAGTTTTAGAACGTTGACACCTTTGTGAAGTTTCTTTGCTTTATAACTGAATTGGCTAAAAAAGTTTTAGGTTAGGAAAAAGGTCGAATTTCTGATTTTTTTCTTGTTAAACTTATATAAGATTAAGTTTTCTTGATTTTATTATTAAATAAGGTTAATTTTCAACAGTTTGTTCGTCTTTCTTATCATCAAATTAAATATTAACAAATTGCAAACATATTAACATAGTAAAAAAACTTTCAGAACTCATTATATTAAAATAATTATTTAAATAAATAAAAATAATATACCACGTTTTTAAAATGGACTAAAACGTATAAAATAATTTCTTCTAAATCCACACATCAATGACACATCAATTTTGAGAAAAATCTCAACTGTAGTTTATATTAGTTTATTTCACAAATATACACTTTTTTATTCAATATTATTATAAATAGTGTTTAATCAGTTACTCCAGATTTGTATGTAAACTTAACCGAATTTTTTTACAGTGTAACAGAGCAACGCCAACATTGGTATATCACTACGAAAAGAATTATTGGCGCACATATAATTTTAAGTGGCGCTACACTATCTCCTGCGAACCGAATCTACTTTTACCGCCCTCCGTGTTCAGTCTCTGCACTAAAAAGCACCCTCATAAACTTCTCGTTGTTTTACTATATATCTGAAAACGTTTTACCTACTTCTTGTAAAAGGTTAAGTCTTGCTGCTCTAACCATCTACTTCTATAATAAGTACGTAAGTTGTAATTTATATTGCTTTAGTAATTTTAATATACCTGACTTAGTAATAGAATGTACAATGTAGTATATTACAATTGTTTAAACGGTGTATTACCGTTTGTGGCATCAATTTTTTAGATGTTTTTCAAAAATTTTTTGTGAAACTTTTACAACAAATACAGAAAACAATAATTATACCGTTGAAAATTTGACTTTTTGAAAAAAAAAAACTGCTTTCCAAAGGTATAATTGTTCTTTACTGTATTTATTGTAAAAGTTTCAAAAAAAAATGTTGAAAAATACCTAAAAAAATCGATGCTATAAACGGAAATAGCCCCTTAATTTACAAAAATAATACTGATTAATTTCAATCGAGGCATGGTAAGGGTGCAATTAGGGGAGCTAGACAAAAAATATAAGTTTACATATATATATATATATATATATATATTTAACTGATCTTTTTGAAATTTTGCACAGAGCCATAATTTCATATTCTGAACAACTTTTCTCAAAAACATTATGCCGTATTATTGACCAAAAAGGCATTTTACCTGAATATAAAATAGTTTTTTACATTTTTCATAGCCGCCTTAATTTTTTAAAAAACTAAAAATATCCTTAAAATTGTTTTCAGATAAAGCAGGGCGGAATCCCAATACATGAAAATAAAATTCTTAAATTTTTTGCCGATTACACCTATAGTAAACTCAATCCGGGGACACACTGTATATTAATTTAATTTTGTGCTTGTACGTACATAAAATTACTTATATTTGAAGATGTTTTCCACAAAATTAGCAATATCTTGTTATAAATAAATGGCTAGTCAATCATTCGTATTGATGTATTTCCAACATTATCTAACCTGGGGTCAAACTGTGGCAAATTGCAATATGTATAAGCAAAATTGTTTTCATATTGTTTTTATTGTTTCATTTCTAATATGGAATAGGCATGTGAAGCAAGAAAGAGAGAAAAAGATTATGTTAAAAGAAAGTGTGTTGTGTTTTTTTAGTGAGGCGTAAAGAGGAATTCGTATCACGCAAAATGTGACAACTATAAAATGACAACCCAAAAGGGTATTTACATTCGGTTTTATGTCGATGTTAAAATACTCTTTTACTGTAAAATGGACGTCATAAAATTTGTCAGAATATATATTATATATATTGTCAACATTCTGTACTATTCTTGCATCAATAAAAAAATCGCTATAATAAAATTTTCAGAGAAAAAAATGCCTATTTACTTTTCGAATTTCAACAGCTTATATCAGATTAAAAATTTATATTTTACAAATATTAAATTTTTAAAAATTTGTCAACTACAATGTACTTATTTTTATTCACAAAATGTTAACAAATAATTTGCCAACATATTTAGCAATCAATATAAAATACATCTACGAGACACATAATTATTGTCCTCGTCAAGCTCATATATATATATATATACTGGGTGTCCCATTTTAATCCGCCACCTGCAATAACTTTAAAATCGTGCATCGGACAAAAAAATGTTTTGGATAAAAAGTAAATGGTTTCGAGGGGGACATCTGATGCAGAGACCCTTGCCCCTTTCGGACCCCCTGGGGGGCGGGAAAGAGGAGCAACTTTGAAATCTTAAATGGAACACCCTATTTTTTATTGTAGATTCTGATAGGCCATTAAAAAGTATGTAAATTTTATTTTAAAACTTTTTGTTTATCTTTGATAGATGGCGCTGCAAACAGCATTTTTTTTCTCAGTTTATCAGTTTTCAATTTGAAAAAAAAGGTGTAACTAAGTACGATATTCAAGTTCTTTTCAGTTCTTTGGGAAGATGGAAGGGGGGCAAGGGTCATTGAATCAGATATCTCCTCAAAGCCATTAACTTAAAGTTATACCCCTCGAAACCATTAACTTAAAGTTAATGGTTTCGAGGAAGATATTTGATGCAGTGACCCTTGCCCCCCCTCTTCCCAAAGAATTAAAAAAATCTTGAATATCGTACTTAGTTACACTTTTTTTTTCAAATTGAAGATTGATAAACTGAAAAAAAAATGCTGTTTGCAGCGCCATCTATCAAAGATAAAAAAAAAGTCTTAAATAAAATTTACATACTTTTTAATGGCCTATCAGAATCTACAATAAAAAATAGGGTGTTCCATTTAAGATTTCAAAGTTGCCCCCCTTTCCCGCCCCTCAGGGGGTCCAGAGGGGGCAAGGGTCTTTGCATCAAATGTCCCCCTCGAAACCATTTACTTTTTATCCGAAACATTTTTTTGTCCGATGCACGATTTTAAAGTTATTGCAGGTGGCGGATTAAAATGGGACACCCAGTATATATATATATATATATATATATATATATATAAAAATATTATTTAACAAAAGTTGCTAAACAAGTTATAACTAACAATTTTTATTTGTAACATTTTTTGATACGGCTAAATAATGTTTTTATAACTACAGCAGTGTAGTTGTTTTTATACAAATTTGTCTATATAATTTGAGAAAAACAAAAAAATATATTTTTAACATATGATGCTGATATTTTTAATATGGGATATAATTAAATATATTTTAACCCAAACACTGAATTATTGGTTTATTTCTGTGCAAAAATTTAATTTATTTTCAATATGAAAATGACATACGCACACATACACAGAAATTAATGTTTGTAATAAATAAATATAATTGTTATTTTAATAAATCAAATCTAAACCAGCAAGCAGGATATTGTATTTATTTTAAATAAACATTAAACATAATAAATAATAATTAATTATTCGTTTGAATAATTTCTGTATATAATTTTTAAATATTATATAAATTTGTACCAATTATGTATAAATATAATTACATTTTTTTATCACTGTGTTGGCAATATAAATAAATATTCATACTTCTTATCATAAAATTTCTATTTTTTTTTTATATACATACACAATCACAACACACAATGTATCAAAAAAAATGTGGCACTCATCATACATTAATCTATTTCGTACCCGATCTCTCCTATTTACACCACACACCCCACGTAAGAATCTCATTTCCACAGCAGTCATTAATATTATGATACACTTAAAAAGAAATAACTTTAACATTGCGTTACATAAGCATTGTTAACCATATACAAGCATGTTGATTGTCCAATGTTATTTCTTCTTCATCTTATTTCTGTAACATTTATCCATCGATTGCCTTTTTACTCAAGTTTCTACACCTGCTGTTTCTCTTCTTACGTATTTCCCATCTTTGTCGCCCATCCACAGTCCTGCTGCTTCTGCTGCCTCGACCAACTTAGTTGGCGTGTTTCTGAACGATCGTCATGTCAGCTTGGTTGCCAGGGCAACCTAGATCATGAACACGAGGTGTCCCTTCCCCAACTCGCTTTATGTTGCGATACTCTGAGAGTAACACCTCAGTTCGATATTGTTGTTTGTTATCATTTAAAACCAACCCCACGCCCTCCACCAAACATCAGAAACTGTTTATTATTTACTACTCGGAATTTTAATACTTGTTTGTATTGTTTTTATTTTAATAATATTGATATTATACGTTACCATATTACCTATGTCGAAAAAGATCGTTATTTTATTAGTACAATAATAATATTATTATACAACAGTTAGTTACGAGGGGGAAACAACTTGTAAAATCTGGTGTACAAATTTATTAAATCCCTTAAAATCCTGGTAAAAATCATGATAAAATCCATAAAATCATGGGTAAAATCCGTAAAATCATATAAAATCCTTACAATCGCACTTAAAATCATGAATAAATAATTTGTGAAACTAATCAAGTGTTTTTAATAAATATAACTTTATCGTTATTTTATTTCTTAATAATTTTTTAAAAATGTTTCATCAAGAGCCAACCACAAAAAGTGTTAATATAATTAAATGTAATATCCTTACAATTTCACTTAAAATCATATAAAATCCTCACAAACTCGCTTATAATCATGTGAAATCCTTATAATCGTCCTTAAAATTATGTAAAATCAACGAAAAATAATGTAGAATCCTTACAAACTAGCTTAAAATCATCTAAAATCAACGAAAAATCCTTACAATCTTACATAAAATCGTGCTAAAAATTTTTAAAATATATAATTCTGTTTCATTACAGATTAAAACAAAAAACGTTTTTTGTTTTAAATCTTATATCTTATATAGGTCAGGAATATGTATGAGGTTATAAATCTGTATGGAGTTAGAAGAAATTTTTTGATACATTTAATCCGTTTTAAAAACGTGGTATATAAATTTTTTTATTATTTAAATAATTATTAGTTTGACATTTCACTAATATTTACTTAATTAAACAATTCATATTTCTAAAATTCATAAATAAAAAAATTATTACTTTTTTTAAACGAATAAAACTAAGAAACGCATAAATAAAATTTAAAAAATTCATCTGATAAATAAGACAAAAAATAATCACAAAGAAAATACCCACTTGATGACACAATTTATCAGTGTGCAAAAAAAACAACAAAAACTGTCAGTTCAGTTTAATCCGGCAGAAAAATTGCCTACTGTCCAAATCCATACAAGCAATTTATACAACTGTCTTAAAATTAGATAAAAAACAGATCAGAGAACGCAGGAGAATATCAGTGAAAAATCTTTCTTTTTATTAAAATGGAGGCGGTAGAAAAAGCAACGCAAACAAGAAAACGAGGTTTTTATTTCCAACGAGTGGAGAATAATTAAACGTAGATTAACGTATTGTGTAGGTGGGACACGTATGAATGATGAAGAACAAAGACAGGGAATAAATTGGAAATTATCCCATTCGATGAGATGGCAAAAGACAAAGAAAACAATTATATTTGACTTTAGAGAAAGATAGACAGATTTGAACGAAATGATTCTAGATAATTTTATATTATTTCTTCGGAAATTTAACTGTTTTTTTTTTTGTTTAATTTTTCAAAATTAATATCACAATTGTATTAGTTTTTTTTTTTTGCAGAACAGTATTTAAATCAAATATAAAACAAATACAAAAATTCTTGTTAAATTATCTAAAGTATTTATTAAGTTTAAAAGATTTAATATTTATTTTTCTCATAACAATTCATGTGTAATGAGTCGAAACATCGAATTTTAATAAAAGCAAGATTAAAAACATATGGGTAAACCTATGTTTAGACCTCTTTGACCTTATCATATAAATACTAAAAAACAGAAATAATAACTTTTAGATAAAAATATAAAATTTGGCTTCAATTAATTAAAAATCTATAAATTGTATAATCTAGTTACTTATTTGTTACCTAGTAACTTGTTTCTATGTTCTGTTATTTATAGGCCCCATACACCTGCAAACAAATTGCGCAAACTGGTATTGCACAACAAGTCGTTGTACAAACAAGGCAGCCCATACATTTGAACGCAGTTTTATGCAAACTTCAGTTGCTTTTATCGTGTACTCGTGTACGTACAAAACATGTCGTCTGATGACGGGGCCTGTTTAGCTATTATAATTGCTGTTGCTTCGGATGATAGTGTAAAAAAAAAAAGGAAAGCAGAGAGTCTGGATGAAGGATTAGTTAAAGAAACGGTGTCTTTTTAGCCATTTCTCTATCGGCATTAGGTTCGACCTCCTTCAATTTTTCAATCAGCTTTTCATAAGCTAAGTTCTTCAAACTTCTATTTTTGTATGCATCACTCTTTATTTTCCATACTTCTGGCAACTGACGATATAAAGCAATAAATTCGCTCAAAAATTCTCTACTGTTTATAAGATTAGTCATATTAAAAATACTAGCTTCTTCAAACACGCGTGAAAAGAAACTACAGTTTGCACAATGTATCGCAACAAAGTCCATACACTATGCAGTTAGTTGCGCAACGCCGCCCGTTTGTGCAATTAAATTCAAACATGTTTGAATTTCTGCATCGCGTTGCGCAGCACGTCAAACAACAACATACACTATACAACTGTTTGCACAACAGCCTCTGTTGCGCAATTTGTTTGCAAGTATATGGGGCCTATTACTGTAACTGTCATTTATATCATTTATCCTGATGAAGACTAACATTGGATTACGTCGAAACATTGGTTTTAAATAATAAATATTAATACAAAACTTTAATGTAAAGCAGTTTTATTTTAAGGATGAAGCTATTTATACATACGGTATGTATACGCAATTAGCTATCTATACATACTAAAAAAAAATCCTAAGCCAACCTACTAACCTAACCTACCCTAAATAGTCAATTGCGTAAAAATACTGTATGTATAAATAGCCAATTGCGTAGACATACCGTATGTATAAATAGCCACTTTCTTATTTTAATATAATAAATTCTGAGATTTTTGTTACTACGTTGATATATAGGTACTTTAGTAACATATTCTTGATTAGTACAGTTAAACATACTTAAAATTTAAGTAACGAAATTTATTATACAAAGTATTTATCAATTTAATCTGTACACAATTCACATAATTCTACAATTTTCTTAAAATCTTACTACCGTTAAAACGTCAACAAAACAAAAAAAAACCACTCAAATAAATAATAATAATAATAATAGCAACAAATTATATAACAAACACAAAAAGCCATCTACACACCACTCAAAACCGTTCAAAAACCATTTGTGTATCTAACAAAAATCCTCTTGTACGATTTTGTCGGCGGTTTCCGTAAGGAAAGGCGCGCATGGGTCCGTTGTCGAAATCTAACTGAAATATAGGTCAAGAGGTCGCCCAAGTTCCACTTTTCATCTCTCTGGCGTTGCCCCTCGCAACGTGAGTTGGCCCGGGCCCCATCCTTGTCGGGAGCATTGCAGGAATGCAGCAGGAAAGTGATTCTATTTCGCTTCTACACCCTCAATAGATATTCGAATGTGTTCAAATTTGCGACGACACCAGCGACGCCGTTTTGTTGCACACAAGATATATGTGTGTGTGTGTGTGTGTGTGTGTGTGGAAGTAGGAGGAAGGGTAAAGTTTAAGAGGTAAAAATGGTTGAGAAGGGAGGCAGCAGTGCGTGTTTGTGTCCTATGACAAATGAATTTAGTTCGCCTGGATGATTAATACGAAAAGGATTTTTTCGTTGGTGTTCCCAAGGATATGTTTACGGAGATGATGTAATTTTTAGTATAAAGGTTTTTCTATGCACACTTTAAAAAACAAATTACAGTGTTAATGAAATTACTGATTGTGTTATGGATATTTCTGTTTAACTGAGTTTGTATTATGACTTAAGTCTATGTACTTTTATTGTATTCCTGGCTTAAATAAATATTATTATTATTATTATTATTAAACAATTCGGTAATTTTACATAAAAACCTGAGGCAACTGATTTATATCAGTTTCATATGTAAATTTACAGACGTCCAGGAAAATTTCTGCAGTATATAAATATAAAATACGTATAGTTTATGTAAATTGATTTATTTTTTCGGTACAAAAAATATACATAATATGCTAAATTAATTATTTTACTTATAATAATAAAATTATATTATTTTTACAAAAAAATTATATGTAAACCATCTAAAACCACTATAATTACAAAACAATAATAGTAAAATTTTACTATAAAAAATCTGTAATTTCAATTTTACTATAAATATTCTATATTTCTACCTAAAAATTCTGTAATTTTTACATAATTCATAATAATCAAACAAAGTAAGTAAAAATGACCTAATTAAGGGGGTAGTACACTTTGAACGTCCAAAAAGTAAGGCATTTTCGTTAATTTTTTTAAGCAATAAAACACTAAGGGAGGGCAAATATGTTATAACCCATTTATTACTCATCCTTCGAACTACAATTTGTATTTTTTTGAACTCGATCGGCGGCCCCCCGTGGCCGGTGCACCAGGTCGCGCGGGCGTCCTCGCGCGGAAGTCGGAAAACGGTGTGGGAAAATACTCCTTCCCATGTGATCTTGGTACATAAATCGAACAAAATCTTGATTAGTAATGAAATTTGGGTTAGAAATACGTATTCCGATTTTTTTTAAATTGATTTTTTCAAAAGTTGTGGCCTTAGGAAAAAAAAGTCCATTTTTTTACCCTAAAAATGCTTACAAAATCGTGGATTAAAAATCCATTTTTGACAAAATCGAAAATGTGGATACGTATTTCTAAGCAAAATTTAATTCTGAACAAGAAAACCTAGGCGATATCCAAATTTGATGTTAACTGGTTAGAGTTATTTCCCACACCAGTTTGAAAAATCCCGTTTCGAGATAAACGGGGTTCATTTTTCTCGTGGAAAAGTATTTACCTTCAATCGGCTATGCCGGCTCCATACATTTTTTAGGAAATCGCTTCGTAAAGCGGTAAGGAATATTCTGGCGGACTTGGAGTCTTTTCTAAATTAAAGTATACATCCCAAGGAACATTTTAAGCCAAAAAAAAAAAAATGCATTTTTTTGAAAAGTCAAAGTGTACTCCCCCCTTAATTACATCACATATTTAATGTAAAATTACATATTATTGGTATAATTTCTTTAATTATTGTATTATGTATATTGCATATTAAAACCTGTAATAATTGTAAACTACCAACAATAATATTACAGAACTAAACAAATTTTACTTATTTATTGAAAATTCCTGACATCAAATTCACTGAAGTTCTGAAAAATTTACTAAAAAAAACTGTAATATTACATATATACGTACTTTTCCATTCAGTTGGTATCTGATATTATGTATTGTTTAAAGAATTATGTAAAATTACAACAGTTGAGTAATTATACATAAAAAATACTGGGCATCATAGTGTCTCATAGTTTGTAGGTAAAATTACATACTTTTTTTTTAGAATGTATGTATGTATAATAATTTTTTTTCATCTTATTTTGTACCCTCTAGAAACGTAGGAACAAAGCCAAAGTAATTTCAAAATATCTTTTTCACTGTAAAACCACACAAAAAACAAATTGAAATTTCAAAACCACAATCCAACTCAATAATACATTTTCCGAAACAAAATAAGTATGTCTTAAATCCTTCAATTGCACAATCCATAAAACTAAATTGAAATGAGCAGCGCCGGATCTGCTGCGTAATGAACAAATCCTTCAATAACCATCCCTCGCCGGAAAGCTTTACAATAGCATGGGGGCGAGCAGAAACAAAAACCAACCCCCCCTGCACTGCATCGAAACAGTTGAGTATAATAACAATAGAACGTATAGCCTAGCCACCCCCAGCCCAGTCGTAGAGTGCATTCTCCTGCATGTCATCTGCAAAACAATTGACTACTACAACCTGCTGAGAGCATCCAATAGGAAGTGAAGAGCTACCCCGTGTAGCGAAAGAGAAAAACAAAAGAAAACTAGACGAAAAATGGACCACCAGACCTGGTATGTATTTAAATTGACTATCGTTGCTTGCTCATCTGCTGTAGACAATGTTACATTTTGCTTGACCGGCGATAACGGAAACTCTAGTGTGTTTTGAAGAGATTGGATAAAATAAATTGCGTATTACTAAGTACATTTTCGAAGCTATTACAGAGTAGTTCAGGTTCTTGTGGGGGGGGGTACCCCCCAAGAACTTAAACTAACAAAAACATACGTATGTGAAATATGAAATATGTTATTTTACTTTCATTTTTATAAAAATAATTTTTATTGCTCTTGATTTTTTTATACAAATTATAGTATTATCTTTATTGATTATTATATCATTTTTTTAGTAACCCCCAACCCCCCCTGGTAAATTTCCGGCTACGTCACTGGTTTCACGTAACGTCAAAAAACAATAAAAAGCTATTGTGAATTGAAACAACATCTTGTGATATTAATATAGTAAAAAATCTTTCAGAATTCATTATATTAGAATAATTATTTAAATATAAAAAAAATTTAATATACAACGTTTTTAAACGGACTAAAAAGTATAAAATAATTTCACTTACCTCAATATAAATTTATAACCACTATACAGATTGTCTTAAAAATTTGTGTTTGTAAATTTTTAATAGCAATGACAATACTTGTAAGAATTAAAACGAAAAACACATGCCACTACAGGGGCGGATCTAGAAAACTGTCAAGGGGGGGGGGGCATTTTAAATTTTTTTTAAGGATAAAGGTAAATAATTATTAACAGGTTTTAAGCCTATTAAAACGTATGATTATTAAATACTATTACAGCCATATAATATTGACAGATATTTCTGACTATTCTCAATAAACAATTCTCACTACTCTGGTCTCACTAATTAATTATAAACCTTGTCAGCAGAGGCGTAGCAAGACCTTTGTGGGCCGGTGTGCCACTGATTTTAAGGGGCCCCTCTCTACTCCTTGTATTGTTTAAAATTTTAATGTTTTTTTGGCTCATTTTAAGATCTAAATATCATTTCAATTTTTTAAATTTGTGTCTGTTTGTGCCTTATTCGAAAAAAATTTCAAATAAAAGTTGTTTTATTTTTATGATAATCAAAATTAATTAAAATTATTTTTTGTTAAAAAGCAATCTGTATTTTCAAAATTAATAAATTAAAGTGAAATGCCTAAAGAAACAACTTGCCAGGAAATATATAAGTATGTATGTACCTAATAATGTTGGCTTAACCATAGACAAGGAATGTGTGAAGATTTTCGATTTAATAGTTCAGAAGATAATTTTAGGATAAACGTTTTCAACGCTACGTTAGATATTATAATTGCACAATTAAAAGATAGATTTTCAAATATACTGACGATTTAACCGCAGATTTTAAGACACAGATATTATATTTTAGGAAAACCTTTAAAAAACAGTTACAAAATATTAATTCGGTATTTGAATTAGAAGAATTAATATTTACAGAATATTCTATTCTAAGTTCGGCATTTCCGAAACTTTGTACCGCTCTTATTTTATTCTTAACATTCCCCGTATCAACTTCTAGCGCCAAAAGAACATTTTCAAAGTTAAAACTTATTAAAACATATTTAAGAAACTCTATGGGGGAGCATGTAAATTAAATTTAAGTGAAATAATTAGCAATAAAAGCAAGAAAAGTTAAGTTTAGTTAAAGTTAATGAACTATGTAAATCTAAACTTTAAATTTGATTTGTACTGTATGTTTTTGTGTTTGTAAACTTAAGGGGGCATAGTAGTTTTTTATGATCAAAAAATCGATTTTTTTAATTTAATATTATTAAAGAGTAATGTCTAAAGAATCGTTTTCACGAAACCGCATGTCAAAATTATAAAAATTACGAAAGTTACATCACTTTTTGTAAAGAAACATAAACATTCACTTGGGCTTTTCTTATGTGACATTAAACTCATTCTGAAACTTCAACCGCGTTTTTTTCGAAACCATATTATTTTTGTCGGTTCCAGTGATATCTCTAGAACAAACAATCGGATTTATTTGAATTTTTGTTCTTCTGAAAGCTAATAGAATTCTGCATCGTTTGACCCATCCTTTTTTTAAAATTTTGATTTGTTATATTTTTTTTACGTTAAAGAAGTCAAAAAAAGGGCAAAAAATTGACCTCTTTTTTTGCAAGCCCGCCATTTTGCGAAAAAAAAAACAATTTTCAAAAAAGATCGGTCAAACGATGGGGAATATATTCAACTTTAATAATCCGAAACGATTTTTGTTTCCGATAACCCAGTCCCGAGATATCTATGGAACCGTGGACCTCGGCACTTCAGCTTTCGGGGGAGGGGGTGAAAAAATTCTGACGTATTTTTCAATAAAGGATCTACATTATACAAAAAGTTTCAATGCTTTACGTCTTCCCGTTATTGAGAAAAAAATAATGAAAGTGGACTACTTTTTCATTGAAAAAATCTATAAAAATATATTTAACTTACTATAATAAATTAATTTATATAATAAATGTATTTAATCCTATGAATGGTATTAATGAAAATAAGGCCTCATTGGGCATTTTGGCTCGTGGGCCCCTCTCGCTCATGGGCCCGTGTGCATCGCACTCCTTGCACCCCCGGTTGCTACGCCCCTGCTTGTCAGTTACAATGGACTATATGACAATATCTAAACGACGTTTTTTCGAAGTAGCAAATCGATCCAATATTTTTGCAGGTTCCAATGCAATATCGCGATGCAAATGCATAAGAGCAAGACCTACGAGACGTTCTTCAGTCATGCGATTTCGTAGCCAAGATTTTAGACGCCGCAAATTTTAAACTGTCTGAAAAACTTGAAAAGTGTCTGACAATTCACATTTTTAAAGCTTTTCAGAAGTGTGACAAAATATTACAAAGTTTTCAGCCATTTTTATTTTTATAAGGGTTATAAAATTCAAAAAAACTAAATAATAATAATATTAATAATTAAGCCCAAGGGGGGGGGCATGGCCCCCCCCTTGGATCCGCCACTGTGCCACTATTATCTATTGCATGCGCTTCACGTTTTTCGTTTTAAATCTTACAAGTACTATTAAAAATTCACAATCACAAATTTTTAGGACAATCTATAGGGGGGTTATAAATGTGTATGGAGCTAAAAGAAATTATTTTATACTTTTTAGTCCGTTTTGAAAATGTGCTATATTATTTTTTGTTATTTAAATAATTATTTTCTGTTTTCTAGTCTTTTGTTTGTGTTCTGTATTTTCTGTAGTTGTTTTCTGTAGTTTCTATATTTTGAATAAAAAATTGCTAAATACACGAATGTACAGAATTCGTGAATATATCACAAGATAAAAATTAATATTTCTATTATTACTTAATTAATTAATTAATATTGCATTGTCATCTAGTTCTGCGCTATGTTTCTAACTTTCAAGTCTCTAGCTCATCGCGAAGTTAGTTTAAAATCGATTGAAAAATTTGTACGAGTTAATAAATACATGTTAAAAACTACAATTCCATCTATGAATTTCCACTTCAAATAATGCAAATTTCCATTACACATACCAGACACATCAGACTGATAAAATAGTACATGCTGTATACCGTTGGTCGGAGCTTTGCTCTCGTAATAATTTTATTCATGAAATTTTCGTCGTCGACGATATAGTTAGGAATGGAAAACACCTGGTTAATATGAACTGGTGCTCTTGAGCGCACTGTGCACTCTCGCCCGCTGCTATACTTGGACTATATGCAATTCGACTACATCGCATCTTTTTCATATTTAAATTCATTGCATCGCAGCTACCAAAGCCGGCCGCTACCCCCTGAAGAGGAGTTATTCTTGTTTTAAATTGCCTTTGTTGTTCTCTCATAAAAATGTTTATTTTGCAGTTTTATATTTATTTTTATAGTCTACTTGTTATTTGCTATTGTTTACATGCAAATTGTCTGACTTGTTGCTTTGTATTATTATTTAAATTATAACATAGTAAAAAAATCTTTCAGAACTCATTATATTAAAATAAAAATGACTTTAGATTGTAGTTCTGTATTAATATTTATTAATAATCAACGTACTCGACATACATCTTCATCAGGAAATATTTAAATAGAAAAACCAATTTTAAAGAGGACTAAAATGTATAAAATAATTTCTTCTAGCTCCATTCAGATACCTGACTCCCCATAGACATTGTCCTGAAAATTTGTGATTGTGAATTTTTAATAGCTATGACAATACTTGTAAGATTTAAAACAATAAATAATAGTAAGGAGTGTAGGGAGTAGCTGTCGTTGCGCCCCACGTATTTCGTTTTAAATCTTACTAGTATTGTCATAGCTATTAAAAATTCACAATCACAAATTTTCAGGACAATCTGTATGAAGTCAGGATAATCTGTATGAAGTCAGGATAATCTGTATGGGATTATAAATCTATATTTTTTAGTCCGCTTTAAAAACTAGTTAATTTAAATTAATATTTAATGCTTTTTAATCTTGTGTGTGTACTGTAGTTGATTTCTGTAATTTTTGTATTTTTTTTAAAAAATTGTTCAATTTATGAATGTACGAAATAGGTGAATATGGCACAAGATAAAAATTAATATTTCTAATATTATTTAATATTGCATTGTCATCCAGTTAGCTGAGCTATGTTTAAAGTTTTCAATTATCTAGCTCATCGGAAAGTTAGTTTAAAATTGAATGGAAAATTGGTGCCAAACAGACGTAAAACCAACATAAATTCATTGAATAAATGTTTCTTATATAACCTACTCAGACATTCTATTGAATAAATATTTCATTAAACATGTACATACTGAACAACAGTCAAATCCTAGTATATTCATGATCGTACAGCAAGATTAACCGAGAGAATACGAAGATTATATCAATAATTGATTGATAGAGTGAATGATTGACAGTGACATGACAAGTTCAACAGTATTTTGACATCGAGTCAAAACATATCACTCATTCGTAAATCATTAATAATACCAAATTTATAAAACAAAAAATATTTACCAAATATATTATATTATTATATTCAATTATTATCTTTCAATTTATAATATTTATTTTAAAATCTGTAATATTATAAAAATAAATAGTGTCTATCTGTTTATAAATTTATAAAACAAAAAAATATTTGCCAAATGTATACCAAACATATTCAATTATTATATTCAATCATTATCTTTAAAATTAAAATAATAAGTTTTTTTAAAAATATATTTAAAATTTGTAATATTATAAATATAAATTGTATCTACCTGTTTCTTTTGTAGTTACTACAATAAATTTTTAAAACTTCAAATTTGTTATACACATATAAATCTATAAGGGTATATTGTACAACGAACATAGAATGGTACTAATTTTAAAATCTTTAATATAAATATAAATTCTGTTTCTTTAATAATTACGACTTATAATAAATTTTAAAAACTTTAAAATTGTTATACACATATAAATCTATAAGAGTATATTGTACAACAAACACAAAGTGATACAAATTTCCCCCTACCAAGTTTGTAAGCGTTTTCTAGTTATTACAATTCGTTTATAATATATTTATTTATGTGTGTACAAAATATCACGAACCAACAACTTGGTTTACTATTGTTTAAACATAAATCAATCAACAAATATTAGAAGTATTTATAAGTTTATGGCTTATTGCCACCCACAGAAAGTTTGTAAGCGTTTTTTGATTACTACAATTTGTTTATAATATATTTGTTTATGTGTGTACAAAAATTCGCAAACCAACAACTTGGTTTACTATCGTTTAAACATATTTTTAGTAAATCAACCAGCAAATTTTATAAATATTTGAAAACGTATGGCTTATTACCATCTACACAAAGTTTGCAAGTGTTTTTTGATTATTACAATTTTTTTATAATATATTTGTTTATGTGGATACAAAAATTCAGCAACTGACAATTTGGTTTACTATTGTTTAAACACATAAACAAATATATTATGCAACTATACAGCAAAAACCATTTTTCTCGCATATGCATTTAAATCTTCTAAACACCGAAAAAAACATTTGAACATCACGTATCTCCAAGATTCAGCAAACACAGACGCGCCACCCAACGAATCCAACGCTAAGCCAAGAAAAATGACATTTCCGATCGTATTCAATGATCGCCGAATTTCTCATATGATGAAAAGCTTTGCAAGAGCCTATAGTGAACTAACGCAAGCGAGTTTGCGGATACCGACACTCGTGTCATATGAAAAACCTCAATCGTATAGTGACGAATAAGCCACATAAGCGATCCGGCATGTTGTAATATTGAAATGTCAAAATATGAAGAGCAGAAATTAACAATTTATCCGATTTTATTTGGTGTCATTCAAACAAAAATTCTCATTCATATTTTAAGAATATTAAATGATATCTAAGCTGACCATATAATATCTACTTCAAGCGTATCAATATATAAATATAAAAAGTAATTAATTAAAATTGTCTTAAATCTTTGATTAATATTTTTAAAAAAATCAAATGATTAAAATCAGGCCAAACCCTGCATTCATTACGGATTATATCTAATCTTTAAACAAAACTCATAAAATTGCGTCTTTGTCACTTTTCCAATGAGAACTTCAAACCGTTGGAATCGTTCCATGTGTACAAGTGCGATATAAAGACATTACTCAACGAATAACTCGAATTCTCGTGCTTGAGTTATTGTCTTGTCCTTTCACCTGGAGGGGGAAAAAACCAGGGTAAACTGACGCCACCGAAATACTTTCAGAGGCGAGCATTTATTGCATACGACATGAAAAAGACTATAACAACACTCCTACCATCAACTATGTTATTATATTTCGTTTATGCAATATGATATGAAAAACAAATAAGGTAAATAAAATTA
Organism: Clivina fossor; assembly: GCA_963966155.1. Classification (NCBI taxonomy): domain Eukaryota; kingdom Metazoa; phylum Arthropoda; class Insecta; order Coleoptera; family Carabidae; genus Clivina; species Clivina fossor. Next base: position 8,332,158 of record OZ014569.1, on the reverse strand, counting down.
TTTAAATTTCAGAAGTACGTATATTGTTACAGATATGTCAAATGCAATATTGTTTTTAGAACAGTAAAGTTTAAATTTCGTAAAACTTTATGCATGTTTATCACAAAACTCTAAATAGTGTAACAATTTTTACTTCTTCAAGCGTATTATACTACGAATATTACGTTACCATATTACCTATATAGAAAGAGGTAATTATGTTACTAGTACAATAATAACATTATTGTACAGCTATAAGTTACTATATACCTCACATATTGAAAACAAAACTGATGGTTTATCTTCAAGCATATCATAATATTTACATTATGTTACAATATTGTATATAAGAAGAGATCAGAAATTACTACAGTTACTAGAACGTCAAGTGTATTTAATCAAGTGTATTTTAATTTGATTATTGAAAATGTGTGAAGAAATAAGAAAAATGCGATATACACCCATCCAGGGTGGTCAGAAACTGCATATTCGACCAGAAAAACACGGGCAAGTGTATTTAGTTTGACATCTCCGAAACCTATATTAAAAATTATTAAATTAATTTACAATTGCATTGTTTATTTTCACTTGAATTTGAATTTGAAAAAATTATTGTGGTATTTTTCACACAATAAAAATGGTACAGAAAAAGTTCAAAAAATATTACTTTAATCTTGAAATAAAATATATAATACCATCTATTTTCCATTTAAATCAATAAAATATATAAGTTTATAATAGAAAGAATTCGATCTGTCATCAAAGCACTAGAAAAATTATCTATTTCCTAACCTTAAAATGTCATACAATTGTCACAACGAAATACAATATATAATAAAGAATCCACAAACACAAACATCGCATTCTTGTATTTCTATATATAAAACTTACACATACATACACACACTCACACATCTACAAACTTTTACAAACCAATACATTGACAACAAAATCATTCGAATTTCGTTTCAAATACATTTCAACAAAATGTCGCGAATTCTTTTTTTTTTCACGAAAAGACAACCAAAATATATTTGTCTGTCCGAAAAAGAATGATCACGTCTTGTTTTTCAAAGTCAACAAGCAAAAAATCGTTTGCTACATTTTATTTTTTATTTTAGTTACGTAAAAATACAGTCTGTAAATTTTGTTTTCGTTGTTGAAATACAGTGATGTGTATTTATTTACTAGTCGTTAATTACTAATTTATATTAATTGCTAAGTAACAAAATAGATTAGTGTATGATAAGTAAAAAATTTAAAAAATGTTAAAGTTTAGTACGCTCCTTATCAGTGGCGTAACCAGGGGGTGTTAGGGGGGGGGGGGGGTTGAAACCCCCCCCCCCCCCCCGAACCCAAACTACCAAAAACATACGTATGTAAAATATGAAATATGTTACTTTACTTACATTTTTATAAAAATAATTTTTATTGCTATTTATTTTTTATACAAATTATAGTATTATCTTTATTGATTAATATTATATCATTTCTTTAGTAACCCCCCCCCCATGACAAGTTTCTGGCTACGCCACTGCTCCTTATAAATCACCCTGCATATGCAGTTAAAGTAAAAATATCATGTATATAAAATTTTCGTAAATATAAGATAATTGTATACTAATATATGCATTAACCATTTCATTAAAAACAAACTAAATTAACCTACCAAAATAATATGGCTTCAGGTTGTAGATCTGTATTCATATTTATTAATAATCAACATAAACAACGTACATCTTCATCAGGAAAAAAGATACAAATGACATTTACAGTAAATAAACAAAACATAGAAACAAGTTACTAGGTAGCAAAATAGATAACTAGATCATAAAATTTATAAATTTTTATTAAAAAAAGCCAAATATAATTTAAATCAGTGACTTCACAAACAATAGAAAATTATAAAGTAAAAAATAACATCAAATAACTAATTTAAATAAAATTTGGTTTATAAATTTTATAATCTGATTACTGATTTTATTACTTAGTAACTTGTTTTTATGTTCTGTTTATTTACTGGAAATGTTATTTCTATCATTTTTCCTGATGATGGCATAACATAGTATAATATCTTTCAGAACTCATTATATTAAAATAAAACCACTTTAGGTTAAAATTCTGTATTAATATTTATTTAAAAAAATTAAATAAATATTAATATTATTTAAATAAATATTTGTAAAGAACTTTAACCTAAAGCAGTTTTATCGTTTTATTTTAACATAATGAATTCTGAAAGATTTTTTACAATGTTAAATTATCAAAATTTATGACGTAATTACATCGTAAAACTAATTTAACTATATGTAGTTTACTAATAAAACTCGTCATTTTATAATGTCATAAGGTCAAAAGATAAACTTAATCATATATAAAAACTCATTTCATTAAAATTTCTACAACACAAACAAACAGTCAATTCTCCAAATGTACGTTCAAACAATATTATTAGTAATAAAATGCATTATTTTATTAAATGCCTGTGCTGCAAAAATCGTATTTGTTACACCAAATGGTAATTGGTTCTCACGAGAAGCTTATACAACAAAAACAATCAATTCAGATATCTTAGAAGGAATGCCAGTTAAAGAAATCCATTATAAAATCGTTTATCCGCAATATCCCGTTGAGGAAATCAGTGATTTTCCTCTTGTAGAAGAGGTATGGCTCAATAAAATTAATCTTGATAAGGTACCAGTGTTGACAAATCTTCCAAAACTAAAAATTATTGAAGCAGAAAGCAGTAACATTACAATAATCAGAAAAAATGTGTTTTCATCAGTACCTGTCGCTCATATTTCACTACAGAAGAATGCTATTTCGACGATAGAAAATTTCGCCTTCGGCAGCAATTTGAAGTCCATCTATTTGTATTGCAATCAGTTAACTAAATTTACCGCTATGTGGTTTACAACTCCACGAACAATGAAAGTAATAGATTTAGAAGGGAACAAGATACAACATTTACACACTAACATGCTAAGATTATTCACAAATCTGGAGAGATTTTCCATATCGCATAATCAAATATCAACAATTGAAAATAGATCATTCGGTGGACCAATCTCTTTACAGCAACTTCACTTAACTAAAAACAATATCACCGAATTGCCGGCAACTGTTTTTGATGATAATGTTACCATAGAAGAGTTACGTCTGGGATATAATAAACTGACATTTTTAAAACAGGATTTTCTCGATAAATTAACAAAGTTAGAAATAATTGAGCTATACGGTAATCCCTGGCAATGTCCTTGCTATGATAATATAAAACAATGGATGACAAATCATAATGTTAGTTATGCTAGAATGCATACTGTTGATCGGACACTTCCTACAGAAGATCCAGTTTGTATATACGCACTGGCATTTTCCATGCATTGTATTGAAGTTGTGGAGCCAGAATTATTTAATTCATTTACAAAAAATATCTATTATAAGCCTGTTAGTTATTGCACTGTTTAATAATAAATATTATAATACAGTTAATATATTATATTATAAACATTATAGGTAATAAATAAACAGAACATAGAAACAAGTTACTAGGTAACAAAATAAGCCAAATTTTATTTAAATCAGTCACATTGATTGATCTTATCTTTTTTTATGAGTTTCTATTGCTTATACAGGCACAGATTTAAATAAAATTTGGCTTCCTTTAATCAAAAATTTATAAATTTTATGATCTAGTAGTTATTTAATTTTGTTACCAAGTAACTTGTTTCTGTGTTCTGTTTATTTACTTAAATGTCATTTGTATCATTTTTCTGTTGAGTTTCATCGAAACGTCAATTACAAATAAATATTCACACAGAACTTTAACCTAAAGTAGTTTTATTCTACTATATTATTTTTTATATTTATTATTACATCCTACATTGTACATATTTTGTTTAATAAAATTAATTTAAAAATATAAATATTTTTTAATAACCCTAAAAATGTTGATTTTTCTGATGAACAAAATAGCCAATACATTTATTTTAAATACTATGTAATTTATTTTTAGATTTTTCCTAATAAATCTTGCTTTTTTACTTATACAACATACTATCAAATTAATTTATAATCAGAACATTCAATGACACTAAAACACATATGGAATTACCCATTTTATCTATTAATAACAAACAAACTGCTGAACAAATTATAAAAATAATTAACATATAATATTCGATTAATTATCCTTATTATAATTTAAAATTTCTTAACTTTTTTTTTAGGATTTTTCACAATATAGTATATTCTTGGATTCCGTAAGAAATCTTTCTATTAGTGATGGAACAATTCAAATTAAAAATAATCGATTATTCGATTACGAAAATCATTCGAGATATATCGAATTATATTGAAATCATTCGGATGATGAACAAACAAAAAGTGGCAGATTTCCATAAAAATATACTTAAAATCGATTATAAAATTGAAAGGCTAAAATTTTTTAAATTATTTCAAATCGGAGCTAATCAACTTAATCAAGTAGCAAATAACCATGTTTAACTGATAGAAAAAAAAGATGCCAACATACAACTTATAAATAATTATAGTTAATTTTAATTTCCTATATAACTAAAAAGTACACTCTAAAAATAAATTATGAAATGTTACCTACAAACACCATGAGACACTATGAAGCCTAGTATTTCTAGGTATAATTACTCAACTGCTGTAATTTTATTCATAATTGTTTAAAAATACCTAATATCAAAACTATTACAAACATTATGTAATATAATATTACCAACGGGATGAAAAAGTACAGTTTTTATAGTAAAGTCTCTTTTAGTAAATTTTTCAGAACTTCAGTAAATTTGCTGTCAGGTATTTTTCATAAATTTGTTTAGTTCTGTCATATTATTGTTGGTATATTTATATTTATTTGGATATCTATATACAGGATGTATTTTAAAATGAATGAATTACACTTAAAATATTTTATTAGTATTATTACACAAAATATGTACTAGAAAAATTTTCTTTAACAACAAGTACTCTAGTCGTTCATGATAACTAAAAACAAAACTGTCTAACTAACTAACATATAATAATGTAATATTAATATTTTAATATGTTTGAACAAAAAATATTTAAAATATCTTTCAATGAAAAAAACTATTAAATATACAATTTATAATAAAACAGATTAAGTCTGACATTGAGAAATCTATATGCGTATACCATTAACTTTTCCAAGGGAAAAAAAATAGAATTTTTCTTTTAAAGACAAAATGATAAATAGTTTTTCTGGTGGTGAAAAACTGACCAGTAAGTATGCATAACCAATATATTACAGCTCTGAAGTCTGAAGTTATCGATAAAGATTGTTTATTTTTATATAAATATGGATTTTCCGTGATATTATATTTTTCATAACGTCTACACTTGCCTAACACTATGCTATGAATATAATATTACATGAATAAAAATCAAAATGAATAATTTTTCAATTTTTTTTCTTTCTTCTTTAAATGCAAGCAAGTATTGTGAATGTTACATTATTTTTATCATTTTCTTTTATTCAGTATATCTATGATATGCGAATAATACTTTTATTTGTTTTTAATTTCATGTGTGTTTTAGTAAGTTCTGATTTATTACATATATACACAATCACGCTATATAGGTACCCAAACGGGTATGGTACAAACTCTTATATATATAATATTAAAATGTCCGCAAAAAAAAAAATTTTCCAGTAAGACTAAAAATCGATAATTTTACATCGAAAAAACTTCAAAAATAATATTTTTTGCTTGTTTTTACGAAAGTAACAGGTTAATACATACGCGGGTTAATACATACACAATATAAACAGTATTTACACGCGTTTTTCGAAAATTTCAGTTGTATAGAGGAACCTATTATTTTCTTAAAAACAAGCAAAAAATGATGTTTTTTCAATGTAAAATTATCGATTTTAGCCTTACTGGTATTTTTTACGGACATCTTAATAAATATATCTTTAATCGTCAAATCCATCATATTGTACTATTTATTTACTTATATTATTATAAAAAAAATTAACAATTTTTATAGAAATAATACATACAATAGATATGAATATAGGTAAGTGTTCAATCAACTAGAAATAAAAATATGTCGTAGGCACATTAACCCTTACATTACCTAAGTAAATGACAAACCCACAACAGACTTATTACACTAATCTAACATACCCTCCCACTAAATATCTAATGTAGGTACACTTGTGGACTGTATGTCGGAAATAATGCTCTAACGACCATGAGAAAACATTAACCATAACCTATTAAAAGCATCCACGGGCGTAATTTCAGTTGCCCGATTATTAATTCATGGTACAGGAAACAAGCGCCCACAACAAACAGACTACAAACAGTCACGGCTACTCATAATATACATATTAGCCTACTTGATACCTAGAGAGTAAGAGATAAAGTGCTTTAGCATACGAGGACAGCTGACTCCTCAAAGAGATACAGTATGCATTTGAGATGTGTTGAAAAGTAATGGTAAAAGAATGGTAAAGAACTAAGAACAGATCCTAGATTTTTATAATTTTCAAATAAAACGGCTTTAGATTGTAGTTCGGTATTAATATGTATTTTTTTAACGTAGCATTTTAAAGCAAGACATTTTGAACATAGTGGTGCAAGTAATTTATTTTTGATATTTTTAGACATACCGCGTTTTGGAAATAGACAGACTCAATCAGTCTCATTACTTTTGTAATAACATCTCACGTAATTAGGACTAGAAGATAAATAATTCTTTATGGAAGATGGTCGATCGTTGCGCCATCACGCCCGACTGATAAAAATACTAACTACTAATACTAGAAGGCATGGAGAATGTGTATATGGGCAATTTGAAAAGGTCGTTATGCGTTGACAGCAGAAAAAAAAAAACTTGGATGATGATGACGGCGGATGATGTGTCCTACTGATTGGGACCTTTTCCAAATGAATGAATCAAGTGTAAAAAAAAAATGATTTTTCATTCTTTTTGTTACTTGAAGATATATATGCATGTGTACGTGTGAATAAAAGACAGAAAAAAGAGAAAGAAATGAAAATAAAATGGTAATGACAAATAGTCAGAGAGAATTTAAGTTTTTGGCACTTCTATTGTATTTATATATTATTACATACATCTTTCAAAACTCATATTAAAATAAAACGGCTTTAGGTTGTAGTTCTGTATTAATATTTATTAATAATGGACGTACTCAACGTACATTTCATCAGAAAAAAATATACAAATAACATTCACAGTAAATAAATAGAACATAGAAACAAGTTACTAGATAACAAAATAAGTAACTAGATCATAAAATAATTATAAATTTTTAATTAAAAAAAAAATTTATTTAACTTGTCAGTTAAATAAAATTTGGCTTCGTTTAATTTAAATTTTTTAAATTTTATATTATATTAAAGCAGTTTTATTTTAATATAATGAGTTATGAAAGATTAATTCTGTTATTTTACATAATTTAAAAAGTTGTACTAACAAATTGTAATTCTACATTAAATTTTATATGCAATTTGCAGAAAATAAGTAATTTTACATACTTATTAAGTCATTTCTACATATTTTATGTGATTATTATAAATTGTGTAAAAATTACAGAATTTTGAGGTAAAAATACAGAATATTTATAGAAAAATAAAATTACAGATTTTTTATAGTAAACTTATACTATTATTTTCTGTAATTTCACTTTTTTTTTTGAAGTGTATAATCTATCGCGTAAGAGTTTTAATAAACACATCACCTATTTCTAATTTTTAATGTTATGTTCTAAATTTATTAACTTTGGCAATGAATAAGTATTAAGTGCATAAAACACCAGATTTTTTTTTTATAATTAATAAAATGGTCTGTTGTTAATTAACAACTAAATTATTTATGAATAAGCTCGCGTGCATGAGTAACTTTATTCAATGACAAGTATATTTATAAAAATTTGTTTTTATTGTTTACGCAATGTAATGATAAATGTATACAAATTATCAGTAGACATGAAATAATTAAATTAATTGATATTACACTGTAAAAAAATTAATGTAAATTTACATATTCTATGACTGTATTATTTTCATAAAACTGTAATATTAAATAAATTGTTATTGTAAAAATTACAAAATTCTGCTAGTTTACTGTTAAAAATCATGTACAATTACATAAATTTGAATTACAGTTTTTACATTAATTAAATAGAACATAAAAACAAGTTACTAGGTAACAAAATACAAGTAACTAGATTATAAAATTTATAGATTTTTAATTAATAAAAATTAAATTTTATTTAACTCTGTTATTCTTTTCTTTATAAAAAAAATTATTTAACAAAAGTTGCTGAACAACTTTTATTTTAAACATTTTTCAATACGGTTAAATAATTTTTTTATAATTTTTCATATTTTTATATATATAATTCTGTGAATATGTGACACTTTTATATCAAGACAGTTTTATTTTTAGTTAGCATGATTACTGTAAACTGATTTCGGGATAGTGGAAAGAGTTTGTGCCACACCCTTTTGGGTATATAGCGTGATTGTGTTTGTATGTATATATGTACACAAAAAGATATATAATTTGTAAAGAAATTCAAATATCTCAAAATTCTAAGTCACCCCATTCTATCGGTTTCAGTCAATACAAACAGTTGAATAGCGGTTCTCCGCTCTAATCACGTGGTTAGTAAAGTAACAAATGACGTTCGGTACTAGTGGTAAAACAAGTAAGGTGGGAGGGATGGGGGGTGAATGTAGTAGCTTCCTTGCATTGTCGTTGACTAAAGTAAAATATATCTCCCATCTCTGGAGACTTCCAAAGTTGTAGCTGTGGTCTGGTTTTGCGGGCAAAGACACTCAACTCACGCGAAACACGCCATCAGAGGAACAGGAATATACCAGTGATTCCTAGATTCACACGTTCTACTATGCCTCTATTTCATCCTTAAAAAGGTGATAAGAAATAGGAACGAGAAATGTTCCACAAGAAAGAGAAAAAGAATATCTTGTTCGACGATTGATTGATAGATGAGGAAATGTGGACTTTTTGAAAAAAGTCTCTCGAGTCGATTTCTTTGTTGACGGAATTGTATAAAAGGATATAGAAAAGTACTGATACATACATACATAATCACGCAATGTACCCAAAATCTTACCATTATCCCGAAATGAAAATGTATGAAGAAGTGCAAGAAATGCAACCAATGAAACCAAAAGAAAATTAATTCTCACAAATCACGTAACAAATATAAATAATATCTACATATACAAACTATTCTTCAAATGTTAGTAACTGGTTAAGATTACCTAGCATACAAAGAACGTAGTGGAAGGCCGAAAGAGGCCGAAGACACGGAATTGGAGGAAGATTCATGCCAAACGCAAGAAGAACTTGCACTTACATTAGGAGTGACTAGACAAGCAATTTTGCATCGTTTAAAATTGTTAAAAAAAAAAAAAATAAAAAAAAAATATTTTTCAACATGATAATGCTCGTCCGCATTTTGCGGCGCCGGTCAAAACCTAATTGGAAACACTTAATTTGGAAGTCCTACCCCACCCGCTGTATTCACCAGACATTGCTTCTTAAGATTATCACTTGTTTCGGTCGATGGCACATGGCCTGTCTAAGCAGCGCTTTACATCATATGAAGATACTAAAAATTGGGTCGATTCGTGGATAGCCTCAAAAGATAAATAATTTTTTCGATGTGGTATTCGAATGCTGCCAGAAAGATGTGAAAAAGTAGTGGCTAGTGATGGACAATACTTTGAATAAAAAGTAATGTACGGTTCCTGCACAATAAATTAATAATTTTTGATAGAAAACGGCGGAGACTTATTTGTATACCTAATATTTTTAGTTTAGTTTCTCGTTTAGAAGAAAAAATCTTAGATATATGTTTGTCTCGGTATAGAAAGCTTTTTGTATGTTTCGTTCAGATTTCTAGGCCCCACATACCTGTACTCAACACAATAATCATCTCTTTATACTCCTCGTAACATAATATACTATTATTCTTTCAATAAGATTAGTTAATTTCACAAAAGTTAATTTAAATTGATATAGAAATTTTAAATTTCCTTATTATCAATTAGATATAAATCTCAAGCCGAAAACAAATTCATTTAAAGCCAATTTTTCATTTTGAAAAAGTTTTAAAATTAACTTAAACAAAAGTAATTTTTTTTAAATTTTTCTTTTTGGAGCTAAAATATTTTGCAGCATTATTAAAATTATACTTATAGGTACATAGAGAAAATTTTATAATAAAATCTAATTTGTTTATTAGCCTTACTATTTTTAAGAGTATTAAGTTAATTAGTATACTAATTAAAACAATGGTCTCAAAAGCATTATTTCTTTTCATGTTAATTACCTACTGTTAATTATAATTCTAAGTACTGGTATTTCTTACTTATACAGAGAAAATATATGTAAAATTCTGATGTAGAGATTTTTCTAGTGATGAGACAATTCCAATGAAAAATAATCCAAATATCACTATTTATAACTTTTGAATATGGGCTTTTGTCTAGTTAAGATTTTGTCAAATGAACTTAAGTCCGGCTTGGATCAAACTTCTATTTACTTAATAAGAACAGATCATATTCAGGTCATTAACCTTTAAATAAATTAGGCAACCAACAATATTATACGTAGTACGTACAATATTAGAAATAGTAATGAGATAATTAGAATGAAAAATAATCGTTTATTTGATTATGAAAATCATTCCAGATATTTCGAATTAAATTGAAATCATTCGGATAATGATACATTTACAATTTTACATGTAATATATTTCTCTAAAAATACAGAATATACAATTGAAAATATTTTATAGAAATTTACTTTGTGCATATACGAACAAATCAATCTATTTCTGTTTCTAAACTATAAATTTATTAAACATAATTTCTGTAAGAATTATTATTGTTAAATATTGTTAAATATTCAACCAAAAACAAACAAAAAGTGGTAGATTTCCATAAAAGTATACAAAATAGATTATAACATCGAAAGACAACCTTGAGGGTAATTTTTTTTATTTATTCGAAAATCTGTGTATGATTTTGTTAGACATACGTAGCGATTACAGTCTTCTTCTCACTACTGATATGACTGATTAATTTGTATTATAATGTAGATCTTAGCTTAGTTCGGAAAATTTGTATCGCGTATACATAATTATGTATAATAATTATGGCAAAAGGACAGATTTTTGTGACAAGAACTCTATGAATACTAATTGAATACTAAGGAAGCTATAGTTTGACAGAATTGGAGGGAAAAGGAAAAATGTCAACATATAACTTATAAATAATTAATATTTAATTTTAATTTCCCATATAACTAAAAAGAAATAATAAAAGTATGTATTTAGTTAAATACTGTATTTTTTAGTAAGGCTGATTTAATATATATTTAACATATAATTTAAATTTAAAATATTTTTATTATTACAATATTCAGTTATTAAAAAGTGCAGTCAAATATTCATTCCTATCGTCATTCAAATAATCATTCGATTACAGACCAAACACTATAGCACTTTTCCTTGCAGTATAAGTGGTTAATATGCTTAACTTCCCAATTTATCGAACGGCGTAGAAATTTTCAATTAATTAGTAATTCTCATTTTAACAAAAAAAAATCTGTTAGCTAATTATTAATGTAAATCTCTGTATTGTTTGCAAAAAAATTTAATATATTTTAAAATTAAAATTAGTAATTAATTATGTATATTTAGTCATATTTTTCGAAATAAACCCGCAGTACCGTTTGCGAAATTTAATTTTTAATCTTAATTACACATAAATTAAATATTTAATGTAAATAAAAGTTGTTTATTTTAAATATAATAAACATGTAATTATAAAATTATTAATATAAATTATATATACATATATATATATATATATATATATATATATATATATATATATATATATATATATATTGTTGAGAATTTGTCATCAAATATTAATAAAATATTAAATTGTAAATATTTAGTAAATATATAACACGAAAATAAACATTTAAAGCAAAAATAAAATAAAGTTGTTTTAATTTGTTAAAAAATTTAATAACAAAAGAGAATTAATGTTTAATTAATTAATTAATTACGAGTATATCGCAACAGAGATATATTTTGAAAAAAGTTCTCAACAAAAGTTGCTGAACAACTAACAACTTTGATTTACAACATTTTTCGATACAGCTAAATAATTTTTGATAAAAAATAAAATTGCGTTAGGTTAAAGTTCTGTATAAATATTTATTTAAAATCGACGTTTCGACGAAACTCAACGTCCTTCTTCATCAGGATAAATAAAATAAATAAAATTACAGTAAATAACAGAAACATAGAAATAAGTTACAAGATAACAAATAAGCAACTAAATCATATAATTTATAGATTTATAATTAATGGAAGACAAATTTTATTTAACTCAATGCCTTCAAAGTGATTGATGTAATTAACCTTTTCTTTATAAATTTCTATTTCTGTAGAGGCACTGACTTCAATAAAATTTGGGTACCATTAATTAAAAATCTATAAATTGTATGATCTAATTGCTTATTTGTTATCTAGTAACTTATTTCTATGTTCTGTTATTTACTGTAATGTCATTTATATCATTTATCCTGATAAAAATTAGTTTCGTCAAAACGTCAATTTTAAAAAAATATTCATACCGAATTTTAACCTAAAGCAGTTTTATTTTAATATAATAAGTTCTGAAAGATTTTTTCTATGTTAATTTTTCATATTTTTATGATATAAATATAATTCTGTAAATAAGTGGTATATTTATGTCAAGACAGTTTTATTTTTAGTGACGATGACCGTCAGTTAGGTGGTGGCCACGGCAGATTTTTTTTTAATTATAAATTAGTAAATACTTTTTCAAACGTATTTTCCGTTTTCATATAATAAAATTGATTTAAATCAGGCTAGTAAAAATAATTTCAGTTTTTATTATTGATTTTACAGAAAATTTTGCTCTTTAAAATAATTTTGGCATAGATTCAAATCTTTATTAATGCTGTAAAATTTCATCGTTCTTAGATAGTAAAATAATAAGTCCATTTTTGCTTTTAAAAATATTGTAAAAGATATATTAAAAATTCACATTGAAAAATTTGTTTTGCTAGAGGAGTTTTATATATAAAATTAAGAGATTCACATTACAGTAAGGGTATAAACTTTTCCCCAATTTATAAATGTGCAATTTTCACATCATCAAAACATATGTAATTAACGAACGTATAAACAAAGTATTAACCAAAAATAACGACGCCGTAATGTATCAATAAAAATAAATTTTCGGTTGAAAGGTTTGATTCAGCTTCAGTGTACCAAAAACTCACATCAACGGCCACTCCACATAATAAAAACCCGGTGATAATTGAATCAACCGGTTGAAAAAAGACTTTCCGTTAAAGAAGACTCGCCTAAAAGGTACGAGTCGCTGTTCGCGAAGGAAAAATCGTAAAAAGCAATTGGTATCCGTGCAATTAGGACCTAGCGCAAACCAGAGCCAACCTTTATTAGATTATGAACATGTGCGAACCCCGCGTTATTCACACACACGAATAAGTCCTTGGCGTCCCCAATAGACGACGGCGATGGCCCAATTGTATTTTGTATTTGTTCCTACCATTGAAACGAATTTGTTGGCGAAAAAATTAGGTCACCTATATGTATTCCGTTGATGTAACCGTTTTGCATTGATTGAAAGAAATGTTGTTGTTTTTTTTTTCGTATAATCAGGGCATTTATTTGGGTACAAATGTTTAATTAAATTAAATTTGAAAAAGAAAGGTTAGATTTCTTTTTTCAATTGAAAATAACAAAAATTAAACATTTTTTTATATTTATATAATTACTAACACATAAAGTGATAAAGTTTCTATAGAAAAAAAAATTAATATGAGTTTTATGAGAAAAACTTATTCTTTATAAAAAAAATTGCTTGTATCGAAACCCCTTATAGTCAAAGAAAAATCCAGTAATTACTTAAGATAAGACCAGAAACTTGATATTATGTCGAGTTGTTGATTTTAAATATGACTATACTTAAATATGACTATACTATACTATATACTTTTTAATTATTATCCTTTATTACTCCAAAATGGGTTTTACAAAAATAATGTACAACGACCTGTAGGCAAGTATATACACTAAATAAATAATGTTAACTTAAAAAAAAAAAACAAAATAAATTACACATCAACTATAAATATATGATACAATTTTGATTTCAACATTCTTTGTCGAAGTGATGGTGGTTATTATTATTATTATTATTATTATTATTATTATTATTATTATTATTAATTTGCCAAAATATAATTATTATTATTATTAACAAGTAATCCATGGGTAATGTGAATATTTTCCGTAATTAGTTTTACACAATTTTATTATCACTCCAAATGTATTTTATTTTAAAAAAATATATTCAAATCAACAGATACAGACATTCGCGTATAATATAATTGTAATTCAGATATATAGCTATACGAATATAGGTATGATGATTGGTAGCGTTTATCTTAATTAAAGCTACGTATGTATGTAATTAAGCAAACGCTGGTGCAAAACTCGTTTTGAAAAATTTTCTCGTTCATTATGCAAATATCCCAAGGGTAGTGGCCCAATGCTACCGCATTCCCAGTTCACATGCAAAAAGAATATGGAAACCGCAGCCGGTTTGCGGGCGAAACGAACAATTTAGAAATGATATAATCAAAATATGAGGCGCGCTCGTATATACTTATGCCCAACGTTTATACACCGTTTTGATTTTAATTGATATTAAGTATATAGTGTTGTTGTTATTATTTTGATTATGTTTTTGTTGTATTGTACAACAGTATTAACAGTAGTAGATTGATAAGAGCAGCAATAGAAATTTATAAAGAAATATATGACATCAATCAGTGTGAAGGGACAGTAAGTTAAATATAAAATTTGGCTTTCTTTAATTAAAAATTTATAAATTTTATATGATCTAGTTACTTATTTTGTTACCTAGTAACTTGTTTCTATGTTCTGTTCATTTACTATAAATATCAGTGCGTTTGTACTCAGATGTGTACGTTGCCTTGTGGCTCTTGAAATTACTATATACAGGGTGTAACAGAATAACTATTCCTAATTTTAACTGGAGTATCCTGGGCTCAGAATATGAAGATTTAATGCAAATCACTGAGATAAAATATGGCTCCTTACTGAGCTACAGGGTGTTTTATATAAAAATTTTAAAAAGATTTTTGCCCAGTACTTTAAAACTATTTGACGTATCCTTATCATACTTGGCAGAAAATGTAGGTACTGTACACCATACTAAATTATGTTAAATAAAAGTTTCTGGCTACTGCCAGTGGCGTACAACAGGGGCAAGTGAGAGGTTGATCCTTCCTAAATTCTACGCCACTGGCGGAATTGTCATTTTAGCACAATTTTTCGATTCTCCAATACTTGCTGTGCAAAAAATATACTCTTCCTTTGTAACAATAAAGTCACTGTTTTTCGAGATATTTAAAGTTATACATAAGCTGCAGCCTTGGGATTTTTTCAAAAGTTGCTAAAAAAAATCTGAAAAAATTCAGTAAAATAGAGAAAAAAATTAGCTACATAATAACTAAGTAACTTTTTTCTCTAACTCATTTTGATTTGGCTGTAAAAATTATTGAAAATAAAAAAAATAAATGAAAAAATATTAATTTTCAATAATATTTCCAGCCAAACCAGAATGAGTTAGAGAAAAAGTTACTTAGATATTATGTAGCTAATTTTTTTCTCTATTTTACTGAATTTTTTCAGATTTTTTTAGCATATTTTGAAAAAATCCCATGGGTGCAGCTTATGTTTAACTTTAAATATCTCGAAAAACAGTGACTTTATCGTTACAAAGGAAGAGTATGTTTTTTACACAGCAAGTATTGGAGAATCGAAAAATTGTGCTAAAATGACAATTCCGCCAGTGGCGTAAAATTTAGGAAGGATCAACCTCTTACTTGCCCCTGTTGTACGCCACTGGTAGTAGCCAGAAACTTTTATTTAACATAATTTAGTATGGTGTACGGTACCTACATTTCCTGCCAAGTATGATAAGGATACGTCAAATAGTTTTAAAGTACTGGCCAAAAATCGTTTTTAAATTTTTATATAAAACACCCTGTAGCTCAGTAAGGAGCCATATTTTATCTGAGTGATTTGCATTAAATCTTCATATTCTGAGCCCAGGATACTCCAGTTAAAATTAGGAATAGTTATTCTGTTACACCCTGTATATATGACCTTATGGCTTTCGAAATTACTATATATATATATATATATATATATATATATATATATATATATATATATATATATATATATAAAGAAACACTAATTTGAATAATATTCATTTTACAAATGCTTCAAATTTTTATTTAAAAAATTAAACAATTACCTAAAGATCATTACCACAAAATATCTGTAACTTTTCAAATAAAATAGTATCTCCGGAAAAGAACAAAAAAAAAACAAAAACAAAATAGCAACGTATAAAATTACCCGTGTCCCACTGTAAAAATTTTTATAAAAATTTTATAAAAAGAATTTTTACAGTGTGACAGCGCGTAGTTTTATAAAAATAACGTCACGGTAAAATATTTTTATGGTGTCTCTATTTTAATGACGTCACGTAAAATGTTTTTATAAAAACTTCTGAAATAGAACCGTTTCTATAATTTTGACGAAAACAAGCATTTGATTGGATGTTGAACGGCCCGTCAAACTTCTATAGATTTGAATTGCCGCGCGAAACTTCTAACCAAAACATATCCAATTAAACCTATGATAACCGCACTCACTAGTAAATGCTGGTTTTTATTTAAACTTTCCATGATAAAAAATAATAAAATAGCACACTTTTTCGAAAGTTTTTAAAGTTTTAAGCACCAACCTTTTAAACACCAATCTCACATCATCAACCTCACTTTTCAGTATTGCATCAAACAGCTGATCAATTTTTATAAAAAATTTTATAAAAAAAATTGACAGTGGGACATACCTTAAAATAATTTTTATAAAAATTTTTATAAAAACTTTTTATAAAAATTTTTATAAAAAGTTTTTATAAAAATTTTTACAGTGGGACACGGGCATTTATGTATCAACATCCGGAACCACGAAAATAAACCATCAAACCCCAGCTGCTAAATTGCGAAAATCCAGTCATAAGAAAGCGAAGAACTAAATATAAAAATAAAGTATAAGTTTTATATGTTTAGAACCACTTAACTCTTACAGCGAAAAAAAAAAGCTATATTACATCATCACGCATCACGCTAAATGTACACCACTTTTCAAACTCCGAAAAACCGGAGCGCCCCGGCGTGCCGTTGAGCGCGTTTTATATACATGTCGACAGCCAGTGGCGTACCATATTCCGGGCGGGGTTGGGGGATGTCAATAGCCCTGTAAATGATCGTTATAGTAAAAAGGAAAGAGTTGTATAAGCCAGCGGGCGGCGGTGTACAAATATTCTCGCAAAATATCTAATATATGTGCATGGGAAGTGTTAGGTTTAGCACGTCGCGAAATATATTCGTGTTTTTAGAAGGACACGTTCACGCGGAAAAACTACGTGTCCTGCGAGGAAAATATACAATATCCGAGTGAGAAATACAGGCAAACAGATTTGAATTGATTTAAATATGTTTATATTCGATGAAATATCAATAAAAATTGATATACATATAAATACAGATATAGTTTTTACACTAGAATAAAAATATAATCCAAGTTTAACATAGTAAAAAAAACATAGTAAAAAAATCTTTCAGAACTCATTATATTACAATAAAACTACTTTGAGTTAAAGTTCTGTATTAATATTTATTTAAAATCGACGTTCCGACGAAACTCAACGTCCATCTTCATCAGGATAAATGATACAAATGACATTACAGTAAATAACAGAACATCGAAACAAGTTTATATCCGATAAAATATCAATAGAAATTGATATACATATAAATACAGATATATTTTTTACATAATTAAAAAATTAGAAAATGGCTATTTATACATACGGTATGTATACGCAATTGGCTATTTATACATACAGTATTTTTACGTAATTGGCTATTTAGGGTAGGTTAGGTTAGTAGGTTGGTTTAGGTTTTTTTTTTTTTAGTATGTATAAATAGCCAATTGCGTATACATACCGTATATATAAATAGTCTCATCCAAAAAAATATAGTACAAAATCTTTCAGAACTCATTATATTAAAACAAAACTACTTTAGGTTAAAATTCTGTATTAATATTTATTTAAAATCGACGTTCCGACGAAACTCAACGTCCATCTTCATCAGGATAAATGATACAAATGACATTACAGTAAATAACAGAACATAAAAACAAGTTAAAGGAATTATGAATGTGGATGAAGCCTAAAGTTGCTTGTCTGGATAGGGATGTTTGGAGGAAGCTGATTTCGAGATAGTGGAAAGAGTTTGTACCACACCCTATTGGATATATGGCGTCATTGTGTATGTATGTATGTAGAAACAAGTTACTAGATAACAAATAAGTAACTAGATCTTACAATTTATAGATTTTTAATTAATGAAAGCTAAATTTTATTTAATTAAGTGCCTTCACCACAGTGAAATAGAAATTTATAAATATTTTATATTTTATAATATTTAAACATGTTAACCAATTGCATGAACAAAAATTTCAGTTCAAATTATTGTCAGCATTCATTTGAATTATCAATAAAATTATCAGAATCAAATTATTAAATTTACATTCAATGTTATATGACATTTTTTGACATCAACCAATTTATACTCATTTATTTATTTAGTTACATGTCCATATCCATACATATAACAAAATCAAATTTACTATATGTAAAAAAATTACCATAATAAAACTCAATAAAAATATTACTACAAAATACGTATTTTATATTTAAAATGTGCATGTACAATATTTTAAAAACATTTTTAAATTATCGAGTAAAATTTTTGCTTTTATAATTTCTGTATTTAATGTGTAGTAAATTAGAATAATTTATCTTCTCGTTAAAAAAAAAAATTTTATGAAATTAATCATTCTAAAGCTAAAGTATATAAAAAATACATTTACTAATCAGACATCCACTGGCAGACCTTCATTATCACTCGCATATATATTTTTTGGGTGGGATTTTTATGCACGCTAAAGAAAGGTGAGTTAACAACAAACTAGAACAATGTAACAACCATTAATACAAATTCACAACCGTTATTTGATATGCACATTAAAATAGCATATTAAACATCAATTTATAAAATCAAACAACCTAACAAATGAAACATAATCTAACCTAATTTACTGATGTGTATTTATTTATTATATTTGGCGTTAATTTGCATAATCCGACGTGCAACTAGCATAAATTGCAATTTTTATTATTTGGCGTTTATTGACATATTTAAATGTTCATTTATATATACTCCATAATTTTTTAATCAAACTTTTAGACATTCGCTCAAGATGACCGAACCATTTTAACTAACTAACACCAACTTTTGCAATAATCTATTTCTTACCAATATTTTAATAACAAAATAATATTTCATTAAAATATTTTTTTGTAAACCTGAACCTACGCAAAGATAAAATCAATATATTATTATTATAATCTCAGGACAGACACAAAAAGCTAAGGTATTCAAAGAAATATAAATGTCTATCCATAAATTTCCGTAAAGCCAAAACAATCCATTATATCCTGCACAAGAATTCACGGCTGGCCCGCATTTCTGTGGTTTTTCTAAAACCATCCCGTCGACGGGCTCAAAATTAATCAGTTTAATTCGAAAACGGTTACAACTGTTTGCGGATAGCGCTTCAATTGTTTTCGTCAAATGTTTTGCTTACCACCCACCCCGCAAAAGGGCAAATTCTCCAATTCAAGTGCGTTGCGCGCTGTGATGTGTAAATAATATTATTTGTGGTTCAATTGTTTCCATGACTGATTGTTACCATAGCGACACACAATATTTTAATATAGCAACTGACGGGGTATTAACGTTTCAACGTAAATAAAATTTATATACATATAATATATTATAATTAACTTGTAAACATAATATGTGTTATGTTCTGTTTGTGTTCAATTTTGCATCAGAAATCATAAGTAAATAAGGGTTATGCAACCAGCTTACACAGCTATAACGCTGGTTGCTACGTTTTAAATGATATTAAAAATATAATATATTTGATAACATAATTCATACATACACAATCACATCATGTATTCAAAAGGGTGTGGCACAAACTCTTTCCACTATCCCGAAATCAGTTTTAAGTTTTGTCGAAACGTCGATTATAAATTAATTTTAATACGTAACTTGAACCTAAAGCAGTTTTATTTTAATATTGTGAGTTCTAAAAGATTTTTTTACTATCTTAATAAAATTAATTTATTCTATAAATTCTAATTATATTGATTTTATTTTAACATTAATGCTACTTTCATAACCTACACTAAAATATCTGAACACTTCTGAAAGTGAATGTAAAATTATTACTAATAATAGATACATTTGATCAGATTTAATAAACAATCATTAAGAAAAACATATTGAAAGATTTTGATACTAGATCAGATAAAAGTTTTATAATAACTTTTTTCACTAAACTAGTACATATTTTCTGATTGAGTGAAGACATATGTTTCCTACTTTAATTTTATCATCTCGTTCTATATTATATCATTTCCTATATTCATGTCTAGTCCGTTGGTCGGATTATGAATTCTATTTTCGTTTGTTTTTCTCTTTTAAATCACTTAAATAAAAAATACCAGTTTCTTATTTTTAACTTGAGTTTGATATATATAAAAAATCTAAAATTGTTAAATCAGTGTTATTAAAACAATTGCAAATTTTATTTTTTCGCTCAAGTCTACTGACCAATAGTATTTTAACTAAAAAAATTAATAATGTATCATTTTAATAATAAATTTATAGTTTTATTTTAGCTAAAACCAGAATGTTTTTCTGGAAATTTAATTGTATCCAGTATTATAGTCATTTTTTTGTAAATATTAAAATCATTACACAAATATATTTTAAAATTTCCATATATTGTTGATACTACCTTAAAATTAAATTGAAATGACAAATAAATAAATACAAACTTAAAATAAGACAGCTTTAGATTTAAGTTCTGTATTAATATTTATTAATAATCTACGTTTCGACGAACTCAACGTCCATCTTTATCAGGAAAAAATGATACAAATGACATTTACTATAAATAACAAAAAATAGAAACAAGTTACTAGATAACAAATAAGTAACTAGATCATAAAGAAAAAGTTAACACCAATTACTGTAAAGGCAATGATTTAAATAAAATTTGGTCCATTAATTAAAATTTATGATCTAGTTACTTATTTGTTACCTAATAATTTGTTTCTATTTTCTGTTATTTACTGTAAATGTCATTTGTACCATTTTTCCTGATAAATAAAAACGTTGAGTTCGTCGAAACGTCAATTATTAATAAATATTAATACAGAACTTAAATCTAAAGTTGTTTTATTTTATATAATGAGTTTTGAAAGATTTTTTACTATACAAACTTCTGACCAGCAATACAAGAATATATTGCAGAATAACCTATTTTTTAGTTATCATTTTAAAACCTTAAATAATTATTATTAATATACTTTAATTACTACTGATAACCGATAAATAATTATTTTATATATAATAATAATTCAAAGAAATAAATTATATACATTAAATACTTATATCAATATTTTAATTAAAATAGTATTCGAAAATAAATGAGCAACCAGAATGACAATGCTGTATTGTAGGTAATTTGTAAATAAATATCAAAATTTTGAAAAATCGGCAAATGAAAATTGTTTACATTTAAAATACACGCCCACATTAATGTAGTTTACAAAATAGTTTATTTAATACAATAATATATATATTGACATATAAAGTAAAAGTATTTTCAATTGTCTTACCTGCAGAAAAACAATTACACATTATTTGCAGTGTTTATGTAAAGTTTAATAACAAGCGTACAATTTCAATAACAAGTTCGATAAAAACACATAAAATTTAAATAGTTTCTATCCTAAATTATTGTTAATTTAAATCACCAAAGTTTATTTGAAAGTCAACACCCAAACAGTGACAATACACAAACAATTCGCGAAAAAAAAACTAGGGTTAGGTTCAATTCGTAACAATCACTCAATTATCGGATAATTAATAATTAACAATAACATTACATATATAAATTAGGAATGTCACAATGTCACAGATATCATCACTGATTTACGCGTAACAAAAATGTTTCGTAAAATAAATATGGAATTTCTATCGAGAGACGAAATACAGCATTGTTACACGATGGATCGTTGATGATAAACTGGTGTGGTTGGAAACTCATTCGCTTTTGTTCCGTTTGGTTCGTTTTCATTCGGTTTGCGCGAATTGGAAGAAAACGCCGCCCTGGTGGAACGAATTCGTACCCACTCCTTACCGGTTTAACTGAGGTATTGCTTTTACCGGTTACCGATACAAAGAGACTTTACATTTGCCCTACTAACCCATTCCGTTTAATTCAACGACCGGTTTCTTATGCGTTGGCAAGTTTTAAGACTTTTTACCGGTTCATTATTTTGTTAGAAAAATCTTACATTATTCGGAAAACTCGATCTTAATTCGGAAATTATTTATTAATTTTTCGTGCTAATCAGAGTATTTTTAAGAAAAATTAATAATTGATATATGTAACCAAAATAGAAAATATTGTATCTGTAAATTCTAAATAAATGCAATATTTTAGATTATGGTCACTTATTCTTTAATAAGATAAATATATTCCGTGAATTTTTGAAAAATAATTGTAAATAACGGCACTCCAAAAAGAAAACAAATATTTTAAAAAAGTATTAGATATTGGAAAAGAAATTAGTTTCGGAGAATTATCTTACGATATAAATTTGTCAGCGTTAGAAACTTTATTTCCAAAATGAAAAAACATTAAACTAGTTTAATTTTTTTATATTCGAATAAATTAATATACAAATATGTTTAAAATAAAAAATAAATATATGAAAAAAAATTAATTTTGCTGTGCAAAAATATTTTAATAAAATATAAATACAAAATTAAAATAACAACAGAATAAATATTTGGTTTATATTAAAAAAATAGAAACAACTTTTTTCAGAAATATAAATATATTTTATATATTTCACAATATAAATTCACAATAAAATGCTTTTAAAGATAAATATTTGACAACAAAAATGTATTTAAAATAATTGAATTCGTTTTGTACGTACATAATCGTACAAATCAAATTTCTATATTATATATATATATATATATATATATATATATATATATATATATATATATATATATAATATATATATATATATATATATATATATATATATATATATATATATATTCAAATATATAATATGGAATGATATTAACACACAGATATATTATTACATAATTACTATTTAATATTACGTTAGATATTTCACTGAATCTGACTAAAAAAATTATTATAATTATTCTTTTTTTCTAAATACCTATATTGCGAAATACTTATAAACAAATATTATTTTTATTAACGCGACTTAAAAAAAATCAATAAAACAGATCCAGTGAAACATCTTTGATATAATATTTTAATCTTAAAAATTATACAACCTTTTTATTTGATAAATTGTTGACTAAACAGATACTACTTTTATACAAAATACAGCACAATTTACTAAAGATGGCAACTAGAGTATTTTTTTTCTGTCACAAGTTAGTCAGTCGCCTTTTATTTAAATATTGTTCATATAAATAAATGTATATACGTTGTTCGGGGGGAGATACATACAATATTAAGAGAGACATTTATCATGTAATTTCTGTCAGTTAAAATGAGGTAAAATCGGTCAAAAGTCTTTGCAATTTATTCCGGAGATCAATTTTTGTTTAATACATTGGCACACAAGTAAAATATTAAAATAAAAAATACGACAGTTAAACTTTCCAAAACTTCTTAAACTTTCTAGAACATCCTAGAACTTTTTAAATCTTTCCAAAACTTCTTAAAACTTCCTAGAACATCCTAGAACTTTTTAAAACTTTCCAAAACTTCTTAAAACTTCCTAGAACATCCTAGAACTCTTTAAAACTTTCCAAAACTTAAATATACCTCGTAATTTGTATTTTATTTTACTTTATAACCATCAGTTGTTAAATAACCTTCAAAAAGATATTAGTTTTTAATTGACCGTCGTATTTTTTATGTAATGAGCAATAAATATTCGTAAATTATATTTGAAAATTGTGCAAAAATGTTTTAGTAATTTTTAGTAGTTTGTAATATAATACTGGATATATTTTGTGCAATTATTATAAAATATATATGACTGAATAAAAGTTTAGAAACGATTAATAGATTTAAAAATATATGTAAAAGAAAAACAACCTATTTATCAACTTGACAATTATTAAGCCATTTCTAAAATTGGTATAATAATTAAAATATTTTACATATATTTCAGAAAAACGAATAAATTCTTTTAATAATAATTAATCTAGGATAAAATTTAAAATCCTGTTTAAATATATAAATAAATTTTATATATAAGTTGCCAAATATACGTATATCACAATTACATTAAAATTTGCATTTATTTTTAATGAAAATAACCATTATGTTGCAATCACAAATTTTTAGTTTCACGAAACACATAACTAAATATACAAAAATAACTATGATAAAACACAAAACTTATATTGTACAAAATTAAATTTATTGTAATTGCAACATATTCATTGTTATTTACATATTTCATTTAACTAAAATTATAATATATTTTCATCTAATTTATATAAATAATCCAAAAATATGTTTTTTTTTTATTACGTCCTATGTAGTAAGTAAAACAGTACAAAAGCTAAAATCTGAGACTGAAAAGTCTCCAATTATGTTTCTAAAAATATGGCAGTATGTTGTAATTGCACCGTTTCATATTTCGTAATATAATTTTAAAATTCCAAAACGATAAATTATCTATTATATCATAGACACACTAAATTCAAAATCGAAGCATTCGAGTCAAAATAATTAAACTAAATTTATTTATTAGTAAAAACATTTTTCTAAACATAATTATCTAATTTCTTGTTGAATTATACTTAAACGTATCAATGAAGTTTTGAAACATTATTAAGAATTATAAAACTAAGTAGTTAGTTTATGAAATTAGGACTTAACCTCAAAATTGACATTCGTTTAAAAAATCAGTTCGATTGACATAAGTTTTGTTTACAGTTTAAACAAATACCGTAATTACATTAAATAATTCGTATATAAAACGACTTGAATAAAAAAAATCACGGATCAGTTGTCGGTCTTAATACGTTCATAATGTACAATAAGCCACTTGCGTCGACCGTTACGAAACAGGTAAAGTTCGATGAAATCGCAACAGAAGGTGCATACGAGCCAACTAGTTTAATGACAGACAATAGTTCTGTCCTCGGACTACGTCCTTTCTTTCCTATCCATGATTCATCCATGATATTGGACAGGGTGACTGTTGTATCAATTGTTAGCTCGTCGGGACCGCTAAATCGGGTACTACGCCGACCTCTGTATAAAAGATAACATAGTTAATTGGAATCAATGTCTAAATATATGAAATTCTTAAAAATATAACATACCGACTACTTTTTCGTATTTTATCTGTCGACTTCACATAAATATGTGTAATATCCCACCATGCAATTTGATCCCCAACGCTAATTAAAACTAATGGAGCACCTGGTTGACCTCCTGGAGAAAATACTAAATTTCTTACGCACGATTTGTGTAATTGTAATACAGTCAACAAAGAATTATTTTCAATGCTCCACAACTGAAATTAAATTTCAAATAATTAAATTTTCCTTCATACACCATTAAATTAAACAAATTTAAACTTACCACAATATCACCGGATTCTAGTCCTAAAGCCAATAGCTTTCCATCATTGCTAAAGCAACAACATTTCGGTAAATCTTCTAAAATTCTTCCTTGTTCATGCGTACAAGTTACTTCAAAATTATCATCTACAGTCAATGAAGAAACTCGAAAGTTTTTATCGGAGTAACATAAGACAATCTGATCATTTTTACGACTTAGTGTTGCCATGGTAACTGTTGCAGTAGGTTCTTTAACAATTAGAACATTTTCGAGCGAATGGAAATTCCAAAGTTTGACAGTTCCATTTTCTTCAACGGATACAAGTTTCGAAATTTTCGGCAATGAAAAACATTTAATCGTCTTGGAAAACTTGCCATTCTCTAAGTTCATTTTCTTTTCCGGTTTTTTCAATCTTGTGGATTCGCCGTTTTTCCACGCCATTAAACAGCCATTATCCGATGATGCAACCAAAATATATTCATCTGTTTTTTGCACCATATTTGTATTAAGTAAATATTCCATATAATTGATCGGTCCCTCTAAATTCATGACATCCGTTTTCTTCTTATTTCGAAAATCGAAAAATAACACTAATCCGCTATGGAGACCCACAGCAATTTTATTACCACATGGTGCAAATGATATACAAATTGGATTATCTAGACTTTCGCTTTCCGATATTAAAGCATGACCGCTAAAAACTTGTATTTGATTATTGGAATTAATTGCGCATATTAGTGGTATCGGTCCGTGTAACCAACATGTGGAAAAATTTGGAAGCAATTTTGTTGTTTTATTATTTGGAATTTGATTCTCCATTTCACGAATATGCCATTGTTTCACTGTTTTATTATCTGCACCAGATAATAAAATATACATCACATTCGAATTTGATTCCTTATTCAAAAATGTGTCCAAGCTCACTACCAACCTGAAATTTCAATAAAATTTATTTATTTTCTTCCTACATACAAGAATTTTTTACGTTAACATACGTTATCTTATTATTATATTAAATTTATATAAAAATTTCGAATAATAAATTATATTATTATCATATATTATATACTTCTAATTATTATACCTTTAATTAATTAATAATTACTATTCTATTATATTGTCGTATCAATTTATGTAATACGCTTATATTATAAAAGTAAGAATAAAATGTTTTAAATTATGGTAGAAAATAAATTTTTAATACAATTAAAAACATTGAAAAAAATTGCAAAAAACTGTTATTTTTGCCGCAACGAAACTGGAACCAAAAATATAATGGTTCAAAGCCCCTAATATATTAAAAATCACTACACAACTACTAATTGAATAATAACTGCAGCTTCTATTAAAAAAGTGTTTGTCCACTTTATGTTAAACGATCCGCTAACGATAAAATCACGTGATTCAATGTTATTTCTATTACAACTTTCTTTAGTTTAGCTTTATAGTAACTTTAGTGGAACCTTGCAAAAACACTTTTATAACTTTTCTTTTCCTCCAAACGTTATCAATGGTTTTAAAATTATTTTTAAATATATGTACTAAGACACAAAACATTGTTAATTAATAAATTAACTAGGAAACTAGATTGGTTTGTCAGTTGATAAGTAAACAATTTAATTAGGTAATAAACTAATAACGTTGAAGTACGGTAACTCTCTATTGAGTAAAGTTTAAAAATCTTATAAGTATATATGAAGTAACATTTATAATGAAGAAAGTGTGCTAAAATATTTATGAAAACTATAAAAATGTTGAGTAACTTACCCATTGTGTTCGGCCATTTCTTTAACCTTCTCCTTAGTTTCAATATTCCACATGCTGATATAATAATCGGAAGATGCCGCTACTAAATAAACGCCATCCCAAGTAACAGCACCACAAATAAATTTAGCATCGGCTCTAGCTTCTAGTAAGTAACTCTCTGGCTCGTAAATGCAAACACCACCTTTCCGAATACCTTTCTCCTTCCAACTCCACATGGAAACTGACTTTTCACTAATCGCAACAATCTTGGTTTCCGTATAGGGTACAACTAATAACGAAATCGTTTTAAAATCATTCATAAACTGCGATAGATATTCTTTTTTCTCGAAATCGTAAACGAAAATAATATTTTCGCACGCGAATAAAACAACGGTGTCTTTTAATGAAAATGTGCAACACGTTATCGACGAATGCCTATCGGAGATTATCTCGAAAACTTCATCGGATGTTTCTAAATCGAATGCTTTGACAACTCCGTTCTGGGTGCCGATTAAAATGTGATTGTTGTCGGATGAAAACGATGCTGTTGTTACAAAATCTTCTGGTACTGCGAACGTCTGACTACGATCAATGCTTACAGTTTCGCCAAAGAAATTCAACCAACCTTTTTGTAATGTTGATGGAGGAGGAGTATGCATATGAAAACCTAAATAAACCAATTAAAAACTTAGAAAAACTTTACAAATCATTATTGTTTATTTATACATTATACATTATACATACATTTATACATTATGACACTTATTCAATCGATAATTAAAAATTTATCCTAACTATTAAATACAAAGCATTTTTAAGTCAACATAACTTTTGTGCAAGTTATAATTATTGTTTATTCATATTTTATTGCTTTAATACAAATGTATAAGATTAGAAAATGATCTACTGTGGTGAAATTTAAATAAAAATAATATAAAAAATCCCAAAAAGTAAGTGATCTTTTACAAGTGCTTAAGTGTTTATGTACTTCGGCTCAAAGATAAGATTTTTTTGTAATTTTTATTTAGCTACTGAAGATGGAAGCTTAGCTCTTAGCTCTTTGACAAGTGCTTAAGTGTTTATATACTTCGGATCAAAGATAAGATTTTTTTGTAAACTTTATTTAGCTACTGAAGATGGAAGCTTAGCTTCCGAAATACGTATTTAGCTATATTTTTATTTTAATTTAAGTGTGTTTTTGGAAATTTTTATAATCTTATTTTTATGCAAATCTATTTATTAAAAAAAAAGTGATAAATTAAAATAGATACTGGCGCGTCAGAATATATATAATCTAAATTATTATTATAAATAACGATTTGAGCAGCGCGCGCAAATTTGATGCGTTTGATTGGCTTGAGGCTAGGTTGAGGCAGTTGTCAGATTAGATTAGTGAAAAACGCGGCGATAAAAAGTTGACAGTGAATTTAAATTTTTAATTGATAAAAACTTGTAATAATGAACATTAACATGGGTAAACTTTGCATTATGGTTACCGAATGTACTCACTTCAAACTTTACAGACTGTTATTTTAGCATATTTCACGAATATAAATCACGAAATTTTAGTACGGAAATGATATTTACAAAAATAAAACTGATTTTGAAAATTCGTTTGTTGAATGTTGAAAAACTCCTGTCATATTTTGTTCTTGTTTATATAAATAGTAACAAATACTATTATTTTTAATTTCTTACGTTTAAAATTATTCTCTTTACCTAACCTATTCTGCAATGTCATATAATTCATCTTAAGTGTAACTTATGTTAAAATACATTTAGTAAGTCAAAGTAAAAGTTTAGCGTTAAAATATAATATATAAGTACTTTTCTTACCGTTTTCATCATAAACTTCTCCCGAAATTTTAATGCACGCGTCTTCAAGTGACCAAACTTTAACTAAACCATCTTCGGAAACAGACAAAAACTTGGAAGCATCCGCAGATAATTGTAAGTATAATATTCTTTTCGTATGGCCAGTAAATGTTCTCAATTTGCTTTTATAGCTGTGATCCCATAACTAGAATAGAATTTTCGGTAAAAAAGAATTTAGTTTTAAGTACTTAAGATAAAATTTACAATCTCTGAATACAGTTATAAACTTACATGAATCTCTCCAGAACTGGTCCCCACTAAAATTGTGTTTGTCTGATGTGCAAAACATGTTGCGCAGACATCTTCTTTTAAATCTAAAGTATGTGTTACGTAGACAGTTTGACCGAAAAATCTACAAAAAAAAAAAGATTGTTTTTAACAATAACCAAACCTGATAGGGAATTTAATAACATTAGAATTAATTAAATAAAATATAAGCTTACTGTGTTTGTAAATATAAAATGTTCTCGCATTGTTTTTGCGCGATATGAAATGCAGTTTCGTGAACTTCACTGGTTAACGGTTGTTGTAAACCACATTGTATAATATCCGTATCGGGATATTTGTGTAAATCCTGACCGTATTTTTGCACAAACAATTCGAATGTTTTTAGTTTTTCTGTCAATTCTGGATCCTAAAAGTTTTTCCCATTATAAATAAATAATAAACAAATAGCAATATTTCAGAACAGAATTGATAAAGTTTATTTGTAAAATAATATTTATCTTACATTGTGTATTGTTTACAATTCTCATTATTTGATTACATCCGAGTTACGAAAACTATTAAAAATTCACCTAACATATCAATTTTAATATTAATTATCGCAATGATTATGTTGATAAAACTTAAATGGGGGTTAGAATTTTAAATCTTTTTTTAGAAATGTCGGCAATGATTTTTATATTTCAAATACAACATGATCTACTTCCCAAATATTTAATAGTAGCAAAAAGACTAATAATAAATTTCACAATTATAATAAATTCTCGACATTAAGAGTTAAAGAATTTTAAAACATTTTGAAATTAAAATTTTTACCATAATAAGTTTGATGCAAATTAATAATTATGATATGTTGATAATTAAATATAGTGGTAAATTTCCTGTAAATCTTAATTGTTAAAATATATTACAATGTAATTATACGAATACTTACATAGTTTTTGGTAATATACTGTCGATATCTTACAAAATCGCCGACCAATCCAGCAATACCAATAGCTTTAATTTTAGCACCGATAAAATTTAGATCGAAATAAACTTTCGGAAAGTCTTCAAATCTCTTTGCATGCAGTAGATGATAACCAATATACGTGTAAATATAATTATCATTCGGCAACTTAGCAAAATCATTTCCCGAAACTTCCAAATAATTCTTCACTAACTTCTTATGTAAGTGAACCAATTCCTCTTCACTTAAACTTTGTTTCAAATACGACAATAATAAATCATGAATACCGTAAACGTAACTTTTTAATTCAACGTTATACGCACAAACGAGTAGCGATTTGTTTTTTAATTCGGTAACGATTTCTTCAACTTCGTATCGCGATTTTTTTAGGACGATTTCCATAACATGTGGCGTTATATTTACATCTTCGACAAACAGGGCGAAATGTTTATAGTATTCTAGGTAATCTTTCGGTAAAGTCTCTAAACAGTATTTGATCGTGTTGAATAAGTAATCTTTGGATCGTTCCTGACCTTTTTTCCGTCTGAAAAATACCTGCATGGCTTTGGATAAACCACTAAAGAATAAGAAAAGGTATAGAGTTAGCAGTGTTAGTTCCCAAACTGTCCCAAATAGTTTGTATTTTTACAATAAAACTGTTAGTATAGTTAGAAAAAGCATTCCAGGAAATTCGAAAATATGGTTACACTAACATGTCAGTGAATACGATGAAATAAAAAAGCAAGAAAAACAGATAGAAATAGAAAAATAAAGTTTATGTAATGATAAACTGTGATTTAATTAGGGCATATTTAATCTTCAGTAATTTTAAACAAAATTAATAGAATAAATTTTTAGATATTATATTGGATTGATGCATAATTAATAGGCATTTTTGTAGGCGGGTTATTTGTTAATAAAAATTGATTTTGTTTACTTTTTTTAATAAAAATAAAACCGTGACTTCTTTGCCCGTGGAATCAACCGTCTTCTCCAGCAAAAATGTTATTGTTGAATTTTTTGTGTTTCTTCTTTCATGATAAATATTAAATAAAAATAATAATATAAAAAATCCCAAAACCACACTTAAATTAAAATAAATCTAAATATGTATTTTGGAAGCTAAGCTTTCATCTTCAGTAGCTAAATAAAATCTACAAAATCTTACCTGTGATCCAAAGTACATAAACACTTAAGCAATTGTCGAAGATCACTGGATCACAGGTAAAATTTTTGTAGATTTTATTTAGCTACTGAAGATGGAAGCTTAGCTTCCGAAATACGTATTTAGCTTTATTTTAATTTAAGTGTGGATTTGGGATTTTTTTATAATATTATTTTTATTTAAATTTCGCCACAGTAGATCATTTTCTAATCTTTTATGATAAATATTGTTTAAAAAAATTGCCTGATAATTATGCACCAACCTTATACATTAGATTTTAAAAATGTACAAATTTAAATAACCAGAAATAAATCACAGTTTGCACAGTAATTAAATAATAAAAACATTACTTACCCGTCTTTCTTGTCAATCAACATATTTATGTAATAATTCCATCTTTCTTTATTTCTAGCATCTTCCTTCCACCTTTCCAGATGCGAAGCAATCAGTGAAATGACTAACGGAGCACCTTTGCACAGTTCATGTATTCGCTTCGTCTCAACAGGTAATTCATGAATTTTCAAATTAACACATTTACTAAATAATTGCAGCGATTCGTCTTCTTTAAATCCTTTATTTAACTATAATTATATTAAATATGTTTTAATATTTCATTAAACTTTAAATCATTGAGACAATCATACATACCTCAACAAAATGTGAATGCTTAGGCACTAGGTCAACATCCCGCGTGGTAACTAAAGTTTTACAACCGAAATTAAATGCGGTTACCGTAATCGGTGAACAAACATCGTCCAATATCAATAGAGCTTCTTTTCTCGCTTCGGTTGCGAAAGCTTTACGTAAATAGTTTTTCATAATCTCAATTCCAGTTTTATCGAAACTTAAATTAAAATTATTCTTATTGTTATCGTCCAGTTTAACGAATAATCGATGCAGTAAATTAGCTACGTCCATTTCGGTTTTCGCTTCGCCGGCGTTTATAAAATACATGCAATTTTTGAAACTTGTTCTTATGATATCTGGATTTCGAATTGCAGAAACTGCTAGGACGGATTTTCCAGATCCAGTCATACCATGTATTACGACATATTGGTCTCTTTTTAAAGCTTTCAAATAATTTAAAACAAGAGTTAACTGTAACAAAAACATGTTTCAAATCAAATATAATAACTTTTAGACAAAGATATTTTTTTTATTAACTCAATATTTTTGGAATAAAGATTGATTTATTAATAAAAAAAATAAACTGCGATGAATGTGACGTAATGTATATACTCGTAGTTTAATTGCAAAGTGGTTAAAAATAGATGAAAACTATTTTACAAAAACATACATATTTATTTTCTGTGAATAGATAAAAACCATGTATTTTTGTCAGTTTCAAACTATTTTTACTCATATGTAAATATACCTATAACTTTTATTGTTATCTGTACTTAAGGCAGAAAAGCATTTTAGTAATAAAATAATTACACAAAGTTACGTGAAGTACCTTCTAATAGTATAAATAATTATTATTGTACCAAAAAAAAATAATCGCATACACTACTACCATATCAGATTTAAAATAACTTACCTTTTTATTCCATGACTTAGCATTACAAAACAGAAATAAATTTAAGCTTATTTTAAATAGTTAAACAATCTAAAAAAAATTACTTACATCTGCGGTTCTAGGAACATAGTGCATTGGAAGTTGTGGAACATCTCCTAAAGTCAACGCATCGCAATAGATTTGTTCTTCGAATTCCATTTCGCTAACACAACCTATATTTTTCCTTAAATCGTGCGCTAGCCAATTGTAATCTTTCTCGAGAATTTCCACAAATGTATCGTACGCTTCATTTCCTTTTTGCGATAATACGTCCAGAAAATATCTAGTTCGAAATTTTCGTTCAGGCTGAAAATATATTTAAGCCAGGGTTGCATAAAACTCATAACTAATTTTACACAAAATAATAATTATAAATACAAAAATACAAATTCGGCCAAACAGTTTTTTTTTTTTCAATAAACGGCTGAACTCTTAAGTTTGATATTCTGATAAAAAATGTATAGGATCTATGCTAAATCATTTGTTCATTTCCAAAGATTTATTTAATATAAGAAATCGTTGTACTGTGTTTGTTATTCAATTATAATAGAATGATTATATAAATGATTCAATCAAATATTTTCATTATGACTTGATTTTTAATACCGGATATAACTGACGTAAAATAACCTTTGATTTAAATCAATGATTTTTTAGCAAAATATGTTTGATTTATATCAGTGCAATCGAAATTACCCGCCAAATCTTTAATGCAACAGAATAAACAAAAACAATACGAATTGCGTCATATATTTAAATATTTCAGTTGTTTTTTTTTTTACACAATAACTTAATTAGGTATAAATGCTATTACTACCGTGTGTAATTAAAGAAAAAAAAACATTTGGTAAGTCAGAATATTAGTTTATTAAAAGTAAAATATCTCCACATAATAACAATCACTTTTACATTACTCTTTTTAAGTACTTATAAAAAAAAATATCATACATATTTTGTTTATAGTTAATCAGAAATGAGTAATTATTACTCCGAATTGTAACAAAAGCCGAACATCAATTAAATATTACACTTCACTTACCTGCGTCGTAATTTTTTCCAGTTCCTCCGTATTTATAATTAATTTACTAAATAAGTCATCAATTAGATCTTTAACTTCTAAATCGGATACAATTTTTTCTCTGTTGCGTTGTAAAGCATTTTTCTTCGTAGTGTCCATATTGGTATCTTTAAAAATATAATATAAATTGGAATTAGCGATTCGTATAAACAATTTTTAAATCAAAAACTCGTTTGTACTTTAATTTGTAGCTATATTTAAAACATATGTTGATTCATAATATCGTAAAATGCATGTTACCTTGTAACGATGCTGATAAGCTAACGTAATCTAACATTTAAATCAAAATAAAATTGATTTTTTCCTCAAAATTAAGTTTCGAAACACATAAAACAGTGGAAATACCAGTGATTTAAAATAATATTTAGATATTGTTTACTTCGTAACGTACTTAAATAATCTTAACCTCTAAATTTACTATATTATTTTTATTGTAAACAAAGATAAATAAAATACAAATTAAGGATTAATGATTCATTAAAAATGTGAATCATCTTCTCAGGTGATGTTGTAATTAATTTGTCCAAAAAATTGGCGAAATTTGATGCAAGCAAGTCGAGGTTATAAAAACTGTCAATCAAAAATGTCAATGTGACCCAGCCCACTGAAATATTATTAAAATAACATAAATTTTCACTTACTTGTAATTATGCTGTTGCGACATGTAAACAAAAGTATTTATATTATTTTTATTTTACTTAAAATTATCACTTTATCGGAGAAAATGAAGCTAGTTTACACATGTACTGTTGTTGCTGTGCGGTTATTTCATCTAGGTTTGAATATTTGAATACAAGATTCAGTTGAAGCCGAATTTTTTCTCTCAATTCGGGTTATTGACTCGCGCCAAGGACGCTTCTAATGCAAGGTTACAAATTTTGAATGTCACAAAATCACAGATTTTTTTTGCGTAGGAATAATTGTAGAAATTCAATCACCACATACAGTGACATGCAGCCATTTATGTATACAAATGTTCTTTGTTCCACGTTAAGGCTCAATTCAGCTTATCAGTGTAGAAAACCTTGATGGTAGATAATTTCTGATAAAAATGCATATCATTAATTGTTATTTTTTTAATAGAAATAAATAGCTGAATATAAGTAAAAATTTATATCGGTAATAAATATTTTTTTAAAGTTTTGATAGGATTAAAAAAGTTTGATTATCTGACACAAAAACAAAATTAACTTTGTGGATCCCCATTACGTGATCGGTATTTCTAACTCCAGATAAAATGTGAAATAATTAATCATAGAATAAATGTAATATAAAAATATATTCGTTATTTATTCTATAGTTAACTATTCCACATTTTATCGGAGTTGGAATACTAGGACTAAACAAATTAATTATTATAAATTTGTATTTTCTTGGAGAACATGCACGCTTAGTAGAATGAAACATTGAGTTTTAATAAATTTATTACAGAATTAAAATCTAATTTAAGTATAAAGCGTGAAAGATTTTTACTTTGTTAAAATAGTTTGTAATATTGATTATCAAATTGACATAGATAATAAATGTAATATAAAAATATATTCATTATTTATTCTATAGCTAACTATTCCACATTTTATCGGAGTTGAAAGACAAGGACTAAACAAATAAATTAAACTTGTTATAATCAGCCTATTTATTTTATTTATGGTAAATTACAAAAATTAAAATATTTACAAACATACAATAAAACTTAAAACTTATTTTATAAATTGTTAGCTTGTTGTATTTTCAATTCATATTGTTCTGGAGTGTGCGATGGATTTAAGTTATGTTTGTGCATTTGAATAACAACATCAAATAAATAATCGTAGCATTCACACCTACAACAAAATAATATAATTTCAATTATTCCGTATAAATATTTATAAGAAAAAAAAAACTATAAAACAATTACATTGTTTTTGCTTGTTCCCACGTATCACCCCATACGTAGACGCCATGACGTCGCACTAAAACAGCGCAAGTTTCCGGATATTCTTTGATAACTTCAGCCATTCGATCCTTCAGATCTTCTTCAAATGGAGTATTCTCTATAATTGGAACGATAAGTTCTTCATCGTAGCGATAATTTCGGCCCAGTTTCTGGTTCTTTATACCCTTTTAATTAAAGACGAAAATATAATATTGATCATATTAAATTATCTTTAGAATTGTAGAAATTTGAACGAGTTATTCTAAATCTAACTAATCAAAATGATATAAATAAATTACAGTTCTTTCAAAACAGATCAATGGGAATAATTTTAAAATGCAATAGATATACTAATGTACAAAAAAATGTTAGAATAATTGCTGTGGTGCGATAGATAGATAGATATTTATTTATTAAAGCATATAGATAGAAAAGTACATTAGGCATTTCAAGGCAAATTAAAGGCTATATTCAGAAAGGTGGAGGGAATACAAAAAAGAATAATTTCACGTATTTATGGTAACTAATTATTACAAAAATTAGCTAATTTATGTACAACTAATAATTTAATAACAATATTTATATATTTACAGAATTAGCATATAAAAAAAATTAATCAAATATATAATTGTCAATATTTTCTTTGTTTATTATTATTTTGATTGCCAAAAAATATATATGTTGTTAATTGTTATTATAGTACTTATGTATTAATTTCAGAATTTTTGTATGTGTGGTTTATTTGTAAAAAAATAATTTTCATCATTTTCCTTGAAAAATGTGATTTTCTCTTATTTCACAAATACATTTTATTTGAAAAAAAATGTGATTAATCTTTATTATAACTAACAACATATATATTTTTTGGAAATCAAAATAATAATAAACAAAGAAAATATTGACAATTTAATATTTGATTAATTTTTTTATATGCTACTTCTGTAAATATATATAATTTGTTATTAAATTATTAATTGTACATAAATTAGCAAATTTTTCGAATAATTAGTTACCATAAATATGTAGTATTAAACGAATAAATCGAATGTAAAATTATCCTTTGTTGTATTCCCACCACCTGTCTGAATATAGCCTTTTGTTTGCCTTGAACTGGCCTTAACTCAAGTCAAACAGAAAAAAAAGA
This sequence comes from Clivina fossor, assembly GCA_963966155.1. Classification (NCBI taxonomy): domain Eukaryota; kingdom Metazoa; phylum Arthropoda; class Insecta; order Coleoptera; family Carabidae; genus Clivina; species Clivina fossor. Next base: position 8,294,492 of record OZ014569.1, on the reverse strand, counting down.
TATACACATATATACAATAATCTTGCATGTTATATAGTAATATTACAAATATTTTCTTGGAATTCATTAACATTATAAAATGCATTCAGTAGCATTAATTACATTTTTAAATTTTTTAATTTGAAGATGTTTTATTATTTTAGGTAATTTGTTGTACCAAGCTGAGCCTACATTATAAGGCAAATTTTTTGCAACATTAACATAAATCTACCTAAATCGAATCTAATGTTATGTTTTTTTCTCTAGTATTACAATCGTGAAAACGTAATTAATAAATCCATAAATAAAAATAATATTATAAAAAATCCCAAAACCACACTTAAATTAAAATAAAGCTAAATACGTATTTCGGAAGCTAAGCTTCCATCTTCAGTAGCTAAATAAAATCTACAAAAATCTTACCTGTGATCCAAAGTGATCTTCGACAAGTGCTTAAGTGTTTATGTACTTTGGATCACAGGTAAGATTTTTGTAGATTTTATTTAGCTACTGAAGATGGAAGCTTAGCTTCCGAAATACGTATTTAGCTTTATTTTAATTTAAGTGTGGTTTTGGGATTTTTTATAATATTATTTTTATTTAAATTTTGCCACAGTAGATCATTTTCTAATCTTTTAATTAATCCATAGTTATGGAATAGGGAATAGTTACGTTTTGAAATAAAACACTTCAAATATTTCGAAATATCTAATTTGGAAAACATGGCACATGCTATCACAATTTTTCTCCGTTAATCTGATTGTAAATAAATGAAAAATGATATACTATACCTTTATCATTTCTAAGTGCGTGCACTTAAAAACTTTTCCCGGAAATAATAATGTTACCATTAAAGCAAATTTGGAATGAGTATGAATAACAGCTCCTGCATTTCTAGCTGTATAAGCGCACATAAATAAAGGCGTACATTGACTTTTTTTCAATTTCTTTTCGGGCGGCGGTAATTCTAAATCGTCGCCTTTAATATTTTGCACGAAAATATCATCCGGTAAAATTCTTTCTTTCTGTACTGCCGAAGGAGCGATGTAAATTTTGTCACTGGAATTTTTAAAGAACACATAATAAATTAACCGGATTATAAACGTTTTTTTTTCGTATTTCGAGTACTTAATAATTGATTTTCGATTAGACAAATTAATGATACACGCTAGTTTGAAATAATGGTAAAATTATTGACCAAAAAGTAATTGAATTCAAAATAACTGTTTAATTACTTTTTTCCGTTTATATGTTTGTATTTTTCTGGACAACATTAGTGAACAACATTTATTACAGAATTAAAATCTAAAGCCTTTTTCCAATTTAAATATGAAGCTTGAGAGATTTTTACTTTGTTAAAATAGTTTGTTTTATTAATTGCCAAAGTTAACCAATTTTAGTTCTAAATCTCTTATAATTTAAATTGTAAGAAAGATTAATAATATTGGTTATAAAATTGATATAGATTCTTTATAGAAATACAACTTTTTCATAATTGAAATACACATTAGCGGAATGATTATTATATTTATTTTTATACAGTAGGTAAAAATCAATATCTTTTTAATTAAACAAAACATGCCACTATATACGCTGCATTTTTATTGTAAACAACATTAATGGATTTTTTTATACAAAAAAATAGTCAAGTTTTCCATTGATTTGGTTTATAATTACGAAATTAACTTTATCTAATATATCTATAGTAACAAATTATCTAACATAAACAGTAATATCATCATAATGACTAAAACATCTTGATTTGTAAATAAAATATTCATTTAGTAATTTCCAAACCAAATTTAATACAATAATGCTGTAGGCAACATGTACTAATAAATATTCAAACGTACTATAAATAATTAAATATTTACCTAATAAGCAAGGTTATGTTCTATAGAAATAATCCAAAAAAATATTAATACTTACTCATGTTTAATACTGATTCCACCACCGGTTCCCGTAACCCATCCTAAATTATAAAATTGTCTACATAATTCTGGAATCAAATTACGTGGATGAGTCTGTAATTAAGATAAATTTTATTGTAATCATTGGAAAAAAAAACCTTGACCTTTGATCTGTTTTCGATATTTTATTTATGCTATTTATACATTACCGATGAAAAACTAATATCCTTGTATGACATTTTTATTTTCTATTATATTCGAGAGAAATTAACTATTAAAATGTTTTCAAATAAAATATTCAACACAACGGCGTAGCCATAGATAAGGAAGTAGCTTCATCAGATATGTCATAATCTTTCGTAAATTACATGTAAGATGTCACGCTGGGCTTAAATAAATTCATGAATCATGACTTTTGATAAATCTGTGTAAATAGTTTAAAGTATATTGATAATTTTTTATTTACACGTTTAACTAAAAATAGATATGTTATTCATTTAATATTATATCTATTAAAAATTTAAATTTAACGGAACATTTGAAGGTTATAACTCCTGATAACTAATACGCATGAAAGTAATTAATTATTAAAAGTTTTTATTCATTGTTGTACTACAAAGTTTTCTAATTAATTCTCTTTGAACTTTTGAATTTTCATAAACCAATATTTGACTACCACAAGTCAATTTGTTAAAACTTTTTAATGTTAATGGTATTTAAAATAATCAAACAAAAGTTTTGTTAAACAAGATTAGAAGTATATGGGTAAACCCATATATAGACTACTTTGACATTTCTCGGAAAGTTGGCAACACTGAATTTTAATAATATTATAATTTATGTGGGCAATAGGAGATACTTTTCTGAAAATTTGATCAAAATCGAATAAATAATGTAGCCACAATGAATTTTTTTAAAATTTTGTGATTTTTTTTCTCGATAAGTTGGCAACACTGTATTTTGTTAAAATTGCATAATTTGTTTAGGCACTAGGAAAAACTTTTATAAATATTTGATTAAAATCGGTTAAATAAAATGGTCAAAATAAATTTTTTTAAATTTTACTCATTTTTTTTTTCGGAAAGTTGGCAACACTGTATTTTGTTAAAATTACATAAATTACATGAATACTAGGAGAATCTTTTGTGAAAATTTTTGTCAAATCGGTTGAATAACATGGCCATAATAAAATTTTTAAAACTTTAGTAATTTTTTTCTCGGAAAGTTGGCAACACTGAAAATTAATAAAATTATGTAATTAATGGGAGCATTAGGGAAATCTTTTCTGAAAATTTGATCAAAATCGGATAAATAACGTAGCCAATATGAATTTTTAAAAACTTTAGTAATTTTTTTCTCGGAAAGTTGGCATCACTGGAAAAAAACAAAACCACATGACCATCTTGGGTACTAGACAAATTTATCCTGAAAATTTCATTAAAATCGGTTGAACCGTCTAGGAGGAGTTGCGGCCACAAAATTTTGACTTACGACCGAGCGAGCGAGCGAGCGAGCGAGCGAGTGAGCGAGCGAGCTGACGACGCACACACATACACCCTCATAAACTAAGTTTAGATTCGTCATCTACAGGCTATATGAAGGATTTCTATACAATTTTTTTTTTTTTTTGAAAATGTTACAGACACCGTACCAAACGCTTTACTACTTTTCCTTGCAGTCAAAGTAGTAAAAAATAGTTTATTGTAAACAGAAAAAAGTTTATCTACGAATATGACAAAGCATTTTTTTAATGAATACATGAAATCAGTACATAAACAAAAAGGCACTCGCTTTACAATATTTAATATAATTTCTGTAAATACATTTGAAAACATCTAAGACTAGGTTGTGTATAATTAATAACATATGAAGAAAAATGCGATTACCAGTATTTTTCCAAATTTTTGATCAGGCTCTTTGGATCAGTGCTGGGTCCATGTCGTTCGACAGGCTGACCGTTCTTGTCGACGATGAATTTTGTGAAATTCCATTTAATAAAATCGCCCAACGTACCTCCTTGTTTGTGTTTCAAATATTTCCACAATGGATGCGCATCATTGCCATTCACATCAATCTTGTGAAACATATCAAACTTGACATTTTTCTCACGTGCGAAACAGACAATCTCTTCCGAATTGCCCGGTTCTTGTCCGGCGAACTGATTGCATGGGAATGCGAGAATTTTCAATCCTTTACTCTCACCATATTCTTCGTACATCTCGTTCAACTCCTTGTAATGGTTCTTGGTGTAGCCGCATTGTGATGCAACGTTGACAATGATGAGGACATTGCCGCGATATTTCTCTAAACTAACATCGTTGCCGGCGATGTCTTGTACGGTGAAATCGTAGACGGATTTTGCGTTTTTCCAATCGGCGGGGTTGCTGGATTCTGCTGCCATGACTACTGTTGTTGTCGCAAATAGTCGCAGTACGACAGCCGCAGACGTAAACAATCGAAAACCGCCAATCAACTTCATTTATATACCTGTTTTTGGTACTAACCGTAATAACCTATATCAGCGACACTTGTTCTGGAAGCCACCTATCAGTGTATTGTATTACCTAGTTCGACAACGTATTTATGAAAATCATGCAAGTCATACTGAATTATCTACATACTTGACCTTTATTAGTTTAGTCTAGCGCCGGTAGATGACACTAGATGGGACGATTTTCGCTTTTATATGTGTTTTTAATTGGTTTTTTTTTTTCAATTTAAAAGTAAATTTTATGAAATTTTGAATTTTAAAAATATAATCAAATAATATACCGGATGTTCCATGAAGTGATGTTCATTTTTATTTTTTATTTATCTATTAAATTATTATAAATTTGTTAATCATCAATATAAATGATAAAATATTGGTTTCTGTTTCACAAGCAATTACTGTAATTGACTGAATTTTTAAATGGAATAATTTTTATAATTATGGACATTATAATTTAGATCAGGTATGGGGTCAGGACAATCTGTATGGGCCTAGGAGAAATTATTTTATACTTTTTAGTCCGTTTTAAAAACGTGGTAAATTAATTTTTTCTTATTTAAATCATTATTTATTTTGCATATGATAATTATAATATATATATATATATATATATATATGCATAATATTTTATTAAAATAAAAATTTTACATAGTTAAATATTTATAATAACGAAATCAATGTTAATTTATACAAAATTTTTCATTAAATTCGTTTATATATATTTTTTATAAAGAGTTAATGTTAATGTGTTTTATCATACATTTTTTAAAATTGTATGTGAGTGTATTAAAAAATATTAGTTATTATATTTTTTGAATATGATGATGTTTAAATAAGGTGACTGTTTTCAAGAAATCATGATTATTTATTTCAATTTGAAATAAACACAACCAAAAATAATATTTTTTATCATTTTTATCAAGTTTATTTTTGAACTTTGTAATAGTTAATGATGACACTTCAAATAATTAAAAATGATTGCCAAAAATTAAAATGATTGTCAAAATTTATAATTTTTGTTTACGATATGTATAATTAAGAAGATTTTGTTTTAATTTTTTTCTAAAGTTTGTGTATAACATAATAAAAAAATTAATTTGACGTAATTGGAGTATAGATTTTAGGTCAGAATTGATGAAATATTGTATTGTCATCGGAGATAAACAAATATATAAAAATTGAAGCCAATTAGTTTGGTAAAAGTGGATGAAAAATTGATTGCAAAATTTGACGACAAAATGAATTGCTAAGTTAAATAAAATTTTGTAAAAATTTAACTTGTATTTTGTTTAACGAAATATACATTGCCGTCAAATTGTTAATACATTTTTTTGTTTAATTTATATTGAAAATAATCAAATAATCTGAACATCAGTGAAACAATACAAATCAAAAATAATTTCCATCAAATCCAGCAATTAAATTACTAACAAAACAAAAGCATGTTGAATATTTTTTGACCAAACGTAATTTTTCAATTTGAACACAATCAGAAGGGACAGTTTGAAAAAAAAAATTCGCACATACATTTAACATACATTTAAAGTTGTTAACATTGTAGCTCCTATTTTTTTTTTCTGGGGAGTACGTTACTTACCTTTCATCAGTCAGTGTGATAATGTATACTAACTAGGTTATTAGGTAATTTGGTTATATGGATAAAAGAGAATGGAGGATACGATTTGGGGGAGAAAATTGTGTGGGTGTTGGGAACACCACTGGAGTACGAAGCAACCTAAACATATGATACGCGGAACTCCAATACATTTTCCTTTGACCATGCCTTTATATATGTATGTATTTTATAGTACACTATTTTGCGAGATCTTGTGAAAGTTTATAATTAATTGCATATTTATATATATATTTAGAACTTCTTTATATCGGGAAATCACTCTATTATGTAAGAAAAGGATTTAAAAAAAATAAATTATAATTAATTGCATATTTTTATATATATTTAGAACTTATTTATATCGGGAAAACAGTCTATTATGCAAGAAAAGGATTTAAAAAAAATAAACATATTTTCGATTAAAAGTTATTATTTAATGGATGCTAATTTTATGATCTATTAATAATTCAAATATTACCTATGAAATTTTATATTTTTACTTATAGAAAAATCAATCATTTACCTATTAATAATTAAAAAATGATCTATAGTAAAACAAAAACTTAAAACAACTTACTAACCTAACCTACCCTAAATAGCCAATTACGTAAAAATACTGTATGTATAAATAGCCAATTGCGTATACATATACCGTATGTATAAATAGCCACTTTCTTAATTTTATAGATCAAATTTTATAGATCGATAATTATATCAGTAGGTATTTGATTATTTCCATAGGTCGATAATTATTTTTATAGGTCGATACATATTTCTATAGATCAATAATGAAATTCTATAGGTCAAAAATTAAAACCATAGATTAATTATTTAATACATAATAGGTAAACTATTATTTTCATAGATACTATTCGGTAGATCATATGTTTTTTTCATAGGTCAAATATTTTTATCCTTATTTAATTTGATTCATGCACTAAATGTATACGTTTATACAATTGTACGAAAAATAGTTCAAAGTAAGTTTATTTAGATGATTTTTACATGTAACATGCAATTTCGATAATTTGCGATATACTTCTTTCTCGAGTTAAATTCGGAGAAATACTTAGAATACTTTTTGATAGACAATGATAATGTCAAAGTGGTTTATATATGGGTTTACCCATATGTTTCTAATTATATTTTTTTAAATATATTATATTTTTTATATTTTCTTAAAACACATCGTTAATTATTATTATTATTGTTATTTTAAAGGTTTAGGTAGTAAATTTTGGAATTATATTAAAAGTGAGCTTTCAGTTTAAAATATACAAATAACTATTGTATGTATTAAATAGAAAATGATAATTATAAAAATAAAATAATAATATCTATTTTACAAATACAATTTGTAAGAAAATTTACTTAAAAAAATTGTTTTTTTAATTTTATCTAAATAATAATAATAATAGATTTTTTTTGAAATAACAATATACGTCAGTATATATTAAGACATATTTATTTTCTTAAATATTTTAAAGTGCTTTATTTGTAAAAATAAAAATCAATAACAATTTTGAATTCATTATTATTATACATAACTATTATCTAATTCCAAACTTTTGTCATACTTAAATTATTAATATTTCATAACATTATAGGTATCTATAACAGTGGTTCTCAACCGGGATTATGCATACTCTTAGAGATGCATATTAGACCGTTTTTTAGAACATATATAGATTCTCAAACTTATTTGAATCGAAAAAATGTTTCAGACAAATAACACGTATTTATAACCGTAGAATCCGAATCTGCAATAAAAAATAGGGGTTCCGATTTAAGATAGATTTTTGAAAAATATTTGACACGGGTTTTTTTTTATTTTTTAATTCGATGTGTATTTTTCGAGATATTTGACCGTCTCGGAACTTTTTGAACACTCGGTATATTTATGATACATACTTTAAAAAGAAAACAATTCAGAAGTCATTCCTATTTTCAAATATGTCACTCTTATTTTTTATTTCTTTAATAAATGTTTACATTTACGATGTATTTGGGAGGAAAAATAGACCTTCAATTTTTTCAGTTTTTTTCTTCTAAATTCGGAAATAAAAACTATATTGACTGTATAATGTGACACGTTAGTATGCAAAAGCACTTTATCAATACAAATATCTTTTTTATTCGAGCATTCAACTGATAGATGTGCCATGTAAGAATCTTCATTCTAGAGAAATGTGTCTAGCCAATTTCGGTGATATTTACCTAATTTATTTGTACGGTATAAAATTGGGGGTGTAGTACTTTTCTTGAGTGTCGGAGTACTGCCCTGCTATTATTTTTTATTCATTTATTAATCAATTGCTGTTACATAAAATACAATAAATAGTTGTACTGTTAATATTTGAAAAAAAAATTTATCCGAAAATTCGGATCTAAAAAGTGAATTTTAATTGTAGATGATTAGTAAATTTACAAATAGACAACCAAAATATTTCTGAGTTATACTGAAATTAACATTTTCCCTGTTTGATTCGCACATCTGCGTCTACTGTTTACTGCTGCGTCAATGTTTGTTGTTTTATTCACTTTGCAGTTACATGTTATGTAAATGGCAAATCGCTGTATCATTTACAGCGGCGTTTTGCATTTAAACGCAAGATAGTCAATCGAACAAACCTATTATGATTGATGACACATTGACATTACAAATTTTAACATTTCAGAAGCTAATCAAACTGTATCAAACTGTACATTCAGATTTATGCAATTAATTGTATCTTAGAAGTATTATATAGTGTTGCTGTTTTTGGGAAAAATCTTATCATTAAAATAGAAGCATAATTATTTAACAAATTTTGTAGTATTTGTTCTCTATGCGAACACAAAGTAAGGTTGATTAATTCTGTAACATAGCTGTAACATAAACTTCTAACTTTATTATAGACTATACTACAGTATAATACATTTATTAAAATTCAATTACGATTTAAACTCGGTTAAAACATATACTATGTGTCATTGACTTAACTATTGTTAACAAACTTCTAATTACAGTACTTCGAAAATTGGCTGTAATTTTACAAAAACATCTATTATTTACGCACCCTAACATGTACAGTGGAATTAGTAAATGTTTAAATGTATTAATTACATTTTTCACACGTTTACATCAGTCTAATGAATGATATTTTTACACTTTATATTAAAATAAAACTGCTTTAGGGTAAAAAGTTCTGTATTAATATTTCTTTATAATTAACTTTTTGACGAACTCAACATCTGTCTTTATTAGAAAAAAAAAAGATTAAGACAACGTGGAGTTTGTTGAAACATTATAAATAAATAATAATACAGAACTTTAACATTAAAAAACTTAACCTAACCAAGTTAATTACTTAATTTATTATAATTATAATTATTAAATTATAATAATTCTTAAAAAATTTTTTTTTAATATACTTCGTTTTTAGCACGGACTAAAAAGTATAAAACAATTTCTCCTAACTCTCATTCAGATTTATAACCCCATACAGAAAAATGTGTGGCACATGCAATAGATAATAGTAAGGAGTGTAGGGAGTAGCTGTCGTTGCCCCACATTTTTCTGCATGTGGTTGTAAATCTGTATGAGCGACTGGAAGAAATTATTTTATACTTTTTAGTCCGTGTTAAAAACATGGTATATTCAAATTATTTATTTTATTTAAATAATTATTTTCTGTTTTATTTATTATTTTATACCTATTGCAAATTCTATTAACATGAAAAATTATTTCCATATTATACTTATTTTGTTAACTTTTTGGAAGTTCCCTTGCGACCATTTTAGCTACTTATATTTCGAAGAGAGAAACCAAAAAAAAAAAAATCATTTGGAAACGAAAAATACTATACACACGGCCCCGTTGGTGTAACAGGTTCTACCCCAGTTTCAGGGTTCAAGGGATGGCCATATAGTAGGGATAGTAAAAGGGTAGCCCTAGTATATACCCGGAGTCCCGGAGTGGAGTATGAGAGGAAGGGATGTTACCGCGCTGAGGGATGTTATTGATCCAGTAGAACTTTTCACCGGCAAGAAACACTAGTACGCATGCGTTGTACGTTTAAAATTGGCGATGTACGTCCGATAGAGATGGATAGATTGGTATTCGATGTAGGTTGAAAGGAGATGGATAGAGGATTGAAGGTTCGCGGTTTGGATTTGATGTGTGCAAGCGCGCTGGTATTGTACAGGGAAGGATTTGAAATTTTTCGCTAATTTTCTTTTGTCCGTAACTATAAAGATGAACTATATAACCTTTTTTTTTGCTTATTTCAAATTGTTTTTGATTACGGCTTTGTGAAATGTAAATAGTGCTTTTGTTTTTATTATTTTTTTTAATATTTGTATTATTTATACATATAACTCAATAGGGCTTATAAGTAATTCACGTTAAAAGTACTTACCTATTATTTAAAAGATTTTAAACATTTTTGACATTTGTGAACAATTATAACTTCAAATAACATGAAATTAGTTCAAATATTAAAATAAAACTGTTTTAGGTTTAAGTTATGTATTAATATTCAATGAAAAGTCGACGTTTCGACGAAACTCAACGTCCTTCTTAATCAGGATAAATGACATTACAGTAAATAAGGGAACATAGAAACAAGTTACTAGGTAACAAATAAGTAACTAGATCATAAAATTTATAGATTTTTAATTAATAGAAGGCAAACCTAAAGCAGTTTTATTTTAATATAATGAGTTCTAAAATATTTTTTTTATGTTATATCTATATTTCACAATTTACATGTAATGGAATATAAAAATACACATAGTAAAAATCTTTCAGGACTCATTGTATTAAAATCAAAAGGCTTTAAAAATTAACTAGAACTAAATCATAAAGTCTTTTTATATTAATATAATAAGTTCTGAAAGATTTTTTACTATGTGTAATTTTATATTCCAATTACATTTAAATACACGTTTAAAATTGTGTATTATATAGGAAGCTACCAGCTTATAATGACTTACAAACTATTTAAACACAGTTGCTGTTAGTTCTAGAGTTTATGATTTAAACTTTCAATTGGGTCATATATAATATAAAATATGTATATTATTTTAAAGGAAATTTTTAATTATTATGGTACTTTTATATTTTAACCAAATAATCATTTTTCTTAACATAACTGTACATATACATGTAAATTTTGCTAATGACTAAATTTAGCAATTATCAAATTTTTAAAACTTAGTTACAAGAAAAATACATTTGTCATAAAAAAAATTTGATAAAATGTTTATTTTCAAAATTTAATTTTATCTTTAAATAATACGTGTGGTGTATTTTAATTGCATTTTAATCTGTAGTTGCAACTCAACATAGATAAAAATTAAAGATTTTTAAAAATTTGTAAAATAAAAGACAATAAATAATTACGATAAATTTCAAAAATATATATTTTAATATTATAAATAATCTACAAATTTAAATTACCCATATATAGTTGAATATTTTCAACATATATTTGATAACAAATTAAAAAAAATAATAATTATAATATAAAGATAAGAAAATTGTAGTTATATTTAGAGTGTGACTAATTCTGGACAAACATAAAAATATGTGTAAATATTTGTAGATTAAAATAAAGCAACATAATTCTTAGACCGTTAGATATAAAATTTCATTTAACAAAAATATGTTTACTTTCCTAACCTATTTTCTCACTCAACAAAATCAACTGAAAACAACGTGAAAAACACATCAAACTAATGAAATTAATGTTTTGCGTGATCGCAGTTCATAAAAGTTTTATCCTTTTATGATTTATATGAGAATTGCTTCGACCACCCTCCCACCGGGTTGAAATCGAATCCAATCTGCCCCTGTGCATCGGTGGTCGTGTACTGCGCTTTACATCGTACCCGCGTATACCCGACGGCGGGGACATAAAGGCGTCCAGATGCCTCACTTGCTGCAGTGACGGACGTCGAACAGCGTCTTTCCACGTTATCGACGTCGAAACTTTTCGTTTAACACGACGGGCGGCTAGTATTTTTTTACATTTCATTATCCAACACCTAGTAATTACAAGATAGATAGATATTCATGAGTGTCTTGAGCTTGCAAACATCTGTTGCAATATTGTGCTACAATTTGTGTTAGTGTGTGATCAGTGGGTTAGTTAAGAAAATTCACCGAAAATGTCTGGAGAATTTCCTGATATCATTGAGCTTAACATTGGAGGAGTGAACTACACAACGTCATTAGCAACTTTAATCAAAGATGATGATTCGCTGCTTGCTGCTGTCTTTACCGGAAAACAACCATCGACAAAGGATACCAAAGGAAGATACTTCTTCGACAGAGATGGTGTACTCTTTCGATACATTCTCGACTTTTTGCGCGATAGATCTTTAACCTTACCGGAAGGATTTCGTGAAAAGGAACGTCTGATGAAGGAAGCAACTTATTTCAATCTTCCACAGATGATCGAAGCGATTAATTCCGATAGTTCCCTAGAGAAACAAAAAGGCGGTTGTATTACCGTGGGTTACAGAGGTAGTTTTCAATTTGGACGGGATGGTCTCGCTGATGTTAAATTCAGGAAGCTGTCCAGAATTCTGGTGAGTGGCAGAGTCACTCTATGTAGGGATGTATTTGGGGAGACGTTGAATGAAAGTCGAGATCCTGATCATGGTATGACGGAACGGTACACGTCTAGATTCTTTTTGAAGCACTCCTTTCTGGAGCAGGCGTTTGACATGTTAACGGATCAAGGGTTTAAATTAACCGGGAGTTGTGGATCGGGTACAGCTGGTAGCAGTTCGGATCTAAAGCCCGGTGTTGATTCCGAAGAGAATCGATGGAATCATTATAACGAATTTGTTTTCGTTCGAGAATAAAAAGTATATTTAGGCCATCGAGGGTTTGTAGTAGACTAATTTATGTATTCTATAACATTTTCGATATACACTTTTGTTGATTAATAACCGCCAAACATTTGCTTGATAATTACTTAGTCAGATAGCATGACCTTAATGACTTTGATGACTTATCAATCAATTGTTTTAATTAATTAAGTTCTAATGCTTATTCAGTTTTTATTAAAAGAAAATGTTATGGTACAAATAAAAATCTAACAATATATAGATTGTTAAAAAGAAAGGTCGATTATTTGTTACCAAATAATTTAGCGACTTGTAATTAATATTTTCAATAACAAAAATGACATCTTATGATATTAAAAGAATCAAAAACAATAAATAAATTAATTAAAAAGTGATAGTTGTCTTATGATGCACAAAAAAAATCATTAAAATGTTGCTAACAAATAATCTACCTGTTAATATTTCGTAATTCATAAATTCTTGGGTAAAAATGACCAAAAAAAAATATTATTTATAATAATACTAGTAGACATCGTGGAATTCACGATATATATATAATTAATAAATCTGAAAACAATCGCTTATTACGTTATTTTATCGAACTGATTGAATATTTCTTATTCATATATATAAAAATTATATCAACTGATTTTCAGTTCTTGGAATGATTCCAGATATGCATTGATTTTATTACTCGCAAAGCATTTGAATATTAAATATGCAAACATATTACGAACAAAAAACTTGCATACCTAAACTTAATTTTTCCATTTGTTTAAATAACGAATAAACGACAGTTTTTAGACCTAAAACAAAATTCATATCTAAATAACTAATGATGAAAATCTCACCTATATCATTTATAGAATTATATAAATATATTAATTAATGATTTAATTATGAAATTTAAAAAAAAAACTTATATTTAAATCTCATAGTGTAAATATTTCACAAAATGTAATGTCTTCTAAAGAAAAGAAAAAAAAGAATTCATTATACGATAATCGTAATGTCCTTCATCATAATGTAATTTATCCTATTTAAATTTAAAAAAAAACTGATCCACAGAGGCAGGTGTACCAACTGACAGAATTTAGCGCCAAAAAACCCTAAATAGATTTTGGTAGTCTTTGCCAGTGACGTTGAGATTGAAAAAAATATGTTTCTTTTATTTACTTTCATATTAAAAGTAATAACTATTATTAACTATATTTAAAATAAAAAGGCTTTAGGATTAAGTTCTATATAAATTTTAATTAAAAATCAATGTTTTGATATACTTTATACGTATATCATCATCAGGGAAAATTAAACAAATGATATGTATAATAAATAAACAGAACATAGAAACAAGTTACTAGGTAACAAAATAAGTAACTGGACTATAAAATTTATAAATTATTAATTAAAGGAAGCCAAATTTTATTTAAAATTTTAATTATCTAAAATTTGAAGAGAATATAATAATTGCAAGATTCAACAATATTAACAGTAGATTGATAAGAGAAGCAATAGAAATTTATAAACAAAGAGATAACATCAATCAGTGTGAAGGCACTGATTTAAATAAAAGTTGACTTTATTTAATTAATTATTTATAATAAAATAAAACGGCTTTAGGTTATAATTCTGTATTGATATTTATTAATAATCTACGTTTCGACGTACTCAACGTACGTTTTCATCAGGAAGAAAAGATACAAATGACATTTTCTGTAAATGTCATTTGTATCTTTTTTCCTGATGAAGACGTACGTTGAGTACGTCAAAACGTCGATTCATTCATAAATATATAACTCTAAACAAAAGCCGTTTTATTTTAATAAAATAAGTTCTGAAATATTTTTTATTATGTTATTAATTTATAAATTTTATAATTATTTATTAGATATATGTCATTTGTGTAATTTTTTTTGATGATATACACTGTAAAAAAGTTGACATTTTACATAAAAATTACAGTAAAAAATTACCTATTATTTTAACAAAATATATGGTTTTTTTTATTGAATAAATAAGTAAACTTACATAAAATATACGTATTTTATATTTACATAATGTTAAAGTCTTGTGATATCTGTAAATTTACATATTAACATATTAACATATTAATATATTAATTTAAATCAAATGCCCGGATTTTTATGTAAAATTACCGAATTTATTTTACATTGTACGTAGAGCATATTGAAACGTCGATTTTTAATTAAATTTTATACAGAACTTAATCTTAAAGCCTTTTTATTGTAATATAATGAGTTCTGAAAGATTTTTGCTATATTATATATTTATTTTTATGTATACATTCGCATAAGATTTAAAATGTCTTCCTAAAATGATTATAAATAAAAATATTTAAAATTGCATTTAAAAATATTTGGAAATAATTATAATAAAAAATTATTTAAATATTATTTTTAATATAAAATCAAAGATTACGTTAAAAAATTGGTTAATTAAGTTTTTAATTGTAATCATATAATTAAATTAATTTAATATATTTACCAAAAATCATGAATAAAATACCGTACACTGTAAAAAATGAATGTAATTTTACATTGATAATTATAGCAGTAGTAATAGCCTCATTAAAAAATTTATTTAAAGAAATAGTTTGATATAAATTTTTTGTGAGGCTGTGTTATATTTTCTTCTGGCGTCGGTAGAAATATACTCAATATAACGTCAGTCGATTGCTTGTTTATTTCATACGCCATTTTTGGTTAAACTGAGTTATTGCGACAATATTTGTTTATTTTCTATTTTTAACATTCGTAAATGTTATAATTTTAACAGTTTTGGAAATATAATAATTTCGAAATTATATGTTCGACTAAAGAATCCTCAATTCTCACAAATCACGTAACAAATATAAATAATATTTATACATACCTATTATTCTACAACTGTTAGTAAAGTTAAGGTTACTTGGTATGTATTTTTAGTTTAGTTTCGTTTGGAACGCTTGAAGAAAAAATAGTATATTGTCAGTCAATTTTTTGATTTTTTTTTTCATTCGCCATTTTTTAATCAAATTGAGTTATTGAGCTAATTCTGGCAACATTTGTTTGTTTTATATGTATTTTAACAATCATGGATGTTATATAATTTTAATAGTTTTGGAAAATTGGTTCGGAAACTTTAAACAACATTTTCTCGAAAGAAAGGTTATGTGATATGGAACAAACAAGAAATCGATTGATAATACGTGATCATTTTGATATGGAAATATTAATTTACAAAATCAAATTGAGAGAAATTGTATTTGTTTATTTAAATAAATATATAATAAACAGATAATTTTGTAGAATGATATTAAGAAAGTCAAGAATTCTTGCACGTATAATGATAAACGCAGTTTGGCTGTACTGTACATGGTATTAAAATGCTTATTATTCTACAATATTTACATAATGCTTGATGTAATAGCTTCATTTATGTCTTGGTGGATAAAAATCGGAGAAACTATATGAATAAAACAATATACAGTGTGTCTACTTAAGTTGTGCATGGTCTAAAACTTAAAATGCAAATATCAGATATCAATTTTTTTAAGCCGTATACGAGGTTTGTCAAAAAATCAATCAATTTTACTCGAGAGTAAAGTACCTTTATTTTTTACGATACAGAAGAATGTGTTATAAAGTAAAGTTATTTTGAATTATAAGTTATATTCCAATATGCAATTACAGCCATTTAGCATATGAAAAATTAAGGTTTGGTGATTATTTACTAATCATTCCGTACTAATTATTCTGGCTTGATACAATTTAACGTAATCTAGGATGCACACAGTGAATGTCAGAGTGAGTTGGTATTTATAAAATTACAGTAAAAATAGCAAATTTACTAAATCGTGAAGAAAAAAATAGAAAAAAACAAATAAATGTTTACAAAGAGAAGGTGGATATGTCGAAGCTTTAGTAGATTAAATTAAAAATTAATTATTTTTGTTACTGTATAAATAGATGTTTGTTTACTACATATTCTTTGTATGGATTTTCCTATATCTAAAATAAATAATTATTATGCATTCATTGAAATTGAAATTTTATAACTAGAAATAATTTATAATGTAAAACGTAACTAATCACCAAATGCTAAATGGCTGTAATTGCATATTTGAATATAACTTATAATTCAAAATAACTTTACTTTATAACATTCTTCTGTATTGTAAAAAATATAGGTACTTTACTCTTGAGTAAAATTGATTGATTTTTTGACAAACCTCGTATACGGCTTAAAAAAATTGATATCTGATGGTTGCATTTTAATTGCATCAAGAATAAATTTTTTCACAAAACCAATAATAAAAAAGTTTTCCATATGATTCCAACTTAAGCAGACACACACTGTATAAAAACTATTTTAGGATTAGATTCTGTTTAATTATTTTGTAAAAACGACGTTTCGACGAAACTGAACGATTGTCTTCATTTATCAATGACATCAATGACAGTACGTAGTAGCAACCAGTTACTAGGTAACATATAGGTAACTAGATCACAAGAATTATTGATTCTTTTCTTTATAAATCTCTATTGCTTCTCTTATTAATCTGCTGCTAATATCGATTGGTCTAGCAATTATTACTGTATCTTCAAATTGATTAAAACTCTTTTTTATATATTACGTAGTAACTTGTTGCTATGTACTGTTATTTACTTTAATGTTATTGATAAATTTTGACCTGATCAAAACAAGCGTTTATTTTCGTCGAAACCTCCTGAATCAGTTATTATTTTAATAACCTTAATTTATTGGAATATATTTTGTAATGTTAATGTAAAAATTTACTAGGATTGTACTAATAATTTTTAGAAACTTATTGACGTCACTGGCTTCTGTAAAATAAATTTCTATTTTCGATTGACTTTATGACAGAAAAAAAAACTATTAGAAACATACAGGTTATTTAACATATAATTAGTGGTAATCAAATAATGTATAAGATAAATTAATTCCAAGTGTGTGAATGATGCGAAAATGAAATTCTAATGTCTTCAAAAAAATAAAAATAAAAAAATATGTAACTTTACGTGAATGTAAAGCAAGGATTAGTTTGACAAATTGTCAAGGAAAATACTAAAAAAAAAACCTATGTATATTTAAGTCTAAAAGGGAATCATGTTATTGTAATAAGATATACATATATGTGTAAATATATTACACGTTAAATACAATTGTACAAAAGAATAAAAGAAATATATAACTATAACGTAATAATAAGAAAATATTTTAGTGTTTTATTTAACAACTTTTAATTTATATTTTTTACTTATTTTGTTACCTAGTAATTTGTTTCTATGTTTTGTTTATTTACTATAAATATTATTTGTATAATTTTTCTTGATAAAGCCGTACGTTGAGCTCTGAAAGATTTTACTATGTTAAAATATTGTTTTCTTAATATTTCATCTTGTACATTTATAATAATAGATAAATATTTTACAGTATAGTAACTTGTTTCTATGTTCTGTTTATTTACTATAAATGTCATTTGTATCATACTAGATTTCTTGATGAAGACGTAGGTTGAGTATGATGAGTACGTTGTTTATTAATAAATATTAATACTATCAATAATATTAATATTTAATGATACGAAATGAATAAATATCATTAACTTGAAAATTATATTAAATTTTTTGTCAACTATATCGTCTGGGAACAAAAATTAAATACTAATTATGTTCGGCAAACGTAACATCAACTAAATATATTCTGCTAGCTCTGAAAAAGGCAATAGTGATTGCCGAAACGTTGGCATAGAAAATAATAGAAATATGTAATTGATTGAATTCCGTTTATTACTTATTATTTATTCAACACAAGGTTCATATCTTTACTAATAACATTAATTCTATCACTAATTTTAGAAATTAACTAAATATTGTATAAAACTTTTAATTTTTCAATTTTTTTATATATTATACATAAATAATTTATAAAAAAATTTTTTAAGAGTTGAATAAACTTTAAATTTTTTTTTATATATTTTTAGAAATTCTCTTATTTTTCAAACACTTACGTAAATATAGATTTTTATTGAGTCTATAAAAATGTTTAGTTTAATTTTGAAATATTTATCTTGCGAAGAATATAACTGACTAGAAAATTAATAATTTTTCTAGTAAATATTTTGACAGCCTTTTGGACCGTTGCCAAACTTTCTACAGGTATGTACGTTTTTATATTTGAATAGTAATACTATGTATATTACAAATATAACAAAAGTTTTATTCAAACTCCGATAATGTTTTATCATTAATCATTCTTCATAATTTATGTATGTATCTTTAGTTTTCTGGCTACGATTATAAAATTAGTTTTTGAATGTACTAATAACTCGATATATAGATTTTTACCGATTATTATATCACATATGATGAGAGAGGTATTGTAATCATACCAAATTTGACTTCTAAACACGAATTAATCTTATAGCAACACGAGTCAACTGTTTTTAGCATGATGTCCGTTTGTGGACATGTGTTAGAGCAAATTCGGATGAACGAATTGTTATAAAAATTTCATATTTAAGTTTCGGAGATGAATATCTCAATTTGATCAACTTTTGGTAAAAATCTGCCAATCGGAAATGGCAATTTACTGATGTCACATTTATGTGTTTTACGAATATTTTCCAACTAGGTATTTTTGAAACAAATATTTAACAAGAGTTGCCAAACAAGTTTTTAAATTTTTTTTATATTTTTATGTTTTATATACATACAGTGTGTAAAGTGATAAGGTTTCCTATAGGGGAAAAAATTTTACTATTAGTTTTAGGAGAAAAACTTATTCTTTATAAAAAAAATTTGCTTTTATCAAAACCCCTTATAGTCAAAGAAAAATCTAGTAATCACTTAAGATAAGATCAAAAACTTGATATTATGTCAAGTTGTTGATTTTAAATATGAGTAAGTCCGAATGTATAAAATAAAATTAATAAACGTATAGTTGCAAGGCAACATGTATTTGCGTAATTACTCATTTTCGTTTTGCTTGTTTAAAGTTACAATTAAATTAGCTTTAGAAGTAATTAGGCAAGTTTGTTAGTACAGTGACATATTTTGATAAACCTAATTATTTTAAATTTATTTAGTTTTGCGCGAAAATTTACAAGATAAATTACATATACGTCTACGGAAAATTTTGCGAATTATCATAATAAATCAGCGGCATAGTCAGGAACTTGTCATGGGAGAGGTTACTAAAGAAATGATATAATATTAATCAATAAAGATAATACTATAATTTGCATAAAAAATAAAGAGCAATAAAAATTATTTTTATAAGAAATGAAAGTAAAATAACATTCAAGTACATTTAAGCAAAACAACATTTCACAAACGTAGTTGATGTTGTTTTGGGTTTTTATAAATTTTTTGACGATGAAATAATGAAATAGACGACGTTATAGGTTGATGTTGCCACCAGTGGTGTATATAATAAATAACTGCTGTATAATAATGTACATTATTCTACTAGTAACATAATGACCACATCCTACATGGGCAATATAGTAACGTAATATCAATATTTTAATATGCTTGATAGATTTTACAGATAAGTTAAACTACTATTATAGTAAAACGGTTTGTATTTAGATTGAAATCGAGAACTGTTTGAATAGTGAACAAAATTACAGGGTACATTATAGAAATATCGTAATCAAACTGTCGAAAAATACAATGAAATAAGTATTATGAATAAAATTATCAATTCTTATCGAAAGTATTGATCAATGTAGGCAGACGGTATGGCTAACCAAATTCATATATTCGTATGTATTATGCTATTGTGTTACCTTATACATAAAAGTCAAATAAATTTGTGTGAATTATAATGTAATTTTTATTATAATGGAAACATAAAACCATTTTTTATACAGTATATAAAACCATGGCCTACTTTCTTGTCATATAGCAAAAATTACATTAGAAGAAAATTGAAACATTCTATATTATGTTTAAATATTTATTTTTATTTTATCAGCGGTTATTATAAATTATTTTAATGTTCTTTGGTGCCTTAAAAATTATCAAAAATTAATAAAAATGAAAGATATATAGGAAATATTTATATAGCTTCTAAATTCCGAATCTGATCTTAGTTTGTCGAAGTATATATACCGTGTGTTGACTTGGACCGTCGTACATAGGGATTTAGCATGTAAAATCAGACATGTGCGATTTCCTGCTTTCCAAATTATTTTACAAAAAAAACCTTATGATAAAAGTTTTAAGGCATACTTTTTTGCATGTAAATCAATTACTAAAATTTTTTTTGGAACCTTCCTAACGTCAAGAATTAGGTCTAAAATTGTTAAGAAATTGACTGGAAAATGGCAGTAGCCGTGAAATAGCATATAGCATTTAGCATTTGATTTATTTTTGTTCCAATTTCACGGCTAATGTCATTTTCAGTCAATTTCTTGACAACTTTAGGGCTAATTTCTGACGTTGGGATGGTTCCAAAAAAAATTTTGTTGATTGATTTACATGTAAAAAAGTATTTCCTAAAACATTTATCCCAAAGTTTTTTTGTAAAATAATTTGGGAAGCACATGTCTGATTTTACATGCTAAATTCCTATGTACGACGCGACGGTCCAAGTCAACACACGGTATATATAGGTGTATATATATATATATATATATATATATATATATATATATATATATATATATATATAAGGACCTGGAAATTTATTTTTTGAAATGAACTAATTTTACATTAAGAATAATTATAATAAAATAATATTAAAAATTGTTTTTGTAACTTACATGTTTTTGTTAGAAAATTGAGAAACAAATACGTAAATGTTTTTTAATGATGAATTTCTAGTTTGTCGACATCAAATAATAATACAAACTTTAATATTTAACACAAAGAAAGACTAAGTCAACATTTCATAAGTGGAAATTGTACTATTTATGAAGTGTTTATCGAAAAAAACCGAAAAAGCGCGAAAAATAAATCCATTAAAATATCAAAATTCAATCGTCGTTGTCAGACTAAAATATATGCAACTTAACAAAGTAAACCAAGCAGTCAAAGCAAGTCAAGGAAACGTTTTATTTCAAAATCAATAAAGAATGTAAATTTTGTTTTAAAAATAAAACTTAAGAAGCGATTTAAATAAAATTTGCGTACGAATTTTATATCGTTTTATGTAAAAATGTTAACGCATGCTTTTAAAAGAAATTTATCGATATTTTCTCTCTCTCTTTCTCTCTCTCTCTCTCTCTCTTATTCCAATAGCGGAAAAGATAAACAGAAATAGAACATTTGTTTCATTTGCAAAACAAAATATTTCTTCCGGTTTTTTCCTTATAATTATACTTTTAAATTATTGTACATGGTAAGTATTGATTAAACACCATTTTGTTCAATACCTAGTAAAGTTTCGCCAACGAATTACACGTACAAGTTTTTTAATATTTAATTTTCTTCCTATGCAAACAACTTGTAATATTGCAATATAATTATGTCTAGATTATAGGTTTTTCAATATTTTTCCAGATCTACAGACAGATCAAATAATAAGACATAGGCCCGTATTTTCACCTCACTTTTAAAAGTGATTATTAACAAAAGTACTTTTGACGTTTACATAAAATTATTTATTAAGCAATTTTAATTAGTTTATTTGTATTTTATAATATTAGATATAAGAAAATATACCAAAATTAGATATACTATTCACACTGATAAGAGGTAGAAGTAAAAATTTGTTTTAAAGCAAAAAATAAAATAAACAAAATAGGCGGGAATACGGGCAATAATTATTTTTAAAAAAACAAAATGTTCTACTGGCAACAACGCAAAAATTTGCTTATCGACTATACCGGTAAAAACAAAAGAACATCAAAAATCTTTTATCAAATATGTGAATTCTTCAGTTAAATCAAACCAAAATTTATTTTTATAAAAAAAAGTTTTATGTTATTGTTTAAAAATATATTTTGATTTTATTTGTTTTTATTTCAATTTTTTTATAGTTCTTTCTGAAGATTTTAAGTTTTAATTTTAACAAAAATACATTAGGGGCGCTAATTTCATGTTCTTCGGCAATAGTCAGAATTACTGGGTATGCACCCTAAAAAAAATTGTTATAGTTGCCAAAATTTAGTCACCGGAACAAACGAAAAATTGTTCCGGTTTTTTTTAGAGTGTGCCCCTGTTCACATAATTAATTTCGAAATATTTTTTCACTTATTTTTAAAACGAACTAATCATAAGTAGAACTGAATTATTTAACATAGTAAAAAAAATCTTGTAGAACTCATTATATTAAAATAAAACAGTTTTAGGTTATAGTTTTATATTCATATTTATTAATAATCGATCATCAGAAAAAATGATACAGATGACATTTACAGTAAATAAACAGAACATAGAAACAAGTTACTAGGTAACAACTAGATCCTAAAATTACTTATTACTTATTTTGTTGCCTAGTAACTTGTTTCTACGTTCTGTTTATTTACTGTAAATGTTATTTGTATCGTTTTTCCTGATGAATTATTTACTAATATAAGATTAATTTACTAGATAAAATAAATAAAAACGACATTGCATTACATTTTATTGTAGTAAAAAATAGTAATAAGCCGGTTATCGCGAATTAAGTGTAACAAGTTTTTTTTTTTTTTTTTTTTTTTTGATTATTGGCTAAAGTGTAACAAGTTAGAATTATAGTGGACAACTTGTGTAGGTAATATATATTATATTTTGCTAAAAGATTTTGTAGATAACTAATTTAATTTATGAAACTATTGAATAATGCTTGTCGTACCCTTGTCAATAGTTTTACAGTTAGGTTAGGTCAGGGGTCGGCAGTCTTTTAAGTTAGAAGAACCAAGTTGTTAAGGAAACAGGATTACAAAGGTACCAGAGAGCCATAGGTATATATATATATATATATATATATATATATATATATATATATATATATATATATATATATAGAAAGAATTTATTTAAACGTGATAATTGATGTCTGAAGAGCCGCAAACGCCTGTGCAAAGAGCCGCATGTGGCTCGCGAGCCGCGGTCTGCCGACCGCTGGGTTAGGTTATATAATCGTTCCGGAAAGTCTGTTTAAAGAGAATGAATTTATGTGAAACACATACTTGTATATAGCTAATCAAATAAAATTAATTAATAATTATTCAAATAAAAAATTTAATATATATCACGTTTTTAGAACGAACTAAAAACTATAAAATAATTACTCTTAGCTCCATATAGATTGTACTGAAAATTAAATCTTACAAGTATTGTCATAGCTATTAAAAATTTACAATCACAAATTTTCAGGACAGTCTGTATGGGGTTAGGAATCTGTTAGGGGGTTATAAATCTGTATTGGGCTAGGAAAAATGATTTTATACTTTTAAGTCTGTATTAAAAACGTGGTATATTAATTTTTTTTTTTAATTATTTTTGATAATCAAATTCAAATTCAAGCAATTGTCAGTTAACTTAACATGACGTAATAATTTTTAATGTAATTGTCAATAATGTCAAATTAAATACACTTGACCGTATTTCTTTAATCGAATATGCAGTTTCTGACAAATTTGACGGTGTACATAGCATTTTTTGCACTTCTTCACACGTTTTCAATAGTCAAATTAAAATTCAAACGAAAATAAACAATGCAGTTGTAGTTATGTTTGATCTTACACTGTTCAAATTAGTAGGGTAAAAGAGTAAAAATTTTCGAGGGTAATTGAATTTGTAGCCTTATTAGAGCAAAAAATTACCCTGCTTTTGTGTATTTTAAAATATTTGACTTTTTACCTTCATGGAAAGGCAACAAATACGAAAAATAAGGGTAAATAACTGCTCACTCATTTTGTTTTTAAGTAAAACATTAAAATTTACTCTTTTTTGAGTATTTTTAAAAAATTTTTTTTACCGCTCATGGTCCAACATGCGTGTGGTACATAAAAAAATTAATTTAATTGCCTTAAAAAGAGTATATATATATTGTTTACCCTTTTCTGGGATAATAAGGTGCTTTTTTGAATTTACCTATTTAGGGTATTCATATATACTCTTTTTAGGGAACGGACTTATATAGGCACTAATAAGGGTATTTTTTTTCGAACAGTGTATCACAATGAGTGTATATAGTAAGTAACTACTAGTATAATATTGTCATTATTGTACTAGTAATATATTGACCTTTAAAATAAAACTGCTTTAAGTTTAAATTCTGTATTAAAATATAATATAATGTACCATACCATATAATGCACCATACTGACAAGATCTTAAAGATCAAAATACGTGTCTATGGTTAACTAGCCAATCATTGATGCATAGCCTAGTAGGCCGATTCATTGGTTGTGTAACTTGTAAAATTTTTTGAAAATAAAATCTCTTATGTAGATTATTGAATTAATTTCACTAAAACACTTATGAACTTTTTTTTGTTCAATTTTGTTATTATAATGTATTTAATATAAATGAGATCTGAAAGATTTTTTACTATATTGACTATATTTATTAAAATTTAATATTTAAATATGTTTCACCGAAAACCCACAGCTACCTCTGTTAATTTATATTACAACGTTTGAATATCAGAAGTTCTTCGACAAAAATTTGCTAACTGTTAATGACAGATATCTCTCGAAACCAATTAGAGCATTTACAAACTTAGAATTGCTCGCTATTAAGATATATCGATGATGTATGCTTAGAGAAGAGCATACTAACCACATTTTCCGATAGATCGAAATCTCTCTCTCTGATACTCATACCCCTATCATACGGGTTCTATATTAATCAAAGCGCTACTCACATGTCAACGTCCACTGACTAATTGATTAATTAATTACCACACACACACTCTCTATATGTGTCTACCTAACAGCAGGACGTATATATATATATATATATATATATATATATATATATATATGTATATATAGAATTGATTAACACAATATGATCTACCAGTACCAAATTACCGAAAGACATATTAAATTTTAATTGTTCGTAGAAGATGGACAGTGTGATTTATTTCTTTGTCTTTTTGATGTGAAACTATTGTAACGTATCGGGGTTCGATTCTAGGTTGGGCAATGTTGGAAATACATCAATATGTACGATTGTATTTAATTAGCTATTTATTTATACAAGTAACTTAACACTAAATACTATATAACAACATTATTTAGACTGTAAAAAATTTATGTAAATTTACATATTCTATAAATTTATTTTTATAGAAGAAATCTAATATTACGTCAATTATAATAGTAAAAATTACAAAATACTGGTATTTTACTGGTAATAGTTATGTAAAATCACATAAATATATATTAAATTTTTTACAGTGTACATCAAATTGGAAAAATAGTCGAATAATTAGTACGTAATTGACGGAATTCAGTCTTTTATATATTTTTATTAACTACTAAGCCAACGTTTCGGCAATCACTATTGTCTTTTTCAGGGCTAGCAGAATATTTTAGCTGATTTTACATGTAACGCAAATATACATTATTTGATCAGGAAATATTAAAAGTACGAATTATCATTGTTATATAAAAAGCATGTCAAAAAAATAATTTTAATAATAAATGTCACATATGTAGATGATTTTTTTTATATTAATATAATATAATTTATATAATTTTATTGTATTATTTGATATTTTTTTATATATTATGTAGCTGATGATGGCGATGATTTAATGAACGAAACGTTCAAAAAAATTAATATAAATAAATTAATTATATATTTATCAAATGATTCATTATTGCCTTGATTATTTTATCTAAATAAATAGTAATTGATTGATATTCCAAAGGTTAAATTTATTTAAATCACTATTACACTAAAATTTGAATAACAATAATATTATTACTAAATATGTTTACTTTTGTATTATAAATATAAAAACATGCATGGTTTTGTTTTTATAAATTATTACATATTTTACTGAGTAAAACTCAAGCTGAGTGGCTGCGACGTATTTTAAATAAACTATAGTTGTCTTAATTATCAATATTAATATCAGATTGATAAGAGAAGTAATATAAATTAATAAAGAAAATAATAATATCAATCACTGTGAAGACATTGAGTTGAATAAAATTAATTAAAAATTTATAATTTGCATAATCTAGTTAGTTACTTATTTGTTACCTAGTAACTTGTTTATCAGTTATTTATCATTTATCCTGATGAAGACGAACGTTGAGTTTCGTCGAAACGTCGATTTTAAATAAATATTAATACAGTACTTTAACCAGAAACAGTTTTATTTTATTAATTTAGTTATTTTCTTATAATAAGAACACTTATTTTTGACGTACAGATAGAATGATTTAAACATTAGTAAACAAAATACAAAAATTGTATCCATAAAATTTCATGAAGTAGGATTTTTCAAACAAAAATATATTGCAAGTCATACTAACATTACAAATTGTTATTATGACGTCAATTTGATATTTAATTTTTCATTTTATGTATGTACTGTCATTTTCGGTTGATGGATGGCAATGTAAATATATTTTTTTAGTGTTTGAATAATGCTAATAATTTATATATTTTTACATAAAGAGTATTTATTACAGAAATCATACTTCATTATCATACAACGAAAAATATATGACTCTTAATATATGATATGTCAAAGGAAATAAGTTATTAACATGTAAAAAATCTTTCTTATTTTTCTTAACATAGTAAAAAAATGTTACAGAACTCATTATATTAAAATAAAAAGGTTTTTAGGATTAAGTTCTGTATTCATTTTAATTAAATATCGACGTTTCGATGTATTTTATATATATATATATATATATATATTATTATCAGAAAAAATTACACAAATGACATATATAATAAATAAACTGAACATAGAAACAAGTTATTTGGTAACAAAATACAAGTAACTAGATTATAAAATTTATAATTTACATCATCAGGAAAAATAATGTAGGTGTAGTAGGTTGAAACGTTGATTTTTTAATTGATACAGAACTAAATTCTAACTAAATGAACCAACAACCGAGCTTATGATACCAGCCATGGTTTCGAGAAAAAACGTAAGTCTTATCTGTTCTGACACAATTCTGTATTGGTCACTGTAATTCCGTCAAAAGTTTGAATTTTGGAAAACCGTTGTAGTACATTATTCTACACACTATAAGCTTTCATAAAATGCAAAAAAAAAGATTTTGTGAAAGTGTCAGGGTGGCTTCCCTCTTTAACACTAATATTTTATTTGTGTGGTAAGAAAAAGTTGATAAAATTAGTAGACTTAATTTTTCATTTAAACAAAAAAATTTATAACAAAATGTCCTAGAAGTATCCGACCTAACAAAGAAAACACAAAAAATTTATGAAAATATATCTTTAAATAAATACTGTTTTAGGATTAGATTCTGTTTAATTATTTTAGAAAAACGACGTTTCGACGAAACTGAACGCTTGTTTTCGTCAGGTCAAAATTTGTTAATGACATTAAAGTAAATGCCAGTACGTAGCAACAAGTTACTAGGTAACATATGAGTAACTAGATTTCTAGATTTTTAATTAATGGAAGCTGAATTTTATTGGATGCTAATTTTATGATCTATTAATAATTCAAATATTACCTATGAAATTTTACATTTTTACCTATAGAAAAATCAATCATTTACCTATTAATAATTAAAAAATGATCAATGGTAAAAAAACTAACCTAATCTACCCTAAATAGCCAATTACGTAAAATTTATAGATTAAATTTTATAGATCGATAATTATATCAGTAGATATTTGATTACTTTCATAGGTCGATAATTATTTTCATAGGTCAATAAATATTTCTATAGATCAATAATGAATTCTATAGGTCAAAAATTAAAACCATAGATTAATTATTTAATACATAGGTAAACTATTATTTTCATAGGTACTATTCGGTAGATCAAATGTTTTTTTCATAGGTCAAATATTTTTATCCAATTTTATTTAGCTCAGTGTTTTCTATGCTTGTCAGTGTCGGATACTTTTGAGACTACCTAAGTATTTATTAAAAATCCTTTATAAATATAATGTTGAACTGTTTGAGAAGCACTGTTTCATAATGTTTATCCTTTCTCTTTATGCTGTTACATGCTTGTATACAGACAAAACACAGATAATCTATTATCATTTGTACGAGACAGTTACTAATATAGCTTAGCTAATTGAATTAAGCTGATAAAGGAAAGTATTTTCTAAAATATTCATTTATATATCTATGTACAATCTTCTGTATACAAATATTGTACACAAGAAATAACTTACAACTTAACGTTAGGTATAAATTGTTAATTACAGTTTCACAAATATTTAGCTATTAATTTTCATAATAATAATTAATTATTTTACATAAATATTTCGAAAATAGTTTGTTTTATAAGTATATATATATATATATATATATATATATATATATATATATATATATATATATATATTAGGGTGGTTCTTATTTTGGCAAAGTCGGAAATTTGTTGTTCCCACCCGCCAAAATTACTCCAAATAAATAAAAAAAAAAATGTCCATACACTTCCCAGACCTGTCAGATGATATTAACCCCTTATAGTCAAAGATAAATCCAGTAATCACTTAAGATAAGATCAAAAACTTGATATTATGTCGAGTTGTTGATTTTAAATATGACTAATTGTAAGTCCGAATGTTACATCAGTATTGTGTTACCCATGAAAACAAGATATAAATATATATATTTTTTAAATTATATTTTGGCAAATTAATAATAATAATAATAATTAAAAAGTAAGTTTCTTGTATGACAAATATTTTTAACATTTTTCACACGATACTGATGTAACATTCGGACTTAGTCATATTTAAAATCAACAACTCGACATAATATCAAGTTTTTATCTTATCTTAAGTGATTACTGGATTTTTCTTTAACTATTAGGGGTTTTGATAGAAGCAAATTTTTTTATAAAGAATAAGTTTTTCCCATAAAACTCATATTAAAATTTTTTTCTCTATAGGAAACCTCATCACTTTACACACTGTATAAAATTATTAGTATATGTGTAGCAATAAAATTTGTGAACATTACTGGTCTATACCAACAGCAATTGACCTAATAAAATAATCAAAAATGAACTCTCCGAAATATAGTTACTCCCACCGAAAGGCATCTGACAACACATACTCACACAAACTCAATAATCGCGCATGCGTAGTGCATCCATGGCAACGGGAACCATATCTTATATTGATACAATGTCAAGTCTCTATATGACGTGTGTAACAAGTACGGTTTTTTGATAACGATTTCCAATAAATTATTATTTTATATTACGACATATTTAAACCATCCCAACACGACTGAGTCCCCGCTCAATTTACTTTGATTTAACGTGGTTTTTTTTTTAACTGTATTGTGCTGCTGAATTGTTGGCAACACTGAGCGAAAAATATCGCCATTATGAGCGTGTTTAAAAGGAAGAGAAATCTGAGAACATCGGAAATGCAATTTGATATTATAATTGGTTTTATGGAACAGCATAAAGAACTAATTTGTTCAAAGTTTTCGAATGCTATAGGTCCCGGTAAGGTGGTTAAATTGTGGCAAGAACTGGCCGACTTATTGAATTCATGTAGTAATGGTGCTAAAAAGTCGGTACAGGGCTGGAAAAAGGTGAGATTTTATTTCGTAATTTTGTAGATTTTATAGAAAATATTGATATAGTGAAATTTTTATTCAAATATGATTCCAAAGCTATGAGTCATTTACTACGGTTACATGATACCCTGTAAAAATTTACATCTCCCAAAATCGCACAAAATCTCGAAACTTTGACGGCTTTGACGTTTAGAAAAAAACCAAACATTATTTATTTTTTGTTTCGTTGCTAGGATATGAGTTTAGGATTGTCAGATATGGGAAAAAAAATAAAAGCACACTTACCATTTATATTGATTGACAGTTATAATTTTTTAAACGTTGTAAAACTATGCATAAACGTGTAGCACGTTGAAAGCAACAAGCTAGTTCGGTTGAATCAAGCCACGAAACACGTAATTTGTTTTCATCGTTCAACGGAACGGATTAAAAGCAGTTAGTATGTAGAGACGTAAGTTAATTATTAAAAATTCCTAATTGGCTTTGGAATCCCATTTGAATAAAAATTTCACTATAGATTACTTTTTTTTATGTTTCGTCCAGATATTGCTTAGCCTTGGCTTTGCCTCAGCCGCAAGTATCTGAGATCAAAACATTAAAGATCGCTTTCAGCTCTTCGTAACATAATATACTATTATTGACTCATTTTAATTTAAATATTATGAATAAGATTAGAAGTATATAAATGTTATCTTGAAGTTCTGGATCCTGTATTTGTTATTTAAAATATATATTATGGCGAGCAGAAGGATCAATAAAACAATATGTTTTAATTATGATTATATTAAACATATCTTCTGTAAATTTTTTATTAAAATCGTACAAATAATGTGGCAGTAATGAATTTTTAAAATTTTTTGTAATTTTTCTGGGAAAATTGGCAACATTGTATTTTATTGAAATTATATAATTTATGTGAGCACTAGGAGAATCTTTTCGGAAAATTTGATCAAAATCGGATAAATAATGTAATCACAATAAATTTTTATAATATCAAAAAAATATCTTTTATAAAATATTAAATACATAATTTAATTATTAAATAAAATAATAAAATACATAAAGATATAAATTGCTTTCATATATTTATAAAATTTCGTATAATATCTTCGTAGATTAATTTTAATATGAAATATAATTTGTCTCAATATTAAAGATAATTATTTTGACCTTAATATAACAATAAATTTAATTTCG
This sequence comes from Clivina fossor, assembly GCA_963966155.1. Classification (NCBI taxonomy): domain Eukaryota; kingdom Metazoa; phylum Arthropoda; class Insecta; order Coleoptera; family Carabidae; genus Clivina; species Clivina fossor. The sequence continues at coordinate 8,262,777 of OZ014569.1, read as the reverse complement.
TTTTCATTTTAATAATATTGAATCAATACTTAATTACTTATAATATTCCAGTGATGTTCAATTTTTTTTACAACAGAATATCACATAAATTTTTTTGTAGCAGATTTTTTCGAGCGTATAAAAATAAAATGAGGGGTAATTGTCTGTTTTTTAAGTTGGTATAAAATTTTTAATAAGCTCGGTTTTATTAATTTTTTGTTGCGCTTTTTTCGGGAAAAAAATTCATGTTGCTCGTGGTAGTTAATTTTTAATTAATTTATTAATAAAGTCTGCAATTTTTATGCTTAATATTTAAAATATTTTTCTAGTTTTTATTTGTACTTTTCTTAACCGGTTATTTTAAAATAATTGAAAAAATAATTCAAATGGACGTATATACCAGACCAGTGGCGTACGCAAAAAATTATTTCGGGCAGGAGATTAATGCAGAACTATAACCTAAAGCCGTTTTATTTTAATTATTATTAATACTTCTACAAATAGTTTTATAAAAATATTATTAATATAGTAAAAAATCTTTCAGAACTCATTATATAAAATAAAACTGCTTTAGATACAAGTTCTGTATTAAAATCTATCAACGTTTCAACGAAATTCAACTCTCGTCTTCATCAGGAAACACTGATACAAATGACAATACATTTGTTCAGGTTTTCTAATAAAAATGAGCGTTGAGTTTCGTCGAAACGTTGATTATAAATAAATTTTAATACAGAACTTAAACCTGTCTGTTTGTCTGTTCGGTAGAAATTTTGCAATTGATATTTCAAACTAACTTCCCGATGAGCTAGAGACTTGAAACATTAAACATAACCCAGAATTGGATGACAATGCAATACCCAACTAATTAATATTATTTTTTAGACTTGGATGGAGTACAAATGCCACGTTAAATCACGCGCTTTGAAACAGGCAAAAAATCTTCAACAATTAAGCAAGAAAGATAATCGTTTATATCAATTACTTAAATCAACAGAATTATCAAATAATTTTGAACCAAATATAGATATTATTAATCCTTCCTTATCTATAAATATTAAAGTCGAAAATTCAATAACAGACAGTAATAATTCAGTTGAACCTAAAGACGATATCAGCTTAGAATCACATAATCTATATCACGAAGACTTTTCTAGATCTGACAATAAAACAACTGACGAATATAGAGTTGATTATACCGAACAAAATGGAGTGAACGAAGAGTCATCTACAAATTTCTATTATAATGTAACGTCAGAAATTGGTTGTCAAACGAGATCAGCTGATGATGATGTAGCTAATATTATACCAACATCAACAGCTGGTATAAACGCTGTGTTGCAGCTAGCTGCATCTAATCGGGACATAGCTGAATCTAATCGAGAATTGGCAGCTGCAAGTAAACAGCATGCTGATGCGATGAAAACGGTTGCTGATGCCATATTGATTTTGTCGGCGAAAATTTGTCAAAATAAATGATTTAATAAATGTTCGCAAACAAATAAATCTGTTGTTTTATTATTTGTATTTAGTATATCCTTATTTTTTTGCATAATTTGAATTACTTTTTATAAAGAAAAGGATAACATCAATTACTGTGAAGCGGTTCTGAGTTGGCTTTCATTAATTAAAAATCTATAAATTGTATGATTTAGTTACTTATTTGTTACCTTATAACTTATTTCTATGTTCTGTTATTTACTGTATTGTCATTTAGCCTGATGAAGACAGACGTTTAGTTTCGTCGAAACGTCGATTTTAAATAAATATTAATACAGAACTTTAATCTAAAGCAGAAAATTTGGAATGATAAATAAAAGTAGAAATAAAATAACTTCTGAAAGATTTTTTTTTACTGTGTTAAAATATAAATCGATTTTTTCTCTCCATAAGAAATTCTACACTAAAATAACCCCTGCTACTACTCATGTGTCAAATCACATAAATTTTATTAAATAAAAAAATACACTGTAAAAAAGTTGGCATTTTACATTAAAAAACCATAGTAAAAAATTACATATTATTTCAGCAAAACGATAAATTATCTATAAATTAATATAATTTTATAATTTTAAGTAAAATAATTAATTTGCCATATTGTATATGTTTTTTTTTTATTATCGAAAAAGTTAGTAAAGGAGGTGTCCGGATAAGGTATGTGCGTCAGCCTTGAGGTCTACCGACTTGGCCATTGTTTTCACCGTATTCTATATGTAAAAAAAAAAAATATAATATAAATATAAATGTTTTATAATTGAACTCAATTGCATCACTGCATTAATTTAGTGCAACGACAGCATTACTTGCCTTTCAAAACTTGGTGGCATTCTGAGATAATGTAAGCTGAAAATGCTATTAGGGATGTATGCTTGTGATTTTGCACAAACCTGAATCGAGCATTAATAATTTGACTTGTTAATAATGTAGAAGGTTTGCTGGTAGCCAAGTAAAGGATTTACAGCTTACAAAAGGTTTAAAAACACTCACAGTTACTTGTTTATTTAAACAAGTCTGAAAAACAATCAAATGAACAAAGTCACCATGTTTTTTCTTTTTTCTTTTTAACAAAACAGAAATGTGAAATTGAAAACATTATTTGCTGAATAATTTTTTTTTTTAAACCTAATAACATATGTAGTAAAAAATCTTTCAGAACTTATTGTATTTTGGAAAATAGAAAATAAAATTTTTTTTCCAAAAAAAAAAACATATTTTATGCTTTTTTTGGCCAAATTATAAATACGAAAAAATTCAAAAAAATATATATTATTCTACATAGGATATTATATCTCAGGTATTTTTTCGATACATTAATTATCGTTTTTGTAGAAAATAGAGCCAGTTAAAAAATATACTATTTTTTATTTTATATAAATCAATTAATAATATTAAATTATTAATTCAACATTGATTATGTAATTTTTCGAACAGTCAGTTACAATAAATAAGTTGTATTAAACGAATAAATTCAATATTAACTTCAACATGTTTTGTATTTGAGCTACGTGTCTGAATATAGCAATTAGAACCGTGTGAACTAACGTTAGCATTCGGTTGAAAAAAAGCAAAACCGTCGCCAACATCAGAGAGCATTCGGGGAGACCGGTGACGCGTGATTGCTGAAAGGTCAAGTGATGCCAAGTATCGCCTTGGGGGGGTACAACTTTTACACTTTGCGAGCGCACCCCCATCAATTATAAGTGAACGGACTGTGTAGCCAACCAAAGGGCTGTGTGCGAACAGTGGCAGGTCGTTAACACGTATTCATCTGTCCACGGCTTGTAAAAAATAAATTAATCCGGATATACGACACACGTTCCGGGTTTGATGAGCGGACAGTTCCCTTAAGATATGCTTCATTTTGTTTGTATTCTAGATTAGTTTTTGTTGGTTTTATTTTTAGTGTAAATAATCACATAATTAAAGATAATTACATTGACATAGTAAAAAAAAATCTTTCAGAATTCATTATATTAAAATAAAACGGCTTTAGGTTGTAGTTCTGTATTAATATTTATTAATAATCGACCGTACTCTGCCTACATTTTCATCAGCTCAACATAATAGATTATTTTCTAATCTTTGTAACATAATGTAATATTATGTAATTAAATCAGGATGATAATAAGAAATAATATTGGAATAACAAAATAAATTTTTACTAATATTTACTCAATCAATTTATATTTAAATAAATTAAATTTATTATATTATCAGGCATTCGTAAAACTTTTTTTGATCATCTTGCAACGTACTTTTGGGCTTTGAGACATTTCAATACTTCAATTTGAAAAATATTAGTTTAGGACAAAGACCACTTGCCTCTAAAAGAGTACTCAGATTTAAGTATATAAACTTTTTAAAATGTTATTGCAAAATCACATATAATACATTATACAAAAATCAAAAGAATTGAAGTACGTTAAAAACAATTGAACTAAAGTAAAATGTTATTAATGTATAATAAACTCTTAAAAAATATATGTAGTTTTATCTACAAACCATAAGACACTATGATGCTTAGTATTTCTAGGAATAATTACTCAACTGCTGTAATTTTATTTATAATTGTTTAAAAATACATAATATCAGAACTATTACAAACATTATTTAATATGATATTACCAACGGAATGGAAAACTACACATGTATGTAATATTATAGTTTTGTTTTTTTAGATAAATTTAGATAAATAAATTTTTCAGTAAATTTGTTGTCAGGAATTTTCTATAAATAGGTAAAATTTGTTTATTTTGTAATATTATTGTTGGTATTTTGAAATGAATGAATTACACTTAAAATATTTTATTAGTATTATTACACTAGATATGTACTAAGTCTCTTTATTATTATCACAGATACTAATATACAAGCTGGAATTTTACATAATTTAAGAAGTTATACCAACAATACATAATATTTTACATTAAGTATGTAATGCAATTTGCAAAAAGTAAGTAATTTTACATACTTATTAGGTCATTTTTACTTATTTTATGTGATTATTATGAATGATATAAAAATTACAGAATTTTGAGGAAGAAATACCTAATATTTATAGTAAAATGAAACTACAGATTTTTTATTATTTTTCTGTAAATTTGCTATTTATTTTATTTAACAGTGTATGTAAAATTTACTCCTAAATTCAATAATAAAATAAAAAATGGGATATTCTGTTTTAAATAAAAAGGTTGGAGTCGATTTTTTAAAATTTTCTTTTTAATATTAATTACATTGACAAAAAAAAAATGTTATGTAATAACTAAACTTAAATTTAATAAAATAACATTTAATCGTAGAAAAAGTATGATACTTAGACGTGAAACATTCAGAGATTAATACATACATACATGCATACACAATCACGCCATGTACCCAAATGGGTGTGGCACAAACTCTTTTCATCATCCCGAAATCAGTCACCTCCAAACATTCCTATCCAAATAAGCAACTTTTGCTTTATCCACATTCATAATTCCTCTCATACATGCTCTTTTATTTCTACTACTTGGAAACTTTCGCTCACGCAAAACACTCTCAATTATACCACTCCAACTACTCATCGGACGTCCACGCAAACGTGTGCCATCAAAAATGACAAAATTTGTCTCACATCGTGTGAAATAAAATTCAGTAGTATTTTCCGTAAAAATATATTAAAATTTGTTAAAGTAGTTGTAGAGAAAAAAACTGTTTACATTCACTGGTTAATGCAAAAGCAAATATTATCTCTAACTTTGCGCTAATGAGTTTGCTGGGTCGGTTGGAGTGAATTTTATTTTTATAATGATCGTTTGAAAGATTATTTTTTTCACTTGAGTGTGTATATAATCACTTATATTTAACAATTTCTCTTTATCGCGTTCTATCAATTTATTTAACGGCTTTGTGTTAAATTGAACGTGGGGGAGAGAAACACAAAATAATAATCGCCTGTTTTTCAATTATCATAATTTGCGGATTAATTAATTTTAGCTCGTAAAATTAATGTAAGAGAAAATTGTGACGTTCGATAAATTTTAAAAAGATTACATTTTGCTTTGTATTTGTATTTGAAATTATACATTATTAATGAGATACATATTTTGCTCAAAATACTTATTATACAGGGTTGATTTATAGCGAGTGTATCCCAAACTTTAACAGTTTGTTAGATTGGTCCTATTTTATCTAGTAGCGCAATTACATGAAATTATAGTTTTATTAGTGACATTACGAATTACCGCTGTAAAATTTTTTTTTCAAAGTTGACAACACTCTATGTTAGTAAAATTATACAGTGTTGGACCAATATATGGAACTAAGTACATAAATATATCTGGAGTTTTTAGAGACATCGAAATGAAATTTGGTATTTAAAATAATATACAGGGTGTTTCATTATAAAATTTAAAATTGTTATTACAGCCGGTTAAACAGGAAGCTCAAAATAGTTAAAAACATTCAACTCAAATACATAATTTACTGTAATATCTACCTACCAAATTTCATTTCGATATCTTTAAAAACTTCAGAGATATTTACTTGGTTCCACACATTTGCTCATCACTGTATAATTTATATAGGCACTAAAAGAATCTTTTATGATAATTTAATTAAAATCGGATAAATAATATAGCCATAATGGATTTTTTTCTCGAAAAGTTGGCATCACTGGAAAAAATAAAACTATATGACCATCTTGGGCACTAAATAAATCTTTTATAATATTATTTTTATTTACAGTATATATTTAAAAAAAAATCTTATAATAATGTATGCTAGTTGTCTTTTGAATATTTGATATTTTTTTAATATAAACTATTTATAAAATTTGGTGCCTCTTTGTAATTATACTTCTAACCACGTGTGCAGTCCGAGTTAATATAATTACGTGGCAAACGTATGTCGCAACTGAACCGACACGACACGTGCCGGCATGTACAGCAGTTTGCTATGGGCAAAAAAAATGCAATTATTTTTTGCACATTATACCACGTTAAAGTGACCACGTTTGGGACTTGATAGAAATGAAAGCAATTTTTTTTTAGTGTGTGTGTGTAAAAATATGTTCAAAGGACGCCTCTCTTGTGTGCATTAATTCAAATGTAATGCGATTTTTTTCATAAATAACATTTATACAATGTCAGTTTTATTTAGTTTTTTTTTTTTTTGAAAAATGCAGATTTTTTTCTGTTTTTGTTTAAATGATTAAAACATTTGAATAAATAGTATGTTTTTTATTGACAATAATGAACAAAGTTTTGTGCAAAATTTATTTTATATAAAGTTTTAGTTTTAACGTAATTTCAATAATTTTGGTAATTTTTTCTTATAAAGTTGGCAACACTGTAAGACACTAGACTTATATAATTTACATGGGCACTAATATAGCTCAGATAAACTATCGTTTGTCTATGGCAATAGAATCTTTTGTAAAAACTTGATTAATCTTTTTTTTCGAAAAGTTGCCAATACTGTATATTAATAAAATTATGTAATTTATGTGGGTACTAGAAGAATCTTTTTTAATTTTAATAATTTTTTCTGGGAAAATTGGCATCACTGGAAAAAAAAAAGAAAATTTCATCAAAATAGATTAGGTTGAATCGTCCAGATGTCTAGAAGTTGCAATCACAAAATTTTGACAGTGCACACACATACGCCCCTTATAAACTAAGTTTGGATTCGTCATCTAGATGCTACACTGTAAAAAGTTTTTCTATAATAAAAGTTATGGGTCACAAGGATGTCCTAGATTATTATGTAAATTTATATAAAACTTAATTTTATATAGCATGTAATATTTAACAAAAAATTATGTAAAACTAATTTACTTTTCATGTGAAATATTTATATATAAAATACGTAAAATATATGTACATCAAATTATAATTAATTTTTATTACATTATTTATTGTAAATTTCAATAAAAATTTGGAAAATTGTAGAAACATTATGTAATTTTATGCAGCATGTAAAAATTAGTACTATTATATGTAATAACTACAAAATCTATGGCCCGTATTCTCATCTCACTTTTTCGTGAAAAAGTGCTTTTATCATTAACTTCAAAATCAATTTTTGCTTCTGTATTTTATCAATTGTAAATAGTTTTTCTATTTATGATCATTTTTATTATATTTGGTATTATAAAATTTATATAAACTATTATAAATTGCTTAATAAATAATTTTAAGTAAACGTCGAAAGTACTTTTGGTAAAAAATCACTTTTATAAATGAGGTGAGAATATGAAATATTACATATTACTAGTAATATCACATATGTCTGTACGTAAATTTGTTTTTTTTTTAAATTTTTTCGTAAATTTCTATAATTAATGAAGTAAACTTATTTTACATATAATTTTATAGTAATTTTTACTATAAAAATTTATAAATTTTTTTACAGTGTTTATAATGTTATGAAACACCGTATCGAACACTATACCCCTTTTTCCTTTCTTTCGAAGTAGTAAAATGCGCTAGTCTATTTGAACATATTTATGAGTATTTTACGACGGTAGTAAAATACATATAGTATAAAATTGTTAAACATATATTCAACGAGTGATATACATATATTTATAAAAGGAATACATATCTCCGAATACAAGTTCATAAATACACAGTCGAGAGAGGTTTTAAAGTCCATGAAGTACTGAATATCGCGCGCGCAGTCCTAACTTTATAACTTACTATCTGTTTCAGTTATTATTTGACTTTTAGTAAGTTTAGCCGAGAAGTTTTCAAACTTCGCAAACCTTGTCGCAAAATTTATGACTGTGTATTTGTACATATATTTCGAGCAAATGAACATTTTCATTATTATCTATACGTCAGTAGTATTGAGCGGCATTATTCCAGACTGATTAAGTTAACAAGGTCAATCCGCTAATTAGTTTTTGGCGCCGTTAATGATGTTTTCTCCTTAGGAATTTATGAAATTTTGAATATTTGTTATTTCTAACTATGGAACTGATAAATTTTAGAAAGTTTGTTATGTTTTATTGAATTTTAGAATATTTGTCATTGTTATTCTTAAATATTTCTATTTAATTACATGTTATGGAATAAAATTTCTCTTTTTTGCAGAGAAATATTTTTAACTAATACATTTTTAATTATGTTGGAATATTTGTGTTATTAAATTTTTGTTATTTGTCATTGCTATTTTTAAATATTGTTAAGTTTTTCTTTTTGCAGAGAAAATATTTTTAACTAATACATTTTTAATTATGTTGGAATATTTTAAGAATATTGTAAGAATATTAAGGGAAATTTTTTTTCTAAGATATATATATATATATATATATATATATATATTAAATAACCTTGTAATTCATTTCAATTTTAGTATTTTCTTATTTTAAAAATAACAAATTGTAAAAATACATTATTTACTTAATAGAATAGAAAAAATATCTTTAAAGATTAAAATCTTAACTTCTCTATTTAAATTTATGTTTTCAAAATACTTTAACGATGTAACAGAATGTACATTGAAAAAAAAAAAAATTTTATAACTTACAATTATTGAATACAAGTACTTTTCTTAAAAATTTACAAAATTTTGAATATTTGTCATTTCTAATTATAAAACTGATAAATTTTAGAAAGTTTCTCATGTGTTATTAAATTTTTGAATATTCGTCATTGTTATTCTTAAATATTTCTAAAATTTTATAACTTTCTTATTCTATTCAAAATTGGTATATATAAAACAGGATATTTTCGTTATATCATATCACTTTTGAAAACAAAGTTATTGTAAGAACTTCAAATATATTCAGTGAGTATATTATTATTAAAATTATTATTATTATTATTATTATCATTATTATTATTATTTATTGCTATTATCATTATTATAGAATAATACAGTTTTTAAATATGTGTATATTTTCTTTTTATATAGAAACATGGATTTAGAAAAATTGAACGAACTTGGCCAGTTGAAGAAACCCCTAAGAAAATTATCAACATTGCCATTTAATGAAAATTTTTTAATTAAATCTATCAGACCAGTAAAAACAACTTTTGGCCGAAAAATAATAGCTGAATTCCAAGATTTTAAATCCTATCTACTAACTCGTTTCGATGAATTAACAAACGATGAGATATCTACATACTCAAAATGCTTGGGCAAATTAGCCCTTAGGTATACAGGAACGGAAATTCAAAGGGGCAAGGAAGTCACATTAATTGAATTTGTTTTGATATAATTTTTATTTTATTAACAATATGTATATAATAATATATGAATAAAAACAATATATATATTTAAATTATGAGTTTTATTTATTATTAAAAATATATTTCAAACATTTGTGTTATAAGAAAATCATTTTGTATTACATTATTATTAAAAACTGATAAAAAGTCATTCAATGAACATCCATTAATTCTATATAATAAATACAATAAAGAGTAATGTCCACAGACTGAAGACAAATCATTTTGTAAAGTTTTCATATTGTATGTCCAAATTCGTGTATGTATTTCTTCTTAAAAAAGTTGCATGTTGTAAAACCGTCGGTGGAAATCCATAACTATTAAAAATATTCACCGCATCCATTATGATCAATTAATATAGCAACCCAATGTTGTCTTATTCTGAAATCTGGATCAGTGTTTACAATTAGAGCACATGGATAGTTTACGTGAAGAGGAAGTCTATTTGCAGCATAGACGCCATATTGACACACGTTCCGAAACCGTCTCTGCATTATTGTCTTTATGAATTCGGCGTCCATTTTTCACGTTATCAATATACCAATTTCTTATATTTAAAACATTTTCAACGAGTTATCTGCTACCTAAATCTAAAAGTGAACTAGACAAAAAATCATAAATTATTAAGTGCGGTATATGTGGCAGTGGATGAAAAACTATTTTTAGTGTTAGGTGTAGATCCTAATTGTAAGTTTAATTATAAAATTAATTTAGTTCAAGGAACAAAAGTAATTTCGATTAAAAATATTGAGGACTTTTCCGCTAAATTAAAGCAAATAAAATAAAAAAACAACTTTCAAGGAAAGAAATTTAATTAGGAACTGCGATAATATTCGTATAAGTGTACTGTCGCGAAATTATTTAAAAGTATGGCAAAATAAAACATATATGGCTATATCTGATAAACAAATTAAAACAATAATAACAATTACGCCATATATAATTAAACTTTATAACAAAAATTTGCCTGCATATGAAAATGTATCGTATTGAATACAAAAAAAATGTATTCAAGAAATAGCTTTAAATTTAATTAGAGATAACAAAAATATAATCGAAATTAATATTAATATTGTAGATATTTTAGATATTAAGAGTAAATATATAGATGTAAGGGTAGAAATGTTTAATATGTACTATTATAAATTTAGTGTAGATATAAGAAATGTAACGCAATTTATGTATGAAAATAAAAAAAATATAATTAGTTAGCAAATCCTGGTTCTATTTCTAAATAAGTAATAAATATAAATATTTTTCAAAATTTACATTTGCAATGTTTAGAAAAAAATTATGAATGGAAGAAATATACAGTGGTATACTATAAAGCAATTAGTAAAAAATTTTAAGGAAATACCTATAGTGAAAACCTTATATTGGTTCGTAAAATTTTACAGTATTAAATAAAAGTTTTATTTTTTCTGTTACATTGGTTTACGGGAGGGATAAATGAAAAAGTAATTAGTTTTTGTATATAAATATGCGTCAATGAATTTTTAAGTGACAGTATATTTCTGTATACATTCTTTTTGATTCTTTAATTACAAACTTAAAAACAAATTGATGAGAATAGTTTGTTTTAGCTCTTATAAATATTAAAATTATAATTGAATTGTAATAGAATTTGAGCTTAAAAACAATGAATTAAAAACAAACTTAAATTGTGTTACTTTTTATTAATAAAAACTATTTCTTATTTTTAGAAAATAACTTTCAAATAATGAATATAATATATAATAATATAATATTGAAAAATAAAAATTTTTGATTTCGAAATATGATGCTTTAATTACAAATTTAAAAACAAATTGATGAGAATATTTATAATTTGCTTTAGCTGTTATAAATATTAAAATTATTTTGAATTTTGTAATAGAATGTGCACTTAAGAACAACGAATTAAATAATTTTCAATTGTGTTACTTTTTATTAATAAATTATTATATTTATTAATAATTATTATTTTTATTAATAAATTATTATAACGTTTTTAAAATATTAACATTAAATTTATATTCTAAAAAACTAAATTACAAGATTATCAATGTTATGAATTTTATTTAATTAGGTATACATACATATACATGTGTCATATTTATTTTAAATTATCTAATATTAATATATTGTTTTTTTTTTGAACAAAAATTATATTAATATTAGATAATTTAAAACGAATATGACATATATGTAATTATATAACCTAATTAAATAAAATTCATAAAATTGATAATTTTGTAATTCAGTTTTTAGAACATATTTTTAAAAACGTTATAATAATTATGTTTTTTTTTTTAATAAAAAGTAACAAAATTGAAATTTTTTAAATTCATTGTTCTTAAGCGCACATTCTACTAGAAAATTCAAAATAATTTTAACATTTATAACAGCTAGGTAAAGCAAATTATAAATATTCTCATCAATTTGTTTTTAAATTTGTAATGAAAGCATCATATTTGAAATCGAAAATTTTTATTTTTATAAATAAATATACATATATTTTTGTTATATTTATTTACAACTCAAATTATAGAAAAAAAAGCTTTTGAGATAATAATAAAATTTTATGTAAGATATTTATTTGCAATATAATAACAAATCGTCTATTTATTAAATTATAAAAATCTTTAATAAACTTAATTTTAATACTTATATTTTAGCATAAATAACTATTTTTTTTCCACATAATCTGAAAATAACTTTTATTTAATATCAGAGTATATAGAAATACATTTCTTAATTATTTAATAAATATTTCTTTTCTTTTATTAAAACAGAATATTAATTAATTAAAATAATAATAGTTTATTACTATTTATTTGTTATATTTTTATCAATACATGAGAGTTTATAGGAAATTAATTATTTTTTAAATTTAAACTTAAATATTGTTAAATTATTTTATATTTTAGTTTATTATTCATATAACAGAAAAATATTCTATTTTATTTATAAATTATATTGATAGAATATATTAAATTTCAATATACTTAATAAACAAAACAAAAACGATAAATAAAATTTAAGTATTATTATTTTTCATTAAACAATTACTATAACTTTCGATTTAAATGATTATTTTTATAAAATGATTTATTTGGAAATCTTAAAATAAAATCTACTTACTTCTGAGAATAGCATATGAAACAAATATTACTTTTTTCCTGATGACTCTGAATAATAATACAGGTATTTGTAAAAGTGAAAGTTAGAAATAATTTTTTTTTAATTAAATAGAACAAAATGTTGTTTTTGTGTTAAATTGGATTATCATAGATAAAAATTCAGAAAATATTAAAAAGATTGTTAAATTATTGAATAATTTCATTAAAAGTTATAATAACAAATAAATAGTAATAAACTAATATTATATTAATTAATATTTTGTTTTAATAAAAAAAAATATTTAATAAATAATTATGAAAGTATTTTTATATACTCTGAAAGTTAAGTTGAATATTTCTTCTTCTTGTTATATGAAATATGATACAATTTTGTATAATAATAATTATGATAGTTTTATTAATTAAATGAGAAAAATAATTGATTACTTTTATTTTATAAAAATATTAATATAAAATTTAAATATTTTAATAAAAAAAATTTGTTGAGCGAATGTCTAATGAACGTTTGGTAAAAATATTTATATGAATGCTTTTGACGGTATACGTTTGCGTGGACGTTCGATGAGTAGTTGGAGTGGTATGACTAAGAGTGTTTTGCGTGAGTGGAAGTTTCCAAGTAGTAGCAATAGAAGAGCATGTATAAGAGGAATTATAAATGTGGATAAAACGAAAGTTTAGAGAAGACTGATTTCGGGATAATGAAAAGAGTTTGTGCCACACTCTTTTGGGGTACATGGCGTGATTGTGTATGTATGTATGTATTCATGTATTTTAAATTTATGGCTGAATTAAAACAAAAAAAAAATTTTTTTTTGTTTTTAAAGTTAAAAATTTAAAGATTGCTTTTATTAAAAGATCGTAGATAAGAATTAAAAGTAAAATGAAGTATTATTGAATTATGACAATTATAACTTTTAATGAAATTTTTCAACAATGTTTTTAATATTTTCTGAATTCTTATCTATGATAATTCAATTTAACACAAAAACAGCATTTTGTCCTCTTTAATTTAAAAAAAAATTTATTTTTAACTTTTACTTTTACAAATACCTGTATTATTAAAAAAGTAATATTTGTTTCATATGCTATTCTCACAAATATGAACAATTTTTAAATTTTATTTTAAAATTTCCAAAAATAATCATTTAAATCGAAAGTTATAGTAATTGTTTAATGAAAAATAATAATATTAAAATTTTATTTATCGTTTTTATTTTGTTTATTAACTATATTGAAATTTAATATATTCCACTATAATTTATAAATAAAATAGAATATTTTTCTTTTATAAATAAAATAGAATATTTTTCTTTTATATGAATAATAAACTAGAATATAATTTAACAATATTTAAATTAAAAAATTATTAATTTCTTATAAACTCTCTTGTATTGATAAAAAAATATATCAAATAAATAGTAATAAACTATTATTATTTTAATTAATTAATATTTTGTTTTATTTAATTTATGTATACATACATATACCTGTGTCATATTCATTTTATATTATAAAATTGAAATGAATATTTCTTGAAATATGACAACTGGCTTGAGAGCAACTGCGTAGTTAATGTAGTATATACAACTGCTCAAGCTCGTTTACGATTGCATGAGTAATTACAACGCATTAGGTTCAATATAATAATAAAGTAATATTTAATATTAATATTTTTTTATTTTCTTTATTAATATAATTTTTCTTTTAATGCAGACATAAATTTAAAATACATGAATACATACGTACACAATCACGCCATGTACCCCAAAAGAGTGTGGCACAAACTCTTTTCAATATCCCGAAATCAGTCTCCTCCAAACTTTCGCTTTATCCACATTCATAATTCCTCTCATACATACTGTTCTATTCCAACTACTTGGAAACTTCCACTTACGCAAAACACTCTCAGTCATACCACTCCAACTACTCATCGAACGTCCACGCAAACGTATACCGTCAAAAGCATTCATATAAATCTTTTTACCAAACGTTCATTAGACATTCGCTCAACAAATTTTTTTTTTATTAAAATATTTAAATTTTATATTAATATTTTTAAAAAATAAATGTAATAAATTATTATTCTCATTTAAATAATAAAACTATCATTATTAATATTATACAAAATTGTATCATATTTCATATTTCAAGAACGAGAAATATTCAACTTAACTTTCAGAGTATATAAAAATACTTTGATAATTATTTATTAAATATTTCTTTTTTTATTAAAACAAAATATTAATTAATATAATATTAGTTTATTACTATTTATTTGTTATATTTTTATCAATACAAAAAAAGTTTATAAGAAATTAATTATTTTTAAATTTAAATATTGCTAAATTATATTCTAGTTTATTATTCATATAACAGAAAATATTTTATTTTATTTATAAATTATATTGATAGATTATATTAAATTTCAGTATAGTTAATAAACAAAACAATAAGTTCTTTTAATAAAAGCAATCTTTAAATTTTTAACTTTGAAAACAAAACTAAATTTATTTTTATGTGAAAAATTAGTATCACATATTTTTTTTTTTATATTTTTTAAAAAATTTGTTACAAAATAGGATTTACCACTCTCGCTTGGGCCTGCAATTATTGCCGTAAAAGGGTGTACAAACTGTTGAGTCATTTTAATTTGTTTAGGTAGAAATTTAAAAACAAATGATAATATTAAAAAATTTATTATAATATATATATATATATATATATATATATATATATACGTATATATATATATATATATATATATATATATATATTCAAATTTCTCCCTCCTTCTCTTTCTCTCTCTCTCTCTCTCTCTTTCTCTTTTCAATTGCATATTTACATAATAAATAATTAATTTTTATAACAATAAATATGTAAATAAATAACAATAAATACATAAATAAATAACAATATAATAAAATATAAACAATTAATTAATTTTTAGTTTTTTTTGCAGCCATAGGGTACTGATAAATTGTTTCCGAGTAAACGACGTTTCATAAAATTAACTTTGAATGCTTTTGTTTCTGTTTTCGTAATAACAGTATGATCTAACGTAGTTCTAATATTATTACTAACAATTTTTATAAATTTACCTCTATATATTTTTAACAAAGTCTTTTAAGAATTCAAAGTTAATTTTCTGAGAATTTGCGAAGTTTAATCGAAAACCCTTCACCTTACAGACTTTTCCTCTTTCATTTGTACCAGGCGTAAAAAATATGTAAGCGTAACATATAGGCCCGCCTGATACAAATGATACTATGTATGTTCCAGATCCGTAGCATTCTAATTCGTCCGTTAGATCGCCGAGATAATTACCGATGGGCGGCTCGTACTCTCCTAGAGTATAAACATAGATTATCGAATCTGTATCATAATATAATACTCTTCGGCCAAGAGGTTGTAAAATCTCATGCAAGCGTAATCTTGCTGAGTTGATTTGATGCTTCTATTTTATACTGCCAGTTAACATATAATAATTCATCACCGACAGGAATAATCCTATTTACTTCTATTGAGGGATTAGAAAGTAAATAATATAATTCTTCAGGTGATGAAACTATTGTAGTTTGAGTATTATTATCAGATTGTGCAAATTTACCTGTAATAAAAATTAAATAAATTAAAAATTAATTTATTAATTAAAAATAAGTGTAATTTACCCCAAAAACTATTTAATTGAAGTTTCGCTGCCGAATTATCAATTTCTTGTTTCAAATTTTGATTATTAAAATTGTCGTTATTTGAATTCATTATCACAAACAATACAAAAACAAACACAAAAGAATGTATACAGAAATATACTGTCACTTAAAAATTTATTGACGCATATTTATATACAAAAACTAATTACTTTTTCATTTATCCCTCCCGTAAACCAATGTAACAGAAAAATAAAACTTTTATTTAATACTGTAAAATTTTACGAACCAATATAAGGTTTTCACTATAGGTATTTCCTTAAAATTCTTTTACTAATTGCTTTATAATATATCACTGTATATTTCTTCCATTCATAATTTTTTCTGAACATTGCAAATGTAAATTTTGAAAAATATTTATATTTATTACTTATTTAGAAAAGAACCAGGATTTGCTAACTAATTAAATTAAATAATTGTTTATATTATATTTTTTTATTTTCATACATAAATTGCGTTACATTTCTTATATCTTCACTAAATTTATAATAGTACATATTAAACATTTCTACCCATACATCTATATATTTACTCTTAATATCTAAAATATCTACAATATTAATATTAATTTCGTTTATATTTTTGTTATCTTTAATTAAATTTAAAGATATTTTTTGTATTCAATATATACATTTTCATATGCAGGCAAATTTTTGTTATAAAGTTTAATTATATATGGCGTAATTGTTATTATTGTTTTAATTTGTTTATCAGATATAGCCATATATGTTTTATTTTGCCATACTTTTAAATAATTTCGCAACAGTACACTCATACGAATATTATCGCAGTTCCTAATTAAATTTCTTTCCCTGAAAGTTGTTTTTTTTATTAATTTTATTTGCTTTAATTTAGCGGAAAAGTCCTCAATATTTTTAATCGAAATCACTTTTGTTCCTTGAACTAAATTAAACTTACAATTAGGATCTACACCTAACACTAAAAATAGTTTTTCATCCACTGGCACATATACCGCACTTAATAATTTATAATTTTTATCTAGTTCACTTTTAGAATTAGGTAACAGATAACTCGATACGGGCGCCGCTCCTAACACGAAATTTATATATTCATCTTCGTTGATAAATTTCTCTTCTTCATCCCTCGGGTCTGTCAGATCTTGTGTTGTAATTACCTGGGCATTTTGAACTTCCATTTCTTCTTCTTCAGATAAATTATAACTTCTTCGGAAGTAGATGAAAATTTATCTGATATGTCTTCATCGCTATCATCTTCTAAGATAATATCCGGAGTCCTAGGTATGTCCGGTGTATTAACGGACTCAATATACTCGAAAGCCGGACGAATTAAAATATTCTCCAAAATTTCAACATTAATTTTTTGAGCCATTGTTGAAAAACAAATATTGACACTAACTAGCTATGCAACAACGAATGTAACAAAGCAATGAATTAATTTTTCATATGCAAAACGTAGATATATATAGCAAACGACAAATCAATTACGAGTTTGAATTTCCCAATGAATGACTTGTGACGTATTCATGACGTAATCATTTAGCAAGTCAAATTAACTTATTTCTAAATTTCTTAAGAGAAAATTAAAAATGATGTCACAAAAGCCATACCTATTCAGTTAATTACAGTATACTAAATATATTTCTATTTCATTCAATTTCTATATACTTGTATTCGTTAAAATAATGATGTATTCGTTTACAAATTATAAGATATTTGAAATATACGAATATCTATAAATTAATTAAAACACTAGTATATAATAACAAAATTTATTTACAATTAAAATAAAATTACATGTTTTATTTTGTAAATTTATTTACAATTATAATAAAATAAAATTTGAAGTTTTATTTTTGTAAATTTATCCATCGTTCGCGCTTTTGTTCACGAAAGGCTTTATTTCTTTTTTTCCTGGCATTTTTATTTTTTTAAATTCCGTCGGCAGACCTCGAATTATCAGCCTATCTTGGGTTGCTACGTTCGGATTGTAGGTGCTGTGATATATATTTGAATTAATAAATTATATTTTGAATTCATAAATAATAAAAACTCACAATTCTTCATCATCGCTCCAAACTTTGAACAATTTTCTAAAATTTGCCCCTCTCTTTCCTTAGATACGGTAATGCTATTTTTAAGATATAAATATAGATATAAATATATATTAAATAAATATATTACTCCTACATAATAATTTTTTTTCTTACTTTATTTTCTCCTTATCGGAAAGAACTGATGCATTTCTGGTTACTAATTTTTTATATTGACTGTTAGACGCCATTGCACTCTGATTTAGTTAACATAAAAGTGTTATAAGTAAATAATAAATTGTGATTTATATATGAATCTAAACATACTGTTTTTCTTTTTATAAATTCTATTTTAAAATAAGAAAGTACTAAAATTGAAATAAATTACAAGGTTATTTAATATAAATCTTAGAAAAAATTTCCCTTAATATTCTTACAACATTCTTAAAATATATACATACAATCTACAACAATCTGTAAATCTTTTGTTAGTTTAATTATATATAAATTGTACATTTCTAAAAACATTTCTATATATACATTATTAATATTCAAAATATCAAATATAGTTACAGTTAAATTATTTATATTTTTTTTTCTAATGAAGTCAAGAGATAAATCTTGCATAATTTTTTTTTTTATATTCTACAAATACAGTTTTACGTCATATCATAAGGTATTACGACTTTCTATTTTTTACTGGAAAAGTTGTATGCTACATCAAGTATAATTAGCAAAACGGTATGACATTTTTTCAAATTAGAAAGTAATAACTTTAAAAATATTTTTTCTATTCTATTAAAGGGTGTATTCATTTACAAATTATAAAATATTTGAAATATACGAGTATCTATAAATATATATATATATATATATATATATATATATATATATATATGTATATATATATATATATATATATATATATATATATATATATCTAAATGCTATTAGTTAAATAAATTAATTAAAACACTAGTATATAATAACAAAATTTATTTACAATTAAAATAAAATAAAATTACATGTTTTATTTTGTAAATTTATTTAAGAATAAGAAAGTTATAAAATTTTAGAAATATTTAAGAATAACAATGACGAATATTCAAAAAAGTAAATAATGTATTTTTACAATTTGTTATTTTTAAAATAAGAAAGTACTAAAATTGAAATGAATTACAAGGTTATTTAATATATATATATATATATATATCTTAGAAAAAAAATTTCCCTTAATATTCTTACAATATTCTTAAAATATTCCAACATAATTAAAAATGTATTAGTTAAAAATATTTTCTCTGCAAAAAGAAAAACTTAACAATATT
Organism: Clivina fossor; assembly: GCA_963966155.1. Taxonomy (NCBI): domain Eukaryota; kingdom Metazoa; phylum Arthropoda; class Insecta; order Coleoptera; family Carabidae; genus Clivina; species Clivina fossor. The sequence goes on along the minus strand of OZ014569.1, from coordinate 8,242,911 downwards.
TAAAAATAGCAATGACAAATAACAAAAATTTAATAACACAAATATTCCAACATAATTAAAAATGTATTAGTTAAAAATATTTCTCTGCAAAAAAGAGAAATTTTATTCCATAACATGTAATTAAATAGAAATATTTAAGAATAACAATGACAAATATTCTAAAATTCAATAAAACATAACAAACTTTCTAAAATTTATCAGTTCCATAGTTAGAAATAACAAATATTCAAAATTTCATAAATTCCTAAGGAGAAAACATCATTAACGGCGCCAAAAACTAATTAGCGGATTGACCTTGTTAACTTAATCAGTCTGGAATAATGCCGCTCAATACTACTTACGTCTGAATGAATCTATATTATTTCAAATTTATCTATTTTATTTGGAAGATTTGTATTTAGTTTTTCTTCAAGCGTATCATAATATTAATATTATTAGAATTTTCAATAATTTTTCCTGCCAAACCAGAATGAGGTAGAGAAAAAAGTTGCTTAGCTATTATGTAGCTAATTTTTTTCTTTATTTTACTGATTTTTTTTTCAGATTTTTTTGAGCAAATTTTGAAAAAAATCTTATTTTGAAAAAATTCCAAGGGTTACCTACCCCCTTGTCAAATTTTCAAAAATTCATTTTTTAATTTTTTTCGACTAAACGATGCATTCTAAAATAATCGTTTCTTCACTCAATTATCGTACTCATTATTTTCCTAGACCTCATAGTTTTTGAGAAAAAAATAAAAACCAAAAAATCAAAAAAAAATTCTAGCGTCCAAACTTCACATGCTAGCAAATTAAAACTGTAACCAAATTATAGAACTTTTTATTGTCTATCAAAAAATATTTTAAATATTTCTCCGAATTTAACTCGAGAAAATGCAAATTTCGGTAATTTTCAACCGATATTTGACATTGTTTTATAGTGCTTGAAAAAAGAAATTGTTTTTATGTCCACATAAAATTGCGACATTTTTTCAGGACCTTCTACTTATGTAGAAAGCGATCATAATATTACTAGTACAATAAGGACATTATAGCTATATACACCACTAATCGCAACATAATATCGTAACATATTATACTATAAATTTAAATACGTGTTGGTCTGTTGGTGTAAATAAAATATCAGTTAAAAAGTAATAACACTTAAGTAACAAGTAATAAAAATAAAAGCACATCAATTTCTTGTCATCCATCATTGCTAGGCAGTTTGCAAGCTCAACCGGCTCGTAATCATAATGAAAATTAGTATAATAAATAATTATTTTCGCCGCATACCATCAGAAAGCCCCCATCCCAACATATCACTCACGGGTGTGAAATGCAGCCAAAGAGAGCCCGTAGCCGCCTGAGCATAGGGCTATCAGAATGAAGTTGCCAGCTCATCAATTTTAATCTAGATTCAATCAAGTGCGACGTTGCTAGGGACAACGGGCGTCGGGGATGATGGCGGTTTCAAGGGCATGACAGTGGGGAGGGGGGTCAGGGGGGTTGGCAATGCTAACACTTAACCCAGCCACCTACCTAATGGCTCAGAATAAATTGAACTCTGGTTTGTACTCTGATGATGGCCGAGAACGACAAATGGACCAAAGTTGAGCTCAACAGGCTGGATAAATATACGGACTCATAGAGTTATTCCAGGACTTTGAACTGGTTATATTTTTTTCGTTCCGGTTCAATTAAAAAAAGGATAAAAATATTTGACCTATGAAGGAAAAACATATGATCTACCGAATAGTACCTGAAATGAAAATAATAGTATTAAATAATTAATCTATGGTTTTAATTTTTGACCTATAGAATTAATTATTGATCTATAGAAATATTTATCGACCTATGAAAATAATTATCGACCTATGGAAATAATCAAATACCTACTGATATAATTATCGATCTATAAAATTTGATCTATAAATTTTACGTAATTGGCTATTTAGGGTAGGTTAGTAGATCATTTTTTAATTATTAATAGGTAAATGATTGATTTTTCTATAGGTAAAAATATAAAATTTTATAGGTATAATATTTGAATTATTAATAGATCATAAAATTAGCATCCTTAAAAAAATATATATCGGTTTGGTTCCGGTTTTCATTCCGGCTAAAATAACGGTTTTTTTTTTTCGGTTTTAAATTTTATTTGTATTAAAAACTTATTTTCTACCATAATTTAGAACATTTGATTCTTACTTAATAAAAGTATACTACATAAATTGATACAATAATATGAATAATAATAATTAGTAATTAATTAACGGTATAATAATTAGATGTGCATAATATATAATAGTAATATAATTTATTATTCGAAACTTATATAATTTGTATGCATATTTTAATTATACAGGGTGTAACAGAATAACTATTCCTAATTTTCAGAAATGATAGAGTGCACTTAGAGAAATATTTTTTATTAATAAACTAGTGTCCGGAAATTTCTCGGTGCCAAAATACACTAGATATTTTATTAGAAATAATAGTGCATTGTTCGAAGTTACGACCACCATTTTCGATACAAAAAAAATAATTGTCGGACACTAGTTTATTAATAAAAAAATGTTTCTTTATGTGCTCTCTATCATTTCTGAAAATTAGGAATAGTTATTCTGTTACACCCTGTATAATAATAAGTATATAGGATTTTTATTTGTTTATAATTAGAAAAAATTAAATTATCTTTGATTATTAAAATATTTTTCAATGTATTTTCATTTAAACTATTTGAAGATTATTAAAAGCAAAGTTATTATCAAAAAATTCGCCTGCCTCAAAATGATCCCTAGTTTCATTTTCAATTTCACTAATTGTGTATACCAAATATTTCTTCGCATAAGGGTACGTTTATGTTGGAGCTGCGATGAACAATAAGAGCGACTTTACTAGCGACGGAGTACATAAATTGCACACCGCCTTCATAAATCCCAAATTTGAATAATAGAATTATATATTAGATTTATTTAACTCAGTGCCTTTTCAGTGATTTATGTTTTAAGACAACCTAACTGTTATAAGAGCTGAACTAAACAAATGATTTTATTATCGTAGCGTTAACTTATTAAATATATATACAAAAATATTCAATTGTTCAATGATTTATAGGAACTAACTATTTATTATTCAAGGTTTAATAATTACAGGAAATTATAGTTAATTTAGTAAATGACGATTTAAATTTCACTTTGAGCTACAACTAAATACAGTAATTTAGATCTAAGTGTTTTCAAATTAACTGTAAACTACCAAGATTCTTGTTTACTTTGTTACAAATGCATCATTGACAATGTAAATACGGTAGAATTAGTGGAGAAAATCTTTGAATAACTTTAAACATTCAACATATATTATAAATAATAAGTATGCTATAAATATATTTTTATCTTTTAGTGCTAGGGCTAGTCTGAGGGCATACATAAACCAGACTTTAATATCTTTATTCTTAAAGCTATCATTTATCAAATAATGATGTTTTTTTTAAATGAAAAAAAAATAGCAATCACATCATTTTAAAATCAATTGTGCTTGGCTCAACTTCTGTTATTTTGTTCTTAAAAACTTACTTATCAATTGACTCTGATCAATTTAATATAAAAAAGAAACTTTCTCAAACGCTGTATTGTCGCAGCAAACGGTTGATAGAACCAAATTTGTGAAATTGATAGGTAATCTATCTCTAGTCCCCAGACTTATTTCTTGTAGATTTTTTCTTTATCCAATTTATTTCAATGGATTGTTAAATGAAATTTTATTTTACGATTGACTTATATTGAATTTTAGGCTTTGACGTTTTTTGGTGGAGGTGCTCCTAAAAATAATTTGTTTAACAAGGTTAATCTATAATATTATTAAAATGTGGTTGTGATTGTGGGTACTTGGAGAAACTTTTGTGTTGGTTTATCATGAATAATTAATGTAGTCACAATAAACTTTGAAAAACTTTAATAATTTTTTTTCTAGGAAAGGTTGCAACACTGTGTTTTACTAAAATTATACAATGTATATGGACACTGGGAGAATCTCTTGTCAAAATTTAATTCAAATTGGATAAGTAATGTATCAATAATGATTTTTTAAAAACATTTGTAATTTTGTTCTCGGAAAGTTGATCTATTATTGTATTAATTACATAATGGCGTCTTTTTATATAGGCAATATGGTAATGTAATATGAATATTACACAGTAAAAAGTTTTGTAAATTTATATTAATTTCTATAGTAAAAATTATTATAAAATTATATGTAAAATAACTTTACTTTATTAATTATGGAAATTTACAGAAAAATAAAAAAATAAAAAAATAAAGGGGGCAAGTAGGTTTTTTTAATGAAAAACTAGCCCATTTTCAGGAATTATTTTTACTGTACAGGGAAGGCCTAGAGCAATGCGACTTTCTTCATCATGTAAATCGTTTATTGACTTGTATGTCGGATTTTTTGGTCATCTCCCCTCCCCAAACTTTACCCCCTCACTCCGCTTCCCGTAAGCTATGTCCGGAATTTGGAGGTATGTGGTTCCAGGAATTCCTCTGCACTGCTTCATCTGAAAAAAAAACCGTTTCGGATTATTGAACTTGAATATATTCCTCATCGTTTGAGGGATCCTTTTTTGAAAATTCGATTTTGTCGCAAAATGGCGGACTCTTAAAAAAAAAGAAGTCAATTTCGACCTTTTTTTCTGCTTTCTTGGATGATAAAAAATAAAAATAATAAACATTTTTTAAAAAGGATCCCTCAAACGATTCCAAATTTTATTATCTTTTTGCTGGCAAAAAATGAGACAAATCGGTTAATATGTTCCAGAGATAATCCTGGAACCGACAAAAAAAATTTAGTTCCAAGAAAAACGCATTTAAAGTTTCAAAATAAGTTTTAAGTTAGAAAAGTAAATTTTTTTCACTTACATGTAATCATCAATTCCAGGGCCATATAAGCATTCCTCCTGTTTATCTTGGGTGTCTGTATTTCCGGACAGTCTCTGCCGAATCCGTGCCTCTTGAATAGAATGCTCCGTTCTTATTGCTGACTGGTGGCAGCGACGAGAGTCATATGAATTAGGGTACCTCACCTAAGCGAGTTCCGGAGTTTCGCGACAAAAATCGCTGTAACTTTCTTAATTATTAAGATTTCGAAAAACGGTTTAGTGTTTTTAATTCTTAAAGGATATCTCTATCAGAATTTGTAATTAAAAAAAATCAATTTTTCGAAGAAAAAAAAAACCTACTTGCCCCCTTAAATTAATTATATTTATGTAGTTCTGCGTAATATGATTGTGCATAATATTTATGCAAATATTTATAAAAATGTATGTAAATTTAAATTTAATAAAATATTAATGATTGAAAATTTAAATGCACCAGATCGATAAATCATACAATTTTAAATGTTTTGCAATTAATGAAATTTTGTATTACACAAATTTTACATATTTCACATAATTTTACATTAATTTCGTAAAAAGCGAATTAGTTTTACAATCGTTTTTGTTAAATATTATATGCTATTTAAAAATAAGTTCTATTACCAGTATTATGATACGTCTGACAAAAAATAATTAATTTAATAACAAAAAAAAAAACAATTACTAAGATAAGTAAATATATTTCTCATAATTCATAATATAAATTAAAAATTAATATTATTTCTTCTTCATGCATTCAAACAATTTACTAATACTGGCCACTCGCGGATGGTAATATCTTTCGTCGTCTTTCTTCAGAGGTACGAGAAGTGTTGAATGCCATCCGTAAATCTGATTACCGGTAACTGGTTCAACGTATCTTTGTTTTGGTAAATCTTCTTTCGCTAAGCCAATTGCTTTCAGCAACTCCGGATCGGCCGTAGACAAATCTTGTTGATCGTGAATTGAATAAAATTTACCGGTTATAGGTGCGATTGTAAATGAAGGCCGAAATTTGTCATAGATTACAAAATGTTTGTCTTCTCGTGCGAAGTTTTCTTTAAGAATCTTTGGATTGTATGCGGGACGTGGTTCGTTTTGTGAGAACATTTATTTATTTGATTGTAAAATGATTGAATAGCAAATGAAATGTATATAGATATTTGTATAATGACATAAAATAATTGAATAACTTAGGTTGCTTGATTTGAGAATGTACATTATACATTAAAATAACTATGTAAATATATGTTTAAAAGTAAAATTATTAATAATAAATAAGAAAATTTTAAACGGATTTAGGTTTAAGTTTTGTATTAATATTAATTATTTCATCTTCACATAAAATAATTGAATTACTAGATTTTGCATTTATGTTAAAATAAAAAAGCTTTAGGTTATAGTTTTGTATTAATATTTATTAAAAATCGACGATTTGACAAAGAGAAATAATAGCTGTGTTTTTTTTTACATTCCACTCAGATCAGAATCTTTTAAATGAGCTGAGCTGAGCTGAGTTTTGCTGAGTGAATTGTATTGATAAATAAAACAGTTTATTTGAAAGTGTCGTTTAAAATCTAAGTTCCACATATGATATAACCTAAAATATTAGATGTATTTGGATTGTTTGCGTTGATAATTTATTGCAACTCGCCGGATATCTATTGTTTGATTTCAAAATAAAATATTCAAATAGAAATGTCAACGTATCAAACACATTATTAAATCTTAAACTAGGAAAATTTCAATTGCGCATATCTCAGCTAAGCAATAGCTAAATATGCAACTCAGTATCGGTAAGGGGGGAAGCAATACACTCACTTCGAACTCAGTTACGAGACGACAAATAAAACAGCTATTATTTCAACGTTACTGATATTTACTGATCTGAGCTGAGTTTTTCGGTAAAAAAACACACAGCTATTGAGAAAAATCTCAACTTTAGTTTATATTAGTTTATTGCACAGATATACACTTATGAGCAATTTTTATTCACAAAATTATCTATTTTTACGATTAATAACAATAATTATATTTGTAACTTCCAAATTATTTTCTCCTAGGCACATAAATCCTCGAAATATTAACTATTTTGGGATGGTGATATCTCGGATCGTGTACAGACATTGGCACAAACGGTTTCGAATGCCAGCCATAGAGCTGATTTGCTGTAATGGGTGCGATATATTTTTGTGTCGGAGTCAATTCTTGTTGCTTGTAAATTTCTCGCAATATTTTATCATCGGCCTCGTTCAAATCAATCGTTTGATATTTCGAATAGAATTTCGCCGCAACTGGTTGTTCTTTGTAGTTTGGATGAAAGTTTTCATAGACAGTGATGGCAAGATCCTCTTTCGCAAAGCGTTCTTTTAGGACTTTTGGATTATAGCGCGGCCGGGGATCGCTATTGGAAAACATTTTTTTGCCTAACTGGAAAGAGCATTATTAAATATTATAATATTTGGTAAAACTAAAGGTGCTTGTCTGGATATAGAGATGTTTGAAGGAAATTGATTTTGAGATAATGGAAAGAGTTTGTACCAGATTTTTTTTGGGTACATAGCGTGATTCTGTATGTATAATATTTTTTTAAGCGTATCAAAATATTGGTATTATGTTACTACACAAAAAAATAATTGTGGACATTATATGGACTATAAAATATTATCCTAAAAAGCTTTATTAGTTTTAAAAAATTTATAGATCACTAGATATGACCGAAAAATTCAATTATTTATATATAAATATATATATATATATATATATATATATATATATATATATATATATATATATATTAGTTTTAGTGACTGTAAATATTTATTTTATTAGTTTCGTGGGATTTTCAGTCAAAAATAAAAACAACTCAATTCAAAGTACAGACTTATACATTGGTTTATCATCTTTATGTTTATTTTTTGTTGTTGGGTTGTTTCCAAGGCATATCTGTTTATATTTACTGTCAACACCTTAATATGTTACCATAGCATTTTATTATTTCTATGCACTTGTCATATATTTATGTCATGTATTTCTTTTTTTATAATTTTAACTCTGCCATTTGCCTGATGAAGGAAATAAATTTTTTCCGAAAGCTTGCACTTTGAATTGAGTTGTTTTTATTTTTGACTGAAAATCCCACGAAACTAATAATATATATATATATATATATATATACGATATAAATTTTCAAATGTAGATAATTTTGATTAACATTTTTTTTTGAGGCGACTTTTTATAAATAAAAAATTGTTTAAATAAAATTATTTTCAATATTATTTATAATTAAAATAAACAAGTTATATGTGTAATCTATTTTTTAAAAATTTACAGTATAATACATGAATTATTTTATTGTACCTTGATTATTTGATGTAAATATACTTACTAATAATTTTGAATATCTAATATTATTTTTTTAAGTTTTAATGTCTTGTAACATTATAATTTAAAATATAAGATTTTTGTAACACCAAATTTTACTACATTTTTGATTACATTTGTCAAAATGATCAAAACGTCAAAAACAATTTTTTTCTGAAACTGTGTGATTTTCAAAATCATTGAAGGTGGTCGGATATTCAACCAAAGAAACACTGTCAAGTTCAAGTGTATTTATTTTCACATCTCCGGCGGCTATATTAAAAATTATTGTATGAAGTTAAACTATAATTGATAATAATTGTATTGTTTATTTTCGCTTGAACTTGAATTTGATTATTAAAATATGTGAAGAATTGTAAGAAATACAATGTATTCCGCACAGGGTGGTCAGAAATTGCATATTCGACCAAAGTAAGATTAATTTTCACAAATCATGTAACAAATATAAATAATTTATACATATAGATACTGTTCTACAACTGTTAGTAACTGGTTAAGATTACTTATGTATTTTTATTTATTTTTAGTTTAGTTTCATTTAGAACGCTTGAAGAAAAAGTTGTATGTCACTTGAAAGAAAAAGCTCTTTTTGTGTTTTGTCCAGATTTATTTCTTGTAGCATAATATACTATTATTTGTGATGTGCGATCATGTTTTATTTGTTATCTGAAACATTTCTAATTTAAAAACACGATTTTTTTTTATCAACTTCAACAACTTTGATTATCAAATATAACAAACATTCCAAAAATGTAAATATTTTCATGTTTTGTAATCATATGTTTGTCTATACTTTATTGTAATATATACAAAAAAAAATATTTATACATTTGATTTGAAAAAAAAAAATGTAATCATTTGAACAGCAAAATCCAATTTTCAGTATCTACATTGTATACGAATTATGCTAACAATCAGTTTTATAACAAAAATTTAAAGTTACATTATTTTTAAATCAATAATTTATACTAATTAGGAAAAAAATAATAAAATTTATTTATTTGTCTTGATTTCCACTCGTATTTTTTATTTTTTATTAAAAATAGACGACCGCAGTTTCGACCAATATATTGGCCATCATCGGGTCTGGTACAGACTAGAATACAATACAACACAATATATTCAAGGCCATTTGCAAAATATTCATATCAAAACATTAACATTATAATTTTTTAACAATATAAAAATATAAATTATATTAATTACATTAAGAGATACAACAATAATTAAACTGAAATACATTTAAAAAAATATTACAACTTAGCTTGACAAGTGATTGAATTCATGAATTTTATAATTTTAAATTTTTAAAAGTTGATTTGGTTTTATTCTACGACAAATAGTTTTTATTATATTGTTATTGTTTATTATTATATGAAAAAAAAGACAAAAATTCGTTCAAAATGTGGAAACACACACATGTATGTTTTTGTATTTCAGTTTAATTATTGTTGTATCTCTTAATGTAATTAATATAATTTATATTTTTATATTGTTAAAAAATTATAATGTTAATGTTTTGATATGAATATTTTGCAAATGGCCTTGAATATATTGTGTTGTATTGTATTCTAGTCTGTACCAGACCCGATGATGGCCAATATATTGGTCGAAACCGCGGTCGTCTATTTTTAATAAAAAATAAAAAATACGAGTGGAAATCAAGACAAATAAATAAATTTTATTATTTTTTTCCTAATTATCATCAACATTTCCACATTGGGTGATTTAAATAATTTTCATCATTAATAATTTATACATTTATATATATACAGGGTGTTCGTTCGCTTGGTTGATATAGGGCAATAACATGGGATTTCGATAATATGCAGAGTACTACTTTCTGAAGTAAAATTCGGAGAAATACATAGAATACTTTTCGATAGGGAATAAAAAGTACTATAATTTGGTCCTACTTTTAACTTGCTAGCATGTGCCGTTTGGGCGCTAGAATTTTTTTAAAATGTTTTTTAGAATTTTCAATAATTTTTCCTGCTAAATCAGTATGAGTTAGAAAAAAATGTTACTTAGCTATTATGTAGCCAATTTTTTTCTCTATTTTATTGAATTTTTTCAGATTTTTTTGAGCAAATTTTGAAAAAAGTTATATTTCAAATTTTTTTAAAAATATAACTTTTTTCAAAATTTGCTCAAAAAAATCTGAAAAAATTCAGTAAAATAGAGAAAAAAATTGGCTACATAATAGCTAAGTAACATTTTTTTCTAACTCATACTGATTTAGCAGGAAAAATTATTGAAAATTCTAAAAAACATTTTAAAAAAATTCTAGCGCCCAAACGGCACATGCTAGCAAGTTAAAAGTAGAACCAAATTATAGAACTTTTTATTCCCTATCGAAAAGTATTCTATGTATTTCTCCGAATTTTACTTCAGAAAGTAGTACTCTGCATATTATCGAAATCCCATGTTATTGCCCTATATCAACCAAGCGAACGAACACCCTGTATATATATATATATATATATATATATATATATATATAACTTGTGTTACAAACATGCTCTTTTGACACCAGAATTCTGTACAAAATAACAAAAAAAAATATTATCAGGGTGGGACTGGCCTATTAAGGCACCGGGCTTTCCCCGGTGGGCCGTCATCAGTGTGGGCCGTGATCGGCATTAGTCAAAAAAATTAAAAAAAAAAATTAGCATTAGTTAAAACTGATCTCTGAATTTTGTAAAAATTTAAGAATTGATTATCCTAAAAATATCAATTTGTGAAATCAATCGTCTTTTAACTTACAATTAGATTTAAATAAGGAATTATATTTAATTTTATATGCGTAATTTTTACAATTTATCTTTATTTTTCTGTAATGAAATTTCCATATAAAGTAGAATTAAAAAAATATAAAAACATAACTTATTTGAACATATTTGCGATATAAGGTTGGCCTATCTCGCAACTTTCCCCTGGCTAAGTTTTTTATCCAGTCCAACTCTGTATATTATATAGCAACATCCAAACAAGTGTCGTCGTTAGAGATAGCAAAAATCTAACGAGCTATTTTGTCTTTCTCTTACTGCCAGTGTGTGTGTGTGTGTGTGTGCATGTGTGTGGCTTTGTTGTTTTGATTTTCACGTTACTCCGAATTAACTCCGGGCAAATGTTTCAGCCATTTCGCGTCGATTCAACGCACGAAAAACTCGTCGTGGCGTCGGAAACAGAAATAGGGGCTTGTGAAAATGTTTCACGGTTCGTTTCAACAAACTTCTCTCGTCTGTGAATCTTTCCCAGCCCCCCTCCCCCCTCCCCTCATCCCGAAAAGAAAAACAAACCGTAATTTTGTTAGTTATGCCAGACACGGTTGTAAAACCACGCCAACTATATACGGGGACAATATATGAAATGAAGGACAGAATCTGAAGTTAGGTAAATTGAATTTGAGGAACAGATTTGAACAATGGCTTATTAGATTTTATTTTTATTTTTTTTGGGATTTGTTTATTGAGTGTGCAGGTGTAGGTTAATTTAAACAGATTTTGGTTTTTTGGATGATATATTTATAAATGGCATAGCTACGTATAGTTTTAAAAATAAATATAAATAATGAGTTCTGAAAGATTTTATACTATATTAATAAAGAAATACTTTTGTTAGATTTGTAATGAAAAATAGACTTCAACTTCTCCAGTTGTCTCATAAGTCAGCCATAAGATTTCAAACAGAAAATACATATCAGACAGTAAGTGAGAAATGGTATATTATCGGCTTACGTGATCAAAATTGATATAACACTAGTGCATGCTACGGGCGGTATTGACTTTTAACAAAATCACATATAGCAAGTCACTTCTGTAAATATAAACTGACACATTTCAAAAATAATCATTATGAACACGCAACTAAAGCAACGAAACAAAAAAAAAATGATTTACATGAAAACTTGCCTATGGTAATTAGCTTAATGAACTGCTAAAATCATTTGAATAATTAGGAGAAAAAAAAACATTTTCTCAAAACTATTTACTATTTAAGAACAAAATATTTTATCATGATTATTTTTAAGAATATATATGTAAATGAAATGATGGATATTTTTAATATTCTTAATTACACATGGCGTATTATATTAAGTTAAAGTTTAAAATATAATTAGTTATACAAAATAGATTAATGGCGATTTAAGCAAAAAAAAAAATACTTTAACTGAAATGATAGATTTCTGTTACATAAGAGCCAAGTGTATAAAACGTTGTTAAACACATTGTTGTAATAATATCTCATAATGTAATTAAGTTATTAAGGCGAGACGTCACACTGAGTGCTTTAAAAATATCTAAAACGAAAAACATTGGGCGCAACAGCTACTCCCTACACTCTTTACTATTTTTTTTTTTAAGAACACCCTAATATATATATACTGGGTGTCCCATTTTAATCCGCCACCTGCAATAACTTTAAAACCGTGCATCGGACAAAAAAATGTTTCGGATAAAAAGTAAATGGTTTCGAGGGGGACATCTGATGCAGAGATCTTTGCCCCCTCTGGACCCCCTGAGGGGCGGGAAAGGGGGGCAACTTTGAAATTTTAAATGGAACACCCTATTTTTTATTGTAGATTCTGATAGGCCATTAAAAAGTATGTAAATTTTATTTCAAAACTTTTTTTTTATCTTTGATAGATGGCGCTGCAAACAGCATTTTTTTTCTCAGTTTATCAATCTTCAATTTGAAAAAAAAAGTGTAACTAAGTACGATATTCAAGATTTTTTCAGTTTTTTGGGAAGAGGGGGGGGGCAAGGGTCACTGCATCAAATATCTTCCTCGAAACCATTAACTTTAAGTTAATGGTTTAGAGGGGTATAACTTTAAGTTAATGGCTTCGAGGGGATATCTGATTCAGTAACCCTTGCCCCCCCTCTTCCCAAAGAACTGAAAAGAACTTGAATATCGTACTTAGTTACACCTTTTTTTTCAAATTGAAAACTGATAAACTGAAAAAAAAAATGCTGTTTGCAGCGCCATCTATCAAAGATAAACAAAAAGTTTAGAAATAAAATTTACATACTTTTTAATGGCCTATCAGAATCTACAATAAAAAATAGGGTGTTCCATTTAAGATTTCAAAGTTGCCCCCCTTTCCCGCCCCCCAGGGGGTCCGGAGGGGGAAAGGGTCTCTGCATCAGATGTCCCCCTTAAAACCATTTACTTTTTATCCGTAACATTTTTTTGTCCGATGCACGATTTTAAAGTTATTGCAGGTGGCGGATTAAAATGGGACACCCAGTATATATATATATATATATATATATATATATATATATATCCAGTATGTATTTCGTTTTAATCTACAATAATTCGCATACCGATAACGTGCAATTTCAGAACTAGTTGTACATAAATAACTACTGCGTGTTTATTGATTTCACTTAAAATACAATTCTATTTCCGAAAAAGCCTTGAATGTTTTTAAAATTTTTAATTATAAAATCGTATATTATACTATATATTGAGCTAATTCTAAATAATTTATTTAATATTTTAGATTCGTGTAATATATTTAGGTAAAATAAAATACTATACATTTTTTAATACGTTGTTGGTCGGTTTTGTGATGGTCATAGTAGATTTAAAAAAAAATTGATTAAAAATCTGCAATTTTTTTTTAAATTAAAATATTTAATAAAAAGTCAATTAATAATTTTATTTCGTATAATAAATTTAAAATAAAAAACTTATAATAAATATGCAAACATTTATTGATAAACTTATATTATTATTCATTCAAGATCAAGATATGTAACTTGGATAAATTTGAAGGAAATAATTTCTGAAATTTATGATTTAAGATAAATTTGAAATTTGTACTTTCAATCGTGAATAATTTTATTACGAACTAATGTAAAGCAAAAGTTGAATTTGCAAACGTATAAATTTTCTTATCTCGAACGAAAACTACTTGTAAAGTTTGTAATTAAAATATATTATAGTCATAATTAATTTGTAATAATATATCAATCGTGAATATTATATTTTAATAGTTTAATAAATGTTAATTGTTTCCATATCCTTACTATAAACAATTCAGTTCAAAAACTTTAAACAACATTTTCCTAGAAGTAAGGTTTTCTTTTGATATGGTACAAACAAGAAATCGTCTGACGGAATATGAAATAATCTTGTACCAAATCTCGCCAGTCCATATAACGTTAACAAGACCTCTAAAAATGATCATGAAATGGTCTGGACGATAAAAGCAGTCAATTGTGTCAATAAAATGACTGCCTATGAAAATGATGCCACCCTTTCTCACTCCGAACAAATTCAATTTGTTGGATATGTCACATTACGCGCGCACGGAGTTGTATTTGCTTTTATTTCCCCTGGTCTTCACCTAAACATTGTGCAGCCGTCAAACATGGCTTATAAGGCGAGCACAAGACTACGAAGGAGGGATTATTACCACCTCGGAAGTATTATTTATATTTGAATTCTACTTTCAACTTTAAATGGTATGAAAAATTTTAGGGAATATTTTGTGGAAGGAAGATATTGTTGAGTATACAAATTTCATACTAGAATAAAGTTTATTTCATTGGTTTTATTTTTACGGGTACATGTAACTGTACACGGTCGTTGGGTTTTAATCTCTTACCGAAATTTTGCATAGCGAAACTGCACTTCGAAGAGATTAAGGAATTCAAGCTTGGGATTTTCGATTCATAAATAGTATATAATGAGTGAAATTTAAAAAAAAAGTTGTAGCAAAAGTTGGTGTTAGTTAGTTAAAAAAATTTATATGAATGATTTTGAGGCTATACGTTTACGTGGACGTCCGATGAGTAGTTGATATGATTGGAAGTGTTTTACGTAAGCGAAAATTTTTAAGTATTAGGAACAGCAGAGCATGTATGAGAAGAATTATGAATATAGGGGAAGCTAAAGTTGCTTGTCTGTTATTGAATCTGTTATTTAAAATATAAATCAAAATAAAAAGGCTTTAGGATTTAGTTCTGTATTAATAAAATGAGTTCTGAAAGATTTTTATTATGTTACTGTATATTTTTACTGCAATTGTAATGAAAATAATAATAATAATATATGATTATATTTAATATTTAGTACTGTAAATAAATTTGAATGAGAAAAAGTATTTAAAATAATATTAATATTAATAATTTTTTTTGCAAGTATTTAATATTTAAATATATGATGGCATGTAAAGTTTGGGCATACAGTATAAATTATATATTGTTTTGAAAAATGCATATTTAATAATCATTACACCACATTGCAGTCGAGTTGGCTAATAAAATTTACACAATATATTTAAAATTTAAATTTCGCTAACAAAATTTGAAATTTGTCTCGTAAAATGAAACGTGACGTTGTTATTATGAAAAAATTACGCAATTTTTGTAATTATTGTAAAATATTCATGATAACATAAATGGAGGTTGCTAGAAAGGATATTTCATAAAATAATAAAGTACCTCAAATAATGAAAGCACAAAAGAAAAGCGAGAAAAAAAGCTAAAAAGCAGGACAATATAAACAGCAATTTTTACCTGTTATTCAATTATTATTCATTCGTTTATTTTTCACGGCTTACCACGATGAAAAACATTATAACAAATAGCGCGTTATAAATTTTCACATGTTATTATACACATGATTTAACACTAAGGTTGGGTCGTACAGGAAGATTGTAGAAAATAAAGTACCTCTATGTATAAAACATGTTGTTTAGTAGATAAAAGGAATTAATATCTTTTGTGAGACTTTGCTTTCTTATTCAATTCAATGTTAAACATTGTTATTTTAATAGTATTAGTATGTATATATATATATCTGCTGATGCATTATTGCTTTTTTATATGTATATTTCCAACAGACTTCGATACCCAATTACAGAAAAAGATACAGAATAAAATATATAAAATTAAGGGGTTACAGGAGTTTTTCGGTACATTTTTATCTCATTTTCAAAACTATTTTTTTCGACAAAAGAGAAATACCAGCAGATCGGGTCATTTGTATATCAAATGCCATACTTTAAAGTTTAAAAGGATATTTTTTTATTTTTTGAGCCCAAAAAATCCCTTAATAAACATAATACAAAAATAATAAATGATATATAGTGGAAATTTATTCTTATTAGCTAATTTAAATATATACTTTGGTAATAATAAGCAGATTTTAATTATTTATTTACTTAATACAAATTAAGTTTATGTTACTACTTCTATAGTAACAAGTTACCTAGTAACTTGTTACTATGTTTGTTTGAATGATAAATAAAATATTGAATCTATTATTTAAAATATAAATTAAAATAAAAAAGGCTTTAGGAGTTTTCCGAGTGATTAATTTATAAATTTTTTCAGTGTTTTTATTTGTATTAAAAACTTGTTTTCTACCATAATTTAGAACATTTTAAATTCCTACTTTTATAATATAAGCATACTACATAAATTGATAAAATAATATAATATGAATAATGATTATTATTAATTAGTTAATTAAATGACAATTATGATTACATTACCTCCCTTATCTTAAGTGGTATGACGGTCGGTAATAATTTACCCGCAAAAGATTGATAGCTGTTATAAAGTCAAGCTTACTATACTATAATATAAAATATTAGCTATTCAAACAACTTATATATACGTATATAAAGTTGGTTACGTGCGCACATATCAGTTCATATATTTTCCACAACACATCACCAAACGACGACGCATATCTCTCTCTTTCCAAACCAAACTTCAACTTGAAATCCGGGAAAGAAATACTGAAGCAGAACATGATTCCATTTCGTCCATTTCGGCATCGGCTCGCATCAGTTGTGCACGACGACGGATATCACGAACGAAGAATACCAAGAAGAAGAAGAATCGCGAACGAAGTACGTAGAACAGTGATTCTTAACCCATCTACATTTAGAAAAATTTTGGTTAAATATTTGGTCAAATTAGAAATTTTTCATATTTTTATATATATACTTTTGTAACTAGGTGGCATATTTATGTTAAGACAGTTTTATTTTTAGTTACCATGACTACAGTAGTTGTTAACATATATTATCTTATATATACATACACAATCACACCATGTACCCAAAAGGGTGTGGCACAAACTCTTTTCATCATCCCGAAATCAGTCGCCTCCAAATATTCCTATCCAAACAAGCAACTTTTGCTTCATCCACATTCATAATTCTTCACTCATACATGCTCTTTTATTCCTACTACTTGGAAACTTTTGCTCACGCAAGTTACCCTCTCAATCATACCACTCCAACTACTCATCGGACGTCCACACAAACGTATACCATCAAAATCATTCAAATAAATCTTTTTAACCAAACGTTCATTAGATGCATTCGCTCAACATGTCCGAACCATCTTAACTGACTAACACGCAACTTTTGCTACAACATTTTTTCAATTTTACACTCATCATACACTAATCTATTTCGTACCGGATCTTTCCTATTTACACCACATACACCACGTAAAAATCTCATTTCCACAGCAGTCATTTTACATACGAATTATATAAGTTTCGAATAATATATTATATTATTATCATATAATATGTACTTCTAATTATTATTACCTTTAATTAATTAATAATTATTATTATTCGTATTACATTATTTTATCAATTTATTACGTACTATGCCTATTATAAAAGTACGAATAAACTATTCAAAATTATAGTAGAAAATAAGTTTTTAATACATACAAATAAAAACATTGAAAAAATTTATAAATTAATCACTCGAAACTGAACTGAAAACCGGAAAAAACCTCGTTATTTTTGCCGGAACCGAACCAATATATATTATTTCAAAGCCTTGATATAAATGGCCAATAATATTAAACATATATTTATTTTATTGACACTTTAACAAGAAAACAAAACTGGTGTTAAAACATAAGCACAGATTAAATGGCTACAGTATGAAATCATATTAGCATGGGGCTCCCTATGTTTATTGGAATCCCGAACAAGTGCGTTAAGACGGCACCTGCATATTATTAAAAAAAAAACTATCAACTACTTCCTGAAGGATGCATATACCTCCTGGTTA